>OW284519.1:17640000-18890000 GCA_935413205.1 Polydrusus cervinus | reverse complement strand
CCCCTAAAAATATTTACATTTACAATATATAGGCCATAGGCTAATTTTAGGTATTTTAATTAACAAATACTGATTTTGTTTAATGCAATGTGGATTTGTGGGTAGGTTATACGTTATACTAGATATACATGCATGCTTTGTTTTGAACGTAATAAACTGCTAGACAATTGCTTTCGAGCAAGAAAAATTTCGCCTAAATTTAACAGTCAATATTTTATGAACCAGATCCACGGTTTTGAATAGTTGATAGATTCATCCCTTCGGAAACAATGGCCAATGTTGGATTTTCTTTAACTGTTAGAAAATTTTATATACAGGGTGTTAAGGAAGACGATGATTTTTGCTTCAATTTTAATGGCGTGTAACTTTCTCAATAATATTTTTAAATTTTATCACTCTACGTCAATTGAATCACTGGTTCATAGTAAAGAGAGTAATTTGTCAAATTTTTGATATCTACTATATTTTAAGAAATACCGATTTTTTTGGAAAACCTTTCTTTATTTCAACTTATTGGTAGCTAGATCTCACTGTGCATTGTATCGTGCAAACTTTGCCAGTGATTATTATACCTTATGAAAAGCTTGATTATGTTCAGTAACAAAAGTTGTACCTAAATGTCATGATGTACAGTGGCGTACTTATAGACACCTATATGGCTATGGTTTATGAGTATACTGTTAGAAAATTAGAAATTAATAAATACATTTTTTCCAAAAATTAAATTAAATATATATATATACCTATAGTGCGATATGAAAAACTAAAAAATAAGAAAAAATTGACCTCATCTAGGGGTGAGTACTTTCCAATATAAAACAATCGTGAAAAATTGTGAGATACTCATAAACCATAGACATATTAGGTGTTTATAAGTACGCTACTGTACATCATAACATCTAGGTACAACTATTGTTACTGAACATAATCAAGCTTTTCATAAGGTATAATAATCCCTTCCAAAGTTTGCACGATACAACGCACAGTGAGATCTAACTACCAATAAGTTGAAATAAATTCCAAAAAAATCGGTATTTCTTAAAATATAGCAGGTATCAAAAATTTGACAAATTACTTTCTTTGCTATGAACCAGTGATTCAATTGACGTGGAGTGATAAAATTTAAAAATATTATTGTGAAAGTTACACGCCATTAAAATTGGAGCAAAAATCATCGTCTTCTTTAACACCCTGTATATAAAATTTTCTGACAGTTAAAAAAAATCCAACATTGACAATTGTTTTCCAAGGGATGAATCTATAAACCATTCAAAATCGTAGGTCGATATCATATCTGGTTCAGAAAATATTAACTGTTAAATTTAGGCAAAATTTTTCTTGCTTGAAAGCAATTGTCCAGCAATTTAGATCTCTTTTACTTTTCTTCTCTAAGGTAAAATAAAATACCTCTTAAATAAATACACACAATCTGTTTTTTTTTTAGTACTTTAGTACCCCCAGTGTTGACCGTCTAACTACGTCTATGTGTCTTCGTTGGTTGAGTGTGATTAGCTATGATAAGCCAAAATCGAATGAAGTGACAGAAAACCCATCTTTAACCCAACAACTTTTACTGTCCTTTTCGTAAATGTTTCCTTAACCACTTGTCATGATGAGTTTATAATTGTTCTACTCTACAGCTAGATTGACGTAGATATGAATTGATGTGATGTGATGTGCTAGCTGACATGGCTATATTTGGTAAATTATACTCGGTGACGTAATTAAATATGTAGTCGACGCTCGGCCTACTACTACTTATTAATAATTGCCAAATTAATTTAAGACGCGGTGAAGAGGGGACATTGAGTTACATTTACTTCCGTAGATAAGGAGGGCTTTAATGTCATTATGTTTGAACTCTCTAATAATTAATGCCCGATACCTACATTCGAAAATTTCGTTACGACATAACAGACACGCCTTGATTTAATTTACAAACCTTGGTGATGTTCCTGGCTAAATCGAGTTTATACTGAGGTTATTTCGTTATTTATAAAATGCCCCGTAATGTAATTATTGAAATTGAATTTTCTAGTATCTGGTCAAGCCGGGATTACATGATATATAACGTTAATATAAAATAATAAAATTTCTGCCATAAATAAATCTATCTATTTAATAGTGAGTTAGTGTGGAAATCCCAGTGCTCCTTTTTTTAGGATTGATTATAGAAGAGCAGTCAAAGTATTGCACGAAGAACACAATTATAGCTATTAATATAACGAGATTATTATGCGATTTATAATAGACGAGGCAACAGCCGAGTTACCCGCAATGTCCGAGACGGTGTTAAATCGCTAATAATCGAGTTGTATTCAAAGCTTTATCGTATCATTGACAACGGCGATGCGAAAATAAAAACAAGGTTTTATGTCATTTCATTTTGGCATTTTAAAAAGTCATCATTAAAATCATGCAAGATTTTGATATTCCTGACGATAGATTAGCTGCAGCCAACATTATAAGGTTGAGCTTGCTTCCGGACAAATCTAAAATCCATTATGAAAAAGAATATCGGCAGTTTTGTGAGTGGTGAAACAAAGTACATGTTCAAAGTGCAGAAGAAACAATATTGCAGGCGTATTTTGCAAAACTCCCTGAGGAATACTTTGCTTCATCCTTATGGCCGAAATAGTCCATGTTACGAGCGACTTTAGAACTGAAGGAAAGAGTGGAAATCGACAAATACGGCGCCTTAATACGTTTCATCAAGAAGAAAAATGTTGGATTTAGAGCAAAAAAAATCAAAAGTATTTACAAGAGAACAAGTCAACGAATTTGTGTGTTCTGCCTCAGACGGGAAGTTTTTAATGATGAAAGTGGCTTTTTTAATTGGAATTGGAGGAGCCTGTCGAACCAATGAATTAGCGAAGATGACCACGGAAGATGTTGACGTTTTAGAGGACAAGCTGATTGTTACTATTCCCGACTCAAAAACCCACAAGAAACGTATTTTCGCTGTGATATTTGACGGCGAAGTCAATCCTGTGCTTTTATTTTAAAAGTACGCAATGTTAAGGCCAGACCATGTCACTCACCAAAGATTGTTTGTATCATATAGAAAAGAGAAATGTACGGTACAGCCCTGCGGCATTTACTTCTTCTCTAAAATACCTAAAAAAATAGCTAAGTATCTCTCACTTGAAAATCCTAATTTATATACTAGTCACTGCGTTAGAAGTTAGAAGATCTTCAGCAAATTTTCTTGTTAATGCTGGAGGAGATAAATTAGACCTACAAGAACTTGGTGGATGGGAATCGGCGAAGGTTGCTAGAGGGTATTTAGAAGAAAGTGTGACCAAGAAAGTTTCCATTGCTCGCAAAATTCAAATCGGCGATGTTTCCGGCAGTGGATTAAGCACTGGGGAACCGCACAAAATCGAAAGGAGTGCTTGCTCGGTCATTAATCAGTCTTCAGAGGGCATACCTAAGATCGTGGACGTTAAAGACAAAGGTGTATCCATCAAATTTAAAAACTGTCAAAATATTGTTTTACATGTTCATGAAAAATAGTTCTAATATTATTTGGTATCTAACATATTATGCTTTCGTAACTAACGTATTATGAGTAACTAAGGTGTTATGTAGGTTTTAGTACGTTTATGTCTTGTATGTTTTTTGGCTCTGCTACGAGGCAATTTGCCAGCTCAAAGTACGTTTATGATGTTAATATTTATTAATAAAGATATCATATAAATATGACTTATTCTTCAATGATACGATAAAATTATTAAGTAGAGTAGCTTGATCAAAATAGCCTAATCCGCAGCCCCCATCGATCCTTTTTATGGCTATTGAGCTCGATATAATATATCATAGAAGGATCTTGTCAACTCAGTAAAACCAGTCGCTACTGATTATAAACTTGATAATAATACATACATTTAGGAACGTCAGCATACTGTGTTTTCCCAAATTTCTGAAGTAAAGATGTTCATAAAATGAAGTACGCCGAATTAAGCGTTGTTTAACTTTTCCAGCTCATCAAAAACTAGTTCTTCTAGGGCGTGAAACATTCTGTCTGTGAGACCAGTAGATTCATACTAGGAACATTGAACGGTTTCTTAATCGTTGTCACTTCTGCAGAAGTCGTTGACATACGTTCTGTATGCTTAGAGAAATACAATGTTTAGTAACTAAGGCAAAAGTATTATATATTTCTTGATTGTTGTGTGTTTATGGTATCAAGTGTAATTGCTCGGAGGGGCCATAGATTATTAGCTGTTGTGTGTAAATTCTTTGACTAATCCTAGCCACAGTATTATCTATTAGATCGGTTTCCATGCCTTCTCTGACGAGCACATCACACACAGCCTCTCTGCTATTCATAATATAGTGGTCAGGAACCCAGCACATGGTGACTCGGATGTTGAACACTAATGGGAGGAAATTACTGCGGCAGTACTTTACAAGTTTGGTTTTAATACTGCTGGAACAAATTACCTTGATTGCCGCTTGAGTCTCAATAAAAATAAGTTGTTCCTGCAGTTTTATCTACTGCTATGATTTCCAATTGAAAAATACAATAGGAATTCTGTATTTACTTCACACTCTTAATTCTCATTAACTTTAATTTACTTGTGCCTGCCATCTGCTTCCATCTTGTGGGGAGGGGGGGGGGAGGGATTTTTATTGAATACATGCCAAAGAGTGATATAAGAATCTAATTACTAAAGATATAAACCAATTGTTAATCCCTTGTACCCTTGTTATAATTATTTTTTTTTACGGTTCGCAGACTATGTAGGCCATCTTGAACCGGTCATCGACCACAAATGTGATTTACCGACAGGGGAGTGTGAAACGGCACCTTCATCCTACGAGATATCCGATCTCATCCGGCCTGTCCGACGTGAATAGGATGGCTAAGTGTCGATTCATTTTACACTCTTCCCTGAGGCAAGAGCACGCCGTGTTCCCAAGCGGTCACCCGCCCGAGTACTTACCGCGCTCGACACAGCTTAACTTCGGTGATCTGCGGGAACCGGTGCTTAATATGTCGACAGGCCCTTGCCTGTTATAATTATTGCAGATAATATAAATACAATTTTTTATTATTTTGATGAATTCTTTGCCCATATACCTTTCTAAAATTTTAACTGTTCTACCCCGCTTTCATCTACCTACTTAAGATTAAACATATGCAGAAATTGTTAAAATTATTGCTTTTTGCTAAACTTTTAGGAGTAATAGTAAATATTGCGCCGAAGTTAGAGAGAGAAAGTTCATTATAAAGTTACTAATAAGCTTTTTGATTAGTTATTCGTTTTCAATTGAAAAGGCAAACGAAAACTTTATTAGTGAATGTGAAATACGAGAAAATATAGTTACGTAGTTATGTGTATAGATTCTTTATAAAATAAAAATTCCAAATTTTTAAAAGTTTGAATGACACAATACTATGTATATTTAATTTGACATTTTAAATAATAAATCAAATTAAGGTTCAAGTATTTATCTTCAAAGGTTTTGAAACTATTAAGAAAAATCATCTTAAAAGTTTCCTTTTTGGGGGCCTGTAGGCCAGCAATGTGGGGAAATAGGGTAACATGTTATATGGACTTCGGGCTTTATTTTATTGTGATTTAACTTACTCGATTCTATATAATTTATTGATCACAACCTTTAGAACACTCTGTATATGAGTTTCTATAAACCTAAATATTTAAAAACTTTTTTCTACGATTAACTTATGAAAATTGGAAAAAAGCACGGTTAATTTGGCTAGAAAGCGCAGTATATCACACTAGTGTTGAAATATCAAGGCAAACTGTTTAATTTAAACATGTGGTGCAAATTTATTAAAAAGAACAAATTTAAGAAGGCAGTAATTGTAAGATATTTAACTTATTTAGCATGTATTGGTCGAGTGATTCAGAATGTGAAAATGCACCATCTGAAATTATAAAAAATGTTAATAATATTCTTGAAAATTTATTACCAGAAAAAACAAATCGAGCTGAAGAGAGTGTCATGTATTAAATAACAAATCTTTAACGGTAGCGATAGCGTAAAGAATAGAGCACTCTAGCTTACAGATCGCAAGGTCACAGGTTCAAATCCCGTCAGGAGTATTTGACTTTTTTTTATAAAAACATTAAATAATTTATAGAAATATTTTGAATTGAAATCTTCCTTGTTGGGTGGATTTTTTAAATTTATGTTTAATGCAACTTTCCTTGATTAAATTTAAAAATTTTCAGTCTGGTTAATCTAGAAGTCAATCCAGGATTAGTTCTTCCTATGATAATAATATATATAAACTATGAAGAAATGAAAAAGTTAAACTACAAATAAAGAAAAATCTATTGACAAATTATGAAACCAGATTTAAAATAAAACATAATCCTAAGCACGCTAATTTTAACACTAGTGTTGATATTTCTTTTCAACACTAATGTCGAAATATTTTTTTCACAAATCAAAAGCTTTTTTAATAACTCTTTGTGGTCGTAGGAAATAGTAGTTTGTACAACAAGAGTGGATATGATGTCCATCTCGCACGAGGAAGTAAATTGAGCACTACGCCGTAGGCAGAGTGCTCAAACTTATGAGGGCAATATGGACAATCCACTCGAGTTGAACAGTATATTCTTTCTGCGATCTTATGCTAAAAAATGTAAAAAAAAGTTTGTAGGTTGCCGGGCTCGAACTCACGACCATTGGATCCATAGTACAACGCCCTAACTCTGTCGACTATCGAGACATTAAGCTAATTGTGGGAAAGCCAACTGATAAATGATGCTACATGAAATTAATTTTTTATGCTCATGCAGCCGGTTGCATTATTAATAAATCTATTATAAATGTGTCTAGATTTTATTATATTGAACAAATTAATAACAAATTGTACCATAAGCATTTAAATTATATAGTTTAGTGTCTTGAAAAAGTAGGCGGAGCCTCAGTAAATATAATATACTATGATTGGTCAGTGCTTTTAAATACACCACAAAGAAAATAAAGAAATGTAATTTTCATAACAGTGTTGTCAACTAATGGAAAATTACCGGATTTGTGAGAACAAAGCACAGAGAACTGATAGGTCGGCGCTGTCTCCAAAGGGAAAAGGGAAATTTTTACGCACAGTGTTATATTTGTAGAATATTCTTTAGGATCACTTGTGGTTGTAATCTGCTAATAAAAGACTTTTTCAGTATTGTTTGCATTCGTGAAAGTTTTCTATAAAAATGGGAAATTTTATTTTTAAAGGTTGCAACACTGTACATCCTATTGTAACATGTAAATTTGGTTTCGTTGTAATTGACCACTGTGATTGGTCAGTTTCATTATCTATCTAGGATGAAAATGAAATATTCCCGCACAGTTAACCGGAATAGCCTACTTTTCTCGCTACTTAAGTGTAAAGGAAATAGCAAATTTCCATGTGGGAGTAGAGAAAATAGCGTACATTACTCGTGTGAAAGTGATAATTCTAAAACTCGAAGAATTTCCGCACTCGGCTGACGCCTCGTACTAATTATCTCCTCGTTTGGAAGTATTACTTTAATCACTTGTTATATAATACACTATTCTATAAACCTAAATATTTCAAAACTTTTGCAGAGCAAGATACCTCACGTCAACAAACATCAAACTACATATTTCGTGCATGATTGCATCAAAGTCAAGAAGCAAAAGCATCAAAAAGTTTCCTTTATTGCTAGAAAAATAAAAACAACAGCCTGCAGCTTTGAAATATGTTCCACCGGGACACTTTAACTTACTTCGTATATCTTTAATTCATAAACTCAGTTTTAAAGGTAATAAAGAATAGAAACTTGCCTTTTTATAGAGCCAAATAAATTTGTTTGTTAATAATTTTGGATGCAGGTGTTTAAAAAGTTTGCATGGTTTATATTGGATCATGAAATTTTGTTTTGGTTAATTTAGCTTAGATAAAAATGCAGGGTGTCCCACATTCGATGCTTATCATGGGTATCTCGGAAACTAAACTGCTGGACAATTCAAGCGGACCGAGCTAATTGTTAGGTGAACTTTGGAGTAAAATATTTTACGAACGAATAAAGCTATCGATGCGCGGTTTGCAAAATTTAAAAGAGAATTTAATTCTTAATATGCACATTTTTTCCGATTTTTTTTTTACTTTCAACCTTTAACTGTCTACAGGGTTCAAAAAAAAATATGTTTTTTTTACCAAAGTTTCTAAGTACCGGATTTCCACAAAAAATAATTTTAAATTATTTTGGATGGCATTTTCTTTATCTCCTATTTCTCAAATTTTTGATATCCCTCTTTGTTCTTGAAATTTCGATTTTTTTCTCAACCCCTGTAAATTTCAGGTATTTTTGTCATTAGGCCTTACAATGTTTTGTAAGAACGGGTTTTGTTAAGTGATTATAACTTCTTAGGACCACCTCTTTTGCAACGAGTACATTTTAATTTCTTGCGTTTCGTCGTGACCAGTGGCGTACCCATAATCGGTTTTATTTTTTTATTTTTTTCATCTTATATGCCTCCATTTCCACACATCGTGTGTTTCGTACCAGGATAATGTTGCAGTAGGTACCATGGTAACACCATTGTTAATTCAGGAGATGTCATTAAGTCACATAATTATTTTTAAAAATGACACGATTGTCCCGAACCGAACGCGCAAATGTTTTAAGATTGCTTAATGAAGGCCTGGCAGTCGAGGCTGAATATTTATTCATAGTCATAAAATTTATTTAAACTAAAAAAATTATGAAAAATCTTCGACAATGCAAATAACGATGGATTTCTCCCTAAACGCTGAAAAAATAAAAAAATGTTTACCTTCAGCTCTGAAAAATGATCGTCAAGTGCGTTTTAAACCCGGGGACATTTTTAATTCATTAAATTACGTTGGCAGGCAATAAAAAGTACTTAGCTTTTATAGGGTTAAATTTTCTTTCATAATGACTGTAGTTGCAGCGTTTTAAAACTCTTGGCGTAAAAACTTGAAAAAAGTGATTAAGCAAATACGAGTAAGGCGAGGACACAAAGGCGTAGACGTTTTTTACTATACAAATTTTAAGGAAGTAAATATTTATTTGTTTAGAAAATTTGCCTATTTAATTTTATAGTCTATTTCAAAAAGGTGTAGAGTTATAAAAGCTTATTAGGTATGCAAAGTGACCCAACGAATATTTAAGCGACTTATATACTTTGGCATTGATTTCATTACAAAATTCTTTCTTTTCATCAAGCGCAGGTAGTACCACCCGGGTTTTGGTCAATTTATGGATTTTGCCTATTGTTATCCATTCACAAACACTGAAAATGGTGTGACAAAGGTGTGCATTATGTACATAGTATTAGGTACACTTATTTTTTATTAAACATTTTAAAAAATATATAAAATACAAAATATACATTATACAGGAATTAAATTATAACAAATAATAATATTCTTCGTCATCTGAAGAACTGTCATCTCCACTTGACGTTATAATTAACCAGTCCACGATCCGATCGATCAAGATCAATATCCCACATTTTCTCCTCTTCTTTAATGACATGATGAACTGCTTTTTGCCAGTTCTCTGGCGTCACTTCCTTAATGGCTTAATCAAACAGTAGCTTAACGTGTTTCATTTTGAATGTCGTGTTGTGTCTTGCTACAAATCCTTTCACTTGCGCCCATATAAGTTCTATAGGATTTAGTTAGCAACGACATTGCGGTGTGCGCAGCACAGTTATACTCTGTTTTTCAGCTTTATCTTCCCCGGCATACTTCATAAAACGATGTGTGTGTGTGTACATTTTCTATAGCTAATAGTTCCTTCTTTATCAAATTATCTTCTTGTTTTTCTTTGGTGAGTTATCATAAATAATTTAATGCACAAAATTCACCTGCGCCTATGGCCGACACCGAAATTCAGCCGAACTAGACGGAATTTTCCATTTTACTACTCTACACCTTTCTGAAAAAGACTATAACTTCTATCGTTCTGTTTAAATCACAATAGATCTTAAAGATACAATAAAAATTGGTTCCATTAAAAATCATAGCACTTTTTAAGGTTACAATACTATCATTGGCATCAATTGAAGTACAGCATTGCCCCATTACAGTATTAAAAAGACATGGAAAATTGGTTTCTAACAAAAATAAAGAAAAACGTACAACTAAGAGTAAGTGACCATGATTTGATTAATTTGAAATTTTAATATTATGGCGTACTATTTCTAGTACGAAACTGAAACTTACGGACGGTAGCTCTAGTGTCGTAGATAGTGGGTTCTTCTTTATATAGCTTTAGTATCGTTTGTACAGGAACATACAAAAATCCTCTTTTCCATCTAACTCAATTTCATCTATAATTCGAACTTTCAAAAAAATTCCAACAATCAATTAAGCATAACCAATCCAGTAATTAATCAATCGGGCAATCCGGTAATCCAAAAGTTAATCACCGTCAGTAGCTGGTGATTGTACTAAAAACGTGGCCTGTACCAACATCAAATGTACAAGCCGGAAGAACAAGACATGTAATCCTTAAAAAAGATAAGGAATTGGACAAAATCCCCTTTTTTGGTCAGCGTTAGCTCAAAAGCTTGCACCATGTCCGGCTGTCGGGGAAAAAGTGACGTCAACCTTCCTTTAAAATGGCGACTACCCGTTTACAGGAAACGGATACGTAGATCAATACTCGGAAGTTAGAAACAGTGTCATTCTAGTTGACACTAAACTGTGATTTGTACCACAAACAAATTTCAAGGTGCTACTTTCCGTACAACCTATTATTTTAATTAAAAACGGTGTGCCTGAGGAGAAAAACGCAAGAGACCATTTTTATGCAGAATTGACCAGGCTAATCAGAAATAATATCGACATGGAAAAATATTAGTGGCGACCACTCGCTTCTTCATTTAAAGTTTTAAAAATTATTCTATTGGCGATAATGCTGAAACGAACGGAGATATCGAGCTGCGGTTTTAATATTTTTTCTAGCAAATTTCATCTACTTTTCGATTATGGTATCATAATTATACCATATGATTTAATTTTTCAGAGTAAAATCAAAAAATGTGTTATTTTTACAAATTGCGTCCTCTAGCATTTTTTTAGAACTATTATGGACAACTAAATACGATTGGTGAAAGTGCATACATTTCTCTTCCAACCAGTCTTTAGTTTGCTAAAATTGGATAAGTCGTTTATAAGTTACAGGGATTTAAATGATTACACTTTCAACAGCTTCCCCCCTCTTATTAAAGTCGGTACGCCAATGAGCATAGTACCAAAATGATGGATAATTGTCCAAGCTTTTTAATGGTGTTATAAAACCTTAATGTGGGAATTTCGGAGATATGTAAAATTTTAAAATTTACTACTTCTCAATTATTTCCAGAATTTTCTCATGGCCACTTTAATTATCATTTTTTTCCCTGAATTTCTATGCCCAGTAGTTTCCGAGATATGGCCGCTCCGTACCCTTAACTGATCATGCTCTATGTGGGTTGAATTGACAGCTTCAATGTCGAAAAACCCAAGCTTTAAAATGTATCAGAAGTAAGCACTTGTTGAAATTGAACAGTAAAAATTACAAGCAAAGGATAATTACACCTCCTATAAAATTTAGTAACTCTTATCAGTCAAATATCATCAAAAATGCACTGAAAACAAAATTAATAACAACAGAAGCAAACTCCCCAAAACTCATCAGCTAATTTCAAATTCTTTAAATCTCTACCTGTGATAAACTTATTTAATAATAAAACTGGTTGTGCAAAGAAAGGCGTTTTTCGTGAGATCCGTATTTAATTCCTATCTATCTATCTAGCTAATCTATTGCTCACGTCGCTTATGCGTGATTTGCTGCATGCGACTATAGGACGAAAAGTACTTTTCCAACGGAGTCTCCGGCGCCACCTCTTGGATTAATGTGGTAAGAGGCCCACAGTTACCTTCGAGTAGCTTTTAGACAGTGGAGAAAATAATCCAGGCGTTCAACTGCATATGCATGGTGCGAAGGAATAATAAAACAATCGGTTTTAAAACATTTTGTATTCAAAGTACTGTATATTAAAATATGCCCCATTTATAAGCGGTTTTAAAATGAAATGAATCTACCAGTTAAAGAGAGAGGAGGATTGTATACGTTCATCGGTACGCGATAATGTATCTTTTATTTATTAATTACTTGCGGCTAAAATAAATGACTCCGGCTTCAGCGTGATTAGAGGGTTTCGCGATTCTATATTTGCAAGCGGTCCGGCGGTTGGCTTTACGGCAGCGGTACGTAGGCGCAAACGGAGACATGATCGGCAAGTATCAGTATAAAGGTCGGAACAGTAACGGACTTGCGGATATCAGTAACGGAACGCGACCTACTTGAGCTATCGGAAAAGAAACCCGTGGTTAAGTTACTTACAAAAATAGATGCGGCCGGAAATACGTTGAGTGGTATCGGTAAAAAGTTCCAGAAGAGAATAGAAACGACTAGTAGTTTAGTAGCGGTTAAAATAGTAGGCCGGCTTTGCGGTACCTATGTATTTATATATGAATTTCGCGGAATTACACGTTCTGGCGGTTCAACAGTGTTTGTAGGCAAATTGTAAATGTGAGTGTTGTATGTGTCGGACAGAGATAGGTATGTCGGTATGCGTGTGTGAGAGAGAGAACGGAGATAATACATTAATGGATTTAGCCCGGTGTATCAACCAAATGAAACGAGACAGAGCTACCTGATCGATGGTTTTCCAAGCAGCCCGGTATCGTATATATATATAGAACAATTAATATATCGGTCGTTTGAAAAGAGAAAGATAGAACGTTGTATATTATTTAGAACGAGACAGAGCTACCTGATCGATGGTTTTCCAAGCAGCCCGGTATCGTATATGGGATAATTATTATACCGGTCGTTGTGTGTGTTGAAGAGAGAAAGGTATAACGGTATCAGTGTAATATATATATGTCATATAGAACGAGACAGAGCTACCTGATCGATGGTTTTCCAAGCAGCCCGGAATCGTATATGGGATAATTATTTTACCGGTCATTGTGTGTGTTGAAGAGAGAAAGGTATAACGGTGTCAGTGTAATATGTATATGTCGTATAGGTTAGAACGAAACAGAACTACCTGATCGATGGTTTTCCAAGCAGTCCGGTATCGTATACATATAGGATAATATTTAAACAAAGTCGGTGCAAAAATAGAACGAGACAAAGCTACCTGATCGATGGTTTTCCAAGCAACCTGGTCTCATGTATTAGAATCATAAAGAATGTAACTTACTATATCCTGGTATATGTGTCAGAGAGAGAACAGTGTCTTGTATGTATGTGTCGGTGAACCAGAAAGTGTAATGACGGCGCGTATACAATTTTAACAGTCTACATGATATTTCTTACCGTTGATTTATCGTCGGTCGGTCTCGGTGATGGTCGGGAGCTAGTCGGAGTAGTCAACCGGACGCGAGATGAGAGTGCGGTACTCTGATTGTAAGACGGCACGATCTCGCTAAGGAAGGCTCTCATCCCGGCGGATCCCCTTCCACTCGGCGCGCGACATCGAGAGGTACCGATGGCGACGGCGGTTCCGCGCCGACCCGTACTACGAACAGTGGGGAATGAAGGAAAACTAAGAAAAACTATTTCCCGGTATTTCGCGATGGAAAACTTTAGGAAATTAATCAATACAATTAAAACGAATTATTTACAAACAAGAACGGACTTCATACGATGAAAAATAAGAAAGATAGATACGGATACGTATACAACCCTGTAAAAATTATGTAACTTTGTTACAGTTGTACCTAAAGTACAATGGATCATTCGTATTCACATAACTTTATAGTAATAAAGACTCGGGTAAAAAAGAATGCTACCATAAATGTTACTACTTTATATTAGGCAAACTTTAAACACTATTGCAGGATCCTGTGTAACTAAATTTTGATATGACACCCCTTGTATAATCACGAACCGCCACTGACTAAAACTATGAAATACATTCGTTGACCCATCTAAAACCACTCTTTCTTAGTAAAAATGATAATAAAATTGTTAGCAGCCCAATAACTATAACCATTAGAAAGATAATTTGAGCATTAAAAAATTCAGCTTTTTATCTAATAAAGTTTGTTGGTGTAATACATACTGATAGATAACATAATAAATAAGATTAAATCGTATTTTCCCCATAAACACGAACCAAACTTTTATGAAGTAAAAGGTAAATGTAACGTTAGGAAACTTTTACTTAATTTTATTTATTATTTATTACAACTAATAAATATTCGAATTTGCTCATATTTTTGAAGTTTGTACGGCTTTATATTTCCCTTTTTTTTTAACTTCGGTGATTTTTAAGTTACAAAGGTTGATGAGTTCAATAACTTAGAGTTTCGTCTTTCTCAGTGATAAATTGATGAATACCAAGAATGGTACTAACACTTAAAATCAAATGTCTGTTTAAAGGTTCGAGACAATTATATTTCTTGAATGTCTCTTTTTTGTCTTTATTTATTTTAAATTACAACGTTTCAACTGGTACATATCTATAGTCGTCTTCAGATGAATACTAAATTAGCACAGTAGCTACAGTTCTATTTATACTAGTTAGGTGCACTGAATCATAAATGAGATGGGTGCAGTTATGCGTTTAAAAAAATAAATGTATATATTTCTAAAAGACGTTTTACAATGTATAGTTTTCGTCAGGTACACAAAAAAATATAAATTAAAAATTAACACCAAAACAAACTAAGGTATTTATCGAAAAAATTCGTCCAAACTATAATAGTTTTGGTTGATTGGTTTCAGGCGGGGGCCGGGCTTTCGGCAAAAGCTTTTTGCACTGCAGGCTAGTGGCTTATTGTGCTTCCTTATCTTGCTAGAAAAAATTTGTTGTTTGTGTCAGACATGTTTGCTGCTCTGTATCCGAATAGACCGATACCTGCAAAATCTACAGTCGAAAGGACTATCAAACAATTTGAGACAAAAGTCGCTGTAATATATAACTGCAGATGTGAAGAAAGGCAGGAACAAAAAAGAGATGCAAGAAATAATAGGGACTTGCAAAGGCAGGAACAAAGAAGAGATGCCAAAAATGATAGGGACTTGCAAGTTTTATTGTGCGTGGAAGAAAATGATGGGAAGATTAGCACAAGGAAACTTGAGGATGATATAGGATTAGATCACACCACAGCGTTACGAGCTTTAAAACGACATAAATATTATTCATACAAATATGAAAAGCACCAAGAGCTAAGAGATAGGGACGAAATACGACGACAGGAGTTTTGTTTTGGTATGATTGAAAGAGCAAACATAGATAGGGAATTTTTTAAAAACATTTGTTTTACTGACGAATTCACATTTACCTTAAACAATGAACCCTAATGTTCAAAATTATCGATATTGGAGCAAAGAAAACCAACACAGGTTTGTCGAAACAAGGACGCAATATCCACAAAAAGTTAATGTTTGGGCTGGGATTTTTAAAAAAAATATTATCGGGCCATTATTTCTTACACTAAATTTAAATGCAGAATATTTTTTGGAAGTACTTGAAGATCATATTTTACCTACTTTACATGATGCCGCCAGGGAAAATCAGGAAGTTTGGTACCAAATGGATGGCTATCCGGCACATAGTACCCTGGCTCTCCGGGAATATTTAAACCGTACTTTTAATGGAAATGTTATTGGCTTAAATCATATTAATCATCATAGTAAATTGGCCAGCCAGGTCTCCTGATTTATCGCCAAATGATTTCTTTCTCTGGGGCCATTTAAAAAACAGGATATACAAAGATAAAAATACCCAAATCTATACGAGTTAAAAAATGTTATTTCTGCCGAATGCAATAGAATTTCAGTTTACCAACTAGCGAATGTAAGAAGAGAATTTTATGATCGCCTCGGTAATTGTCTAGCAGTCAATGGAGGAATATTTGAACATCTTCTTAAATCCTAAAGTTCTAACAATTTAATAGTACCTACCTACCTATTAATTAGTAAAATGTGGAAACATGTAAAATGTCATAATTAACCTTGTAACTGGATACTTTATTTTAGTTTTATTCAGATTAATTTGTACTCATAAATACACCTTTAATATTTTCGATGTACGAGTTTTTATACAATAAAGCACACATTTCAAAATGACAACTTTATTTGACAGTCATCTTTTACCTTGACTGGAGCCCGCAAATACGGGGCCATAAAAAGGAGAAATAGTTAAAAAGAAATCGGCGAAAACACCACTTTTGATTTCAATTATAACATAAATGGTAAGATCCTGGAAAGACCTACTGTGTTTAAGGATCTAGGAGTTATTTTCGATAGAGAACTATCCTCTCTTCCTCATATTCATCACGTCGTATCCACCGCCTATAAATACTTGGTTTTATTCTTGAAACTACTAAAGACTTTCGGTCACTTGACCTTTTAGTAACTTTGTATCGTCCTCTTGTTGGATCTAAATTGGAATACTCTTTAATCATTTGGTCTCTGTTTCATAAAATCCACATTGACAATATTGAGAGTGTTCCGAGACGTTTTTTGAAAGCTTTGTGGTATAGATCTGATGGAGTTTATCCCGACAGAGGTTTTCCTCATGATCATCTGCTGCAAATATTCTCGTGTGTTAGATTATGTGATAGACGCGTATGTTCTACGCAGTTACTTTTACATAAACTGATCAATAACAACATTATTTGTGAAGAGCTGCTGCACAAACTGAACTTTAGAATTTCTTCCCTAAATTCCTGAAATTTATATACCTTCTATTTACCACCTTTACGAACCAACGTATTTAAATATTCTCCCATCAATAGGATGTGTACCTGTTACAACGACAATCCATGCCGACGATGTCTTTAATTGTAGCTTGGGCATTGTCAAAAGACCATTTTGTCACTAGTACCTATGCTACGGGACGTATGTTGTTACTTTTTTATTTCTTTTTGTAAGGTACCTATTATTACCATTGTATTGTTAGTTTGATAAATCTAGATATTGCTAATCTTTATGTTAATTGTTAAATAATTTGTTTTCATTTTACTTAATTAAATTCTGTTTTCTACCTGTTTTGTAACTGGGAAACCGTAAAACAGTGTACGGAATAAATAAATACACTCTCTACAAAGTTATGAAATACCTAATACATTCAGTGTCACATCTGGGATTTACCTTCCTCGTTTACTCCAGTCCTTGAATTTTGTTGACTGATGAGGTCTACGGATTTCGCAAACAACATTTAAAAAGTGTCAAAAGAGTGACGGTCCCCAAAGCTCTCTCGTAAATAAGCATCTTAATGTGGTGTTATACTTGCCTTAAAGTTAAAACCAAACTTTTGTGTCGAAATAAGTTTGTAGGTGTACATTACGGAATAATTGAAATCAGGGGATCTTCGAAAAAATCTAAATGTAAAATATTAATTGATTAAAGTACTATGAAATTAGGTGAGAGCGCTAGAAAGTTTATTTCTAACAATTAAACTTTTTCCAAAAAAGATGTTCTCTTCAATCCGTCAGATCCATCCCCAGACGCGTTTCTCCATATCATGGCTTATAAGTAAAGCTAGGATCCGATGAAAGAAGGAAAGGACTTTAAACTAAGCAGTTTTTGGTGAACTCCGCTAGCAATTGATGTCACTCTATGCAACATCCTGCTGGTAAATTAACTTACGCTTTTTCTGATGGGGTATGTGATTAGTAAAGTAACTATAGGAATTCATACTTCTTACTGATCTTATCGATGCTAATAACGGATGTCTGACAACACCGTATAATGCGGATATGTAAAGACTCTATGGTCGACGTGTCCAGAGAATGTCGTTTGACTTCAGAAAAATTAAATATGCTCTCGACTAGAATTCCTAAAGAAAGAGAAGAAAAGGTCGTCAAGCTCATATAAGGACATTTTTGGTCTTTGAAGAGTTAAAGAAGAAAATCAATACATGAGATGAAACAAAGAACATTACTAGGTTAGGTTAGATTAGAGTGGCAGACTTTTGGCTCTGACAAAATAGTCTCACATAGTCCTATTAAGGGAACCTGCTCAGTTTACCAAGTTGTAAGTTGCTTAGTTCCTCTGGGTTATTAATAAATAGTTCACCCAGGGCAGTGAATCTTCTTCTTGTGAGGCCAGAGCATTCACACAGAAAATGGTAAATACTTTCTTCCTCTTTCTTCCTCTTTCTTACCTCTGCAACTTCTGCAGAAATCGTTAATGGGTACTTGCATACGTTCTGCATGTCTACCGAAAAGGTAATGTCCGGTAACAACCGCAGTAATATTTCTCACGTCTTTCCGAAAGTGTCTCAATAGCTTTGCGAAGAACATTACTAATAACAGACCAATAGCGTAATCTTTTAGATTCACTGATGTTTGGTAACTGGTACTTTTGAATTCCGTAGAAGCGGCACTTTTATATATCTTTGATCATTAGAACAACCTAAAAAATAGTTATTTACGATATAAGTGTTGTAAAGATTCATATTACAAAACGAGATGTTAATGTTGTCAAACGAGGCGTCTGCCAAGTTTAATAAAACATCGAGTGTAGTGATATGAATTTACAACAAGAATATTGTACAAAATTGTATCTACTTTCATCTATGAGTTAAAATATTTGGCAAAAGGCATTTTTTAAAATAAAAATGCACCTGCTATTAAGTTTACTAATCAATTTTTTTATGTTACCTTTCGCATAGTTACTGTTTCGCATGGTTACTGTCTAAACTTTGTCAAACAAATTCAAAAATATAAAAAGCGGTTTTCAAAATGAGCGATTCTGATGGAAGTTTACCCGACGAAGCGATTTCAAGTTTAGTTCCGACAAAATCCAAGGCGCGGTATGAGTTGGAGTATCAGAAGTTTGAAGATTGGTGCAAAGCTAAGAAAATAAAGGAGGTGTCTGAGAAACTCCTTTTGGGTTATTTTTCCGTAAAGCAACGCTCCCAGAAACCATCTACACTATGGACTCACTACTCAATGTTGAGAACTATGATTTCAGTCAAGAAAAATTAAGATATAAGCAAATTTTCTCAAGTTCAGAGGGTTACAAGGCCAAAAAGTCCAAAGTTTTCACAAAGGAAGACGTATGTAAGTTTCTTACTGCAGATGATGGAACATATTTACTTATGAAGGTTGTTATGATAATCGGCATTTTTGGGGCTTGTCGGCGCGAAGAACTAGCTAAGTTAATGTTGGATCATATTGAACACAATGATTTGTATATAAAAATTGTGATTCCATTCTCGAAGACCAAAATTATGCGAGAATTTGTTATAACAGAAGGAAATGTGACAGGTGTCAACTGTTTAAGTATTTTTCGAAAGCATGCTAAACTTCGTCCTCTTAATGCAACTTACAGGCGGTTTTTTCTATTCTATGGAAAATGAAAATGGACCTCCCAGCCTGTCGGAATTAATAGTTTTGGAAGTATACCAAAAAAGATTGTAACAAAACTTGGATTGAATAATCCCGAAGGACACAGTGGACATTGTTTTAGGAGGTCCTCAGCCACCATTCTAGTTGATGGTGGTGCAGATTTTAAAGCATCCTGGGGGCTGGAAATCCTCTTCTACGGCAGAAGGCTACGTTGAGAGTTCTTTCGAAAATAAGAAACAAATAGAAAAGAAGATCATGGGGTCAGACACGGATTTAATGATTGGAAATTCGAACGTAAAGGGCTCCATCACATCCACTTCTGGTATACAAATTTATAACTGTAAAAAGTGTATTATTAATGTTTAAAATAAACCTTAAGGGTTATATTTTAATTAATAATTGGTAATTAATTTTATAATTGTTAATAATAAAAATCATTCTTCTAAAAAGTGTGGTCTTATTTAACAGCAAAATTTTAATAAAACCGTTTTTTTTTCATTACAGCACTAGTGCTGTAATACATGCCCTTACAAAACGATTTACAGAACTGTAAAATTCATATTACTAAATGAAAGATAAATTATATTTACCATTTGAGCAGAGTCGAACTTTTGTTGTAAGCTAAATTACCGAACATAAATTTATTTAGCCGAAAAAAGTTTTATTTGTCTGAGACGATTGTAATACTTAAAATGTTTTATTCTAACCGCGTACACGAGTTTTTCTTTATTTAGGAAATTTCGGTAATACATTATACATGGGATGATGAATAAATAATTATTTTTAAGGAGGGTTAAGTAGCGATCTAATTATAGTTTATTTAATAAACAATATCGATAAATACTATTACACGAGGAAAAAAATAAGTTTTGATTTTGATATTAATCATTCTAGTTTTTTAAACGTAATTGGCTTTTACATTAAATTTTGATTTTGATCCTATCGCATAGAACAAAAAAACTCTTTTTATGGTTTGTGTTTTTAAATTCTTGAATTATTTACTGGGAAAATAATTAAAGAAATTACGCTCTCGAATAAAATAAAATAACTATTAACTATAACTATTAAGCTATGAAAACAGAATTACCAACATAATCGGCCCCACGAGTGGTTAATAAAAGAATTGTAAGGTTAATAGGATGACGAACATCTCTTCTCAACTTATGTTCCTAATCTTTCTGCTTTCGCGCCGCGTGTTTAATTATTACTAGAAAATGTTTGTGATACTCGAGATTTTTATTGTTGGGTCATATTTTCAATAGGTTTTAGTTCAGAATCTTAGTACTGAAAATGATCAATTCAAATATAGAGATTATTTCACTACAGTGTTTTATACTGGCAAAATATTATAGCAACTAGTTTTCTAGTGGAAAAACTCATAATTACATCTACCTGGACAAAATCAACAAGATGGCTTTTCACCGGCAAAGTTTTGATAGATGTCAGGTAAAAACTATTGTTAGTCATTCTGGTTTGAAAAAGATAAATGAGCCATTTAAACGAAAATGCCAGGTTTGTGTGCTAATCTACCCAAGAAATTAAAAAATCGATAGCTGAAATTATTTCACTTAACACACGAAAGTCCAAGAACTCAACTTGGGCACAGTTCTCAGAGTTTCTAATGGTAATAAATTATAAACTGGAAAAATGTATTGCTGTGATGAAACTGGCGAAAATCCTCGAAGATTACGCCTTTAATATGAAGAAGGGTAATGACGAAGATCATAAACAATCCTCTGTAAAGGATATGTGTAACACTACAGCAAAAATGATTTGAGAATAGTATATTACGTAATAAGTGTTGTAAAAAGCAATTTACGCACAAATAGAAAAGTTACGCACGACGCCGCGTAGCGGCGAGTGCGTAATTCTATGAGTGCGTAATTGCATTACAACACGTATTACGTACCATACTTTACCTACGACCTACTTATTCACACAACATCATTTAGTTTTAGTTTTTCATCTTAACTGGTAACAATATTATTAATTTAAGAACGTGATAACATCAACGAGAAGGTATATATTGTAATAATTCTACAGTATGATTATTTAAATTTACAAATGTTATTTTTTATAATATTATTTATTCTCATTACAATAATTATTTATAGTTACAGAACAATTATTGAAGACAAAAGGTATATCGTTTCTTTTGCTTGTTGAAGCATAAGTAAGATTTACATTATTAGTTGCCTCAATGAAATTTTCATTAATACTATTAGTACTACTACTAGTACTTGCTATTGCAGATGATATTTTAGACGAATTGTTAGTTTGATTATTTAGGGAATTATCCACATACCCTTCAGCTACGGCTGAGGACTGCCATCCGCCGTGTCTTTTTAAATCTAATAAGTCACCACCCGCGTCAACAAGAATAGTCGCGGACGAGCGTCGAAAACAGTGTCCTGTATAATTCGCTGCTTCTGGTAGTCCCAGATATTTGGCTATTTCTTTTGGAACCTTTCCTAACTTGTTAATACCAACAGACTGTTTGGTACATTTTCCGTTTATATAGTTTAGAAAAAAAGGTAAATTTGGAGCTGTACTTACTGCAGAGCGAATGTTTATATATTTTTTAACCTTTGGGTAAAAATATTCTGACACCACAAAAGAACGTTGCCGTTTAGTTTTTGAATCGGGAATATTAATAATTAGATTCTTCCTGTGTCTTGGATATCTGACGGTTTTATATTACGCAACTCTTGTTTCCTGCATGCACCGCTTATACCAATTATAAGAGCAACCTAAAAGACGATTTGAAATAAATTTACACATTTAACATTATATTGAGCTCAATATATTACCTTCATAAACAAATGTTTATCATCTGGTGCGTTTTCTAGAAAATCGTTTATATTCTTGCTTGTCAAAATCTTGGATTTTTTGGATTTAAAGCCGTCCGATTTTCTCTTCAGAAGAGCTTGTAATTTGGAGTAGTTTGCAATATCGACATTGTGATTTATATTAATTGTGGCCTTTAACATTGAGTAAAATGACCAAAGTGAGGAAGGCTTCATCGTTTTTGATAGTTCTTGGAAATATGCCATCATTACATTCTCGGAAAATGATTTAACGTCGTTTTTTAATCTCCATTCCATAAATCTTTGGTAAGTAAATTTGTATCGATATTCAGATTTCGCCGGTAACAAGTTGTTTTTAGCAGCTTCTGCAATTTCGCTAATATTGGGTGGAGTTAAATTTTCTATTTCACTGTCACTCGACATTTTTTATGTACCTAATCAAACTAATTTCACTTTATAATATTACTCACATACAAATTTGATCTACGATTATGTCAGTTTTTGAATAAGTTTGTTTGTATTGACCGTTGCTAAGCGGTTGCTAGGAAAACTGTGCGATTTTTTTACCAAGCTGTGCGATTTTTTTACCGTGCGTAATGGGAATCTTACATTGATCGGAAACGGTGTGTTTTTAAGTATTTACAGTAGTGGTCGTAGGTAAATATATTTTACAGAATACGAAATAAAGATTGACCATGAACGGCAGTAGAGTTTTGGACTTGCATTGTCTTTATTTGTTTATAATCATTACGTTTTAACGTAAGCATCATCAGTCGTCTTCAGGTGAATACTAACTAAGTACGATAACTACAGCTCTATTTATATTAGGCAGGTGCGGTGACGCATGACTAGTGGGCAGAGTCATGATGTATAACTGGATGAGTCATGGTCGATGACGTCATGCTTGATGACTCATGCGTTTAGGTGGTCTTATTCTAAGATTATATTTACTTAACAAGGGTTTCCAGAAGTTTCTCATATCTAATGAAGGCTTACTAAAGCAACCTGGATTTTGGTGTATGGTCGCAGCTTCCTTAAACTTCCTCTTCCTCCAGTGCGGTTCTTTTTGCAGGATTTCCGATTTTTTTTGTCCACAAATAAAGACAATGCAAGTCCAAAACTCTACTTCCGTTTAAGAAATGTCATTGTCTCCAACCTTTAAACAGACACTAGAAGCCCGGTATGGACCCGGTATAAGTGATAAGTTCCGTAACTACGAGAAATCTAAGATAAAATTAACAAAGGAGAAAACGCACATCCAGTTTCTACTACGGGCCAAGGACCAAGGTATTATTCCAGATGGCTTTAGGATCCAGTCACCGATCCCAGGGCAACAAGCTAAGAAGATTCTGAACAACGCCAGCAAAGCTCTTATACGCTCCCAAATCAACTACCATCGTTTTAAGAAAGCTTCTCTACTCACAGATATCCAACAGAGATTTGAGGAAATTAAAGAAGTGGACAAAAGCGGAAATCCTGCAAAAAAACGCACTGGAGGAAGAGGAAGTTTAAGGAAGCTGCGACCATACACCAAAATCCAGGTTGCTTTAGTAAGCCTTCATTAAATATGAGAAACTTCTGGAAACCCTTGTTAAGTAAATATAATCTTAGAATAAGACCACCTAAGAGTTAAAAGCATGAGTCATCAAGCATGACGTCATCGAGCATGACTCATCCAGTTATGCGTCATGACTTCGCCCACTAGTCATGCGTCACCGCACCTGTCTAGTATAAATAGAGCTGTAGTTACCGTACTTAGTTAGTATTCACCTGAAGACGACTGAAGATGCTTCCAAGTTAAAACGTAGTGATTATAAACAAATAAAGATAACACTGGTTAACAAGATTTTGGTCCCAAGCGCAAAAATGTCTGATTTCAATAAAATTTTGCATGCTGAAATTAATCATGTTTTCAGAATTTCTCCATCACCCTTAGTTTTTATGTTCCAGTATATGTGATTATTTACCTATAAAATGCACGCATAGGTCTGTACTATAAGAGTCATTTAACAAAAAACTTGTGTCAGGCATTGCTATTTTATTATTTGTGTATTGTAACAATAACTTGTTGTGACTAGAAATAACAAAGTGTGCTCTGTGTGTCACGCGGAACATGTCTTGGCTTGTTGAGACCTGCGAGCAGTTCCGAGTCCTACATAACATTTATTGTTGTTTTAGTTATCGGTGAATGAACATATACGCAGACTTTTTTAACGTTTTGAAGAATGTGCTGTGGTGCATTTTAAGCTATTGTAGTGTAACTCACCTGTAAAAATGCCAAGAAATTGTGTAAACCGTCCGAACTCTTTTTGCTACATCTGCGGTGAATTGACATTTAAATCTCAAAAACGGTCTTTCACGCCTCTCGTTAATAAATGCTATGAACAGTATTTCAATTGTAAAGTCGGCGATCAAGACAAAAGCTGGGCTCCCCATATTTGCTGTGTTACGTGTGTCAGACTTCTTACAGCGTGGGCAAAAGGTAAACGACATATGCCTTTTGCTATTCCAATGATTTGGAGGGAACCATCAGACCATATTACCGATTGCTATTTTTGTCTTACAAATATCAGTGGTATAACTTCTAAATCCAAACATACTGTTAAATATCCTCATATTCCATCTGCACTGAGACCAGTGCCGCACAGTCCGGAATTACCTGTGCCTGACCCCCCACAAAATATGACACCGAGCGACGATGAAACTGGCGATGACGAAGTAAACAACGAAAGTTTTTCAGCCGAAAATATTGATCTGGATCCAACATTTACACCAGATTCGTCTTCTTGTGCGCCGCATCTTCTAAGTCAAGAAGAACTTAACGACCTTGTCCGCGATTTAAACTTGTCTAAGAAGCAAGCCGAACTTCTAGGTTCTAGATTAAAAGACTGGAAACTTCTACAGAGTGGCACAAAAGTTGCTTTTTATCGTAAGCGCCATGCAGAGTTTGAAGAATTCTTCTCTATGGAAGACGGGCTTGTATTTTGTAATGATGTATGCTCTGTTATGAAGGCACTTGGGCATGACTATGATACAAATGAGTGGCGTTTGTTCATTGACTCTTCCAAATCAAGCTTGAAAGCGGTACTACTCCACAATGGAAATAAGTTCCCCTCTGTTCCTTTGGCTCATGCAGGCAACATGAAGCTTCTTTTGGAAAAAATTAAATATATAGACTTTAAGTGGAATATTTGTGGCGATTTGAAAGTTGTTTCACTTTTGCTCGGCATGCAACTCGGTTACACAAAGTATTGTTGTTTCCTATGCGAATGGGACAGTCGAGATAGGAAAAATCACTATAAAAAAAAAGAGTGGCCTAAACGAACTTCCCTGACACCAGGAAATAAGAATGTCAGTGGTATCCCACTTGTTGATCCCCAAAAAATTTATTTACCAGCTTTGCACATTTTCTAAGTAAATATATCACTTTGTACTTTATTTTTTCATAACTTATACCCATATTATAATATATACGTTCACAAAAATTCATTGCTTTGTCACCTTAAAACCCTGCGTGAAGGAAAAATTCTGAAAACATATATGAAATATGTTTAAAAAGTACTACCAAGTACACCCACTTCAGCTCGTGGGACAAAAAAAATCTTAAATTTTGTTGATCAGTGTAATGCAAGTCCGAAACTCTACTACTGCCGTTTAAGAAACGTCATTGTCTCCAACCTTTAAACAGACAAAGATTGACCATTTTACGGATATTTTCTTTAAAAATGCGCGAATGGTAAGTGACACAAAGAGAAAGCAGCTCCAAAGTTGTCAGGAAAAGAGGAAAGTAAGTTCAAAAGCATTTTCTACCAAAGATTTACTAACAATAATACAAAGCTACAATCAAGAAAACCCCGATAAAGCACAAACATTTTTTTCCCATCTCTGCTCATTTGAACTAGCTTGGAGAAGCAATGAGGCCGTAAATTGCAAAATTCAATATTTTGAAGAAGTTTGATATAATGGGAGAATTTACCGGACGTATTGAATATAACAGCATATATTCCAAGGCAGCTCAAGGTCGGTCAAAAGGATTGGCAAACAGCAAATGTTTGTTAAGAAATTCATCAAACAAAGACTTATGCCCTGTAAGATTATTTTTAAAATTATTGGAAGAAAGAGGACCATTTCCACAGACAGACTATTTCTCTCCGGTAATCCAAACTGGCAGAAGGGATGTTGGTTCAAAAATACTCCTCTAGAAATAAATGCAGTATCTAAGTGAACTAAAACTTCAACGGAAAGAATTGGAATTGATACGAAGAAGCATAAAATAACAAATCATTTTAATCGATCTTTCGCTCTATCTGCCCTATTAAAAAAAAATTTAAAAAGGTGTTGGGGAACAAGAGTTGATTAAGTTAACAAGCCACTCAAACGCAAATCCCCTGAAACCATATCTGCAGTTAGATCTTAGTCATCATCTGAAGCTCATTGAAAATCTCATAACAATAAATGAAGCATGTTCTGGACCTTCGACTTCTCAAATGCAAGTCAATCATACCCAAAACATGCTTTGATAGAAAATAATGTACAAACTATAACTTATAACAACTGTGCGTTTAATATTAGTAATAAATAAATAAAGTTTCTAGTTTGCTAAATAAACAGTGTATTTTTATTGTTTTCTCGTGAAATAGTCTTGTCGAATATCAATCGACAGAAAATTTTGTATTGACAAAATTTTCTCTTGGTTTAATCCAATTTTGTTGCTTTTTGGCAGTTTCGCAAATGAAATTTTTGACAAAATAAAATCACGAGCTGTTAGTCGAGTGATTTTTGTCAACAATTTGATGCAAAGGCATTTTATGCGAAAGCAGGAATCTTTCATACCAGTCGCAAAATTTTTCTCTTATGATATTATATCCGAAAAAGCTGATCAAAATTTTTTATAGACATACGATGTGTAAAAAATATAAAAAATAAAAAAGCCATGTAAAAATTGTATAAAAGCACGTTTCTGGTCATTGAATTTATTTTATTGTTCCCGCAAAAAATGCCTCATAAAATAAAGCAAAGCTGTAAAATAACAAGGAATATTATTGGGATAAATCACGTTTCACGGGACGTGGGAATTTGAATAATGGCATAATGTAGTTAAGAATTTGGAAGAAGGAAAAAATGTATAATATTTACAGATGGTCTGTAGAAGACATTTTTGTAAGAAAGTATTCCTGGTAAATTAACTTTTTTCTTTAAACATTTGCTGGTAATGTAACATAATAGTATGTAAAATCTTCACGAGAAAAACATTTTTTTAAATAAAAAAAATACCTAAATATAAAAAAATCATTTTACTTCCACAGTGTGTCCACGGATAGAGTTTGAAAGAGAAAAAACTGTTTTATTAGTAGAGGAAAGTCTCCTAATATGGGGTAGTTTTTTTCAAAACACCATAATAAAAAAACTGAGGTAGTTTAAAGCATTATTTCCATATTTCATGTTTCGTTGGATATACTATCAAGCATTTAATAAGAAGAAACATGTTTTTAAAAAAAGCAGATGAAAATATGCAGAATTTAAAAAAAAGTGCACTACCCCATATTAGGGCCATATGTTATCCTAATATGGGGTACACTATGTTCGCAATATGGGGTACCCAATTTAATATGTAAAATTTGAAAATAAGTAAAATTATTTTGTTTTTTTTAAAAATATTTATTTATGGAAATGAAAAAGTATATCTATCTAACAAAACGTTTCGTCCCTTATTATAAACATAAAAAAATTCTCATATAAAAAGAACATAAAACAAATTATTTAGAAATGCAAAAGTCACAAATATACCGATTGTTTTCACAACCAGCACATTGCCGAACAGCTAAAATTGTTGAAATCATTTGTTCCTTGTTCCAAACTTTTAATATTTTGGGCATCTAAAAAAAAATACTTTGGTTTTACACGGAAAAGTACATAGTCTCCCAATATGGGGTACCCCAAATTAGAAATTATTAGGTACCCCATATTACGAGCAATTTAGATTTTTGGAAGGGGTATGTTTTTGAAAAAACTGCGATGTTTTCTTAAAAAACCAAAATAATTTCCATAACTACGCCAAATTCTATATTGAATGATATTATTAAATTTTTAAAAACTTACCTATAAGTTACCTTAAATATATAAAATGCAACAGTCACCAGAAACTTTAATTTCTACACAAAATTACCAAACCCTAAATCGTCGAAACGGAACAAGTGTTTGCTCCGAAAAGGGAATGGGCGCTTTCTAGGAAGTCGGTGGTTAGTTTGTAATGTTCAGAATAGATGTCGGAACAAGTAGTTGCTTAAAATTGAACTACCCCATATTAGGCACTACCCCAATATTAGGCGACTTTCCTCTAAGTATAGAAGAAAAAGTAATTCTTTATAAAAACGTATGCTTGTGTTAAAACT
Organism: Polydrusus cervinus; assembly: GCA_935413205.1. NCBI lineage: Eukaryota > Metazoa > Arthropoda > Insecta > Coleoptera > Curculionidae > Polydrusus > Polydrusus cervinus. The sequence continues at coordinate 18,861,462 of OW284519.1, read as the reverse complement.
ACAATTTCAAATATCAGATTTGCGATTACTATACAGAGTTCGTCAAAAACAACATTTTTAGTTTTTTGCATTTTTTTTTCAATTCTAATTTTCAATTCCTTGATTTATTAAAACAATTTTGCTTGTTCTGAAACTACAATTTTGTATATCAGATTTGCGAAAATTATACAGGGTTGGAGAGAAAAAACATTTTTAATTTTTTATAATTTATGATTGAATAAATTAAAGAAATATGATATGTATTAATATAAATACTTCAAAAGAAGACAAAGAAAAATAGTTTTCTTACAACAACATCGTTACTAGGTCAGATATAAAATCATATTCTAAGTAAGAAGCAAGAATATCTGTTTGTTTTTACGCAAGTTTATTTTAAACAGAATCCAAAGAACTAAAAGTGTTTTTTTCTGACGAACCCTGTATAGTAAATCTGATATTCGATATTCAAAGATTCGACCGTTTCCATACGTAAAAGCGTCCAGGTATACAATATCAGACGTTTAGAGATAGTAAAATGCAAGTCATAAGTGTACCTATGATGTCAGAGATAAAGAATTGCCTATCGTATAATAATATATTGAAGTTGTTATTTAAGAGCCTTTAATACCAGCGTGAAATGCGGCATCGTTTCCTGGCTTGTCTTATTGAAAATTTGATACAAAAATTTTACTAAGGGGTTTACAAGAAATTCCAGTTTGACGAATGATACTTTATTTTCTTTTTATTTAAATTAAATTTATTTTAAAGTTTTAGTTATAATGTAGTATATAAACTGCTGGACAATTCAAGCGGATCGAGCTACTTGTTAGGTGAACTTTGGAGTAAAATATTTTACGAACGAATAAAGCTATCGATGCGCGGTTTGCAAAATTTAAAAGAGAATTAAATTCTTAATATGCACATTTTTTTTTACTTCTAACCTTGAACTATCTATAGGGTTCAAAGAGAAGTATGTTTTTTTTACAAAAGTTTCTAAGTACCGGATTTCCACAAAAATAATTTTAAAGTATTTTGGATAGCATTTTCTTCATCTCCTATTTATAGAGAACAAAATAAATTCTCAAATTTTTGATATCTCTCTTTGTTCATGAAATTTCGATTTTTTTCTCAACCCCTGTAAATTTCAGGTATTTTTGTCATTAGGCCTTACAATGTTTTGTAAGAACGGGTTTGGGTAAGTGATTATAACTTCTTAGGACCACTTCTTTTGCAACGAGTACATTTTAATTTCTTGCGTTTCGTCGTGATAAGTGGCGTACTAAATAGGTTTTATTTTTTTTTCTATTCCGGCCACCTCTATGTCTGTAAGCCGTGTCGCCCGTGGTTGCAAACCGTTCTTTTAGCCGAATGATTGTGGCCTTCCCAACAATATACATATTGGCTACAGCCTCAACTGCCAGGCCTTCATTAAGCAATCTTAAAACATTTGCGCGTTCGGTTCGGGACAATCGTGTCATTTTTAAAAATAATTATGTGACTTAATGACATCTCCTGAATTAACAATGATGTTCATGGTACCTACTGCAACGTTATCCTGGCACGAAACACACGATGTGTGTAAATGGAGGCATATTAAATGAAAAAAAAAAAAAAATAATAAAACCGATTATGGGTACGACACTGGTCACAACGAAACGTAAAAAATTAAAATGTACTCGTTGCAAAAGAGGTGGTCCTGAGAAGTTATAATCACTTACCAAAACCCGTTCTTACAAAACATTGTAAGGCCTAATGACAAAAATACCTGAAATTTACAGGAGTTGAGAAAAAAATCGAAATTTTATGAACAAAAAGGGATATCAAAAATTTGAGAATTTATTTTGTTTTCTATAAATAGGAGATAAAGAAAATGCCATCCAAAATAATTTAAAATTATTTTTGTGGAAATCCGGTACTTCGAAACTTTGGTAAAAAAAACATACTTCTCTTTGAACCCTGTAAACAGTTAAAAGTTAGAAGTAAAAAAAATTGGAAAGAATGTGCATATTAAGAATTAAATTCTCTTCTAAATTTTGCAAACCGCGCATCGATAGCTTTATTCGTTCGTAAAATATTTTACTCCAAAGTTCACCTAACAATTAGCTCGGTCCGCTTGAATTGTCCAGCAGTTTATACTGTAGGTTCAAATTACAAACGATGCCCCGATATTATCTTCAAAAATCTCCACTGACGCCGCGCCACTTAATTGAAGCGAAGGGGGATTTTTAAAAGAAGGTTTGCTAACCTCTCAGTCGTTCAATGCGGGAAATTACCACGAGGACATGAATTCGAATGTTTTTGAGGACTATTTTGATAAAATGATAAAATATCTTCCAGCTGATTCAGTTATGGATAACGCACGCTATCATTCACGACGCGCAGAGAAGACTCCAGCTTCATCTTGGAGAAAACAAGAAATTATCGACTGGTTAACCACCGAAAGTATTGAATTTGAAGATAATTTGATAAAGAAGAAATTATTAGCCATAGTCACACAAACATCGTTTCATGAAATATGCCGTGGAAGATATAATAGCTAAAAAACATAGTGTAACTGTGCTGCGCACACCCCCATACCATTTCGAACTGAATCCTATAGAACTTATATGGGCGCACGTGAAAGGATTTGTAGCAAGGCACAACACGACATCCAAAATAAAAGACGTTAATCTACTGTTTGATCAAGCTATTAAGGAAGTGACACCACATAACTGGCGAAAAGCAGTCCATTATGTCATTAAAAAGGAGGAAAAAATGTGGGATTTTGACCTTCTGATCGATCGGACCGTCGACCCGTTAATTATAACGCCAAGAGGAGATGACAGTTTCTCAGATGACGAAAAATATTATGATTTTTTATAATTTAATTTCTGTATAATGTATATTTTGTATTTTATTTATAATGTTTAATAAAAAAATAAGTGTACCTTATATTATGTACCTAATGCACGCCTTTGTCACGCTATTTTTAGTGTTTGTGAATGGATAATAATAGGCAAAACCCAGAAATTGACCCAAACCCGAGTGGTACTACCTGCACTTGATCAAAATAAAGAATGTTGCAATGAAATCAATGCCAAATTATGCAAGTGGCTTAAATATTCGTTGGGTCACTCTGTAGTCCCTGTGCACACCTAATGAGCTTTTATTACTCTACACCTTTCTAAAATAGACTATAATTTCTTTTGTTTCGGCAAATACACTGTCATTTTAGTTTATCTCTAAACATAAAAATTAAAAGAAATAACCGCCGTAAAACAACATTTTAGTCAGATATCGTGCCTAGAATGTTGTCCCATTCATTGTACTTTCAAGAACAAAAACTAAATTATCCATCTTAGCCGTGCTAGCTTTCTGACAAAAAAAGAAGGAACGACACAGACATAAATGATTTATATCTTTATCCGCGAAACACGGCATCGGTTAAATGATTTACTAATGGAAAAACATAAAACTTGCCGGAGACTTATAAAAGATATACAATTAGATTTAACAAGGCGATTTTAAGAGTCGAAACATTAAAACTAAAATAATTGGAAACTTTAACATCAAAACAAATTACAATTTGTATAAATTGTATGCCTTTTAACTCGCTTATAGCGATTTGAATTAAATGACAAAATTAAGTCTCTCATCTGTAAACTTTCCATTTATCTAAATTAGATTAATATTCGCTGAAGTGTATCTCTTTAAGAACATGGTATTTTTGACATTTAAAATTTCACAAAGTACATTTTTTTTGTATAGAAATGGTGACTCAATGGCGTATTTTGGGGGAGGGGGGGGGGGTTAACTTGCTTGCATAGAGTACACAGGGACGCTAAATGCAATGGGTTCCCTGGGGCACAGGTAGACAATGACAGGCTGTTTCGTTCTTATTAGAACTCATCAGGAAGCCATAACCTCAAGCCATAAACAGAGTCTCGTTGTAATCGGGGTCGCTTACAGGTTATGGCTTTCTGATGAGTTCTAATAAGAACGAAACAGCCGGTCATTGTCTACCTGTGCCCCAGGGAACCCATTGCATTTGGCGTCCCTGTGTACTCAATACAAAACATAGATGCACTACTTTGTCCGCCTGCCGCTAAAAAACCTTCTTTTCTATTTACTTATACGGTCACTAAACTCTACTACTTTATTTTAAAAACACGGCATTGTGTTAGGGGTTGGCAGCGCCCAGTGGGTATACTGCAGCGCGAACTTATTTGAATCTACAAATCCGTAGAAAAATTGTGGGGATGCGATAAATGTTGCCTATACTGGTGTGTTGGCCTAACGTATCTGGTTTATTGTTGCTTTCGTCGACGACTATCTTTTGCATTGAGTTGATTCCTATAGATGGCGTTACTGGGTTTTCATCGCATTTTTATTTCTTAAAAATATCTTGAAAACAGAGTCTTGCTGTAATCGGGGTCGCTTACAGGTTTTGGCTTTCTGATGAGTTCCAATAAGAACGAAACAGCCTGTCATTGTCTACCTGTGCCCCAGGGAACCCATTGCATTTGGCGTCCCTGTGTACTCAATACAAAACATAGATGCACTACTTTGTCCGCCTGCCGCTAAAAAACCTTCTTTTCTATTTACTTATACGGTCACTAAACTCTACTACTTTATTTTAAAAACACGGCATTGTATTAGGGGTTGGCAGCGCCCAGTGGGTATACTGCAGCGCGAACTTATTTGAATCCACAAATCCGTAGAAAAATTGTGGGGATGCGATAAATGTTGCCTATACTGGTGTGTTGGCCTAACGTATCTGGTTTATTGTTGCTTTCGTCGACGACAATCTTTTGCATCGAGTTGATTCCTATAGATGGCGTTACTGGGTTCTCATCGCATTTTTATTTCTTAAAAATATCTTGAAAACAGAGTCTCGCTGTAATCGGGGTCGCTTACAGGTTTTGGCTTTCTGATGAGTTCCAATAAGAACGAAACAGCCTGTCATTGTCTACCTGTGCCCCAGGGAACCCATTGCATTTGGCGTCCCTGTGTACTCAATGCAAAAGATAGATGCACTACTTTGTCCGCCTGCCGCTAAAAAACCTTCTTTTTTAGTAAGGTTATATTTTTAAAGAGAAAAATTTTAATTAAAACATTTTTTATAGAAGAAGTGTGATAATTTATAATATAAAAAATAGTCCGGGAAGAAACGAAAATGCTTTATCATGAATATACAAAACGGCACTTAAGAAGGAGTATTTCAAAACCTAAGCATTTGGACCGAAAACTGCTCTTAGATCTACGCCCCTAAAATACACGATTTCTGAAAAAATCATCAATTTTAGCGTGGTGAGCGATATTTACCTTATTTTTAATCATGAAAAACCGAGCCCAAAAAACGCTGGTTAGAGACATACATACGTCTTAAATATTAAAATTTTGGATTGACACCATATATTTGTATTTTTCACAATTATAAAAAATATTTTTTTTTAAATAAAGAGCCATCTAGAAATATAAAAAAAACATTTACAAAACAAATTTTAATCCAACTGTGCAGAGGGGGAGAGGTAATAATTTAATTTTCGAAATTTGATAGTAGTTAGGTGAATTTTAAACAAACTTTGGGCGTGGCCTCGAAAATTTTTCGCCTGCGGCGTTTTTCCGACTTCTTCCCTAGGTACAACATTATAAAATACATGTAGTCCCTAATGACCTACTTACTCCCTTTGAGCCTTTGAGTTTTAACATCCCTGCGCATATCGTCACGAGCGAGGATGTTATCACGGTTGCATAACCTTTTGACGCGGCTAACGGTTATATCCTAACATAAAAAGTTGGAAAATTTTTACTATTTTTGTATGTATGATCTAGGGTTGCCATCTGTAGAATCATTAAACTAGGACAAGAAGCTCGAAAACTCCGAATTTTTTAGCTTAAACCCCGTATATTTCTGCTAGAAAATTTTCATCTTACACTTACAATAAATTGAAATTCTTCTAATTTGTCATTTTTTATTTATCTTCATAAACTATTATTTTATAGAATATACGTGGAGTAGGTAGAGTATACAGGGTGTTCCTTAATGACGTGCTAATATTTTAGGGTGTGATTCCTCAAGTTATTTTATGAAGAAAAATTTATATAAACATATGTCCTAAACGGCTTAGATTTTTTGTTACAGGGTGTTGAATTTTTTTTTTAATGCGTATCTCCGAAAGTACTTTAGATAATATTTTCAATTTTGGCATGTATTAATAGGAAATAAAACCACATGTTAGAGTTATAAAAGTTATTTTTTTGTCCCACCAGTGGCGTCCCTGCAAACATGTCCTCTGATATTTTTTAGAAAAAAAGTGGTACGCCACTGACATTTTTCCATGTGGATATTATTTCTGATTAGCCGGGTCAATTCTGCATAAAAATAGTGTCTTTGTTTTTCTACTCAGGCACACCGTACTTAATTAAAATAATTAAATTAGCTCTACTATTTATTATTATTAACATTGATAATGCAAAATTTGGTTTTATAAAAACTGTTGAAAATGACCACCTTCATGTGCCTGAGGAGAAAAACGCAAGAGACCATTTTTATGCAGAATTGACCAGGCTAATCAGAAATAATATCCACATGGAAAAATGTCAGTGGCGTACCACTTTTTTTTCTAAAAAATATCAGAGGACATGTTTGCAGGGACGCCACTGGTGGGACGAAAAAATAACTTTTATAACTTCAACATGTGGTTTTATGTCCTTTTAACACATGCCAAAATTGAAAATATTATCTAAAGCCCTTTCGGAGATATTACAAAAAACGCATTAAAAAAAAATAATTCAAGACCCTGTAGCAAAGAATTTAAGCCGTTTAGGACATATCTTTATATAAACTTTACTTCATAAAATGACTTTAAGAATTACACCCTAAAATATTAGCACATCATTAAGGAACAACCTGTATAGCGTCGTTCCGTAACTGTCGGTAGACGGCAAGTGGTGACAACCCGGACTGTAAAGAAAACTCCGCCCGGACGCTCCCCGGACACCCTCCAAACTAGGACAAATCCAGGGATACCCGGACGGATGGCAACCCTAGTATGATGTTCTAAAAGAAGTAGCTGAGATGAATTCAGGCAGTATATCGTTTGTAATATACAGGGACATTATTTTAAGTGTCTCACCCGATTGGCGACTTTGCTATCGGCCACAATAAAAAAACAATTATGTATTCCCTAATAGCTTTTAGTGAAGAAGCCAAATTTGATGTAAAAAAAAATCTATGTTTAGAAATTTGACAGATACGACGCCATATTGGATTTTCTTAAATGGCAACCCTACCTGATAGTAAGCCAGCTGCATTCGCCTATTTGTTCCAACATTAAAAATGTATACTTGTCAACATTTATTTTTAGACGTTCCCGAGATACGAGGCTTCGAAGTTGGTGATTTTGTTATCATCGAATTTACAGAAGCTTTGAGATTAGAACCTCAATTTTTTCTGGAGATGCTATTGCCATATATGTCAGATGTCAAAAAACTAAAAATACGACGCCATTTTGATTTTTTTAAATGGCAACCCACATTTATAACTACGTCAGTAAATTGCACTTCGCGGTTCGATTTCAAAAATATATAGTTGTCGATATTTATTTCCAACCTTTACGGAAATACGACCGTATCAAAAACTGCATCGTACGATTATGTGTTTTAAGTGTCTTACCCCATTAAAAAATAGAAGCTTTGTGAATAAAAAATCAATTTTTTTTGCAGATACGTAATTTTTTATTGCGGAGCCACCTATGCTATTGCCATATATGTCAGATGTCAAAAATGACAGTTACGACGCCATTTTCAATTTTTTTAAAAGGCAACCCACAATTATAACTATGTCGTGTATTGCATTTTGCGGTGCGATTTCAAAAATATATAGTTGTCGATATTTATTTCCAACCCTTACCGAAATACGACCGTATCAAAAACTGCATCGTACGATTATGTCTTTTAAGTTTTTGATACGGTCGTATTTCGGTAAGGGTTGGAAATAAATATCGACAACTATATATTTTTGAAATCGAACCGCGAAGTGCAATTTACTGACGTAGTTATAAATGTGGGTTGCCATTTAAAAAAATTCAAAATGGCGTCGTAACTGTCATTTTCTGACATCTGACATATATTTCAATAGCATGGGTGGCTCCGCCATAAAAAATTACGTATCTCCAGAAAAAATTGAGTTTCTAATCTCAAAGCTTCTGTTAATTCGATGATAACAAAATCACCAACTTCGAAGCCTCGTATCTCCGGAACGGCTGAAAATAAATGTTGACAACTATACATTTTTAATGTTGGAACAAATAAGCGAATGCAGCTGGCTTACTATTAGGTAGGGTTGCCATTTAAGAAAATCCAATATGGCGTCAAATCTGTCAAATTTGTAAACATAGATTTTTTTTGACATTAAATTTGGCTTCTTCACTAAAAGCTATTAGGAAATACATAATTGTTTTTTTATTGTGGTCGATAGCAAAGTCGCCAATCGGGTGAGACACTTAAAATAATGTCCCTGTACAAGGTAGCCCAATCTCCAGCTACCATCACCACAGCACCGCGTTATTCTGGAGGAGCCTTTAAGATTTCCATTCCAAAACCTGAACTCAAACAGAACTTTTTACTTGTCAACAGGTACAAAACTGTGTATTTCAACCTAAATAACTAATAAAAAACAAACTTTAATTAACTTTATCCGTTTTATGGCGAAATAACTTAAGAACGTTTTCTATCTAATGAAAATTTTAATAAGCTTCCTCCGAAAGACATCATGATTTTAATAAGGTCTTTATGGGGAAGTCTCTATCAAATACAGGCGTAGGAGGTTGATAAGTTGGTATACCTTAAGACTAGAGTTAATAATAATATTATAAATTAATTGATTTGTTACTCGCAACGTACCTTGTATTTTGTATTCGTTAAGTATTAAATTCTGTGCCCTTTATTCATCTAACAAAGGACTTCGCGCCGGTTTTACTGCGTTACGTGCAGCCAAATATAAATCACATCAAATTAAAAATTACACGATTAGAAGAAATTAGATTCCCTTTAACATTATACCAGGGTAACCTCAAGACTGGCGAGGGAATGTCAGGAGGAATTGGAGGTCCTGGCAAAAGTAAACAAAGTAATACTGCAGTGTTTACCAGGCCATGAAAGGATTACAGGAAACAAAAAAAGCCGATAAACTTGCAAGGAAAGGCTCCAAAAATACATTCATTGGTCCAGCATTGGCACTCGGAGTGCTAAGGTGCACGGCACTAGATGCTATAAAGCGATGAATCAGGAATGAATACAAAATCCACTAGAGTAGCAGATAGGAATTATCCAATAGCAAAAGCTTCATTGGGGATCTAGACCTAAGACTTACGAAACAGCTGCTTTAAATGAATAGGAACCAGCTGAGAACCATTACAGGAATGCTGACAGGACACATGGCTGTCAAGAACCATCTGCACAGAATGCAATTGTACAATGGAGACCTTGACTGCAGATTATGCTGACAAGATAGAGAAACTGTACAGCACATAGTTTGCCATTGCGAGTCACTAGATCGGAAGAGGCAACAAATACTCGGGCATCCAAAACTGGAACCAAAGGTCATCCTTGACCTACACATACTAGTGTAAGGAACTGGGTTCACTTAGTGGGTGTAACAACCAAACAGGGTGAGCACAATGGGCCAAACCTGGCCTAAGTGCATCCGGCGCACGGACAGGCCCTCGGAAAAAATACCATTAGTTTGAAGGTTGGAGAAAATGATGTTTCTTGACTAATAGAAGAGTTTTGGACTTGCACTGTCTTTATTTGTTTTAAATTATAACGTTTTAACTGGTAAGTATCTCCAGTCTCCAGGGGCGGTTCTAGACTTAAAATATTGGGGGGGCACTACATTGGCGTAGCCAGAAAATATGCTCGGGGGGGGGGCGTAAATAGGACATTTTTTTTTCTGAAGAGAGGGATAGTCGGGACTATATGTATTCCATGGTATTGTACCCAGCAAAGAAGGCGGAAAAGCGCCGCAGGCGAAAAATTTTCGGGGCCACGCCCAAAGTTCGTATAAAATTCACCTAACTACTATCAAATTTCGAAAATTAAATTATTACCTCTCCCCCTTTGCATGGTTGGATTAAATTTTTTTTTGATGGCTCTTTATTTAAAAAAAAAATTTTTTAATTGTGAAACATATGAATATTGGTGTCAATCCAAAATTTTAACATAAGACGCATGTATGATTCTAACCAGCGTTTTCCGGGCTCGGTTTTTCATGATTAAAAAAAAAGTAAATATCGCTCACCACGCCAAAATTGATGATTTTTTTCAGAAATCATGTATTTTAGGAGCGTAGGTCTAAGAGCTGTTTTTGGTGCAAATGCTTAGATTTGGAAATACTCCTGCCGTATATTTATATTCCTAGTAAAGCATTCTCATTTCATTCCGCACTATTTTTTTATTATAAATTATCACTTTTCTTCCATAAAAAATGTTTCAATTGAAATGTTTACCTTAATTTTTCTCTTAAGAAATATATACCTAATTGTTTTTGTCGTAAAAATATTTTATTGCATTGGGTTATATTTTTGTTGATTTAAAATAGCTCTAAAAAAGGGCAAACGGAACAGACAAGTATATAATAGAAAAATTCTATAAAATATTATTCTTTTCACTCGTTTTCCTTTAAAATTGCATCAAAAATCAATAACTAAAACGATATGCGTGTGAAACCTTAATCTCTATATAAAACAGTACTTTTAGAAGGAAAAGTTTAAAAGCTAAACGTTTCCTACAAGACCTTTGTAATCTAAGCCAAGAATACATTATTTAAAGATTTAAATTAAGAGTCCATCCGTGAGATGAAAATGCAGCCCGGCAGCCCCCCCCCCCCCCCTTATATAAGCCACTGGGCGCAGCCACAATTTTTGGTAGCCTTCGCAAGCAAATAACGCCACAGTCCAAAATTTTTTATAATCATGCTCAAATTGTATCAAATTATGTAAATAATAAAGCACCCGAATTATTTTTTTTATCAGTGTCATGAATTTTATAGTTTTTTCAGAAATGTTGGGGGCCCTGGGCCCCCCCAGGCCCCCCGTAGAACCGCCCCTGATGGTAACAGTAAGTACCTGACATAAAGCTGTAATCAACACAAAAATAATATTCAATTTTACACGGCTTGATATTTTAGCCATCACCCTGTATAAAAAAGATATAAGGTGAAGTCACACACATTGTACTTAGCGGTCCATAATCCATCCAATCTCCAATCCAATAAACTGAAAATTATATGAATTGTTTGAATTTTAATAAAAAATAAGGGCATTTGAATTTCAAATAATTTTTTAACTATTCCATAAAATTAATGGACGCGACAATTTCTTGATATCATTATGTAATGAAACACAGAACGTTCAAATTACATGATACTACCTGTTAAAATTTAATGAGAGTTAATGCATGTGTAATGTCGTAGAATTACATTAATTTGTAGGTATTTCTTACCGTGTTCGACTAAATTTCACGAAATAAGGGCTTTTGATACAATCGGTCCTTAAGAAAGACGATTTCACTGAAACAGCTCGTCTTGAATCATAAAGTTTGTTCCTGTGGGATTTACGATTTAATACTTAATGTCCAGGAAGAGATTTTGTAATTAGTTTGTAAAATTATTACCTGGATATACATTCTAAATATGTATTTTATACATTGTTGGTATATTGTGCCACTGTATCTTTTTACTAAATCTTTATTAATCATTTTAATAACTCCAACACAATATTTATTTTTTTTACAACCACCTATTAAAATGAGAAAAAAAGCAAGGTTAACTTGGCTCGAAAGCGCTGAATATCACACGCCACACACACTAGTGTTGAAATACAAGGCATACTATTTAATTTAAACATATGGTGCCAATTTGACAGACAACCCCTATTTATTAAAAAGAACAAATTTTAGAAAGCAGTTATTGTAAAGTGTTTAACTTATTTTTTATGTATTAGTCGAGTGATTCAGAATAAGAGTGTGAAAATACGCCTTTTGAAATTATAAAAAATGTTGATAATATACTGGACAGTCTATTACCAGAAAAAACAAATCGCGCTGACGAAGGTGCATGTATTAAACAACAAATTTATATCGGTAGCGATAGCGTAGAAAATAGAGTTCTAGCCTACAGATCGCAAGGTCACAGGTTCAAATCCTATCAGGAGTATTTGACTTTTTTTTTATAAAAACATTAAATAATTTATATAATTATTTTGAATTAAAATCTTCCTTGTTGAGTGGATTTTTTAAATTTATGTTTAATGCATCTTTTCTTGATTAAATTTAAAATTTTTCATTCTGGTTAATCTAGAAGTCATTAGTTCTTCCTATGATATATATAATATGAAAAAGTTATACTAGAACTAAAGGAAAACCCTATTGACAAACTATGAAACCAGATATTAAGTGGAACTTAATCCTAAGTATGCTAATTGCTAAACCTTGATATTTTTTTTACAACACTAGTGTTGAAATATTTTTTTCACAAATCAAAGGCTTTTTTAATAATTCTTTGTGGTCGTAGGAAAAATAGTGTACATTACTCGTGTGAAAGCGATTATTCTAAAACTCGGAGAATTTCCGCACTCGACTGACGTCTCGTGCTAAGTATCTCCTAAGTAATACATATTTGTTAAAATTGGATGTATTATGATACCACGTTTTAATTTATATACAGGAGCAAATTAATTTGACTATTTAATTTTATTGTTTGTGTTATTATTGTCATAATTTTTTTTAACTATTTTTATGCCTATAATAGTTATTTATGCAACTTGTGCAAAAAGTGTATGTTTATTCACGAGACTACGTCTCGGTGAATAATATGCCAAATATTTGTTAGTGGTCTAGTATGTTAACCCTTGCTGAAGTCAAATAAAGATACTTTGAAAACTTTCCGACATTTTAGGTGCAGGATAAGTAACAGATATACAAAAAATTCGTTAGTTATAATGTGCAGAAGTCATATACTGACGTTCTTACAACCCTTATTTTGTTCACCAAATTGGTGCAAATTCGGGTCTGCTCGAAGTCAGATCGACGTAAGTTTCCAACGTCAGGTGGAAAAATATAACATCGATATGACGTAAAAATTCTAGTTGGGCAGTATTCTGTATCGATAATATTAATACAACGGCACCAGAGTTGATGATAGACATATTTTTATATGAATAATGTATACTAAATAATCCACAACAAAAATGAAACTTTGCTCAGTTATTACAAAAAAATCCATGCCAAAATGTGTACAGGAGTTTCCAGACATTTTTCACCTCAAAGTATTTTTCGCCGTTTTCCGAAATAAATAGATTTTAACCGAAGAAGTTTTCAAGGGGTGCTTGGGGGAGAAAATAGGATTGCTCTTTACACCGTGAAAAGTGAATATAGCACGAATATATCACGGCGCAGCATCTGAATTTTGTGGTAAGACTTTTATGAGGGTTGCAGGTTAAGGTTATTTGGCAGTGCACGCCTCTTCAATTGAATTTTTAACCTTTTTAAAAGTGCATTATTCTAGTGGACTTTTTTACTACAACGTCAATAGAGATACCAGATATTGACAAAAATTATTGTATATTATACAGGGCGATTTTTAAGTTGATACTTCTTTTTTAGCTATGTACACTGAGAAAAGCTTCAGCAAGAAATTCTTTGCTAAGATTATTTTGGCTGTAATATAAAATTTTTAACCTACGATAGCAAAATAAATTTCTTATTGCAAAAGAAACAGTTTACCTGATTTTTCTATTGCGCACCAGTCGTCCCGTTCCTGTCTCCAGGTCATCATGTCTTCAGATCTTCATTTTATTTCAGATATTTAGATGTTCGTTCCTTCATAAAGTAAAATCGTCGCATCGTCATTGTCTCATTTTTTCCAATAAAAATTGTCTTGGCTCAAAAATGTTTCCAGTGTGTTCCAGTTGGATTGTGACATCAATGACAGTGTAGATTTTTAATATCAGTGTTAAAAGAACAAAGTTAACTTAGTTTTTTGTTAATTTTTTTATGTTATGTGTTTAGTTTAACTGTTGTTTATTTGATAATAATTTTTTGTGAGTCAAGTTTTCGAGTAATTCTTTAGCAAATGCTATTCATAATAAAAGTTTTTAAACTAAAAGACAACTTACCAAAGTTTTAAACACGGTATGATTTTTAAAGGGAATATTTTAAGAAATATCGCAAAAGTAAAATATTTTCTTTTTCTAAATAAAATACAATGTAATTATTATTTTACCTAATATTCAGGCTAGATGCAGAAAAATGTTTTTTCGGCATTCCCTTTTGGATATTTGTTTAAATTTAAAGTGAATAGATATTTTTTTAATGAAGTATGTTTTAACCACTCAATGAAAAAAGCAGTAAAATATTATTGTTTTTTTAAGCAGCTAAAACTGAAACTATTTTTAGGTTATGAAGTGTTGTTTTCTGTTGTATTAAATAATATAGAGAAAAATATTTTTTTTTAAAGTTTCAAATCTTTGACAACCGATTCAGACATGGGGTGTTGCTTGATGTACAATATGATAGAAGTACCTGAAAAATAAGCTTTATACTATGGTAAATTTTTGATATAGCATAAAAAATATTTAGTAACACAATTTTAAATAAATAAAAATTTTTTTAAACGTATGTACCCAAAGTGAAAAAACTTGGTTTATATAAATGTATTAAAAAGTCAACAAAATATACGGCTTCTTTTTTGGGCCACCCCACATATTATAGCAAATAAGTGGTGCTGTCATAATAAACCACTTTACTATTATAGCAATGCTTATAGTTGCTACCTTAGCTAAAAGAGAGTTCCTGAAGTAAGTAGGTACATTCTGACCTAGCAAAGTAACTTTCTTGAAATAAATAAAAATATCTTTCCAATATAGCAAAATGTTATACTTATATTGAAAAAAAATTCTTGTTTAAAAAATGATGCGGATGGCGTAGAAAAGTATCTTTATTGTTCTAGCAAAGTCTCTTTATAGCCGATGGTCAGTTACTTTGCTAATACAACATTTTTGTTTACTTGAGCTAAGTGATCATTCTTTATAAAGTGACTTTATTACGAAAGCAAAGCAATTACAGCCAAATGGATTTTATTCTCTTAGGTAGTTTTTCTTTTGTCCCCTATGTTAGCATTTTTCTTTATAAGCGGTATAAAGATTTTTATAAGGACAGCAAAAATCTTCTCTCAGTGTATAGAAGGCATTAAAATATCAAAAAACTTAAAAATAGGCGAGATACAGAAGTGCGGGCCTGGTCATCAAAACGTAGCCTACTATACTTTATGTTGTTTGTCTTATTAGTCATGCAATTTACGGAATGGTGGTGAGTTATTTGGCAATACGCTGCGGTGTGTTATTCTGAAACAATTTAATTTTAAATTAGTGATACGTGAAAATGGTAAAATTTGAAAACCATAAACTAAAAGATATGTTGATAATTTACGTCGAGTGTCGTAAAAGTGCCGCTGCTGCTTCGAGATTATACGCAGAACGCTTTCCCTTACGGGCTCATCCTACACCCAGAAGTTTTCTTAATGTTATTCAACGGGCAAGTTAGGCAGGACCGTATTTGATCCATAGTGTAATAAATGAATGTAAGTAGCTAATTTTGAGTTTTTTTTGAAAAAAGTTGTTTATTTTAATGCCTTCTATATACAGCTAAAAAAGAAGTATCAACATAGGAATCACCCTGTATAAGTGTATGCTGACATTGGTGCTAATTTCGTTTGTTAATATGGATTTTTGCTTGGGTACGTCACAGCAAAAGTAAAATAAAAAAAATATAAAAAGTAAAGAAAAAACAGTATCACAAAACTTTTCTAGAAACAACTAAAAACACTCCGCAAAAGCAGGAAGATTAAAACTAACAGTGCAATTCTTTTATTTGTCGCATTACACCTCGAAGACCGGCATAAATAAACAACTATAACAGTGAAATGGCGAGTTAACAGAGGGTAGTGGATGAATGGGACGGGACACTGTGAATTGCGCTCTCCCGTTAAAGGATGGGGGGGGGGGCCCTAGGAGGACCGCTACTGGTAAATATTTAAAGAATTTAAAAATAGAAATTTTCATTTATTCGTGTTCTCTACACTGAGAGAAGATTCTTGCTCTCCTTGTAAAAATCTTTATACCGCTTATAAAGAAAAATGCTAACATAGGGGACAAAAGAAAAACTACCTGAGACAGTAAAATCCATTTGGCTGTAATTTCTTTTGAAGGAAAAGAAAGACAACAAAGTCACGGTCTCAGCAAGTATAATCGGTATGGTTACACGTGTTTCACCCTTTCGGGCATCATCAGACCTAAAACAAGAGACCTAACTAACAGATACACGAATAATTAAAAACCACTATTTACCCAGGATGTAATTTCTTTGCTGTCGTAATAAAGTCACTTTATAAAGATTGATCACTTAGCTCAAGTAAACAAAAATGTTGTATTAGCAAAGTAACTGACCATCGGCTATAAAGAGACTTTGCTAGAACAATAAAAATACTTTTCTACGCCATCCACATCGTTTTCAAAACAAGAATTTTTTTTTCAATATCAGTATAACATTTTGCTATATTGGAAAGATTTTTTTATTTCTTTCAAAAAAGTTACTTTGCTGGGTCAGAACGTACCTACTTACTTCAGGAACTCTTTTTTAGCTAAGGTAGCGACTAAGCATTGCCATAGTGGTTTATTATGACAGCACCACTTATTTGCTATAATATGTGGGGTGTGGCCCAAAAAAGAAGCCGTATATTTTGTTAAATTTTTAATATACTCTATAGAGAACATATTATGCTTGCTTAATAACACATTTATATAAACCAAGTTTTTTCACTTTGGGTACGTAAGTTTAAAAAAAATATGATTCATTTAAAGTTATGTTATTAAAAATATTATTTTCCCTGCTATATCAGAAATTTAACATAGCATAAAGGTTATTTTTCAGGTAAAAAAATCATATTTTACATCATGCAACTCCCCACGTCTGAATAGGTTGTCAAAGATTTGAAACTAAAAAAAATATTATTTTTCTCTTTATTATTTAATACAACAGAAAACAACACTTCATAACCTAAAAATAGTTTCAGTTTTAGCTGCTTAAAAAAACAATAATATTTTACTGCTTTTTTCTTGGAGTGGTTAAAACATATCTTATTAAAAATATCTGTTCACTTTAAATTTAAACTTTTTTCTGCATCTAGCCTGAATATTAGGTAAAATAATAATTACATTGTATTTTATTTAGAAAAAGAAAGTATTTTACTTTTGCGATATTTCTTAAAATCTTCCTTTTAAAAATCATACCGTTTTTAAAACTTTGGTTAGTTGTCTTTTAGTTTAAGTACTTTTATTATGAGTAGCATTTGCTAAAGAATTACTAATTTTCTTTTCTCTAAAACTTGACTCACAAAAAAATTATTATTAAACAAACAACAGTTAAATTAAACACATAACATTTAAAAAATTAACATAAAACTAAAATAACTCTGGCCTTTTAACACTGATATTAAAAATCTACACTGTCATTGATGCCACAATCCAATAAAGCACTGCACACTGGACATTTTTGAGCCAAGACATTTTTTATTGGAAAAAATGAGACAAATGTCGAATCGTAATGGTCACCAACAACAGCCACCGATGCGACGATTTTACTTTATGAAGGAACGAGCATCTAAATATCAGAAAAAATGAAGACCTGAAGACATGTGGAGACAGGAACGGGACGACTGGTGCGCAATATATAAATTGGCCCAATCAGACTGAATTTACACCACGAAATAATCCGATTCGAACCGAACAGTTACGAATTTCCCAATTCCAACAAAAAATATTGCTACCCCTTTAAAAACTCTTTAGAGCGCTAGAAAAGATTTTATTATAAGCAGTAAACTGCATCACCTCCTCAGCAAAGCAAATAGTAGTCCTAAAAAATAATTTCTTATAAATACTTACTTAGCTGTTATCATAACAGCAAATATTTTTGTAACGGGTATAAAGAGTTTTCAGGTAAATTGTTTCTTTTGCAATAAGAAATTCATTTTGCTATCGTAGGTGGAAAATTTAATATTACAGCCAAAATAATCTTAGCAAAGAATTTCTTGCTGAAGCTTTTCTCAGTGTACAACATAGTCAAAATCAAAATTTACTGAAAAAGCCAATAAGACAAATTATCATAAAAACGTTTTTTCAAATTTTAAAAACTTTAGTGTTTAGTATGTTCATTTTGATTGAAATTTATCGGCACCACAGAATATTTTACACGCGAGATCTTACGCTAAAATCCGACCTTTTCAGAAATTATTTATCAA
The DNA here is from genome assembly GCA_935413205.1 of Polydrusus cervinus. Lineage (NCBI taxonomy): Eukaryota > Metazoa > Arthropoda > Insecta > Coleoptera > Curculionidae > Polydrusus > Polydrusus cervinus. The sequence continues at coordinate 18,843,149 of OW284519.1, read as the reverse complement.
AAGCCTAGAAAACTACGACCAGTTAGAGAACAAATTGGAAACGTTTCTTTTTCTTGACGTTTTAAGTTTATAGAAAGGTGCTTTTTCTCCCTTTTTCGACATAAATTGATTTTAGCCAAGTAAATCTAACTTTATGGTGAACACAAGGGTTAATAGGATTGGTTGCTTTATCACGAGGAGTGGGTAATAAGCGACATAAGAGGGATCGAAAATACGGTTTCTAAATTGGTTAGTTCTAGAGCTTTTTGGTAAATACAGAAATTTTCGACCGCGCTAAAATTTACCTTCCTAAATTGCGGCAGTGGCGGCTCGCGGTCTTAAAAAATAGTGAAGAGCTAGGTATAGTGCGGGTACTTAAACAAACATTGACTAAAAACCCGTGTAACAAAACGTCTCTCTTATCCTCATCTATCCAACGACTAAATGGTGTTTCCAACAAATTACAAACTATGTCATTAATTGGGTTCATTTTTAAAACACACAACTAAGTAGGTACGTACACTACTGAAATAACTGAAAAATAAAAACAAAACTTTTTAATCGCATAGTAAATCACATAAAAACGATATTTATGACCGTAGGTTTCGCGAAGCCTTAAAATAAATACCTTAAGGTTAGGCGAACCAATGCTAAAACAATGGTGCATACGACTGATCTATTTTTAAATTGCCCTTCATCATAATGCAAATTGTTACATGCTGTTTGCGTGACTGACGTCACGTAACCATAGCAACGGTGAATATCAAAGTCATGTTGGGCGTTGGGTCTTCACTTGCTTTGAGCTAACGGACACGGTCGGCTGGGACGCGCCTAAATGCACGAGTGTTTATAATTATTGTCCATCGGAGTTAACCGTGACCCTATTATGCATAGCTACATTCGGATTAAATTAATATTATTAATTTGAACATAATTAGTTTTTAAAGGCTAAAATGGTAGCTATATTGGTAAAGACCAAACGCCCAACATGACTTTGATATTCATAGTTGCAATGGTTACGTGACGTCAGTCACGCAAACAGCAATTTGCATTATGATGAAGAGCAATTTAAAAATAGATCAGTCGTATGCGCCATTGTTTTAGCATTGGTTCGCCTAACCTTAAGGTATTTATTTTAAGGCTTCGCCAAACTTACGGTTATAGATATCGATTTTACGTGATTAACTGTGTGATTAAAAAGTGTTGTTTTTATTTTTCAGTCAATTCAGTAGTGTAAGTACCTACTTAATTTTGTGTTTTAAAAATGAACCCAATTAATGACATAGTTTGTAATTTGTTGGAAACTCCAGTCGTTGGACAGATGAGGATAAGAGAGACGTTCTGTTACACGGGTTTTTAGTCGACGTTTGTTTAAGTACCCAGCACTATACCTAGCTCTTCACCATTTTTTAAGACCGCGAGCCGCCAATGGCTGTATTGTGTCGACGTGTTAAGACACTATGGACACTAATTAGGCCGAGTTTATTTTTTATCGTGGCGCGACAGACCACAAAAAACCCCTGCATAAAAGAGACCTCCGTTGGCGGATTTTACTGTGATTTCTTATATTGATTAATGGTATATTTTCTAATAAGAAAATTGCATTAAAATTTATCCATCAGAACACAACAGAAAAATGTGTGTTTGCCTTTGTTTTTTTTTAGAACACTTGTTAGTGGCATATCGTGTTTCAGATTCTTTCGGCATGGATAACAAATTACTTTTGGTAACAGAGTATAAACTTTACTAAAGAAAATATGGGAACTTTTAGCTTTCTAAAAATATCATTTAAGCTTAACATTTATTTTGAAAGGATTTATTTATTTAAACCTTGCAAACTCATATATCCATTATGTGTGTTTTTGGTTTGGTAAGAATTTGCTTGTGTAAAAAAATACCTTTTTTTTAATATTTAAATTAAAAAAAAATATATTAACTAATTATTTGATAAAGTTCGTTTGGCTATATTTTTTCCGGGAAACTTCATGTCAATATTTTCTAAAACCTCTTTTTATTTTGAAAGAAGGAGCTATCAGGTATGCTATACAGAGATCGCGTCAAGCATATAAGATACAGAGATGGTTAAATTTAAAAAAAGTTGCGGCCCTTCTAAACTCTGCAACATTGTGTTTTCAAATTTAAAAAATACCGAATCCTTCCGAAAATTGGCAAAACCGAATTGTCGTTTTTATTTAAAGTAAACTTTACAATCTCATAAGCACTTTTTCTCTTCTACAAGTTGTTGTAATACGATGTTTAATCCAAAGTTTCTTTTTTTTCAAAACCATCATCAACTTTGCTTTTTTAAACAGTCGATATATTTTACTTAATTATTTCTATTAACTTTTATTTATTTTCAAAGTCAACTAGAAATAATTTGACTCTGGACGTCGACTACAAATCATATCCAATTTTTCTTCTCTTGAATAATGTTCCATAATTTTTATTGATTTGGAGATTTTTATTATGTCACAAAGTAAAAATGTACTTCTTGAAGTACACATATGAATAAATAATATTAAAATATAGAAATACTTGTTTAAAAATGTTTGTTGATAATATGAAAATCTGATTTCAAGTATTTTCTGTCTTAAGTTGTATACTTACTACAAAGAGATTATCTAGTTTTTTGATTTGATAATATATTTTTCCTAGGACCACCTATGAAAATGATAAAAAAAGCACGATTAAGTTGGCTAGAACGCACCGTATATTATACGCGTGTTGAAAAATAGTTATTTTTCTAACAAGTGCGAAAAGTGATACTTTCCTGTACGCTGACGCGAACGACGCGGAGCGGAGTTCGGGCAAGCGGTCAAGGGCGGGAATGACACTTTACGCATAAGTTAGGAACATTATTTTTTCTATGACCGTATATACAAAAAAGTATACCAACCCATTTTCCAAAAATTATTTTATTTCAACATACATATACAAAACTTTAACTAAAAACTACTAATTATTATAAATATTAATATTAAAAACACAATAGTTGTAACTTCCGAAGTAAAAAATTATCTAATAAGGTCAAATTTTGCCGCACTTTCAAAACTAAAATGCGTGCGGGAAAATGGGTTAAAACGCACGGTCGTAGAAAATAGTATATTACATAACAAGTGATGAAAGTGATACTTTTCAAACGAGGAGATATTTAGCACGAAGCGTTAGCCGAGTGCGGAAATTCTCCGAGTTTTAGAATAATCACTTTCACACGAGTAATGTACACTATTTTTCCTACGACCACAAAGAATTATTAAAAAAACCTTTGATTTGTGAAAAAAATATTTCAACTCTAGAGTGGAAATACAAGGCACACTATTTAATTTAAACATATGATGCCAATTTAATAGATCGAAAGGTCACAGGTTCAAATTCCATCAGGCCTACTTGACTTTTTTTTCTAAAAACATTAAATAAATTATAAAATTATTTTGAATTTAAATCTTCCTTCTTGAATGATTTTTTTTATTTAATCAAGGAAAGATGCATTAAAAATAAATGTAAAAAATTCACCCAACAAGGAAGATTTCAATTCAAAATAATTCTCAGTCAAGTGCTCCTGATGGGATTTGAACCTGTGATCTTTCGATTCGTAGGTCATGGCTCTAGTCTCTAGGCTATGGCGACCCATAAACATTTTCTACTTAAGTTTAATATATGTCATTTTCTTCAGCGGGGCTTGTTTTGACTGGTAATAAATTTTCCAGTATATTCTTAACTTTTTTATAATTTCAGATGGCGTATTTTCACACTGTAATTCTGAATCACTCGACAAATACGTGATAAATAAACTAAACTGCTTTCTAAAATTTGTTCTTTTTAATAAATAGGTGTGGTCTGTCAAATTGGCATCATATGCCTAAATTAAATAGTGTGCCTTGTATTTTCACTCTAGAGTTGAAATATTTTCTTGCAACACGCGTTGATATTCGGCGCTTTCGAGCCAAGCTAACCGTGCTTTTTTTCTCATTTTCATAGGTGGTCGTAGGAAAAAAATATTTCAACACTAGTGTTGAAATATTAACACATTGAGTGCCACGTCATACATATATGAATGACACTGATGTTTTCCAGCAGGCCGTGGCCATCAAAAATAGATGACGGACCCAATAGCATACTGGGCCGCGTCGTGCCTATGCGAATGACAACCAATGTATTTTAAATGGCGGTTTGGGTACGTGGCCCCCTGTGAAACACTGTAGTGAACTTGGTTTTAGCTAATCTTGCTGAACATTTTTTTTAAAGCTATAATAAATTTAAAAAAAAAGATTTAAGAGAAAATAGCTTTATTGGCACAAAAATAATGTTTTCTGCTTATTACAAAAGGTGTTAAAGAACAAAGTTTTAAAGTTATAACCTAAATAATATTCTAAAACTAAAAAATATTTTTTAAAATTTAATCCTAGATTTTTTTTTTATTTAAATTACTTTTTGACTTAAAGTTTAAAAAAGATGAACTAACTAAAATAATTTTTTCTTATACGTGCAAGGAATTAAAATGAATGAGAGAAGGAATGACAAAGCCCACCACGTAAAAATTGGTAAGACATTCCCTAGGGGGCTTCATCATTCATATGTGAATGACAGCACGAAATTTGCACATTTTTGTGAGAAAAAACACAAAAGACCAAGGAGAAAACAGCTAAAAGTGGTATATTTAGTGACAGTAGCTAGAAAAACCAAAAATTACACCTTGGCCCCTAACGTTATTTTTATGATTGGCCCGTGGCACGCAATGTGTTAAGGCACACTATTTAATTTAAACATGTGGTGCCAAGTTGACAGACAACCCCTATTTATTAAAAAAAGACAAATTTTAGAAAAGCAGTAATTGTAAAGTCCTTAACTTATTTATCATGTATTTGTCGAGTGATTTAGAATTAGAGTGTGAGAATACGCCATCTGAAATTATAAAAAATATTAATAATATACTGGAAAATTTATTACTAGAAAAAACAAATCGCGCTGAAGAGATTGTCATGTATTAAACAACAAATATTTATCGGTAGCGATAGCGTAGAGAATAGAGCTCTAGCCTACAGATCGCAAGGTCACAGGTTCAAATCCCATCAGGAGTACTTGACTTTTTTTTGTAAAAATATTAAATTATAAAATTATTTTAAATTGAAATCTTTTTTGTTGGATGAATTTTTAAAACTTAATTAAGGAAAGATGCATTAAACATAAATTTAAAAAATTCACCCAACAAGGAAGATTTCAATTAAAAATACGTATTTGACTTTTTTTTATAAAAACATTAAATAATTAATAGAATTATTTTGAATTAAAATCTTCCTTGTTGGGTGGATTTTTTAAATTTATGTTTATGCATCTTTCCTTGATTAAATTTTTCATTCTAGTTAATCTAGAAGTCAATCCAGGATTAGTTCATCCTATGATATATAAAATATGAAAAAATTAAAAAGTTAAACTACAAATAAAGGAAAAGCCTATTGACAAACTATGAAACCAGATATTAATTGGAACATAATCTTAAGTATGCTAATTTCAACACTAGTGTTGATATTTTTTGTTTTAAGCTTAGTATTGAAATTTTGTTTCACAAATCAAAGGCTTTTTTATAATTCTTTGTGGCCGTAGGAATATTAGTGTAGTTATATTACTCGTGTGAAAGTGATTATTTTAAATCTCGGGGAATTTCCTATATCTCCTCGTTTGAAAAGCATCACTTGTTATGTAATATGCGATTTTCAGTATACCCGGAGGTGAATACTGTTGAAAAACTTAATTCTATTAAACCCTATAAGTATATCACCGGACGAAAGAATATGCTAATGTGATATTATTGGGCTCGTGATAATAAATATTTTAGTCCTCCGCTGTACTAATATAACTCTCTGATATTCATGTTTACATACACGCATTAGTGTCACTTTTCATGCCTGTTCTGTAATGTAATATTACAAGCAGCAATATAAATCCTTTTCTTGCAAAATGAAATATAAGACACAGGTGAAAAAAAAGAAAAATGTTCTTAGTTTCTAACTTTTCATGCCTTCTTAGGTGCCCGATGACTAATATGTTCGTAACCCTAAGGTCATTTGTTAACAGAAATGACTTCTAAAGTTCCCTGATATATAGAAAACGTGATATAATATATTTTGTGTATAATTTATGTAATCGGTAAAAATATCAACGAAAAGGGTTGTGATGTGATGATAGCAACCCTCTTACCCAAAATGTTATATACAAAACAGGAAATGGGTTATAAGGAGTTTATTCAAAATTTAGCTTTATTTAGATTATCAAAATAGGTACGCAGAAAAAAAGGATCGTGAAAAAGTTACAGTTTAAATTTATAATAATTTTTACTACTATAATCCATTTCAGAAAGACGTAGAGTAATAAAAGCTCATTAGGTGTGCAAATGGACTACAGAGTGACCCAAAGAATATTTAAGCCACTTTCATAATTTGGCATTCATTTCATTGCAAAATTCTTTATTTTCATCAAGTGCAGGTAATACCTACCACCCGGGTTTGGGTCAATTTATGGGTTATATCTGTTGTTATCCATTCACAAAAACTGAAAATAGTGTGACAAAGGCGTGCATTATGTACATAGTATTAGGTACACTTATTTTTTATTAAACATTATATACAAAAAATACATTATACAGAAATTAAATTATAGAAATATCTAATTCTTCGTCATCCTTTTGACGTTATAATTAACGGGTCGACGGTGCGATCGATCAGAAGATCCCACATTTTCTCTTCTTGTTTAATGAAATGATGGACTGCTTTTTGCCAGTTCTTTGGTGTCACTTCGTTAATGGCTTGATCAAACAGTAGCTTAACGTTTTTCATTTTGAATGTCGTGTTGTGTCTTGCTACATATCATTGCGCCCATATAAGTCCTATAGGATTTAGTCCGCAATGATATGACGGTGTGCGCAGCACAGTTACACTATGTTTTTCAGCTATATCTTCCACGGCATATTTCATAAAACGATGTGTGTGTAAATTTGCTATAGCTTTAGCTAATAGTTCCTTTTTTATCAAATTATCTTCTTTTTTCTCCCATTTTATTACTCTACACCTTTCTGAAATAGACTATAAATAGGTTTCTCAAAAATAATATTAGTAAAAGGATTATTTTTAAATTTGTTTTAAAACATAACGTTTTAACTGATAAGTATTTCCAGTCGTCGTCAGGTCAGTTAATATTCAACTTTTGGACATACTAACCAGTTGAATCGTTACGCTTTTATTATATCTTAATGGCGGTTATAGTTATTTACATTACTATAAATAATAAATCCCACAAAGTCCTAAAATATTTATACTTAAATCAGGTCTCTTGGAGAAAATGGACAGCTTTTTCGAATTTACATTACTAGATGCGAAAGTCAATTTTTTAGTGTGAGGAGGTTTTTGAATTGCCGAGGCGAAGCCGAGGTAATTTAATACCTCCGACCACCAAAAAAGGCTTTCGCATCGTGTAACGTATTACATTTTTTCTACTACTGTTCTCTGATCAATATATTATTAAGTAACAAACTTTGATTTGTTCAAATTAAAATGATAAAATAATTTTTTTTTCACATGTAAAATAATCCATGACATTTTATTTGTTGGGTTATTTGAGTATTGTCAGTCTGTCAGTTCGAATAAAATAAGAATTTTCTACCTGTAAAATAATCCATTTTTTTTTGTCCTGGCACCGAAAGTAATACTTTACATAGCTAGCAACGGTACTTTACATAGCTAGCGACGTATAATATTCAGGTAACTTGAATGTTTACTTTCGTTATCTGTCGTGTTGCTAGTAGGGCTGGGCGATTATCAAAAAAAATAATCGATTTTCGATTATATGAATGAATCGATTATTTTCGATTAATCGATTAATCGAAAATAATCGATTAATCGAAATAATCGATTAATCAAAATAATCGATTAATCGATTAATCGTTTTTTTTTTCGAATCGCCTTATTGAAAACAATCAGTTAATATAAAAAAATGAAATAATCGAAAATAATTATCGATTTTTTTCATTATATACTTAAATAACATTGAAATAATATCTAAATCATAATTATCATTAATTTTGACAAGGCAAACTTGAGGGTAATACATAATAGAGGCCTTAAGTTATATCGTTGATTTTGTCGCAAAATATTTTTATTAATCTATTCGATTAATCTAAAAATTGTTATTATTCCGATTAATCGAAAAAGACATATTTTAATCGAAATTGTATCGATGATCGAAAACATTTCGATTTTTCTATTAATCGATTAAAAATATATCCTTAATCGAATAATCGATTAATCGATTAATCGATTATTACACGATTAATCGATTATTTTGCGCACCCCTAGTTGCTAGGGCCCAAAAGTTAATTTATTTATATAGTAGTAGAAAAAGCATATTTTAACTTTGACTTTACCTCCATACGTAAACGTCAAGTTCCTGGCATTATAAATATTACGTACCAACTTGTACCTCTTAAGTATTCCCAAATACACTCTCTATAAAGGGTAAAACGGAAATATCCTTTTCAAACTGGTTTTAACATCTTGACAAGGGTACAGTGGGATAATGCACAATGGTGTAATAAAGACATCGCCACCTCACAACGGCCATCCGTAGGCTTTGTCCCTAAAATCGAACAGGTGTTGTTTCGAGGCATAAAATAGAAAATATGTGGCGAAATCTTACTGAAACGAGTAAAGCCATTTTAAGTTAATTCTGTAGAGGTTCTTTGTTCTAAATCTATGAGAATATCTAGCCTGTGTCAAGAAAGTGGCGTAGCCAGAAAGTATGTGCGGGGGGGGGGGGGGGGGGGGCTCAGCGGACGTAGGTAGGACATTTTTTTTCTGGAGAGAGGGTAAATTGGGGAGAAAGAGCAATACAATTATTGTTCGTCACAAAAGGTACAGGTAAATTGGGGAGAGACATCTCATCATGTCACAGGTAAATTGGGGAGAACAAATAGGTACTTAGGCACTATTCTATTTACTGTTTAGAACATAGATATTTAAATAAAAGTCCATTTTATATTAAAAAAATATATTGTACTACTTATTAAAACTAAAATGTATTTATAACATAATTCATGATGGACATGATTTACATGATTTTTGCTAATTTAGGAAACACATTTGACAAAATGTAATCTTGACATTTCACCATCTTTATATTTTTTTATATTTGATCTTAGCAATTCTTGTTTTATGCGGACAGCTTTACTTCGTATTTTCTTGGGAAGTGAACTACTATTAATTTTAATATATGTATCAGTTTGGAATTCTATTAATACATTAATAAAGTGAAGTAACGTTGGATGCGCACTATAAAAATACTCATTAAATTTAGAGTGGAAACTCTCACAAGCATTTGTGGTATTCTCTGTAGAGCTACTACATGAAGCCCATAATATTGGTGGAAATCTAGCTTGCTCAGATATATAGTTGTCAACTAAATAATCAGCCATACTAATAACAGCTTTTGTGTTAGGTTGACTCTTTACAAAATTAAATACAAAACAATCTGACACTTCAATATGATCTAAGTAGGCCATACCAAATAAATGACGTAACCACTTTCCTACTTCACTCTTTGGATCACTATAATCATTTTTTAGTCCAAGACATTAAATCTTTCTAAACCAAGCTTGACCTAAGTGAAACTTGCATCCCGTTATTTTCGAATTAGGGAAAACAATACCTATAGCATTATGTATAGCTTGTTCAAAATCTGCAACTACAATTTTTGGATTTAAAACATAGTTTTGCTAAAGACATATGCTCTGTATGTGTCTAAATAAAGTAATGTAAGATTCACTAGATTTATCTGGCAACAAGAAAAATGCTATAGGTATATAATGACCGTTGTTAATGGCATGAATTGTAAATAGTTGACAAAAAAATTTAGCACAGTATCGAAAGGTTCCGTCTACGTAAATTTTTTCACATTCACACAGGTATTGCAAATTTGTAGCATAGGAAAACACTATTATTTTCGCTTGTTTATCATAAACTGGCATAAAACTTTCACTTTTGATGGTTTTAAAATCGGATAATTTCAAAATTTGGAAAACTTCATCCTGTGATTTAGGCAGGGTAGGCTGAAGCTTTCGCCGTGCATTGTAAATATTTTTCCTTATGAGACTTATACCTGTTGATGTTATATTTTTAAATCGCCAACGTTTTCTCTTAAAACTCTATGAATAATTTTTGATGGACGTTCCGATATGTCGATCATCGCTTTTCTTTTGGTACTGTTGCTAATTTTCTTTCTGCTAATTGTTTCGCTGGTGTAACTTTCATGGTTGTGTTGCACATTTTCTTTGCGGGTAATACAAGTGTCTCCAATTGTATACAATTTTGCCTGACATTTTTTGTTAGTGCAAATCCAAAAACTTTCACCAGAGGTTTTTAACACACTTTTTTTTGGAAAGGAAAGCCACAATACAGAATTAACTAACCACCTACACTTACCTTATTTTATCTGGTATTTCCACTAATTACTTGTAATACAGCCCTTTTGGATCCTACTTTATACATTGTCCCCAGTTTACCTGTGCCAATTTTAATCCTTAGGTTCGCTTGGCCCCAACTTACCTACCCTAAAAAGATTAAATCCTGAATTTACCAATACCGGGAGAGAGAGACAGTCGGAACTACATGTATTTCATGACATTGTACCTAGTGAAGAAGCCGGAAAAGCGCCGCAGGCGAAAAATTTTCGGGACCACGCCCCAAGTTCGTTTAAAATTTACCTAAATACTATCAAATTTCGAAAATTAAATGATTACCTCTCCCCCTCTGCATAGTTGGATTAAATTTTTTTTGTACATGTTTTATTTTTACTTTTTTTTTGATATTCCTATAGCTGGCTATTTATTTAAAAAAAAAAAACATTTTTTATATTTGTAAAAATATGAATATTGGGGTCAATCCAAAATTTTAACATTAGACGTATGTATGACTCTAACCAGCGTTTTTCGGGCTCGGTTTTTCATGATTAAAAATAAAGTAAATATCGCTCACCACGCCAAAATTGATGATTTTCTCAGAAATCATGTATTTTAGGATCGTAGATCTAAGAGCAGTTTTTGGTGCAAATGCTAAGGTTTTGAAATATTCCTTTTTAACTGCCGTTTTTTATAATATTCATGGGCAATGGCCTGTCGACATATTAAGCACCGGTTCCCGCAGATCACCGAAGTCAAGCGGTGTCGAGCGCGGTTAGTACTTGGGCGGGTGACCGCTTGGGAACACGGCGTGCTCTTGCCTCAGGGAAGAGTGTAAAATGAATCGACACCTAGCCATCCTATTCACGCCGGACAGGCCGGATGAGATCGGATATCTCGTAGGATGAAGGTGCCGTTTCACACTCCCCAGTCGGTAGATCACATTTGTGGTCGATGACGAACCGTAAAAAAAAAAAAAAAATATAATATTCATAATAAAGCATTCTCGTTTCTTCCCGCCCTATTTTTTTATTTGAAATTATCACACTTCTTCCATAAAAAATGTTTCAATTAATTGTTTTTTGGTTTGTTGTAAAAATATTTTATTGCATTATATTTTTGTTAATTTAAAATAACTCTAAGAAAGGGAAAATGGAACAGACAAGTATATAATGGAAAAATACTATATATTAATATTCTTTTTACTCGTTTTCCTTTAAAATTGCATCAAAAATCAATAATTAAAACGTATGCGTCTGAAACCTTAATCTCTATATAAAGTAAGACTTTTAGAAAGAAAAGTTAAAAAACTAACCGTTTCCTACTTGTAATCTAAGCCAAGAATACATTATCTAACGATTTATAATGCAATTAGATTTTTAGACCCGAGCTCCTATAGGCTCGGGGGGGGGAGGGGGGGGGGGGGGCTGCAGCCCGGCTCTACTCAGGGCTAAACAAGTTTCAATTTTCGAGTTCACACTTATTTTTGGGTTGTATCCTTAATCCCATACCAAATTTCAACCCCCAAAGACATCTAGAAGCGGGAGAACCATTTCAGAGAAACATTTTTAAAATGTATTTTATAGATTATAAATATTGCTCAGCTTGCAGATATACAAATTGATTCCTAAGTTGATACTTTTTTTTAGCTATGTATAGAAGGCATTTAAATAAACAACATTTTTAAATTCTTTTTTCCTAAAACTTTAAAATAGGCGAGATACAGAAGTAAAAAATCTAAGTGCGGGCCTGGTCATCAAAACGTAGCCTGCTATACTTTATGTTGTTTTTGTCTTATTAGTCATGCAATTTACGGGTCGGTGATTAGTTTGTTATTTGACAATCCGCGGCGGTGTGTTTTTCTGAACCAAGTTAATTTTAAATTAGTGACACTGAAAATGGTAAAATTTGAAAACAATGAACTAGTAGATATGGTGCTAATTTACGGTGAGTGTCGTCAAAGTGCGGCTGCTGCTGCGAGATTATACGCAGAACGCTTTCTTTTGGAAGCTCATTCTACACCCAGAAGTTTTCTTAATATTATTCAACGGGCAAGTTAGGCAGGATCGTATTTGATCCATAGTGTAATAAATGAATGTCCTTACTTTTGAGTTTTTTGAAAAATGGTATTTAAAAATGTTGTTTATTTTAATGCCTTCTATACACAGCTAAAAAAAAAGTATCAGGTTAGGAATCACCCTGTATATCTATCAGTAGGATTGTGTAATGAGTAGTATTTCTAAACTTAATCAGCGGTCATACTATAGTCCGTATTTAACACCGTGTTACTTTTTTAAATTTACCCTAATGATATTTATTAGGAGAATCAATAAAAATTATATTTTTCTGATGTGGATTGAAGATAAGGTATATTAAAAATAAAATTTGTATTTTATTTCATTGTTACACGGAGGAAAAGTTATAATATAACGTAAAAAAACATTTATTATAATCTTTAGTTGTATATAGGACCATAACCCAGGATAATACCGTTTATGAAAACTTTCATTAAGTAATATTATATTTTCTAATACGAAATATTATTTTTTTTTAAATAAAGTTTTAGCGGCAGGTGGACAAAGTAGTGCATCTATCTTTTGCATTAAAGTACGCAGGAAAGCCAAAAGTAATGGGTACCCTGGGGCACAGGTAGACAATGAGAGACTGTTTCGTCATTGTTAGGACTCATCAGAAAATCATAAATTGTAAGCAATTTCCAATACAGCGAAAATATGCTTTCAAGATATTTTTAAAAATAAATATATAATGAAAACCTAGTATCGCCATCTGTAGAAATTAACTCAATGCAAAAGATAGCCATCAGACATGGCAACATAGAACTAACAATAAACCAAGTACGATAGGCCAACACGGATTAGTGCGGCACCCCAGTGGGTTACTGCAGCGCGATCTATGATTCTATATTTTAATATAATTATTATACAGAATACTAAAAAATGTTGACAATAATTAGTTATAATAAAACTAGTTGTCTCATCATCTCACTTGTCTTATCTTTTACCTTGACTCCCCAAAAATCCGCTGCCGACGCACATCTTCGCAGGCAGCATGAAGTAATGCGCCTCAACAATGACCTGGAAGAAATCTTGGCTTGGGGTGACAGTAACCAAGTCGAATTTAATGCTAAGAAAACCCAGGCAGCAGTCTTCTCCAAAAAGGTTAACATTGCAGAACCGGATATAGTCATGGCAGGACACGCAATTCCCCTGGCACCGTCTATTAATTTGCTGGGGGTCAATCTGGGAGGTAATATGTCTTGGCATGATCACGTTGCCGCAATTGCCAAGGCAGCTGCACAGAAACTTGGTGTACTTTTCCGCACCAAAAGGTTGTACACACCTCATCAACTTTTGACACTCTACAAAGCCCAGATTCGACCATCATTAGAATATTGCTCTCATGTCTGGAGCTCTGCACCCAAGCACACCCTTCGGCTACTGGATTCCATTCAAAGGAGAGCCGTTCGTCTGATCGGCGACCCCGAGCTGACCAAGACCCTCGATAGCCTGGAGCATCGAAGACAGGTTGGTGATTTGGCTCTCTTTTACAGATATTTCCATGGCAGGTGTTCGAATGACATTGCCCACTTGATTCCACCTAGAGCAATGCAAAACAGAAATACACGGCGAACCGCTGCCGCTCATCCATATGTTGTTCAGCTTAGTACTCCTCGAACTTCATTGTTCAAGAATTCTTTCATCTGGAGAACGTCATCTTTGTGGAATGATCTTCCTGAGGTCGTGTTTCCCAATGAATACAATCTTCAACGTTTCAAGACCAACGTTAATCGCTTTTTTCGCACTCGCACCGCTCCCAGAGCGCCTTAAAGGATTTTTCCTACAGTGCAGGTGTTTTATCATAAAAAAAAAAAGTTTGCTCTAGGTAGGAAAGAATTTTTTAGGATCACTCGTATTAAATCAACCACAGCGAGTCATGCCTTTAGACTTTTCTTTAATTTCGTATGCTTTCCCTATATTTTGAAATGTAATTTAAAACTAACCACTGATAAAAGCCTTTGGGGTATTAGTTGTGTAATTAGTTAGGTAAAATCAAATAACCAAGAAAAGCTAATTAAGTTCGCCGCGCCGACGGAATATTGTGCGAATTATATTAAAACTTTTGGTTTCTGAAACTCAGCCGCAAATCGACAAAACGAAAAAAGGGTGATTCCTAAGTTCATACTTCTATTTAGCTGTGTATAAAAGGCATTAAAATAAACATTTTCAAATACGTGCTAAGTGCGAGCCTGGACATCAAAAGTAGCTGCTATTTACGGGTCGGTGGTCAGTTATTTGGCAATTGGCTGCGATGTGTTATTTTGAAGCAAGTTAATTTTAAGTTGGTGACACGTGAAAATGGTTAAATTTGAAAACAATGAACTAGTAGATATGGTGTTAATTTACGGTAAGTGTCGTCAAAGTGCGGCTGCTGCTTCGAGGTTATGTTTAAGTTAGGCAGAACCATATTTGGTCCATAGTGTAATAATTGAATGTAAGTACCTTATTTTTGAGTTTTTTGAAAAAAATTTACATCAAGATCGACTTCAACAAAAATGGTTACTCCATGAGATTGGTTGACACAATATTGGAAAATCGCAAGAATCTGCCACAGGCATATAAAGCAGAGAAAGAAATACAACGAATACCCAACATTCCGTATGTCAAAGGAGCATCCGAAACAATAAGAAGACTAAGACAACGATACAATATCAACACAGTATTCAGCTCGAAAGACACTTTAAGAAGCCACCTGAAGAAGACGAAACCAACAAGTCAAAAAGACAAGAAAAATTGTGTCTACCAGATCTCCTGCGAATGCGACATTGGTGCATTAATAAGACACTAAGACCACTCTAAGTATCTAAGTATTAAAGAACATTTGAAGAACACCCAAAAAAGAGTGACCAAAAAATCAGGTCTAGCGGACCACGCCTGGACGCACGGTCATCATATCATGTGGACAGAAGCCGAAATCCTGCAAAAAGAACCGCACTGGAGAAAGAGGAAATTTAAGGAAGCTGCCACCATACACCAAAAACCATGTTGTCTAGAAAACCTTTGTTAAGTAAATGTAATCGTAGAATAAGATCATGTAAGAGTTAAACGCATGAGTCATCGGGGATGCGCATGATCCAGTTATATGTCATACACCTATCTAGTATAAATAGAACATGTAAGAGGTACACGCATGACTCCGACCACTAGTCATGCGTCGTACTTTATTAATATTCCCTCAAATAAAAGTCCAAAGGGGTGACGTCTGGAGATCTGCCAGACCCCTCAATTTTGCCTCTTCTCCCTGTCGATTGATTTAAAAACATTTGGTTCAAAAATTGACTCACGTATAAACCAAAATGACCGAAGGTCCAATTCTGTTAAAATCAACCATTCCAGCAATCTATTGTGGAATGATTTGTTTACGTAATAACTGCAAGTAAATTTCGCTTTTATAATACACAATTGTCTATAATACCCGCCTTAACATTAACTTTTTCTGGTCTTTATGTGTTTGCTTCGACTATCTGCGACAAATTAACGGCAGACCAGTATTAACAGTTATGCCTATTGAAGGTGCCTTTCAGTATTTCCTATTTACATTGAGTTCTTCTCGCCCTAAACCAGAAAATCCTACCACTCGCCTTTGAAAGCTTACACGACTCTAGTGCTGGACGGAACTACTTATGATATAACCAAAATAAAATGACCTGATTTTAATCCGTCTTATAACCATATTTAATTACAAAATTCTAATCTCTTAAGATCTCACGGTATGAATTCCTTAGTTTTCACGATTGACTAAGCAATTCTATTTTCTCTAACGTCTCTCAAGATTCTAAATTTACTCCGTTTAAGTTAATTTATTTGAGAAAATGACACGAACGCTTTACTGTATTAAGTGAAAATGACAGAGGAGCGGATTTGTATGGAGCAAATATTACTTTATCTATTTAATGATATCAATAAAATTATTTTTTTTTACAAAAAAGATATGATTATTTTGCTTAGGAGTAAACATATTGTATACAATTTTTTACCAAAAGAACAAATATTTAATATGTTTTGGTATGTGCTGATGTTCCTTAATTCAACCTCTCAACACAATCTAATTTAAGTATGAATCTAAAGATCCGCTTAGACGATATTCACCTTTACATTTCTTTATAGTATTTATTTTTCTGAGGAAAATGTTTATGCACTTAAAATATATAGCTTCAAAGTAATTTTCATAAATATATTATAGTATATTTCAGAAAGGTGTACAGTAATAAAAGCTCATTAGGTATGTAAAGGGACTACAGAATGAACAATGAATATTTAAGTCACTTTCATAATTTGGCAATGATTTCATTGCAAAATTCTATATTTTCATTAAGTGCAGGTCCTTGGTTTGGGTCAATTTATAGGTTTTGCCTATTGTTATCCATTCACAAACACTGAAAATGGTGTGACAAAGGCGTGCATTGATGTTAGGTACACTTATTTTTTATTAAACATTATATAAAAAAAAATACAAAAAATACATTATACATAAATCAAATTATAAAAAATCATAATATTCTTCGTCATCTGAGGAACGGTCATCTCCTCTTGACGTTATAATTAACGGGTCGACGGTCCGATCGATCAGGTAGTCAAGATCCCACATTTTCTCCCCTTCTTTAGTGACATGATGGACTGCTTTTTGCCAGTTCACTGGTGTCACTTCCTTAATAGTTTAATCAAACAGTAGCTTAACGTCTTTCATTTTGAATGTCGTGTTGTGTCTTGCTACAAATCCTTTCACTTGCGCCCATAGAAGTTTTATAGAATTTAGTTCGCAATGATATAGCGGTGTGCGCAGCACAGTTATTTAGCTATATCTTCCACGGCATATTTCATAAAACGATGTTTGTGTAAATTTGCTATAGCTAATAGTTCCTTCTTTTTCAAATTATCTTCTTTTTTTCTTTGGTTAGTTATCATAAATAATTTAATGCACAACATTTACCTGCGCCTATGGCCGACACCGAAATTGAGCCGAACTGGACGGAATTTTCTATTTTATTACTCTACACCTTTCTGAAAATAGACTATAGTGGAGCAAGAGTTAGATGTTCCTTATTCTTCATATTTAAATACATAACACACCTGTGTGACCAAAAGTGTATATTGGACACGTATAGATTCAATTATCTAAGGGTTTGCCTTAGAAAATCAAATAGTTGTATGCAATCAATACTTGGTTTGCTTACACGATGTTAACAAGAAGTTTGTAACCACACAATCCATGCAGTGGCGGCGCCTGGAAGCTCTGTTTTTTTGGGAGCTTTGCATTACTGCAGCGCTTATACACTCGCCGTCACTGACCCAAGATGTGTTTAGCATCACCCTTAAAGCGACATATTTTCCAATGGAAGCAACAAAATTGGTTGGTAAATATTTGTTTTACTTAAAAATACTTATTTTAAATTGAAAAATTAATAATAATAGTTATTTACGATATAAGTGTTGTAAATATTCATATTACAACACGAGATGTTAAAGTTGTCAAACGAGGCGTCAGCCAAGTTTAATAAAACATCGAGTGTAGTAATATGAATTTACAACAAGAATATTGTACAAAATTGTATCTACTTTCATCTATGAATAAAAATATTTGGCAAAAGGCATTTTTAAAAATAAAAATGCACCTGCTATTAAGTTTACTAATCAAGTTTTTTATGTTACCTTTCGCATAGTTACTGTTTCGCATGGTTACTGTCGAAACTTTGTCAAACAAATTCAAAAATATAAAAAGCGTTTTTTAAAATGAGCGATTCTGATGGAAGTTTACCCTCTGATATAGAAGCAGCGGCAAACGAAGCGATCTCAAGTTTAGTTCCGACAAAATCCAAGGCGCGGTATGAGTTGGAGTATCAGAAGTTTGAAGATTGGTGCAAAGCTAACAAAATAAAGGTGTCTGAGAAAATCCTTTCGGGTTATTTTTTCGTAAAGCAACGCTCCCAGAAACCATCTACACTATGGACTCACTACTCAATGTTGAGAACTATGATTTCAGTCAAGAAAAATCAAGATATAATCGTTAATAATAAATCATTCTTCTAAAAAGTGTGGTCTTATTTAACAGCATAATTTTAATTAAACCGTTTTTTTTCCATTACAGCACTAGTGCTGTAACAGATGCCCTTACAAAACGATTTACAGAACTGTAAAATTCATATTACTAAATGAAAGTAGATAAAAACATTTTTATGACGTTCTACATTATTTCTCTTTTCTGATATATTTTAAACAAGGCTTCAACCCCAATCAGCCTTAAACCTTTTTTTATACGCAACTGATATAGTAAAATAAATCTTCTTTAAATAGTGCAAATTGAAGATAAGTATATTAAACCAGATAAAACAAACGAAATTATAAGATTACTAAAAAAAATTAATTCCCCTTTTTAAGGTTATGTTATTTCGTTTTGTTTTGTCAATTTTGTGGCCGATATCACTACAGTAGTGCCAATTCTTTTTCCACGTTTACAGTGTTGCTATTACGTAAATTGGCGTTTTTTTTTTGAAAATCTTTACCAAAGCGAACGTGAAAGGGTTAAAACGGATTTTGCGGCTATTTCGCTAATCTCTCGGCGTTTATATTCTTATGCAAGCAGGCAACCAAGAATACACATCAACAAACCAATAAACCAAGCTATCGGGATTCATAGTGATTTTGTGTAAATATAAAAAATGACCCGAATCGACCAATATTTTACAGTGCAATTTGGTTCATGGATTTGCAAACGAAATTATTTTTTTAAATTGTTTTTATTATCTTTTTCACAACTAAAAAAACATGGTATAATACCTGATTTAAATATTTTTTGGTTTAATTTTTAGTATGAAGATCGAAAGTTCAGTCGTAGGAAAAATATACTGTATAACTCGAGTGGATTGTCCATATTGCGTTCGAAGGTTTTACTTTATGCGATATGCACATCGTGCTTACTATTGTAGTAAAAACAACTATTAACCCATTAACGCCCAGTGATACCGTTTGGTATTGCTAAATCAGCTATTACTAAGACATCGACCATTTTGTGGGTGGTAGTGGGATAATAATTCTGACGAGTGCGTTAGTTGCGGGAAGCATCTTCAGTTGTGTTTTAAGTCTTTGAGTACCGTTGCCGATATATGGACGAAAAATATGGACATTCGCTTTGAGTAAGTATAGTTTTTCAGTGATAGTATATTTTTTCTTGAATGCAAGTATTGATATTGACTAAGATATATATTAAAAGCCCTCTATACCATATATCATATTTTTAAAAATTCACCTGACTTTACAAAATGGGCGCAAAAAATACTGATACCATATGGTATCACTGGGCGGTTACGCTATATATATTTTCTTTTTTGACAGGCATGGATTTTCATTGTCTGAAGCTTTAGATATAGCATACGCTAATGACGATGCGGAAAATCAAATAGACGAAATATTTATCGAGCCCCCTGATCCCAATGTCGACACCAATAAAGATTCCGCTGACGAAGATGACGGAGGCATGCTAAATAACTTAACAGGTCGACAATTACGTGCACCTGTGAAAATAAAATTGACGAATAATATTTAGGCAATAATTATGACGACTTTTCTGCAGATAGTCCTAACCAATCATCTTCAGCGCCGGCTAATCAATCCGTAACCGAATCATCTTCTGCATCGACCTCAAAAGATACGTATTGTCCGGTATCAGAGAACAATGACTGGATTCGAAATCGTCTAGCTCAGAAACCAGATACTGTCTGGATTGAAGGCGACATTGAACCTGGAGCCCGTTCATTTCCAGTAAAAGATTACAAGCGGTTCGAACAAATGTCTTGTACAGATATTTTTGAGCTATTTTTTGTCAACGATATCATGCAGCAATAAATAATACATGGTTTCTGTATAGGAAGAATCACAACAAAACCTCCAACATAGAGTTTAGATGGGAGTTGGTCCAAGTATACTTAGCATGTTATGGTGTACCGGCAAAATCGGCTGGTCCTGCAAAAACGTCTGTTTCACGCACACTTTTGCCAGGTATTCGATATGACGGTATGCATCACTAAGTTGCTTTATGTAATAGACGCCGTTGCGCTGGAAATAAATGCAAGAGTTTTGGTAGAAAAATGTGTTCTAAGTGTGATGTAGGTCTTTGTGTAGTCTGTTTTGCCAATTTTATCACACAATGTAAAAATTTACTTTTAATAATTCCATAAATAAATATGTATTTTAAAATTGTAAGTATTTGTATTTTACAGTATCATATGCGCCCAGTGATACCATATGGTAGCAGTCATTTTCTTAAAAACTGACGTAAGACATTTTGTAAAATATATTTTTTTTGTGCATTCCTACTCATATTAACTAAGAAAAGTAAAAATATGTAAAATAACTAACAAAAAATAATTCTGGGCGTTAATGGGTTAAACCAATAAAGAACAAAGAAAAGCTTTAAAAACATTACTTTCTCTGGCGCTGTCTTAACGATTATATCAGACGAACCCCGACACATCTCAGAATATCGCTTAAAGCTATTATTGGGTTTACCTCGAGATGTCGTTTGCAATCAAAATTCAACGTTAGCTTACCTACACGATGTTCACAAGTTTTCAACCAGATACCTACGTTGTGTTTGCCATGTAAACCCCGAAGCCCCAAATCCGGCAATGCCAGAAACAAAGACGAGAGGCAATAATTGGGGGCTAGACAACGCACTCGCAACATCCAATGAGGCTGAAGGAGGATATTTCCTCGTCGCTTCCCGACGTGGAAACCGAATCGGATCCCCAGGGAAGGCAAAGCGGGCCCTTAGAGTCAGGAGATTCGACAGTTAGAGTGCAGAGCTGAAAAAAAAAATTTTTATTAGATGAAGTTTTAAGCCGATGCGTTACTTCTAATTTTGATGTCAAGAGCAAACAATAGTCGATGAGTCATTACGAACAAATAGTGCATATCCTCCATATCGCGCTTATTGTACCTGCGTCTGGCGATTGCAATTAAATTAATTTTTTGTATATATATATATACAGGGTGTGTCAATAAGGTGTCGGGCTTTAATTGCACCTAAACTATCAAAGATAGGGAAAAAAGTGTAATACAAAAGTTAAATGGTTTGTTAGGATGCATAACCTAAAAATATTTTAAAATCTACAGGGTGGTCCTAAAAAGTGGTACTGATTAATAAAAAAGAAAATTAAATGGGACACCCAGTATAATTTTCCAGAATATGATTCAATAGAATAAGGACTTTGCAACCATCTTAAAATTTTCGAACTAAAATGCAACGTTGCCAAGTAATTAATTTTTTTCCGAAATTTTAGTAATTTTAAGGGTATCGTAAAAATATTATAGTAACCTGTGGATTACCCCTAGGCAAATATACTTTACATTGTGGGTACTTTAAGGTACGATATATTGATCGATAACAATGTTTTTTAAATCTCTTATACAGAGCGTTCGGTATAAGTTGGACAATTCGACAGTTTTAAAAATGCTTTATTTCAATTTTTTTAAATAGGACCCCACTAATTTTTTTAGGCAAAAGGATGTATCTTTCGAAAACCTTACTTTTTTGTTAAACATGTCATATATCTAAATATCATAGTTTTTGAAATATTTTAGGATTTGTATTAAATCAGGGTAAAAAAGGAAAGTTCTAATTAAACTATTTAGTCAAGATTGCTTTGGAACAAAAAATAAATAATTTTCTTTGTCACAGCTGTCATTGCAAAATTATTTCGCCAACATTTTGTGTTTAATTACTGTTTAAATTTTAGTTTCCTGAACTAACTTTATCATAACTCATATTTTTCTATTTCGATAAAGTTAGTTCGGGACACTAAATTTTAAACAAAAATGTTAGCGAAATAATTTTGCAATGACAGCTGTGATAAAGAAAATTATTTATTTTTTGTTCCAAAGCAATCTTGACTAAATTATTCAATTAGAACTTTCCTTTTTTACCCTAAGTTAAGACAAATCCTAAAATATTTCAAAAACTATAATATTTAGATATATGACATGTTTAATAAAAAAGTAAGGTTTTCGAAAGATACATCCTTTTGCCTAAAAAAATTAGGGGGGTCCCATTTAAACAAATTGAAATAAAGCATTTTTAAAACTGTCGAGTTGTCCAACTTATACCGAACGCTCTGTATAAGAGATTTAAAAAACATTGTTATCGATCAATATATCGTACCTTAAAGTACCCACAATGTAAATTATATTTGCCTAGGGTTAATCCACAGGTTACTATGATTTTTTTACGATACCCTTAAAATTACTAAAATTTCGGAAAAAAATTAATTACTTGGCAACGTTGCATTTTAGTTCAAAAATTTTAAGATGGTTGCAAAGTCCTTATTCTATTGAATCATATTCTGGAAAATTATACTGGGTGTCCCATTTAATTTTCTTTTTTATTATTCAGTACCACTTTTTAGGACCACCCTGTAGATTTTAAAATATTTTTAGGTTATGCATCCTAACAAACCATTTAACTTTTATATTACACTTTTTTTCCTATCTTTGATAGTTTAGGTGCTATCAAAGCCCGACACCTTATTGACACATCCTGTATAAAATATTATAAAAACGAAGTTCATGAGAATTAAGTCGCGCTTCGCCAATGAAGATTTTTAAGATAATATTGGGGGTATCGTTTGTAATTTTAATAAAAAATAAGTAATTAACATGAATACTTGTAATATTTCTACTTTGATGTTCTGTCTGGCGGATGATTTAATTTATATTTACTTTTCAATAAATTTAAAAAAAAATACGGTATCATCAGTCAAACTATAGCCTATTTCAGAAATGTGTAGAGTAATTAAATGGGAAATTCCGTCCAGTTTGGCTTAAATTCGGTGTTGGTCATAGGCACAGGTAAATTTTGTGTAATATATTATTTATGATAACTAACCAAAGAAAAAAAGAAGATAATTTGATAAAGAAGGAACTATTAGCCATAGCAAATTTACACAAACATCGTTTTATTAAATATGCCGTGGAAGATATAGCTGAAAAACATGGTGTAACACCGCCATATCATTGCGAGCTAAATACTATAGAACTTATATGGGCCCAAGTGAAAAGATTTGTAGCAAGACACAACACGACATTTAAAATGAAAGACGTTAAGCTACTGTTTGATCAAGCCATTAAGGAAGTGACCCATGGTCCATCATGTCATTAAAGAAGAGAAGAAAATGTGGGATCTTGACCACCTGATCGATCGGACTATCGACCCGTTAATTATAACGTCAAAAGGAGACGACAGTTCCTCACGGCATATTTCATAAAACGACTTATGTGTAAATTTGCTATAGCTAATAGTTTCATAATTATCAAATTATCTTGAAATTCAATTCTTTTGGAGGTTAACCAGTCGATAATTTTTTGCTTTCTCCAAGATAAAGTTGGAGTCTTCCCTGTTCGTCGTGAATGATAGCTTGCGTTATCCATAACTTGTACTGAATCAGCTGGAAGATATTTTATCTGTTCACCAAAATGGTCCTCAAAAACATTCGAATTCATTTCTTCGGGGTAATCTCCCATATTGAAAGACTGAAAGATTAGCAAACCTTCTTTTAAAAATGCATCTTCACTTCCATGTACGTCTATGGCCGACACCGAAATTGAGCCGAACTGGACGGGATTTCCCATTTTATTAAAAAAAATTAAATTATTATTTAAATGTATTAGTAGCCATGTGCTAAATAAATCTTGTTACTACTACTACTACATTACTCTACACCTTTCTGAAATAGACTATAAAATCATAAGTAGATTTTAAAATTCTAATAATATGTGTGTGTTCCATTTAAAATAAGCAAGGTAACAAATACTTCCGGTGCCGCCATATTGAAAATGTTTTAGTCGGGTTGCTCCCATCAAAATTAGCATAGATACAGAATGTCAGTCATACCTTTAAAAATTGTAGCAATTTTTAACGAGATAAGGAAGTGTATATCATAAATATCAAAATTGTGATATTATTTTATTTCTAACTAATTTAATTTTAATATTTATGTATATTATAGACTAGAATTTGCATTGTCGTATATCACGATAGGCTCGACTGATTCAAATATATTTTTAATTATCTTGTTATAAAATATTATTTCTTTTAACTTAAAGAAATAGTCCATACTTGAAGTGGAGTGGAAATTTAGAAGGTAAGAAATAAGAACATAAAGTCTTCCTTCACTATGGAGGAAAACTTTATGTACTTAGTTCCTCCACTGTGGAGGAAGACTTTATGTTCTTATTTCTTACCTTCCATTATTTTTTTTGTTACTGGCACTATTTAATAACTAGTAAATGCATTGGACACCTTAAATTGGGTAAAACAAACGATAGCAAAGTAAACAAATAAATAAAAGTGTTACATGTCTTCGTATAAATATTTAATCTCCATCGATTTACCCTTGGTTGATAAAAATCAACGAATAAAAATTAAATTGGAAACATCTACAATGGAAACTCGTCGACTTCGATCATCGATCTTATTCCCAGGGCCCCCGACGACTCGCTGGCTATATTTATAGCAACGTGCGGCCACCTGTTTGGTCCTGGACAAAAAGTGGTGTTGCCACCTCGTAATGTGTTTACATTCCCGAGGAAAATATTCAATCAAGCTCAAGTTTTACAATTGAATGGAAAAACAGTTTGTCCTTCTGGCGGAAAATTTGTACGGGGTGTTTTGTTTTGCGACAGGACTTTGTAAAATCTATTTGTTTCATACAACTAGCCTTTTAATAAAGTAAATTTTCCATTTTTGAAAATTGACGCAAGGTCATTAACATAAATTAAAACTGGTAAAGGACGAAAGAACTGAACATCGTGGTACTCTACTATAATTTTTATAATTTTTTGATTTTTTAACATTTAACCGTACTACACTCTTAAAAATGATTGGTATTATGTACTAATTTTTATTTGTTCTCGTGTTTATGTTACCAAAAATAAATAGCTTTAGTTGGGAAAACACAAAGATTCTTTTCTTGATTATACAGCGTGTTCTATTTAAAAAAAACTTTATCAGTGCCCTATTACAAATTTGTTGACGATTTAATGCGCTTGTCGCTCGTTCCAATTTGCCAGTTAATAAATATTGGTATAAAGTTTTTTCACATTTAGAATTAAAGTTTTTCGTTTTTGAGACACCCTGTACAATATTAAAAAGAAATTCTTTAACGAATCGTATTAATTTTAGAAGCAAAACTTTTTATAAGGAATAACTTTTTTTCGAAAAATTGATAATAAAGAAGTTTTCCATTTGGCAAGCAAATCCACGAACACGCTGTATATTTACCAAAAAATAATGCAATTAGAACAAAGAAAACATCTTGTTTTCATATTAATTGGCAGAAATAAAATATTTTGTTTAGCTGAATTTGACTCTGTATATATCCTATTTAAATGTTACATCAAGATTCTCACAAACTTGTATTTATCAATGACGCTGTTTGTAATAACACATTATGAATTTGTAGTCCCTATCATTTTGTTAATTTTAATTTATTATTTTTGGAAAAGAGACTGTTGACGATGACAACATTGAGGACAGGAGTCCCTAGTATGGAAGGATATCGTGTCCATTTCTTCGTATTTTCAAGGCAAGAATCGGCCATTCTCATCTTGATTGTCTGGTTATTGCATGCATGCTTGGCTGTGACAATATTGGGTGTGATATATTTGTGTTTATTGCCTTTCTTGTGTACGTTCTAATTGTCAGAAAGAAGTTAAATCATAAGAGAGTAAACATTTCATTTTTCATCATTGCAGTTGCACATTAGAAAGTTTAAATGAACATTTTATAAAGAATGGCAAGGTGTCCTGATAGAAATAACGATATTGTTTTGTTTTTGTTCTCTGTTCCATTTCTATAAAAGAATGTCATATTGACGACTTTTTAATATGATCAAATACAATAAATTTCAAATAGCTGTTATATTTTATATAGAAAGTTCACGGGATATTTTTTTCTTTTTTAATAATTGCAGTTGCACATAGGAAAATTTAAATAATAAATAAATTCAGTTCTATAAGCAATTGAACAACCCAAAAGCTTGATTAAAATAAGTTAAAATCTAGTGTTTTTGTATTGTATTGCATAAGAATGTATTAGAAAAAAACATGAGAGAACAAGGACATTAAAAATAATTTTTCTGAAGGAAATCATAATATAATAATAATAATAATAATAATAATAATGATGTCTTTATTTCTGTGTTAAGTAATAGTATTACAATTATATTAAAATAAAAGTTACAACAACAGAAAAGGCGAAGTCCAGATGTGGATAACACTTACAGATATTATCCACCCTGATCGACTTAACCTTAGAATCAACAATATAATAACAATGAAAATTAAACGTCCAAGAGTAGTACGCTAGTATTTCAAAAATAAAAAAGATAAAAACATTAAAATAAAAAGAAACATATCATATTTTTTTCTATCCTATAACTTGCTTAGCAAAGAGGTATTTAAAGATATTTTTTCTAAATTTTTCTGGAGTAAGAGTTTTAAAGCAGTCGGGCAGTGCGTTATATAACTTTGCAATATTAAAAGTAAAGGATCGTTCAAACATAGTATAATTATGCAGGGGTGGGGTTATCATACCCCGAGCTCGAATATTTATGTCATGTATATGAGATCTAAAAACCACTTTGGCATATAAATATGGGGGACTCTGATTGGATAAAATTTTATGATAAAAACAGGCCTCGTGTAACTTTCTCCTTCCCTCCATATTCAGCCACTTTGCATCAATTAGCTTATGGGATATTCTATCTTGTCGCCGGATTCCATAGATAAGACGTAAACAAGAGTTTTGAACCTTTTGGATTCTTTGTTTTTGATTGGATGTTAAACAGTTTCCGTAAACTACATCTCCATGGTTAAATATGGAGAGCACAAGTGAGTTACAAAGTAAAATTTTGAGTTTTGCTGATAGTTCATGGCGATTACTATAGAGAAGTTTTAATCTAACATAGGCCCTCTGGACACACTGCGTAATGTGCTGTTCAAAACGCAAGTTACCATCGAAAATCACTCCCAAATTTCTTACATTGTCTCTAAGAGGTAATACTGAGTCGCCTATCTTTATATCAAGTGAGTCTTTTACATTATCGACGTCATTTTTCTTACCGAAGATCATTACACAGCATTTTTTTGGGTTAAGGTGTAAGGAGTGTTCTAAGGAAACTTTTTGGATATTTTCAAGATCCTGACAAATAGCTTGACAACCTCCAACAACGTCCTCCTTTCTAAAGGATAAATATAACTGTGTATCGTCTGCATAGAAATGTTTTTTACATTTTTTAATAGCCTCTGGCAGGCACGATGTATATATGGCATACAATAGGGGGCTAATAATAGATCCCTGCGGGACACCAGTAGTAATAGCTAGTTCGCTGGAAATCTCAGCACCGAGCTTAACGCATTGTCTTCGACCCTCAAAAAAACTCTTAAAAAATTTAACAGCATGATCACTGAGACCGATATAATGAAGAATCCCTAGTAATAATCGGTGGTCAAGAGTATCGAATGCTTTTGAAAAGTCCAGAAGTGTCAAAACAGTTACTTCTCCCGAGTCGGCAGCCCGAAATATATCGTCGGTTACGCTTGTTAATGCAGTGGAACAGCCGTGATTTTTTCTAAAACCGGATTGAGTTGCAGGCAGGATGCTGTTTATTTCCACGTATTCTGTAAGCTGTTCGGTCATTATTTTTTCAAGAATTTTTGATATACATGGCAATATACTAATCGGGCGAAGATCCTTCAGTTCACGTGGATCATTATTTTTTGGCAATGGCACCACTAGCGCCTTTTTCCAGCTATCTGGATAAATTGAGTTTTCTATACAATTATTTATTACGTGTGTCAGAAAAGGCACGATAAATGGGCAACAAAGTTCTATTATATCAATGTTTAAACCCTCATGCCCCTTAGCTTTTGATTTTATTTTGGAAATTATCTTTAACACATCTATATCTGTCACCAATTTAAATTTAAAAGATTGCGTAATATTAACTTTAACATTGTTTTTATAAAAATTATAGAGATCGTTGTTGCTCACGTTAGGCACAGGTATGGAGGACCTAAAAAAATTATTTACCAGATTAGCATCTCTCAGATGCTCGGGAATATCTACTTTACTGCCTCCAGTACCTACGCTGTATTTTTTCAGGTCCTTCCATATATTTTGGGATTGCCGAATTTTCTCTTCAAGAAATGCTTTTTTTTCGTTGCGTATAGTGAGTGTTGTCAAGTTACGAATAGATTTATAATATTCCCAGTGCGTTAGGTTTTTGGTTTTCTTAAATTTAGTCAAAGCTTGGTTTCTAAGCTTGATTAGGTTTTTAACATTTTCAGTTATCCATGGGTAATTATTTCTTGTAAATCTAGCTCGTCTTATAGGGGCATGAAGATCTAATAAGGTTGTAATGGTATTATTAATAAATTCTACTTTATCGTTAATGTTTTTAAGATCGTATATATTTCTCCACGGGATTGATTGCAGATCTGCCAGAAATTGGGGAATATTAATTTTGTTTATATCTCTATATTCTTTAAAGGTTATTTCTTTTGTCTTATTCTGCAAAGTGAGTTCGCAGCCAATAAACTCATGATCTGACATTGGCGGGGCGGGCAAAGTGTCACACTGTTTTACTAGATCAGGATTGGAGATTATGAAAAGATCAATAAGTGTGGTAGAATTAGAAGAGACTCTAGTGGGATTATTCATTAATTGAGTGAGCCCTACGGACTCTAACAAGGAACTAAATTGAGTGACATCATATGAAAATATATTCAAGAAATCCACATTAAAATCTCCGGTACATAACATTTCATTACCTAACGGCACCAATGTGGTTATCACATTTTCGAAATTAACTAAAAAATCTGAAACTGAATAAGAAGGTGGTCTGTAAACACAGCCAAAAATCAAAGCAATATTACCAACAGGGATTTTAATCCATTTTAATCCATCTTGATAATTTATTAAAATTAGTTTGCGCATAACTAATGGAGTAGTAATACAATAGTAGTTTGTACAACAAGAGTGGATATGTTTAAAGGTTGGAGACAATGACGTTTATTGAACGGCAGTAGAGTTTTGGACTTGCATTGTCTTTATTTGTTTAGAATCACTACGTTTTAACTGGTAAGCATCTCCAGTCGTCTTCAGGTATATATATATATATTCAAATAGGTATAATAAGAGACAAAAAGCGATATATGTATTAATAAAAACAAACAATTTATTTTCTCAACAAGGTAATTTGATCAATAAATTGTTTTACTGCAATGCACAGAAGAAAAATAGGTTTTTCGGGTTTATTTCTGCTTGCGTAAAGAATTATAACTCCGAAAGTACAACAAAATAGCTGTAGATTCGTTTCAAACAGTTAAAAATTGATTTTGTGCATTAATATGAATTTTTAACGTTCGCTATGGTCAAATTTTTCAAAATAATCGCCAATTTACAAACTAGCAACACTATTAACGTGGAAAGAAAAGACGAAAAGTGGCAATAGTGTAAGTAGAAATAACCTTAAAAATGTTAGTAAAAAATGTTTTTTTTTCTAGAAATCTTATAATTTCGTCCGTTTTATCGGGTTATCTTTATGTCCCACCATTTAAGTAAGAATTACCAGTTAATTTTCTATGTTTGTTGCGTATAATAAAAGTTTTAAGATCAATTTGGAATCGATCTTCGTTCAAAAGATATCGGAAAATCTCCCCGTGCACAAATATTTATAATAATATATATTATTATATGGAAAAAAATTATCAAGGTTAGTAAGAAAACGTTCATTTGGTAGGTATATAGTACATTTTATGCAAAGCTTTTAGTAATTGTCTAGAAATGAGTGGAAATAAAGATATTTTTGAAATAAAAAAGTGCGTCTGTGTGCAAATCTTTAGTTCGGCAGAAAATAACAATAATTTGGTAGAAATATATTTTGGTATTAATTTTGTTATTATACCTTCAATTTTTGCACCATTTCGTGTACTCTTTAGGAAAATATTGTGTATATACATAGACTCTGGGATAAATGTTTTGATTTAAATTTAAAAAGAACAAATTTCATCTGACAGATTTACATATTTTTGAAGCATATTGTTAACCTAACTTCTCTCAACTGTCAGAAAACGAATTTACGACATATAAATTTGGCTTCTCTGTAATTGACTACTGTGATTGGTAAGTTTCAAAACCTAACTAGAATGGATATAAAATTTTGCCGCACAGTTAACTGGAATAGCCTACTTTACCCGCCACTAAAGTGTAAAGGAAACAGCAAGTTGGGAGTAGAAAAAAAACTTTTTTTATTTAAATGGGAATTCTAGGCAGTACTATTTTTCGTTACTTAGTATAAATTACAATAATAATATTAGTATTTTATCGCCTTAACAGTAATAATACTGATACGGTACTGATTGCACTAATCCCCAATATATCAGTAGGTATATTTTGTAATCAAATTATCCCTCGATGATTTTATTTGTTTGAGGTTTTCAAAACATCCCGTAAATTTTCTGTTTAAAATATAATGGCTAATTTTTGTATTTCGTCAGATTAAAAATTAGTCCCAAAGACGTTTTTTTTTAAGAAATACAACATACTATATTTTTAAGTTGTTTCTACCAAATCAACTTGATAATTTTTCTATGCCATAGAAGGCAGTTCATTTTAACTTTCTAATGTGCAACTGCGATACGATAAAAATATAATTTTTACTTATTTATGATTCATATTAACTTTTCTTCTTAAAATCATCCAAGGATTCACAATCTTAAGTATCGGCACTCAATTAAAAAACACCCTGTATAATATTACAATATTATGCAATGTTGAGGTAACAGAACGTTGTTCGGTCGGAAATATGATGACTTAAACCATTTTAATCATGTACCTTTAAAGCCAAAATTCAAGTTTCTTTAATAATATTCTGTGATTAACAAAATCAAAAACTTCAAAAACTCTGAAACACAATTTTTGTTGTATTTCTGAGTCTTACAGAAAGATACAAATAACCATCTAATACGTGTACAGCAATGAAATTATCTGTTACAAATTGTCATGCATTGTCTCACATCCCAAAATTATAGTGTTATTAAAGTTCAGAGTAACTTATAATTTAATTTAGTACTAAGTTATTTATAGATCTGACAACATCGCTGCCAGAACGAAATGTATCTTCAGCCCTCGTACAAGTTTATTGTGATTTGTTGACGTGGAACGGTCAAGTGTCATCAACAAAATGAGATAGCATCTGAGAGTTTCGGAAAGTTTAAGGTATAATGTGAAAGCTTCAAGTTTGATATTAAAATTTGAGAACACTCGACAAAAAAATTCAATAATAACTTGGGTTTTGCAAAAAAATTAAGATAAAAAAATGGAAATATACTTTTTGTCCTTGTTATAAAAAATTTACATTTTTTTTTAGTTTGTTTATAAAAAAATTTGACCTTTTCTCTCTATAAAGTGGCTTTTGATCAATATTTATACCAGGTGTCCCATTATAGGTGGCCATCGGCCGTATCTCGGAAACTATTGGGCATAGAAACTCAGGGGAAAAAAATCTTAATTAAAGTGGGTAAGGGAAAATCCTAGAAATAATTTTTAAGTTCCGCATTTAATCGCAATTGAAAATTAAATACTCAAATTCTATATTTCTCCGAAAATTCCCACATTAAAGTATACCGTTGGTAATATCATTAGAAAGATAGAAGAATTATCTAAGCTTTCTAATGATGTCTGTTTGAAGGTTGGAGACAATGATGTTTCTTGAACGATAGAAGAGTTTTGGACTTGCATTGTCTATATTATTATTATATATTTTTATCACAACGTTTCAACTGGTAAGTATCTCCAGTCGTCTTCAGGTGAATACTAAATAAGTAAAGTAACTATAGCTCTATTTATACTAGCTAGATGTACTGGAGCATGACCGAGATGGGTGCAGTCATGCGTTTAGTTCGTGTGCGATATTTTAAGTTTACATACAATACATACTTAACAAAGGTTTCCAGATATTTCTTATATCTAATAAGAGCTTACTAAAACAATCTGGGTTCTGGTGTATGGTAGCAACTTCCTTGAACTTCTTTTTTCTTAAATATGGTTCTTTATGCAGGATTTGAGCTTCTGTCCACTTGATGTGATTACCGTGTGTCCAGGCATGGTCAGCTGCACCTGATTTTTCGGTTTCTCCTTGAAGCGTGTTGTTTCTGATGTGTTCCTTGACCCTAGTTTCAAGTACACAGAAGCTCAAATCCTGCATAAAGAGAAAAAAGAAGTTCAAGGAAGCTGCTACCATATACCAAAACCCAGATTGTTTTAGTAAGCCATCATAAGATATAAGAAATATCTGGAAAACTTTGTTAAGTAGATGTAAACTTAAAATATCGTACACGAACTAAACGCATGACTGCACCCATCTTGGTCATGCTCCAGTGCATCTAGGTAGTATAAAAAGAGCTGTAGTTACTACTACTTATTTAGTATTCACCTGAAGACGACTGGACATACTTACCAGTTGAAACGTTTTGATGTAAAATAAATTAAGACAATGCAAGTCCAAAACTATTCTATCGTTCAAGAAACATCATTGTCGCCAACCTTCAAACCGACATCATTAGAAAGCTTAGATAATTCTGCATCATTTTGGTTTAAGCCCCATATTGGCGTACCGATCTTTTTGAACAACTACATTCAATTAACTGTTGAAAGTAACCACCTACCTCCCTTGTAGTGTAAATAACTATACTTCAAACTAGATTTTAAAAAAGGTTGCTTATACGACCACTACTTGCAAAACATCCCCTTAAAAAAAGACTATTTCCAATCTGCTACAGCCGATGCAAAAGACACTACTCTTTCGCCAAGGGTAAGCACGCTTCGTGACTGTTATAATTGCTTACCAGTTCGGGCTTAAGATTTCACTCCGGAGCATTACGAATGCCAGGTGGAATCCCCCTTAAAATACTAATATGCAAATTGAAGAATTAGAATAAAATCCCAGTTAGTTAACCAAACGCTGACAGCGGTAGCCGGAGTTACTTTGTCGTGTTCGAGACTCCTTGATTTAAATTTATTAACGTCGTGACAGGCCAATTTTTTATACTGATATAGCGGGGGATTCCTAAGTTGATACTTCTTTTTTAGCTATGTATAGAAGGCATTAAATAATTTTCAAATACCTTTTTTCAAAAAACTTAAAAATAGGCGAGATACAGAAGTAAAAAATGTAAGTGCGGGCCTGGTCATAGAAACGTAGCCTGATATACTTTGTTATTTGTCGTATCTCTTATTAGTCATGCAATTTACGGGTCGGTGGTCAGTTATTTAGCAAACCGCTGCGGTTTGTTTTTCTGAAGCAACTTAATTTTAAAATGTTAAAATTTGAAAACAATAAACTAGTAGATGGTGCTAATTTAGGGTGAGTGTTATCAAAGTGCGGCTGCTACTTCGAGATTATACGCAGAACGCTTTCCCTTGCGGGCTCATCCTGCACCCAGAAGTTTTCTTAATGTTATTCAACGGGCAAGTTAGGCATGACCGTATGTGATCCATAGTGTAATAAATGAATGTAAGTACCTTATTTTTAAGTTTTTTGAAAAATTTAAAAATGTTGTTTATTTTAATACCTTCTATACACAGCAAAAAAAGAAGTATCAATCCGCTGCGGTATGTTTTTCTGAACCAAATTAGTGACACTGAAAATGGTAAAATTTGAAAACAATGAACTAGTAGATATAGTGCTAATTTACGGCGAGGGTCGTCAAAGTGAGGCTGCTGCTGCGAGATTATAGGCAGAACGCTTTCTCTTGCGAGCTTATCCTACACCCAGAAGTTTCCTTAATGTTATTCAACGGGCAAGTAAGGCAGGATCGTATTTGATCCACAGTGTAATAAATGAATGTCCTCACTTTTGAGTTTTTTAAAAAATGGTATTGTACATTAATATTTAATATTGTCGAAAAACTTTCCGCCTGGTTTTATTTTTTTTTTTTTTTGGTTCACCTACTTCACCTGATGAGCCGCTACTGAAAGGAGTGCTTACTATTTTCACAACTAAAGGAGAACGGTACAAAGATCTTTAAGGTTGAGGACTTACGTACAATTGTATACGATACTTCATCATAATGAAATGCACAGGCATATCATTCTAACTAACTAGGTTTGTTAAAGAAATTTTAAAATATAGCTCC
Source organism: Polydrusus cervinus (assembly GCA_935413205.1). Classification (NCBI taxonomy): domain Eukaryota; kingdom Metazoa; phylum Arthropoda; class Insecta; order Coleoptera; family Curculionidae; genus Polydrusus; species Polydrusus cervinus. The sequence continues at coordinate 18,808,463 of OW284519.1, read as the reverse complement.
ATGCTGTTACCATAGATTTTTGTTATAGTGTAGTTCCCCATTGCTTTAAGTGACTTAAACTATCTATTATACACCAACACTTTAAAGTAGAAAAAGTTACTCGCTGTTACTATGAAGTGACGACTTTAAAAGTCACTATTACCTTAAGGGGATTCTGAATATTTTTACAACTAAAGGAGAATGGTACAGAAAGTTGGGGACTTAAGCACAAATGAAGACAACAGGGAAAGAACGTGCAAAGTCACTTTTTTGCTATTTTTGACTAACACTGGTAAATAGTAGATAAATACCCGTAGTTTGGCGTGGCATAAATGGTTCGGTTAAAAACGCTCGGTGTCAGGAGATATTTGCATTGAAAACTTCTTTGTACAGGGAAAAAACGTGTGTAGTCAGCGCGTGACAGGGAAGAAACGTGCTAAGTCAGGAAACGCGTGTTTTAATATTCTCATAAATTGAGTGAGTGAAAGGCCAAAACACAGCATCCAAAGGACTGGATAGAAGTTTTTAGGGCAGCCAGATGCAAACCAGCTCCTTTTAAAATTAAAGAGGTTGATGAAAGCATGGTTCGGGATTGGAATAGTTTTCTCTCTTTCAAATACACCAAAAAGTGCCCATTTATCTCCAGACCGATTCGAGAATTAAAGGTTTCTGCCAATCATCCTCGTATGATATTTCATCGCGACTCATATAATGGAAATTGGATAAATTCCATCATGGCTCTTCCAACCCGAGGACCCCGACGGTAAATTCGAGGGCCACCGCTTTCGGCCAGAGAGAGAGCTTATCATGGTAAGTGTATGGCTTGCATAAGCACAAAAAAATTATTGTTATTATTACAGAGCGATTACACTGGAAAAATACAAAAATGTTCAGGAGCTGATGGAATTTTGGACTCTGTTTATCAATATTATGAAAATTTGCCTAAAAAAGAATCAGTTAAGACTTTGTTCAAGGCAGCTGCTAAGACTTCTGCAATAACCTCGACTAAGACTTCGGCCAAAACTTTGTCAAAGGCTTCAACCAAGACCTCGATCAAGACTTCGCCCAAAGCCTCTACGAAGACTTCCACCAAAGCTTTGATCAAAACCTCGACCAAGACCCCGACCAAGACTTTCACAAAAACTAAAAAATAATGAAAACTCAAACTAGAAGATAGCTAACTACCATTTGTGCTTCAATATTACAAGAAACATTCCAAGTTGTATCGTTTTATACCTGTACTTTATGTATTTTTGTTCTTTTTTCAATAAATTAAGGTACAAAGTAAAAAGTTCTTCACTTTTAAACCAAAAATACAGGACAACAATCTTCTGGTCTCATATTTTGTAAAAACTTTTTGCACAGAAACTTGGTGTACTTTTCCGCACCAAAAGGTTGTACACACCTCATCAACTTTTGACACTCTACAAAGCCCAGATTCGACCATCATTAGAATATTGCTCTCATGTCTGGAGCTCTGCACCCAAGCACACCCTTCGGCTACTGGATTCCATTCAAAGGAGAGCCGTTTGTCTGATCGGCGACCCCGAGCTGACCAAGACCCTCGATAGCCTGGAGCATCGAAGACAGGTTGGTGATTTGGCTCTCTTTTACAGACATTTCCGTGGCAGGTGTTCGACTGACATTGCTCACTTGAGTCCACCTAGAGCAATGCAAAACAGAAATACACGGCAAACCACTGCCGCTCATCCATATGTTGTTCAGCTTAGTACTCCTCGAACTTCATTGTTCAAGAATTCTTTCATCTGGAGAACGTCATCATTGTGGAATGATCTTCCTGAGGTCGTGTTTCCCAATGAATACAATCTTCAACGTTTCAAGACCAACGTTAATCGCTTTTTTCGCACTCGCACCGCTCCCAGAGCGCCTTAAAGGATTTTTTCTACAGTGCAGGTGTTTTATCATAAAAAAAAAAAAAAAAAAAAAAACTATATCTTTAACCGATTTTAACTCGTTTGGTTTCAAAGTTTAAAATCGCGATTTCTCAAAACTAGTTAAAATGGACATTGTACGTTTTTTCCCTGTTGTCTTCAATTGTATACGATACGATAGTTTTCTTTCTGTGTACCCATATTAAAGATAATAATGGCGGAGGTCGAAATTGGTCTAACCTTCGTTAGCTACAGTCGAATGAAAAGGTCTTACCTTTCGCCATGATTACTCTAACCCGTACTTAGAATCCCCAGATTAGCACTTAAGCTTTATTACTATCAATCTTACCACTTAGCAGATTTATTTGTACCAGGCGTTTTGGTGAGAGTTTTTTTTTGGGACTCACTAAGGCCTAATTACTCAAGTCGTCGAACTTTACCTAATTCAATTCCTTTGGTATTTAATTCTTTGACCCTTGCATATTGATTAATTAAATTTTGATTCTAGCAATGAAAGGGGGCTCAATTTTTGTGGTTAAATGTTAAAAATTTGGTATTGTTAGGATTTGTAATTTAATTTTTGAGACATCACATAATTTATTAATTTTGAAAATTATTTTTTTTCGGTTCGGTTCTAAAAGTCTAATTGCAACCTAATTTCTCGTATCACGCTTGGACTCTTAATTTAAACCTTTAAATAACGTATTCTTGGCTTAGATTACAGTAGAAAACGTTTAATTTTTAAACTTTTCCTTCTAAAAGTCCTGTTATATAATAGAGATTAAGGTTTCAGATGCACATCGTTTTAGTTATTGATTTATGATGCAGTTTTAAAGGAAAACGAGTAAAAAGAATAATATTTAATAGTATATTTCTATTATGTACTTGTCTGTTCCGTTTTCCGTTTTCCCTTTTTAGAGCTATTTTTAATCAACAAAAATATAACCCAATGCAATAAAATATTTTTACAACAAAAACAATTAGGTATTTATTTTTAAGATAAAAATTAAAGTTAAAATTTTAATTAAAACATTTTTTATGGAAGAGGTGTGAATATAATTTATAATATAAATGATAGTGCGGAAAGAAACAACAATGCTTTATTATGAATAGGTATACAAACGGCATTTAAGAAGGAGTATTTTAAAACCTAAGCATTTGCACCAAAAACTGCTCTTAGATCTACGCTCCTAAAATACATGTTTTCTGAAAAAATTATCAATTTTGGCGTGGTGAGCGGTGTTTACTTTATTTTTAATCAGGAAAAACCGAGCCCGAAAAACGCTGGTTAGAGTGACACATACGTATTATGTTAAAATTTTGGATTTACACCAATATTCATATATTTCACAAATATAAAAAATGTTTTTTTCTTTTTAATAAAGAGCCAGCTAGGAATATCAAAAAAAAAACATTTAAAAAATAAATTTAATCCAACCATGCAGTGGGCGAGAGGTAATAATTTAATTTTCGAAATTTGATAGTAGTTAGGTGAATTTTAAATAAATTTTGAGTGTGGCCCCGAGAATTTTTCGCCTTCGGCGCTTTTTCGGCTTCCTTACTAGATGCACTATCATGAAATACATGTAGTCCCGACTTTCCTTTTCCCCAGAAAAGAAATGTCCTACTTACGCCCACTGAGCCCCCCCCCCCGAGCGTATTTTCTGGCTACGCCACTGGAGTTATTCTACTGGTCGACTTTACTTGAGTCGCTTGCAGTCATTTATAGTCCGAATTATATTAGCTTTTTGGTAATAGAAATTATTTTAGTTAGATTAGTACTATTTTTTTTTCGGAGCTCTATTTTTCGGGAGCTCTGCAACACTGCAGCGGTGACGTACCAGCCACCAACTAGGTGTAATAAAAATTTAAGCCTGTAAATCCTGGTATAAAAACGAGATTCATAAAAATGTTTTCAAATGTCGGTTTGCGGAAAAAAATCCATAAAAATCCTGAAGAAAAAAATGAAATTACCATTAATAAATAGGTACCTAAATAAACAAGTAAGATGACTTTAAGATACAATTGAAATGTAATAAACTGTATTCTTTAATACAACTTATTTATTATTCAAAACAATCACTGTATACAACCTTCAAACTGTGAAACAAATCATCAACCCCAATCAATATTCAGTATTATCGGAATTTAGATTTTAGGGTGAATAAATCACACTATATCCAAAATAGATACAAATGTAAGAAAATAAAAGACTTTTAGACCCGAGCTCCTAGGCTCGGGGAGGGGGGGGGGGGAGGGGGGGGGGGAGGGGGGCTGCAGTCTGGCAGCCCCCCCCCCCCCCTTAAATACGCCACTGAGCATAACTGAGTGGGGTGCAGTAATGCGTTCATTTTATGAATGAATATAAAGCTTGTTTTTCTGTATTGAACTTAATTTCAAAAACTCTACATTTAACCCGTTGATGATTTCTGACTTTCTCAGTAATAAAATTTCATTTGCGGCTTGTGAACCCCAAAAAAACTGTCAACCCTTTTCTACATACAACCCACCAGTTTAAATCAGTTTATTTTTAGCCCAAAAATAATTTACATTATTTCTAACGGTCCAACAAGCAAAAGCTTTCAACGTTTCAACTTTTATTTTTCCTTAGCACCCTGTCGTTCTTTTGTTTCTATTAACCGCTCTTTGGGAAAGTTTGGTATTTTAAAGAACGTTAAATACTAAAGTGTCCGCCAGGTGGAACCGCGGGTCGAAAGAAAGACATTTTCATATTAATTAAATGTTTTTTTTTGAGTTTTCATTTGAGGTCAACTGGGTAGAGGGTAAGAATATTCTCTGGTTCCAGTTTTGGTTGTCCGAGTAGGTATTTGTTGTCTCTTTCAATCTAGTGACAAGCAATGGCAAACTATGTACTGTACAGTTTCCCTGTCTTGCCGCATAATCTGCTGTTAAGGTCTTCATTGTACAGTTGCATTCCGTGCAGATGGTTCTTGACAGCCATGTGTCCTGTCAGAATTCCTGTAATGGTTCTCAGCTGGTACCTGTTCATTTGAAGCAACTGTTTCGTAAGTCTTGGGTCTGGATCCCCAATAAAGCTTTCGCTGTGGTCTTGCAGCAGATTAATATCGATGAATATGACAGTTATGTTTATCATAAATAAATATACTTACTATAAATATATGTAGAGTAATGATAAAGTCGGCATTCTTACCAGTCTACCGATAAATCGGGATGATTAGCATCACTGTCTCCGGCTTTGTTTCCTACGACATTCGTGATAACTGTCACGAACTGACGTCCGTCGGCCGGCATGAATCATATTGTCGGATATGGATTGGTATCCTTAAGGATGAATTACTCATCTAATACTTCGCTGTGAAGTTAAGACTCTTAATGGGTGATAAATAGGTGTAGTGGAAAGATAGTGCATAGAACAAGCACAAGAACATTTCTAGTTTCGTAGGAGTCAGTAGACTAATGTTCCATATTGACTAGTACATTTAGGAAGCTTTCCTCCTAATGGTAATAATTCCTGACACAGCAAAAATAAACCCCTTCTCTACTTTGGCAGGGGTTACAAAACATTATAAAACCTCAAAGAAACACTTAATCAGTGAGGTTGCTTAACGTATTTAAGTATAAGGGTAACCTCTGCCTGTTTGGTCACTCAAGTCAAGATGTAAAAACACAATCTCAGAACAAGATCAGTTTTCAGCCAGTGAGTAAGTGATATTTGTAATGTTTATTTAATTGTTAAATTGTTCATTTCTCTTTTGGGCCTGAGTTGACTGTAAAACGGAAATTGTCTCTCTTGAACTTACTTGAAATAGCATCGTAAGAGTGTTTATCTACGTTCATTTAGTAATATAAATTTTAGTGCTGTAATAGAGTGCTGTAATAGATGCCTTTACAGCACTAGTGCTGTAATGAAAAAACCCGTTTTATTAAAATTTTAATAGATATATATTAATAAACACTAACAATTTATTTTCTCAACCAGGTATTTGATCAATAAATGTTTTATTGAAATGCACAGAAGAAAAATAGGTTTCTCGGGTTTATTTTTTCTTGCGTAAAGAATTATAACTCCGAAAGTACAACAAAATAGCTGTAGAATTCGTTTCAAACAGTTAAAAATGGATTGTGTGCATTAATATGCATATCTAACGTTCGCTATGGTCAAATTTTTCAAAATAATCGCCAATTTACAAACTTGCAACACTGTTAACGTGGAAAGAGTGGCAATAGTGTAAGTAGAAATAACATAACCTTAAAAATTTTAGTAAAAAAGGGATTTTTTTTCTAGAAATCTAATAATTTCGTTTGTTTTATCGGGTTATCTTTATGTTCCACCATTTAAAGAAGAATTACCAGTTAATTTTCTATGTTTGTTGCGTATAATAAAAGTTTTAAGATCAATTGGGGTTGGATTCCCATTCAAAATATATCGGAAAATATCCCCGTGCATAAATATTTATAATAATATATTATTTATATGGAAAAAAATAACCAAGGTTAGTAAGAAAACGTTCATTTGGTTGGTATATAGTACATTTTATGCAAAGCTTGTAGTAATTGTCTAGAAGTGAGTGGAAATAAACATATTTTAAAAATAAAAAAGTGGGTCTGTGTGCAAATCTTTAGTTCGGTCAGAAAATAACAATAATTTGGTAGAAATATATTTTGGTATTAATTTAGGTATTATACCTTTAATTTTACACAATTTCGTGTACTCTGGGATAAATGTTTTGATTTAAATTTGGAAAGAACAAATTTCATCTGACAGATTTGCATATTTTTGAAGCATATTGTTAACCTAACTTCTCTCAACTGTCAGAAAACGAATTTACAACATGTAAATTTGGCTTCTCTGTGATTGGTCAGTTTCATAACCTAACAAGGATGGATATGAAATTTTGCCGCACAGTTAACTAGAATAGCCTACTTTACCAGCCTCTTAAGTGTAAAGGAAACAGCAAAATTCCATATGGGAGTATAAAAACGAATTTATAACACCCCACCCCGTATATAACATACATATTAAATTACGAGTAAAAGGCAACAACCTTAATAATATGCATATTTACACTTCAATGCCTAATTGAATACTAAAATCGCAGGTGTACCCAAAATACCAAACCAATTTGAACAAGACCAAATTCATTTTAAATATTTTACGTTCCAAATTGAGACCGAGTTTACACTTCGAAAGGAACAGAAGCAGGTGCAGAAGTTTCCACAAGTTTCATTTTACCAAGTTTCAGCCTCAATTCGACCTTTTGTTTCAATTTTTAATCCTTTTAACTCCAAATTTATGGGCAAATATTCTCGCTACCAATTTGTGGGAGGTTTGTGGATTGTGTAAAATGGGGGAAAAACGAATTAAGAATATTAACCCAATTAACAATTATCCGTAAATGCTTTAAATAAACAAACTTTTAAGCAGTGGCCTTATCCAGTGGCATATTTAGGGGGAGGGGGCTGTCTCGGGCTGCAACACCCCCCCCCCCCCCCGAGCCTAGGAGCTTGGGTCTAAAAGTCACCCTAATTTTTCGTCTCCCGCTTGGACTCTAATTTTAATTTAACTAATGTATTCTTGGTTTAGATTACAAAGGTCTTGTAGGAAACGTTTAGTTTTTAAACTTTTTCTTCTAAAAGTCCTGTTTTATGTAAAAATTAAGGTTTCGGACGCATGTGGTTTTAGTTATTGATTTATGATGCAATTTTATAGGAAAACGAGTAAAAAGATTAATATTTTATAGTATTTTTCTATTATATACTTGTCTCTTCCATTTTTCCTTTTTTAGACCTATTTTAAATCAACAAAAATATAACCCAATGCAATAAAATATGTTACAAATTACACTTAGTTACAATTAGGTATTTATTTTTAAAGAGAAAAATGAAAGAAATGAAGCGGCAAGCGGACAGAGTAGTGCGTCTATCTTTTGCATTAAAGTACACAGGGACGCCAAAGTTAGATTATTTATTTCTACGTTTTCACGTTACTGGGTTTTCATCGCGTTATTATTTCTTAAAAACGCCTTGAAAAGAACAGTGTCGCTCTATTGGGAGTTGCATACAGGTTATGACTTTCTGATGAGTTATAACAAGAACGAAACAGCCTGTCATTGTCTACCTGTGCCCCAGGGATTTCATTACCTTTGGCGTCCCTGTGTACTTTAATGCAAAAGATAGACGCACTACTCTGTCCGCTTGCCGCTAAGCTTCTTTTCTTTATATTGTAACGGACACTAAATTCCACTATTTTATTTTAGAAAAATTAAAGTTAAAATTTTATTTGAAACATTTTTTATGGCAGAAGTGTGATAATTTATAATAAAAAAAATAGTGCGGGAAGAAACGATAATGCTTTATTATGAATATACAAAACGGTATTTAGGAAGGAGTATTTCAAAACCTAATCATTTGCACCAAAAACTGTTCTTAGATCTACGCTCCTAGAATACAGAATTTCTGAAAAAATCATCAATTTTGGCGTGATGAGCGATATTTACTTTATTTTTAATCATGGAAAACGGAACCCGAAAAACGCTGGTTAGAGTCATACATACGTCTTATATGTTAAAATTTTGGATTGACACCAATATTCATATTTTTCACAAATATAAAAAATGTTTTTTTTTAATAAAGAGCCAGCTAGGAATTTCAAAAAAATGGAAAAAAAACAAATTTAATCCAACCATGCAGAGGGAGAGTGGTAATAATTTAATTTTTGAAATTTGATAGTAGTGAATTTTAAACGAACTTTAAGCGTGGCCCCGAAGATTTTTCGCTTGCGGCGCTTTTTCAATCAGGACTTTTAAAAGAAAAAAACATTCCACGTACCATCGCGCCGATAAAAAACTGGGACAGGAAATTTTTCTATTTTCTCCTAGACTATTAAGAATAATTTTACATCAAGCCTGGTACCAGTAAAATGTCATGAAAATTTGCATGTCAATAAAGATTGTCACTTTATGATTGACTCGTCAAACATACAATCATATATTATTTGTAAATATGCCACAATTAACCCCCCAGCAAAAGGCAATTATTTATAGTCGGTTGCGAGATAGTGTTGCTATTAGGGATATTGCAGATGAACTGGGAGTAAGCAAGAATACCGTGCTATTGGCAAAACAAAAAATAGCAAGACATGAGACTATTATTAGGAATGCAGGTTCTGGTCCCCCTAAAATTTCTACTGATGATCATGATAGAAGACTGGTTAATTATCTAAGGGATCATCCCTTCGAAACTGCAATCAAGGCAAAAGAAGAGACGAATTTTCCAGGTTCTGCAAATACCGCTAGAGACAGAGTTCGAAATTCCGATATACGAAGCCGTTGTGCTGCCAATAAAAAATTTTTAACGGAAATAAATAAACAGGGCAGGTTAGAATTTGCACATGAATATATTAATCAAATAAATTTATGGGAAACAGTTATATTTTCTGACGAGAAAACTTTTCAGTCATGCAATAATGGGAGAATTCGGGTGTATAGGCCTTCCGGCATGCGGTATGATGAGAGATACACCCACAAAACCAACCAAAGTGGGCGTTTCTCCATAAATGTTTGGGGCTGGATTAGCGCTAGAGGACCAGGACTTTGCCAAATCGTCGAAGGAAGACTAACTGCAGCAGTATACGTTAATATACTAAACGAAGTGATGATACCATCGGTAAACGCTGTATACGGTCAAAATTACACATTTCAGCATGATAATGCTCCAATACACACAGCGCGCATTGTACAAAATTTTCTCCAAGAAAATAACATAGCAGTTCTTCCCTGGGCTTCGAAGAGTCCCGATTTGAACCCGATAGAAAACATGTGTCATGGTCAAATCTATGTATAAACATGATTTTCAACCTAGAAACAGGGATGAATTACGTCATAGGATAAATCAAGCTTGGGATGAAATAACTGTCGAATTATGTAGAAACTTTAAGTATGCCACAAAGGCTCCAAAAAGTAATAAACAGAAATGGTTCTATGACCAAATATTAATTTTGTGTTGTTTTGACAAACTTTGTGTTCGCAATTTTTTTCTTTTTATTAAATGTATTTTATTACCTGTATTAGCTTTATTTATTATTTTGTGGTAATGGTAAATATAATAATTTATAAAATATTTGACTTTAAAAAAATCTAATAAATTTATTTTATCCATATTATATGATGTCTCTCAAATTTAACCACCCCGTATCGAAAAATACAAAACATTCCATTATGTAACCTAGGTTACTTTTTAAATTTTGGATGTTTTTCCTTTTTAGCTCTAGACACCTTTTATAGTCTAGGGGATATGTATTTCTTACATTGTTTTTGTAAATCTCTTGTCCCAGTTTTTTATCGGCACAATAGTACCTATATTTTGTATAAAATGTCATATGTCTAAATTAATGGGTTTTGTGATATTGATGTTGAAAATTTGGCATTTCCAGACTTTGACAGATTTTAACGCATCTTAGAGAAAAATAGTTTTCACCTTTCTGTCTTAGTTTCTTGTCTCTCTCTCTCTCTCTCTCTCTATCTCAAAAGTACAACTTCAGGTCTAATTGTTAAACCATAAACCTTTTTTTAAAACATGTTAAACCGAAAGATGGCATCTTTGATTTGAGAATAAAAAAATTTAGATACCGACAACCATTTTGATACACAAGTGAATATATTAAAATATATATAAACGGAAGCAGAAAGTCTTCTTACAAATAATATTTATTATTCTTAAAATGTCTCTCAAAGGTACAACTTACAACTAGCAGAAAACGATATTTTACAATTTCTAAACTCATAAATCTCCAGATTATGTGCTGTAAGTGATCGTTTATATGAAACTTTATATGAGAAAATTGAAGAGTTTCTGTTAAACAAATCCTTTATTCAGTTTTGAAACTAACGGTAAAGTACCTATACTATACTGCAATTAAAAACTCGTAACGATAGAAAAGTTATACTTTGTATGTTGTACTATTTTTTTATTTAGTTTCCCAACCGTATTATTATTAATACTCTAGCACAAATTAAAAAATATGTTCAGTGGCGCAACTTAACTTCACTTTAATCTGAAAGCGACACTATAGTACCGTGCGAGCAAAAAATATTTGCATCAAAGAAGGCCTTGCATTTAAGGACATAATGCTTAGACGTAGAGCTTAAAGCCGCGTTGACACGGTTCAAGTGACTTGAACAACTCACTTGAATTCAACTGAATTGAACGTGTAAATCCCCAATTCATCTGACTTGATTCATTTCACTTGAAAGAATCGCCAGTTGAACAAGCTTCAACTTTCTCGTTTAAGTCGACAAATTCAAGATGGCCGGCAGTAGGTGAACCGAGGAAAAGTCGCTTAAATTTGTTTTAACCTATTAAAAATATCCATGTTTGTGGAACACAAAAAGTGTAGATTATAGAAATAGAGATTTGAAGGCCAGTGCGATTGCTGCTTGTAAAGTAACGAGATGAATCTTTCTCGGCGCCATTTTTTTTACTGAAATGCCTACATGTCAAATGAAACGTGTAAACTTTTTCAAGCATTCAATTCAGTTGAATTCAAGTGAGTTGTTCAACTCACTTAAACCGTGTCAACGCGGCTTAATACCTGTTGGGTGTCAGTAACTACCTGAATTAACAATCAATTAGTTATTCCGTCATCTTTGACAGTCGTTACAAGTAATTTGATTCATCGCTAATGTTTCCAATGTCTTGAACAATTCACACTATGGGCTTTACGGAACAGCACAAAACATTCATGATTGAAGCGTATTTTGGAAACGGGGTTAGAGTAAATGGTGAGTATCAATAGTCTCCGGGTTTGTGCGTGGACGATTTTCAAGAACATTTTCCTAATGTTGCTTTTATTGCTGGGGATTTTTATCATTGCCCGAAATGAACCGTGGCTGTGTTTAGGGAAACAGGTTCTATACAATACAAAAAAGGAGTAGGAAGATCATCTGTAAGAACAAAAGAATGCAAAATACGCCAATAAATTGTATAAGACGCCTGTCCCAAGAAGTGGGAAGATCTAATGGAACATGCGGGACTATTCTTAAGAAGCAGCTAAATTTATTTCCTTATAAAGTGCAAGTATTCCAAGAAAAACAAGCCGCAGATTTTGAAAGACGCTGGAATTACTCTCAATGGTTTACCCAAAATTTATTGGAAAGAAATGATTTATTAGACCTGACATTTTTTTGGGTGAAGCCTGGTTTCACCTCTTCGGTTATGTAAATTCTCAGAATACACGCATGTGGAGTAGTGAAAATCTCCATTTTTTTTGTAGAGTCTACATTGCACCCTCAAAAAATGGGTGTCTGGTTAACTGTTTTCCAAAGAAGAATTGTTGCTCCTATTTTTTTCCATGACGCAGTTAAAGCACAGCGGTATAAAGACAATGTTTGCAACAGGACGGTGCAACCGCCCATACAACCGCCGAAACTCTTAACTACTTACGCAATTTTTTCGACGACAGATTGATCAGTTTTCGATCAGACATGGAATTCCCACCTACGGTCTATTTCTTTTCGATTGCGAACAATGACAGAAAAAAAAATTGAACAAAAATTCACCTAATTGGTTAAATCATGGACCAATTTACACTACATAAATGCATAGCCAACTTATTAAAGGTATTTTTTTTTAAATCACAGAAGAAGAATAAGAAATTTCCGTTCGATTGATTTCTAGCAAATATATGCTAATTATTAACCCTTTAGCAATTAAAAATAACTTTTAGCTCTAGTTATATTACGAAACAAATAATCTATTAACTTTCTGTACATAAAATCGGTTAATTTCACGTTTTTCTGCAACATAAAATAGTAAACCTATGCCTACTTTGTGGTGAAGCAAAAAGGATGTCCGATTTATCGACAAAATATAGAAGGCCATACCAAACGCCAAACATTGTGACATAACCTAAAAATTCATCTTCTTAAAGGCCGCATTACAGTTTGCAATTTTTCTTTCACGCAAGTTGTGTTGCAGCAATTAATATTGCAAGCAATACAAATTTCGCCAGCTGATCATTAGCCTCGTTCTGCGCATACTCCCGGGCAATCTTTTCTTGCGTGAAAGAAAAATTGCAAACTGTAAAGCGGCCTTAACAAGTGTTAATTTAAAATTCTAACCGCTATAAACAGTAAACAACAAAATGTCAGTTATGACGTAAATCCCTAACCTTACTTATTCAACTTGTCAAAAATGAAAATTCTTGCATTTTTTTATTGTAAAACGTTTTTTTTATAGAACACTATTTTTAAAACAGCAGTTGCAAATTTAGAACAATTACAAGAAAGGATTATCCAAGAATATGGTAACATTTCTCCAGAGATGCTGGTCAACACTTTCGAAAATATGAAGAGACGTGTGCATTTATGCTTGGAGCATGGCGGTGGCCAATTTCAGCAATTTATGTAACTATTTTTATTTTTCTTTCTCTATATTCCTTACTTTGTTAATTTTTTTAAACAACAAAAATACATTTGTGTTTGTCTACTTATTTTATTATACTCATTAGTTTGGTATATCATGCCATAATATGAATTTGACAAAATTTTAACCTAGATTTGTTCAGATATATCGACCCCATATCATTGTGATCTAACCCAAGCCCTACGGTTTTTAATCCAAGCCCTCTTTGATGTGAATAATTTTTGCTAGCACGGTATATTTCATGTAAACTTTTATTGGCCGACAATGACACACGTCATTTTTAGTAACATTCATTTTATAGACCTTAAAGTTTGGTCAGGGCTGGCCTTCAATATTTATTAAAAATTAGGTGTGGAAATAAAATAATTTATTTGTAGTTTTAATTAAATGATTCCTTACAAGAATTACATAAGCAAAATTGGTGATATTTCAAAAAACACTAAAGAGAATTGGAAATAGGATAGAATGTCAGAATAGTAGATTCTGTAACGAGGTTGGAATGAAAATTTGATCCGAGTGGAAGATTCCGAACGTGAGCGTTGCGAGCGTGAGGAACCACGAATATCGAATTTTCATTCTAACCGAGTAGCAGACTATCTTTCTCCACGACCAAAAATACTATTCGCAATATTTGTAATTTCAGATGGAGTATTATCTAGTTCCATATCTGATTCATCCGATTTTTCACTCATATTTTGACTTGCACTAAAATTTGTCTGCTGACATTGACAGTTTTGAAATTCATGGCAACCTATGTCGTTTAGATCAATTACAGAATATTCATTCCGTATCTTGTTATGGAATAAAAATACACGCAAAACGCATAAGAAGCAAGTGTTTCAGAATAAATATTCCAACTCAAGAGCGAGAATTTTTACATTCTATTATCAAAAATGATTTTGGAATTATTGCATTCAGTAATGGTCGTGGAGAAAAATATTTTCGTTTTATTTTTTATTTATAATAGTTTTTATATCTTGGTCTAAAAGTCTAAAGCACATATTTAATTTACATCAAAAAATATTGGTACCGCTGGCAGTCGTGGGTCCAGTATTTTGAATAATTTACTACGGATTGTCGATGTGTTTACATAGCAAACACGGTAACAAATATTAAAAAATTACTTTTTTAAATTTGACTTTAGACTTTGCAGTGGCGGCTCGTCAATAAATAAAATAAAACCAGGAGGAAAATTTGTCGATAATATTAAATATTAATGTACCAATACAGCTACCATTTTAGCCCTTAAAGAATAATTATGTTCGAATTAATAATATTAATTTAATCCGAATATAGCTATGCATAATAGGGCTGCCGTTAACTCCGATGGAAAATAATTATAAACACTCGTGCATTTTGGCGCGCCCCAGCCGACCGTGTCCATTAGCTCGTAGCAAGTGAAGACCCAACGTCCAGCATGGCTTTGATATTCATCGTTGCTATGGTTACGTGGCGTCAGTTACGCAAACAGCATGTAACCATTTGCATTATAATGAAAGGCAATTTAAAAATAGATCGTCGTATGCACCATTGTTTTAGCATTGGTTCGCCTAACCTTAAGGTATTTATTTTGAGGCTTCGCGAAACTTACGGTTATAGATATCGTTTTTACGTGATTTACTGTGTGATTAAAAAGTTTTTTTAAAGTTAATTCAGTAGTGTACGTACCTACTTAGTTGTGTATTTTAAAAATGAACCTAATTAATGACATAGTTTGTAAATTGTTGGAAACTCCATTCAGTCGTTGGGCAGATGAGGATAAGAGAGACGTTTTGTTACACGGGTTTTTAGTCAATGTTTGTTTAAGTACCCGCACTATACCTAGCTCTTCACCATGTTTTAAGACAGCGAGCCACCACTGAGATTTTGCAGTGTTAAATGGAAGAAATCTACTAGTTCTTTTGTTAATCGGTCCAAGAAGAACGGCCATTTAACATAACAATTCTTTTACAAGCTTGGTTATACTACAAACCTCACCGATTATTAAAAAATCGACGATTCCATTTAAATATTAAGCACATTTTCCTTTATTCCATGCACTAGTCCTATTGCGTACACAATAACAGTAAACACGAATGTGTTTTCTAGCTTTCTACAATGCCAGATAATGCCATTTGGCACATATTGTCTTCTGAGATTGTATTTTTCAACTTTAGAGAAGTCATTATGGTCTCCTCGACGATTCTTAGATTGTTCTTTCTAGTTTTAAAAATAGTAATTTTTAAGACTGGTTAAGATGTGTTAAGATTAAACCTGAAAAATCTTAGGTTTTTAACAATACCTACAGTCCATCCACATTGGTATACGGGGTGGGGGGGGGGGGGGGGGGCAGATTTTCTAATTAGCCAACTGGCATTTTACAATATTTTATTTAATATATGACTTGAAAATGCCTGGTAGCAATGAATAAACATAAAATATACAAATTTGTATGCGTATGCATACTTGCTTCGCCCGTTATGTTAACAACATATAGGTAACAAGAAGCAGATAATAAGATTTATACAGGGTGATTCCTAAGTTGATACTTCCTTTTTTAGCTGTGTATAGAAGGCATTAGAATAAACAACATTTTTAAAAACCTTTTTTTAAAAAACACAAAAATTAGGTACTTACAATCATTTATTACACTATAGATCAAATACGGTTCTGCCTAACTTGCCCATTGAATAACATAAAAAAAACTTCTGGGTGTAGGATAAGCCCGCAAGGAAAAGCGTTCTGCGTATAATCTCGAAGAAGCAGCCGCACTTTGAGGACACTCACCGTAAATTAGCACCATATCTGCTAATTAATTTTTTTCAAATATAACCATTTTTACGTGTCACCAGTTTAAAATTAACTTGCTTCAGAAAAACATACCGCAGCGTATTGCCAAATAAGTCACCACTGACCCGTAAATTGCATAACTAATAAGAGATGAGACAAACAACACAAAGTATAGCAGGCTACGTTTTGATGACCAGGCCCGAACTTTTCAAAAATTTAAAAACTTAAAAGGTGAGACAATTTTTGAACATATTTGTAATATACGTAAAATTTACGTATAGTTAGCATCGTCGTATATATTTTCAACGTTGCCAATCTACGGTTAAGTTTACTAAAATCGGATAAGTCGTTTAGAAGTTACAGCAAATTTAATGATTACATTTTCAATAGCTTCCCCCACTCTAATCAAGATCGATACGCCAATGAGCGTTAAACCAAAATGATGCAGAATTTTCTAAGCTTTCTAATGATGTTACCAAAGGTATAACTTAACGTGGGAATTTTCGGAGAAATTGGGAATTTCAATATTTTGTCCTCTTGCCGCAAAATGCGGAACTTAAAAATTATTTCCAGGATTTCCTCTTGGCCACAATAATTATGATTTTTTTTCCTTGAGTTTTTATGCGCCGTACTTTCCGAGATACTGCCGGTGGCCATCCATAATTGGACACCCCCTTGTTAAATCGGCCACGAGAGATGGGAATGCCCAACTCACTGTAATAATATATTTGTTGACTCGTTATTGTTACATGCCATAAAAGCCTAAAAAAATCTTAAGATTCGTCTTTATTCAAACATATAACCCGCTAAAGCTCCCGCAAGGGATGCTTTACGTGTTTACTAAAACCACACAAGAGACCCTTTTTTTTTCATTCCACAGTTTATAAACCGACCCGCTTTTAATACCTGAACCGGTCACGCGACATTAATAGGGTTTTTTTGCATGTATTTGGTTCTTAATTGGGGCTTTAAAGGTTTCATTCAACCTCTAAATCATTTTTTAACGAACGTCTATGTGGGGAAGACGATTTAGAGAAGAATTTGAAAATAAAAATACGGCGCGTAAGCAGGACGAAGAAATGTACGCCATCCAATTAACCGCGCAATAATTATTTTATTTGCCAGTCGTACGACCAATTAAACTGCTGGACAATTGCTTTCGAGCAAGAAAAATTTCGCCTAAATTTAACAGTTAATATTTTCTGAACCAGATATGATATCGACCTACGGTTTTGAATGGTTGATAGATTCATCCCTTGGGAAACAATTGTCAATATTGGATTTACTTTAACTGTTAGAAAATTTTATATACAGGGTGTTAAAGAAGACGATGATTTTTGCTCCAATTTTAATGGCGTGTAACTTTCACAATAATATTTTTAAATTTTATCACTCTACGTCAATTGAATCACTGGTTCGTAGCAAAGAAAGCAATTTGTCAAAATTTTGATTTCTGCTATATTTTAAGAAATACCGATTTTTTTGGAAACCCTTGCTTTATTTCAACTTATTGGTAGCTAGATCTCACTGTGCGTTGTATCGTGCAAACTTTGTGAGTGATTATTATACCTTATGAAAAACTTGATTATGTTCAGTAACAATAGTTGTACCTAAGTGTTATGATGTACACGTTTTTATAAAAGCACGGTTAACTTGGCTCGAAAGCGCCGAATATCAAACGCGTGTTGAAAAAAATATTTCAACTCTAGAGTTAAAATACCAGGCACACTATTTAATTTAAACATAGGGTGCCAATTTGACAGACCACCCCTATTTATTAAAAATAAAAGCAGTAATTGTAAAGGGTTTAACTTATTTTTCATGTATTTGTCGAGTGATTCAGAATTAGAGTGTGAAAATACGCCATCTGAAATTATAAAAAATGTTAAAAATATACTGGAAATTCTATTACCAGAAAAAATAATTCGCGCTGAAGAGTGTCATGTATTAAACAACAAATGTTTATCGGTAGCCATAGCGTAGAGACTAGAGCTCTAGCCTACAGATCGCAAGGTCACAAGTTCAAATCCCGTCAGGAGTATTTGGCTTTTTTTTTATAAAAACAATAAATAATTTATAGAATTAGTTTGAAGAATTTTTTAAATTTATATTTAATGCATCTTTCTTGAATAAATTAAAAAAATTTCATTCTGGTTAATCTAGGAATCAATCCAGGGTTAGTTCTTCCTATGATATATGAAAAAATAAAAAAGTTAAATAAAGGAAAGCCTATTGACAAACTATGAAACTAGATATTAAGTGAAACTTAATCCTAAGGATGCTAATTTCAACACTAGTGCTGATTTTTTTTTTCAACACTAGTGTTGAAATATTTTTTTCACAAATCAAAGGTTTTTTTAATAATTCTTTGCGGTCGTAGAAGAAATAGTGAACATTACTCGTGTGAAAATGATTATTCTAAAACTCGCAGAATTTCCGCACTCGGCTGACGCCTCGTGCTAAATGCCTCCTCGTTTGAAAAGTATCACTTTCATTACTTGTTATGTAATATACTATTATTAATTTAGGAGTAGAAAAAAATTAAAATATCCCTTTCGGCCATAGGCCACACTATATATTTTATTCATTATATTTTAGTATTTACCCTGCATCTGACTTTCTGTCACGACCAATATTTCGCGCCCTACATTTTTCAAACGAATATAAATTGGTAACGACATGTCGTGACACTAATTTTATCATTCTTCTCTTGAAAGAAAAAAAAGGTCTTTGTTTCAGACATGCTAAGACTTTTATCCCCTAAAATTCCGCCGTGTGAAGTTATTTGATCCCGACCAGAAATTGTGTTATTGTTTTTTTTTAGGACTAACATGCGAAAAAAAGGGTAGAAAATAAACTATTTAATTAGTTTTTTTTTTAGAAATATAAAGGCTAAAAAAGACTTAGTAACGAACATAATTGTAAATTTAGTTTAGTCTTTTAATTAAAAGCATCCATTCTGTAGTAATGGCAAATAATGGTCAACAGCTTTGCTGATTCACTTTTTTTTATACTGCGCTCACTTAAAAATTCAACTGTTAAAGGTTTACAATAATACAGTCTATCAAATTTGAGAGAGTCAAATTGTTATCGTGGTCAAATACATATCGTCATATACAGGGTGTTCATTTGAAAACTTCCCACCACGGATTTCAAGTAATAGCTTGTTTGAAAGGTCTTTCAAAGTGCTTTATTTTAAGGTTTGATTTTTTAAAATCGGTCGATTCGTTTTCGAGAAAATTAGAAAAATCTTTATTTCTCATAATTTGTTCAGAAAAAACACACGAAAATATCACTTTTTATTTCAATACTTAAGTGTTTAAGAGCCAACATAAACAGCAACTCGGAAGATTATACGTGGCAGCAACCAAATAACAACCAGAATTTTTTTCCGCCTTCTTTTTATCAACACAAATAACATGGGCGAACTGTATTTATTCTTATACCTGTTTAGTTTTTTATAGTTGCTATATATGCTTGCTTAACAACTACGAGGCAGACCACCTCATCGGAGATGGGAGGTATACCTCCAACCAACAAGGGGGCCCTGTCTCTGATGAGTCCCAGTAGGAGGAAACGGCTGATCATGGACTATGGAAAGACAGTGAATGCTTCAGCGTTTGGGGAACGGTATACACGCATAACCCTCCGACCCGGTTGTTAGGCCGCGGTGCACTGAGGAATAGACGAAGGGGTCCACAGCGTGGAAACCCCGGACGCTCTTGATATTGACAATACAGGGCCCCTTTGTTGGTGGAAGGTATTCCTCCCATCTCCGATGAGGTGGTCTGCCTCGTATAAGGTTTTTCACGCCTTGAGGTGGACGTTGGTTAAAGTGCCTGTGTCATGTCATGACTGTCAGTTAATATCATAGTTGTTGATCAGACGTTTGCGCCGTTCTCGGGCGACTCATCTGCGGCTTTGCTTGGCAATGTGATGCGTACGATGTCCAATATCAAAACATCTCAGTGTCAAATATACTGAGTGACACAAAAAAGTGCTAACAGTAACACTATATCCATACTAATACTTAATAATAATAATGATTAATAGTTTGGACGGCAAAACAAGCGCTGGTCCTGATCGTATACCACCTTTGTTCATAAAACACTGTGCAAATAGTCTAGCAAAGCCACTCCATATTATATTTATATAATTTGTCTTTAAAAACTGGATGTTTTCCAAAAGAATGGAAAACATCACATATTACACCAATATTCCGATGACAATATATTTTTTTCGGCCCTCCTGACTCTGACTCTGTATAAAATACGACGTATGAAATAATGGCCAGTAATTACAAGTATAAATGCATCAATACAATAGCATATGTGACGCAAGAGCGAAATCAGTCCAAGATGAAACGAAATCGAGACCCACTAAATAAGCCCTAATAAGCTTCCTGGTATTTGTGTGCAGCGAGAAAAGATGAAAAGAAGTCGATAACTTTTTTCGACGAAAACGAAAAGAAGTCACGTTCATAAGGCGACTGACGGTTCGATAGAAAAAAGAAAGTGTTTTTGTGTTAAAAAGCCGGATTCGTTTGAATTTCTGTTTGATATGTAGGGCTGAGTTTGACGTTTGACCTATTTGTTTTATTAGGCACTGGAAACGCTTTTCCAAAACAATGACAGTTGTTTATGCGATTTCACTATACGTTAAACGTATAAAAGGGAAAATACAGGGTGATTCCTAAGTTGATACTTCTTTTTTAGCTATGTATGGAAGGCATTAAAATAAACAACATTTTCAAATACCTTTTCACAAAACTTAAAAATAAAGTACTTATATTCATTTATTACGCTACGAATCAAATACGGTTCTGCCTAACTTGCCCGTTGAATAACATTAAGAAAACTTCTCGGTGTAGGATGAGCTCGCAAGGGAAAGCGTTCTGCATATAATCTCGAAGAAACATCGGCACTTTTACGACACTCATAGTAAATTAACACCATATTTATTAGTTTATTGTTTTTAAATTGGTTTTGACGTATCATACAATTTAAAATTAACTTGCTTCAGAAAAATACACCGCAGCATATTGCTCAAGACTATCCGTATGACTAATAGTAACAGGAGATAAGAAAAACAACAGAAACTATAGCGGTCTATGTTTTTATGACCAGGCCCGCACTTAGATTTCTTACTTCTCTATCCCGCCTATTTTTGAAAAAAGGTATTTGAAAAAGTTGTTTATTTCAATGCCTTCTATATACAACTAAAAAAGAAGTTTCAACTTAGGAATCACCCTGTATATTTGTCGATCAAAGGCAAAGTAATTTATTTGCCTCTAGCAAAACATCTCAGTGTTAAATATACTGGGTGACACAAAAAAGTGCTAACAGTAACACTATATCCATACTAATATTTAATATTATAATACCAAAATATATTTCTACCGAACTATTTTTATTTTCTAACCGAATTTGAGCATAGATGTACTTTCTTATTTCAAAAATCTCCAGTTTTTCACTCATTTCTAGACAATACAAGATTTAATGCATAAAATGTACTATATACCTACAAAATGAACGTTTTTTACATGCAAATATTGGTCCATCGCAATAATTTCTAATATATTTTGAACGGGGATCAAACCCCAATCAACCTTAAAACTTTTAATATAAGCAACATATATAAAAAAAACTGTCTATAGCCTACGGCGTCGTGCTCAACTTACTTCCTCGTGCGATATGGACATTATATCCACTATTGTTGTAGAAACTACTATTTCGTTTTAGTTTATATATAAAGTTCATTATATGTCTATCAAAATGAATTTAAAAAAAATAAAAATTCAGAAAATATAATAAAAGTTCGTTATATGCATCGTATTTAATTATATTTGAAATCATACAAATATTATGATGTTGCTAAATTATTGGATAAATTGTTATCAGCGAAATTATTTCATATTGATCAGTGCTAATATTAGTTCAACAATTTTTTTATTCGCTAATATCAGTTACTAGCGTTTATCGGAAAATAATATAAAGTTTTATCAGTTCTATTTTAACAATGTATGTACATGGTGGAATTTTTAACTGGAATAAATTCGGTATTAGAAAGCCACTTGATTTTCTAAAAAAATACAGAACTACGGCTATTTTATACAACATTAATTTTATACAACTCATCTAACCAACGTCTTAATAAAAAAAATTATTTAAATCAGATTGATTTGATTTTAAAACAACTTTATTTGTTCCATAGTAAGTTACATGTCATTTTTATCTTCTAATCAATACATTAGGTAGAGAAAGAAATGGATATTTATTGTTTCATAAAGAAGGTCAGTACCAGTAACCTATACACTGCCATGAAAGAATATTTTTAGCTATCGCTTATAAAATTTATTTGTATATAATTGTTCTTTTACTAAAATTTTGATTGCTTGGTGTTTGCTTTTAAAAAAACCAGCATGAATTTATTCAGGTACAAAGTAGCTCGGTTTTGTCTATAGAAATAGAAAGAAAATTTCTAGAGACTTAAAATTGTTTAGATATATTGAGTGGGAGGGATTTAGGAGTGGACGGGGCCTAGTTAACATATGCGTTTTTGAAATGAAAATTGGAAAAATGTTGATTTTACCTATCTTGCCGAAAAATGTCCATTTGATATGCTGCACCATACAGGTCCAGCATATGTCAGTATTGGTCTAATCTAATTACTTGATTATAGATTGTCTGTTTGTTTGTATTTTAGCAGTTTGTGTCTTGTAAAATGTTTGTGTTATGAGTGTAGTTATCCAGTATTACCCCTAGATATTTTATTTTATTTTTCGGCTCTATTGGCGTGTTATTTACTAGGTATTATCTCCGTTTACGACGTAGAGATTCAATTCACTTCCTCGTTTCAACATAACATCCACTCTGGTAAAATTATAAAAAATATGTTTGGTTATTTTTGACAACCAAATATGACAGCGAATTTATATTCTAATTGTCGTTTTACATTTGTGAAGTAAATACGTTTTTTCTACTCCTATACCTATATTAGTAAATATTCTTTTGCCTACAGTTCACCCTATTAGTAAATTCATTTTTACGCACAACTGTGCATTATACCGCATAAAACCACCCAACTGTGCGTAATGATGTCTAGTATAACAATCAAGTTAGCCTTGAACCACTCAAATTGTGACATTTATCTATCTTGCGTTTTAAATATTTGACAGTGACATTGTCATTATTTGAGATTTGAAATTTAAATTGATACTTTTTAAATTAATAAACCGATCTTTAATTTATTAGTAAGAGTCGTAGAAAAATTATAGTACGTATTGCGTGCTGTAAAGCAATTACGCACTCATGTAATTACCGCACTCGCTGTTACGTGGGTCGTTCGCAATTTTTCCATTCGTGCGTAATATGCGTTTTACCATGCCTAATACGTAATATAGATACTATTAATCTACATTTGTAAATTCCTCTTAAAAATAGATTTAAAATCACTGTAAAATATATATTAAAATAACACAATTTTATTATAAAGAATGTACTTTTACATTTTTTACAGTAAGATAATGTAAATTCATTAATAAAACAACAATTATCGTTGTAACTTTAATTTTAATTTCCGACACGCTGATGTAAATGTTTTCTAATTTCTCTATAATTATAAAACGATTTTTACAATAGATTATTGTAAAAAATCATAATGTTTGTCGTTATTTTAAGGTATAACTGGCAGTGACATCACCTTTTATTAATAAAAATATTTTTTTTTGAGTAGATATTACAATTTCAATTCCATCAAAGAATGAAAAGATTTTACTGAAAAAAATATAAAATAAACACAGCAGAACTACTACAAAATACGGCACAGATATCACGCACACAGGCAACGACTCAAATGCCGATCAAAAAATAATTTCACCAGCATGTACGCGGGCTGACCTGCTAACGAGCCAAATTATCGGTTCTATGTGAATATTCGTCAATAAATGTTGTGAAATTACAAACCTGGCTATATTCGCTGTGATTTTAAGAATAAGGTGTATTTTGTGTGTAATTTTACCAGTATGCCGTGTAAATAATTAGTAATTTTACTATTTGCTAAGTATTTTTACACGGGAATTACATTTCACCCAAAAAATCCGCAGATTTTACATCAAATTTATAATATTACAGACACCTTAATGTAATAGTTTAGGATTTTTATCAAGATAATAGCTATTAATATAACGAGATTATTATGCGATTTATAATAGTCGAGGACATTACTAGGTGACGAGGCAACAGCCAAGTCACCCGCAATGTCCGAGACGGTGTTAAATCGCTAATAATTGAGTTGTATTCAAAACTTTATCGTATCATTGACAACGGCGATGCGAAAATAAAAACAAGGTTTTATGTCATTTCATTTTGGCATTTCCAAAAGTCATCATTAAAATCATGCACGATTTTGATATTCCTGACGATATATTAGCTGCAGCCAACATTATAAGGTTGAACTTGCTTCCGGACAAATCTAAAATCCATTATGAAAAAGAATATCGGCAGTTTTGTGAGTGGCGAAACAAAGTACATGTTCAAGGTGCAGAAGAAACGGTATTGCTGGCGTTTTTCGCAAAACTCTCTGAGGAATACTCTGCTTCATCCTTATGGTAGAAATATTCCATGTTACGAGTGACTTTAGAACTGAAGGAAAGAGTGGAAATCGACAAATACGACGCCTTAATACGTTTCATCAAAAAGAAAAATGTTGGATATAGAGCAAAAAAAATCAAAAGTATTTACAAGAGAACAAGTCAACGAATTTGTGTGTTCTGCCTCAGATGAGAAGTTTATATGATGAAAATGGCTTTTTTAATTGGAATTGGAGCCTGTCGAACTAATGAATTAGAGTAGATGACCACGGAAGATGTTGACGTTTTAGAGGACAAGCTGATTGTTACTATTCCCGACTCAAAAACCCACAAGAAACGTATTTTCGCTGTGATATTTGACGGCGAAGTCAATCCTGTGCTTTTATTTAAAAAGTACGCAATGTTAAGGCCAGACCATGTCACTCACCAAAGATTGTTTGTATCATATAGAAAAGGGAAATGTACGATACAGCCCTGCCGCATTCACTTCTTCTCTAAAATACCTCAAAAAATAACTAAGTATCTCTCACTTGAAAATCCTAATTTGTATACTGGTCACTGCGTTAGAAGATCTTCGGCAAATTTTCTTGTTAATGCTGGAGGAGATATATTAGACCTACAAGAACTTGGTGGATGGGAATCGGCGAAGGTTGCTAGAGGGTATTTAGAAGAAAGTGTGACCAAGAAAGTTTCCATTGCTCGCAAAATTCAAATCGGCGATGTTTCCGGCAGTGGAATAAGCACTGGGGAACCGCACGAAATCGAAAGGAGTGCTTGCTCGGTCATTACTTAGTCTTCAGAGGGCATACCTAAGATCGTGGACGTTAAAGACAAAGGTGTATCCATCAAATTTGAAAACTGTCAAAATATTGTTTTACATGTTCATGAAAAATAGTTCTAATATTATTTGGTATCTAACGTATTATGCTTTCGTAACTAACGTATTAAATTATGGTAACTAATATATTATGAGTAACTAAGGTGTTATGTAGGTTTTAGTACATTTATGATGTTAATAATTATTAATAAGGATATCATATAAAAATGACTTAATCTTCAATGATACGACAAATGTAGTAAATTTCCTACAGCATTTTAGTAGTACGAATATGGGGAAATTAATATTATTGGGAAATAATTCCCTTACCTGCCTAATTCCAATCAAAGTGGGAAAATTAAACACATTATTTGGGTAATGGAATTCGGTCGAATTACCACAATAACACTGTTGTGCAGTAATGCATGTTTAACAGCTAATTATGGGATTAATGGTATTATCGGCGAGATATTTGTCCAAGCCATCTATGTTATTATCAAAGGCCTCTCTAGACGTGAAATAATATTGACAACGTAATGGATCCTAATTTGAGGAATACACAAACCGAAAGGAGTCTACTCCTGTTTAATAAGCCGGCCGGCGGACGTCAGTCTCTCTCTCTCTCTCTCTCTCTCCACTTTAACCATTCCCTTCAACACGACTTTCTGCGCGACGTAGCAGCTGTACCGTGACGGCGCGTAATATTTACAATGCCAAATCAGTAGCCGCACTTATATTATGTACCATTTTTACGTTTCAACACATCCTGACATCTTTTTGAGATGTGTCAGTAATGCAGGAAACATTAATTTACTTTTAGCTGCGTTCAATTTATTACATCACCTAGAGAAAGACATGACGTATCTATTCAACTAATTTATGCATGTTTGTTTATGTTAGTCTAAATTTCATTTTGAGACCTTATAAGTATATCGATATTTAATCATACATAATAATATTAGTAGTTTGTACAACAAGAGTGGATATGATCGGAAGTTTGAGTACTTCGCCTACGGCGTCTTGCTCAATTTACTTCCTCGTGCGATATGAACAATCTACTCGAGTTGAACAGTATATTTTTTCTACGACTTTATGCTAAAGCAGGGGTTCCCAACCTTTTTTTGGTCAGGGACCACTTTTATATTATTCTTGTTAGCAGGGACCACTATGTAGGTATAGTAAAAATAAACTGTAATAATCAAACTGAAACTTTAATTAAAAACTTAATAGGAAATTACATAAAAAGAAATAATAATATTTTTAGTATAAACTTCTGTAATTTTGTATTAATGTGATTTCTGAGCTTGCATCTTCTTCACAAGTTCGGCTATCCTAGGACTAATATTGTTACTCAAAGCTACACGCAAATCATCACTTACTTTGAAAGGATTCCTCGCCTTGTTTTTAATTACCAACAAAGCAGAAAATCCTTGTTCACATAAATAAGTTGTTGAAAAACCCATAAAATAGCGTAAGGCGATTTCTCGAAGTTTAGTATAAGAAATTGCTTTTTTACACCAAAATGACTCAAGTGAATTCGATTCAAAAACATCCTTGCAGTTTCTGTCATGGGTGGCTCCGCGTACTGCCACCATCGCGCGCTTTTCGCCCGCATTTAAAATCATTCGCGATTTAAAATCATTCGCGGACCATATTTTGACTTATGCGGACCACTGGTGGTCCACGGACCACTGGTTGGGAACCACTGTGCTAAAGCGACCATTGGTTCCATAGTCTAACGCTCTAACGTCTGGACTATCGAAGCGTTTAGTTAATCATCGGAAAACCAACTGATAAATGATGCTACATGAAATTAATTTTCTATGCACATTCATCAGGTTGCATTATTGATAAATCTATTATAAATGCGTCTAGATTTTATTATATTGAACCAATTAATAACAAATTGTACCATTATGCATTTAAATTATATAATTTAGTGTCTTGAAAAAGAAGGCGGAGCCTCAGTAAAAATAATATACTGTGATTGGTCAGTACTTTTATAAACAACAAAGGCTTCTCTGTAATTGACTACTGTGATTGGTCAGTTTCATTACCTATCTAAGATGGATATGATATGTTCCCGCACAGTTAACTGGAATAGCCTACTTTACTCGCCACTGAAGTGTAAAGGAAACAGCAAATTTCCATGTGGGAGTAGAAAAATAATATTACAGCGTTTCTAGCTTTTTCGGATTTTTTTATACTTACTATAAAATTAAAGTGTCATTTTTAGCAAATGTGTGTGACATTCGCAGTCAAATTTTTTATCACGTTGCAACATGAGCCTAGTTTTAGAAAACAGGTGTGATCTTCACATCTAGTGCAAAAAACATGCTCATTTTATAGAGATAAATGTGAATTAAACTAAAATAAATTAAACTTGTTAAAATATATATTTATTTGTTTTTATTTCTAATTTACGAGTGCCTTAAAAATAAGTTATAAAATTTTAATACCTCCTAAAATACAGACGGCGACTTTATGACCTCTTATTCTTTAAACTCACCTTCTACACACTGTGAATAAAAATCAACTATGCACTTATTCTGGGTAATATATCAGCTAACTTGCTTTATAACAGGGTCATTCTAAGCTAATAGAACAATCCTATGTCTCTTCCTAGTATGTTTCTATTATACCGGGTGATTCATTTAGGGTGTCGAGCGGCCATATCTCGGAAACTACTAGGCATAGAAATTCAGAAAAAAAAATTACAACTAAAGTGGCCATGAGAAAATCCTGGAAGTAATTTTTAAGTTCCGCATTTTGCCGCAAGAGGACGTAATTGAAAACTTTTTTTTTAAATTTTACATATCTCCGAAAATTCCACATTAAGGTATATCTTTGATAACACCATTAAAAAGCTTGGACAATTATGCATCATTTTGGTCTTATGCTCATTGGCGTACCGACTTTAATAAGAGGGGGGGGGGGCTGTTAAAAGTGTAATCAGTTTAATCGCTGTTACTTATAAACGACTTATCCGATTTTAGCAAACTAAATACTGTTTGGAAGAGAAATGTATGCACTTTCACCAATCGTATTTAGTTGTCCATAATAATTCTCAAAAAAATTGCTAGAGGGCACAATTTGCAATAATAACACATTTTTTGATTTTACTCCGAAAAAATAAATCATACGGTATAATTATGATACCATAATCAAAAAATAGATGAAATTTGCTAGAAAATATATTGAAACCGCAGCTTGATATCTCCGGTCGTTTCAGCGTTATCGCCAATAGAATAATTTTTTAAACTTTAAATGAAGAAGCGGTTATATATTTTTTAGATAAATAGTGGGATGCCACTGATATTTTTCCATGTGGATATTATTTCGGATTAGCCTGGTCAATTCTGTATAAAAATGGTCTCTTGCGTTTTTCTCCTCAGGCACACCGTTCTTAATTAAAATAATTGAATTAAATTAGACGGATGAAAGCTTACCTATTAAGTGAAGGTGGTCATTTCCAACAATTTTTATAAAACAAAATTTTGCATTATCAATGTTAATAATAAATAGTCGAGCTAATTTAATTTAATTATTTTAATTAATAACGCTGTGCCTGAGGAGAAAAACGAAAGAGACCATTTTTATACATAATTGACCAGGCTAATCCGAAATAATATCCACATGGAAAAATATCAGTGGCGTAACACATTTTTTCTAAAAAATATATAATCGCTTCTTCATTTAAAGTTTTAAAAATTATTCTAAGCTTTTGCTGTGGTGTAATCCTTGTCTGTTTCTCCAGTGGATGTTATGTTCACTCCTGATCCATCGCTTTAAGGCATTTCGTACTGTGCGCTTTGGTACTCCGAGAGCCGATTCTGGACCAATGAATATATTTTCTGAGCCTTTCTTTGCAAGTTTATCGGCTTTTTCATTTCCTGTAATACCTTCGTATCCTGGTACCCACTGCTACTCGAACATACTTTTTTTAATATCGCTAATATTGATATACAGGGTGATTCCTAAGTTGATACTTCTTTTTTAGCTGCGTATAGAAGGCATTAAAATAAACAACATTTTTAAAAAACTCAAAAATAAAGTACTTACATTTATTTATTACACTACGAATCAAAAACGGTTCTGCCTAACTTGCCCGTTGAATAACATTAAGAAATCTTCTGGGTGTTGCATGAGCCCGCAAGGGAAAGCGTTCTGCGGATAATCTCGAAGCACTTTTCCATACTCACAGTAAATTACCACCTTATCTATTAATTCATTTTGAAGAAATAGTCCATACTTAAAGTGGAGTGGAAATTTAAAAGGAAAGAAATAAGAACACAAAGTCTTCCTCCGCTATTATATTAAAGAATCTCGTATAGTTCAGAAAAACTTTTCTCTACATGTTTCGAATGCAGAAGCATTCATCTTCAGGAGAATTCTCGTATAGTTCAGAAAAACTTTTCTTTACATGTTTCGAATGCAGAAGCATGTAGAGAAAAGTATTTCTAAACTATACGAGATTCTTTAATATAATAGTGGAGGAAGACTTTGTGTTCTTATTTCTTTCCTTCTATTAATTCATTGTTTTCAAATTTTACCATTTTCACATATCAATAATTTAAAATTAACTTGCTTCAGAAAAACACATCGCACCGAATTATTCAACTCTACCCGCATGACTAATACTAATAAGATAAGGGAAAAACAACAGAAACTATAGCGGGGTATGTTTTGACGCCAGGCCCGCACTTTTTACTTCTCTATCTCGCCTATTTTTGAGTTTTTTGAAAAATGATATTTGAAAATGTTGTTTATTTTAATGCCATCTATACACAGCTAAAAAAGAAGTATCAACTTAGGAATCAACCTGTATACATTTTTAAATGTCCACCAACATTATTTAAAACAAAACAAAAGAAGCTTAGCGGCAAGCGGACAGAGTAGTGCGTCTATCTTTTGCATTAAAGTACACAGGGACTTCAAAGGTAATGGAATCCCTGGGGCACAGGTAGATAATGACAGGCTGTTTCGTTCTTGTTAGAACTCATTAGAAAGTCATAACCCGTAAGCGACCCCCAGTACAGCGAGCCTGTTCTTTCAAGGCGTTTTTAAGAAATAAAAATGCGATGAAAACCCAGTAACGCCATCATAAGGAATTAACTCAATGCAAAAGATATAGCCATCTAACGTGAAAACGTAGAAATATAAATAAATCTAAATAAATCAAGCACGGAACGGCCACTTCACCAGTATAGGAAACATTTTTCGCTTCTCCATACATCTCCTTGAAAGAACAGGCTCGCTGTACTGGGGGTCGCTTACGGGTTATGACTTTCTGATGAGTTCTAACAAGAACGAAACAGCCTGTCATTGTCTACCTGTGCCCCAGGGATTCCATTACCTTTGGAGTCCCTGTGTACTTTAATGCAAAAGATAGACGCACTACTCTGTCCGCTTGCCGCTAAGCTTCTTTTGTTTATATATTTTAACGGACACTAAATTCTACTATTTTATTTATATTTACACACGGCATTTACGGAATAGTGCTGCAAAACCAGTGGGTGACTGCAGCGCGATCTAGATCTGAATCCACAAAGCTTGGAGATGTATGGAGAAGCGAAAAATGTTTTCTATACTGGTGAAGTGGCCGTTCCGTGCTTGATTTATTTAGATTTATTTATATTTCTACGTTTTCACGTTAGATGGCTATATCTTTTGCATTGAGTTGATTCCTTATGATGGCGTTACTGGGTTTTCATCGCGTTTTTATTTCTTAAAAACGCCTTGAAAGAACAGGCTCACTGTACTGGTGGTCGCTTACGGGTTATGACTTTCTGATGAGTTCTAACAAGAACGAAACAGCCTGTCATTGTCTACCTGTGCCCCAGGGATTCCATTACCTTTGGAGTCCCTGTGTACTTTAATGCCAAAGATAGACGCACTACTCTGTCCGCTTGCCGCTAAGCTTCTTTTGTTTATATATTTTAACGGACACTAAATTCTACTATTTTATTATTTAAAACTATTTTTTAAATTTTTCTTCGCCCAAGAGTATTAATAAGTAGGAATGACCCAACAGCAGCTGTTAGATTAGCTCACGATAAATGTTGAACATTGCCATTTACGTGGTTCAAATTTAGGTCATTTGGACAGCGAAGTGATGGTAATCAACGGGGGGAATAAATTTGTGAAAGCAATTTTAAAAAGATAATGCACAAGATAGGCCAAGTTTGGTAATTTCCTTTTTAAATTTAGCTTTGCCAGAAAAAAACATTGTGATTTATACGACTCCCCATTTAATATCAAAAATGACGCTATCAGGACTTCTTCATTTTTAAATTAAAATTAATCCGGTGCTTACTGATATCTTTAGGATTAATAAGGATCACTACGAAAATTAATATATTAAGTAGGTACAGAAACTTTAAGAGATTAATCCTTGATTAATTTTAAGACAAAAAGTTCATACAGTGACCGGCAAAAATTTGGACCCATATGGACAACTTTTTTATTATTGTCATTGTAAAAAACTTTTTATGCTGATAGCCTCTGCATGATTGGTAACCTAAAAATTTGTTTCGACATTAGTCACGTGACTACTCGTTTGTCTAGAAAATTGAAAAGTATATATTTTGTCGTGAAAATCTGGTGTTAGAGTACAAGATATTTAAAAAAGGTATTTGAAAAAAGTGTTTAGATTTTAATTTTATGCTGGTGTGCAAAGTTTAAAGTAAAAATTTATAAAAAAAAAAATATTTTTTTGAAATTTAAAAAAATATCAAATATTTCCATCAATTTAATGAAAATGTGTTAAATGATTAACAGCCAGTATTTAAATATTTTATTTAAGCATTTTTATTATCTTAAAAAAATGTTATTTGCTAAAATTCAAAATTTAGCTTTTTATCATGTAATTGGGTGGGTCCAGGCCCTGTATCTAGCAACCATATTTACCAATTATAGGTATTTCTAGAACAATATGCTTACGAAAGGCAGTTCTTTGTAATTTTTAACAAATTTTAACTTGTCTCCTAAAATTGCTCCTACCAAATTAAAAATTAGAAATAAGAATTCTTGGAATCAATTTCTAAAAATAAATACTGGACGCATCCAGTTACATGATACAAAGCTAAATTTTGAATTTTAACAAAAAACATTTTTTTAAGATAATAAAATTGTTGAAATATTGGTTTTTAATCATTTAACACATTTTCATTAAATTGATGAAAATATGCAAGTAACATTTTTTGATATTTTTTTTTAAATTTTTGTTTTAAACTTTGCACACCAGAATAAAAATAAAATCTAATT
Organism: Polydrusus cervinus; assembly: GCA_935413205.1. Taxonomy (NCBI): domain Eukaryota; kingdom Metazoa; phylum Arthropoda; class Insecta; order Coleoptera; family Curculionidae; genus Polydrusus; species Polydrusus cervinus. Next base: position 18,775,747 of record OW284519.1, on the reverse strand, counting down.
ACTTTTTTCAATATCTTGTACTCTAATTCCAGATTTTCAAGACAAAATATATATAGTAATAATAATTATGATAGAACTCGCGAGATCCTGGCCCAATCACGTGATATGAATGACATGCTGGTCAATTTTAGTGTGTTATGTTGGTATGATTTGACGTAAATTGCAGGATCGGACTGAGAAATTATAAATTTTTAATATGTAAAATTTATGTTTAAAAGAAAGATCACAATAAACTTTAAAACAATCAATTCAGAAATACCGAAAATATAAGCTTGTTTCCGTTATAATTTGGACATTCATAATAATTGCGGAATATTTTTTTTTTAATTTAAGGTTAATAATGGTCTTGCATTTTTTTTTAGTTGAAATCGATTTAAAAAAATAAATAATTACTGAAAAACAAAAAAAATTAAATAAAAAAAGTTTTGTCCGAATCGGGGTTCGAAACCTCGACCCTTAGTTCGAAAGTGGAACGCCTATACCCCTACGCCAAGGCGCTTCCTACAAAACAGGTACAAATAAAACAAATTATTATAAAAATAAATTAAAACTATTTAAAATTACCTTATTCTCTTCAATTAATGTCCAAAATTACAAGAATTGCATAAAAAACGACCTAAGCACAGTTTAAAATTAAGTTTAAAACGCACCACAAACTGACATAGGCTGAATACGTCTCTGTCAAAATCTGGGGAAATTTTGAAAGATCTAATCAGCTGGCCGAGGTTATATATCTGGAAGTCAAATGTCGAAAAACGAGTTCTCTCGTGAATATTTCTTCAAATATCACCTTATTTTTTTTAACCCACATTCAGATTTTTGGTAGTATTATCGGTGGTCTTGAATCTAAAGGCAAATGAGCTTATTAGATATTAAGTTACATCATTCTATGGGGGCTCGGGGGAGGGAGGTTGGGGGGGCTATTGCCGCCCCTGTAAATCGTAAATACGTCACTGTTAAAGATTAATTAATATTGCTATAATGTAACAGCCTGGACTAGCAAGTTATAACCTTTTATTTTTTGAATGATGGAAGAGTTTTGGATTGCAGTCTTTATTTTTTTTAAATCACAACGTTTCAATTGCTATCTCCAGTCGTAAGGTAAATAGTATGATAAGTAAATACATCGTCACAAATCAAAATATTTTATATTTTTTACTTTCATTTCGTCATATCCATCCCTAGACGCGACTCGCTATATCATGGCTCATCAGTAGAGCTAGGATCCGAATAAAGAAAGGAATAACTCTAAACTGCTTAAGCAGTATTTGGTGCGACACACCAGTAAGATGTTACATGGAGCACAGAGCGACATCTGTGTCATTGTTAGACACTCTTGAGCATATCACCCCTCTCACAATGGTAGTTATATTATATAACAAGTGATGAAAGTGATACTTCCAAACGAGGAGAAACGGAAATTCTCCGAGTTTAAAAATAATCACATTCACAAGAATAATGTACACTATTTTTCCTACGACCACAAAGAATTATTTAAAAAGCCTTTGATTTGTGAAAAACATATTTCAACACTAGTGTTAAAAAAAATATCAACACTAGTGTTAAAATTATCATACTTAGGATTATGTTCCACGTAATATCTGGTTTCATAGTTTGTCAATAGGCTTTTCCTTTATTTGTAGTTTAACTTTTTCATATTTTAAATATCATAGGAAGAACTAATCCTGGATTGACTTCTAGATTAACCAGAATGATAAATTTTAAATTTAATTAAGAAAAGATGCATTAAACATAAATTTAAAAAATTCACCCAACAAGGAAGATTTTAGTTGAAAATAATTCTATAAATTATTTAATGTTTTTATAAAAAAAGTCAAATACTCCTGATGGGATTTGAACTTGTGACCTTGCGTTCTGTAGCCTAGAGCTCTATTCTCTACGCTATCGTAGATAAACATTTGTTGTTTAATACATGACACTCTCTTGAGCGCGATTTGTTTTTTCTGGTAATAGATTTTCCAGTATATTATTAACATTTTTTATAATTTCAGATGGAGTATTTTTACACTCACTCACTCATTAGTGTGCCAGGATATTTCAACACTAGTGTCAGCGGCGGCGCCAGGAAGGGGGGGGGGCAGGGTGGGCACCGGCCCACCCTAGAAACATGAGTGCCCACCCTGGTGCCCCACCAAAATTGATGGATCTGGTTTTGTAAGGGACTTGGCTATAAAAGTTTTGATGAGTGGTTGTATGGTATTTTGAAGAGAACGATGACCTTTCTTTTTTAGAAGTCACTTTTATTATTTTGGGTAGTGCCCACTCAAAAATCACCGAGCCCATTTGTGCCCTCCCATCCCAAAAATCCTGGCGCTGCCACTGAATAGTGTTGAAATATTCATTTCAATACGCGTGTGATATATGGCGCTTTCTAGCCAAATAAATCTTGCTTTTTTTCTCATTTTCATAGGTGGTCGTAGGAAAACATATATATATTATTATGCATTATATAATATAGTACTATTGTGCCGATAAAAAACTGGGACAAGAGATTTACAAAAACAATGTAAGAAATACATATCCCCTAGACTATAAAAGGTGTCTAGAGCTAAAAAGGAAAAACATTCAAAATTTAAAAAGTAACCTAGGTTACATAATGGAATGTTTTGTATTTTTCGATACGGGGTGGTTAAATTTGAGAGACATCATATAATATGGATAAAGTAAATTTATTAGATTTTTTTAAAGTCAAATATTTTATAAATTATTATATTTACCATTACCAGGTAATAAAATACATTTAATAAAAAGAAAAAAATTGCGAACACAAAGTTTGTCAAAACAACACAAAATTAATATTTGGTCATAGAACCATTTCTGTTTATTACTTTTTGGAGCCTTTGTGGCATACTTAAAACTAAGTTTCTACATAATTCGACAGTTATTTCATCCCAAGCTTGATTTATCCTATGACGTAATTCATCCCTGTTTCTAGGTTGAAAATCATGTTTATACATAGATTTGACCATGGCACCCCAAATGTTTTCTATCGGGTTCAAATCGGGACTCTTCGAAGCCCAGGGAAGAACTGCTATGTTATTTTCTTGGAGAAAATTTTGTACAATGCGCGCTGTGTGTATTGGAGCATTATCATGCTGAAATGTGTAATTTTGACCGTATACAGCGTTTACCGATGGTATCATCACTTCGTTTAGTATATTAACGTATACTGCTGCAGTTAGTCTTCCTTCGACGATTTGGCAAAGTCCTGGTCCTCTAGCGCTAATCCAGCCCCAAACATTTATGGAGAAACGCCCACTTTGGTTGGTTTTGTGGGTGTATCTCTCATCATACCGCATGCCGGAAGGCCTATACACCCGAGTTCTCCCATTATTGCATGACTGATAAGTTTTCTCGTCAGAAAATATAACTGTTTCCCATAAATTTATTTGATTAATATATTCATGTGCAAATTCTAACCTGCCCTGTTTATTTATTTCCGTTAAAAATTTTTTATTGGCAGCACAACGGCTTCGTATATCGGAATTTCGAACCCTGTCTCTAGCGGTATTTGCAGAACCTGGAAAATTCGTCTCTTCTTTTGCCTTGATTGCAGTTTCGAAGGGATGATCCCTTAGATAATTAACCAGTCTTCTATCATGATCATCAGTAGAAATTTTAGGGGGACCAGAACCTGCATTCCTAATAATAGTCCCATGTCTTGCTATTTTTTGTTTTGCCAATAGCACGGTATTCTTGCTTACTCCCAGTTCATCTGCAATATCCCTAATAGCAACACTATCTCGCAACCGACTATAAATAATTGCCTTTTGCTGGGGGGTTAATTGTGGCATATTTACAAATAATATATGATTGTATGTTTGACGAGTCAATCATAAAGTGACAATCTTTATTGACATGCAAATTTTTATGACATTTTACTGGTACCAGGCTTGATGTAAAATTATTCTTAATAGTCTAGGAGAAAATAGAAAAATTTCCTGTCCCAGTTTTTTATCGGCGCGATGGTACATATTTCGAATATAATTCCTAGATCCATGAGCATAATACAGTTTCCAGGTAAGTTGTAATTACCCCGGAGAGAGATCAATTAACCGTGGAAAAGGAGATTTCCAGACAAGTAAAACTGAATACAAATGAAACAAATAAAGACTGATGGAACTATTCAAAATGAAAGTGCGATGCCCTAAATTAAATACATTCTGTGGGATTTCCCTCGAATTAGTGCGGTGCCAGAGCTTTGAATTTATATGAGTCTCTGTGCTTGTGGTGGACCTATTATATCTTATAATGCGGTTAGAATGTTAGATTATGTAAATTTATATGATCTAAATTCGAAACAAGTTGGTAATCCTGGTAAAAGGGTAGCTTAGTGTCAGGTGAGTAAGTAGGGAAGATAGTTTTATCTACTCCCACATGGAAATTTGCTGTGTTCTTTACAATTAAGTGGCATGTAAAGTAGGCTATTCCAGTTAACTGTGCGGCAAAATTTTATATCCATCCTAGTTAGGTTATGAAACTGACCAATCACAGTAGTCAATTACAGAAAAGCCAAATTTACATGTTGTAAATTCGTTTTCTGACAGTTGAGAGAAGTTAGGTTAACAATTTGTTTCAAAAATATGCAAATCTGTCAGATGAAATTTGTTCTTTTTAAATTTAAATCAAAACATTTATCCCAGAGTCCATGTATACACAATATTTTCCTAAAGAGTACACGAAATGGTGCAAAAATTGAAGGTATAATAATAAAATTAATACCAAAATATATTTCTACCAAATTATTGTTATTTTCTGCCGAACTAAAGATTTGCACACAGGCGCACTTTCTTATTTCAAAAATATCTTTATTTTCACTCATTCCTAGACACTTACTATACTACAAGCTTTACATAAAATGTACTATATACCTACCAAATGAACGTTTTCTTACTAACCTTGGTTATTTTTTTCCATATAAATAATATATATTATTATAAATATTTGTGCACGGGGATATTTTCCGATATATTTTGAACGGGGATGGAACCCCAATTGATCTTAAAACTTTTATTATACGCAACAAACATAGAAAATTAACTAGTAATTCTTCCTTAAATGGTGGAACATAAAGATAACCCGATAAAACAGACGAAATTATAAGATTTCTAGAAAAAAAAACATTTTTTACTAACATTTTTAAGGTTATGTTATTTCTACTTACACTATTGCCACTTCTCGTCTTCTCTTTCCACGTTAACAGTGTTGCTAGTTTGTAAATTGGCGATTATTTTGAAAAATTTGACTATAGCGAACGTTAAAAATTCATATTAATGCACAAAATCCATTTTTAACTGTTTGAAACGAATTCTACAGCTATTTTGTTGTACTTTCGGAGTTATAATTCTTTACGCAAGCAGAAATAGACCCGAAAACTCTATTTTTCTTCTGTGCATTTCAGTGAAACAATATTGATCAAATTACCTGGTTGAGAAAATAAATTGTTCGTTTTTATTAATACATATATCGCTTTTTATCTGTTATTCTGCAAAAAGTGGAATGTGAGAAAGATAGATATATTCAAAAGTGAGTTTGTATAAATATAAGAACTTACCCAAATCGATAAATATGTTACAGTGTAATTTGGTCAATGGGTTTGCTATCAAAATTAATTTTTGTTCAATTGTTTCTTATTACCGTTCTCACAAGTTCATGGCCAACTTAAAAGACAAGTTATGATGCCTAATTTCAATAATTTTAAAAAATTCTACGATGTTGGGAAGTTGAGTCGTAAAAAAAAATATACTGTTCAACTCGAGTGGATTGTCCTCGGAAGTTTGAGCACTCCGCCTACGGCGTCGTGTTCAATTTACTTCCTCGTGCGATATGGACATCATATCCACTCTAGTTGTACAAACTACTATTCTACCAAACTATTGTTATTTTCTGACCGAACTAAAGATTTTTTTCCAGTAGGGCTCTAATTAAAGAGAAATCGTCTCATTATCCTATTTACAACAATGCCCGCCAATATACAGGGTGATTCCTAAGTTGATACTTCTTTTTCAGCTGTGTATAGAAGGAATTAAAATAAACAACATTTTCAAATACCTTTTTTCAAAAAACTTAAAAATAGCCGAGTTACAAAGGTAAAAAATCCAAGTGCGGGCCTGGCAATCAAAACGTTGCCCTTTACTTTATATTGTTTTTCTCCGTTTTTTGTATGTTAGTCATGCATTTTACGAATCAGTCGTCAGTTATTTATTTTGGCAGTTCGCTACGAGGTGTGGTTTTCTAAAGAAAATTAATTTTAATAAATTAGTGAAAATGGTAAAATTTGAAAACAATGAACTAATTATGGTGCTAATTTATTGTGAGTGTCGTAAAAGTGCGGATGTTTCTTCTCTACACCCAGAAGTTTTCTTAATGTTATTCAACGGGCAAGTTAGGCAGAACAGTATTTGATTTGTAGTGTAATAAATGAATGTAAGTAGGGTTTTTTGAAAAAATTTATTTCAAAATGTTGTTTATTTTTATGCCTTTTATTCGCAGCTAAAAAAGAAGTAACAACTTAGGAATCACCCTGTATTAACCTTTTAATTATACTTTGTGTGATTTTCTATAAACCAGTTAGAATTTTCCTGTGCCCCCAGTAGATTTGTCTTTTAACCTAACCATTTGAAAAAAAGGTAACTTTATCTAAAAAACAAATTATTTCTTGTGTCTTGTAGTGATAATAATAGCTTTATTTATTTTCCTCGGGAAGACCACTTATAACACTATCTTTAACAGTACGGGAAGTTCTCCATTTAGTCGCTACCCTAGACTTTATCGATTGGCCAACCTACCGGCGATTTGGGTATTTTTCATCATCACAGATGTAATAGGTCTCAGAAGTCATTTTAATTAAGATTTATCAGCGGAAGATCGACTACAAAATGACTGCGATAATAAATGCACTTACCAAAATCCTAAATTCCTTTTTTTGTTCAAATTTTTGAAGAAATTACTGGCCTGACATTCTATAGTAGGTCCAAACTATAAAACACCAGTTGATCTGCGGGGTCGGGCGGGGGTTCGCCATCCCCTACTTCCCGGCCTGGATGAGATCTCCTACTGTTAGGAATATCAGGGTGAAATGAACTGAACGAGAAGGTGGAAGACTAGGGTGAAAAATAGAAACTATACGAGGTGGAGTAATAAAGTTTGACAAAATTTTGTAGCTATAAACTACCAACGTTGCTGGTTTTATGCATTTCGCTACACTAGCTTAGTTCCGACCGGCGGCCGAGGGCCTGTCCATGCGCCAAATGCACTTAGGCCAGGTTTTGCAAATTGTGCTCACCCTGTTTAGTTGTTACACCCACTCCGTGATCCCAGTTCCTTGTGCTAGTTTGTGTAGGTCAACTGGAGAGAGAGTAAGGATGTCCTCTGGTTTCACTCTAGGATCCCCGAGTATTCGTTGCTTCTTCCTATCTAGTGACTCGCAATGGCAAACAACTATCTGCTGTACAGTTTCCCTGTCTTGTCCGCATAATCTGCAGTCAATGTCTTCATTGTACAGTTGAATTCTGTGCAGATGATTCATGACAGCCATGTGTCCTATCAGAATAAATGTAATGGTTCCAACAGTTTCGTAAATCTTGGGTCTGGATCCCCATTCTGTGGTATAATCCCTGTCTGTTGCTCCAGTGGAGTTTGTGTTCACTCTTGATCCATCGCTTTATGGCATTTCGGACTATGCGCCTTGGTACTCCGAGTGCCGATTCTGGACCAATGAATATATTTACTGAATCTTTCTTTGCAAGTTTATCGGCTTTTTTGTATTTGCTATAATATCTTCGTGTCCTGGTACGCTGCAGTATTACTTTGTTTACTTTTGCCAGGGCTTTCAGTTCCTCTTGACATTCCCATACCAGTCTTGAGGTTACCTTCTTACATATTATTTCATTTTTGATCAATAGTTCTTATCCTTTTCGCTTTATTCAAAAAGCGGCCATCCTTGAGTATAGTTGTTAACTAAAGAAATTTTGATTAATGAATTAATAAAAACAAAAAACTAAAATTTGTAAAGTTTGTCAATTTTTCTTTTTCTGCTTTTATTACTTTATAAATAAAAACTTGTTTAACTTCAAATTGTAAGTAATTATATGCTTCAAATGTCGGTATTTGGTCGGTTTTTGGATAAAAGGAAAAATTAACGAAATATTAATATCTATTAGTCTAGAAAGTCTATTTCCGAAAGGTGTAGAGTAATAAAGGCTCATTAGATATGCAAAGGGATACAGAGTGACCCAACGAATAATTCATTGATGGCATTAATTTTATTGCAAAATTCTTTATTTTCATTAAGTGCAGGTAGCACCATCCGGGTTTGGGTCAATTTATGGGTTTTGCCTATTGTTATCCATTCACAAACAATAAAAATGGTATGACAAAGGCGTGCATTATGTGTACATAGTATTAGGTAAGTACACTTTTTTTTTATTAGACATTATGTATAAAAAAATACAAATTACAAAAAATACATTATACAGAATCTAAATTATAAAAAATCATAATATTCTTCGTCATCTGAGGATCTGTCATCTCCTCTTGACGTTATAATTAACAGGTTGATGGTCCGATCGACCAGGTGGTCAAGATCCCACATTTTCTCCCCTTCTTTAATGACATGATGGACTGCTATTCGCCAGTTCTCTGGAGTCACTTCCTTAGTGGCTTGATCAAACAGTAGCTTAACGTCTTTTATTTTGAATGTCGTGTTGTGTCTTGCTACAAATCCTTTCACTTGCTCCCATATAGATTCTATAGGATTCAGTTCGCAATGATATGTCGGTGTGCGCAGCACAGTTACGCCATGTTTTTTTTAGCTATATCTTCCACGGTATATTTCATAAAACGATATCTGTGTAAATTTGCTATAAATAATAGTTCCATCTTTATCAATTTATCTTTTTACACTCACCGGCAGAAAATTCCGCCACCCTGAAATTTTGGCCAAGTTTGATGTTTTATAACTTATTTATTTTTAATCCGATTTTCATAATTTTTTTATCAGTTTGTAGATCCATTTATTCTGTTTTCCTATATTTATTTTATAAAGTATCATTTTTCGATTAGGCTATATTATACAGGAGCAAATCAAAATGTTGTTTTTTGTCGTAATTTCAAAACACCCTGTAGGGAAATTGAGGTGGATAATATTGTTTACATATTATGTCTTGTAATCTCTGATGTATTCTAAGCATTTCTTTTTTTGATTCATTCCATTATCTCATTTCTGCTGAGAGCTGCAAAATTTTAAATAAAACGATATTATTTTTTGATGGTCGTGAGCGGGTAGACAGACGTAGAAATGAAAGATGTGCTGACTGCACCATATCAGAAAGAATCTCATATTATGGCGGTTCAGTCATGGTTTGGGCGGATATTTCTACCGAAGCACGCACCAATCTTGTATTTGTTGAAAATTGAGCTCTAACCGCCCACTGTTACATTGAGGAAATCCTCCAAGAAGTTGTTGTTCCATTTGCTCCTTTTATTGGGAACCAAATTACATTAGTGCATGAGATGTGCTAGCCCTCACGTTGAACATGTAGTAAGCGAATATCTAGATGAAGTTGGACTTTCAAGATTGGAATGGCAAGTTGTCATTGCTGCGAGAGGAGGAAATACACATTATTAAATTGTTTTTATTAATTAACTTTATGATATACCTAGTGTTTGTTTTTCTTAATAAAATTAGGCTTCAAATAAGGGTTTCATTTAAAATTTTGCAGCTTTCAGCACAAATGATATAATGCAATGAATCAAAAAAAGAAATGTTTAGAATACATCAGAGATTACAAGAGATAGTATGTAAACAAAATTATCCACCTTAATTTCCCTACAGGGTGTTTTAAAATTACGACACAAAATAACATTTTGATTTCCTCCTGTATAATATAGCCTAATCGAAAAATGATACTTTATAAAATAATTAAAGGAAAACAGAATAAATGGATCTACAAACTGATAAAAAAATTATGAAAATCGGATAAAAAATAAATAAGTTATAAAACATCAAACTTGGCCAAAAGTTCAGGGTGGCGGAATTTTGTGCCGGTGAGTGTAGTTATCATAAATAATTTAATGCACCAAATTTACCTGCGCCTATGGCCGACACCCAAATTGAGCGGAACAGGACGGAATTTCCCATTTTAGTACTCAACACCTTTCTGAAATAGACTATACCTCACTCTTAAGTGTAAGGGAGATAGCAACTATCCACGTGAAAGTAGAAAAAATTACATAATTGTCTTTCGATATTAATTCACTCGCATTTAATCGTCTTTACTAATATTGAAGATACTTATTGCTGTTCTTTTAAAACACAGCAACAATATATTATCTGAGTAATAATGAATTCAGTCAAACTTCCGACAGAGAATGTTGCAGACCGACAAAGAAACACAATCTAATTTATTTCGAAGTGAAATTACTTTCGTGAAAATTAAATTTCGGGCCCCATCGCAAGTGGGCCAGAAAACAAAGCCTAAGCCTACAACTGAAGCCACTAACCATTAGCTGAAAAGCTGGACATAATTGCTTTCTTTGAGAGTATTTTATGCTTTGACGCGGCAGTACGGGGGCAATATAAAAAATTTCATTTATTCAAGGTTTTTTTTTTGAAGTCGGAATTTGATTAAAATCGGTTATTTTAGGAGCTTTCCGATTTTTAAATTTAAATCAGATTATTTATTTTATCAAAAGGATTTGTGGAGTTTAAATTTAAAAGGTTGTTTTTCAAGCCAAGAATATATTTTCGTTCGTTGAATACATGCATTGAATTGGGTGTTTTTTAAGGGTCCTTAATCCAGTGGTGGCTCTTCCGTAATGTCTTTTAGTCAATGGCCTTTCTCGGTAATTATCTTCTCATGTAACTTAAGATTTATAAAGTTTAAAATCCATCCAATCAGCCAAAATTCGTTTATTTCATTTTCTCTTACTAATTTACTTAATATTACTTTTAAAATAGCCCTCATAACTCACAAGCTGTTAAATAAGCCATCTATTTATAGACATAACGGCGCCAACGGCAGCAGAATACCTCTTCCGTCCGCCCCCCGCAACATCACCTGTCCGCAAAGGACCCCGCACAAAGCTTATGGGAAATGACCAATTTTTCTGAATTTTTAGTATTTTCCAGATCTTGACGTCCTGATTAAAAGTGTCTATGGCTGTAATTGGCCTTTTAATGTTGGCAACTTCTTACTTTGATATTTTATTTTTCACTTGTTTCTTAAAAACCATCAAATTTTCTATTTTTTTTTATTGGCGGAAAAGTAGGCCTTACGGATAAAAAAAATGGGTATGGGTTGACGTAGAATATATTGTCGGGTATTTTATTTTTCAAAAAAAAATTAAAAACTCACCTGAAAATGTAATAAATGATAATTGATTTATTTAATTATTATGCCAATCTGTAAAAATTTTCTTTTACAATGATTTTTCATTTTGATATGACTCTAAGATAACTTAAACGTATCAGTACAAGATCCAAGGTATTTTATATAATTATAATTTCTAATAATTTAACAATAATATTTTATCATTTGATAAAAATTTTTATTTTTTTATTTTTCTATATTTAAAAGTTTTTACTTGTGTAAATCATTTTAACTGGTTGACCCTGTATATCTAAGGTAAGAATGTGTTAGAGAATAATTATTGTAAAAGAACATTGTTACAGATTGGCATAATAATTAAATAAATCAATTAAAAGTCGTTTATTACTTTTTCAGGTGAATTCTCAATTTTTTTTTGAAAAATAAAATACCCGGCAATATATTCTACGTCAACCTATACCAATTTTTTTTCATCCACAGCTTGGTGCTACAAGATAAGAAAATATAAACAAAATCTAGCCGTTTGTTTCCAAAATTCAAAAAATGAGTAACATTTTTTTTGGATTTTCAAAGTTTTTTAATAAAATAGTAGAATTTAGTGTCCGTTAAAATATATAAACAAAAGAAGCTTAGCGGCAAGCGGACAGAGTAGTGCGTCTATCTTTTGTATTAAAGTACACAGGGACTCCAAAGGTAATGGAATCCCTGGGGCACAGGTAGACAATGACAGGCTGTTTCGTTCTTGTTAGAACTCATCAGAAAGTCATAACCCGTAAGCGACCCCCAGTACAGCGAGCCTGTTCTTTCAAGGCGTTTTTAAGAAATAAAAACGCGATGAAAACCCAGTAACGCCATCGTAAGGAATCAACTCAATGCAAAAGATATAGCTATCTAACGCGAAAGAGAAATAAACACATTCTACTACTAAAGGAAGAAAAATATACACTAAATTGAATTTGTAACCCTTTTTTTTTTTTTTTTTGATAAAACACCTGCACTATAGGAAAAATCCTTTAAGGCGCTCTGGGAGCGGTGCGAGTGCGAAAAAAGCGATTAACGTTGGTGTTGAGACGTTGAAGATTGTATTCATTGGGAAACACGACCTCAGGAAGATCATTCCACAAAGATGACGTTCTCCAGATGAAAGAATTCTTGAACAATGAAGTTCGAGGAGTACTAAGCTGAACAACATATGGATGAGCGGCAGTGGTTCGCCGTGTATTTCTGTTTTGCATTGCTCTAGGTGGAATCAAGTGGGCAATGTCAGTCGAACACCTGCCATGGAAATATCTGTAAAAGAGAGCCAAATCACCAACCTGTCTTCGATGCTCCAGGCTATCGAGGGTCTTGGTCAGCTCGGGGTCGCCGATCAGACGAACGGCTCTCCTTTGAATGGAATCCAGTAGCCGAAGGGTGTGCTTGGGTGCAGAGCTCCAGACATGAGAGCAATATTCTATTGATGGTCGAATCTGGGCTTTGTAAAGTGTCAAAAGTTGATGAGGTGTGTCCAACCTTTTGGTGCGGAAAAGTACACCAAGTTTCTGTGCAGCTGCCTTGGCAATTGCGGCAACGTGATCATGCCAAGACATATTACCTCCCAGATTGACCTCCAGCAATTAAAATTGGACACAAGCCACCAGTACCCAGTGGCGTGCAATGCTGTTTTAATCAGGATAGACAAAAATTTACCTTCCGTATCATTTACGCATCTAAATTTCAAATTTTGTTACAAAATGTCTTGTTTCTGAATTTCTGGAAAGAACACTGGCAGAAGAAGAATAAAACGACATTACTTGTAAATTAGTTCAACACGGTGGTTTTTACGTAAAAATTCTTTTAAAACATCGTCATAAAAATTGGTTTTGCGTTTTAAATCCTGGAAAAGGTCGCTCTCCAAAGAGATTATTGTTAATAAGCGTGTCTCTCTCTGTGTGTTTCGTAAATAGGTATTTTTTAATTCAGAAGAGGATCGTTCTGTAGACGCGCTGCTAGCCAGAATAGTAACAATTAACTTCTCCATATTTCTCCCGAAACGAAATTATAAATTAAAAATCTATCATTCACCTGATATTGGTTCAGTGTTGCCAAAAACCAGGTCAACTATTATGTGAAATATGATAATAAGCTTATTGATTTTTAAATATTATGAACCTATTATTTGAATTGTCACAAAAGTGCTTCTAATTTTACAATACTTTATCCGTTATCCCTTTAAAAATATCCTTACTAAACTAATTATTAATAAAACTTAGGTATAGAGGGGTATTTCATATTTTATATTAAGAAAGAAGAATTATTTTCAAAACTACGGTAAAACTTGAAGATTGGCACCAATGCACTTTCCAAAACGCGTGCATTCTTGTCGGCGCGTGCTTATAGATGAAGGAAGGTCGAAGGTTGCGACGGGCTTATTTGTTACATTTCTTTCTACCCTATTGCCTACCGGCTCTCCCGCTGTCTTCCACTTGTACAAAAGCAGGGCTTTTGCTTTTGCATAAGACGCTAATGTAAAACGCAATCTTTGCTTTTAGAACGGTCTTACGGAATGCTTATCCAGGGATCTAGTTTACGATATATTAAGCAAACAATGCGTTCGTAGAAATGATATAGGAATAATTTATAGGTCCTATATTATTATTTATTATATATTAATGTAGAGATAAATTGCCAAAGTTGGATTACACGGATAAAAACTGAAATACAAAAAAAAATTGTATCTGTTTGTTCGCCACTGCCAATACCGTAATCTCATAATTAAAATATTAAATATAAAGAAAGAAGAAACTCTATGTCTTGCACTGATATTTAGAAAAAAATAATTTAGATATTAGAACCTCGACCTGTTTCGAATGTATAAACATTCATCTTCAGGAGAACAAATTGAATAAAGGACAGAAAAGCGGAAACAACGTCTTACCGGAAACAGTAATGGACCGAGAACTGAACCTCGAAGTACTCCACAAACCGCGGCAGTGACTTAGAGGTGAGTTATTGGCATTCGACCGTGGCGGTCGGAGTTCGATCCTCGGAGTTGGCATACGCACAATAAAAAAGTGTGTCCGAAATTTAGTAGGATTAAGAATGCTGGGAAGGGTGTAAAATGTATCATCTCTCAACCCACCCCATTCACGCCGGTAACCAGTCCGGATGAGATAGGACTACTCGTGGGGTGCGGAAGAAGGTACACATTTCCCAATCGGTATGTCATGCAATGACAAGAAGCCGAGGGTTGATAGCCCTTGGCTGGTGTCGCATGACTGCGGATCATGGTTCGAAATCCACGTTAAGCTCCCCTCGGAAATGGCCCTGGCAACGAACGAATAGGAAAAAATTGGAACAAGCAAAAAAAACATTAATCAACACGATTTAATAAAATAATTTGGATTATTGGAAAAAAGCAAAGCTTGGGGGAAATTCCAAGGGTAGGCTATGTTTATCTTACTTACCCAAAGAGGCCGGCACTGGTGTATCATTTTGTATTTAAATTTACTACAGCGAAACGTTTCTAATTATGAATATACCCCCTTCTTTCCCTGCGTGCTTTAATTTTAAAGGCTAGAACGTCTTGGCAATAAACAAACTTTATTGGGGTGAAATCCTACTTTTAGTTTTATTTTATAGGTATCGTATTGGCCCTTCCTTTGTACTTTAATTCGGGATCAAGAAATAAATGGCTCCGAGGGGAATTTTTAAGGTATTGTGGTATGTCGCACTCTCTTACTATCATTTTTATAGCACCCGTGGGAAAAAAGAAACAAAGGGATGTTTAGAATCTATAATTTCGGCATAACATTAAATTATTCAAGAACATTCGACCAATTCCAATTTCTTCTCCAAACCATGCGAAATTATATCTATCTATATTAAATTGTACCAAGACCATTGCGTTCTCTTGGCATGAATCCTGGCCATGTTAATTAATGGATATTTAAAAACTTTATAAATTTTGACTCTTTATGTACGAAGAATAATTTTTAAATTGTTTTACTATAGTCTATTTTAGAAAGGTGTAGAGTGTAATAAAATGGGAAATTCTGTCCAGATCGGCTCAATTTCGGTGTCGGCCATAGGCGCAGGTAAATTTTGTGCAATAAATTATTTATGATAACTTACCAAAACCTTTCAGACGTTCAATAGGGGAGATTACCACGAGGACATGAATTCGAATATTTTTGAGGACCATTTTGGTGAAATGATAAAATATCTTCCAGCTGATTCAGAAGTAGTTATGGATAACGCAAGCTATCATTCATTCACGACGCACTGAGAAGCCTCCAACTTCATCTTGGAGAAAACAACAAATTATCGACTGGTTAACCACCAAAAGTATTGAATGTTAAGATAATTTGATAAAGAAGGAACTACTATTAACTATGGAAAATTTACACAAGCATCGTTTTATGAAAAAACAAATGCCGTGGAAGATATAGCTGAAAAACATAGTGTAAATATGCTGCGTACACCGCCATATCATTGCGAACTAAATCCTATAGAACTTATATGGGCGCAAGTAAAAGGATTTGCAGCAAGACACAACACGACATTTAAAATGAAAGACGTTAAGCTACGGTTTGATCAAGCCATTAAGGAAGTGACACCAGAGAACTGGCGAAAAGCAGTCAATCATGGCATTAAAGAAGAGGAGAAAATATGGGATCTTGACCACCTGATCGATCGGACCGTCGACCCGTTAATTATAACGTCAAGAGGAGATGACAATTCCTTAGATGACGAAGAATATTATAATATTTTATAATTTAATTTCTGTATAACGCTTTTTTGTATTTTTTTATAAAGTTTAATTATAAATAAGTGTACCTAATACTATGTACATTATGCACGCCTTCGTTACACCATTTTCAGTGTTTGTGAATGGATAACAATAGGCAAAACCCATAAATTGGCCCAAACCCGGGTGATACTACCTGCAACTGATGAAAATAAAGAATTTTGCAATAAAATCAATGCTAAATTATGAAAATGGCTTAAATATTTGTTGAGCCACTCTGTAGTCCCTCTGCATACCTAATGAGCATTTATTACTCTACACCTTTCTAAAAAATTATATATACGATAAAATTAGTAATTATTCGTAAGGTTTTCATTGGGTTTTTCTTGGACTTTTTATGTTGGGTTTCTTTCCGGTTAAACCGGAAGTGAGTTTGAAGGTTTAAATTGGCCGAAAAATGGCAATTTACACACAAATTTTTAAATCGTGACTTTTAAAACTACGAAAAAAATTCTAATCTTGTGTCACCCGGTATATGGATTGGCTTATTGAAGTAAGTCCTCCTATTGTTTTCATACGCACATTGTAGGATAGCGTAAATTTCTGCTTGAAACACTGTGGGAGACTTACCCAGAGATAAGTATTCACGGGATGATTGTATTTACAACTTATAGTCTATTTCAGAAAGGTGTAGAGTGTAGTGTAATAAAAGCTCATTAGATATGCAAAGGGGCTTCAGAGTGACCCAACGAATATTTAACCCACTTTCATAATTTGACTTTGATTTCATTGCAAAATTCTTTATTTTTATCAAGTGCAGGTAGTACCACCCGGGTTTGGGTCAATTTATAGGTTTCACCTATTGCTATTCATTCACAAATACTTAAAACGGTGTGACAAAGGCGTGCATTATGTATGTACATAGTATTGGAAACACTTATTTTTTATTATAAATATAAAAAAATACAAAAAATACATTATACAGAAATTAAATTATAAAAAATCATAATTTTCTTCGTCATCTGAGGAATTGTCATCTCCTCTTGACGTTATAATTAACGGGTCGACGGTCCGATCGATCAAGATCCCACATTTTCTCCTCTTCTTTAATGACATGTTGGACTACTTTTCGTCAGTTCTCTGGTGTCACTTCCTTAATGGCTTGTTCAAACAGTAGCTTAACGTTTTTCATTTTGAATTTCGTGCTGTGTCTTGCTACAAATTCTTTCACTTGCGCCCATATAAGTTCTATAGGATTTAGTTCGCAATGCTATGGCGGTATGCACAGCACAATTACACTATGTTTACTGCTATATCTTCCACGGCATATTTCATAAAACGATGTTCGTGTAAATTTGCTATAGCTAATAGTTCCTTCTTTATCAAATTATCTTCTTTTTTTTTTAGTTAGTTATCATAAATAATTTAACGCACAAAATTTACCTGCGCCTATGGACGACACCGAAATTGAGCCGAACTGGACCGAATTTCATATTTGATTACTCTACACCTTTTTGAAATAGATTATAGATAGGTTTTTTTGATTTATAAATTTTCCGAACGTATAAATTTTAAAATTACTAAAACCCCATTAAAGGGGCTTTGTATTTAAAGTTGCCTTTTAAAACTATTAAATTGGTTGCAACAAAAATTAGTAAACATTTCTAAACTTATCCACCGAGAGTTGACTAGTTTGAAAACTTCCGGGTCTACCTATACTGTTAACTACTTATACAAGTTAAGCATATTAAGCTCCATTTGGCTCGAAATTGCAAAATAACAAATTTCGTTTAAGTAAATTAATGGTGGAAAATAGTTTATTTAGGCATTATGCTATTTAATTTTCCAGGTTCAGGAGTTAAGGCCTCCTACCCCGAATAACATATCGTAAAGAGGCGTGTTTTATATTTTATATTGATAAAGCGAAGTATTTTCCAAACTACGGCAAAACTTGAAGATTGGCACCAATGCACTTACCAAACGCTGGCTTTCTTGGCACGGGCTGATAGATGAAGGAAGGTCGAAGGTTGCGACGGGTTTATTTGTTACATCTCTTTCTACCCTACTGCCTACCGGCTCTCTCGCTTGCTTCCACTCGTACAAAAGCAGTGCTTTTGCATAAGACGCTAATGTACAGTGAGATCTTTGCTTTTAGAACGGTCTTACGGAATGCTTATACAGGGATCTATAGTTTACCATATAATAAGCAAAGAATGAGTTCGTGGATATGATAAAGGATTAAAGCCGCGTTGACACGGTTCAAGTGACTTAAACAACTCACTTGAATTCAACTGAATTGAACGTTTGAAAAAGTTGACACGTTTCATTTGACATGTAGGCATTTCGGTTAAAAAAATTGGGCCGAGAAAGATTTATCTCGTCATTTTACAAGCAGCAATCGCACTTGCCCGTAAATCTCTATTTCTATAATCTACACTTTTTGTGTTCCACAAACATGGATATTTTTGATAGACTAAAACAAATTTCAGCGACTCTTCCTCGGTCCACCTAGTACCGGCCATCTTGAATTTGTCGACTTGAACGAAAAAGTTGAAGCTTGTTCAACTGGCGATTCTTTCAAGTGAAATGAATCAAGTCAGATGAATTGGAAGTTTATACGTTCAAAAAGCGTTCAATTCGGTTGAATTCAAGTGAGTTGTTCAAGTCACTTGAACCGTGTCAACGCGGCTTAAGTTTTCGGTCCTATATATTTATTAAGTATTTAATGTAGATATAAATTGCCTGAGTTGGATTACACGGATAAAAATTAATATATAAAAAAATGTTTCTGTTTGTTTTATTGTTCCTAGGGTAGGCAGTGGCGTATTTACGGGGGGGGGGCTGCCGAGCTACAGCACCCCCGAGCCTAAGCTCGGGGTCTAAAAGTCTAATTGCAACCTAATTTTTCGTCTCACGCTTGGACTCGTAATTTAAATTTTTGTATTCTTGGCTTAGATTACAAAGGATTACAAAGGTCTTGTAGGAAATGTTTATTATTTAAACGTTTTCTTCTAAAAGTCCTGTTTTTTTATAGAGATTAGGGTTTCAGACGCATATTGTTTTAGTTATTGATTTAAAATGCAATTTTATAGGAAAACGAACAAAAAGAATAATGTAGGTATGTTGGTGTCTGTAAATAATTTTAAAATGAAAAGTGTTTTGTGTTATAGTATTTTCTATTATATACTTGTCTGTTCCGTTTTCCCTTTTTTAGAGCTATTTTAAATCAACAAAAATATAACCCAATACAATAAAATATTTTTACAACCAAAACAATTAGGTAGATATTTAATGTTAAATAAAAAAATTAAATAAAAATTTTAATTGAAACATTTTTTATTGAAGAAGTGTGATGATTTATAATAAAAAAAAATAGTACGGGAAGAATCGAGAATGCTTTATTATGAATATACAAAACTGCACTTAAGAAGGAGTATTTCAAAACCTAAGAATTTGCACCAAAAACTGCTCTTAGATCTACGCTCCTAAAATACATGATTTCTGAAAACATCATCAATTTTGGCGTGGTGAGCGATATTTACTTTATTTTTAATCATGAAAAACCGAGCCCGAAAAACGCGTGTTAGAGTCATACATACGTCTTATGTTAAAATTTTGGATTGACACCAATATTCATATTTTTCACAAATATAAAAAATGGTTTTTTTTAATAAAAAAAAGCTTAGAAAATAAAAAGAAATAAAAAAAAACATTTACAAAAACAAATTTTAATAAATTTGTTAGTAGTTAGTTGAATTTTAAACGAACTTTGGGCGTGGCCCCGAAAATTTTTCGCCTTCTTTACTTGATACAATATTATGAAATACATGTAGTCCCGACTGTTCCTTTCTCCAGAAAAAAAAATGTCCTACTTACGCCCATTCAGGACCCTCCGAGCATATTTTCTGGCTACGCCACTGAGGGTAGGCAATGCTTTTTTGCCTATATTGTATGCAAGCCACTAAATATTCATATCAGTAGAACATTTTTGAAAATGTATATTCACCTAAAGGTACCTGTGGGTATTTTAAACCTTTTATATGATTTTTTTAGACAAAAAACATTCTATTCGTTCATTTCCAACCATTGCAAACAAAACTTTTATTTTCAGTTAACACCTGTCAAATTTATTAAACGTTTCTTAGTTTAATGCACTGGGAAGTAAAAGTTTCACAAACTACACAACTTGTTTTAAGATTATTCCAATTTATGTCAAAATATGGCATAGTAACTTTAACTTATGAAGTAGAAAGTAAGTTCCCGGACTGTTTGCGAAGTTCACTTAAAATTGTTTGTTAGGAAACTTTGCCTTCTAGAATTTCTCAAGTAACTATTTTAACGGGGCGGTTTTAGTATTTATCGAAGAAGGACATTCCAGGCTTAATTCTAATTGGACGAAGAAGCAAAAAAATTAAAAATTAAACTTTTGTATCTAACAACGACACAGATGGCGCTCGGTGCCACATCTTACTGGTGTGTCCCACCAAGTGCTGCCTTAAGTAGCTTCGAGATCCCTTTTCTTTTCGTCGAATCCTAGCTCTACTGATGAGTCATGATATGACGAAACTCGTCTAGAGATGGATCTGGCGAAATGAAAAGGAAAATCTTCGTCTTAACTTTTTTTGTTTTGTCGTAATTGGTTTTGGATAAGAGCATGTTTTCTTTGTTAGTAAAAGACATTTATTTTTTTAAGTATAAGGTGGTAATTAGTCTTAAAATAATTTTAATTTTTTTATGCAAATAACAAAAATATTACTAGTCAGTGATGGCTCGTCAATTGACATTTACCATTTGTGAATTCCTCTTAAAAATCGATGTTAAATTAGTGTAAAATATACAGGGTGATTCCTAACTTGATACTTCTTGTTTAGGTGTGTATAGAAGGCATTAAAATAAACAATATTTTCAAATACCTTTTTTTCAAAAAATTAAAAAATAGGAGATACAGAGAAGTAAAAAATCTAAGTGCTGGCCTGGTCATCAAAACGTAGTCTGCTATACTTTATGTTGTTTGTCTTATCTCTTATTAGTCATGCAATTTACGGGTCGGTGGTCAGTTATTTGGCAATACGCTGCGGTGTGTTTTTCTGAAGCAAGTTAATTTTAAATTGGTGACACGTAATAATGGTAAAATTTGAAAACAATGAACTAGTAGACATGGTGCTAATTTACGGTGAGTGTGGTCAAAGTGCCGCTGTTGCTTTGAAATTATACGCAGAGCGCTTTCCCTTGCGGGCTCATCCTACACCCAGAAGTTTTCTTAATGTTATTTAACGGGCAAGTTAGGCAGAACCGTATTTGATCCATAGTGTAATAAATGATTGTAAGGAACTTACTTAATAGTTTTTTGAAAAAAGATATTTGAAAATGTTGTTTATTTTAATGCCTTCTATACAAAGCTAAAAATGAAGTATCAACTTAAGAATCACCCTGTATAATAAAATAATAATTAGCGTTGTAACTTTAATTCTAATTTCCGACACGGTGATGTAAATGTTTTCTAATTTCTCCGTAAATATAACATCATTTTTACGATAGATTATTGTAAAAAATCATAAAGTTTGGCGTAATTTTAAGATTTTTTTAAGATATAACGCCACCTTATTTTAACAAAAATTTTTTTGCTTGAACTATAAAAAAACGATCACTCCCGACACGGAAAATATAATATTTATAAAAATAATTCTTTTTAGATTGAGTTGTTATATCTTTTTAAATTCGATCAAAGAATAAAAGATTTTAATGGAAATAATATCAAATATACACAGCAGAACTAATACAAAATACGGCACAAATATCACGCACACAGCCAACGGGTCAAAAATCGATCAACAAATGATTGAATATTAGTATGTCCACGGACTGACCTGCTAAGGAACCAAATTACCGGTTCTATGTGAATATTCATCAAATAATGTTATCTATTTTCGCTATGATTTTCAGAATTAGGTGTATTTTTTGTGTAATTTTACCATTATATTTAGTAATTATAAGTATTTTCACACGAACTTTACATTTTACGCAAAAGATCCTTAAATTTTACATCAAATCTATAAAATTAATCAAGATAAATATGGTAAATTTACCAGAGCATTTTACAATTATTATAAAATACCAAAAAAAGCAATACTATATACTATGCTACCGGGTATCTGGGTATTTACCAAAATTTTACAATTCCCAGTACTACACAGTTAGAGTGTGAGTATGCTGGGTTTATAGTCGACGACACTCTTAGTTGGACTCCTCATATCGAGTCTCTGCGGAGCAAATTGTCATCGACAATTTTTGTAATAAGAAAATTTTATTAAGGGCATTTCTAAATCACCAGTCAGTGATAAATATCTTTTATTCACTTTTTCATGCCCACCTTTCTTAGGGAGTCCTTTTGTGGGGAAACTCATCCAATTCCTTACGTATTTTTAGATTACAGAAAAAATCTGCGAGGGTGATTGCGTGTGTTGGTGTACTAGACCACTGCAGGCCACATTTTATTAATTTGAGAATTTTGACGCTGCAATCATATTTATTTTGCACCAATTAATTGAAAAATTATAATAACAATTTTCACTTATAATCTCCCTAGTGCTCGAATTATTTTCGGAAATTTTTCCGAAGGAACGCATTTTCTAGAAAAATGCGTGACTAAGGAAGAATTTCCGGGTATTAATTCAAGGACGCGGGGGATTCGGTAAGAAAATTTCACACCTAAAATTTATTTAAAAAATAAAAAAAAAATCTGACATGTTTTATTTTGAAACTTACTTTTGCAACAATGAAGTTGGCTGATGGTTCTTACATTTTGACGTTTATGCGGTGACGCATGTTTTTGTTAAACGTGACATAATTTTATGAATTCGACGTGTTTTTCTTTTCAATCAAAAATATGGTTCGTTTTGGTAGTGAAAATTCTGAATACTTAAACTTTCAAAAAAAAGTTTCCTCACCGTTTAGTTAAACGAAATGCAAAAAATATAAGTGAAAATTATCCTTTTTATTTATTTTTACTACATTTCATTTACTAAAACAAAGGAAAAGCATAGTATAGTCTAGTTTAGGCTAGTTATGCCAGATAAAACAATTTTTAAAATCTAGGTAGATAGTAGATACCACAAGTAGGCTTAGGCTTGTGATGTCAAAATCGACTCTGCTATACGTCACGTCGACAGTTATTTCTTAAACGTGCTTCTTTAGTTCACAATAATTAAATCAGGGCAGTAAACAATCAAGAAACTAATTTTAAGCCCTACGGTGTATGTAAATCTTGCTCTGAAATATGGGACATTAATATGTCTCATAAAAATTTAAAGTATTTGCAATGTTTAATGGAAAAAACTGAATTAAATCCCCATCAAGAAAAGCTTTTCTCAGCTATCCAGAAGATTTTGGAGGAAGATATGCCATCCCTTTTAAGAAAAACCAGAATTTAGCAGAACAAAATTGCATTCAAATATTACATCTATTATATTAAACATAGACATCTGATAGAAGTGGAAAGGAAAGATAACCATTATCCTTGTTATTCTCCATTACGAAGAGAAGAGTTCCAACCAGAATTCCAAAAATATTTAGCCTTAATGAAAGAAATATTTGGTAAAGAAATATTTGTATTTATTTAGTATTATAAAATGAATTAAAACATTAAATACCAAAATTTGATCCTAAATACTGATTGTCGGATCATATGAAAGCTGTCAAGAAAAAATTTCCACTTATTAATTGTGTTCGCCTAGCTTGGCAGGAGGAGAAAAATTTCCGAAAAATTTGAAGGTTGTCATTGGTAACTGTCGAAATGAAAGTGTGTGATTGGCTTAGAATGACAGGTGTGAAATTTTCAGCTTAATTCAGATATTCACCACTATGGTACCAGGTCGGCTCATTTTATTAGACCACACAGTTATAGACTTACTAAATCTGTAAATAATTCGCTCAAAATAGAGCTTTACAATGTGCTTATTGCAACGGTTAAAAACTAAATTGAAAAAAAAATTAAAATTTTGGTTAAGAAATTTCTTGAATCACATGCTTTTTACTCAGTGAAGTTTGAAGTTATTAATTCGCGAACTTCACATTTGATTATGTTTGTTATTAATGTGTAATAACAAAGTTTGTTTATTTTTTCTTATACAAGAATGTGTTTAAATATACATTTTTATGTAGTTAGAAGCATCCCTCAACGGTGCTTAATATTTTATGTGACTTGCTACAATTTGTAATTTACAAAAATGTGGTCAAATAAAAATATGTCCCTCTATGTCTACTTGCCCCTTACTATATTCTTCTTCCATCTTCTACAAACTCATCGTTCTATTTATTTATTTACTAACACCTTTAAATTGTATTAAGTTGTCGGGCCTATTACTATTTAAGGTATTTATTTAGTCTTATTTAAGTCCACAAACTAAACACACGTAATTTGTTCTTAAGTGTCAGAGTCAGAGTGTACTTGATTCCTGGTCGGGTTTCACAATGAACTAAATTAGGCATTGGATAAAAGAGGTTAAAATAAAACTGTCAAAGTTAATGTGACTGTTAGTTTGTATGTTATCAGTCGGTTCCGTTATAACTATATTCTCCGTATATACAGAAGCTTCGCTTATAACTTAAGCTCGCTTAACTCCTGTTTTTCATATGCTTTAAGCTAGCTTAAAACATAAGCCAAACTTTCGCACCTACGGCGAATATAGCCATAAGTGTTTATCTGACACAGACATACGGTCATATGCCTCATCTTGTAATAACAGGGCCTGGAGGAAGTGGCGTGTAAGGCGATGTTTATAAACTTTGTAACTATTTTTAAACTTTTATGTTAAACACTGTGTTATGAGCTTAAAGATACAGAGCAGAATGTAAGTAGAGTGTATCCTTGTTCTAGTATTAAAAGAGCGTAAAAAAACAATTTAGATAAACACTTAAATATAATAGTCTTATTTTACCTGACAACAAAGGATAAGTATATAAATTGGAAATCGAAAAAAACGTCGTAATACGTTATAAACAAAATCTCAGGAGGCTTGGAGAAAGGCATTGCTCTGGGAAATAAAGGGGATAAAGCAATCAAAGGACAGCGTTCTTTTTTATAGACATCAAGCGACGCCAACAAAATTGACAAGTATAATAAGTAACAATATTTTACGTTAAATTTGTTATTAACGAGTTTTATCGTTTTTTTTTTTTGAAAATAAAAATTTGTTATAATGGGATAGTGGCTTGTTTTAAATGCATCAGCAATGTTTTTACATCTTAGGTGTCTATTATGATTGTTATAAGTATTCTCAAATATTAAATAATATATGGTAGTAATTTGTTAACAATAGTGGCTTGCAGTGGCGGCTCGTAAGGTGAAGTAGGTGAAGGGGCTCTTCACCAAAGAAAAATTAAACCAGGGGGAAAGTTTTTCGCCAATATTAAATATTAATGTTCCAATACAGCTACCATTTTAGCCCTTAAAAAATTATTATGTTCGAATTAATAATATTAATTTAATCCGAATATAGCAATGCATAATAATAGGGCCACGGTTAACTCCGATGGATAATAATTATAAATACTAAACACTCGTGCATTTTGGCGCGCCTCAGAGCCGGCCGTGTCCGTTAGCTTAAAGCAAGTGATGTCCTAACCCCCAA
Source organism: Polydrusus cervinus (assembly GCA_935413205.1). Taxonomy (NCBI): domain Eukaryota; kingdom Metazoa; phylum Arthropoda; class Insecta; order Coleoptera; family Curculionidae; genus Polydrusus; species Polydrusus cervinus. Next base: position 18,750,038 of record OW284519.1, on the reverse strand, counting down.
CATGGCTTTGATTTTTACCGTTGCTATGGTTAGGTGACGTCAGTCACGCAAACAGTATGTAACAATTTGCATTATGATGAAGGGCAATTTTAAAATAGATCAGTCGTATGCACCATTGTTTTAGCATTGGTTCGCCTAACCTTAAGGTATTTATTTTGAGGCTTCGCAAAACTTACCGTTATAGATATCGTTTTTACGTGATTTACTGTATGATTAAAAAGTTTTCTATTTCAGTTAATTCAGTAGTGTACGTACCTACTTAGTTGTGTGTTTTAAAAATTAACCCAATTAATGACATAGTTTGTATTTTGTTGAAAACTCCATTCAGTCGTTGGACAGATGAGGATAAGAGAGACGTATTGTTACACGGGTTTTTAGTCAGTTTAAGTACCCGTACTATACCTTGCTCGTCACCATTTTTTAAGACCGCGAGCCGCAACTGGTGGCATGCGATCCATGGAAGTAGTGCTTTCATTTTCATTAATATTAACATAGAAAGAAACTTAGCGACAAGCAGACAGAGTAGTCCGTCTATCCTTTACATTACAGTACACAGGGCGCCAAAGGTAATGTGTTCCCTGAGACACAGGGAGAAAATGACAGGCTGTTTCGTCTTTATTTGGACTCATCAGAAAGCCATAACCTGTAAGCGATTCCCATTACAGCGAAAATATGTACGCTAATATGCAACAAGGTAACCTCAAGACTGATATGGGAATGTGATAGAGTACTGGAGGCCCTGGCAAAAGTAAACAAAGTAATACTGCAGTGGGTACCAGGATACGAAGGTATTACAGGAAATGAAAAAGGCCGATGAACTTGCGAGGAAAGAACATTAATTGGTTTAGAACCGGCACTCAGAGTGCCAAGGTGCACGGTACGAGATGCTTTAAAGCGATTGATCAGGAGTGAACACAAAATCCACTGGAATAACAGACATGTATTACATCACAGCAAAAGCTTCATTGGGGACCCACACCCAAGATTTACGAAACAGCTGCTTCAAATGAACAGGAACCAGCTGAGAGCCATTACAGGAATTCTGACAGGACACATGGTTGTCAAGAACTATCTGCACAAAATCTAACTGTATAATGACCTTGACTGTATATTATGCGGACAAGACAGGGAAAAAGTACAGCAAGAATGATCCATTTTAGTCCATAATGACAATATGGTGTAAACAATAACACAAGTTAATAAACAAAAGCTTCAGCGGTTTTACCGTTTGCTATTGGTCAATTACAGTATTACAGTATATAGTTTGCCATTGCGAGTCACAAGGTCGGAAGAGGTAACAAATACTCATGGAACCAAAACTAGAACCAGAGGACTTCCTTACTCTCTCCCCAGATGACCTACACAAAGTAGTGCAAGGAACTGGGATCACGGAGTGGGTGTAACAACCAAGCAGGGTGAGCAGAGTTTCAAAATAAGAATGTCAATACTTTATATGTTCTTAACGCTATTTACACCCAATAAAGTAGATACACTTGATTAAGTATTGGGTTTTTTTCGTGTATGCCGCTGCTAAAAATAATAACTTTTTCTCGTGCAAATTGATCCTAAGGCAATGAAGTATCCCCATAAAAATTGATACTAAGACGTTGAATCTTGATGTTGTAAATTCTCCGTTGGCACGGGATTAATGGCTTCTTTCGTTAAAATATTGGTTTAACCGTTTTAAATCTTTAATAAAACATAACGGGTCTGGAGCGGAAACGGGATTGATCATGAAATATTTAGATATCAAAGAGCTTTTTGTGTTTTATCCGCCTACGAATTGAAAAATGCTTCTTAAAATTATTTAAAAATATACTCTCGGGCAAAAATAATAAATACCGTAAAACGGGGTTACTTTGCACTCAGTACGGTAACTTTACACCAACGCAGTAAAATATTATTTTTGGTAGCACAGTGCTAATTTGAGGCCCCTACTAATGTCATATGCAGAGAAAGAGCACTGCAATATATCATCTCAAGAGATTATGGTCTATTTCTTTTCGATTGCGAACGATGACAGAAACTCGTTTTACAATAAAAAAATGCAAGAATTTTCATTTTTGACAAGTTGAAAAAGTAAGGTTAGGGATTTACGTCATAACTGACATTTTGTTGTTTACTGTTTATAGCGGTTAGAATTTTAAATTAACACTTGTTAAGGCCGCTTTACTGTTTGCAATTTTTCTTTCACGCAAGAAAAGATTGCCCGGGAGTATGCGCAGAACGAGGCTAATGATCAGCTGGCGCAATTTGTATTGCTTGCAAGAAATATAACTCGGACCGTATTTTTATTACCGCTGCAAGCGCAATTCTTAGGATTTTCTGGTGATTTATGAGACATCAAACTAAATATAAAAAATCCCTGACATTTATTTATGTTTTTTCTAACCTATAGCGGGTACGTTTTGTTTTTGTTGGTTTGCTTTCATGTCCTGTAATGATGTTTTGTTAAAATGAATGCACAAAAAGCGCCGGTAAGTCCTAACCAAATGTATTTTTATTTTAATGGTTGGCAAGTGGTACATCACCTACGATCTTGGCAAGTCATTGCACGCTGTAAAACGAAGTGAAATTTTTATTGCCGCAATATTAATTGCTGCAAGACAACTTGGGTGAAAGAAAAATTGCAAACTGTGAAGCGGCTTTAAGAAGATGAATTTTTAGGTTGTCACAATGTTTGGCGTTTGGCATGGCCTTCTATATTTTGTCGATAAATCGGGCATCCTTTTTGCTTCACCACAAAGTAGGCATAGGTTTACTATTTTATGTTGCAGAAAAACGTGAAATTAACCGATTTTATGTACAGAAAGTTAATAGATTGTTTGTTTCGTAATATAACTAGAGCTAAAAGTTATTTTTAATTGCTAAAAGGTTTATAATTCGCATATATTTGCCAGAAATCAATCGAACGGAAATTTCTTATTATATTCTTCTTCTGTGATTTAAAAAAAAAAGACCTTTAATAAGTTGGCTATGCATTTATGTAGTGTAAATTGGTCCATGATTTAACCAATTAGGTGAATTTTTGTTCAATTTTTTTTTCTGTCATCGTTCGCAATCGAAAAGAAATAGACCATAGATATTCCCGCAGTCCGTCATTTGTCAATCATTTCCCGCCATAATATATAACCTCTAAATTGTCACATTTTAAAGCTGTGCAAAATCTTCTTGCCGAGAAAGCCTAAGCTGATAAATATTGGTAAGTACCCGCTAAATCGCATGTACAATTATTAGTTTAGAGATGCAGGTAATAAAATAAGTCAATAAAATACATATTTAGGTTTTTCTATTTTTTTTGTTTACATTGGCAATTTCCATGTAAAATTGGGAATACTTTGCACCGTACAACTGATGCAAAGAATCTCCACTTTCTTACGAAATTGGGGATACTTTGTATAATATCTGAAATGGTGCAAAGTATGACTCGTTGCGGTTACTTGGCTTTAACGGTAAAACTAGTTTAAAATTAAGGGGAGCAAAGCATACCCTTTCCGTGGTATACTTTGCACCAGGATGTAAGTCGATTTTTTGTCCTAATCTTGCAATAAATCAACTTAAAAATGTAATGAGACTAAGTTAATGAGCTGAATGATATCCACCGAAAATCATAAAATAGTTATATTAGTATTAAGATATTTTTATCTTTCGATAAAAAAAAATGTGCAAAAAGCGGTGCAAAGTAACCCCGTTTTACGGTACCTTATTAAATAAAATATTTAAATTATATTAATTGAATGATTTTGATCGAATTTTGAAACACGATTTCAATATTATTATTTCCGTTTGTTCATTATTTTGTGCTCCTTTAAGTGTTTTTTAACCACTGAATATACAGACTGTAGTGAAGGAGTTTAAGTAGATATGATCGCGCCAGCGGCGGCGCCGGGGGGGGGGGGCAGGGTGGGCACTGGCCCACCCTAGAAACAGGAGTACCCACCCTGGTGCCCCTCCAAAATTGATGGATCCGGTATTGTAATGGGATATTCGGGGGAAGACGGACTTGGGTATAAAAGTTTTGATGGGTGGTTGTTTGGTATTTTCGAGAGAATGATGACTTTTTTTTTTAGAATCACTTTTATTTTGGGTAGTGCCCACTCAAAAATCATTGAGCCTATTTGTGCCCTCCCATCCCAAAAATCCTGGCGTCGCCACTGGATCGAGCTAAAATTGGCCTTATTAAATGGCGGTTCTTCTCACCCGAATTATAAAATAACTATAGTCTATTTCCGAAAGGTGTAGAGTAATAAAGGCTCATTAGGTATGCAAAAGGACTACAGACTGACCCAAAGAATATTTAAGCCACTTTCATAATTTGGCATTAATTTCATTGCAAAATTCTTTATTTTCATCAAGTGCAGGTAGTACCACTCGGGTTTGGGTCAATTTATGGGTTATTGTTATCCATTCTCAAACACTTAAAATGGTGCAACAAAGGCGTGCATTATGTACATAGTATTAGGTTCACTTATTTTTTATTAAACATTATTAAAAAAAATACAAAATACAAAAAATACATTATACAGAAATTAAATTATAAATAATCATAATATTCTTCATCATCTGGGGAACTGTCATCTCCTCTTGACGTTATAATTTACGGGTCTACGGTCCGATCGATCAGGTGGTCAAGATCCCACGTTTTCTCTTCTTCTTTAATGACACGATGGACTGCTTTTCTCCAGTTCTCTGGTGTCACTTCCTTAATGGTTTGATCAAACAGTAGCTTAACGTCTGAATGTCGTGTTGTGTCTTGTTACAAATCTTTTCACTTGCGCCCATATAAGTTCTATAGGATTTAGTTCGTAATGATATGACGATGTGCGCAGCACAGTTATCCTATGTTTTTCAGCTATATCTTCCACAGCATATTTAATAAAACGATGTTTGTGTAAATTTTTCTATAGACAATAGTTCCTTCTCTATCAAATTATCTTCAAATTCAATACTTTTGGTGGCTATAACCAGTCGATTATTTTTAGTTTTCTCCAAAATTAAGTTCTCTGTGCATCGTGACTTGCGTTATCCATAACTATTACTGAATCAGCTGGAATATATCATATCATTTCACCAAAATAGTCCTCAAAAACATTCGACTTCATGTCCTCGTGGTTATCTCCCGTATGGAACGACTAAAAGGTTAGCAAACCTTCTTTTAAAAATCCCTCTTCACTTCCATGTGCGCCTATGAACGACACCGAAATTGAGCCGAACTGGACGGAATTTCCCATTTTATTACTCTACACCTTTTTGAAATAGACTATAGCCATGCTTATTAATAGATGTTCAACAACTTTTTAAATTTGGACTCTGCAAGTTATGGAGAGTGTCTCTCTCTATCGGCCTTCTGAGCAACTTAAAAATAATTTTCGGCAATTTCTTTTGGCCACTTTTTTTTTATAGATTTTTTTAATATAGCATGCGTACCTTTTTAGTTGTCCCCCCGGTATAAATAAATTGCTCCTTTAACAGTTTTTATTTATATTCTGATGTAATCTTCTTACACCTCACCTAAAGAACGGCTTCAAATAAATATGTCTATCCTGATCAATGAGTGTATGGCAAATCCACGTCAAATATTTAAACTGACTGATGAGCTCGAAATAAAACAGGGATGAGCTAGAATAAATATTAGGTTTACAAGAGACGAGAGCGCCGAGTGAAAAATTAAGTTATACGTGCAGATTTGTGTTTGGAAAAGATATTATATCATTTTCACCTACTTTGTTAATTTTAATTGAAGGTATGTTAGTAGCAACAACTTATAACAAGAATATTAGGCTTTTATTAATCATACGCAATATATTTATATTTTATACAGGGTGTCCCGAAATTAGGTGACAATATTTTAAGGGGATAAAGTACATCCAAAAATAGGACTAAAATCCTCTATTAATATACCTTGAAAAACGCTTCGTTATGGGGCTAGAGCCCCCCGAATGGAATTTATGATAAGCGGGTTTTTCACAATATCTCAGAAACTGATTGACGTATCAAAACAAAATTTGATACATGTATTACCCATGACAAGACGCAGTAAACGGTTTGTTTAGCTTAGGTGTATTTCTTCCAGTGGCGTCCCACTGGGTAGGTAGTGAGGAGAATATTGCCCCAACTTATTTATTTGTAGGATTTTTTAACGCCAGGTGCAATTTTTAAAAGCACTAAAGTCTTCTATTGAAAAAAGATACTCTTGCTTCATTTCGGTAGGATTCACCATTTTTCAGTAAAATCGATTTAAAAATTTTCGGTTTTCTACAAGCCGTTGAAAAGGCTAAGGTGTTTTTTAGCATATCTCAGCAAACACTTAATATTAAAACATGAAATTTATTAGAAGTTCTACTAGCGACAAGGCATATTTATTAAAGGATGTAACATTAAAATATTTTTCCAGTGGCGTCGCACGGGGTGGAGCCTAAAGTAAATATTAAAATTTTTTTTTAATTTGAGGGGTTTTCCTTTCATAATATTTTCAAATTCTCTTAGCCTCACAAAACATAACACGCAGGTCTAGATTTTGCTTCCAACAAAATGAAAATCATTTCGAACATTTGCTTAAGAATTAGTTTCCCGTGTGGTTTTACAATTAAATTTGATTCGCAATTTGTTATTCGTTTTTGTTTTATTTTAAGTCTCTAATAAAAATAAATATTTAAAAAACAAGGGCTAAAAATCTGTTGAAAACCTTATATTCTGTCAAATTACAATAATGGAACGTTTTATTTTTAAAGAAATTACATTAAAAGTATGAGAGCCCCTCAAATTAAAAAAAAAATAGTAATATTTAATTTAAGCTCCACCCCGTGCGACGCCACTGGAAAAATATTTTAATGTTATATCCTTTAATAAATATGCCTTATCGCTAGTAGAGGTTCTAATAAATTTCATGTTTTAATATCAAGTGTTGGCTGAGATATGCAAAAAAACACCTTAGCTTGTAAAAAACCGAAAATTTAAAAATCGATTTTACTGAAAAGTGGTGAATCCTACCGAAATGAAGCAGAAGTACCTTTTTTTAATAGAAGACTTCAGTGCTTTTAAAAATTGCACCTGGCGTTAAAAAATCCTATAAATAAAAAAGTTGGGGCAATATTCTCCTCACTACCTACCCAGTGGGACGCCACTGGAAGAAATACACCTAAACTAAACAAACCGTTTATTGCGTCTTGTCATGGGTAAAACATGTATCAAATTTTGTTTTGATACCTCAATCAGTTTCAGAGATGATTTAAAAAAACCGCTTATCATAGCTTCCATTCGGGGGGCTCTAGCCCCATAACGAAGCATTTTTCAAGGTATATTAATAAAAGATTTTAGTCCTATTTTTGGATGTACTTTCACCCCTTAAAATATTGTCACCTAATTTCGGGACACCCTGTATATCTTTAAAAATCTTGTGTGTCAAAATAAAAGGTCAAGTGTAAAAAAGTACCTTAGACCAATAATTACTATAGACAAGTTGGGTTGTGTACAGATTTTTATTAATAATTAACTAACCAGCAAGTTTGACTGTGACATCCCGCCTGACCAAAACATGACGCTGCGCTGGAGTGACACAACTATATATCATTGTAACATGATTTATCACTGAGCTTAGTATAGAAACATCAAGGGGATGTCCTCAAGTTGCACTAATATACGCGTATTTAAAGAAATAATTGTGATATAGTGTGATTGATTTTGGATCTTAGCCAGTTTTTGCCAGTCAACAAAATCCCGCTATTCGATTTTTCATAAGCTAAAATCTCGGCAACCACTGACTCTTGAAAACCGAATTTTGCTTCGTTAGAAAGAATGAGACGCCGCTCAATATGGAACAGGTTTTTACCAAATTGTTGTGTAGTTTTAGATCAATTTGCCATTGAAATATCGTTTATCGAAAAATAAATAGTCTTGTCTATGGTAAAACTGATCTAAGAAAAGTACCCATGGCAATTATAGTTTATTTCAGAAAGGTGTAGAGTAATAAAAGCCAATTAGGTATGCAAATAGGCTACAGAGTGACCCAACGAATATTTAAGCCACTTTTATAATTTGGCATTGGTATTATTGGAAAATTCTTTATTTTCATCAAGTGCAGGTAGTACCGCACGGGTTTGGACCAATTTATGGGTTTTGACTATTGTTATCCATTCAGAAACACTGAAAATGGTGTGACAAAGGCGTGCATTATCTACATAGTAATTAGGTACACTTATTTTTTATTAAACATTATAAAAAAATACAAAATACACAAAATATGTCTTGGCATGATCACGTTGCCGCAATTGCCAAGGCAGCTGCACAGAAACTTGGTGTACTTTTCCGCACCAAAAGGTTGTACACACCTCATCAACTTTTGACACTCTACAAAGCCCAGATTCGACCATCATTAGAATATTGCTCTCATGTCTGGAGCTCTGCACCCAAGCACACCCTTCGGATACTGGATTCCATTCAAAGGAGAGCCGTTCGTCTGATCGGCGACCCCGAGCTGACCAAGACCCTCGATAGCCTGGAGCATCGAAGACAGGTTGGTGATTTGGCTCTCTTTTACAGATATTTCCATGGCAGGTGTTCGACTGACATTGCCCACTTGATTCCACCTAGAGCAATTCAAAACAGAAATACACGGCAAACCACTGCCGCTCATCCATATGTTGTTCAGCTTAGTACTCCTCGAACTTCATTGTTCAAGAATTCTTTCATCTGGAGAACGTCATCTTTGTGGAATGATCTTCCTGAGGTCGTGTTTCCCAATGAATACAATCTTCAACGTTTCAAGACCAACGTTAATCGCTTTTTTCGCACTCGCACCGCTCCCAGAGCGCCTTAAAGGATTTTTCCTACAGTGCAGGTGTTTTATCATAAAAAAAAAAAAAAAAAAATACATTATACAGAAATTAAATTAATAAAAATCATAATATTCTTCGTCATCTCGGGAAATGTCATCTCCTCTTGGCGTTATAATTAACGGGTCGACGGTCCGATCGATCAGATGGTCAAGATCCCATATTTTCTCCCCTTCTTTAATGACATGATGGACTGCTTTTCGCCAGTTCTCTGGTGTCACTTCCTTAATGGCATCATCAAACAATAGCTTAACGTCATTCATTTTGAATGTCGTGTTGTTCTATAGAATTTAGTTCGCAATGATACACGCAGCACAACTACACTGTTTTTCAGTTATATCTTCCATGGCATATTTCATAAAACGATGTTTGTGTAAATTTGCTATAGCTAATAGTTCCTTCTTTATCAAATTATCTTCTTTTTTTGGTTAGTAATTTAATGCACAAAATTTACCTGCGCCTATGGCCAACACCGAAATTGAGCCGAACTGGACGGAATTTCCCGTTTTATTACTCTACACCTTTCTGAAATAGACCACGAGACCTAATCGGTTATATTGAAAATAAAACGCAATATGGGTCTCAAATGGTGTTCTAATTTAACGATCAGTCATTAATTTGGCTGTAGAACAGCTGTAATCCGGTGTTCGTCGGTAAATACCTGCTGTACATTAAAAGGATTTATGTTACCGAATCGATAAAGCTCAAATAGGCTTGTTTTGTTACTTTTACAGGGCCTTTAGTCATATTAGATTGTGAGCGGCTATTATTTATTTTTTATACAAATTCTCTTATCAATGCATTTTTCGTGGAACGCCTGGAAGAAAATACCATGGAAAAACAATAAGAGGGGACATGATACCGATAAAAGCAGCTGTAGAGTAGATAAAAAAGATGAATTTCTGCTTTTCAATACAGAAAATATTTTTTCCTACGACCATCTATGAAAATGAGAAAAAAAGCACGGTTAATTTGGCTAGAAAGCACCGTATATCACACGCGTGTTGATACAAAATATTTCAACACTACTGTTGAAATACAAGGCACACTATTTATTTTAAACATATGGTGCCAATTTTACAGACCACTCCTATTTATTAAAAATAACAAATTATAGAAAGCAGTAATTTATCATGTATTTGTCAAGTGATTTAGAATTATAGTGTGAAAATACGCCATCTGAAATTATAAAAAATGTTAATAATATACTGGAAAATCTATTACCAGAAAAAATAAATCGCGCTGAAGAGAGTGTCACGTATTAAACAACAAATTTTTGTCGGTAGCGATAGCGTAGAGAATAGAGCTCTAGCCTACAGATCGCGAGGTCACAGATTCAAATCCCATTAGGAGTATTTGACTTTTCTTTAAAAAAACATTAAATAATTTATACAATTATTTTAAATTGAAATCTTCCTTGTTGGGAGGATTTTTTAAATTTATATTTAATGCAACTTTCCTTCCAAGTTTTTCATTCTCGTTAATCTAGAAGTGAATCCAGGATTAGTTCTTCCTATGATATATAAAATAAGAAAAAGTTAAACTACAAATAAAGGAAAAGCCTATTGACAAATTATGAGACCAGATATTAAGTGGAATATATATTCAGTGCCATGGTCATAATTCCAGAGAGTTTGCTGCTACCTCAGGTGTCCCCCAGGGGTCACATCTGGGACCCCTACTTTTCATTATATTTCTTAACGTTCTTTTTTTTATCCTAGACGTCGATCATCTAATTTATGCCGACGATGTCAAGTTATATCTTAGAATTAAAGACGAGAGGGACTGCATGAAATTACAAAATAACTTTGAAAAAAGGTGGTGTAGAAAAAATAAATTGCTGCTGAATGTGTCTAAGTGCAGTGTTGTTACCTTTACTAAAAAGGTGCATCCCATTGTATATGAATATAGTATAAATGGGGATATGTTAAAACGGTGTGAGTCTGTGTGTGATCTTGGTGTTTTGCTGGACTCAAAGCTCTCTTTCCGTGAACATTATTCTAAAATTGTTGGAGAAAGCTTAAAATTGTTGGGCTTTATTATAAGAAACGCTGGAGATTTTACGAGTTGGGACACACTTAGATTGTTATTTAATAGCTTTGTTAGGTCACGCCATGAGTACTCCTCGGTTATTTGGTGTCCTTTCTATCAGACCCACATCAATAATCTGGAAAAGATTCAAAAACGCTCTTTAAAGTACACCAGTTTTAGGCTAGATGGAATCTATCCTGAAATAGGATACCCGCACGATAATCTCTTAACAAGATTTTCTATGGAAAGCCTTGAAACACGGCGAACAAAATCTCAAATTATCTTTTTGCATAACGTACTTTTCGGGAAAATTGATGCTGGGAACATTTTACAATCCCTGCACTTTCAGGTGCCAAGGCCAACCTCGCGTAATTACCTGACTTTTGCTCTACCAACTCCAAGGACAAATACACTTAAGTTTTCTCCATTACATCAAATATGTGAAAAATACAACAAAATTCAAAACCAGCTAGACATACTTGCACTGTGGCCTCCATTAAACGCATAATTCTATAATTATTTACATATTATATGTATATTATACATAAACATACAACTTTATTATTATTTTTACTATATCTATGTTTTTTCTTTTTGATAATGCTTTATGTTATGTTAAAACATTTTTATTTCCTATTCGATAATTGGAACCTTCTGTAGAATGTGGTAATATTAAATAAATATAATCCAAAGTATGTTAATTTCAACACTAGTGTTGATATTTTTTTTCAAGACTAGTGTTGAAATATTTTTTTTCGCAAATCAACGGCTTTTTAAATAATTCTTTGTGGTCGTAGGAAAAATAGTGTACATTTCTCTTGTGAAAGTGATTATTGTAAAACTTGGAGAATTTCTGCACTCAGCTGACGCCTCGTGCTAAATACCTCCTCGTTTGAAAAGTATCACTTTCATCACACACACACGCGATAAAAACTTACTGCGTTACTGGGTTTTTATCGCGTTTTTATTTCTTAAAAATGCCTTGAAAGAACAGGCTCGCTGTACTGGAGGTCGCTTACGGGTTATGACTTTCTGATGAGTACTAACAAGAACGAAACAGCCTGTCATTGTCTACCTGTGCCCCAGGGATTCCATTACCTTTGGCGTCCCTGTGTACTTTAATGCAAAAGATAGACGCACTACTCTGTCCGCTTGCCGCTAAACTTCTTTTCTTTATATATTTCAACGGACACTAAATTCCACTATTTTATTAAAATAGTTACCAGTTGAAACATTGTGACTTAAAACAAATAAACAATCAAAGCAAGTCCAATCACCTGTAAAGACATTCGTCATAATTACAGGAGTCCCTGATTAATTTCCTCTTAACATTTTTAACTTATTTCTATAAGTTTGTTAGAGGTGCTTTTATGCTCAACAGTGTCTAACAACGACACAGATGTCGCTCCGTGCAACATCTTACTGGTGAGCCCTACCAAATACTGTGTAAGCAGTTTTGAGTTGCTCCTTTCTTTCGTCGGATCCTAGCTTTACTGATGAGCCATGATATGGCGAAACGCGTCTAGGGATGGATCTGACGAAATGAAAAAAAATCCCTCTTCTGTAAATATTTTTCTGCTAGAACTATGTCACCGATTGGACGCAGTCGGAAAATATGACATCCATTTAAATTCGATCAAAGAATAAAAAGATTTTCCTACAAATAATATCAAATAAATACAGCAGAACTACTACAAATTACGACACTCAACGGCTCAAAAGCACATTAACAAATGATTGCATCAATATGTACGCAGGCTGTCCTGCTAAGGAACCAAATAATCGCTTTAATGTAAAGATGCATCAATTATTGTTGTGAAATTACAGACTTGTCTATTTTCGCTGTGATTTTAAGAATTAATTATATTTTTTGCGTAATTTTACCAGCATGTCGTGTAAATAATTAGTTTTTAGTCCTTGCTAAGTATTTTCACACGGAAATTACATTTTACCCAAAAAATCATCAAATTATCCATCAAAACTATATTACAGACACCTTAATGTAATTATTTAGAATGTTTATCAAGATACATTTAGATAGTCTGCGAAATTAGCTTTTAAAACCAAAATACTCACTGGTAAAACCATCCCCTGTAAAATTATATCCAGTAAGTAACTACTCTAACGCATATTTTATTTTTTTTCAGAATGCTTGGGGGAGTGGCTGGTCGCCACATGTCAAGACGAAGAGGTTCCTCCCCGGCAATCAAGTGGGATGATGGGCCCCCTCCGGTCAGTAGATATGCCAGAAGGAGACGAGCAGTCACCACTATGGATCACAAAAGTTGCGCGCTTATACAGACTAGGCTTAAGTTGGGAGATATCATGTAAGTTTGTGAAATTGTCGTAATATTGTTATAAAAAATGCAGGCCCTAAACGATCAGTTTTAATACCTAGCTGGGTGCAGGCGGATAGATGAGGGCTAGGACATGGGGTTAAGCCCCCCCCCTCTTACTCGAGATTAGCCCCTCTAGACTAATTAGTGTTTTTACATATTTTTTTTTGTAGGATGACTTTTTTTTGAAGTCACCGTTTGAAGATGCTAAATTAATTCGCTCTCGATCTTTTATTATAAAAGGCACTTTCAGGAGGTGTAGTAAGATTGTGTATAATTTCTACACGGGACTTAAGTCCCTCCCAAATATAGGTGTCTAGTTGCGCCACTAATGACCAGAGCTGTGAAAGTTACTTCAGAAAAGTAACTAGTTACTTTTTCGATACTTTTGTACAAATGTATCTAGATACTTATAAGGAATAGATACTTTTACCTAAAAGTAACTGAGTTAAAGTAACTAGTTATAGTAACTAAGATACTTTTAAAGTAACTAGTTACATTGATTGTCACTAGTTACTAAAAGTAACTAAGATACTTTTGAGTAACTAGTTATTTTAATTGTAACTACGAAACTCTAAAAATAACTAAGATGCTTTTGAACATCATAAATTTACCAGTTAGTGATAACTCCTTTTCCTGTACACACTACCACTATTACCATCAGAAAACTAAACTAAGAAGTGTTAATTCGAACAACGAACAAGTAGAATAAAATGCTTTCCAAGAAATTTCGCGTTCCAACCAGTTTGCTGTTTGACGCTCGCGACTCGCAGCTCGTCCCTTCGTGAAAATCTGATTAACGGCAGCCGATCGTCCCTTGGTCATCATCTGATGGACGGCACGTGTGCATAATTGGTATCCTATAGGAACTTTAAAAGTACCTAACTTAGTTACTTTAAAAGTAACTTAGTTACTCCTAAAAAGTAACTAGATACAAGTTATTTCTCAAAAGTAACGTAGTTACAGTTACTTTTGGCATGATTCAAAAAAGAACTAAGTTACTAAGTATCTAGTTACTTAAGTTACTCACAGCTCTGCTAATGACAATGTTAGTCTGCAGCCCGAATTTTAAACGAACTTTGGGCGTGGCCCCGAAAATTTCTCCGCTTTCCGCTTTCTTCTCTAGGTACAATTTCGTAAAATACATGTAGTCCCGACTGTCTTATCTAAAAAAAAAATGTCCTTACGCCCACTGAGCCCCCCCCCCCCCGCTCGTAGCATATTTTCTGGCTACGACACTGGCAGGCACAAATCCCTATTTTAATAAAAAATTAAATAATAGTCTAAACAATGAAATTGTGAAGGGAGCGGCACAAAACCTCTTAAAATTGTCGACGTGTGTAATAAGCAAACTAACATTGTGGAGTACATTAACTCTTCTACATCAAAAAAGTGGAATTAAAAGAGATAATACACTATCAAGTTTTCATTTTCATGCGGGTATATTACAAGCCATAATATAGCTCACATACGAGCATTATGAGATACTCGAAAAGTTGAAATTGCTCTATTTCGTTTTCATTAAAAAATAACACAAATTGTTACGTTTGTATGATAATCACATTTCAGACTGGATATCACTATTTAATCTTATCATAATAGAAATTTTATTATTTAAATATTGGATGTTTATTTCCTCCCTCAGCTTACATTTGATCGGTTCTGTCTTATTCTCGTGCGACAAGATGAGAGCGAGATGAAAGTAGTCCTATAATACCCCTTCAATACGAGACGAGAGAATCCCGCATACAGTGAATTTGTTATACCCGAATTTACAGTTTGTATGATGAAAAGAAGCTTAGCGGCAAGCGGACAGAGTAGTGCGTCTATCTTTTGCATTAAAGTACACAGAGACGCCAAAGGTAATGGAATCCCTGGGGCACAGGTAGACAATGACAAGCTGTTTCGTTCTTGTTAGAACTCATCTGAAAGCCATAACCCGTAAGCGACCCCCAGTACAGCGAGCCTGTTCTTTCAAGGCGTTTTTAAGAAATAAAAACGCGATGAAAACCCAGTTACGCTATCAGAAGGAATCAACTCAATGCAAAAGATAGCCATCTAACGTGAAGGATAGGAAAAATGTTTCCTATACTGGTGAAGTGGCCGTTCCGTGCTTGGTTTATTTAGATTTATTTATTTCTACGTTTTCATGTTAGATGGCTAACTTTTGCATTGAATTGATTCCTTCTGATGGCGTTACTGGGTTTTCATCGCGTTTTTATTTTTTAAAAACGCCTTGGAAGAACAGGCTCGCTGTACTGGGGGTCGCTTACGGGTTATGGCTTTCTGATGAGTTCTAACAAGAACGAAACAGCCTGTCATTGTCTACCTGTGCCTCAGGGATTCCATTACCTTTGGCGTCCCTGTGTACTTTAATGCAAAAGATAGACACACTACTCTGTCCGCTTGCCGCTAAGCTTCTTTTCTTTATATATTTTAACGGACACTAATTTCCACTATTTTAGTTTGTACGATGTTTGATACACGAAAGCCAGCGAATAGCCGACACGCGTCGCGTTTCTGAGAGTAGGGTTCGCCCCTGATGTTAGACAGGGAGAGCATCATTAAACGACTGAGATGAATTACAATTTTAAAAATA
Organism: Polydrusus cervinus; assembly: GCA_935413205.1. NCBI lineage: Eukaryota > Metazoa > Arthropoda > Insecta > Coleoptera > Curculionidae > Polydrusus > Polydrusus cervinus. Next base: position 18,734,241 of record OW284519.1, on the reverse strand, counting down.
GACTAAAATTGAACTTTCGGTTTTCAAAAACCAGTACTTGTTTTTGAGAAATTATTTTAATAATTAAGTAATTAATTAAGTTAATAATTAATTAAGTTGTTTAGAAATAATTATAGTCTATTTCAGAAAGGTGGATGGTAGAGTAATAAAATGGGAAATTCCGTCCAGTTCGGCTCAATTTCGGTGTCGGCCATAGGCGTAGGTAAACTTTGTGAATTAAATTATTTTTGATAACTAACCAATGAAAATAAAAGAAGTTAATTTGATAAAGAAGGAACTATTAGCTATAGCCAATTTACACAAACATCGTTTTAAGAAATATGCCGTGGAAGATATAGCTGAAAAACATAGTGTAACTGTGCTGCGCACACCGCCATATCATTGCGAACTAAATCATATAGAACTTATATCTTCGCAAGTGAAAGGATTTGTGGCAAGACACAACACTACATTTAAAATGAAAGACGTTAAGCTATTGTTTGATCAATCCATTAGGATAATAACACCAGAGAACTGGCGAAAAGCAGTCCATCATGTCATTAAAGAGGAGGACAATATGTGGAATCTTGACAACCTGATCGATCGGACCGTCGACCCGTTAATTATAACGTCAAGAGAAGATGACAGTTCCTCAAAGGACGAAGAATATTATGATTTTTTATAATTTAATTTCTGTATAATGTATTTGTTGTATTTGTATTTTTTTTATAATGTTTAATAAAAAATAAGTGTACCTAATACTATGTACCGGGTGGTCAACTAAGAATGACCGCCGGCCATATCTCAGAAACTAGTAATCTTACAGCATCCGGGTAAATTTTTTTATGACAAAAGTGCCCAAGAGAAAATGATGGAAATTATTTTTAAGTTCAGCATTTTGCCGCAAGAGGGCGTAATTGAGAAGTAAATTTTAAAATTTTACATAATGTTCGAAAATTCCACATTAAGGTATATCTTTGATAACACCATTAAAAATCTTGGACAATTATGCATCATTTTGGTCTTATACTCATTGGCGTACCGACTTTAATAAGAGGGGCGGAAGCTGTTGAAAGTGTAATTAGTTAAATCGCTGTAACTTTTAAACGACTTATCCGATTTTAGCAAACTAAAGACTGTTTTGAAGAGAAATGTATGCACTTTCACCAATTGTATTTAGTTGTCCATAATAGTTCTAAAAAAAATGCTAGAGGGCGCAATTTGCAATATTAACACATTTTTTGATTTTACTCCGAAAAAATAAATCATACGGTATAATTATGATACCATAATCGAAAAGTAGATGAAATTTGCTAGAAAAAATATTAAAACCGCAGCTCGATATCTCCGTTCATTTCAGCGTTATCGCCAATAGAATAATTTTTATAACTAAGCGATTATATATTTATTAGAAAAAAAGTGGTACGCCACTGATATTTTTTCATGTGGATACTATTTATGATTAGCATGGTCAATTCTGCATAAAAATGGTCTCTTGCGTTTTTCTCCTCAGGCACACCATTATTAATTAAAATAATTAAATTAAATTAGCTCTTCTATTATTAACATTGATAATTCAAAATTTTATTTTATAAAAATTGGTGGAAATGACCACCTTCACTTAATAGGCATGCATGAAGATAATTTAATTTAATTATTTTACTTAAGAACGGTGTGCCTGAGGCGAAAAACGCAAGAGACCATTTTTATGCAGAATTGACCAGGCTAATCAGAAATAATATCCACATGGAAAAATATCAGTGGCGTACCACTTTTTTTCTAAAAAATATTCTTTATTTAAAATTTTAAAAATTATTCTATTGGCGATAACGCTGAAACGACCGGAGATATCGAGCTGCGGTTTTAATATTTTTTCTAGCCAATTTTATCTACTTTTCGATTATGGTATTATAATTATACCGTATGATTTATTTTTTCGGAGTAATATCAAAAAAATGTGTTATTATTACGAATTTCGCCCTCTAGCATTTTTTTTGAGAACTATTATGAACAACTAAATAGGAGTGGTGAAAGTGCATACATTTCTCTTCCAAACAGTCTTTAGTTTGCTAAAATCGGATACGTCGTTTAAAAGTTACAGGGATTTAACTAACACTTTCAACAGTTAAACAGTTAAAGTCGGTACGCCAATGACCATACGATAAAAATGATGCATAATTGTTAAAGCTTTTTAATGGTGTTATAAAACCTAAATGTGGAATTTTCGGAGATATGTAAAATTAAAAAAAAAAAAAAAAAACGCCTCCTTGCGGCAAAATGCGGAACTTAAAAATAATTTCCAGCATTTTCTCTTGGACACTTTTGTCATAAAAAAATTTACCCGGATGCTGTAAGATTACTAGTTTCTGAGATATGGCCGGCGGTCATTCTTAGTTGACCACCCGGTACATAATGCACGCCTTTGTCACGCTATTTTCAGTGTTTGTAAATGGATAACAATAGGCAAAACCCATAAATTGACCCAAACCCGGGTGGTACTACCTGCACTTGATGAAAATAAAGAATTTTGCAATGAAATCAATACCAAATTATGAAAGTGGCTTAAATATTCATTGGGTCACTCTGTAGTCCCTTTGCATACCTAATGAGCTATTATCACTTTACATCATTCTGAAATAGGCTATAAGTCACCAATCGAACAATCGAAAAAAATTGATTATAATCGATTAAAAAAAAAATGTTTTAATCGATTTTTTTTTCTCAACCCTATAGTTGATTATAAAAGTAACTTAAAATAAAAAGTTTTTATGAAGGAAAATATTAAACATTTAATTTTTTCTAAAACATTTCAAACTCATTCATAATACAATACATACACAGGAAATTAAAAAGCAGTTTGTGAGTGTTTCAAATCGATATTTCAGAATATTGTGGGGTAAACAGAGACATCGTGTTTATAAAATAAACCAACTGAAAGGTGTTTTTAAATTAGAATTTTAATTAATCGAAAAAAGTATGTAAACGACCAACTTGGGAAGCGTCAGCTATAAATTTTAAAATAACATTAAGTTTAAGAGTATCAAGCAATATTTCTAAATTCTTCTCCAAAGTTACCTGCTCCATAAAATATTATGTCTATATCGGATGGTGCATCGTGGTTGGAAACATAGGAAATCCCATGCAAGTTTTAGACTGTCCAAATATTTGCTCCCCTGTTGACTTTAGAGCGGGGTTGTAGGGAGACTTTTTTAGGGTCTCTGTGTGGTGAGTACACATGCAAAGTTTGAACAATTTTGGACAACCCAATCTTAACTTATTTGAATAGGATTGTGGTTGGTTTTTCATTCAAATTTAACAGGTGATGCTGCGGACACCAGCATTGATTGGACTTGTCAACTTGTGATTTGTCATTGTTAAATGTAATTTGCAAACGGTAGGCTTTTTAAAAATCTTTGACAGATACTTTTTAAAATGGATTTAACTAATATTGTCAAATAAAACGAATATTATTTTCAAAACGGATCTTCCAATTGAAAACGAATTATTTTACTTACAATAAATCCTGTAAGGCGCTCTGGGAGCGGTGCGTGTGCGAAGAAAGCGATTAACGTTGGTCTTGAAACGTTGAAGATTGTATTCATTGGGAAACACGACCTCAGGAAGATCATTCCACAAAGATGACGTTCTCCAGATGAAAGAATTCTTGAACAATGAAGTTCGAGGAGTACTAAGCTGAACAACATATGGATGAGCGGCAGTGGTTCGCCGTGTATTTCTGTTTTGCATTGCTCTAGGTGGAATCAAGTGGGCAATGTCAGTCGAACACCTGCCATGGAAATATCTGTAAAAGAGAGCCAAATCACCAACCTGTCTTCGATGCTCCAGGCTATCGAGGGTCTTGGTCAGCTCGGGGTCGCCGATCAGACGAACGGCTCTCATTTGAATGGAATCCAGTAGCCGGAGGGTGTGCTTGGGTGCAGAGCTCCAGACATGAGAGCAATATTCTAATGATGGTCGAATCTGGGCTTTGTAGAGTGTCAAAAGTTGATGAGGTATGTACAACCTTTTGGTACGGAAAAGTACACCAAGTTTCTGTGCAGCTACCTTGGCAATTGCGGCAACGTGATCATGCCAAGACATATTACCTCCCAGATTGACCCCCAGCAAATTAATAGACGGTGCCAGGGGAATTGCGTGTCCTGCCATGACTATATCCGGTTCTGCAATGTTAACCTTTTTGGAGAAGACTGCTGCCTGGGTTTTCTTAGCATTAAATTCGACTTGGTTACTGTCACCCCAAGCCAAGATTTCTTCCAGGTCCTTGTTGAGGCGCAATACTTCATTTTCTTCATTTCACGGTATACAGGTACCTATATTTTAAAAACCTTATATTAAGTTAACTTCATTGTACTACACTTTATAAATTCAAAGCAGTTGGCTCTCTTTACACAATTTTAGCATAAACGATGGTGAATTTTGATTTTCTACAGAAACTTAACTAAGAAGATGCAAAAGATCGAGTTTCCCGATTGAGATTTTGAGGTGCCCCAAAGTATTGAAAAAGTAAATTGATGGAAAAAAATTATAAAAGGCAATATCTAACAAAGGGTCTATTCTATAGCCTTTGTATATACAATAACCAACCTTATATACGTTTTTACAATATCGCCACTCTTTTTAAGATATGTACAAGATTTGCAATAAAAAAAATCTATATTTACTAAAATTATGAATTTTCAAAAAATTCTGAAGCACCTCTAAACGTTGAGCATTTTCTGAAATAAAATTTGTTCCTTCCAATTTATTCTTTAAATTCGTATGGAATACCTGGGAAAACTTTAGGAGTGTTTCTTAAAACGACCATCCAAAATATGGTTAGTGTTTACAGACGCCTTGAGAATTTTGATATTCGAAAGTTTTCGTTAAAATATTTATATTTTTAATTTGTGGAAACGGGATGTAATTTCACAGAAAAGTTTACCAATATTTCTCCAGGCAACTGTAGAAAATATACTTTGGCTAGCTCGACGTTTAGAGGTGCCCCAGGAGTTTTTTAAAATCGAAATCATGGCTTCCTTCCAAAACATTTCGCCCCTCCCGCCCCTAAAGTTTGCATACGCCACTGTATGCAGGTAGTACTTGCCGCTAATTATATTATATTAGAAACAGTGGCTCCGGGGGGGGGGGGGGGGGACAGTCGGGACTACTTATATTTCATGATATTGTACCTAGTGAAGAAGGTGGAAAATTTTCGGGGCCACGCCCAAAGTTCGTTTAAAATTGACTATCAAATTTCGAAAATTAAATCATTAAAATTTGTTTTCGTAAATGTATTTTTTTTATATTCCTAGCTGGCTCTTTATAAAAAAAAAACATTTTTTATATTAAATTTATGAAAAATATGAATATTGGTGTCAATCCAAAATTTTAACATAAGGTGTATATATGACTTTAACCAGCGTTGTTTGGGCTCGGTTTTTCATGATTAAAAATAAAGTAAATATCGCTCACCACGCCAAAATTGATGATTTTTTCAGAAATCACGTATTTTAGGAGCGTAGATCTAAGAGCGGTTTTTGGTGCAAATACTTAGGTTTTGAAATACTCCTTCTTAAGTACCGTTTTGTATATTCATAATAAAGCATTCTCGTTTCTTCCCGCACTAATTTTATTATTATAAATTTTCACACTTCTTTCATAAAAAATGTTTCAATTAAAATTTTTACTTTAATTTTTATTTTTAAAAAAATACCTAATTATTTTTGTTTTTTTTGTAAAAATATTTTATTGTATTGGGTTATATTTTTGTTGATTTAAAATAGCTCTAAAAAAGGGAAAACGGAACAGACTATTATATAAAATACTATAATATTATTCTTTTTACTCGTTGTCCTATAAAATTGCAGCATAAATCAATAACTAAAACGATATGCCTCCGAAACCTTAATCTCTATCTAAAATAGGACTTTTAGAAGAAAAAGTTTAAAAAATAAACGTTTCCTACACTACCTTTGTAGTCTAAGCCAGGAATACATTATTTAAAAATTTAAATTAAGACTCCAAGCGTGGGACGAAAAATTAGGTTGCAATTAGATGTTTTGACCCCGAGCTCCTCGGCTTAGTGGGGTATTTAGTGGGTTAGTGGGGGGGGGGCTGCTGGGCTGCCACCACCCCCCCCCCACTAAATACGCCACTGATTAAAAATATTGCGTTCTCTTGCAGCGAATCCTGTCCATGTTTATTAATGGTTTTTAAAACCTTTTTAACTACAGATATTAGAGAATGAGAGAAAGGTATTATTATTAAAAGGAAATAATTTTAATATTTTTTAGAATACAATGAATTTTATATATTTATCTTAATTTTGTATATTCTCTTTCTTTTCAATTTTTTTTCTGCTGAGAAAAAATTCAATAATTTGTTTAGTTTTTTTTTGTAATTCACTTGAAGAAAACCCGTAATCTAACATGGAAAATTTTTCACTTAAAGCCGCTACAAGAAGAAATTAAAAATGTGCCTGTCGCAAAATAACTTTAAAAAAATGTCAAAATTACTAGATGATACGTTTTTAATTAGGTTTATCTTCCAATTTCATTAAACTAATTAAGAATTTTAATAGCATCCATGTAGCTGCTAATTAAATCTATATTAATTACTCTTTTTTAAGTTTAAAGAAGGGTTGAAAAGTTAGCGAACCCTCGTTATGGGCCGAATTACCTCTGAAGTGTTGAAATAAGCGAGACAACGAATAAAAACGGGCTGATTAGCATGTTTTACCCTTAAAGGTTTTTTTCTTGTTTTTCACCGGATTTATGCAAAATATAAAATGATTTTTATCGGTGAGTTAATTAATTGGCGAGCTGTTTAGTAAAGATTTGTGCGATTTATGCAAAAAATTAGAGGTCGATATGTTTACACCGTAAAACGGGGCAACTTGGGCACCCTTATTTATTTTTTTATACAGGGTGTTTCACGGTGGATACGGAACTTTGCCTTAATTTAACCATCTTATATTACCGTTTTCAAGACGCCCTTGTACGCACACGAACTTGTAGCACCCTATATAGGTTCGAATTGTATCATCCGCCATGCGGAACATAAAAATATTGCGGTTATTCATGTTAATTCCCTATTTTTCATTAAAATTTTAAACGATGCCCCGATATTATCTTAAAAATCTATACTGACGCCGCGTCCCTTAATTCTCCTAAATTCGTTTTTATAATATTTTCTATATAAAAAAATTAATTTTATTGCCATCGTCAGACACAGGTACAACATGCGCGGTGTTTTTCATAGTTTAAAACAACGAACAATAAATTTCTTTTAACTTAAATAACAGTTGAAGAAATTTCCATATTAGCAGAACGACTCGATATTGGGTCTTTCAACAGTGGATCCGACCTCGCTAATATTTGCCGTGGTAAATTATTGGGGTCCTTCTTGACACGAATTACAAAAAAACTAAATAAACGTTTGGGTTTTCACGCAGAACAATTATTTTGTAATAAAAATAACTTTCTGCCATTCTTCAATTAGAGTCCAAATTTAAAAAGTTTTTAAATATGGTCAAGATTCGGGTCAAGAGAATCCAATATTCTTCGTCAAATAATTTCACATGGAGCTGATAACCTTGGAAAATAATTTAGAAATATTGGTCGGATGCATTTATAACAAGGTTGTAAAGTTCAATTTTTTAGCCGGTATTTCCCTAATGGGTTTTTTAATTTACGTGTTACATCTACGTGAGGATAAAAATAATGGTAGCGTGCAACGCTCCTAATTGATTTACCTCCGAATTTATCAAAATAAGTCCGTTAACGCTGTTGGGGGCTCCGCTTAATTTATAGCAAAAGGTTAAAATGAAAAGCGACTTAAAAGTCGGCAAGTGGATTTTCTTTGATTTGTTGTTCTGTTTTTGTTGATATAAATACTGGGTGATTCACGTTGATTGGCCTATTAGAAGAGCTGGGAGACGAGTAGCCCTATCTTTCTAAAAATTTGACAGCAGGCATAATTGGTTTTGGGCTTTTAAAATATTATATTTTGACGTTTTTATTACTTCCGGTTATACCGGAAGTTAATGCCAACTTTGCTATTTCAAATAAAACACCCTGTATATTTTAGCATTTTTGATTACCTTATTAAAATCTAAATAACTTTTGTTAATAATAATCTATTCCTATCTCTAACCGTTTTGAGATATGAATTATAAAAGGATTTTTTTGTGTAAAAACGCTCCGAGAAGAAAGTTTAGTAACTCTGAAACTAATTAAGGTAAACATTTAAAATTTTCTAAGCTTTCAAGTAATATATAAATCTTTAGTTTAAATTACTTAGGTTTCACGTTTTTTATACAGGAAGTTCTTAAAATTGTGCCAATGTCTCCATTTAAATAAATGTGCATAAGTCAATTTTTGCAAACGGAACACCCTATTTTTTAGCTTACTAGCGTGTAGAGAATTAAATTTCCTATCTAAATGCCTTATATATTACAATCCACATTTTTAGTCGTTTTGGAATTATGAGCAATTTAAATAAAAAATCTTAAAATTTCTTTTTGTGTTAATGCGACATTATTTTTGAAAAGAAGGCTTCGACTGGGACTTTCGTTTGACTTACGGTATAACCGGAAGTAACAAAAACCTCAAAAGATAATGTTTTAAAAGCTCAAAACCAATTATGCCTGCTATCAAATTTTTAGAAAGATAGGGTTACTCGTGTTCGAGATCTTCTAATAGGCCACTCAACGTGAATCACCCTGTATATAAAAACATTTTTTCACTAATATTAAGAGCAGAGGCGGTTCCCCGAAGGAGGCAAGGGATGCCAAGCCTCCTCAGTAATTCTTGCCCTACTACACATTTTCTTGGTTTCTTACTTAAATAGTAACTTTTAATTTACACCCAGCAAATATGTAATATGGTTTTATTCGGATTCATAAAGTATTTCCTTATTAGCTATTCGACTATTTAATATTTTTTTTAAAATCTGACAATAGCGCATGAGGCTGGTGGCTGATAAGTCTCCAAGGTTTTTCCCAAAAGCCATATTAATAAGCTCTGATAAACACGAAATCGTGAGAGGGAAATAGAAATTTCTAACATTTTAACTACCATAAGTGGCAACGTCTACTGGCAAGCAGCCTCTGACCAATCACGAGTGTGAGCTCTCCCACGTGCGAATAGATCACCTGTTTTTCAACGCCCGCGAACTGGTTTCGTGTGTCGTGAACGAATTTAGCGCGCGCTCTTCTGGTATTTGTAGGTTTAATTTTGGATTTTTCGCGGTTTCGCCGGGTTTGTGAAGTGAACATTGCATCGATTGGGTATTTTATTTAGTTTAGCCGTTTAGTGATACTTTGGATTACCTATAATTTAAAAATGAGTGCCGAAGTCTTTAATTTGGACTGTAATTTAGTGGAATATTTTTTACCCAACTCGTTTAATTCCCTAAATTACGATGACAAACTTGTAGTGAAAACAGATGTCCAGAGCCAGAATGAAAAAGCCTAGTAGTAAGTACAGGAAAACAAAACCGTAGCTTTTAAACATATTATTTACAAAAATATTTATGGCTTACTGGATCCGAGGTAAGAAATACATTTTTTTGCTGGTATTGTTTACCATTCTCTTCCGATAAATCGTCCTGCTGGAAAAAAAAACTAGGATATAATAAGGATTTAAAAAATTTATTACGCGAGCTTGAGAGACATGAAAAATCACAAGAACATATAACATCAAGTGTTAAATTTAAGTTATTAGGGAAACAGAATATAATAAATATTATTGATTCCGCACGATTACGTGAGATAGAAAATCATAATAATAAGGTTAGAGAACATCGTGACATCTTAACAAAATTAATTTATTTTATTTTATATTTTATCGTCTCAGGATCTGGGTTTTAAAGGATACGACGAATTTAAAGGGTCTTTAAATAAGGGTAATTTTAAAGAATTATATATTATATAATCACCTCTTGACGTTATAATTAACGGGGCGACGGTCCGATCGATCAGGTGGTCAATATCCCATATTTTCTCCTCTTCTTGAATGACATGATGGACTGCTTTTTTCCAGTTCTCTGGTGTCACTTCCTTCAAACAGTAGCTTAAACGTCTTTCATTTTGAATGTCGTGTTGTGTCTTGCTACAAATCCTTTCACTTGTGCCCATATAAGTTCTATAGGATTTAGTTCGTAATGATATGGCGGTGTGCGCAGCACAGTTACACTGTGGTTTTCAGCTATATCTTTTACGGCATATTTCATAAAACGATAATTGTGTAAATTTGCTATAGCTAATAGTTCCTTCTTTATTAAATTATCTTCTTTTTTTTTTGGTTAGTTAAACTTTACCTGCGCCTATGGCCGACACCGAAATTGAGCTGAACTCGGCGGAATTTCCCATTTTATTAATCTACACCTTTCTGAAATAGACTATAGACCTGGAACACGAACAATACTTATTAATTAATTAATTTGTTATTGTTGGATGTAGAGGTAAAATATCATTGATGGACGCATCTTAAGGGAAGTATATTTCGCAATAATGCGAGTTCGAGTCGAGTAAAAGATTATTGACTGTTATAATCGGAGTGTCTACTCAGATAAACCAATCATCGTCTCGCATTGACCAATTGACAGTAAAATGGTGTCTGGCAACCGTTATAACGAGCCTAAAGGTCGAATGGAGCTCAGCATATGGAAAATCGGAAAACAAGTCAACTGTAAATGTAAGATAAAGCACTCAATATCTATTGAGAATTATAATAGTAGCTTTAGATTGGGGTAATAATGCTCTAGATATGGGTTAATATTATGGTTTCTTCATATCGTTATATCGTTTACAATCATATTATTATACAGGGTGATCAGTAGCGTAGTCAGAAAATATGCTCGGGGGGGGCTGAATGGGCGTAAGTAGGACATTTTTCTTTCTGAAGAAAGGGACAGTCGGGACTACATGTATTTCATGATATTGTACCTAATAAAGAAGGTGGAAAAGCGCCGCAGGCGAGAAATTTTCAGGGCCACGCCCAAAGTTCGTTTAAAATTCACTAACAAATTTATTAAAATTTGTTTTTGTAAATTTCTTTTTTACATTTTTTTTGATTTTCCTTGCTGGCTCTATTAAAATTTTTTTTTTATATTTGTGAAAATTATGAAATTGGTGTCAATCCAAAATTTTAACATAAGAGTACATGTATGACTCTAACCAGCGTTTTTCGGGCTCGGTTTTTCATAGTTATAAGTATAAGTAAATAACGCTCACCATGCCAATTTTGATGATTCTTATACAAATCATGTATTTTAGGAGCGTAGATCTATAAGAGCAGTTTTCGGTACAAATGCTTAGGTTTTAAAATACTCCTTCTTAAGTGCCGTTTTGTATATTCTTAATAAAGCATTCTCGTTGCTTCCCGCACTATTTTTTTTTTATTATCAATCATCACACTTCTTCAATAAAAAATATTTCAATTGAAATTTTTACTTACATTTTTTTCTTTAAAAATAAATATTTGTTTTTTGTTTTTGTTGTAAAAATATTTTATTGCATTGGTTTATATTTTTGTTGATTTAAAATAGCTCTAAAAAAGGGACAACGGAACAGACAAGTATATAATAGAAAACACTATAAAATATTATTCTTTTTACTCGTTTTCCTATAAAATTGCATCATAGATCAATAATTAAAACGATATGCGTCCGAAACCTTAAACTCTATATAAAACAGGTTTTTTATAAGGAAAATTTTAAAAACTAAACGTTTCCTACAAGACAAGCCAAGAATACATTATTTAAAAATTTAAATTAAGAGTCCAAGCGTGAGACGAAAAATTAGGTTGCAATTATACACTGAGGGTGATTCCTAAGTTGACACTTGTTTTGTAGCTGTGTATAAAAGGCATTAAAATAAACAACATTTTTAAATAACCTTTTTCAAAAAACTTAAAAATAAGGTACTTACATTCATTTATTACACTATGGATCAAATACGGTTCTGCCTACCTTGCCCGTTGAATAACATTAAGAAAACTTCTGGGTGTAGGATGAGCCCGCAAGGGAAAGCGTTCATATCTACTAGTTCATTGTTTTCAAATTTTACCATTTTCACGTGTCACTAATTTAAAATTAACTTGCTTTAGAAAAACACACCTCAACGGATTGCAAAACAAAATCTTTAAGTACCAAACATTTTGTACAGGGTGTTTTCTGTTGACATCCAAATATACAAAATTTTAAAATACAATAACTCTGGTTTTTCAAATAAGAGACCCTATATTTATTAGGCTCGTCTATTAGATATTGTAAGTATCTTTTATTATTGTTAGGTCATACCCATACCTAAATTCACTAGTTTTGGCAATATTTCGATTTTTATTTAAATTTTGGTGAAAAAAACTATAGTTTTTATTTTTCTAGTTAAGCCATGACCAGCAAAGTCAAAACAAATGTAATTGAATATAATGTCATATTTATAATTATTATATTTATATTTATAATGTTTGTGAACTTATTTTCAATATCAAGTTGCGTAATAAAAAATAAGTTTTGTTTAATTAAATAAATACGTAACTAACTATGGTAATCAATTTATTATAATATGACATTATACTCAATTACATTTGTTTTTACTTTGCTGGTCATGGCCTACTAGAAAAATAAAAACTATAGTTTTTTTTACCATAATTTAAATAAAAATAGAAATTTTGCCAAAACTAGTAAATTTAGGTATAGATATGATTAATAAGAGATACTTACAATATCTATCAGACGAGCCTAATAAATATAGGGTGTCTCATTTGAAAAAACAGAGTTATTGTATTTCAAAGTTTTGTATATTTGGATGTCAACAGAAAACACCCTGTACAAAATTTTAGGTACTTAAACATTTAAGACAGTTTTTCTATCCCTAAATTTAAGAGCTGACAAGAAATTTTCGATACTCTTATTGAAAAATAAAGGTAATTTTTTACTATAATGCTTTTTCCAAAATTTTAAGAATTTTGCATTTTATTTGGCAACGTTGCAAAAAATTAAAAAACTAAATATGGCGTCATATGGATAATTTTGTAAGGAAACAAAAAATGCTAAAATATATAGGGTGTTCCATTTAAAAAAATGTATCTTTTTATTGTCCTACTTCTCTGGACCATCCGGTATGTTTAAAAATAATTTTAGAACATAGGTTTTTTTATACCTCACAACTTTTATAGAAACTTTTTCTTGATATCTTTAATAGTAGAGACGGTATATTACTTTGTTAGTCAAATGGGCCACCCTGTATGCAAGTTGTGACCTATACAAATAAATTTCTTAATTACATTGTTAAATAGCTAATTCGAGGGCTGCTTATTCATTTTACTGTTGTTTTGTTTACAAGCAGTAGTAGACATCACCAAAGACTGTCTTGCGAAATTTTATATTCCAATAAAACTATTGTTGTGCACTTAAATTAAATTACGAAACAATTCCATTATTCACCACATAAATAATACTCTTTTTATAGAGGTAAAATTATTTCATTTCACTTCATTAGCGGTTCAACGAGTAAAAATTTTATATTTATTCATAATTTTAATGGCTACGACTGACACTTTATAAATTGGTGGTCGTTTAGTTCTTTCAATTAATTAAACATAGTCTTTTAATACACCTGTCTGTGTATTTTATAAAAAAAACCTTAACGGGTGTCCATGTTTACCTTGTTAAATTGGAATATCGATTTTAACACACAAAAATTTTAAAATATGACATATTGAAGTTTTATGGTCCAGTGGCATATACAGGGTGATTCCTAAGACTCTCTTTAACAGACAAATAAATGTTTCCACAATACCCAAAAATAAGAAACATTCATAACGATCCTGTCTTATTTTATCTTCAACGCAACGTTTTGCGTGTTATATCCACCATACCTTCACGGAGCGTAATATTAAAAACGTCAAATCAACAGCTGCGCTTTATCAACATTCCCGTAAATCTATCATTGACTAGTTATTTATTATGTTCCATTTTTACGTTTTAACAGCTCGCCAAGTCTCTCCTACAAACGATATTGTCCAAACATTTTTACAGCATTTATGAATCGAGAGACGATCTAGAGGTAATAGATTATTGGTTATAATAGTTCTCTATAGGCCATTGTCTTAAAAAACTAAATTTTTTAAGGACTGAAACACTCTTTAACAATAATTCAATAAAAAATCGTATCCAAGCAAGTGGTATGTCAAACGAAATCACCCGTCAAATTTTTTTTTCCGAGGGCGGCAGATGCATTTAGGCCAGGCTTGGCCCATTGTGCTCACACTGTTTGGTTGTTACACCCACTCTGTGATCTCAGTTCCTTACACTAGTTTGTGTAGGTCAACTGGGGAAAGGGTAACGATGTCCTCTGGTTCCAGTTTTGGTTGCCCGAGTATTTGTTGTTTCTTCCAATCTAGTGACTCGCAATGGCAAACTATGTGCTGTACAGTTTCCCTGTCTTGTCCGCATAATCTGCAGTCAAGGTCTCCATTGTACAGTTGCATTCCGTGCAAATGGTTCTTGACAGCCATGTATCCTGTCAGAATTCCTGTAATGGTCCTCAGCTGATTCTTATTCATTTGAAGCAACTGTTTCGTAAGTCTTGAAGCTTTTGCTGGGGTGTAATCCCTGTCTGTTGCTCCAGTCTATTTTGTGTTCATTCCTGATCCATCGCTCGTACTGTGCACCTTGGTACTCCGAGTGCCGATTCTGGACCAGTGAATTTTTTTTTTCTTGGCTTTTCCGAAACCGTCAAATATTATATGAAATCCTTTTTCTACACACCATGTACATGTTGTTTTGCCCAGTTCTTTTCAGTTTATCCCTATCGAGATTTATTTTCCATTTTTTTCTAAAAACATTCCTTCTTATATCTGTTTACACTTGACTTGGTATCAGATTTTCCATATCCTGAGCTTCACTCGACCTTTAGGGTTGTTGTAAGGCAGCAGTTCAATGTCAATCGGTCAATTGAAGTGGACGCGCCAATTGGACCTTGACCTGGTTAGTTAGTTAGTTACAAGATTTTTTAATTAGGTCAAATACTTATAATTAAATCGGTGATTTGTTGGCACTTTAATGAGGGCGCATGGATTAATAGGTAACATTGAGATAGAATAAACAAGGAGGCAACATCTAAATTTAAAAAAAATATTTCCAATGTCCTTATTCTCTCATGTTCTTTATAATACATACTTATGCATTACGAAACAGAAACACTAGATTTTTAACTTATTTTACTCAACCTTTTGGGTTGTTCAATTGCTTATAGAACTGAATTGTCCTTATTTAAATTTTCTTATCTGCAACGGCGATTATTAAAAAACAAAAAATATCCCCTGGAGATTAAAAAATCATCAATATGACGTTTTTTTTATAGAAATGGAACATAGAACAAAAACAAAACAAAAATAAATAGTTTTAAGTAATTTCTCATCGGGTCACCTTGCAATGCTTTATAAAGATCTCATTTAAACTTTCTAATGTACAACTGAAAAAATAAAATGTTTACTTACTTATGATTTAACTTTCTTCTGCCAATAAGAGAGTACACAAGAAAGACAATAAACACAAATAAATTACACCAAATATTGTCACATCCATTTTCCACACGGGCACGGCCATGAAAATGGCCAATTATTGCCTTAAAAACACGAAAAAATGGACACGGAACCGCAAAAGCACCCTAACATTAACACCATCTCCTGACAGTCCTGACAGTCCTGGCTAGAATGATGTCACATGTCACCCACTGGGCAAGGGCGTCAAGTCTCTGTTGATGCCGTTAGTTATAAATTTGAAGAATAATATTACTTGAAAAGAAAAGTTAGTTCTGGTAACTAAGAATGTATTTTAATCAAAATTAACAAAATGATAGGGACTACAAATTCATAATGTGTTATTACAACAAGCTTAATTGATAAATACAAGTTTGTAGGAACCTTGATGTAACATTTAAATAAGATATATACAGAGTAAAATTCAGCTAAACAAAATATTTTATTTCTGCCAACTAATATGAAAACAAGATATTTTCTTTGTTCTAATGGCCTCATTTTTTGATAAATATAAGCAAGAAAAAAATCTTTTTTGTTTGCCTTACTAAAAATAGTTATTTTTGGTAACGTAAACACGAGAACAAATAAAAATTAGTACCAAATACCAAGTCATTTTTAAGAGTGTAAGAAGAAATAACGTTTCATAGGTTAGTAATAAATAAAGGACAGGTCCGTATTTATAAACTTTGGGTGCTAATTGTTTCCTATGATTTCTTTAGTTACAATTTTATTTAAATTATTAGATACAAAAAATAAATTTAAAAACAATACACCTACAACAAAGTGTAAGCAGCTTTGGACTTTTTAGGACTAGCCTCTTAACTGCAATTTCACCATTTGTTTATTGATACAGGTCATTATTTTTTATGTGCGAAATAAACACAACTTGTATGTTGGGATCCACAAAGATTTTTAACCAGAATTAACTAACCAGCAACGTTGACTGTGACATAAATGACATTGGCAGGCTTTATTTACTTACGGTCGAACTTGCAATATTTATAAATTAAAAATGTATACAACCGGGCCACTATGCCACTACTCGTCTTTGTCTGACAAGTCACATGGTTCATAAATAATTGTAACAAAAATGTATTTTTTTGCTGATGCCGCATGTAAGTCAAATTTTATGGGTTAGATCCACCAAATTTAATAATTGTTTCCCGATGAATTATACCGGGTGATTCATTAAGGGTGACGAGCGGCCATATCTCGGAAACTACTGGGCATAGAAATTCAGGAAAAAAAA
The DNA here is from genome assembly GCA_935413205.1 of Polydrusus cervinus. Lineage (NCBI taxonomy): Eukaryota > Metazoa > Arthropoda > Insecta > Coleoptera > Curculionidae > Polydrusus > Polydrusus cervinus. Next base: position 18,717,465 of record OW284519.1, on the reverse strand, counting down.
TGATAACTAAAGTGGCCATGAGAAAATCCTGAAAATAATTTTTAAGTTCCGCACTTTGCCGCAAGAGGGCGTAATTGAAAAGTAAATTTTAAAATTTTACATATCTCCGAAAATTCCACATTAAGGTATATCTTTGATAACACCATTAAAAAGCTTGGACAATTATGCATCATTTTGATTTCATGCTCATTTGCGTACCGACTATAATAAGAGGGGGGGGAGTTGTTAAAAGTGTAATCAGTTAAATCGCTGTAACTTATAAACGACTTATCCGATTTTGGCAAACTAAAGACTGCTTGGAAGAGAAATGTATGCACTTTCACCAATCGTATTTAGTTGTCCATAATAGTTCTAAAAAAAATGCTAGAGGGCGCAATTTGTAATAATAATACATTTTTTGATTACCACCACTGACTGAACCGCCACTGAGCATAATACCGATCGTGTAGGAGCAAATTGCAACGATTCATGGTCGGACTAATGTAAATTCCCATTAGAAAAAATACTGATGCGACAATGATGAAGGATTGATATCATTCCAGGATTGTCAGGTCGACTGATTGTGTAGGGTCTGGCGTAAGAAATAGATATAAAAAAAAGTTGGACCAGGAGTCGATCCCCCCTATTCTCCCCTTCAACAAAAATCCGCCTTCGCTACTGAATGGCACTTTCAAATGATGTTTTATTTAAGCTATATCCGGTGAATTTTAAATTTAAAATTCCGAACCAAACAGGTATAAATTACCCAAAATCTAAATTAAAAATGCAACAAAAATGAGGTAAATATTGACGTTTGTTTTGAAAAATTAAACGCGCTCCTTTGGGATGAAATGAACCCGAACAGGAATAAAAATGTGCCGAATAAAAACGTCAAAGGCACGGATTATATTAAAAAGGAATCCCTTTTAAGTAAATTTTAAATTCATAATAAAAAATATTTGGGTGACTGCCCCAGTATTTTTTTTTATAAATGTCTACTTTATCAAGCCAGGGTGCTACGTTTAGAGTGCACAGAGTGTTTTTGTCGCACTTGACTGCAAATGGTGCAATAGCAGTCGCGTGCGGTAAAATATCACTTTGCACAGTTGTTAGGAAAATAACTATATGTCGCGTTATTCCAGTTGCAACTTGTATGCCACTGCCTTATACACTGTACTTTTACCAAAAAATAATAAATTTATCGCGAACTTATTATTCTTTGTTTCCTTACTTCAAGGCGGAAAACATTAAATTATCCTTAATTAAACACCATCTCCTATTGCTGCAATTAATTTAATAGAAGAAAGAAACCCTTCAGGTAGCATTACCACACAAAAGCTAATTTTGCAAAGCTGCTCGCCATCTCGTAGCTAGTAGCCTAACTACTATGAGAAAATGCCAAATCAATACTGACGTTTATATATTTCAAGCGCCATCTGTCGTAAAGCGATTGAAACAGAGCTTTTTGAGCTTTCATCCTTTTAACGATTTATCAGTAAAATAACGATATTTAGTTGTAGATTTTTCACTGTGAAGCTGTTCCAAGGTTTCAAGGTTTTAGAGAGTGATTTTAGCGCCACCTAGAGGATAAACTAGTCTTTCAATATTTAAAGGCCATCGTGATATAGGCGGTTTGATAGATAAAATCTACATAAGTAAGAATTTTTAAAGTAGATGGAGCCACGTTTTATTGGATATAAATACTAAGATTATAGTATGGATGCTTTTGAGCATAAACCATGTGAGTTTCTTCTCCTTAAAATTACACCCTCTCCAGTTTAAAGTCGTAGGAGATTAAATTATATACTCATCCTTTATAGCAGCCTAATTGGCAATATCACAAAAATTACAAATTTTAAAATCACACGAACGGCAGCGCCACCAAAGGGTAATCATACCCAGCCAAAACAAATGGTTGATCTACTAACAGACCACTGCCACTTAAGAAAACACCTACGTCGAATAGGAATTTACAATGGTTCCATTGAATACAGACTTTGCGGCGAAGAGGACGAAACCGCCTTACATATTATAATATATAACTACGCAGCACTGACCCGAAGATGATTCAAAATCTTCAGAGGAATCCTATGTGGGGATAACCTTCCGCATGACAAACTTGGTAGGAATTTACTGGATCTTATAAAAGGAACAAATCTTTTTTAGCTAGACAGGGGCGCACAATAATTTACTATAGTATATTTCAGAAAGGTAGGTAGAATAATAAAAGCTCATTAGGTATGCAAAGGGACTACAGATAAACCCAACGAATATTTAAGCCACTTTCATAAATTGGCAGTGATTTAATTTCAAAATTCTTTATTTTCATCAAGTGCAGGTAGTACCAATCGGGTTTGGGTCAATTTATGGGTTATGCCTATTGTTATCCAATCACAAACACTGAAAATGGTGTGACAAAGGCGTGCATTTTATACATAGTATTAGGTACACTTATTTTTTTATTAAACATTATAAAAAAATACAAAATACAAAAAATACATTATACAGAAATTAAATTATAAAAAATCATAATATTCCTCGTCATCTCCTCTTGAAGTTATAATTAACGGGTCGACGGTACGATCGATCAGGTGGTCAAGATCCCACATTTTCTCCTCTTCTTTAATGACATGATGGACTGCTTTTTGCTAGTTCTCTGGTGTCACTTCCTTAATGGCTTGATCAAACAGTAGCTTTCATTTCGAATGTCGTGTTGTGTCTTGCTACAAATCTTCTCACTTGCGCCCATATAAGTTCCATAGTATTTAGTTTGCAATGATATGGCGGTGTGCGCAGCACAGTTAGACTATGGTTTTTAGCTAGATCTTCCACGGCATAGTTCATAAAACGATGTTTGTGTAAATTTGCTATAGCTAATAGTTCCTTCTCTATCAAATTATCTTCTTTTGTTTCTTTGGTTAGTTATCATTATAAATTTAATGCACTAAGTTTACCTGCGCCTATGGCCGACACTGAATTTGAGCCGAACCGGACGGAATTTCCCATTTTGTTACTCTACACCTTTCTAAAATAGACTATAGGAAATTTTTTATTGGTCTTATTTTAAATATTTTATAATTTAATTTATTAGTGCTGAGTCTGATAAATTTGATTATACTAAAAAGGTATTATTAGATAAACCTTCTAAAAAACCAAGAAAGACTGAGAATCGTCCTGTGACTCAAATTTTAAATTACTCCTGCAAAGTTTTAATGGCACACTATATCTTAAGCCCAGGAGTTGAAATATATGCAAGGCCTTTGCGTGTTGTCTGTAGTGCGGCATTGGATAGAAAACATGAATGACCTGAGGAGCAGCTTCGGTGTGGAGGAACGGATGCCCGGAGTTTCCGGTGCGCGCGCTACGAACCCGCCACGCCATCCTTTTGCAGAATCGGATTTCCTCTATTCAGGGGGGGTTTTCCTTATATACAGGATGATTCCTAAGTTGATACTTCTTTTTTAGCTGCGTATAGAAGGCATTAAAATAAACAACATTTTCAAATACCTTTTTTCCAAAAACTCAAAAATAAGGTACTTACATTCATTTATTATACTATGGATCAAATACGGTCCTCCCTAACTTGCCCGTTGAATAACATTAAGAAAACTTCTGGGTGTAAGATGAGCCCGCAAGGGAAAGCGTTCTATATATAATCTCGAAGCAGCAGCCGCACTTTGACGACACTCACCGTAAATTAGCACCATATCTACTTGTTCATTGTTTAAATTTTACCATTTTCACGTGCCACCAATTTAAAATTAACTTACTTCAGAAAAACACACCGCAGCGGAATGCCAAATAACTTACCATCGACCCGTAAATTGCATGACTAATAAGAGATAAGACAAACAACATAAAGTATAGCACTAGCAACTTCGATTTTTTACTTCTGTATCTTTCCTATTTTTAAGTTTTTTGAAAATAGGTATTTTATTATGTTGTTTATTGTAATGCCTTCTATACACAGGTAAAAAAGAAGTATTAACTTAGGAATCACCCTGTATATGTTGGTCCTTAATGTAATCAAAAGAATATACTTTTCAATAAAAGCAGTAAAATCGCTTACAAACATAGAGTCGTATTATATTTATATAGACTTTGTTTTAAAATCATAAGTACCTTTTTAAATAACAACTTACATTGGAGACGGAACATTATTAACTAACAGTGGCCGGCAAGATCACCGGACTTGACCTCAATGTATTATTTCCTTTATATACATAAAATATGTTATATACGGTGAACTCATAAGTAATTGAAGTTTTAAAAATAAATTATAGAACATTACACTTTTCCCTGATGGGGTTTTATTTATTTTTTGATAGTTCCCTAACTTAGACCTTCAAAAAATAAAATTGATTGGCTATTCGCCGATTGTATACCAGAAACGAAGGAGGTATAAAATGTAAACAAAAGAAAAAAAATCCCCTATTTTGTAAAAAAAAGACAAGTCTCGGCCTCAAATTTTTTTCAAAATTTTTGTGCAATTTGTAATTTCTTTCACTTGTTTAAGTCTGATGATGTCAGTTTGAGGCGAGACATGTCACAAAAATAAACAGACCGTAAAATTTGAGATCGAGACTTTGTGCCTTTTTCCTTACAAAGACATGCGCCGATGAACTTACACCAGTATTTTGTAGACTTTTCAACTTATCCTACAAAAAAGGAATATTTCCATCCTGCTGGAAGTCGGCGCATGTCCAGCCCATTCCAAAGAAAGGTAAAAAGATCCTGCCAAGCAACTACCGACCCGTCGCATTGCTTTCAGTAATTTCAAAAGTAATGGAGAAAGCTATTAACCAACAACTCCTAAAGTATCTGGAAGGGCTTAACATTATCAGCGACCATCAATACGGTTTTCGTAAGTCCAGATCAACAGGTGACCTTCTGGCATATGTCACCCATCTTTGGAGCAACACCATCGAACATCATGGAGAATCCCGGGCTGTTACACTGGACATCTCTAGGGCTTTTGATCGTGTTTGGCACGATGGGTTTCTAAGTAAATTGCGATCCTACGGTATGCCTAATGGAATTTGTTTATGGTTAACCAGCTTCCTTAAGAACCGCTCTCTGCAAGTGGCGATTGACGGGTTTCTCTCAGACACCTTCACCATCAATGCCGGTGTTCCTCAAGGGTTCATATTGTCGCCTACCCTCTTTTTACTGTATATTAACGATCTTCTAGTGAAAACCCAAAAAATTCAATTTATAGCTTTGCTGATGTCAGCACACTTGTCTCATCTTTTACCTTGACTTCCCAAACATCCGCTGCCGACGCACATCTTCGCAGGCAGCATGAAGTATTGCGCCTCAACAATGACCTGAAAGAAATCTTGGCTTGGGGTGACAGGAACCAAGTCGAATTTAATGCTAAGAAAACTCAGGCAGCAGTCTTCTCCAAAAAGGTTAACATTGCCGAACCGGATATAGTCATGGCAGGACACGCAATTCCCCTGGCACCGTCTATTAATTTGCTGGGGGCCAATCTGGGAGGTAATATGTCTTGGCATGATCACGTTGCCGCAATTGCCAAGGCAGCTGCACAGAAACTTGGTGTACTTTTCCGCACGAAAAGGTTGTACACACCTCATCAACTTTTGACACTCTACAAAGCCCAGATTCGACCATCATTAGAATATTGCTCTCATGTCTGGAGCTCGGCACCCAAGCACACCCTTCGGCTACTGGATTCCATTCAAAGGAGAGCCGTTCGTCTGATCGGCGACCCCGAGCTGACCAAGACCCTCGATAGCCTGGAGCATCGAAGACAGGTTGGTGACTTGGCTCTCTTTTACAGATATTTCCATGGCAGGTGTTCGACTGACATTGCCCACTTGATTCCACCTAGAGCAATGCAAAACAGAAATACACGGCGAACCACTGCCGCTCATCCATATGTTGTTCAGCTTAGTACTCCTCGAACTTCATTGTTCAAGAATTCTTTCATCTGGAGAACGTCATCTTTGTGGAATGATCTTCCTGAGGTCGTGTTTCCCAATGAATACAATCTTCAACGTTTCAAGACCAACGTTAATCGCTTTCTTCGCACACGCACCGCTCCCAGAGCGCCTTAAAGGATTTTTCCTACAGTGCAGGTGTTTTATCATAAAAAAAAAATACCAAATATCAGATCTCTTTGAGAAAAAAATGGACGAACTCTTCGAATAAAGGTACCTGTCATCCATTTTAATTTTTATGAGGTCGCGACGCATGAGCAGTCAATGGCGTCGGCTTTCCAAATTTATACAGATCGACTATAACAATCTCTTTATTGAAATTTATTATCTTAAATCATTTTGAAAATATAAGCACATAAGGGCAAACAGTAATCGATGAGTCATCACGAACATATAGTGCAATACCACCACATTGCGCATATTGAACCTGTGCCTGGCGATGGCAATAAAATGTCTTTTTTTATATAGAAAATATTATAAAATCGAATTTTCCGAGAATTACATAGGGCGGTTTTTAATATCGGGCATCGTTTGTAATTTTAATGAAAAATAAGAAATTAACATGAATAGCTGGAATATTTATATCTTTATGTGCTGCATGGCGAATGATGTAATTTGAACCTACATAATAGAAAATTTAAAATAAACTTTTAGGTTTTGTTTTTTGAAAAAAATAAGGTGTCATTATCTAAACTAAAGGTTCGTATGAATCCCTTATATAGTAAACTATTTGTAATACATTTTTAATAAGATAAGCCACGAAACGACGCCGCGTTTCGAAATTATTTTGATTTCTAGTATTCATGTTGTGGTTAATTCTAAATTGAATTTTTTCGGATAGAAAATTTGTCTCTTTATAGAAATTGTTTTATGAATAAAAAAATTACGGCTGAGAAGGTAAGAAATAGGAACCCAAAGTCTTCCTACACTGTTATATAATAGAAATATTTTAAGCAACTTCTCTACATGTTTCAAACGCAGAAGCATTCATCTGCAGGAGAATAAATAAAAAAAGAAAAACCAGTAGATATCACCCGAACTGAGCAACACAATAATTGTAGGTTTAATGTAAAAATGAGTCAGTGAGAAAACAGGTACACACGTTGCATTGTGGGAAAGAAAAATAATATGTGGGTTTGAGGTTTAAAGTACTATACAAAATGTAAAGATAGAATAAAAATTTTGACATATTTGTGTGAAAAAACTGTCGAAAGATGAAACTGAAGTGAATGGGAATAATTATTTAAGCAAAAGAAAATTGTTGGCTAGTCATTTGAGAAAATATGGAGAAGAAGTGGATGTAAGTATGAGGAAGATGACTATTAAAAATATATTATAATGTAATCCTAACTAGATGAAAACCTCATGTTGGTTTACGAGTAAAAGTAGTAGAAAAAGTGATTTTATTTTTTATTCATTTTAATTGACTTTTTAGGGAAAATTTTTTTTAAGCTCGACCGCTACTGCGTTCGTTAAAAAAAAATACATACATCCACTTCTCCATATTTTCTCAAATGACTAGCCAACAATGTTCTTTTGTTTAAATGATTATTCCCATTCCCTACAGTTTCATCTTTCGACAGTTTTTTCACACAAAGATGTCAAACGTTTCATTCTACTTTTAATTTTTTTTTAGTGCCTTAAGCCTCAAACCCACATATTTTTCTTTCTCACAATACAACGTGTGTACCTGTTTTCTCACCGTTCTACTCATTTTTACATCGAACCTACAATTGTGTTGCTCAGTTAAGTTGATATCTACTGGTTTTTTTTCTATTATTTATTCTCCTGCAGATGAATGATTTTGCGTTCGAAACATGTAGAGAAGTTGCTTAAAATATTTCTAAAATATAATAGCGGAGGAAGACTTTGTGTTCTTATTTCTTACCTTCTAAATTTCCACTCCACTTTAAGTATGGATTATTTCTTCAAGTTAAAATTACGGTTAATTTCGCTTAACTTCATGTTTTATAATATTATATTGTCAATAGGTTGGAGTAGCCTGGTCATATTTTTTAAGTCTTGTAGAACGTCTTTTTAATTTCTAAATGTCAAGTATTAATCAAAAAGGATACCAAGATTTCTAGCTGATGTTATTAAAGGAAACTCATAATCATTAATAATAACTTTGAAATCAGTGTTGTTTGTTATTTTGGACCGAATAAAAGTAAACTGGTCTTGTTCTCATTAAGTTTTAAATCACGATTGTTTATTCTTCAGATACATTAGAAAGATTCTCATTTGTCAATGAATCCACGAGCATAATTTTTTATTTTGTGATAAATCTGTTTATCATTGACAAAAGCTAATACGCTACCATATTTCATTGATAAATAAACAACAGAAACAATAAAGGGCCAAATACAAATCCTTGAGGGACTCCTATTAAAATTAGAAATATCATAAAGAAATTCGTTTAAAATTATTGTAATTTTATAGCTATTAATATAACGAGATTATTATGCGATTTATAATAGTCGAGGACATTACTAGGTGACGAGGCAACAGCCGAGTCACCCGCAATGTCCGAGACGGTGTTAAATCGCTAATAATCGAGTTGTATTCAAAGCTTTATCGTATCATTGACAACGGCGATGCGAAAATAAAAACAAGGTTTTATGTCATTTCATTTTGGCATTTCAAAAAGTCATCATTAAAATTATGCAAGATTTTGATATTCCTGACGATATATTAGCTGCAGCCAACATTATAAGGGGTTGAACTTGCTTCTGGACAAATCTAAAATCCATTATGAAAAAGAATATCGGCAGTTTTGTGAGTAGCGAAACAAAGTACATGTTCAGGGTGCAGAAGAAACGGTATTGCTGGCGTATTTCGCAAAACTCTCTGAGGAATACTCTGCTTCATCCTTATGGTCGAAATATTCCATGTTACGAGCGACTTTAAAACTGAAGGAAAGAGTGGAAATCGACAAATACGGCGCCTTAATACGTTTCATCAAGAAGAAAAATGTTGGATATAGAGCAAAAAAATCAAAAGTGTTTACAAGAGAACAAGTCAACGAATTTGTGTGTTCTGCCTCAGACGAGAAGTGTTTAATGATGAAAGTGGCTTTTTTAATTTGAATTGGAGGAGCCTGTCGAACTAATTAATTAGCGAAGATGACCACGGAAGATGTTGACTTTTTAGAGGACAAGCTGATTGTTACTATTCCCGACTCAAAAACCCACAAGAAACGTATTTTCGCTGTGATATTTGACGGCGAAGTCAATCCTGTGCTTTTATTTAAAAAGTACGCAATGTTAAGGCCCGACCATGTCACTCACCAAAGATTGTTTGTATCATATAGAAATGTACGGTACAGCCCTGCGGCATTCACTTCTTCTCTAAAATACCTCAAAAAATAGCTAAGTATCTCTCACTTGAAAATCCTAATTTGTATACTGGTCACTGCGTTAGAAGATCTTCGGCAAATTTTCTTGTTAATGCTAGAGGAGATATATTAGACCTACAAGAACTTGGTGGATGGGAATCGGCGAAGGTTGCTAGAGGGTAGTTAGAAGAAAGTGTGACCAAGAAAGTTTCCATTGCTCGCAAAATTCAAATAGGCGATGTTTCCGACAGTGGATTAAGTACTGGGGAACCGCACGAAATCGAAAGGAGTGCTTGCTCGGTCATTAATCAGTCTTCGGAGGGCATACCTAAGATCGTGGACGTTAAAGACAAAGGTATATCCATCAAATTTAAAAATTGTCAAAATATTGTTTTACATGTTCATGAAAACTAGTTCTAATATTATTTGGTATCTAACGTATTATGCTTTCGTAACTAACGTATTAAATTATGGTAACTAATGTATTATGAGTAACTAAGGTGTTATGTAGGTTTTAGTACGTTTATGATGTTAATAATAATTATTAAAGATATCATATAAAAATGACTTAATCTTCAATGATACGATAACATTTATTTGATAAATAATATGCAAACCATTTACAAGTGTGTTTACTAAATCATATATATTTAAAGGAATAAATAAAAACATGAAGTCTTTCTCCACTGGTTTTACTTTTACCAAAATCAGTGGAGAAAGACTTCATGTTTTTATTTATTCCTAAAAATGAACTTCACTTTAAGAATGGACTACTATATATTTAAGTTTTGCCAGTAACAATGTATGATTTAGAGAGTCAAAGGTTTTGCCAGATCTAGAAAAACGATACTAGCAACAAAATTTGAATTCCAGTTTTCTAAAATATCATCTTTAAGCTTACATAATAATGTCGGTGTGCTAAAATTAGCCCTAAAACCAGATTGATTGTTAGGTAAAGTATTGAATTTTAAATAACATATAACCTGATTGAAAATTATTCTTTCAAGAATTTTGGATATTAAAGATAGTAAATTGGTCGAAAATAAAATAACATTTTGTGCATTATTTATTTTAGGTATTGGGACAATAATACCAGTTTTCCAAATAACGGATAAAATATTATTTGAAATTGAATATTTAAATTTATAGAAATTTTTAGCGGCAGGCGGATAAAGTAGTGCATCTATATTTTCCATTAAAGTACACAGTGACGCCAAAGGTAATGGGTTCCCTGCTGCGCAGGTAAACAATAACAGACTGTTTCGTCCTTGTTAGGACCCATCACGTTGTCACGTTTGATGGCTATCTTTTGCATTGAGTTGATTCCTACTGATAGCGTTACTAGGTTTTCATCACATTTTTATTCTTGAAAATGAGAGAATATTCTCGCTGTACTGGGAGTTGCTTACGAGTTTTGGCTTTCTGATAAGTGCTAACAAGGACGAAACAGCCTGTCATTGTCGTCCTGTAACCCAGGGAACCTATTACCTTTAGCGTCCCTGTGTACTTTAATGTAAAAGATAGATGCACTACTTTGTCCGTGTGCCTCTAAAAATGTTCTTTCTATTAGCTTATACGGATAGTAAACTCTCTACTTTATTTAAATTTATGTTTAAAAGCATTTAAGCAAATATTTTTCATACAAAATTCTAACATTCTTATAGTAATACCATCAATGCCACAAGAACTGCAAATGCACAGCACAGAGAGCGGATGAATCTTAATATTTTACTTCACGTCTCGGGCAAGGAATGGAAAAACATCATACCACGGTACTGAGAACTTTGAAAATGCATGAATATGACTCATATAAATATCAAAACCATTAAGGCTTGCTAGTAGGGAGTGAAGAGCGAAGATCACTTTTTGTTTTAAAATGATGGAGTGAGCTAACAACAATAGGTATTTTTTACAAAATATTTGCTTCTCAGAATGCACGTTTACATTAAGTAATGGAGCCTACAAAATTAACATCGTTTTGCATGCACTCGAACCCAAATACCCTCACAAAGTGAATGTTTGGGCAGGAATTTTTAGACATCGCATCATTGGATCATTTTTTATGACGAAAATCTTACGGGACCAACATATTTAGATCTTCTTCACAATCAAATTGGACCCGCACTGAGAAAGTCGCGGATGAAAATCAGGAAGCTTGGTTTCCAATGGATGGTTGCCCGCCCAAAATTCGCTTGTGGTACGCAAATATCTATAGATAATGCCTTTAATGGGCACGTTGTCGGTCCAAACTTAACAATTAGTTGGCCAGCTAGGTCTCCTGACCTCTTACCAAACGACTTCTTCCTCTGGGGGCATTTAAAAATTTATTTTTCTTTATTAAGCAGGCATGCCAGCGGATCTAGCAGATAATACGGTGAACAAACCACTGGGATTAGTCAAAGAGGAGATTGATAACATAGCCAAGCAGCTTGCACAGAACAGATGGACAGAATTGATAACTTGTAATACATCTAGGCAACTGTGGCCCACATGCGATTAAAAGAGAACCGCAGAGCTATTGAGACACAGTCGGAAAGACGTGAGAAATATTACTGCGGTCGTTATCGGACATTGCCTCTTCGGTAGACATGCCGAACGTATGCAAATACCCACTAACGACTTCTGCAGAAGTTACAGAGATGAGGAAGAAAGTATTCAACATTTTCTGTGTAAATGCCATGGCCTCGCAAGAATAAGGTTCACTGCTCTGGGTGAACCATTTTTCGATAGCCTGGAGAAACTAGGCAACTTACAAATTGGACGACTGAGCAGATTTCTGAATGGTAGTGGCTGGTTTGATTAAGTTGTTAAAATCCTTCTGCGGTGTATGCCGCACTAACCATCAGAGATCTGATGAAGGTGGGTTCTACGGAACACGTGTGGTATCACAACGGACCTAATAGGACTACGTGAGACTGTTCAGAACCAAAGGTCTGCCACTCTTACCTCTAACCTAACCTTATTAAAGTATTAGGTTTGAAAATTTAGAACAGTTAAAAAATTCAATTGTAATGCAACCTGAAAGAATTACCCAGTACAAACCAACTCGCTAATGTTTGTAGATAATTTTGCGGTCATTCAGGATATTGTTTAGCATCAAATGGCGGTTTATTTAAACATTTAATTAGGAATTAACAATATACCAAACGATTGTACAGTTTTACACCAAATTAACAATTTAAATCAAATTTGATGATAGCGAAATAGTCTACTTTACTTATTGATGTTCGATATTGTTAGCAGCCCCAAATTCCTGGTACATTACAATTTAATACCCGAGTGTTCCGCAGGATAACTCGAATTCCTGCCCTGCCTCAATACCACAATCCTACGAAACGCCTGTCCTTACTCCTGCGACGCCCTGCAACGCATTCTCATGTACCCGACCTAAACCGAACTTGCCCGATCTCGTCCTGCTGCCAACCCCCGAAAGGACTTGATGCGGGCGGGAGCGAAAACTATCGGTGTTTCGTTAAGAAGGAATAAAAGTCGGCGAATCGGTGGAAAAGTCGGAAAATGTATTTTTTTCTAATATTGAGTGTTTAGACTGTAAAAGTACCAGTGATAGTGTAGAAATCGTTACGGAACGATGTCGGATGGAACCGATACAGCCGCGACCCAAAGTGACGGACACTGGATTTTGACACTATTTTAACGAAAATGGAGATATGTTTCTTTAAATTTGGGAAAATAAAGGTTTGTATACACCACGAAACGTGCGATAATATGTCCTAAACGACCTATTTGTATCAGAATTGTAAATATATCGTTTATACGACAAATTTTAACAAGATTAACTGCAAAACATTGACCCCTTTTTTGACAGATTAATGTGTTTCTATCTCTCTTTACAATGCAGAAGATTTTTACTGAGAATTACTACTAAGGGATTTCGCTAGAATTTTATGGGTTTTTGGAAAACAAGGGACGTAAAGACAGTAAACGTGTTTATTTTACGAAAAGTAAGCTTACGTGTAAATGTAATGTTTCTTTTCATTTCCATGTTAATGTAAAATGATCTCTCCCGATGCGGTATTAATTTTCTCAGGATAAAACTACTCGTATATAAGGTGGAAAAGGTCGATAAGGTAGAAAATTGTTTTAAAATCAACCAATAAAAGTAGAATATTTCTAATCAGTTTTATTTTTGCGAATGTTTTCATATTAATTTGAAGAAGTACATAGTCCATACTTGAATTGAAGTGGCAAGTTAAATGGGAAGAAATAATACTCTAAGTATTTGATATATATTTGATAAGAAACCTTTATTTTATTTACTCTACATGTTTCGAACGTATAAACGTTCATCTTCAGGAGAAGTATGGCTTATGTTGGAATAGATATTGAGTGTCACCCTCATAGAGCTTTTGAGGAAGTTAATTTATTAAAGAAAAGTGATGATGAACATCCATAGAAGTAGGGGAGAAAAACATACTACAAAGTTCTATACCGGGTGTTGCATCGTCGAGCGGGACATAGGAAATCCCATGTAATTTTAAATGGGGTCAATTATTGGCTTCCCTAATTATTTTAGAGAAAAATTCTATTTAGGTTTATTAAAGAGCACTAAAACCCACATTCAAAAGAATAACTTTAGATATTCTTGATGAGTCCGTTTACGGGTTATCGCCGATTTTTTCTTAACTATTTCTCCTTTTTATGGCCCCGTATTTGCGGGCACCAGTCAAGGTAAAAGATGACTGTCAAATAAAGTTGTCATTTTGAAAAGTGTGCTTTATTGTTATAAAAACTCGTACATCGAAAATATTAAAGGTGAATTTATAAGTACAAATTAATCTAAATAAAACTAAAATAAAGTATCCAATTACAAGGTTAATTATGACATTTTACATGTTTCAATATTTTACTAATTAATAGGTAGGTACTATTAAATTGTTAGAACTTTAGGATTTAAGATGTTCAAATATTCCTCCATTGACTGCTAGACAATAACCGAGGCGATCATAAAATTCTCTTCTTACATTCGCTAGTTGGTAAACTGAAATTCTATTGCATTCGGCAGAAATAGCATTTTTTAACTCGTCTAGATTTGGGTATTTTTTATCTTTGTATATCCTGTTTTTTAAATGACCCCAGAGAAAGAAATCATTTGGAGATAAATCAGGAGACCTGGCTGGCCAATTTACTGTATGATTTAAGCGAATAACATTTCCATTAAAAGCACGGTTTAAATATTCCCGGACAGCCAGGGTACTATGTGCCGGGCAGCCATCCATTTGGTACCAAACTTCCTGATTTTCCCTGGCGGCATCATGTAAAGTAGGTAAAATATGATCTTCAAGTAGTTTCAAAAAATATTCTGCATTTAAATTTCGTGTAAGAAATAATGGCCCGATAATATTTTCTCCAAAAATCCCAGCCCAAACATTAACTTTTTGTGGATATTGCGTCCTTGTTTAGACAAACCTGTGTTGGTTTTCTTTGCTCCAATATCGATAATTTTGAACATTGGGTTCATTGTTTAAGGTAAATGTGCATTTGTCAGTGAAACAAATGTTTTTTAAAAATTCCCTATCCATGTTTGCTTTTTTAATCATACCAAAACAAAACTCCTGTCGTCGTATTTCGTCCCTATCTCTTAGCTCTTGGTGCTTTTCATATTTGTATGAATAATATTTATGTCGTTTCAAAGCTCGTAACGCTGTGGTGTGATCTAATCCTATGTCATCCTCAAGTTTCCTTGTGCTGATCTTCCCATCATTTTCTTTCACGCACAATAAAACTTGAAGTCCCTATCATTTCTTGCATCTCTTTTTTGTTCCTGCCTTTCTTCACATCTGCAGTTATTTATTACAGTGCCTTTTGTCTCAAATTTCTTGATAGTCCTTTCGACTGTAGATTTTGCAGGTATCGGTCTATTCGGATACAGAGCAGCCAACATGTCTGACACATTTTGATAACTATTTCCTTGATAATACCATTTAATCATCAATATTTTTTCTTCAGAAGTGTAATTCATGGCTAATATTTTCGATGTACGAGTTTTTATACCAATAAAGCACACATTTCAAAATGACAACTTTATTTGACAGTCATCTTTTACCTTGACTGGTGCCCGCAAATACGGGGTCATAAAAAGGAGAAATAGTTAAAAAGAAATCGGCGATAACCCTTAAACGGGCTTATCAAAAATATCTAACGTTATTCTTTTAAATGTGGGTTTTAATGCTCTTTAATAAACCTAAATAGAATTTTTCTCTAAAATAATTAGGGAAGCCAATAATTGACCCCATTTAAAATTACATGGGATTTCCTATGTCCCGCCCGACGATGCAACACCCGGTATATAAACATGGAAGAATGGTGGATAAAGGGCCTATTTTAAAGGGACGAAATGAGAAACGTTAAGTGAGAATGATATTGAAGCTGAACAGCAACTTCAGTGGTGAAGTATATTTTTTTTTTGCCAAATAGTGCATTATGAAAATTATTTTTCTAAGCAAAAATCCTAACAGCGTAGACTGCTTTTTGATTGAAATACTCAAGAAAACTATAAGAATGGAATTTGTATACACCTACTTATAATCGAGTTAATCTCGAAAAACTACTAATGTAAGTTGCCCAAAAAGTTTTAATATCTAATAATGTTTTCACTACGTGAGAAAAAAATAGATTTTATCACAATGTAATAACTAAAAAAAACCTTTTTCTCCTTTTCCAGGTATTTCATGCCGTACTAACACGAGTTTGCCAATTCACAATGCAATCTCTATAAAACCTTTACGTTCTTAAAATTTTTCTTAGCCTTTCAACACTAATTTTCATATTATACATCACCACCGAAGTTGCTATTCAGTTTCATTCACCTCGTCTTTCGTGAGTTCAGTCTAATGGTGTTGTTTTACACAATTTAAATGTTTGTGATTTGATTCTCAATATCAAGTTGCGTAATAAAAAATAAGTTTTATTTAATTAAATAAATACAAAACTATAGTTATCAATTTATTTTTATATCACATTATATTCAATTATATCTGGTTTGACTCTGCTGGTCATGGCTAACTATGGTGTGTGTGTGTGTGTGTGTGTGTAATTAGGTTTTATGGCTCTGGTTGAAACCAAATGGCCAGGTGGCTAACTAGAAAAATAAAAATTATAGTTTTTTTCACGAAAATTTAAATAAAAATCGAAATATTAGGAAAACTAGTAAATTTAGGTATATGTGTGACTTAACAATAATAAAAGATACTTACAATATCTATCAGACGAGCCTAATAAATATAGGGTGTTTCGTTTGAAAAAACAGAGTTATTGTATTTTAAAGTTTTGTATATTTGGATGTCAACAGAAAACACCCTGTACAAAATTTTAGGTGCTTAAAGAATTAAGTTTTTCTATCCCTAAACTTAAGAGCTTACAAGAAATTTTTGATTTTCGATACTCTTATTGAGAAATACGGGTAATTTTTTACTATCATGTTTTTGCCAAAATTTTAAGAATTTTGCATTTTTTTGGCAACGTTGCAAAAAATTAAAAAACTAAATATGGCGTCATATGGATAATTTTGTGAGGAAACAACAAATCCTAAAATATATAGGGTGTTCAATTTTAAAAAATATATATTTTTATTTTCCTACTTTTCTGGACCATCCTGTATATTTAAAAATAATTTTAAATTCTTCGAGTTTTAGAATAATTACTTTCACACAAGTAATGTATACTATTATTTTTAATACGACCACAAAAAATTATTGAAAAAGCCTTTGATTTGTAAAAAAAACCAACACCAGTGTTGAAATTAACATACTTAGGATTGTGTTCCACTTAATATCTGGTTTCATAGTTTGTCAATAGGCTTTTCCTTTATCTGTAGTTTAAGTTTTTCATTTTTTTATATTTTATATATCATAGGATGATCCTGGATTGACTTCTAGATTAACCAGAATGAAAAATTTTAAATTTAATCAAGGAAAGATGCATTAAACATAAATTTTAAAAATCCACACAACAAGAAAGATTTGAATTTAAAATAATTCTATAAATTATTTAATGTTTTTATAAAAAAAAGTCAAACACTCCTGATTGAATTTGAACCTGTGACCTTGCGATCTGTAGGCTAGAGCTCTATTATCTACGCTATCGCTACCGATAAACATTTGTTATTTAATAAGGACACTTTTCAGCTCGATTTGTTTTTGCTGGTAATAGATTTTCCAGTATATTATTAACATTTTTTTTATAATTTCAGATGGCGTATTTTCACACTCTAATTCTGAATCACTCCACAAATACATGATAAATAAGTAAAACACTTATAGTGCGCCTTGATATTTCAACGCTAGTGTTGAAATATTGTTTTTCAACACGCGTGTGATATATGGCGCTTTCTAATCAAATTAACCGAGCTTTTTTTCTCATTTTCATAGGTGGTCGTAGGAAAATATTTTAACTGAGTTGCCTACATTAACATTAACACACCGTCAAATTTTCCTATGTATAGTTTTCCATTAAACATCGAGGCGTTGCCAGGTGGAACACCCTGTATAGATATAATTTCTCATAGAGACTTTGAAGAAGAATTTAGAAATATCGTTCGGATGTCCTTAAGCTGCCCTCCCAAGTCAATAGATAGTTAAAATCTTCAGTAATTATACAAAAAGGGCCCGTTTCTGTCCAAAATAACTATATATTTTTAATGAATCCTGGCATATAAAATATGTAAAGATCTCGGTTCACGGTAAAAAATATCGGACAAGCAAAAAACTTTAGCAGATGTATTGATTGAGATTAAAATGTATGAAATTATTGTTATTACTAACATAGTAACAAAAATATTTGGTTTTGCTTAAAGGGTATAGTGTGCCGCGGGTGTTTAGTAAAACGACGATTAAAAACAAACATTAACAAAATAGTGAATGTTACCTGGTTTTTAATTTTTATGAGTGTTAAGGGAAGTTCTGTAAGGAAGTGCCATGAATGGTAAATACAATAGTATAAATATTTTAAATTTTACACGTATATTTGTTTTGCGTTGTAAGGTAATAATCAGTGTCGTAGCTAGAAAATATGCTCGGGGGGGGGGGGCTGAATTGGCGTAAATAGTACATTTTTTTTTTCTGGAGAAAGGGATAGTCGGGACTACATGAATTTAATGAAAATGTACCTAGGAAAGAAGGTGGAAAAGCGCCGTAGGCGAAAAATTTTCGGAGCCATGCCGAAAGTTCGTTTAAAATGCTTTTTATTAAAAAAAAACATTTTTTATTTTTGTGAAAAATATGAATATTGATTGATGTCAATCCAAAATTTGAACATAAGACGTATGTATGACTCTATAACCAGCGTTTTTCGGACTCAGTTTTTCATAATTAAAAATAAAGTAAATATCGCTCACCACGCCAAAATTGATGATTTTTATAGAAATCATGTATTTTAGGAGCGTAGATAATTAAATAATAAATACTCCTTCTTAAGTGCCGTTTTGTATATTCTTAATAAAGCATTCTCGTTTCTTCCCGCACTATTTTTTTTTATTATAAATCATCACACTTCTTCAATAAAAAATGTTTCAATTAAAATTTTTACTTTAATTTATCTCTTTAAAAATAAATACCTAATTGTTTTTTGTGTTATTGAATTGGGTTATATTTTTGTTGATTTAAAATAGCTCTTAAAAAGGGAAACCGGAACAGACAAGTATAAAGTATATAATAGAAAATACTATAAAATATTACTCTTTTTACTCGTTTTCCTCTAAAATTGCATCATAAATCAATAACTAAAACAATATGCGTTCGAAACCTATCTATATAAAACAGGACTTTTAGAAGAAAAAGTTTAAAAACTAAACGTTTCCTACAAGACCTTCGTAATCTAAGCCAAGAACACATTATTTAAAAATTTTAATTAAGAGTCCAAGCGTGAGACGAAAAATTAGGTTACAATTAGACCCCCCGAGCTACTAGTTTCGGGGAGGGGGCTGCAGCCCGGCAGCCCCCCCTCCCCCCCCCCCCCCACACATACGCCACTGAAGGTAATATTGCGCCTTGAGGCTTTAAGTGAAGTTCCTAGTACTTACTGTGTGGTCAAAACCAGCATGGTACATTTATGCATAAAATAAAAATATACTGGGTGATTCACGACGAGGTTGCATTAGAACTTTTGAGGAAACTACTGAAAATATTTTTTGAAAATCTGTAGGTTTAAATTCATCGATATGGTCTCTTAAGAATTTACGGATACCGAACATTTATCTTTTTTATTTATACACGACTAAAAAAATTTAACATCTTATGGTTGCATTTTAGGTTTTGGACCATGCAGACCTTTGTATGAAGAATAAGTTTTTTTCCTAAAATTATTAATAAAAAAGTTTCTCATTAGTTGCCAACTTAATAAGTAGACACACTGTATACCGGGTCCGCCTACGTGGCGGGGATGGAAATTTAAATCATTATCGAGGAGCTTATCAAAGATACTAAACCAGCATAAGGTATCGACTTAAAAGCGGCATATTTTAAAAATATTTTACATTATACAGGGTGGCTCAAAAAAGTGTGGCGGACTAAACTTGCATTTTTTTAAATGGAACACCCTATATATTACATTATTTTCTAATTCCCTATACAATTCCACGTATATTTTGTATAAAATGTCATATGTCTAAATTCAATTGTTTTCGAGATATTGAAGTTTAAAATATGGTATTTTTTGACTTTGACCGGCTGTAACATTGGAACGGTTCATCTTAGAGAAAAATGGTTTTCACCTTCCTATTTTAGTTTTTTATTCTCTATCCAAAGAAACCAACCTCCGATTTACTATGTTAAACCGTTAAAACCGTTTTTTTGGTTTAACATGGTAAATCGGAGGTTGGTTTCATTGGATAGATAATAAAAAACTAAGATAGGGAGGTGAAAACCATTTTTCTCTAAGATGAACCGTTCCAATGTTACAGCCTGTCAAAGTCAAAAAATGCCATATTTTAAACGTCAATTACTCAAAAACAATTTAATTTAGACATATGACATTTTATACAAAATATACGTGGAATTGTATAGGGAATTAGAAAATAATATAGTATATAGGGTGTTCCATTTAAAAAAATGCAAGTTTAGTCCGCCACACTTTTTTGAGCCACCCTGTATAATGTAAAATATTTTTAAAATATGCCGCTTTTAAGTCGATACCTTATGCTGGTTTAGTATTTTTGATAAGCTCCTCGATAATGATTTAATCTTCCATCCCCGCCACGTTGGCGGACCCGGTATACCTACGCAAAACGACCCTGTTCAAACTGTATACATGCCTATACCGATGTCCCTCATAAATAACTGCATAATTAAACCTTTTGTTTCGCCCTCTATGCCCACGTTTTTTCATTTTGTAAACCTATTTACCGACACCCCATTTCTAGCTTAATTTCAGATATCTGAATAATGTAAGCTCCTACCCTAAAAATAGTTTCAATTGAATGCTTTCATGTCTAAAGTCTAGCTGTTTTACTTTTTCTAGAAAAAGAGGTTTATTGTTTTTATACCATAATAGCTATTTATGTTATAAGTACATAAAGTTGAGCTTTATTGGGCGAGTTTTTTACGGCCGAGTGAGCTTGCGAGTTGCTAGATGGCGCTATTTACATAATCACCAGATTTTTAATTCTTTTAAATTTTTTTAAATCCTAATTATAACTCATTAAATTCCTGATCAAATGACAGTTAGTAATAATTAAACCGGAAAATCTTACTTTTAAAAGGTAGGCTTGGAAAGAAAGACAAAAAAGCTGTCTCTTATAAGAGAGAAATACGAACCCCTTTTTAATCTACTTTTTATTTAATTAAATATTAGTATACAGTGTGTCCGCGGAGGGGGTCCCCAAGGGGGAAAAAATCTTTATTATTTATTTTACGACCTAAAATCATTCTTTATAAAAAGTTCTGCTTCTTGTGAAAATGAATTCACGATAAAAATATGTCAGATCAGATGTACAGTGTGTTAGAATAATAAAGATTTTTCCCCCTTGGGGACCCCATCCGCGGACACACTGTATGCCTCTCTATACTGACTTAAAAATATTTTAAAAATTGATAAACCTCGTAATTGCCCAAAAAGCGCTCTCTATCGGCGACGAGTGTAATAAAAAATGATCTAAATTTTAAATGTTACCATATACAGGGTGTCCCACCGGGAACCTCTTCGATCTATATATAGAAAACTATACATAGGAAAATTTACAACAACTACAAAAAGTAGATATATATCAGCTCATCGAAAATACGCATTTTAGTAAACAAAAATTCACTGTAATATTACTGCACATTACTGGCCGGCTTTACAGTGTATACCGGACCTTAATAATGAATGGATTTACGGCACAACTTTTCTTTGGAACTTCAAATAAGTAGAAAGAATTTTTGGAACTTCAAAAGAAAAAATTGATAATTATTTTAAGGTTCGCAAAAAAATTCAAATATGTCAAAAACGCTTAGACATAGGTATAGGACATGATATATAAAATCTGCCTAAAATCTTGCTATTTAAAATAAGCAATTTGACATTTACTTCCGGTATAACCGGAAGTGCTACCATTATGAAAATATTTTAGCCCTATCTACCTCATTAGCATTAGTATACTGTCAAAATTTTCCTATGCATGGTTTTCCATATAGAAAACGAAGCGGTTTCCGGTGGGACACCCTGTATATTAAGGCAAAGTTATACCGTTTATTACATAGAATAAAACAATGGATTTTTTCCACAATTTTCTTTGGCATATTATCGATAAAAGTTAATTAAATTTAGCAACTTAAAAATAGTTTAAAGCGATTTCTATTGGTCGATGATATTTTTATAAATGTTTTTTATTTCAAAACGTTTTGATATACGATTCCTCAGATATGGCCGGCATCCATTCTTATTCGGCCATCCGGTACTTTATCTTCTTTATAATTTATCATAGCCAAAGTCGAAAAACGACAAAAATTGAACCAATTATAACTATTTTGGAATTAGTTCTCATCAAAGTAAAAGTTAATTATAAACACTCATTACACATTTAAAAATACCCGATACAACTTTTTAAAACCTAATAAATGACGCAATGTGACGTCACATCCATGTTGCCGCGTGACGTAGAAATGAAAAACGGAAAGCGTAGACTCAAAAGGCACTATTGTCAAAATAACCGGATTCGAGGGAAACTGGCGGAAAATCCCAGATGATTTTCGTATAGTAATCGTATAGGTGTTGATCCTAGAGCCAAAAGTTGGAGTTTTGGTGACCACGTGTTAATAATAGAGTTTTAAATACATAAGTGGTGTCGGCAAAAATCCAATTATTTAGGAACATAAAGCTGCCTTATAAAAAATGACAAGGACCGCGACGCATGATGGTCCCAGCAATCCACTACCCCAGTTTTAATCATATCCGAGTCGGACATCCAGCGGCGACGCCAGGGGGGGCCAGGGTGGGCACCGGCCCACCCTAGAAACATGAGTGCCCACCCTGGTGCCCCCCCAAAATTGATGGATTCTATTTTGTAATGGAATTTCCGGGGTGAAGGGGGACTGGGCTATGGAAGCTTTGATGAGAAAAGAGCGGTGTTTTATTATTTTCAAGAGAACGATGACTTTGGACAAGAGGGAAGTTGTTTTGTTTGTCCCTGCTTATGGCGTTATATGGAGCGTGAGGGAGGCAGCTACCTTTTTTTTTTAGAAGTCAGGGGTAGTGCCCTCTCAAAAATCATCGGGCTAACTTGATGTGCCCACCCATCCCAAAAATTCTGGCGCCGCCACTGCGGACATCACTTTGAACCGATTTGATGGAAAATGGCATTTGCCAAGAGCAATTATTAAAAAGTAAACTTACATTAGAAAAATCGTAGGTGTCCAAATATACAACATACTCAATTTCCTGTCCTGCTGAATGAGCAAAGCATTTGAGTGATTATTGACCAAATGAAATTTTTTTAGGTCATCTGCGTACATTAAAAAATAACAAAATTTAAAGCAGCTAATAATATCGTTAATATAAATATTAAATAAAAGTGGCCCCAGATGAGACCCCTGAGGCACTCCAGAACTGACCTCAGTAGGAACCGACGTAAACATAATAATTTTGACGGCTTGGGTTCTGTTGCTGACATAAGAATACAGCCATCGAAGCATACTCCCATGAACACCGACGTCAGCGATTTTATGTATCAGAATATTATGGTCAATTTTGTCAAATGCCTATATACAGGGTGTGTCAGTAAGGTGTCTGTCTTAGATAGCACCTAAACTATCAAAGATAAGGAAAAAAGTGTAATACAAAAGTTAAAGGGTTTTTAGGATACATAATCCAAAAATATTTTCTAATCTACAGGGTGTTCCTAAAAGGTGGTACTGAATAATAAAAAAGAAAATTAAATGGGACACCCAGTATAATTTTCTAGAATATAACTTAATGGAATAAGGACTTTGCAACCCTATTAAAATTTTTGAAGTGAAATGCAACGTTGCCAAGTAATTAATTTTTTTCCGAAATTTTAGTAATTTTAAGGGTATCGTTAAAAAATCATAGCAACCTCTAGATTAACCCTAGACAAATATAATTTACGTTGTAAGTACTTTAAGGTACGACATATTCATCTATAATAATGTTTTTTAAATCTCTTATACAGAGCGTTCATTACAAGTTGGACAATTCGATAGTTTTAAAAATGCTTTATTTCATTTTTTTTTAAATGGGACACCCCTAATTTTTTTAGGCAAAAGAATTTATCTTTCGAAAACCTTACTTTTTGTTAAACATGTCATATATCTAAATATCATAGTTTATGAAATATTTTAGGATTTGTCTTAAATCAGGGTAAAAAAGGAAAGTTCTCATTAAACAATTTAGTCAAGATTGCTTTCGAACAAAAAATAAATATTTAAGAAGTAGTCCATACTCACAGTGGTTAATAATTATATGATAGGATCAAAAAATAAATAATTTTCTTTTCCACAGATGTCATTGCAAAATTATTTCGCCAACATTTTGTGCTTTATTACTGTTTAAAGTTTAGTTTCCCGAACTAACTTTATCGAAATAGAAAAATATGAGTTATGATAAAGTTAGTTCAGGAAACTAAAATTTAAACAGTAATAAAACATAAAATGTTAGCGAAATAATTTTGCATTAACAGCTGTGACAAAGAAAATTATTTATTTTTTGTTCCAAAGCAATCTTGACTAAATAGTTTAATTTATTAGAACTTTCCTTTTTTACCCTGATTTAAGACAAATCCTAAAATATTTCAAAAACTATGATATTTAGATATATGACATGTTAAACAAAAAAGTAAGGTTTTCGAAAGATAAATTCTTTTGCCTAAAAAAATTAGGGGGGTCCCATTTAAAAAAATTAAAATAAAGCATTTTTAAAACTATCGAGTTGTCCAACTTGTAATGAACGCTCTGTATAAGAGATTTAAAAAACATTATCATAGATCAATATATCGTACCTTAAACTACTTACAACGTAAATTATATTTGTCTAGGGTTAATCTAGAGGTTGCTATGATTTTTTAACGATACCTACCCTTAAAATTACTAAAATTTCGGAAAAAAATTAATTACTTGGCAACGTTGCATTTCACTTCAAAAATTTTAATAGGGTTGCAAAGTCCTTATTCCATTGAATCATATTCTAGAAAATTATACTGGGTGTCCCATTTAGTTTTCTTTTTTATTATTTAGTACCACTTTTTAGGAACACCCTGTAGATTAGAAAATATTTTTAGGTTATGTATCCTAAAAAACCCTTTAACTCTTGCATTACACTTTTTTCCCTATCTTTGATAGTTTAGGTGCTATCTAAGACAGACACCTTACTGACACACCCTGTATATAATAGTATAATATACTATTTAACCTTTCCATACCATTGTCGAAGTTAAATTGTGACTCATCCTGTATAACTTTTCCAGAGCCTATTAAAATATGTCTAAAAAAATCACCTGACCCTTTCGTATAGAATTATTCCTGCTCCCTGCATGCATAGAGAGTGTGTTTATAAACAGCAACTTTAGAACTTTCTCTACAAGCTGCTGGTTCATTGTTCAGTTAATTAATTTCCTTCCTGAAAAAGTTCTTTTTTTTTCATCACAGGCACACGTTTTTCAGTTTCAGTGATCAAAGAAAACGGGCTCCAAGGGCCGCTCAAATGCTGCAACGATCGATAATCTTTGTCGGCGTTGCCACGTGGTGCACGAGCCGGAATACGTGTCAGAGGGGCAATGGCCTAGATTCGCGAACGCCGATGTCTTGCCGGCGATAATTGCTAAACGATTTTTATGTATTTCGAATATCGGGACGATTATTTTACTACGTAATTATTTTATTGTCATTAATAACTTGGAAATATGGAACAAGTCCGGGCCAATTTGTCTCTATTTGTTATAAGTAGGGTTGGTTGGTCGACAGTGGATCACAAATTTTTTAAAGACATTTATTTCAGAAAAAAATAAGTACTTTTATTCATAACTTTGCATTTTATTAAGGTCATTATCATTGTTTAAGAGCGTGATAATTTAAAGTTGATTGGTTAAGAGGGAAAAAAATTTAAAAATGTTTTTTATTTATGTACAGATTGATCCACTGTTCACCATTGTGGTACACAGTGGATTGCCTTGTATTTAACAGTGGATCATATATAAAATTATTTTAAATAAAAGCCCAGAGCAGGTTAAAAAGGTGAATGTAACGTTTATAAGCAAACATCTATCATAACCAATAATAAAGATAGAGAACTTCATTTTGCTTCTCAGCTTTTCGAATGCTTAAACCGCCTTGAATTAATTGTAGTGCTGATTCTATATCTAAGTCTGTGAATGCTTGCCAATTTTTCTTTCCTGTCCTCTCTTGTGAGGCATTCTATAAACAAGAAGCAAAAAAATGCAATAAAAACTAGAAGTTTAAAAAACACGAGCACATAGTACACAGTGGATGATGAGCCACTGTGCACCTTGTAGTAGTGATCCATTGTGTACCACCATGTCGTTATAATTTGAAAGTATTGTTATGACAAAATTAACTACAATAATATTGTTTAAATATATCTAGGCATATATTTAGAGAACCAACTAAAGGGGTTAACTTATCCTAAATGTTATCAGAATGTTTTTTATGAAATTATAAAATAAGTTTAACTTACGTTAAACCAAAACACAAAACTATCAAAAAAACATTTACTCATCACGATAATTGCTTACAGACTGGTTTGGTAGACGTGAAAATGGCACCGCTCTTACCTGTCAAGAGCATGTCTAAATACATGCAATCGTTCGCCTAAGATTTGAGTGATCCAGTGTGTATCACTGATCCACTGTCGACCACCCTACCCTAGTCTATGTCAGAAAGGTGTAGAGTAATAAAAGCTTATTAGGTATGCAAAGGGACTACAGAGTGACCCAACGAATATTTAAGCCACTTTCATAATTTGGCATTAATTTCATTGCAAAATTCTTTATTTTCATTAACTGCAGGAGGTAGTACCATCCTGGTTTGGGCCAATTTATGGATTTTGCCTATTGTTATCCATTTACAAACACTGAAAATGGTGTGACAAAGGCGTGCATTATGTACATAGTATTAGGTACACTTATTTTTTATTAAACATTATAAAAAAAAAACATTATACAAAAATTAAAAAATCATAATATTCTTCGTCATATGAGGAACTGTCATCTCCTCTTTAGGTTATAATTAACGGGTTGACGGTCCGATCGAACGGGTGGTCAAAATTCCACGCTTTCTCCTCTTCTTTAATGACACGATGGACTGCTTTTCGCCAGTTCTCTGGTGTCACTTCCTTAATGGCTTTATCAAACAGTAGCTTAACGTCTTTCATTTTGAATGTCGTGTTATGCCTTGCTACAAATCCTTCCACTTGCGCCCATATAAGTTCTATAGGATTTAGTTCGCAATGATATGGCGGTGTGCGCAGCACAGTTACACTGTGTTTTTCAGCTATATCCTCCACGGCATATTTCATAAAACGATGTTTGTGTAAATTTTCTATAGCTAATAGTTCCTTCTTTATCAAATTATCTTCAAATTCAATACTTTTGGTGGTTAACCAGTCGATAATTTCTTGTTTTCTCCAAGGTACCTGATGTAACGCAAAACGTAACTTTATAATCTACTACCTACCTAACTAATCCCTACACATTATTTAGATTTTGACACTTCAGGCCAGAAAACATACCTTTCCTAATCCTCTTACGCAATTACTTGAAATTTTAATATTACAAACAATACTATTTTATCTTATTACCCGCTTACCTAATTCTCTAAAATTTTTGATTAGTTATCGTAAATAACTTAACTCGCAATATTTACGTGCGCTTACGGCCTACACCGAAATTGAGTCTAACAGAACGAAATTTCCCATTTTATTACTTTACACCTTTCTGAAATAGACTATAGGTGTGGTATCTGTGACAGTCTAAGATTAGACCTTGATCCATGATCTTGGCGAGAAATGTCTTAGAAAATACATTTAGTACTTCATTGGGGATCCAGACCCAAAACTTACGAAACAGCTGCTTCAAATGAATAGGAACTACCTGAGAACCATTACAGAAATTCTGACAGGGCACATGGCTGTCAAGAACCATCTGCACAGAATTCAACTTTACAATGAGACCTTAACTGCAGATTATATGGACAAGAGTCAGGGAAATTGTACATTAGTTTGCCGTTGCGAGTCACTAGATTGAAAGAAGCAATGTATTTGTCAATTTCGTGGGCGATATTACCACTTCTTCAAACGAATGTTAAATGTTATAATTAATGTACAAAACCAGTTTATAATTTTTACAACGAATTTTACAGCTATTTTGCTTATCGTTTAGCGTTATTATTCTTTCGAAAGCAAGCAACTAAAAATACATTGGTATCATACCAATATATTAAATTGGTTATGGTTCAGAAAACGACATTATTCATTTTTATTAATAACCTTAAAAATGGATTATTTTACTAAACATCTTATCTTATCTTAATTTTATTTTGTTTTTGTACTTATCTTCATCTTCCACCATTTCATTTTTTTGTATATTTGTTGCGTATAAATAGTAAAAGTTTTACACAAAACTAACAAAGCTTGTAAGTACAAACATTCATTTTGTATATCCATACATTTTTATTGCACTCGAATGTTGTAGTAAAAGTCCAGAAATGAGTGGAAAACTGGATATTTTTGAAAAAAAAAAGAAATTTGTGCACAAATCGTTAGTTAGGCAGAAAAAACGTATACAATATTTTGGTTTTATATCTTCTTGCACCATTTTATGTATTCTTTGGAAAAAATGGGTTTATGCATTATCGCTGGGAGGAATGTTTTGAATCAAATATAAAAATAACAAATATAACCTCACTTTTGTCATATTATGAAATAAAATACTAATGGTTTATAATTTTCACTTGTATGATATATTGTCAACATGACACATGTTTTGCTGTCCCAGCAGCTTCATCAGATGATGTGATATTCAAACAATATTTCCTTACAATAATATAGAGGTCTTATTTACAATAACTATACAGATGTTGGTAAAACCAGGTTAAAAAAATATCATGGTATTATTTTGCAAAATACAGGTAGGTAGATAATTTAACTAATTATGCAGTGAATTTCAATGCATTTGGCTCGAAACCACCAAATGTCACACGCGCGTTGAAAAAAAAATATTTTAATTCTAGAGTTGAAATACAAGGTACTTACACTATTTAATTTAAACATATGGTGCCAATTTGACAGGCAACCCCTATTTATTAAAATGAACAAATTTTAGAAAAGAGTTATTGTAAACTGTTTAACTTATTTATCATGTATTTGTCCAGTGATTTTGAATAAGAGTGTGAAAATACGCCATTTAAAAATATAAAAAATGTTAATCATATACTGGAAAAACAAAAAAAAATTATGGGTAGCCATAGCGTAGAGACTAGAGCTCTAGCCTACAGATCGCAATGTCACCGGTTCAAATCCCATCAGGAGTATTTGACTTTTTTTATAAAAAAATTAAATAATTTATAGAATTATTTTGAATTAGAATCTTCCTTGTTGAGTGGATTTTTTAAATTTATGTTTAATGCATCTTTCCTTGATTAATTTTAAAATTTTTCATTTTAAATAATCTAGAAGTCAATCCGGGATTAGTTCTTCCTATGATATACAGGGTCCTGTGCCTCAACCCCTGTCTTCTCTAGCTCACTTATGAATTAAGTTAGGATTTTGATATTTTGCAGACTTTACCTGTATCCTAGGGCGCATTTCAGGAAAATATTTTATTAGATTACATGCCATATATTTTCTTACTTATTTGGATGCATCTTATAGTTGCCTACATACCCCTAAAATTTTAATGAAATCGGTTCAGAATTATAGGCGAAAAAAAATAAAAACTAAAAAAAATCAGTTTTGCACCACTGGTTTTAAAAATTAATAAAAAATAAAAATAATGCCTCGTTATTAAAATTTCACAAAGGTACTTTATAAATAAGGTCCTAAAATCTGGTTAACCAAGTTTGATTAATACGAATTGTACAGGGTGTCCAAAATTTAGTGTCAAACTTTGCAAACTTTAAAGCAATTTATTTTTCTTATTTCAAATTGGAACTCCTGTATATTATATTATTCGATGCAGAATTAAAATTCAAAGATTTGTTCTTATTACAACCCTATCGCAATTTTTAACGCATTAAGACTTATTTGCAGAAAACTCATTTTATTAACTATTCCACCGGTCATTATTATATAATAAATATCAAAGATGGCTTTGAAAAACAATTTATTGATATTAACGTTTACTAAAAGGCCAAATAAAAATTCTTTTAGTTTGCTCCTAATATAAAAATCATATCTACGAGCTCTTCTTGGTTGTATTCCATCACAAAAAATAATATAGCTTAAATAATTAATACTAATCTAACAATATTTGAAACTATGAAATAACTAAAGTCAAAATGGGCTTTTGTCACTTCAATAAACTTTAATATCAATAAATTATTTTTCAAAGCCACCTTTGATATTTATTATATAATAATGACTGGTGGAAAGATTAATAAAACGAGTTTTCTGTAAATAAGTCTTAATGCGTTAAAAATTGCGATAGGGTTGTAATAAGAACAAATGTTTGAATTTTAATTCTGCATCGAATGATATAATAATATACAGGGGTTCCAATTTGAAATAAGAAAAATAAATTGCTTTAAAGTTTGCAAAGTTTGACACTAAATTTTAGACACCCTGTACAATTCGTATTAATCAAACTTGGTTAACGAGATTTTAGTACCTTATTTATTAAGTACTTTGTAGAATTTTAATAACGAGGCATTATTTTTATTTTTTAATAATTTTTAAAACTAGTGGTGCAAACTTGATTTTTTTTAGTTTTTATTTTTTTTCGCCTATAATACTGAACCGATTTCATTAAAATTTTAGGGGTATGTAGGCAACTACAAGATGCATCCAAATAAGTAAGAAAATGTATGGCATGTAATCTAAAAAAACATATCCTTATGACGTCACACTTTTTTGGAACACCCTGTATAAACATAAATATTTTCATGAAATGCACCTTAGGATACAGGTAAAGCTTGCAAAACTTCATAATCCTAACTTAATTAATAAGTGAGCTACAGAAGACGGGAGGTGAGGCGCAGGACCCTGTATAGCATTAAAAAATGAAAAAGTTAAACTACAAAATATAAAGAAAAACTCTATTGACAAACAATGAAACCAGATATTAAAAGTGGAACATAATCCTAAGTATGCTCATTTCAATACTATAGGGTTGTTATTTTTTTTTCACAAATCAAAGATTTTTTTATTAATTCTTTGTGGTCGTAGGAATAATAGTGTACATTACTCGTATGAGAGTGATTATTCTAAAACTCGGAGAATTTCCGTACTCGGCTAATGCCTCGTGCAAAATATCTCTTCGTTTGAAAAGTATCGCTTTCATCACTTTTTATGTAATATACTATTGAATATCACATCTGATGAAGCTGCTGTGACAGCGAAACACGTGTCATATTGACAATACACAAATGAAAAATTATAAACCATTAGTGTTTTATTTCATAATATTATTATGGATTTTCATCAAGAAAGGCTGAAATAATCCGATCACTTTTGTTAAGTGGTGAGTTTCATATCCTAACTAGGATGGATATGAAATTATATCCGTTCAGTTAAACGAAATAGCCCACTTATCCAATCGCTTTAGCGCGAAGCAAACATTCATGCAAAACTAGCAAAAAATAATTCTGTATTTTGAATTAAAACTTTTATTTTATTTTACAACGATTTTGTTACGGTTCAAAATAGCATTAACTATAGTGATGCCTACTCTACCAATAGGAATGCTCAATGTGGGATTGCTTTTATCCCTTTGAGCTTCTTTAGATTTCCTTACAATCACAATAATTAAACTTTCGTCTTTTGTTACTAGAAGAATACCTGACATTTTTTGAAAATTGGTAAAACACCTCATTAGGAATGATAACTTTGATTGGTCATGGTTCTTTGTAGCATCCATTTTGAGAATTGTAGCTTACTCAGCTGATTCAGATGAAAATAACTAATTTATATAGCGGGAAAGTTGATTTTACGCTGATGAAAATGCTGATTTTACTAAAAAAAAATATTTAAAATTTGACGCATTAGTAATTATTCGTAAAAAAACAATTTCTTTAATTTCGAGGTTTCGTTTTGTTTATTTATTTTAAATCATCCCCAGAAAGTATGAGGCTACCAAAAATGTGTTCCTTATATACAGTATTAATAAGTCTGTAAACTGCCATTTTTCGGCCAATTCAAACATTCGAACCCACTTCCTTCTTTTTAATATTTAATGGACTCCGCTAATTTTTATTCGATAATGAAATTCTGTAGAAAATTCTCTTTTCAATAACATATCACACTTTATCATTTGTTTTAAAAATGGCCGCCTAGATCAATTTTCCTTTGTTTTCTAAAATGTCCACAACTTTGATAAAACAAGGTAAGTGGTAAAGGGTAGGCCATGGAAACGGTAAAATTGTTCATTTCAATCTGCTTTATAATATAAAATAGACTTGTTTGAGAAAAATGTATCCGTTAGAGCTATTTTATTTACAGTTTGCAATTTTTTTTTCACGCAAGTTGTCTTGCAGCAATTAATATTGCGGCAATAAAAATTTCACTTCGCTTTACAGCATGCAATGACTTGCCAAGATCGTAGGTGATGTACCACTTGCCAACCATTAAAATAAAAATACATTTGGTTAGGACTTACCGGCGCTTTTTGTGCATTCATTTTAACAAAACATCATTACAGGACATGAAAGCAAACCAACAAAAACAAAACGAACCCGCTATAGGTTAGAAAAAACATAAATAAATGTCAGGGATTTTTATATTTAGTTTGGTGTCTCATAAATCACCAGAAAATCCTCAGAATTGCGCTTGCAATGGCAATAAAAATACGGTCCGAGTTATATTTCTTGCAAGCAATACAAATTGCGCCAGCTGATCATTAGCCTCGTTCTGCGCATACTCCCGGGCAATCTTTTCTTGCGTGAAAGAAAAATTGCAAACTGTAAAGTGGCCTTAACAAGTGTTAATTTAAAATTCTAACCGCTATAAACAGTAAACAACAAAATGTCAGTTATGACGTAAATCCCTAACCTTACTTTTTCAACTTGTCAAAAATGAAAATTCTTGCATTTTTTATTGTAAAACGGGTTTCTGTCATCGTTCGCAATCGAAAAGAAATAGACCATAGGCTAAAATTTAAAAAAAAATGATAAAGTGTGATATGCCATCGAAAAGAGAATATTTTATAGAATTTAAACGTCGAATAAAAATAACGGGTTTCCATTTAAAATTTAAAAGATGACTTCATCAGTTGTAGGTAAGAAAAAAGTAATAATAAGCTTTATTGTGCAAAATTGAATGCTCTATAACATTTGTAAAAACCTTTTGCCATATTATTTTTCTTTTAAGAGTTATAGCCCAAAAATATAATAACCCCATTTGCAGTTTTTTTAACTCTCTGCCAAGGTCTGGATACAAAATAGTGTTTTCCAAATTACTGTTAAATGTGCCTAAATTATCAATATATTCAATTACATTTGTTTTGACTTTGCTGGTCATGGTTTACTAGATAAATAAAATCTACATTTTTATCACGAAAATTTAAATAAAAATCGAAATATCGCAAAATTAGTAAATTTAGGAATAGCATCATTAAGAGATTATTAAAATATTTATCAGACGAGCCTAATATATAAAGGGAGTTTCATTTGAAAAACTTATTGTATTTTAAAATTCTCTGTATTCGGATGTCAACAGAAAACCCCCTGTACAAAATTTTAAGTACTTGAATATTTGAGACAACAAGGAAAAGACACCTTAACTAAGGAGCTTACAAGAAATTTTCGTTTTTTGTATTCTAATTGAGAAATACAGGTAATTTTATATTATTATGTATTTCCAAAAATTTTAAGAATTTTGCATTTTGTTTGGCCACCATGTCATAAATTAAAAAATGACGTCAGATGGATAATGTAACGAGACAAAAAAATGTTGTCCTACTTTTCTAGATTATCCTGTGTATTTAAATATAATTTTAGAACATACAGTATGTCCACAGATAGAGTTTGGGAAGAGGAAACACTTCTTTATTAGTAGGTATAGAAGAAAAGTCATTCTTTATAAAAAAAATAAGAGTGCAATAATATAATAAAACTTAAATCATAATTCAAATTTTAAAAATAGAAATGATATTCCGGGTAGTGCATCGTGGTTAGAAACATAGGAAATTCCATGCAAGTTTTAGACTGTCCAAATATTTGCTCCCCTGTTGACTTTAGGGCGGGGTTGTAGGGAGACTTTTTAGGGTCTCTGTGTGGTGAGTGCATACTGCATATGCGGAATTTCAGACAACCCGATCTTAACGTATTTGAATAGCATTACGGTTGGTCTTTAATTGAAATTTAACGGGTGATGCTGTGGACACCAGCATTGCTTGGATTTGTCAACCTGTGACTTGTCATTGTCAAATGTAATTTGCAAACGGTAGGCATTTTGACCTTTGACCTAGGTAAAAAAGTAATAACAAATTTAAAAGTAACAATTTGACAATGACAAATCACAGGTTGACAAGTCCAATCAATGCTGGTGTCCGCAGCATCGCCTGCTGAATTCCAATGAAAAACCAACCGCAATCTTATTCAAATAAGTTAAGATCGGGTTGTCCAAAATTGTTCAAATTCTTCATGTACACTTACCGCACAGAGACCCTTAAAAAGTGTACCTACAACCCCGCTTTAAAGTCAACAAGGGAGCAAATATTTGGACAGTTCCACGATGCACCACCCGGTATATCAAAAACACTAATAACACTTTAATTGCAGAACTGGTACAGATAATTAAAGCATAGTTTACAGTAACTTAATTAAGTATCTAATTAAATGCCCATCCCCCCCCCTTATAAATGTTTCTTTAAACCACCAAGTAAATAAATTTCAATAATAATATACTTTGGTATAGGTACTTACAGCAAATAATGTTTTAATGTCCACTGTCCAGTCACTATTATGGTTTTTATTTAAAGATTGAATTTTCCAATTAAAATTGAGGTAAAAAAAAGTTTTCTCGAGCTTTGAAAACAACAAATGGCACTTTCCAAATCATGCCACACTCATTTTTCTTAAAGGTACCCAGGTCCTATTTTAATTGAAATGGTACTTCTGCTGGACGGCTAAATCAGCAGATATAGCGACTGACTTGCGCCCGATTAGTATTCTGGGAACAAAGGTACAACGTCGTTTAGTGCCAACTATGAGTAACACTAAACCGCAGCTGCTGATAAAAGTCTAAACCGTGGTAAAAACTACTTATCTATTGCTAAAAAATATAAGGATTTAAAAAGCCCTTTGATTGTAAAATATTTAAATACGTCTGGAATATTAAATGAATGAATATAATTTTTTTAAATCGGTATATCTATACCGGGTGGTGCAATGTAGATGAAAACATTAAATCCCATGCAAGTTTTAGACTGTCCAAATATTTTCGCCCCTATTAACTTTAAAGCGAGGTTGTAACATGGGGTCGCACATGCGGAGTTTGAACAATTTCGGACAACCCGATCTTAACTTATTTGAACAGGATTGCGGTTGCTTTCTCATTAAAATTCATCAGATAACGCTGCGGACAATAGCATTGATTGGACTTGTTAACCTGTGATTTGTAATTGTCAAATGTAATTTAAAACTATTCGATTTTTTACTAGTAAGAAGTTTTTACCTGGGTAATTATTATGAGTTACACAATAGAAGAAAAAGTCACTATGATAAAATGGTAATATGCGGGGAAAAACTAAAGTATTGTATCTGATATGTTTTCCGTTTATTTCCCTGATAGACCCATTCCTACCAAGACGGCAATAAACAAAGTTATTACTAAGTTTGAGGCGAAAGGCAGTGTCATAAAAAAGTGCATGTGCACAGCACAGAATCATGAGAGAGCTGAAGAAAACAATGATAGAAATCTTAATATTTTACTTCAAGTCGGAAAAAATAAAAATATCAGCGCTAGAATTTTCGATGGGGTAGAAAAACATCACACCAGTGCTGCGAACTTTGAAAAAGGATAAATATCATTCATATAAGTATCGAAACCATCAAGACTTGCTAAAAGGTGATGAAGAGCGAATATTTGTTTTTTGTTTTGAAACGATGAAGCGAGCCTAAGAAAACAGAAATTTTTCACAAAATATCTTATCTACCTAATTCTCCGACGAATTATAATAAATAATGAGATGAATATACAAAATTATCGATACTGGAGTCTACAAAATGAACATCGTCTTACATGCACTCAAACCCAATACCCTCAGAAAGTGAAAGTTTGGACAGGAACTTTCGGGCACCGCATCATTAGACCATTTTTTATTGACGGAAATCTTACGAGTTCAACATATTTAGATCTTCTTCAAAATCAAATTGGACTCGCACTGGAGGAAGTCGCTGATGAGAATCAGAAGATTTGGTTCCAAATGGATGGTTGCCCGGCCCACAATTTGCTTGTGGTACGCGAATATCTCCGCACGGGCACTCGCCACAAATGGAACCTAAAAAAATCTCCCTACAAGCCCGCTCTAAAGTCAACAGAGGAGCACATATTTGGACAGGCTAAAACTGGGATGGGATTTTCTATATTTTTCCAACCATGATGCACCACCCGGTATAGTTAGATATGACACAAGGGTGAAACTGTATCTCTGTGTAATTGAGGTTTGGTCAAGAAAAACACTAACTTATATATTTTAAATAGAACTTCCCCTATACCACGGCAGTGACTCAGAGGTGAGTTACTGACATTCGACCGTGACGACCCGGGTTCGATTTCCGGAGTAGGCATATGTACAGCGACAATATTTTAAGTGTCTCACCCGATTGGCGACTTTGCTATCGACCACAATAAAAAAACAATTATGTATTCCCTAACAGCTTTTAGTGAAAAAGCCAAATTTGATGTCAAAAAAAAATCTATGTTTACAAATTTAACAGATACGACGCCATATTGGATTTTCTTAAATGGCAACCCCACCTTATAGTAAGCCAGCTGCATTCGCCTATTTGTTCCAACATTAAAAATGTATAATTGTCAATATTTATTTTCAGCCGTTCCGGAGATACGAGGCTTCGAAGTTGGTGATTTTGTTATCATCGAATTAACAGAAGCTTTGAGATTAGAAACTCAATTTTTTCTGGAGATACGTAATTTTTTATAACGGAGCCACCCATTGTCAAATATGTCAGATATCAGAAAAGGACAGTTACGACGCCATTTTGAATTTTTTCAAATGGCAACCCACATTTATAACTACACCAATGTATTGCATTTCGCGATCTGATTGACCGCATCAAAAACTGCATCGTACGATTATGTCTTTTAAGTATCTCACTCCATTAAAAAATAGAAGCTTTGTGATGAAAAAATCAATTTTTTCTGAAGATACGTAATTTCTTATGGCGGAGCCATCCATGCTATTGTCATATTTGTCAGATGTCAGAAAATGACAGTTACGACGCCATTTGGAAATTTATTTTTTAATCACAATAAACATCTATTTTTTAATGGGGTGAGATACTTAAAAGACATAATCGTACGATGCAGTTTTTGATACGGTCGTATTTCGGTAAGGGTTGGAAATAAATATCGACAACTATATATTTTTGAAATCAGATCGCGAAATGCAATACATTGGTGTAGTTATAAATGTGGGTTGCCATTTTAAAAAATTCAAAATGGCGTCGTAACTGGCATTTTTTGACATCTGACACATTTAACAATAGCATGGGTGGCTCCGCCACAAGAAATTACGTATCTCCAGAAAAAAAATTGAGTTTCTTATCTCAAAGCTTCTGTTAATTCGATGATAACAAAATCACCAACTTCGAAGCCTCGTATCTCCGGAACGGCTGAAAATAAATATTGACAATTATACATTTTTAATGTTGGAACAAATAGGCGAATGCAGCTGGCTTACTATAAGGTAGGGTTGCCATTTAAGAAAATCCAATATGGCGTCGTATCTGTCAAATTTGTAAACATTTTTTTTACATCAAATTTGGCTTTTTCACTAAAAGCTGTTAGGGAATACACAATTTTTTTTTTATTGTGGTCGATAGCAAAGTCGTCAATCGGGTGAGACACTTAAAATAATGTCCCTGTACAATAAAAAAAAAATAAAAAAAAGTATGTCCGAAATTTAGTGGATTTAAGAATGCAGGAAAGAGTGTAAAATGTATCATCTTTTAACCCACCCCATTCACCAGTAACCAGGCCGGATGAGATCGGACATCTCGTGGGGTGCGGAAGAAGATACACACTCCCCAATCGGTAGGTCATGCAATGGCAATAAACCAAGGGTTGATAGCCCTTGGGGGGTGTCGCATGACTGAGGATCGTGGTTCGGACCCACGTTAAGCTGTAGGTCCCCTCGGAAATGGCCCTGCCAGCGAACGAAGAAAAAAAAAAGCCGAAAAAGCAAGCAAACTTCCCCTATATTTTTGAATAATCAAATAATTCCTTAAAATACAAATTCAACGATATTGAGTTTAATAGATATCTATCAAAATAATAGATTTATATAAAAAAATAAAAGTAATCATTACTTTTATTAAAATAAATAATTTTCATTCCGCCTTGTATTTATTAACATTTTCCAGAAATATCAAATTGTTTTAAATGAGGAAAAACGAATACATTTCTAAGCGAAATAATACTCTCCGGCTCCAGATCTTTAAACTTAAAATAGGAATTCCCTTCGAGTCACAATAAAGTTCAAAGGGACGCCTGGCCGACGTCGCGCGATGTTGGCAACGCCGTCGAGGTCGCGTAAGCGGACGGCAGGCGCCAAATGACGCAATTTTTGGTCCAGATTTATGGATAGATCTGAATGGGATACCGAGACGCAGTGGGTGGTAGATAAATGGAACAAATGGGCGTCTATTTGCTTCGGACTTAAATGCCTGTACGTAAATATCTATACATAATATGTTTAGTTTTGAAGGCAGGATAAAGCATAGTAAAATAAACATCTTGCTTGGACAATTAATATTAAAATAAAAATACTTTATGGCGTCGCGTCAGCTAGACTTGATGAGTCATGCTAATAGCTGAATCATGCGTCTAACTCTTACCTGATCTTATTCTAAGATTACATTTACTTAACACTTAACAGGTACCGTGTTTGGCTCTGGTCTCTTTGGCAGGCTATAAAGAACTTATATGGGCGCAAGTGAAAGGATTTATAGCAAGACATAACACGACATTCAAAAAGAAAGACGTTACGCTACTGTTTAATCAAGCCATTAAGGAAGTGACACCAGAAAAGGAGAAAAAGTGGGATTATGACCACCTGATCGATCAGACCGTCGACCCGTTAATTATAACGTCAAGAGATGACAGTTCCTCAGATGACGAAGAATATTATGATTTTTATTAATGAATGAATTATGAATTTTATAAATTAATTTCTTAATGTATTTTTTGTATTTTGTATTTATCTTATAATGTTCAATAAAAAATAAGTGTACCTAATACTATGTACATAAGCACGCCTTTGTCACACCATTTTCAGTGTTTGTGAATGGATAACAATAGGCAAAACCTATAAATTGACCCAAAACCGGGTGGTTCTATCTGCACTTGCTGAAAATAAAGAAATTTGTATGAAATCAATGCCAAATTATGAAAGTGGCTTAAATATTCGTTGGGTTACTCTGTAGTCCCTTTGCATACCTAATGAGCTTTTATTACTCTACATATTTCTGGCATAGACTATAGTGATTTTAATGTTTCATCAATATAAGATTGGCTAGCTTTCAACTTTTACGTCGTCACGTATGCATGCTTTTAGAATGAGAAGCCAAGAAGAACTCCTCCAGAAGATACTTTATATTGATAATAGAGAAAAAATGTTGTTTTTTAGTTGTCTAAATGTCTGCTGTTTTAGCAGAATAATTCTTAATGCTAGAAATCCTGATTCGAAGCTACACTTTTTTTTCTGTCGGTCCATGGCCACTTTTCTAGCAGACTGATCCGAACCTGATAATTATGAAAATACACGGTGAATGAATGTCATCAACGGTGACAGAAGGATATATTGAAAACTCACTGAAAAATAAAAGAATTGCCAAAAGTCTTCTTACGACGTCATCGTCACGCCATGTTGCACTGGACATCTCTAGGGCTTTTGATCGTGTTTGGCACGATGGGCTTCTAAGTAAATTGCGATCCTACGGTATGCCTAATGGATTTTGTTTATGGTTAACCAGCTTCCTTAGGAACCGTTCTCTGCAAGTGGCGATTGACGGGTTTCTCTCAGACACCTTCACCATCAATGCCGGTGTTCCTCAAGGGTCCATATTGTCGCCTACCCTCTTTTTACTGTATATTAACGACCTTCTAGTAAAAACCCAAAATCCAATTTATAGCTTTGCTGATGACAGCACACTTGTCTCATCTTTTACCTTGACTCCCCAAACATCCGCTGCCGACGCACATCTTCGCAGGCAGCATGAAGTATTGCGCCTCAACAATGACCTGGAAGAAATTTTGGCTTGGGGTGACAGTAACCAAGTCGAATTTAATGCTAAGAAAACCCAGGCAGCAGTCTTCTCCAAAAACGTTAACATTGCAGAACCGGATATAGTCATGGCAGGACACGCAATTCCCCTGGCACCGTCTATTAATTTGCTGGGGGTCAATCTGGGAGGTAATATGTCTTGGCATGATCACGTTGCCGCAATTGTTAAAACAGCTGCACAGAAACTTGGTGTACTTTTCCGCACCAAAAGGTTGTACACACCTCATCAACT
The DNA here is from genome assembly GCA_935413205.1 of Polydrusus cervinus. NCBI lineage: Eukaryota > Metazoa > Arthropoda > Insecta > Coleoptera > Curculionidae > Polydrusus > Polydrusus cervinus. Next base: position 18,676,819 of record OW284519.1, on the reverse strand, counting down.
TTTGACACTCTACAAAGCCCAGATTCGACCATCATTAGAATATTGCTCTCATGTCTGGAGCTCTGCACCCAAGCACACCCTTCGGCTACTGGATTCCATTCAAAGGAGAGCCGTTCGTCTGATCGGCGACCCCGAGCTGACCAAGACCCTCGATAGCCTGGAGCATCGAAGACGGGTTGGTGATTTGGCTCTCTTTTACAGATATTTCCATGGCAGGTGTTCGACTGACATTGCCCAATTGATTCCACCTAGAGCAATGCAACACAGAAATACACGGCGAACCACTGCCGCTCATCCATATGTTGTTCAGCTTAGTACTCCTCGAACTTCATTGTTCAAGAATTCTTTCATCTGGAGAACGTCATCTTTGTGGAATGATCTTCCTGAGGTCGTGTTTCCCAATGAAGACAATCTTCAACGTTTCAAGACCAACGTTAATCGCTTTTTTCGCACTCGCACCGCTCCCAGAGCGCCTTAAAGGATTTTTCCTACAGTGCAGGTGTTTTATCATAAAAAAAAAAAAAAATCTTTCATTGTTTCCATTCCCTCCACAAGCATATAAATTTCAACAAAACCCAGAGCAGTAAAAGTGCAGAAGAAATTCATATTTCTGGTCGCTTAAATTGTAAAACAAACGTTAATGGTAATAATAAAAGTTTAAAAGATATACTTGCATTTATTTATAAAAATGGTGTTAAAAGTAATCAGTAGATTATTTCTAACCGTTTAAAACTATCTCTGACATGCTTAATAATGTTCGGGAAATAATAACTTTTAAAAGTAACAGTCAATTTAAAAGTTCAACGTTTTGTTCAAATTTCAGAGAACATCATCAGTATAACATGTTTTTTTTTTGTTCCAGGTTGGCCGCCGCCCACGAGGCGGCCGCACTACAGGCCGCGCAGGGCACATCAGGCAGACACTTCGCCGCGGCGGGGGGCACCTTCTTGGGCGGGGCGCTGGGCAGCTCGTCAGCTGACGCGATGGGCGGCCAGCAGGCCCCACACCCAGGCGGCTCCTCATCGCTCTTTCTCTTGTCCGAGGAGAACGTCATCAGGAGATACACCAGGTTCATCATCGAGTGGCCATATCCTTTTTATACTATGAAGTTTAAGGATTGTATATTTTCAATTTTTTTCCAAGGTTGCCAGTCCCATGCGCATTTGTATCTATACAGGGTGATTCCTAAGTTGATACTTTTTTTTAGCTGTGTATAGAAGGCATTGAAATAAAAAATATTTTCAAATATCTTTTTTCAAAAAAACTCAAAAATATTTATTCATTTATTACACTATGGATCAAATACGGTCCTGCCTAACTTAAACATAATCTCGAAGCAACAGCCGCACTTTGAAGCCACTCGCCGTAAATTAGCACCATATCCACTAGTTCATTGTTTTTAAATTTTACCATTTTCACGTTTCACCAGTTTAAAATTAACTTTCATCAAACACACCGCAGCGGATTATCAAATAACCACCGACAAATTGCATGACTTATAAGACAAACAACATAAAGTATAGCAGGCTACGTTTTGATGATCAGGCCCGCACTTAGATTTTTTACTTCTGTATCTCGCCTGTTCTTAAGTTTTTTGAAAAAAGGTATTTGAAAATGTTGTTTATTTTAATGTCTTCTATACACAGCTAAAAAAGAAATATCAACTTAGGAATCACCCTGTATATATTAAATTAGACCAAAAACAGTAAGTATTTTCAGATTTTGACAGGCTGTAGCATGGGAACGGCGCATCAAAATGGTTTTCACCTCCCTATTTTAGTTTTTTATTCTCTATCTAAAATTATAACTTCTGGTTTAACATGTGAAACCGTTACACCATTTTTTTGGTCTAACAAGTCAAACCGGAAGTTGTTTTAGATAGAGAATAAAATCTAAGATTGGGAGGTGAAAACCTTCTCTTTCTAAAATGCGCCGTTTCCATGCTACAGCTTGTCAAAGTCTGAGAATGCCATAAGACAAAATAAACGTGGAATTTTATAGAGAAATAAAAATTAATATTATGTATAGGGTGTTCTATTTAAAAAAAAAAAGGTATGTTAGCTGAATACGTGAGTGCGTAATCACTTTACAACACGCAATACGTACTATACTTTTTCTACGACTATTACTAATAAATTAAAGATGGGTTTATAATTTAAAAACTATCGATTTGAACTTCAAATCCCAAATAAACATAATGTCACTGTCAAATATTCAAAAGATAAGATAGATAAATGTCACGATTTGAGTGGTTCAAGGCTAACTTGATTGTTATATTAGGCATTATAACGCACAGTTGTGCATTTTTATTCTTTACGCACAGTCCTGCGTTAGAATGGAAAGTTCGGCAGCAAGATTAAAATAAACATATTTATATTCTTAATCAAATACTATTGTATTATCTGACTTTCAAGTCTTTAATCATATAATTTCAATCTTAAAATAAATAACAGAAAATGGGTAATTCAAAGTTCACGTTTCCTCTCCTGAGAACCGGGGTTTTCTTCAAAATATTTCTCCAAGTACTCCACCATATCGTTTGGACTGGTAGTTGGTGCGAATCTCTCCACGACTTGCCCGTTCTTGTCGATAATAAATTTCGTAAAATTCCATTTAATGGAGGCACCCAAATACCCTCCTTGTTTGTGTTTTAAGTATTTCCACAGGGGATGTGCGTTTTCTCCATTTACGTCTATTTTAGCAAAAAGGTCATATTTTACACCTAAAAGGGAGATAGATATTAAAACAAATATTTTGCATTTCATATATCAAATATTTGACATAGAACTTTAAAATTTTTTTAGTCCTAAATACTAATTTTGACCAAAATACCGACACTCTTAAAAATAACACGGTATGGATTACTAAAATTTGGTTCTGATAACTACATATTTATTTTCGTGAAATCGGACTCAACCCAAAAATTAGTTTGTACAACCAAAAAAAATTGTCGTTATTGAACTGTTGAACTAATTAATAACATTATCCAACCCAACCTACAAATTTTAGTTGTCACAACGAAATTTTATATACGGATAACTAAATTTATATGGTACTCCCGCTTTTAAAATTAGTTGTCACAATTCAAGGAAATATTGTTTTTGGTAATGATGCAATCTACAAATATTGCCAAAGCAATGATTTATTTGGGCCAAACTTGAAATTTTCATAGAATAACAACCATCGTATGTAGTCACAACATTGTGTTTATTATCTTTTTTCTGTACTTTCTAATTGTAAGAAAAAAGTTGAATCATAAATAAGTAAAAATTTTATATTTTTGTCATTGCAGTTGCACATTAGAAAGTTTGAATAAACTGCTTATAACGCATGGCAAAATTAGCAAGTTGATTTGATAGATATAACTTTAAAAAAAGTCTTTTTCATTTCTAAAAAAAATGTGACATGTAATTTATACTTAGTAACGAAAAATACTCCTTCCTAGAGTCCCCATTTAAATAAAAAAATGCCTTGGTATTACTACTCTATGAGGTATGCGTAAACTACTTGGAATAAATTATCAGGGATATTATGGTTTCTTTAAAAAAATTATTTCCACTGCCCTTGTTCTCTCATGTTTTTTATAATACATACTTATGGAATACAAAACAGAAACAATAAATTTTTAACTTATTTTAATCAACCTTCTGGGTTGTTCAATTGCTTCTAGAACTAAATTGTTCTTATTAAATTTTTTTTATCTACAACTGCGATTATTAAAAAACAAAAAATATCCCCTGGATTTTCTATTTAAAATATACAGCTATATGAAATTTGTTATACTTGGTCAGATTAAAAAGTCATCTTGATTTATAGAAATGGAATATAGAATAAAAACAAAACAAAAAAATGTTTAAGTTATTTCTTATCAAGTCACCTTGCCAAGCTTTATAAAAAGCTCATTTAAACTTTCTAATATACAACTGCAATGATAAAAAATAAAATGTTTACTTATTTATGATTTAACTTCCTTCTGCCAATAAGAACGTAGGTACACAAGAAAGACAATAAACACAAATAAATTACTGCAAATATTGTCACATCCATTGTCCACCCAACCATGAAAATGGCCAAAACACGGAACCGCAAAAGCACCCTAACATAACCTTCTGACAGTCCTGGCTAGAATGATATGTCACCCACCGTCAAGGGCGTCAAGTCTCTGTTGTAAAGTGAGTACAGCGATGCCGTTAGTTAGACATATAAGGAATAATATTACTTGAAAAGAAAACTTAGTTTTGGTAACTAAGAATTATCTTAATCAAAATTAACAAAATGATAGGGACTACAAATTCATAATGTGTTATTACAACAAGGTTAATTGATAAATACAAGTTTGTAGGAACCTTGATGTAACATTTAAATAGGATATATACAGAGTAAAATTCAGCTAAACAAAATATTTTATTTCTGCCAACTAATATGAAAACAAGATATTTTCTTTGTTCTGATGGCATCATTTTTTGCTAAATATAACCAAGAAAAAATCTTTTTTGTTTTCCTAACTAAAAATAGTTATTTTTGGTAACGTAAACACGAGAACAAAAAAAAATTAGTACCAAATACCAAATCATTTTTAAGAGTGGATGAATAAATAAACAATATTGCGTTGAGAGACACGATTAAGCAGCTTAATGTAGAGCATTAACTTCCTACCTATTTTAAAACATTTCTATTTCTTACCCCTGTACTTTGCAAAATTCAAAATATCTTCATTGGTTCCTGGTTCCTGACCACCGAATTCATTGCTAGGAAAAGCTAAAATCCTTAATCCCTGACTTTTTTCATATCTTTGGTACAAAGCATTTAATTGGTCGTAATTTGTGTCCGTCAAGCCACATTCAGAAGCCACATTGACAATTATACAAACATGACCCTAAAAAATTTAAAATTTTATTTTAAGTCCAGATAGATTTATCCAAAATATCACAAGTAAAATTTACAATTTAGGGCTTGCACTGGCAGGAAAATAAGTTGTAGGAATGATATATACAGTGTGGCCCCGGATCTACGCATGAATAGTTGAAAAAGATTACAAATTTTTGAATTGAAACTTCATCTTCTAGGGTTCAACCCTGCTTACATAGAAACTAATTTGGGTCATAACTTTAGTTAGCCAGAAAATAGGCTTGGGGGGGGGGGGGGGGGGGGGGCTCAGGGGGCGTAAGTAGGATATTTTTTTTCTGGAGAAAGGGACAGTCGGGACTACATGTATTTTCGGGGCAACGCCCAAAGTTAGTTTAAAATTCACCTAACTACCTACTATCAAATTTCGAAAATTAATTTATAACCTCTCCCCCTCTGCATAGTTGGATTAAATTTGTTTTTGTAATTTTTTTTTACTTTTTTTTTGATATTCCTAGCTGGCTCTTTATTAAAAAAAAACATATTTTATATTTGTAAAAAATATGAATATTGGTGTCAATCCAAAATTTTAACATAAGACGTATGTATGATTCTAACCAGCGTTTTTGGGCTAGTTTTTTTTTGATTAAAAATAAAGTAAATATCGCTCACCATGCCAAAATTGATGATTTTTTCAGAAATCATGTATTTTAGGAGCTTAGATCTAAGAGCAGTTTTTGGTGCAAATGCTTAGGTTTTGAAATACTCCTTCTTAAGTGCCGTTTTGTATATTCATAATAAAACATTCTCGTTTCTTCCCGCACTATTTTTTTTATTATAAATTATCACACTTCTTCCATAAAAAATGTTTTAATTACAATTTTTACTTTAATTTTTCTCTTAAAAAATAAATACCTATAAAAGTTAGCGCTGCCTAGCGGGACTCCTGTAATTGTGACGAATGTCTTTACAGGCGATTTCCTCTTAACATTTACTTATTTCTATAAGTTTGTTAGAGGTGCTGGTATGCTCAAGAGTGTCTAACAACGACACAGATGGCGCTCCGTGTCACATCTTACTGGTGTGCCCCACCAAGTGCTGCCTTAAGTAGCTTCGAGATCCCTTTTCTTTTCGTCGGATCCTAGCTCTACTGATGAGTCATAATATGACGAAACGCGTCTAGAGATGGATCTGGCGAAATGAAAAGGAAAATTTTCGTCTTTAAATACCTAATTGTTTTTGTTTTCGTTGTAAAAATATTCTATTGCATTGGGTTATATTTTTGTTGATTTAAAATAGCTCTAAAAAAGGGAAAACGGAACAGACAAGTATATAATAGAGAAATACTATAAAATATTATCCTTTTTACTAATTTTTCTTTAAAATTGCATCATAAATCAATAACTAAAACGACATGCGTCCTAAACCTTAATCTCTTTATAAAACAGGACTTAGAAGGAAAAGTTTAAAAACTAAACGTTTTCTACAAGATCTATGTAGCCAAGAATACATTATTTAAAAATTTAAATTAAGAGTCCAAGCGTAAAGACGAAAAATTAGGTTGCAATTAGACTTTTAGATCCAAGCTCCTGCAACCCGGCAGCCCCCCCCCCCCCTTCCCTAAATACGCCACTGCTTGGAAATTTACTAAAAACTTAGTTTTTTCCGTAGTAAAGTGCGAAAAATGTTATTAAGAAAATATGTTCAGAACAAGAGACTCAAAAAACTTCAATCTTTTTTACCGATTCAAGGGACATACTACTGTATTATAAGCAGAGCTGTGAAAGTTACTTCAGAAAAGTAACTAGTTACTTTTTCGATACTTTTGCCCAAATGTATCTAGATACTTATAAGGAATAGTTACTTTTACCTAAAAGTAACTTAGTTCTTAGTTACTTAGTAAAAGTAACTAGTTACTTTTTCGATACTTTTGCCCAAATTTATCTAGATACTTATAAGGAATAGTTACTTTTACCTAAAAGTAACTTAGTTCTTAGTTACTTAGTAAAAGTAACTAGTTATAGTAACTAAGATAATTTTACAGCAACTAGTTACATTGATTGTAACTACGATAATTTTAAAGTAACTAAGATACTTTTTAAGTAACTAGTTACTTTGATTGTAACTAGTTACTAAAAGTAACTAAGATACTTTTGACTAACTAGTTATTTTAATTGTAACTACGAAACTCTAAAAGTTACTAAGATGCTTTTGAACTAGATACCATAAATTTACCAGGTAGTGATAACTCATTTTCCTGTACACACTACCACCATTAATTACCATCAGAAAACTAAACTAAGAAGTGTTAATTCGAACAACGAACAAGTAGAATAAAATGCTTTCCAAGAAATTTTGCGTTCCAACCAGTTTGCTGTTTAACGCTCGCGACTCGCCGCTCGTCCCTTCGTGAAAATCTGATTAACGGCCGCCGATAGTCCCTTGGTCATCATCTGATGGTGTGCATTATTTGTTACTTTTGAAAAGTAACTTGTATCTAGTTACTTTTTAGGAGTAACTATACACTTAAAAAGTAACTAGTTACTTTAAAAGTAACTAGTTACTTTAAAAGTAACTTAGTTACTCCTAAAAAGTAACTAGATACAAGTTACTTTTCAAAAGTAACGAAGTTACAGTTACTTTTGGCATGATTCAAAAAAGAACTAAGTTACTAAGTATCTAGTTACTTTAAGTAACTAGTTACTAAAAAGTATCTAGTTACTTAAGTGTCGTAATATCAACACTTTTCCGAGAAAAAATCGGTCAAGTAATAAGACAATTACAAGTATAAAACTGATAGCATTGTTAGAGCCTGACGTCTTCAAAGCGTCGCGACGCTTGCCTGTTGCTTGACGGGTGGCCTAACTAAGAAGGAATTCAGAATTAGCCCCGCCCCTCACCATGACAACGAAGCAACAAATAATTCGATTGGCCAAGATATTTGCGCGCCGAGAAGCATGTGCCAGCAACGACCAAAAACGGCAGTTGGTCTCGAGCAGCAGAGAGAGAGCTCACGGCGGTGTTTTGGCCACGAAAACGTCAATTACAACACCGATAATAACTGCTGCAAAAAACTTGGAACCAGGAACTTTGAAACAACAGGAAGCTGATGATCCAGTCAATCAGCTGAAGAACCTTCAGTGCGTACCCTGAAGCCCCCGCGTTCGACAACGTAATTATTTAAATTGGTTAGCTTTGCAAAATATCACCTATATATTTTTCAGCTTTCTAATTTATTTAAGTTGCGTGGCTTTTTTTATTGGTTTTCTTTGGGCACTACTTCATGATCTCTAGTAGGCTGTCGAGAATCCCTAGGATCAATAAAGAAAGTCGCTAGCCTTCACAAAAGTGCGTTATTTGTGAAGTGAAACAAAGAAACAAGAAAAAACGAACACATCGTTTCGAAGAAGTAAATAGATTTTCGGGCGCGTGTCATGCTAGTTTATCACACCTACGCTCGTATAACTTTACAACGTTGGAAAAAAGTTAGGTAAAAAGGTGTGTGTAACAGAATAGCAATATTTCGAAAACTACGGAAGCCACGTTGACTCTGCACTGAGAGCGACGGCGGGTGAAAGTAGTATAAAAATAAACCTATCTATAAAAAACGCCCTTCTTATAAACTACATCTAGTTTTGTAAATTTTCTTCAAGTATCAAGAGTACATCTTCATCGGAATTTTTTAGTTTATGTAAATTGCGCGATATTTAAGTTTAGCGATATAGTTCGTGTATTAAGAAATAAGAAATTCGCATAATCAAGATTATTTTTCTGTGCGCGAATGTAATATCTTAAGTACTTAATTGACATATTTATAAACCTCGATTTTGATAATCCCTGTATTGGTGATATTTATATTGTATTCCATAAGTTAGGGAAGTTATGTTGTAAATACAGGTTATTTAAGGCGTTAAATAATTTTAGTGACAAAGGACAGGACAAACCCATAAGTAAAGTTAAAATAAAAATTAGCCCTCCTTGTTCACCACAAACATTTGCATTGTGTTTGTAGGTTAGTTGAACGTGCCCGAGTCAACGACAAGTTTATTTAAAGCAACGCTTATTTGAGGAAGCACTAGGTCTCGCCCTAGTCTCAAATACAGTCGTATTTTAATTTCAAAAATTTAAAATTATTTAAATAATTTAAATTCATCCCTTAAATTTTTTTTTGTTTTTCGAAAAAAGCCATTTTTTTTCTCTTTGCGCCTGAGTGGACTGCTGACAATTCCGTCAGTGGGGAAAAGGTGGTGGGACTACTCCTAACAAACCGACGACAGCGCTGTTGCCGTTGTTAGTTTAATCTACGGCAAATAAACGATTTGCCTGGCATCCCTGGACAAATAAAAAACAGTTTTAAAACTATGGCTGGCCGCAGCCTAAGCGGCGCGAGTATAGCGACTGACTCTGAAGTTAGTTTTCGTCAGCTTTCAAAAATCGATGGCCCTAGTGTACGGATCGCCAGAGGGCGCTCACTGACGCCCTCTTTATATTCTCGAGGTGGGGATTCTCATACCTCAGGGGCAGATAATCTAATAAGGGGCTATAATCAAATTAATATCGACCCGTATACTCGGCAAGGGGAAAATTGGGTTAGGCGATACAGCGACATGGCATCCCTGGTGGGGACTAAAGTCAATAAACAGTCAGAGGCCCCTTGCCCCTCTGGCAGGCTTGGGCAGGCACAGAAACCTGCGGACCCAACTAAGCTCGCATTCGCTAACCCGGTTCACAGGGCTCAAGCAAAGCTGGAAAAAACTAAACTTTCGGAAAAGACACAGGAAGATCATCAGATAATTGACACTCAATATTTAATAGCTCAAAATCTCAGTCTCATAGCTGAGACCTTGGGGGGGCTAAAAATGCCCCAAGTCACACCTCTAAGGGCCACATTTGGTGGCGCCACTCATGAAGATCCAGTAGCGTTTCTTCATGAGTTACAACTTTATTTTATTAAGCACAAAATTACTGATGATCGAGACAAGTTTCGACAAGCCTGCAATTGCTTGTATGGCACGGCGCAAACGTGGCTTCGTGGATTGCAAGCATACGCCTTCACGTATAGTGAATTCGCCGGACGCCTGAATCGCCGGTACAATAATCCTGCACTTTTAGCAGAAATAAAAGCGGACTTGTACGGACGAAAACAAGACTATCATGAAACAGCAGAAGCATTCGTGCTACAAAAGCGGGCGCTATTCAATAGGGTAGTGCCCGAAGGATCTGAAGGAGAGTGCGTTCAATTACTAATCCCTCAACTACTGCCTATGATCAGATCTCGCATGAGATGCGCGTACATAGCTGACACTGAGGAGCTATCTACGCTAGCAGTCCTCTTGGAAGATGACTTAAGGGCCGAAAATAAGCCAGCTCTTAAATTAAGGACAGAGCAAGTAGTTGAAAAAAGAGGAACAAATGAAAAGGAACACTCCGGAAAAAGACAAGCATGGCCTCTGGAAAAACCATCCAGAATAGAGCAGCCCACTACTCCGCGTCCATGTCGTTTCTGTAGAGGCAATCATTGGGATAAACATTGCCCCAAAAGGGCAATTGAGCCCAAGAATAACAGTGATACCCGAGAACGTTTGCTCGAAAACAAAAACCAACAAAATTCTGCTAGACGTGCAGAGAGGGCAAACGTTATAACGACTGAAGACGTCGACGAAGAGTCAAAAAACTAAGTGAGGGTCACTCTTCAATGAAGGTGGGTGACCCAACAAAAAAGGATGAAAATTCAAATAAAATTAGTACATGTCCCACGATACATGTAACTACGAATCTACGGCCAACAATTAAAACAATGATCAAGGGCGCCGAATATGAAGCTCTCATTGACACAGGTGCGGACTTAAACCTGTTGTCAGAAGACGTCCTACCAAAAGATTCGTGGTCCCCTACGCAACAACAGATTGGATTAGCCGTAGACAATAGCTATGCCCAAGTGATAGGCACGACAATTCAAGCAACGAAAATTAGTAGCAAAATATACAACATAAACTACTACGTGGTAAAAGGGCTTACTACCCAAGTCATTCTAGGAAGTCCGTTTCTGCAGCAGGAAAGAGCAATCATCGATTACTCACGAAATTGCCTGTACGTTGGAAATATAGAAAGACAAACAGTATACTGGCGACGAAATAGAAAAAATGTATCGGCAAAAGTTGAGCTTCCCGAAGTAGACCTGGCTAATCCCAGGAAACTTCAGGCGCTTTTAGCTGAATTCGCTGAAGTATTCGAAGTTGGGCTAGTACAGCCAACAACTCGCACCACCGAACACAAAATTGTATTAACTAAGGACAAGATAATTAATCGAAGATGCTATCCAATGCACCCAGAACGAAAGAGGGTCCTGTATCAACAGATACAAGAAATGCTAGAGGCTGGAGTGATAGAGCCTACTCAGTCAGCCTACTCCTCACCCCCCGTATTAGTTTATCGTGAAAATAAAGAGCCCCGGTTTTGTGTGGACTACCGGGAAGTTAACGGCATTACGACCGAGGAAAGCAGTACCTTACCGTCGATACAGAGTGCGTTAAAAAATCTTGCACAAGCCAAGTTTTTTTCAGTATTGGATCTTAAGAGTGGATATTGGCAAATCCCAATGGAGGAAAATAGCAAACAATACACAGCGTTCTCCACCCCTGATGGGGCAACGTACCAGTTCACCGTAATGCCTTTCGGACTGAAGGGGGCTCCCTCGACGTTCCAGAAATTAATGACATCAGAAGTCTTAGCCGGTCAAATTCAGGAATTTGTTCAGGTATATCTAGACGACATCATTGTATACTCGGATGACGAGGAGTCCCATTTACTACATTTACGGTTGGTTCTCGAAAGACTAGCCATGCATAACTTGAAAGTTAGTGCCACAAAATGTCACCTATTTAAGCAGGAGATCGACTACCTTGGCTACCGAATCAGTAAGGACATGGTACAACCTCAAGAGAAGCATTTGGACCAGATCAGAGACTTTAAGGAGCCCGCCACAAAAAAGAACTTACAGGCCTTTTTAGGCATATGCAATTGGGTGCGCGAATTCGTACCCAATTTAGCCGCTCTAACGGCACCCCTCACTGACGCCCTAAGAACAACGCAGGGAAAATTCCGGTGGGGTCCGGCTCAAAAGGAGGCATATCTATTGACCAAAAACGCCATAGCTCAAGCAAGTGAGTTATGCCGCCCCGATTTCCGTAAAATTTTCATTGTACAAACGGACGCCTCTATGATGGGCATGTCCGCCGTATTGTACCAAGAAGGTGAAAAGGGCGAGAAGAGAATAGTATCTTTTGCCAGCGCAAAATTTAATGACACGGAGAAGAAATATCATGTGAATGAGCAGGAATGTTTAGCCTTGGTCTGGGCTGTCAAATTGTATAGAGCTTATCTTGAAGATAAGCGTTTCATCGTTCGCACTGACAGCAAGTCCTTGACCTGGCTAGCTAAATTCAAAGATTCACGAGCAAAATTAACTCGCTGGGCCTTGTTGCTACAAGAGTTTAGCTTTGAACTGCAACACGTGCCCGGAACACAAAATGAACTACCTGACTTTCTTAGTCGAAATCCCGGGAACATGTCCTACGACGGGCAACCGGACAACGACAGGCTAGTTCCTCCACTAAATATAACCAGCCCCGAACAATTGCTGCGCTGTGATGTAGTAGCCGAAAATGTAGGCGACCTCTACGAAAAAATAGCCCGGTCACAACACCATAACCAAACCATCCGTAAACTGAAAGCTGTTTTAGGCACGTTGGAACAACGAGAACCGGCTAACGATCAAGAACGACGAACTATGAACGAATTTGTCCTCAGCAACGAGTTGCTTTGGCGACGTAACCCGCATGGTGACCGATTAGTAGTTCCACGCCAGCTAGCTGATTCCGTAATCCATATGTACCACGACGCACTGGATCAAAGTCATCCAGGCGAACAAGAAACGTGCCGAAAAATAGCCCAATGTTACTTCTGGAGTTGCATGCACCGGGACATTAGACAATATGTAGCCAACTGCATAATTTGCTCGGTTTGCAAAACACAGCAACGACAAGGGCATGCCCCCATGCATGCTCGTAGCCCAAAGCATCCCTTCGAGATGATTAGCATCGATGTTCTAGGGCCATACCCAGGAGCACTAGGTACCAAAAATAAATACATCATCATCGCAGAAGACGTGTTCTCTAAGTGGGTCGAAGCAAAAGCACTCCCTGAGGTAAAAACGCGGGATATCATCGAATTTCTGGACAAAGAAATAATAGCTCGCTACGGCAACCCACGCGTCTTAGTGACAGACAACGGTAAAGTGTTCATCGCCAATAGACTACGTGCCTTCTGCGAAGAAAAGGTTATTGAACATCGATTCTCCAGTATATATCATCAACGGGCCAACCCGGTAGAACGAAGGGTACAGGAGCTAAAAAAGGTTCTACGAGTGTTACTTTACAACAGAAAGGAAAACTTGTGGGAGCAATGCTTACCAAAAGCGCTACAGGTGCTCAGAAGCCGAGCAAATAGAGCCACAGGCGAAACCCCTGCTTCAATAATACTTGGCTATGATCTCCCGTGCCCAGGAGAATGGAAAACGAAGTGGGCACAAAGCCGAAAACAACCAAGTATAAGACGACGGGTGCAAACACGACAACAAGTATACGAAAAGCAGCTAAATTTTCAAAGGCGCGAATATCACGCAGCAACTCCCCCACCGGTACAATTCAAGGTCGGCGATCTGGTAAATGCCAGGAGAAGGGCTGCGGGAGCCTTCGCGCCGGCTTGGACTGGGCCGCATGAGGTAGTTAAAATTAACGGTGATACAACATATGAAGTCCTGGTTAACGATAACCAAGTCAATATACATGTTGATGATTTGCGACCCGCCCGAAATGGAAATTACGTTAACCTCGATCAGGAGATGGACTATGAGTCGGACAGTTCTGACTCGGAGCATGAATTCCCCAATCAAGAGGGATCTCTAAGCGACGTCGCTGCTGAAGAACCGGCACCGACACAACTAGATATGCAGGTCCCAATTAAAGGACAGGAAAGCCTGCGGCGACTCGAAAGTATAAACCACAATGTTGACAAACTAGACCGGCAAGTACAAGCGGTACGAAAATTGGCAGACACCCGGCAAAACAAGTTCCTTGAAGAACTGCTGACCAGGGAATTGCTAAAGGTTGATCAAGTCGAAACCTTAGGACTAGCTGTGCTCCGTCAGTCTAGAAAAAATTTAGTGAACCGGATAGAAACTATCATAACGGTTATGGAAACTTCATCACAAGAAGATCCTCCCACATCAGCTGAAACAACCGATTCCGCACCCATATCGAGAAAAAAACTAATACACACCGGAACAGCCGCAACTTCTCCTTTGACGAGAAAACGGTTGACTAGTTCGCAATATTTTTTCAACTCCAACCTAAAACCATTGGGCAATCGACCTACGGCGTTCAGCAATTGGTGGGGAGATTTCTTCAAAAAAACTAACGAATACTGGGAAGTGGTCCTTCCAAACTTCTAAGGCCTCCCCGAGATCTTGTAAAAAGATACTTACGGTCTCTTTTTACGCCTAGGTGGGGGAGTGTCGTAATATCAACACTTTTCCGAGAAAAAATCGGTCAAGTAATAAGACAATTACAAGTATAAAACTGATAGCATTGTTAGAGCCTGACGTCTTCAAAGCGTCGCGACGCTTGCCTGTTGCTTGACGGGTGGCCTAACTAAGAAGGAATTCAGAATTAGCCCCGCCCCTCACCATGACAACGAAGCAACAAATAATTCGATTGGCCAAGATATTTGCGCGCCGAGAAGCATGTGCCAGCAACGACCAAAAACGGCAGTTGGTCTCGAGCAGCAGAGAGAGAGCTCACGGCGGTGTTTTGGCCACGAAAACGTCAATTACAACACCGATAATAACTGCTGCAAAAAACTTGGAACCAGGAACTTTGAAACAACAGGAAGCTGATGATCCAGTCAATCAGCTGAAGAACCTTCAGTGCGTACCCTGAAGCCCCCGCGTTCGACAACGTAATTATTTAAATTGGTTAGCTTTGCAAAATATCACCTATATATTTTTCAGCTTTCTAATTTATTTAAGTTGCGTGGCTTTTTTTATTGGTTTTCTTTGGGCACTACTTCATGATCTCTAGTAGGCTGTCGAGAATCCCTAGGATCAATAAAGAAAGTCGCTAGCCTTCACAAAAGTGCGTTATTTGTGAAGTGAAACAAAGAAACAAGAAAAAACGAACACATCGTTTCGAAGAAGTAAATAGATTTTCGGGCGCGTGTCATGCTAGTTTATCACACCTACGCTCGTATAACTTTACAACGTTGGAAAAAAGTTAGGTAAAAAGGTGTGTGTAACAGAATAGCAATATTTCGAAAACTACGGAAGCCACGTTGACTCTGCACTGAGAGCGACGGCGGGTGAAAGTAGTATAAAAATAAACCTATCTATAAAAAACGCCCTTCTTATAAACTACATCTAGTTTTGTAAATTTTCTTCAAGTATCAAGAGTACATCTTCATCGGAATTTTTTAGTTTATGTAAATTGCGCGATATTTAAGTTTAGCGATATAGTTCGTGTATTAAGAAATAAGAAATTCGCATAATCAAGATTATTTTTCTGTGCGCGAATGTAATATCTTAAGTACTTAATTGACATATTTATAAACCTCGATTTTGATAATCCCTGTATTGGTGATATTTATATTGTATTCCATAAGTTAGGGAAGTTATGTTGTAAATACAGGTTATTTAAGGCGTTAAATAATTTTAGTGACAAAGGACAGGACAAACCCATAAGTAAAGTTAAAATAAAAATTAGCCCTCCTTGTTCACCACAAACATTTGCATTGTGTTTGTAGGTTAGTTGAACGTGCCCGAGTCAACGACAAGTTTATTTAAAGCAACGCTTATTTGAGGAAGCACTAGGTCTCGCCCTAGTCTCAAATACAGTCGTATTTTAATTTCAAAAATTTAAAATTATTTAAATAATTTAAATTCATCCCTTAAATTTTTTTTTGTTTTTCGAAAAAAGCCATTTTTTTTCTCTTTGCGCCTGAGTGGACTGCTGACAATTCCGTCAGTGGGGAAAAGGTGGTGGGACTACTCCTAACAAACCGACGACAGCGCTGTTGCCGTTGTTAGTTTAATCTACGGCAAATAAACGATTTGCCTGGCATCCCTGGACAAATAAAAAACAGTTTTAAAACTATGGCTGGCCGCAGCCTAAGCGGCGCGAGTATAGCGACTGACTCTGAAGTTAGTTTTCGTCAGCTTTCAAAAATCGATGGCCCTAGTGTACGGATCGCCAGAGGGCGCTCACTGACGCCCTCTTTATATTCTCGAGGTGGGGATTCTCATACCTCAGGGGCAGATAATCTAATAAGGGGCTATAATCAAATTAATATCGACCCGTATACTCGGCAAGGGGAAAATTGGGTTAGGCGATACAGCGACATAAGTTACTCACAACTCTGATTATAAGATATGAAAAATTGCATTATATTATACTATCTATACCTATGCATTTTACGTCGATATTTAACTACCTACTTACCTTGTATTTTTCCAGTGAAACTTCTTTTCCATGAATATCTTGTGCTGTAAAGTCATATATGGACGTAGCTTCTTCATAGTTTGTATTACTGGATACTACACATTTTAAGCCAAATATGGCAACGATGCATAGTACACGCGGTCTGAACATCGATACTTCCCGCATGATCCCGAATATTACCGAAAAATATTAGCCGGGGTTGTTGTATTTACAATTCACTGCACTACGTTCCCACAATTATTTTTTATTTCTTGAGGTTTTATTAATACTTATATTAATTTTTCCACAACATTAATATTATTTGATGCGTAGTTATAAATATATTTTATTGAAGTAAATAAGATTATTGCTATAATCTCTGTCTGATATAAAGCGACCAAACGATGACTGGGCAGAGTACAGCGATTCAACAATCAACTTTTAAACACTGTTGTCATGTTAGAAGGTTGAATTTTCCCTAAAAATGTTATTTTCAATTTCAAACATTGATTTTTTCTTTAAAATAATGACAGTCAATGAAACCGGGATACACTTGGTCTTCTGCCGTCCCGTACATTAAACCGAAATCCCAATTGTTATACAGGGTGTTACCAATTCGAAGAATTTTGTCATGTCGGTGAATGATTTGTAAAAAAGAAATTTAAAAATTCCGATGAATTCCGGAGATATTCGAAAAACCGAAAAAATCCATTTTTGTTTTTATGGCAAAATACCAATAATTTTGAAAAATTAAAAGGACTTTCTTAAGACACCAAAAAATAATTTTATTTTTCAGATACGACGTTTCGGTTTTTAGATACTTACCCACATTAACTTTTGGAATATTTTTTTTTTGAAAAAGTTAATAATTTGGTTGTAGACTATAAGAAAAAAAATTTTAAAGTGTTATTTGACAGTAATAATAAAATTAAATAGAAAAAATCAATGTTTATCAAAAATGGCTGCCAAAAATGCAAGAAGACAATGGACGAAAATGCCGTAGTCGTCTTTACAACCAAATATTATTTAATGACGACTTTTCTAGTGATTTTTTTTTACAAAAGCAATTCATTTTAAAAATTTAAAAAACATTTGTAATCACTTTATCGTGTAATCGCAAGTAAATACTTCAATAGCAGTATTTTTTCTCACCTTGCCTACACCACTCTCTGGCACCTTGAAAGTTTAAATAAATTAAAAGATTTTTCAAATTCATAAGTACATAACCTTTAAAAATCAGCTTCTCCAATTTGGAAATAATTTCCTTGCCTTTTTGTGTTTATTTCTTCTCTCTTGTTTTTTAAATATGGATTTAATTTTTTTTATTTTTGAGTAGTTTTTTACTTCCCAAAACTAATTATGTCACTAAATTGTAAGATAGGTACTCCAGTTACCTTTTTTCACTCGGGAGCAATATTTTTTTCTGTTTTACAGTATTTTGGTCTAGGTCTAAGGCAAAAAACCATAGGACTGAAGACAAACGTTATATTAATAAAATATATAAAATACTAATAAAAAATAAAATTACTTCTCATGCCGTAAAAACTTGCTTACTTCCTAGAGTATTGTGACGGTAAATCTTTTTGAAAAAATAAACGGCCTAAACACTATAACTTCCTGGAATGTAATTTTAATATTTAAGTAAGTAATCCAAAAAATAATTGCCAGGGCCGTAATAGTAAAGAGAGGATAATTTGAAATACTAGTGATTTGATGACAAAATGTTAAAATTTAAAAAAAGTTTAAATTGTATTAAATTTCCAAAGCTAAGAAGTCCTTAAAGCTGTTTTAAAACTTCCAGGTCCGTATTTAAAAAAAAAATGAATTGAGGTTGGTATTTAAAGAACGAAATGTCCAATTCAAAAACTAATAACGCCATCTTGTAGAACTTAAAAAACGGCTATGAGAAAGTGTTTTTTGTTTCTCTCCTAAGTCTAAAATAAAAGCGCAAAAAATTAAACACCAAAAATGAAAATTTCGGTTTTTTTCGGATAGCTCCGAAAGAAATCGGAATAATTAAAGTTTTTTTTACCTAATTATTAAGCCCTAAAATACGCAACTTTGCCTCAATTTATCCATCTCTCTTACCGTTTTCGAGATCCCCTTGTACGCACATGAATTTGTAGCACCCTGTATATATTATTTTTATTTATGTACAGGGACATTATTTTAAGTATCTCACCCGATTGGCGACTTTGCTATCAACCACAATAAAAAAACAATTATGTATTCCCTAACAGCTCTTAGTGAAGAAGCCAGATTTGATGTCAAAAAAAAACTATGTTTACAAATTTGACAGATACGACGCCATATTGGATTTTCTTAAATGATAACCCTACCTTATAGTAAGCCAGCTGCATTCGCCTATTTGTTTCAACATTAAAAATGTATAATTGTCAATATTTATTTTCAGCCGTTCCGGAGATACGAGGCTTCGAAGTTGGTGATTTTGTTATCATCGAATTAACAGAAGCTTTGAGATTAGAAACTCAATTTTTTCTGGAGATACGTAATTTCTTATGGCGGAGCCACCCTTGCTATTGTCATATATGCCAGATGTCAAAAAATGACAGTTACGATTATGTGTTTTAAGTATCTCACCCCATTAAAAAATAGAAGCTTTGTTATTAAAAAATCAATTTTTTTTGGAGATACGTAATTTCTTATGGCGGAGCCATATATGCCAGATGTCAAAAAATGACAGTTACGACGCCATTTTGAATATTTTTAAATGGCGACCCACATTTATAACTACTCCAATGTATTGCATTTCGCATTTTGAAAATGGCGTCGTAACTGTCATTTTTTGACATCTGGCATATATAGGACAATAGCATGGTTGGCTCCGCCATAAGAAATTACGTATCTCCAAAAAAAATTGAGTTTCTAATCTCAAAGCTTCTGTTAATTCGATGATAACAAAATCACCAACTTCGAAGCCTCGTATCTCCGGAACGACTGAAAATAAATATTGACAATTATATATTTTTAATGTTGGAACAAATAGGCGAATGCAGCTGGCTTACTATAAGGTATAGGGTTGCCATTTAAGAAAATCCAATATGGCGTCGTATCTGTCAAATTTGTAAACATAGATTTTTTTTGACATTAAATTTGGCTTCTTCACTAAAAGCTATTAGGGAATACATAATTGTTTTTTTATTGTGGTCGATAGCAAAGTCGCCAATCGGGTGAGACACTTAAAATAATGTCCCTGTACTTGTTAACGCTATATAGTTTACCCTAAATTTCATCTTAATTATTAGAGTTTAAGAAATAATTATGTTTGCTTTGACAGAGCAAAAATCCTAAGCTTTCACATAATGACTATGATATTACATGTGATCCTAAAAATACTCCTTTAAAAATTAATTAATTTAAATTAAATTAAGCCCCATTCTGACCCTCCTTTTTTTTTCCCAATAATGATTTTCACAAATTCCGGAACGCTTGCGATTATTTTATAGTAAGTTTTCTATACTTCTATTAAAACTAGGTCAACAACTATACTGTGCCTTGTCCATATCCATATCAGCTCCACAATACGGTCGGTTGCTAATAGGCCACAGACATCTTTGTTAGACATAGCGAGGGTGACAGAAACAGTGACGTAGAGATATTGGATTTATGCTAAAATAAGTCGTTGCATGTACTCGAACCCAATTACCCTTAGAAAGTGAATTCTTACGGGACCAACATATTTAAATCTTCTTTAAAATCAAATTGGACCCACACTGGAGGAAGTCGCTGATGAAAATCTAAAGATTTGGTTCCAAATGGATGGTTGCCCGGCCCACAATTCGCTTGTGGTACGCGAATATTCAAATATTGTCTTTAATGGGCACGTTGTCGGTCCAAACTCAACAATTAATTGGCCAGCTAGGTCTCCTGACCTCTCACCAAAGGACTTCTTCCCCTGGGGATATTTAAAAATTTTTTTTGGTAAAAGTGTTAGGTTTGAAAATTTAGAACAGTTAAAAAATTCAATTTTAATGTACTCTGAAATAATTACCCGGTACCAACTCGCTAATGTTCGTAGAGCATTTTACGATCCTTTAGAATATTGCTTAGCAGCAAATGGCGGTTTTTGAACATTTAATTTATATTAACAATATTCAAAACGATTGAAGGTACAGTTTTCTTAAAATAAAATTATCATATTTTTCTCTATAAACAATTATTTATTTTCTTCCTCTTTAAGCAATTCTTGATGACTTTAATACTATTTAATAGTTTTTAATGTTAGTATAATAATTTGTTCTTTATTAAGAGAATGTTGCCAAAATATATATATATATTTTTAAGGGTGCTATGCATATCTTACAATAAATTACTACACTCTTAAAAATAACATGGTATGGATTACTAAAATTTGGTTCTGACAACTATTTATTTTCGTGAAAAAATTAGTCTGTACAACCAAAAAAAAAATTGTCGTTATTGAACTGTTGAACTAATTATTAACATTAACCAACTCAACCTACAAATTTTAGTTGTCACAACGAAATTTTATATACGGATAACTAAATTTATATGGTACTGCCGCTTTTAAAATTAGTTGTCACAACTAATGTGTAAATATGGAAAATTGAAATTTTTTTTCAAGGAAATATTGTTTTTGGTAATGATGCAATCTACAAATATTGCCAAAGCAATCATTTATTTGGGCCAAACTTAAAATTTTCATAGAGTAACAATTACGTATGTAGTCACAACATTGTGTTTATTATCTTTTTTCTGTACTTTCTAATTGTAAGAAAGAAGTTGATTCATAAATAAGTAAAAATTTTAAATTTTTGTCATTACAGTTGCACATTAGAAAGATTGAATGAACTGCTTATAACGCATGGAAAAATTAGCAAGTTGATTTGATAAAAATAACTTTAAAAAAAGTCTGTTTCATTTCTAAAAAAAATGTCATATGTAATTTATACTTAGTAACGAAAAATATTCCTTCCTAGGTCCCTATTTACTGTATTACTACTCTATTTTGTATGCGTAAACTAATTGGAATAAATTATCAGGGATATTATGGTTTCTTTAAAAAAAATTATTTCCAATGTCCTTGTTCTCTCATGTTCTTTATAATACATACTTATGCAATATAAAACAGAAACACTAGATTTTTAACTTATTTTGCTCAACATTTTGGGTTGTTCAATTGCTTATAGAACTGAATTGTCCTTATTTAAATTTTCTTATCTGCAACTGCGATTATTAAAAAACAAAAAATTTCCCCTGGACTTTTTATTTGAAATATACAGCTATATAAAATTTGTTGTACTTGGTCAGATTAAAAAGTCATCAATGTGACGTTCTTTTATAAAAATGGAACATAGAACAAAAACAAAACAAAAAAAAATATTTTTAAGTTATTTCTCATTGGGTCACCTTGCCATGCTTTATAAAAATCTTATTTAAAATTTCTAATGTACAACTGCAATGATAAAAAATAAAATTTTTACTTACTTATGATTTAACTTCCTTCTGCCAATAAGAACGTACCCAAGAAAGACAATAAACACAAATAAATTACACCAAAAAATATTGTCACACACACGGCCATGAAAATGGCCAATTATTGCCTTAAAAACACGAAAAAATGGACATGGAACCGCAAAAGCACCCTAACATAAACATAACCTCCTGACAGTCCTGGCTAGAATGATGTCACATGTCACCCACTGGGCAAGGGCGTCAAGTCTCTGTTGATGCCGTTAGTTATAAATTTGAAGAATAATATTACTTGAAAAGAAAAGTTAGTTCTGGTAACTAAGAATGTATTTTAATCAAAATTAACAAAATGATAGGGACTACAAATTTATAATGTGTTATTACAACAAGCTTAATTGATAAATACAAGTTTGTAGGAACCTTGATGTAACATTTAAATAAGATATATACAGAGTAAAATTCAGCTAAACAAAATATTTTATTTTTGCCAACTAATATGAAAACAGATATTTTCTTTGTTCTGATGGCATCATTTTTTGGTAAATATAACCAAGAAAAAAATATTTTTTGGTTTCCTAACTAAAAATAGTTATTTTTGGTAACGTAAACACGAGAGCAAATAAAAATTAGTACCAAATACCAAGTCATTTTTAAGAGTGACTACGATTTAAACAATTATTTGGCATGTACTGTGTATAATTCTGTGTAATGTTTACCAACAAAGATTTTTTTTGTAATTATGTACACCACTGGCAGTTAGAACGACAGAGCCACTCTAAAGTGAAATTGAGATGCATAAATCGATAACTCAGTTTTCTAGTCTAGTAAGCTCATTAATCCTTTTTGTTTTATTTGCACTTTGACGTCATCACGCCTCAATAATCCCGTAGATCCTGGTTTTTATTTAAGGGAATTTATTAAACCAAATATTCCACAAATTCAACAATAAGTTTAGTCACGTAACTTGACAGGCAAGGGCCTGTCGACATATTAAGCACCGGTTCCCGCAGATCACCGAAGTTAAGCTGTGTCGAGCGCGGTTAGTACTTGGGCGGGTGACCGCTTGGGAACACGGCATGCTCTTGCCTCAGGGAAGATTGTAAAATGAATCGACACCTAGCCATCGTATTCACGCCGGACAGGCCGGATGAGATCGGATATCTCGTAGGATGAAGGTGCCGTTTCACACTCCCCAGTCGCCCAAGTAGCACAGATGTGCTTATAAATGTTTTATAAACTACTATATAATAATTTCTAATAAAACCCTCTTCTCTTGAAAATACTTTAAAAACCTTTATATCATGCTTATAAACACGGAAAAGGCGCAGGTTTATAAAACAATTTTATTTATTTAAAGTTTTGTTAGGTCTTCTGATAATACTTACAAAATAATTTAAAGTATTTTAAAAAATATTTATAAAACAATCATATAAAGAATTTGTAAAGTATGCGATAGTGCTCCTATATACTTTATACGATAACAATAGAATACTAATATAATTGTTTTATAAGAGTTCTAAAAGTATCAGCACAATAACCAATTTGTGTAATTTAGGATATTATATCAAACTTAGGTTTTTTAGTTGTCATATTAATATTTAATAAAATAAAATGTACATTTTCTTTACTGTTAGATGATAAAAGTGATTTTTAAGATTATAATCAAAATATTATTTACTAATGGCGACATTAAAGGTTGAAAATGTTTTGTCTTGGAATAGAAAATATCGGAAACGCTATTCCTATGGACAAATTCTCTTGCCAGGTCAAATTTTCTGATAATATATATACATATTTGTAAATATATTTTTAAGCGCTTCCTTTTTATCACGATTTTACATTTTACAGTTATATTTTATTTCGGCAAATTATTTTACAATAATTTACAAAATTAAAATACTTATTGTTATATGTTCATTGTGATATTACATGCCTTTTTTCTTATTACAGTAAAGATTTAAACAGGATAATAATTATAATTTGATTTGCTTTATTTGGATAACATAATGGCCGACATAAAGTACTTCGTAAAACATGGCGTCATCTAAAAAATCATTTTATCGCACAAAAAATATTTATAAAACAAAATTGATTTTTAAATAACAAATATGATTTATAATTTGTTATATAGTGCCATTTTATGGAATATAATTGTGTTACTATATCGAATGACATAACAAAAATTATCAAATTGTTTTAAAGTCTGCCATGTTGCCGTATATGTTTGTAGATTATACTTACGCCTAATATATTTTGTTCTAAAAAGATATTTAAAAATTAATTCCAGTTGCGCAATTTCTAACCTACTTAAGTAAAAAGTCTATCTAATACCAATGGCAATTTTTCTTTTTTGCCGAAAATACAAAAATTATTTAATCGAGGCCCCAATAATATCTAGCCGGAAAATATCTTTATAAACAATACTCTAAGGCCCGGTTGTACAATTACGACTTAAACTTAGTTCAGCGTTGAACCAAGCTCAAACTTCATTTTAATGTAAAGATGTTATCAAAATGAAGTTTGAACTTGGTTCAACGCTGAACTAAGTTTAAGTCGTAACTGTACCTACAACTGGGCCTAAGCATGGCGATTAATAATTTGAATTTCTTTTAGAATGAAAATCTGCATCAATAAACGTGTTTTTGTTTTGCAATTAATTCAATTCAGTTAGAAATTAAGGTGGTTCGGTTGGGTTTTTTCCGCCGTGCCGAATGCGCAGCTCCGGTAATCCGCAGTCCTTTTAAACTGACTTTTCCTACCAAAGCGCATTTTACGTTACGCAGAACGTAATATGCCTGGCGTAAAACTTTGTAAACTACTTCATTGCTAGAGCACTACGTTTGACTCTTCCGTTTGATTCTTATTGAACAAGTTTACAGAGTTTTAAGTCGGGCGTAGTACGGTTCTGAGCCACGGATAATGTGCGTCGCTCGGCTTAGTCGGCTCTCGCTTAGTCCAGTGCAGACAAAATACCAATCACTCTTTGTTTTACCATGATTAATGATGCGATGCTTTGCGTAAAAGGGCGTGCAACTTTAAGTTTATCGTTATTATTTAATATGCCACACTATTTTCGGATAAAATTTTATGAAGTTACAATTATTAATTTGTTAATTATTTTATAACAGAAATTGTGTTAACTATGACAACGCCTCATCCTTACTCGTTACCTCAACATAGCGCGGCTAGAAGGTATATTATTTGAAAAATAGTGGCACTTATATCTCGTTTATAAAATATTTTTGTTGTATAGCGCCTAGAAAATATATCTTAAACAACATTATTATTTTATAGAATATCGTGGAAAAAGGTTTTACGACAACTTTGATATAAAAATCTATTTAATTGTCATAACAGATACTAAACCGTTGAACAGAGTTGTAATTTCTTATAATTATTCCATGATAATACCGAGTTTTGTTATAGTATAGTTATTCTTTCTTTTTTAGATTTTTAAAGTGATTTTGATTTATTAGCTATTGTGGACTGATGTCGGCTTTAAAGAAAATATATTGCACAGTATCGGCCAAAATTTAGTTTTAGAACTTCTATACATATATGGGAAAAGGCCTTCAAAATTTTTATATTTAACGATATAAAATTCATAGGTTCATAGGGTGTGTTTTAGAGTATTTTTGTAAATTAGCTATTATTTCGTCGTGGTGCCAATAATAACCTTTTTCCATTTTAATCAAATTATGTATTTCTCTCGCTGTATTTAGTAATGTCCTAATCTTTTGAAAGTAAGTTTGGAATTCTTTCATTAATAATTGTAAATAGTTCTCTTAATGCTTAATGGTTAACATTAAACGAGGTAGCCCATGTTCTTATTTGTTTATTGACCATAATATTTTTGCTAATTTTAGTTAATTCTGAGGCATTCTCTTCATCGTCACTTTCCTCTATTACTGGGTAATGCCTGTATTCTTTATTACTGCTCATAATTTTATTCAGATAAAGAATTGGAACTTAGTTGCTATTGAACAATTACACTTTGACATGGATCAGCTCTGTCTGGTCAGGTGTCAACATGCTGGTATAACTTTGCGTTTAAAATTTTTTGATAGTTGACTTTAAACTTTCTCTTAAAATTACCACTGCGTTTTGTTTTTTTCCCTCTAGATATGCTTGATATGGTTTAAGTAATAAACATTTAACCGTATGAATGACAAAATTAGGGTTAGTACTATAATTATTTTATAGGGTTACCTTTATAATGATTTTGCATTTAAAAATACAGTTTTGTTTTGTAAACATTTTTTAAGTATTTTATTCCGTTTCAATTTTCAACAGCTATAAAATATTTTTTTAAGAGAGACCGACACAACCTAATTGTTGCGAAGAATAAATTGTTTTTTAATTAAGTTTCCACCACCGCTATATAACCTAGTTATACAGGTTTATTAATACTACAAGTCATATTCTTATAAACGTTTTATAAGTATTTTTAACCAGTACTATAAATGAACTATATAATGTATCGAGCTTAATACAAAATACTCGTATAGGTTTTGTCATATAAATATCATCAAGTCAATTTAATACATAACCTATAAAAATGTTTTATTAACTTGTCTTAATAATATCTTTATGATAAAATAATAAAATAGATTTGTTTCTGCAGCAAATATGTGTTTATTACGACTATTAAATAATAAATCGATGTATTTTAATACCATTATAAACCTGATATATAACACTTTAGTCTAATAGTAGTATTTTTGTGCTACTTGGGCGGTAGATCACATTTGTGGTCGACGACCGGTTCAAGATGGCCTACGTAGTCGGCGAACCGTAAAAAAAAACACGTAACTTGACAATAGAGGCACTATAAACAAACATACATGGGTAACATGTAATATACGGAGTGGATGTAACAACCAAACAGGGTGATCACAATGTGCCAAACCTGGCCTAAGTACATCCGGCGCACGGACGGGCTCTCGGAAAAAAAACATGTTTTATTATTAAATTCAGAGCTCCACTATTAAAATGTTGGTGTTGTCATTGATACGTCACTGAAAATATAGTAAAGTAGTATTAAGGTCTGTTCCAACAAGCAATCAGTGGCGGCTCGGGGTCTTAAAAAATGGTGAAGAGCTAGGTATAGTGCGGGTACTTAAACAAACATTGACTAAAAACTAGTGTAACAAAACGTCTCTTTTGTCATCTGTCGAACGACTGAATGGAGTTTCCAACAAATTACAAACTATGTCATTAATTGAGTTCATTTTTAAAACACACAACTAAGTAGGTACATACGTACAGGAACATTATTTTAAGTGTCTCAGTGTCTAAGTGTTTATTTTCAGCCGTTCCGGAGATACGAGGCTTAGAAGTTGGTGATTTTGTTATCATCGAATTAACAGAAGCTTTGAGATTAGAAACTCAATTTTTTCTGGAGATACGTAATTTCTTATAACGGAGCCACCCATGCTATATTGTCAAATATGTCAGATGTCAGAAAATGACAGTTATGACGCCATTTTGAATTTTTTTAAATGGCAACCCACATTTATAACTACGTCAGTGTATTGCATTTCGCGATCTGATTTTAAAACTATATAGTTGTCGATATTTATTTCTAACCGAAATACGACCGTATCAAAAACTGAATCGTACGATTATGTGTTTTAAGTATCTCACCCCATTAAAAAATAGAAGCTTTGTGATTGGAAACTCAATTTTTTCTGAAGATACGTAATTTCTTAAGTTAACTCGTCGTAACTGTCATTTTTTGACATCTGACATATATGACAATAGCATGGGTGGCTCCGTTATAAAAAATTACGTATCTCCAGAAAAAATTGAGTTTCTAATCTCAAACCTTCTGTTAATTCGATGATAACAAAATCACCAACTTCTAAGCCTCGTATCTCCGGAACGGCTGAAAATAAGTATTGACAATTTAACATTTTTAATATTGGAACAAATAGGCGAATGCAGTTCGCCTACTATAAGGTAGGGTTGCCATTTAAGAAAATCCAATATGGCGTCGTATCTGTCAAATTTGTAAACATAGATTTTTTTTGACATCAAATTTGGCTTCGTCACTAAAAGCTGTTAGGGAATACATTATTGTTTTTTTATTGTGGTCGATAGCAAAGTCGCCAATCGGGTGAGACACTTAAAATAATGTCCCTGTACACTATTAAATTAATTAAAAAATAAAAACAAAACTTTTTAATTACACAGTAAATCATGTAAAAACGATATCTATAACCGTAAGTTTCAAAATAAATACCTGAAGGTTAGGCGAACCAATGCTAAAACAATGGTGCCTACGACTGATCTATTTCCAAATTGCCCTTCATCATAATGCAAATTGTTACATGCTGTTTATGACTGACGTCACGTAATCATACCAACGGTGAATATCAAAGCCAAAGCCATGTTGGGCGTTTGGTCTTCACTTGCTTTGAGCTAACGGACACGGTCGGCTGGGGCGCACCAAAATGCACGAGTGTTTATAATTATTGTCCTTTGAAGTTAACCGTAGCCCTATTATCCATAGCTACATTCGGATTAAATTAATATTATTTATTCGAATATAATTATTTTTTAATGGCTAAAATGGTAGCTGCATTGATACATTAATATTTAATATTGTCGAAAAACTTTCATCCTGGTTTTATTTTTATTTTTTTTGGTGAAGAGCCCCTTTAGCTACTTTGCCTGACGAGCCGTCACTGCAAGCAATTCCGGACAAGTTATCGACAGTTGAAACGACCGAAAACGCGTTGATATAAATAAAGAAAATATGTTATGGTATTGTTTATCTATAGCCCATTAGGTTTTCGTAAAATAATATCTCTTTGTTGGTTAATACAAAACTCGATTCAAAACTTTCTGGTCGGCTAAGATGACGAATTCGCTAAGTGGACAAGATGGCGAATTCGTCATCATACCCGACCGAAGGATGTGGCGGCATTATTTAATGTGGCTTACGACAAGGTAGCCACAATAAAAAATGTCGTACAATCTTTCAGAGCAACTGGATTAGTCCCACTTAATTCTCAAATATTTAATGATTCTGACTTGGAACCCTCAATGACCACAGACTAGTCTTCCAAGAATGTCGACGAAAACTTAGACCATGATGTACCGGAACTACCAGATGTCACTAATGCTCTTTCAGAAAATATTCACTGCAGTAGGAGAAACATCTCAAAATACTTCCTCTAATGTCTTAGATATTTCACTACCAGGGCCGTCTAATGCAGAATAATTGAATTGCCTACCTCACTTGCCTATAGTGCTTATAAATAAAAGAGACAGAGGAATAAGCTACCTACTCTGCATATAACGAGTACCCCTGTTAAAAGTGCATTAGAAGAAAAAGAGAATGAAAGAAAAACTAACGAGGAGAAAAAAGAAATTAATCAAAGGAGAGAAGAGAATAAAAGAAAAAAGTTGAAATGAAGAAAAAGCAGATCAAAAAAGTCAAACATGTCAGAAAAGTTAGGTTTGACGATCATGATGATGGGGAATCCGCTGACTCCTCCATATCAGTAAATTACATGGAAGTAGATGACGATAATGTGGAGGAACAAGAAGAAATTTATTTAATTTGTAACGATTATGGAAAAAATGAAATTGGTACGCCTATTCCCTCTGTCATTAATGGGTTCATGCAGCATGCTCAGGACTAACATCCGCAGAAGCAAAGCGCAAACCATATATTTGCGACTTTTGTGACAATAACTAATATATCTTTCTACCTACTGTTTTTCTTTTATTCAATAATCCTCGACATCTTACCCATCATACTTTCGTCATCTTACCCATACATGAGGGCAAGATGACAAATTTGTCATAGAATTTACAGTGAAGATAGCATGATAAGAAGCACACACTGTTGGGAACTAAAATTATACTGAATGCTCTAAAACTACAAACAAAGTTTTAGGGCAAAATATTGTCATATATAGACATATATGAATATTCTATTTTATCCAAAATTCAATTTTATTATTTAAAAAGTTAATATTAAATATACCTACTGACCCAATTATTTGTTATTAAAACAAGCAAACTACAAGGATGCTATCTTAGCATATTGCCGAGCTTGCATTTTGTTACCAATCAATAACTGGGTTAGTTTATTGATACTGATTGGTATAAATAGCAGGCCGGTACTATGTAAAAGATACCATTCGGGGGTCGGGACCATTCGGGTCTCGACCAGTTTGGTCAACACCATTCAAGCCGATCATTTGGTTAGAAACCACTCGGTCGACACCCTTTTGGGCAGATACGACTCGGTCCAGAGAAGTAATATTGGGTCAGTAGCAGCGCAGAGTCCGGTTCCAATCATCAGCCCTTTGCCCTAGAGAGCTCGTCCCTAGTTAATAATGTTGTAAGTAAAACCTAATTTTGTGTAACCGTTTTAACTGTCGTTCCCTTATATAATAAAGTAGGTGTTATGGAGACTTGTCGCCTTTAATTCTTCCCCACGTGACAATATGACGAAGAAAATAAAAATATATGCTTACTGTCGTCATCTTGCCCTCCTTTCCATTACGGATAATTTCATCGCTATACATTTACGAAATAATTACAAAATATGCAGATATCTCAGAAATTAGTAGACTTAGGTAAAAAACATGTTAAATAAAATGTAATTAAAACTTAATGCAAAAACCAAAAATATAATAGAAAATTGCTATATTGTATTTAAAAAATGAAAGTTGAAGCTACTTTCGGTATAACCGGAAATGACAGAAACATGTTAATATTTTAGTTTAAAAGAACATACCCATAAACTTAAACCTACAGATTTAAAAAAAAATATTCTCAGTAGTTTTCTCAAAAGTTCTAATGCAAGCTCGTCTTGCATCACCCGGTATAATTGAAACTTTAAAATAAATTTTAAATTTTTTTTTTGAAAAAAAAAAGGTATCATCCGCCAAATTAGAAGTTCTTGTAAACCCCTTAGTAAAATTTTTGTATTAATATATCAATTAGACCAGCCAGGCAACGTTTTTTTTTGTTAGTTGTTTGGTAATAAATTAATATTTAGTTGTGTAATTATGAGTAGTTTTTATATCCATTAACAGTTATTCGATATTATTATTTCACAAAAAATTATAATTAGCAACTCATTCATAAACTTATTTGTAAAAAAAATGTATTTCTCATATTTTTTCCTTAACGAATGCTTACTCCCTTCGAGTACGCCGTACTTTTGACAATCATTGCCAACTGTGTCGTCCTAGCACTGGAAGAACATCTACCGTGTGCCGATAAAACCATGTTAGCACAAAAATTAGTAAGTATTACTTTATATTTTATATACCTTTTTGAGGAAAAGGAATTACAGGTCATTGAATAAAAGAAAATTATTTGATTTTAGATGTTTTTAAATCAACAATTAAATTTTTTGAATTTCACAAATCAATTTCTAATATATAACCTACCGTTAAAAATTTTCAATTCTCACTTTCGATAGCACTGATGCCGAAAGCGCTCTGCTATAATGTTAATAAACGCAATACAAATTCTCTTTTCCTCAATTTAAAATATGTTTTTATAGATTTTTAAAAGTTTATAGTGCAAAAGATTTGTCATGTGTTGGCAATCTTTAATTTTCTAAATATATTTGTATTCCTGATTATGCTTCAGAGAAAAATAAATCGAAACATCAACAAACTATACTTTTTAAAATTTGTTTAATCATTATTGACCGAAAACACAAGAATCAATGTGCTAGCCAGATCACTGATGAGCACCCAGAATCAAAAATAAGGATGACCTCACATTTCATTTTAAGTGAGGCAAGGAATGTTAACATCAAATTAAATGACAGGCTAGCCATGGTACCTGCAAAAACCTGATGGACGTACCTATCGGTAAATGATTAGTTTATTGGTAGCTCTCCACGGCGCTGAGCGTCCGGGGTTTGCACGCTGTGTACCCCTTCGTCTATTATCCGCTGTCCCCTCACCTTGTCAATGGGGAATGGCAGATTAATAGGTCGTTAGACTCACTGCTAACAACGATATGCCCTGTCTTCTTCCGATAACATCTCAATCCTTTCGTTGCTTCGTCCTACTGGGATTCATCAGAGACGCGCGACCATCCTGAGGCCGCGGCCCGCAAAGGGTCTGCGCCTATAAGACAATTGACCATCTATAGGCGCAGACCCTTTGCGGGCCGCGGCCTTAGGATGGTCGCGCGTCTCTGATGAGTCCCAGTAGGACGAAACCGAAAGGATTGAGATGTTAACGGAAGAAGACAGGGCATACCGTTGTTAGCAGTGAGTCGAAGGACCCATAAACTGCCTTTCCCCACTGACAAGGTGAGGGGACAGTGGGTAATAGACTACCAATAAACAATTTTTTTTACCGATAGGTACGTCCATTGGGTTTTTGAGGTAACCACGGCAGACCTGTCATTTAATTTGATGTTAACATTCCTTGCCTCACTTAAAATGAAATGTGAGGTCATCCTTGTTTCTGATTCTGGGTGCTCATCAGTGATCTGGCTTGGCAATGTGACACGTTCGATGTCCAGTTATCATATTGATCCTCTAGACTCCTTAGCTCATTGTTGTCGGTGATTTATTCGACACATGAGAGGTAGGCAGCTTGGCTGCTCCTGAGTTCTAGTTAAGGCTGATTAAGCCTTCTCTTTCGATCAAAAATCGATGTATTGTATATTATATTATACTTATTTTTTTATTTTAGGAAAAAACAGAAGTCTACTTCCTAGGGATATTCTGCGTAGAGGCATCCCTAAAAATTTTAGCGTTAGGGTTCGTTTTACATAGGGGATCGTATCTTAGGAACATTTGGAACATCATGGATTTCTTTGTGGTGCTTACAGGGTGAGTTCAAGAAAATCTAATTTTGATTTTACATATTTCGGTATTGGTTGTAGGTATTTGTTTAAATAATAAAAATGTTTAGTTTATTTCTAGGATGGGTTTAAAACGTAGATTCATAATATACTACGTAAGTTTTAAAAAGTGTAATACATATTTGTAAGTAAGTATGGTCAAGTGAATCTGTGGTCAAGTGAAACCAATCATTATAATATTAACAAACAGTGGCGTGCCATGCTGTTTTAATAAGGGTAGGCAAAAATTGCATTTAAGATAAAAACTTACCTTCCGTAGCATTCAAGCATCTAAATTTCAAATTTTGTCGCAAAATGCCTTGTTTTTGAGTTGGTGGAAAGAACACTGTGGCTGAAAAAAAAATAAAACTGCATTATTTGTAAATTAGTTCAACACGGCGATCTTTACGTAAAAATTATTTTAAGATATCGTCATAAAAATTGATTTTGCGCAATGGCGGCGCGCGGTCTTAAAGAATGGTGAGGAGCTAGGTATAGTGCGGGTACTTAAACAAATATTGACTAAAAACCCTGTAGCAAAACGTCTCTCTTATCCTTATCCGTCCAACGACTGAATGGAGTTTCCAATAAATTACAAACTATGTCATTAATTGGGTTCATTTTTAAAACAGACAACTAAGTAGGTACGTATATTACTGAATTAACTGAAAAATAAAAACAAAACTTTTTAATCACACAGTAAATCACGTAAAAACAATATCTATAACCGTAAGTTTCGCGAGGCCTCAAAATAAATACCTGAAGGTCATGCGAACCAATGCTAAAACAATGGTGCATACGACTGATCTATTTTTAAATTGCCCTTCATCATAATGCAAATTGTTACATGCTGTTTGGGTGACTAACGTCACGTAACCATAGCAACGGTGATTATCAAAGCCATGTTGGGCGTTGGGGTCTTCACTTGTTTTAAGCTAACGGAAGCGGTAGGCTTTGGCGCGCCAAAATGCACGGGTGTTTATAATTATCGTTCATCGGAGTTAACCGTCGCCCTATTATTCATGGCTACATTCGGATTAAATTAATATTATTAATTCGAAACTAATTATTTTTTAAGGGCTAAAATGGTAGCTGTATTGGTACAATAATATTTAATATTGTCGAAAAACTTTCCTCCTGATTTTTTTTTTTTTTTTTGGTGAAGAGCCCCTTTACCTACTTCACTTGATGAACCGCCACTGGTTTTGCGTTTTAAATCCTTCAAAAGTCGCTGTCCAGAGAGATTATTGTTAATAAGCGTGTCTCTCCCTGTGTGTCTCATAAATAGGTATGAATTCTTTTTAATCCAGAAAAGGATCGTTCTGCAGACGAGCTGCTAGCCGGAATAGTAACAATTAACGCCTCCATATTGATTTTTTTCCAAAACCCGACGCCGACGGCGCGAAGTTTAGCAAAAGGCCGAAAACACTAATTATAAATTAAAACTCTATCATTAAACTAATGTTGCCAAAAAAAGGTCAATTATTATGTGATAAAATATGATGATAAGCTTAGGGGAGAGTCGGGTATTGTAGCGCACCTAAGCCAAAATTGTAATATTTCCGAAATGACAAAAGATTGGACTTCTAGGTTCGCTATCAAGATTCTTTAATGATTTGGCTTTAATATTCTGTAATTTTAAATAAAAATACACATTGTGACTTTAAAATTCGAAATTTCAAAAAGTGACACTGCGCACACTTACCCAACGGGTGCGGCTAATGGTGCGCATGGATAGAATAATCGTGCGCATTGAAAGGGGAAACGAATAAAATAATTTATAGAGGCTAAGATTATACTTATTTATTCTTATAGCCTGAATTATGATTTCTGGATTCCATTGCGCCTTTGTTTTCGGCATCTGCAAAAATGCAAAATATTATAATCTAAGATATCTATGACTGTAATTATGGGTTCTTTTGAGGTTATGCCGAAACTCTGACGTGCTGACTTTTTTGGACCTCGGATTTGGATTTAGCGACCCTATAAACATATAGTAAACGTGGCCTGACCCCTTTTTTGTGTGGCTGTGTTATTTCAATGCATTCTTAACAATGCTAAATGCATGGCGGCTAATCGTGCGCACTGCGCCCGATTAACCGAAAGTGGCAGATTCGGTTTTAAATTCTTTAAAACAATATTAAACATTTTTTTGCCTAAATTATTACATATCAGTGTCAAGAGGACTCATTAAGCAATGTATTAATGCGCACGATTATCAAAAAATGTAAAAATGGAAATACTTACGGCTTATTTTTTTCAAAGCATCTACACGACATACGTAAATAACGAAGCGACCATTTTGGATAAGTAAAGTAAAACGATCCACCTGACTCATATGTCATAGTACAGAGGCTTGGCATGGGATGGCGCCTGAATATGGATTTCGAATTATATACGCCGGTTATGGAAATAAAGACATGCGCACGATTAGCCGTCGCGCACGATTAGCCGACTCTCTCCTACTGATTATTAAATACTATAAACCTATTAGAAAAAATTATTTTAATTGTCACAAAAGTGCTTCTTATTTTACGATACCTTATCCGTTATCCCTTTAAAAATATTTTAATTAAACTAATTAATAATAAAACTTATAGAGGCGTGTTTCATATTTTATGTTAAGAAAGCGAAGTATTTTCCAAACTACAATAAAACTTTAAGATTGGCACCAATGCACTTACCAATCGTGTGCTTTCTTGGCGCGGCCTGATAGATGCAGTTTATTTGTTACATTTCTTTCTACCTTACTACCTACCGGTTCTCTCGCTTGCTTCCACTTGTACAAAAGCATTGCTTTTGCATAAGACGCTAATGTACAACGCAATCTTTGCTTTTAGAACGGTCTTACGGAATGCTTATACGGGAATCGAGTTTACGATATAAATAAGCAAAGAATGCGTTCGTGGAAATGATCTAGAATTAATTTTTCGGTCCTTTATTATTATTTATTATAATAATCTAGAGATAAATTGCCAATTTTGGATTACACGGATAAAAACTAATATACACTTATCAACAAAAAAAACCGGACAAGGAAAATTATTACCAACTTTGATATTAATTAATTTTTATGATTTTAAAATATCTTTAATGAAATGAAATTTTCGAAAGATGGTAGCCGCATGTATTAAGATTATTACTCGCTTTTCGATTTAGGAAAAATGTTGACATGTGTGATATTATACCGAGGGCAACAAATGATACTTTTTTGCCTTAAGTTCTTAACACCCTGTGGAAAAAGTAGGCAGTGCGATGATATTTCAGTGCATTTCATATGAGAATCGCATGTTTTCTTAACATTTTATTTTTTGATTCGTCCCAATAACTGTTCTTTTTAAAAAGATATAATATTTTAAAAAAATCATTTTAATGTTTCCAATGTTAATGAAAAAAAAAATTAAACGTGATAAGTTGCCTATTAACTAGCGTTTTATTTCATTGTCAGTGTCAAGCTTGAAATATTGCCCAAACATGCGCTCAGAAGTTGTTGCCCGTGCTGTGGCACTAAACGACGATGGCCGAAACATACGATATATAGCTGACGTCTTGGGTGAGGCTAAGTACCGTACAGGATGCAATCAGCCGCTTTCGACAAACTGGGGAGTACAGTTTGGGGTTGTTTGACGACTAATGGCTGAAGATGGTAAACCGCGATCGCGTAGTCTTACGTCTTCTCCCTGATCCTCGACACCTAGAATACTCCCCAGTTTGTCGAAAGTAACTGATTGCATCCTGTACGGTACTCAGCCTCACCCAAGACGTCAGCTATATATCGTATGTTTCGGCCATCGTCGTTTAGTGTCACAGCACGGGCAACAACTTCTGAAAGCATGTTTGGGCAATATTTCAAGCTTGACACTGACAATGAAATAAAACGCTAGTTGATAGGCAACTTATCACGTTTAATTTTTTTTTCATTAACATTGGAAACATTAACATGATTTTTTTAAAATAATATATCTTTTTAAAAAGAACAGTTATTGGGACGAATCAAAAAACAAAATGTTAAGAAAACATGTGACTTCCATATGAAATGCACTGCAATATCATCGCATTGCCTACTTTTTCCACAGGGTGTTAAGAACGTAAGCAAAAAAAGTATCATTTGTTGCCCTCGGTATAATATCACACATGTCGACATTTTTCTTAAATCGAAAAACGGGTAATAATCTTAATACATGCGGCTACCATCTTTCGAAAATTTCGTTAAAGATATTTTAAAATCAGAAAAGTTAATTAATATCAAAGTTGGTAATAATTTTCCTTGTCCGTTTTTTTTGCTGATGAATGTATAAAAATTATTTCTGTTTGTTTTATGGTTCCCAGGGTTAGTAATGCTTTTTTGCCTATATGGTATGTACGCCACTGTTAACAAAAGTCACAATGAAGCAATAGAAGACTTCTTTTTAAAAATATTTTTGCACATAATCCCTCTTCAACCTCCCCTCTCTCACGTCAGCTTTAATCTCCCTATATAACTATGTTATACAGGGTGATTCACGTTGAGTAGCCTATTAGAAGATCTCGGAAACGAGTAAACTTATCTTTCTAAAAATTTGATAGCAGGCATAATTGGCTTTGAGCTTTTAAAACATTATATTTTGACGTTTTTATTACTTCCGGTTATACCGGAAGATAATGTCAACTTTGCTATTTTAAATGGAACATCCTGTATATTTCAGCATTTTTGATTACCTTATTAAAATCTAAATAACTTTTGTTAATAATAATCTATTCCTATCTCTAACCGTTTTTGAGATATGAATTATAAAAGGATTTTTTTTGTGTAAAAACGCTCCGAGAAGATAGTTTAGTAACTCCGAAACTAATAAAGGTAAACATTTAAAATCTTGTAAGCTTTTAAGTAATATATTATAGATCTTTAGTTTAAATTACTTAGGTTTCACATTTTTATACAGGGAGTTCTTAAAATTGTGCCAATGTTTCCATTTAAATAAATGTACATAAGTCAATTTTTGCAAATGGAACACCCTATTTTTTAGCTTACTAACGCGTAGAGAATTAAATTTCCTATCTAAACGCCTAATATGTTACAATCCACATTTTTAGTCCTTTTGGAATTATGAGCAATTTAAATAAAAAATCTTAAAATTTCTGTTTGTGTTAATGCAACAATATTTTTGAAAATAAGGCTTCGACTGGAATTTTCGTTTGACTTTGACTGATTTTCTTAACATTTAGGCCTCATACTATTGGATCATCCTTTGTACAGTCCCGATATTGGGCCATGTGACTTAGGTTGGTTTGTATGCATGATAAGTGTTTATCTGGATAGGACGAAGCTTGGATGTATTCGGGTCTGTTCCAGAATAAGAGCATTTTTATTGATCCAGTCTATTAGTATGAGAAAGTGTATCAATTTTAATAACCCTAAATAAATATCTTTAAAAATCATCACACAATTCTTTTTAATTCTGGAACAAACATTACAGGATAGAAAGAGTGCTACTGAAAGCTTATCCTAAATCACCTGACATTTTATAGGGCCACTATAAAAAAATTGTTGCAATTCTGAAGCTACGAA
Source organism: Polydrusus cervinus (assembly GCA_935413205.1). NCBI lineage: Eukaryota > Metazoa > Arthropoda > Insecta > Coleoptera > Curculionidae > Polydrusus > Polydrusus cervinus. Next base: position 18,638,602 of record OW284519.1, on the reverse strand, counting down.
ATATCGAAATATTCCTATGTCACAAAAGTATCGCAAACATTTTAAATACTACTAAAAATATATTATTGGAAATTAACACATTCATATAAACTGCTGGACAATTACTTTCGAGCAAGAAAAATGTCTCCTAAATTCAACAGTTAATATTTTCTGAACCAGATATGATATCGACCTACGATTTTGAATGGTTTATAGATTCATCCCTTGAAAAACAATTGTCAATATTGGATTTTCTTTAACTGTCAGAAAATTTTATAAGAATTTTAAAGAAAACGATGATTTTTGCTCCAATTTTAATGGCATGTAACTTTCACAATAATATTTTTAAATTTTATCACTCTGCGTCAATTGAATCACTGGTTCATAGCAAAGAAAGTAATTTGTAAAATTTTTGATATCTGCTATATTTTAAGAAATACCTATTTTTTTGGAGAACCTTGTTTTATATCAACTTATTGGTAGCTAGATCTCACTGTGCGTTGAATCGTGTAAACTTTGCGAGTGATTATTATACCTTATGAAAAGCTTGATTATGTTCAGTAACAATAGTTGTATCTAATTGTTATGATGTACAGTGGCGTACTAAAAAACACTTCAGGACTGACATCCGCAGAAGCAAAGCGCAAAGCATATATTTGCGACTTTTGTGACAATAATCATAAATTAATATCTTTCTAATTACCTACTGGTTTTCTTTTATATATAATCCTCATCATCTTACCCTCATGCTTTCGTCATCTTACCCATACATGAGGACAAGATGACGAATTTGTCATAACATTTTGAACTTACGGAAAAAAAAATTTACAGTGAAGATAGCATGATAAGAAGCAAACTGTTGGGAACTAAAATTATCCTGAATGCTCTAAAATACGAAACAAAGTTTTAGGGCGAAATATGACGAAGAAAATAAAAATATATGCTTACTGTCCTCATCTTGCCCTCCTATCCCCTACTTAATAATTTTTGACATTGATAGCTAGGCAATGTCTCTAAATTCGTTTTCAAAAGTTAACCGGAAAAATAAAAATTTAGCGACAAAGCACATTACAGAAACGGTTTTGTCCTTCTAGATGTGTTTTTTTTAATTATAAGAATGTGACGTTGTCAAGAAATTATATTCAGTGGCTTTTGAAAGAGTTGCAATAATTTTTGATACTGTATAAAATTTAGAAAAATAATTTTCATACTGCAAAATTTTTTTTTAATAATCCCCAACTTTTAGTACCACTGACATCAGACTCATACTTTTCCAACCAATCAAAACAAATTTTTAACAAACATTAACAACAGGTCTATGACAGTCTTCGCCGAAGCCAATGTAGACGTGGACCTGAGAATGCTGCGATCTTTTCGAGTTCTACGACCCCTGAAGTTGGTCTCGAGAATACCAAGTAAGGGCCGAAACGTCGGGCTTTACACACAGTCTTCTTCCATAGAAAATAGCAGCATTTTATCACAGAGTTTTAGATTTTCTACAGGATTGATTTTAGATTTTATGAGAGTCGTATTTATTTTAGAGAGTTTTCTAGATATTTGAAGATATTTTTTTACAGTGTATGATCAGTGTTGGCCAGTTGCTGAAATAGAAGGGTCCTAGAATATAGAATAGACGAGATATTTAGAGACTAGTTTTAGCATTTTGTAGTGTTAGAATATTGTTTTTATTTGATTTAATACAACAGATTGGTTTAAAACTTTAAAATTTAAAATTTAAAAGTGTTTAGTGTACATAGCAAACATAAAACATGATGAAAAACAAATTAAAATATCCAGGTTTGTTTAAAATTCGACTTGAATTGTCTTTATTTGTTTTAAACCACAACGTTTCAACTGGTAAGTCTCTCCAATCATCTTCAGGTGATTTCTAAATAACTACAGCTCTGTTTATACTAGCCAGATGTACTGGAGCATAATGGAGATGGGTGCAGTCATACGTTTAGTTGCGTTGTATACAAACATACTTTACGGTTTAACATGTTAAACCGGAAGTTGTAACTTTTAGATAGAGAATAAAAAATCAAAATAGGGAGGTGAAAATCATTTTTCTCTAAGATGAACCTTTCCAATGTTACAGCCTGTCAAAGTCCGAAAATGCCATCTTTTACACGTCAATATCTCAGAAACTAATAAATTTAGACATATGCCATCTACAAAATGAGCGTAGAATTTTGTGAATAATCAGAAAATAATACAACATATAGGGTGTTTCATTCAAAAAACCCAATGTATATTCGCCACGTTTTTTTGGGCCACCCCGTATACTCCAGCATAATTTTAAAATGTGCGCCTCAATGGTCTCTCTTTTATCAGTTGAAACGTTGTGATATAAAACAAATAAAGACAATTCATTCTAAAACCTACAATTAGATGAAAACTCAGTAATATGAAAACGAATACAGTCATTTTATAGAATAAAAATACGAATTTTCTATTATAATAACTTTTTCTAGAATTTATTTGTTTTGAGTTGGTAATAAATTAATTTTACACGTTATCTCTATTTCAATCAACTTCGTAGAAATTACCACTTAGAAGATATCAATAGTTGTCCAATAAATATACCGGGTGTTCCATTATGGATGGCCACCGACCGTATCTCGGAAACTACTGGTCATAGAAACTCAGGGGAAAAATCGTAATTAATGTGGCTAAGAGAAAATCCTGGAAATGATTTTTAAATTCCGCATTTTGCCGCAAGAGGGTACAATTGAAAATTAAATATTGAAATTCTAAATTTTTCCGAAAATTCCCACATTAAGGTATACCTTTGGTAACATTATTAGAAAATTCGGCATCATTTTGGTTTAAGTCTCATTGGCGTACCGACCTTGATAAGAGTGGGGGCTATTAAAAGTGTAATAATTTAATTTCCTGTAACTTCTAAACGACTTATCCGATTTTAGTAAACTTAAGCTTGTTTGGAAGAGAAATGAAAGTACTTTCAATTGTCGTATCCATTGGTACATGATAGTTCCTAGTAAAATAGCTAGAGAGGGTAATTTGTGATAGTAACGTACGTAGTACGATATAATTATATAATCATAATGAAAATAATCACTTCTTCAATTAAAGTGTTTATCGTATCATTTAAGATTAAGTCATTTTTATATGATATCTTTATTAATAATTATTAACATCATTATAAACGTACTAAAACCTACATAACACCTTAGTTACTCATAATACATTAGTTACCATAATTTAATACGTTAGTTACGAAAGCATAATACGTTAGATACCAAATAATATTAGAACTATTTTTCATGAACATGTAAAACAATATTTTGACAGTTTTCAAATTTGATGGATACACCTTTGTCTTTAACGTCCACGATCTTAGGTATGCCCTCTGAAGACTGATTAATGACCGAGCAAGCACTCCTTTCGATTTCGTGCGGTTCCCCAGTGCTTAATCCACTGCCGGAAACATCGCCGATTTGAATTTTGCGAGCAATGGAAACTTTCTTGGTCACACTTTCTTCTAAATACCCTCTAGCAACCTTCGCCGATTCCCATCCACCAAGTTCTTGTAGGTCTAATATATCTCCTCCAGCATTAACAAGAAAATTTGCCGAAGATCTTCTAACGCAGTGACCAGTATACAAATTAGGATTTTCAAGTGAGAGATACTTAGCTATTTTTTGAGGTATTTTAAAGATGAAGTGAATGCCGCAGGGCTGTACCGTATACATTTCCCTTTTCCATATGATACAAACAATCTTTGGTGAGTGACATGGTCTGGCCTTAACATTGCGTACTTTTTAAATAAAAGCACAGGATTGACTTCGCCGTTTCTTGTGGGTTTTTGAGTCGGGAATAGTAACAATCAGCTTGTCTTCTAAAACGTCAACATCTTCCGTGGTCATCTTCGCTAATTCATTAGTTCGACAGGCTCCTCCAATTCCAATTAAAAAAGCCACTTTCATCATTAAAAACTTCTCGTCTGACGCAGAACACACAAATTCGTTGACTTGTTCTCTTGTAAATACTTTTGATTTTTATGCTCTATATCCAACATTTTTCTTCTTGATGAAACGTATTAAGGCGCCGTATTTGTCGATTTCCACTCTTTCCTTTAGTTCTAAAGTCGCTCGTAACATGGAATATTTCGGCCATAAGGATGAAGCAGAGTATTCCTCAGAGAGTTTTGCAAAATACGCCAGCAATATCGTTTCTTCTGCACCTTGAACATGTACTTTGTTTCGCGACTCACAAAACTGCCGATATTCTTTTTCATAATGGATATTAGATTTGTCCGGAAGCAAGTTCAACCTTATAATGTTGGCTGCAGCTAATATATCGTCAGGAATATCAAAATTTTGCATGATTTTAATGATGACTTTTGGAAATGCCAAAATGAAATGACATAAAACCTTGTTTTTATTTTCGCATCGCCGTTGTCAATGATACGATAAAGCTTTGAATACAACTCGATTATTAGCGATTTAACACCGTCTCGGACATTGCGGGTGACTCGGCTGTTGCCTCGTCACGTAGTAATGTCCTCGACTATTATAAATCGCATTATAATATCGTTATATTAATAGCTATAAAAATTAATCTTTTAGCAATAACTCTGAAACGAAAGAAGATATTGAATTACGGTCTACACATTCTTTCTTGCAACTTTAATCTATTTTCTAATTACGATGTCATAGTTATACCGTATGATTTGAGTTTTCGGGATAAAATCAAAAAGACTGTTACTATCACAAATTACGCTCTCTTGCTATTTTATTAGGAACTATCTTGTACCAGTGGATACGACAATTAAAAGTACTTACCTTTCTATTTTAAACAAGCTCAAGTTTACTAAAATCGAATATCGTTTAGAAAATACAGCAGATTAAATGATTAGATACACTTTCAATAGCTTCCCACACTTTTATCAAGGTCGGTACGCCAAGGGGCCTTAAACCAAAATGATGCGGAATTGTCTAAGCTTTTTAATGATATTACCAATGTGGGAATTTTCGGAGAAATTTAGAATTACAATATTTAATTTTCAATTGTGCCCTCTTGCGGCAAAATGCGGAACTTTAAAATAATTTCCAGGATTTTCTCTTAGCCACTTTAATTATGATTTTTTTCCCCTGAGTTTCTGTGCCCAGTAGTTTCCGAGATACGGCCGGTAGCCATCCATAATGGGACACCCGGTATAATACTAAAAAATTAGCAAAATACATGAATTAAAAACTATGAATATAAACATCACGAAAATAAATATTCGAAGTAATATACACTAAACTTTTAAATTTTAAAGATATTTTAGCACCAATAAAACATTTATTGACCAAAATAACTAACAAAAAAAAAGTGGGTGTTTATACTTATTATCAGATAATAGTTCATAGTATTTTATAGCGATTAGAATTTTTGGTAGCTCCGCTAGAGGCTAGTTTTGTTTCTAGGTTTCTCACCCTGTTCCCACAAGATTTCATAGCAGTCGACCTCCGCACCTTGCGAGCTATCAGAGTACTTAGACCTTTGAAGCTAGTCTCTGGCATCCCTAGTAAGTAGACTTGTAGAAGACTATTTTAGTGTAGAGTGCAATTATTTTTCTTAGACTTACTCTTTAGATTGTACCAGTTACACTTAACAAATACTAACTAATCATCGTGGGATCTCAAAATTTATTACAGTTACAACTATTATTAATATTTCACATTGATTTAAATTTCCTGATGAGTTATTTGCTTCGGCGACTTGTTTTTACAGCAATTTGTAGAAGAAGAATTTATAATTTGATTTAAATCACGATTAAAATTGAAAAAGGTAATAATAATCATAATAAATTAGTTGATTTAAATCATGACTTAAATCATTTGATTTAAATCGTCGCAATCCTGGTTTTAGAGAGTAAGAGGAATCATTTTTTAATAAACGTTTTAAATTAATATAGCCGATTCAGTCAAAAACTGCTTGCTATTTTTATTCGTTCATAAAAAAATGTTGACCTAAAAATTGCCGTTACCTAACAAAAATTAGTAATTTAATCAAAAATAGAGGCACCATTACTGTAGAGTCTAGAGCTTCCTACTCAAAAACAAACTCATTTATCATAAATTATTACCAATAATTAAATAATAAAAGTCAGTAACGAATTATTTATTATTAAACTCTTGATTAACAATTTTGATTTTTTTCACTATTTTCTTTTTTACTCTGTACAGTGGTGGCTCGCGGTCTTAAAACAATGGTGAAGAGCTAGGTATAGTGCGGGTACTTAAACAAACGTTGACTAAAAACCCGTGTAACAAGACGTCTCTCTTATCCTCATCTGTCCAACGACTCAACTGAGTTTCCAACAAATTGCAAACTATGTCATTAATTGGGTTCATTTTTAAAACACACAACTAAGTACGTACGTACACTACTGAATTAGAAAATAGAAACAAAATTTTTTAATTACACAGTAAATCATGTAAAAACGATATCTATAACCGTAAGTTTCGCGAAGCCTCAAAATAAACACCTTAAGGTTAGGCGAACCAATGCTAAAACAATGGTGCATACGACTGATTTATTTATAAATTACCCTTCATCATAATGCAAATTGTTACATGCTATTTACGTGACTGACGTCACGTAACCATAGCAACGATGAATATCAAAGCCATGTTGGGCGTTGGATCTTCACTTGCTTTGAACTAACGGAGATGGTCGGCTTGGGCGCGCCAAAATGCACGAGTGTTTATAATTATTGTCCATTGGAGTTAACCGTGGCCCTTTTATGCATAGCTGCATTCTAATTAAATTAATATCATTATTTCGAACAAAATTATTTTCTAAGGGCTAAAATGGTAGCTAAATTATTAATATTTAATATTGTCAAAAAACTTTCCTCTTTGTTTTCTTTTTTTTTCTTTTGGTGAAGAGAGTCTTCACCTACTTCACCTGACGAGCCACCACTGACTCTGTACATTATTATAAAGGGTGTTCGAATCCGTTCAGCATTTTGTAGGCGTTGCCATCCTTTTGACCTACGACTTACAATACTTACCACATAATTTTATTAGAAACGTATGTACTTTTAATTTTTTAGTTTATTTCCTTTTTTCTTCTATATCTATCTATGATTAGAATCACAAGCAATTTTTTTTAGACTCAGTATGTAGCTCATGTAAATATTAATTACTCAAAATACTACTTGGATATGGACTTTATCCTGAGTCCTGCACGTGCCGGATTTTCACGGCCCGACCTAACCCAGCCTGACCCATTCACCAAAACTGAATTACTCGGCAGATCCGTCAGGCCTGGCAGGCCCGAAACCAAATTATCAGGGCTTGAAATTTATTTTACAAATATTTCTTTAAAAAAAAGCACATAAGCAAACCAAAGCTGACCCGAAACACAAAAGTCCAGCAGGCCTGACAGGCCCGGCGAGCTAGTCAAGTGCGATGGGCCCGTCAAGCCCGGAAAAAATTGTTAGGGCCCGAGAACTCGGCTTGTGCAGGCCTATCAGTAGCCAGCTCAACGATGCTATTCAGAATACTATATCTCATTCAGGCTGAGATGAGCACTGAACGCGTCTACTTCACATTATGTATCCATGATTCAGTTTCATCTCACATGCGCAGGTTTAAACAACCTCCAAAACACAAAAGTAATAAAATTTAAAAAACACGCATTACAGTAATAACATTCTGCTTAAATACAGTATACTCTAAACCAGGGGTTCCCAAAGTTTTTTCTATGGCGCCCCCTCTTGGGAATCAAGAAATGGTCGCGCCTCCCTCCCCCTCCATTATACAGATACAAGTTGTATTAATTTTGCAGTTTTTCAGAGCTCTCGTGCCACCTCTATTGTTGCTTAGCGCCCCCCAGTTTGGGAACCCCTGCTCTAAACTAATTATTTAATTGTACTAGCAATAGTCGCGGCAATTCATCCGGCACACTGCTTTCAATTAGAGCATTTTCACACGGCATCATTTATCGCGCGCGAAAGTGGACCCTGTAAAGTATTTTAAGTATTAGGAACGTTGTTTCATAGGCCAAGGTTTGGAAAGCATCTTTATTTAAACTTTTTGTCTTAAGATCATATAATGAATTAAAATTAAAATGTCCCCATGCTTGAATAACACCCTGTTATACAGGGTATTCCTTAGTGACATGCTAAAATTTTAATTTTTGCTCGATTATTTTTTTAACGTTATTTTCTAATATCTCTCAAAGTACTTTTTTTTAATTATCAATTTTAGTACTTATGTGTTAATACAGGGTGTCCCACCGGGAACCGAATCGATCTATATATAGAAAACTATCCATAGGAAAATTTTGAAAATTCAAATATGTCAAAAACGTTTAGACATAGGATATGGTATACAAAATCTGGCTAGAATCTTGCGTAGAATGCAAAAATGTAATAATATATAGGGTGTCCCATTTAAAATAAGCAAGTTGACACTTACTTCCGGTATAACCGGAAGTGCCACCATTATGAAAATAGTTTAGCCCGGTCGCCCCCATCAGCATCAGCATACTGTCAAATTTTCAAAATTTTCCTATGTATAGTTTTCTATATATAGATCGATTCGGTTCCCGGTGGGACACCCTTTACAGTGTAAAACTACATATTTTAGTTAAAAAAGCGCATCTACTGCCATTACTACAAATATATTGTCTAAAATTTGCTACAAAAATGTCGTACGCCATTAACATTTCTCCATGTGGATATTTTTTAGTATGCTAAACATCGTCAACATTTTTTTTTGTAATAGCTTATTTACCCAAATTCTACCAAACCTAGCCATAATATATTTCAATTTTAAATTACCTTCAAACAAGGATTTGCCATTTATTTCGTTATCGCCATCTCTAGAAGTGTATCGCCATATCATAGCTCATTAGTAAAGCCAGGATCCGACGAAAGAAAGTAAGAACTATAATTTATTAATTGGTAAAATTCACCGGCAATATGTTGCATGGAGAGACATTTAGTGCCATTGTTAGATACTCTTAAAGCATACCAGTACTTCTAAAAAATTTTAAGATGTCACCTGTAAAGACAATCTTCACAATTACAGGGGTTCCGCTGGACAGCGCTAACCGTTTTAAACTTTAAGTTCCCAAAAACCGATAAGTACAGAATAGCGCTGCCTAGCGGACTCCTGTAATTTTTAAATATTTCTATAACTTAAAGAAATTTAAAGTAGTCCATACTTTAAGTGAAGTGGCAAGTTAAATGGAGAGAAATAATAATCTGAGTCAACCTTCGCTAAGATATATTTAATAGGAAACCTTTATTTTATTGTCTTCTACATGTTTCGAACGTATAAACGTTCATCTTCAGAAGAAGTATTGCTTACGTTGGAATAAATATTAGGAAATTGTGTGTGACACTATCATAGAGCTTTTGAGGAAAGTATTTTATTAAAGAAAGTGATGAAGAACTCCCATAGAAGTAGGGGAGACAAACATACTACCAATAAAGGGTATTTTAAAGTGACGAAATAAGAAACGTTTTTTTTTTTTTATGATAAAACACCTGCACTGTAGGAAAAATCCTTTAAGGCGCTCTGGGAGCGGTGCGAGTGCGAAAAAAGCGATTAACGTTGGTCTTGAAACGTTGAAGATTGTATTCATTGGGAAACACGACCTCAGGAAGATCATTCCACAAAGATGACGTTCTCCAGATGAAAGAATTCTTGAACAATGAAGTTCGAGGAGTACTAAGCTGAACAACATATGGATGAGTGGCAGTGGTTTGCCGTGTATTTCTGTTTTGCATTGCTCTAGGTGAAATCAAGTGGGCAATGTCAGTCGAACACCTGCCATGGAAATATCTGTAAAAGAGAGCCAAATCACCAACCTGTCTTCGATGCTCCAGGCTATCGAGGGTCTTGGTCAGCTCGGGGTCGCCGATCAGACGAACGGCTCTCCTTTGAATGGAATCCAGTAGCCGAAGGGTGTGCTTGGGAGCAGAGCTCCAGACATGAGAGCAATATTCTAATGATGGTCGAATCTGGGCTTTGTGGAGTGTCAAAATTTGATGAGGTGTGTACAACCTTTTGGTGCGGAAAAGTACACCAAGTTTCTGTGCAGCTGCCTTGGCAATTGCGGCAACGTGATCATGCCAAGACATATTACCTCCCAGATTAACCACCAGCAAATTAATAGATGGTGCCAGGGGAATTGCGTGTCCTGCCATGACTATATCCGGTTCTACAATGTTAACCTTTTTGGAGAAGACTGCTGCCTGGGTTTTCTTAGCGTTAAATTCGACTTGGTTACTGTCACCCCAAGCCAAAATTTCTTTCAGGTCATTATTGAGGCGCAATACTTCATGCTGCCTGCGAAGATGTGCGTCGGCAGCGGATGTTTGGGGAGTCAAGGTAAAAGATGATACAAGTGTGCTGTCATCAGCAAAGCTATAAATTGGATTTTGGGTTTTCACTAGAAGGTCGTTAATATACAGTAAAAAGAGGGTAGGCGACAATATGGACCCTTGAGGAACACCGGCATTGATGGTGAAGGTGTCTGAGAGAAACTCGTCAATCGCCACTTGCCACTTGTTAGGTGATATTTTGATATTTTGTTCAATAATATACTTCACCACTGAAGTTGCTGTTCAGTTTCAATATCATTCTCACCTAACGTTTCTTATTTCGTCACTTTAAAATACCCTTTATCCACCATTCTCCTATCTTCATCTATAGAACTTGGTAGCATGATTTTCTCCCCTACTTCTTTAGAAGTTTTTCATCACTTTTCTTTATTAAATTAACTCCCTTAAAAGCTCTATGAGTTTGTCACTCACATAGTTTCCTAATATTTATTCCAACGTAAGCTATACTTCTCCTAAAGATGAACGTTTATACGTTCGAAACAAGTAGAGTACAACAAAATAAAGGTTTCTCATTGAATATAGTTAGTGATGGTTGACTTAGAGAATTATTTCTCCCCATTTAACTTGAAGAAATAGTTCATACTTAAAGTGGAGTGGAAATTTAAATGGAAAGGAATAAAAAGTCTTCCTGATATAATCAATGAAGGAAGACTTAAAAGTTTTTTCTATTCCTTTCCATTTATTTCTATAGGTTAGTTAGAGGTACTTGTGTCTAAAAACGGTACTAAAAATGTCGCCCTATGCAAGATCTTGGTGTTTAATTGTAAACGGTGCTTTCTTACAAGGAACGCACAAGAAACAGTTTTCATGTAGAAATCGATTTTAACCGAAAAAACATCCATATGAAAAAATATCATTGGTGTACCACTTCTTTGTCAAAAATGTATAGGATATGTTTGCAGGAACGACACTGACCTCTGGTAGAGCAAAATAATAATTTTTCAAACTAGTATGTTTTATTGCTTAAAAATTACTCAGGAGGGAGGACTCACTCCAAGAAATATTAGCACGTTATTAAGGAACACCCTGTATATTACCGAAGAATTAGTACGATGGGATCAAGAAAAGTTTTATACCTAACAAAGAAATTAAATTACTTCAACGCACCTGCGCTTCTACCTCTACCCTATCTAGAGATATTATATTTATAAAATGAAAGTTTTGATGACAGCGACCTATCAGCCCCCCAACACAAAAACCTGGACGCGCCAGTATAACGCAGGGACTTTTAAAAATAAATTATTCATGAGCTAGATCATCCGTCGTATAGTGCGGATTCGGGTCCCACTGAATTTTTTTTTTTTCATAAATTTGAGGAAACAAATCCAAGGACATCGTTTTGCAGATGACAATAGTGGTTTCAGTCTTCGCGCACGTGGGTTGAAATTAATAATAATAATGTAATAATGTTGGGGAATAAGCTTTACTAGTGTCCCTGGTGTTTTGAGTGTTTGTCCACTTTTTTTTAACCAAATGCTATGTATTAATTCTGTTTTACTTCTTTAGGCTTGCAAGTCGTGCTGAAGTCAATCATTAAAGCTATGGCCCCCCTGCTCCAAATTGGCCTGTTGGTCTTATTCGCCATTGTGATATTCGCCATTATTGGGTTGGAATTTTACTCGGGAGCCTTACACAGAACCTGTTATAGTTTATATGATATAGGTAAGTTTTACATCCATATGGATTATCCTTCTTTTTAAAAAGACGTTATATTTAAAATTAATTTTATTCGAAAACTGTGCTTTCGATTGCAATAAAACGGGAGTATCTTTAAAAAAAACTCTAGGCTTTTAAAAAATGTTATTTAAATTTAAAAGATAGTATATTTGGATATTTTTGTCATATTTTATGATGTACCGGGTGTCCCACTAAAAATGGCTCTCGGCCGTATCTTAGAAAGTGTTAATCGTATGGCCTGCAGAAACATTTTATTATAGGAAAAGTGATTATTAGAAATGGCTGGAAATTATTTTCAAGTTTCTCAGTCGAGCGCTAGAGAGCGCAACCGTAACGGTAAATCAGTAAAACTCGCCTTGTTAAGATGTATTGAAAGTACCATTTTCGTATACTTTAAATCTTTCTGAATAAAATTCACCCATGAAATGTCAGTTTTAAAATAAAGTGGTGCGGGAACGTTGAACATTATGTTAAACAAATGCTCATAACTCCGGGATGGCTTAGCAGAATTCGGTAATTTTAGTTTCGTTAAAAATAGTTTCCCTTATTACATTGAGCATTTTTCAAAAGTTTTAATTACAATAGTATATTTAATTTTACCTCATTACAAAGATGAATAGTGGTGGGGTAAGGTTGAACATTATTTTAAATAAATGCTCATAACTCCGGGTTGGCTCAACAGAATTCAGTAAAGTTAGTTTTGTTAAAAAGATTTTCCCTTACTCTATATTTCACTTTATAAAACTATGATAATATGATTTTTAAAGTCGGCGCTAGAGGGAGCTATCTTACAACTGAACAAACATTGCGCATTTGTTCAAAAGTTTTAAATACAATAGTTTATTTAATTTAACCTCCTTACAAAGACCCTAAAAACCTAAAAAACTGGCGAAAACTACAACTGGATATCTTTTTTCAAACCGGAGATATTAACAAGAACCAAAATAATCACGGAAAAATATGATTTTATTTAAGTTTCAATCGTAAAGGTTTTTTTAAAAGCAAAATGGGCCTTGGAAAAACTAAATAAAATTTGAAAAAGATGCTTTCACGTCAAATTATTATTACTTAAATATTTAAAATACACCGCGATGATGTCAACCGCTTCTTCAAATAAAAAAGGTACTTTTAAAATTTATACATTGGCACAACAATAAATAAAAATGCACAACACTATGGACCCTATGAAAATTTTGAGGTAATATTAATTTGACATAAAAGCATTTAATTTCAAATTATATTTTGTTTTCCCAAGGTCTATTTGACTTTTGAAAAAACCTTTACCGTTTAAACTTAAATATAATCATATTTTTCCGGATTTATTTTTGTTCTTGTTAATATCTCCGGTTTAAAAAAAGATATCCAGTTGTAGTTTTCGCCAGTTTTTTAGGTTTTTAGGGTCTTTGTAAGGAGGTTAAATTAAATAAACTATTGTATTTAAAACTTTTGAACAAATGCGCAATGTTTGTTCAGTTGTAAGATAGCTCCCTCTAGCGCCGACTTTAAAAATCATATTATCATAGTTTTATAAAGTGGAATATAGAGTAAGGGAAAATCTTTTTAACAAAACTAACTTTACTGAATTCTGTTGAGCCAACCCGGAGTTATGAGCATTTATTTAAAATAATGTTCAACCTTACCCCACCACTTTATTTTAAAACTGACAAAGACGTTTTTTTGTCCAGAAAGCCTCAAAGTATACGAAAATGGTACATTCAATACAACTGAACACGGCAACTTTTGAAATAACTGAGTTTTACTGATTTACCGTTACGGTTGCGCCCTCTAGCGCTCAACTGAGAAAATTTAAAATTATTTTCAGCAATTTCTTATTATCAGTTAAAAAAAAAATGTTCCGCAAGCCATACGACTAACATTTGTTTAAGATACGGCCGAGAGCCATTCTTAGTGGGACACCTGGTACTTTATGATCTAAAAATAGTGCACGTTAATTACAGAGCACCCTGTATATATTCTTATACTCAGTGGCGTAGCTAGCATTGAATGGGCCCTGTATCAAGAGCCAGGTGGCGGGCCCCTCGGCTAGAGAGGGGAGCGGGCATTTTTCCTCCTTTTGGTGGCCTCCTTTTGGTGCCCCCCCCCCCCCCCCCCAGACCAGTGGGCCCTGTATCATTGATACAGCTGATACAGAGGTTGCTACGTCACTGCTTATACTCACTCATTCAATAATGCCCCGAAATGGGTCGAAACACGTGTCCAGGAACTGAGTAAAAATTGTGAAACATACAAGTAAATAATTTTTTATTAATATTTTTATCAATACTTTACAGACGAAATAGTTAGAGAAAACGATGAAGAAGTACCATGTAACACGGACAATGAAACGGAAGCCAAATCACAAGGTAGCAACTGGTGCAGAGACGGCAACAGCGTATGCCTGGAAAGGTGGCAGGGTCCGAACAACGGAATCACTTCATTTGACAACATTGGATTCGCTATGTTGACGGTGTTCCAGTGTATCACTATGGAGGGATGGACGGCCATTTTGTATTGGGTGAGTTTGTTTTTAGTGATGAAATGGTGTGTTTGTTGGTATGTCTGTTTTAGCCCCTTTCCTGAGAGATTATTTGAGGTGCAGGGGTGAAAGTTGTCAAAGATTTAGACGTATGGACGTAAAATTCCATTGATTAATTCAAGATATTCAGGGTAGTTTTTGGTGATCAAAGATTTGATCCAACGTTTTTGTAAGATATCACAATATGAGCAATAATTATAATAAATTTGTAATGTTCATGAATATGCTGCTTTATTTACAAAGGACTGCTGCTTAGAATGTCATGTTTATTACAAATTTCAGTCCAATGTCTGTATGTACAGGGTGAGTCAACGAGAGAGTAAAGTTCATTTTCGCCTTTGTCTTAAGAATTAGATAAAAATTCGAAATACAAAAGTTGTAGAGATCATTGAGGTGCACATTTTAAAATTATGCTGGAGTATACGGAGTGGCCCAAAAAAACGTGGCGAATATAACTTGGATTTTTTCAATGGAACACTCTATTGTATTATTTTCTGATTCCCCACAAAATTCTACGCTTATTTTGTAAATGTCATATGTCTAAATTCAGTATAGTTTTTGAGATATTTACGTTTAAAATATGGCATTTCCATTTTTATTCTCTATCTAAAGAAAGCAACTTCCAATTTATCATGTTACAATTCCCCTGGCACCGTCTATTAATTTGCTGGGGGTCAATCTGGGAGGTAATATGTCTTGGCATGATCACGTTGCCGCAATTGCCAAGGCAGCTGCACAGAAACTTGGTGTACTTTTCCGCACCAAAAGGTTGTACACACCTCATCAACTTTTGACACTTTACAAAGCCCAGATTCGACCATCATTAGAATATTGCTCTCATGTCTGGAGCTCTGCACCCAAGCACACCCTTCGGCTACTGGATTCCATTCAAAGGAGAGCCGTTCGTCTGATCGGCGACCCCGAGCTGACCAAGACCCTCGACAGCCTGGAGCATCGAAGACAGGTTGGTGATTTGGCTCTCTTTTACAGATATTTCCATGGCAGGTGTTCGACTTACATTGCCCACTTGATTCCACCTAGAGCAATGCAAAACAGAAATACACGGCGAACCACTGCCGCTCATCCATATGTTGTTAGGCTTAGTACTCCTCGAACTTCATTGTTCAAGAATTCTTTCATCTGGAGAACGTCATCTTTGTGGAATGATCTTCCTGAGGTCGTGTTTCCCAATGAATACAATCTTCAACGTTTCAAGACCAACGTTAATCGCTTTTTTCGCACTCGCACCGCTCCCAGAGCGCCTTAAAGGATTTTTCCTACAGTGCAGGTGTTTTATCATAAAAAAAAAACATGTTAAACTGGAAGTTGTAACATTTAGATTGAAAATAAAAAATTAAGATAGGGAGGTGAAAACCATTTTTCTCTAAGATGAAAAGTTTCAATATTACAGCCTGTCAACGTCTGAAAATGCCATATTTTAAACGTCAATATCTCACTATTGAATTTAGATATATGACAGTTACAAAATAAGAGTAGAATTTTGTGGGGAAACAGATAATGCAATATATAGGGTGTTCCATTAAAAAAAACCCAAGTTAGATTCGCCGCGTTTTCTTTGGCTACCCCGTATACTCCAGCATAATTTTAAAATGTGCACCTCAATGGTCTCTACAACTTTTGTATTTCGAATTTTTATCTAAATCCGAGTCTAAATCTTAAGATAAAGGCGAAAATGAACTTTACTCTACGTTGACTCACCCTGTATATCTGTGTTAGTATTTTTTTACAAAAAGAAGCAATATGGTTGTTTTAAAACTTTTAATTTAATTTTACAGTTTTCTTCTTTACCAATTTTTTTTTGTTTTTTTCTTAGATGAATGACGCCGTTGGAAGTTACTACAACTGGATGTACTTCGTGCCGCTAATCGTTCTTGGTTCTTTTTTTATGTTGAATTTAGTTCTTGGTGTCTTAAGCGGGTAAGATGTTTATTAAAGTAATGTACTTAGAATGGGTTGTATAAAATACAGTAAAATGGATGAGTCAGAAATAAAAGGGCCCAAGTAAGAGAATATATTTTTTTGAAATATTTTAATTCAAAATTGTCTGTAAATGATAAATTTTAAATTAGAGCACTTAAAATCTTTATTTATTATACTGGTTTACCCAAAATTATTAAAATCGTAAATTATGGAGAACCATCTATAGTCTATTTCAGAAAGGTGTAAATTAATAAAAGCTCATTAGGTATGCAAAGGGACTACAGAGTGACCCAACGAATAATTAAGCCACTTTCATAATTTTACATTGATTTCATTTCAGAATTCTTTATTTTCATCAAGGGCATTTAGTACCACACGGGTTTGTGTCAATTTATGGGTTTCACCTATATATCTATTCACAAATACTGAAAATGGTGTGACAAAAGCGTGCATTATGTACCATTGCGCCCAAAAAAAACTGGGACAGCAAAATTGTTGTTGAAGAGTAGCTCCTTGACTATAAGGAAAATGTAAAATCTATTGAGGGAAAGTTATCATTGTTGTTATAATAGTTGTCATGAAAGTGAAAAGGTTTAACAACAATACCACATCTTTAGAAATACAAGAAAAAATTAAAATACGCATATTGTGTTTTAAAATGTAACAAAAATAAGACAAAATTTTTTAATATTATGTTCCAATAAATTTTAATTTCAATCATATTTAAACCTTAATATAATAACATGTTTTTAATATTTGGTTGTTGCACCATTATTATCGATAAATGCTTGTAAACGTCGTTGCATACTTAACACTAGATTTCTCGTATATTCTTGCGTTATTGCATTCCATGTTTGCATTATCCTTTGGCTTAATTCATCCCGAGTTCTAGGCTGGAAGTTGTGTTTATACATAAATTTTGTCCCCCAAACGTTTTCAATTGGGTTGATATCTGGACTTTTCGAGGGCCAAGGCAGAACACGAATTTCATTTTCTTCTACATAATTTTGAACCATGCGGGCTTTATGAATCGAAGCATTATCTTGTTGAAATATAAAACCTTGGCCATATACTGCGTCGACAGATGGTATCATAGCTTGGTTTAGTATTTTGCAATACAATGGTTCATTGAGCCTCCCATGCACTATTTGACAAACTCCTGAGCCACTGCACTAATCCAGCCCCAAACGTTTATAGAAAAGCGTCCACTTTGATTAGTCTTATTTGTATATCTTCCATCGTATCCCGTACCAGGAGGCCTATAAACGCGGATTTTTCCATTATTGCATAATTGAAAGGTTTTTTTTTATCGGAAAATATTACGGTATCCCATATATTACCTTGATTTCATTCATTCATAAGCAAATTCTACTCTTCTCTGTTTGTTTGCTTCGGTCAAAAATATTTTATTGGCAGCACAACAACTTTTTATATCTGAACTACGAATTCTTCTAGGCGTTGTATTAGCCGAATCAGGAAAACGTGTTTCTTCTTTAGCTTTTATTGCTGTTTCGAAGGGATGATGTTTTAGAAAATTAATTAATTCTATATTTTAGCCGTCATTCGAAATTTTAGGGTGACTAGAACCTGCTTTTCTTACAATACTACTATTCCTAATTTTCATCTGTGATGTTTCTTATTTGATGCCCATCTCTCAATCGAGTGTAAATGATCGCTTTTTGCTCGGTGGTTAACGATTTCAAAAAATATTTCTATTGACACGCCACTGTCAGTCACAAAATTAAATTAAATTGACAACTTCAAAAAAAAAGCTAATAGTCTGGGAGATTAAACTACATTTTGCCGTCCCAGTTTTTTTTGGGCGCAATGGTACATAGTACTAAAGGTACACTTATTTTTTATTAAACATTATAAAAGAATACAAAATACAAAAATACATTATGCAGAAATTAAATTATAAAAAATCATAATATTCTTCGTCATCTGAGGAACTGTTATCTCCTCTTGACGTTATATTTAACGAGTCGACACGACGGTCCGATCGATCAGGTAGTCAAGATCCCCCATTTTCTCCTCTTCTTTAATGACATAATGGATCGCTTTTCGCCAGTTCTCTGGTGTCACTTCCTTAATGGCTTGATCAAACAGTAGCTTAACGTCTTTCATTTTGAATGTCATGTTGTGTCTTGTTACAAATCCTTTCAGTTGCGCCCATATAAGTTTCGTAGGATTTAGTTCGCAATGATATGGCGTTGTGAGCAGCACAGTTACACTCTGCTTTTCGGCTATATATTCCACTACATATTTCATAAAACGGTGTTTGTGTGTTGCTCGAGCTAATAGTTCCTTCTTTATCAAATTATCTTCTTTTTTTTTGGTAGTTATCATAAATAATTTAATGCACAAAATTTACCTGCGCCTATGGCCGACATCGAAATTAAGCCGACCTGGACGGAATTTCCCATTTTATTACTTTACACTTTCCGAAATAGACTATTAGTGAGCCACTTGATTTTTCAACTGTAGTAAGAAGTTTAAAGGAATTTAAAATTATGGCAACATTATATATGAAAATTAGCTTGGATCTATTGAATATCTAGATTTTAATTATCTATTTAACTTAACTGGTAAATCAAAAAATATTACTTGAGTCCGTCCCTGGTTTCTGACCCCCCAAATTGTCTTTAACTATTTAAGATTCACACTATTATTAAAATAGTACTTACAATTTTCACAATATGTAGTTTTACGATTCACATTTCTTTGCAGTGTAAAATACACTTTTTTTTATTTATTTTTTCATGTATTCAGTGAGTTTTCTAATGAAAGACTACGGGTGGAGCGAAGAGCAAATTTTTATAAAACTCGCGTTAAAAATCAGTTCAACGAAAACTTTGGTAGATATTTGGCATGGATAACTCAAGCAGGTTTAAAAATATTTTAAATGAAACAGCTACAAAAGTAGACTTTATAGTAATTGTAGTGGTATACTATTATTATATACAGGTTTGGCAAGTAATACTTTGAAGTGCATTTGCGTATGTATAAGTAAATACGTATAATGTTAAAGTTAGGTAATTTGATTTACCGTGCTAAAATTTGTCATGTTAAATTGAGGTTCTTTTGGCTCGAATTACAAAAAAAAACTCTCTGACACTCACCAATATTTGTCCGAATTCAATTAAAAGGTAATAAACATGGTCAGGATTTGGGCCAAGTGAACGCAATGTCTTTGTTCTAATTTAATATACAGTGACAGGCAGAATTCTTGCTCAATATGGAAAACTTTTTATTCTTGATGTCTTAAACAAATGTATTCTTGATACAAGTTTTTTGTTCTCGCGAATTAAAAAAGTGCTCATTAAAATGTTAAAAACTATAGTACATACGAGGTAGATTCAATTTTTTTAAAAGTTGCTTAACGGTAAAGTACTCTTATTTTTCGGTTTAGATACAAATTTCATTTGTAAAAGTTGTTTTGATTTAAAATGTATTTATAATTTTATTGCTTTTAGGAGCGAACAGTAGTCGATGAGTCATACCAAACAAATAATAGTGCATTTCCACCACATTGCGCTTATGGTACATGTAGCGTAAGGTTGCCTATATCGTACCACTTTTTAGTTTTAATTTTTTTTCTTATAAACTGATAAATGAAATGTATATTTTTTGATTTAAAACAATAGATCGGTCTATTGGACACCTAACTGCAATTTTTCAAATATTATTTTTTAGTTAATTTATAAAAAACAGCTGTTTCTGTAAGGAATAGCAAATAGTACGATTTAAGAAACTGGTTGCCTAAATCGTACTAGTGGGTTCCTAAATTGTACCACAGTGTTCTTTTGGGGTATATTAAATAAAAAATGAGTACAATTTGTTGTAAAGATAACAAATTACACAAAATTATTGTTTATATTAAGTATTTTACGAAAAAAAACATTAAAAAATCATACCTTTGAAAATAATTTTAAATGTACCTACAAACAAAAGTCGCACATGTAGTCCTTATTAAGACGTGTCACGTTGGAACATTATTCATGTGCGTGTGTGGTACGATTTAGGAAACTGTCAATCAAAATAATAAATAATACAATAATTCTAACCCCAATATAGATCTAAAATTAAATTTAATTTTTGCAAAATTACAAGAACTTCCCAGGCTATGCTACTAAAAAAAATATCTGTATAAATACTACTTACCAATGAGATATAGCCTTGCAAAAAATCAACAAAAGTAACATGAAAATAGCCGAATTCTTTTAACTTGCTTTTCCCGCTTAGCGAAACACAACCGGTGCAAAACGATAATACTATGCAACTGGCACTAGTTAGATACTACAACAACGTCCGATAGATGTCGGATAATTTATCGTCTAATATGAAAACTTGTAGTGGTACGATTTAGGCAACGGTACGATTTTGGCGACTTTACCCTACCTGGCGATGGCAATTTAATGTCTTTTATGTACAAAATATTATAAAAACGAATTTTACGAGAATTAAGAGCTGCGGCGTCAGTGGAGATTTTGAAAATAATATCAAGGGATCGTTTGTAATTTTATTAGAAAATAAGAAATTAACATTCATAACCGCAATATTCCTATTTTTATGTTCTGCATAGCGGATGATATAATTTTAATCTACAGTGTGTTCACTGATAGAGTTTGGAAGAGGAAACACTTTTTTATTAGTAGGTACCTAGATATTATTATATAAGAAAGAGTTATTCTTTATAAAAACGTCTGTTTGTGCTGAAACTACAGCTTCGAATATCAGATTTGCCATTACTATACAGGGTTCGTCAAAAATAACATTTTTAATTTTTTGGATTTTTTTCAATTCTAATTTTTAATTCCTTGATTTATTTCGCTTGTTCTGAAACTACAATTTCGAATCTCGGATTTGCGGTAACTATACAAGGTTGGACAGAAAAAACATTTTATTTTAATTATTTATAATTTATGATTGACTAAATTAAAGAAATATGATATGTATTAATAAAAATACTTCAAAAGTAGACAAATAAACATAGTTTTCTTACAACAAAATCATTATTCGGCCAGATACAAAATCATATTCTAAGTAAGAAGGCAACAATACCTGTTTGTTTTTACGTAAATTTATTTTAAACGAAATCCAAATAACTAAAAATGTTGTTTCTGACGAACCCTGTATAGTAATCGCAAATCTGATATTCTAAATTGTATTCAATAGATAAAGCCGTTACTTGATGAAGATCCATTATAGAAACTAGGTTAAAAAGAATACAAAAATGTATAAATCTTCACTTATTTTTTTTTATTGTACTATGACAATTGTTTCGACACACAGTGTCTTCGTCAGATAGTAGAAATCTAATGCAAATAATATTCTCTTAAAATATACTGGTAACCTACTCCAAAATAATGTACCTATTTTACAACTTAATAATAAAAACATTATAGTAATAAAGTACCGAACCCTAATTATGAAAACACACCTTTTCTTAACTATTCTGAAAAATATTTTTTAAAACTATTGTTATAATAATGTCAGGGAATACCGAATGGTTATAGATTTAATAATGGGGAATTATTCAAATCGAGCTGATCGTTTAATAAAATATTTAAATTTTTGTATTTGTTAATTTCCATACTTTCTAAAAAATTAAGTTTTATTGATTTGTTTTCTACATGTAGAATTTCAAATTTGTCATCAAAATTATGTTGTTCGTTATTAAGATGTAAGGAATAATGAGAATTGGTGAGTTTTTTATTATAGCTTGCTTTGTGTTCTTTAATTCTTGTTTCAAGCAGACGTTTTTATAAAGAATGACTTTTTATTCTACACCTACTAATAAAAAAGTTTTTCCTCTTCCAAACTCTATCCGTGGACACACTGTAGATAATTGAAACTTTAAAATACATTTTCTATTTTTTTTTAAATATCATCCGCCAAATTAGAAGTTCTTGTAAACCCCTTATTAAAATTGTATTACATTTTCAATTAGACAAGTCAGGAAACGATTCAGTGTTTCACGCTGGTATGAAAGGTTCTTCTAGGTATTCAGGGTAAGGCGAAAAAATAAGTATTTTGTTAGTATTTTTTTAATAAAAGGCGGTGACCTTGTCTTCGAACATAACCTTTAATTCTAAACAACTTTTACAAATTTTGAAAATTAAATTCAAATAATTAAAAAATTTCAACTTAAAAAAAATTAACAACTATTTACTAAATTAAATTATTCTTTTTATTAATCGGTTAAATTAGATTAACTTTCTTTTTAATTTTTTTTTTATATTTATTGTTATTATTATAGGTATTGTCATTTTTCCATATAATGAACTGTAATAGTTAGTTTGGCATAACGGCATTTTACAGTAAAAAAAATACGCACCCTTTGGATCACTTGCCGGATCTGTACCTACATACGCACAATATAAAGTAAAGTACGGTGTTACTTAATTAATTCCAGGGCCAATATTAAGTCGAAAAGTTCATATACGCATATGTCCTAAAATGTTTTTTTTCTGGGTTTTTCTCAAAAATCTCAAAGGCCGCTTGAGATATTACAATACATTTTGGTATAGGCTTATTAAAATATAAAAGCACATATTTTTATCCTAAAAATGTTTTCTCTCTCAAAGCAGTGGTGTAGGTACAGCTGCGTCTCAATACAATTTTGACTAAAATATATGTTACGCCAATGATATTTTAGAAACAACTACTTTAGGTTAGGTTAGGTAAGAGTGGCAGACCCTTGGTTCTGACCAAACGGTCTCACGTAGTCCTGATTAGGTCCGTTGTGATACCACACGTGTTCCGTAGAACCCACCTTCATCAGATCACTGATACACTGATGGTTTATGCGACGTAACCGCGGAAGGATTTTAACAACTCATTCAAACCAGCCACTACTGTTCAGAAATCTGCTCAGCCGTCCAAGTTGTAAGTTGTTTAGTTCCTTCAGGCTATCGAAAGATGATTCACCCAGAGTAGTGAACCTCCTTCTTGCGAGGCCAGGGCATTCACACAGAAAATGTTGAATACTTTCTTCCTCTTCCTCATCTCTGCAGCTTCTGCAGAAGTCGTTAGTGGGTATTTGCATACGTTCGGCATGTCTACCGAAGAGGCAATGTCCGGTAACAACCGCAGTAATATTTCTCACGTCTTTTCGACTGTGTCTCAATAGCTCTGCGGTTCTCTTTTTATCGAATGTGGGCCACAGTTGCCTGGATGTACTATAGGTTGTCAACCCTGTCCATCTGTTCTGTGCAAGCTGCTTGGCCGTGTAGTCAATCTCCTCTTTGACCAATCCCAGTGGTTTGTTCACTGTATTGTCTGCTAGATCAGCTGGCATGCCTGCGCCCTCTCTTGCGAGCGCATCGGCAGCCTCGTTGCCATCTGTTCTGGAGTGTCCAGGAACCCAGCACAGAATAACCCGATGTTGGTTGCCAAGTGTGCATAGATTGTTGCGGCATCGCTTTACGAGCTTTGATTTAACGCTGCTGGAACAGATTGCCTTAATCGCCGCCTGACTATCACTGAAGATGGTGATTGACGAGGCTACTCCCAAGCCAAGGTGTTCTTGCAGGATATTGACCGCCTTCTCTACTGCCAGTACTTCTGCTTGAAAAATACTACAATAGTTGGGGAGTCTATACGATTTCTGTATTTGTAAACTTTCGGAAAAGACCCCGGCTCCCACACCAACGTCCATCTTTGAACCGTCTGTGAAGATTGCGTGATCTGTTTTCGTTATATTCTGATTGCCTTCCCACTCTTCCCTACTCGGAATGAGTATAGAATACCTTCTATCGAAGCATGTTATTGGGACAGAGTAATCAGTCGGGTCTCGTAGATTATTCCCCGGGTGAATCTTTAGTATACTGCTGTGCCAAACAACTACTTTATTATTACGAAGTTTTAAGAGAAAAAAGAAAGAAACCTTTTTTGTTTAAAATTTAATGGTCAGTAATAATAAGTCAATTGCTTGGAAAATATCAGTGACTTAACATATTTTTTGGTTAAAATTGTATTGAGGCACAGCTGCACTGCTTTGAAAAAAAAAACTTATGGGTTTTTATATCGTAATAGTTTATACCAAAATTTATTGTAATATCTTAAGCGATTTTCGTTATTTTTAATAAAAACTTGAATTGGTATATGGAAAACAAAGCATTTTAGGAAATATGTATATGAACTTTTCGACTTAAGGAATAACCAATTAAAATAAGTAAATATTATTAGGTAACACCCTGTATATTGTAGTGCTAGAATTATCTCAGCTAAAAAAATATATATTATACCTACCTAATTTTGAAATATAAAAGTATTGATTCTATAAGAAGTTAAACTTATTTCTGAAATGATAGTCTGTATAAGTATTTTGGGCTAAGTTGTAATGGTTTATTATACTATATTTAATCCTTACACGTAGATGTATTGCTAAACATTTGCTTTCTATTTAGTGAATTCGCTAAAGAAAGAGAAAAAGTAGAAAATAGACAAGAATTTCTAAAACTAAGAAGAGCTGCGCAGCTAGAAAGGGAACTCAATGGTTATGTGCAGTGGATATGCAAAGCCGGTAAGAGTAAGGAAATTTTATTTTTATGCTGGGTGTTGGCAAATTTTTATATTTACAGTATACACTGGTTGTATGTCGTTCTCTGCTACTGAAATAATAATATACGGAAAGAAGCCACTTAGTCAGTTACTCAGTAATGTATTAAAAGGCACCTGCCCTTTTTAACACCAACAATTATTTGTTAAAAACCAACAATTAAAACTTGTCCCACTGTGTAATTATTACATATTTGATATAAACTGCTGGACAATAATTGCTTTCGAGCAAGAAAAATTTCGCCTAAATTTAACAGTTAATATTTTCTGAACCAGATATGATATCGACCTACGGTTTTGAATGTTTGATATATTCATCCCTTGAAAAACAATTGCCAATATTGGATTTTCTTTAACTGTCAGAAAATTTTATATACAGAGTGTTAAAGAAGATGATGATTTTTGCTCCAATTTTAATGGCGTGTAACTTTCACAATAATATTTTTAAATTTTATCACTCTACGTCAATTGAATCACTGGTTCATAGCAAAGAAAGTAATTTGTCAAATTTTTGATATCTGCTATATTTTAAGAAATACCGATTTTTTTGGAAAACCTTGCTTTATTTTAACTTATTGGTAGCTACATCTCACTGTGCGTTGTATCGTGCAAACTTTGCGAGTGATTCTTATACCCTATGAATAGCTTGATTTTGTTCAGTAACAATAGTTGTACCTAAATGTTATGATGTACAGTGGCGTACTTATAAACACCTATATGTCTATGGTTTATGAGTAGAGATCATATCGCGATAGAAAACGGCGTTTCGACAGTTGAAAGCCATAGATGACATTCACAGCTGATTCTAGTTCCGCCGAAAAGTTACTAGATTTAGTGTGGACCGTAACAAGTTCACATGTCAGTTCGCGTCCTATTATTTTCGTTGTTTTTTGGTGTTTTTTAGTATTTTTGTGGCTGTTTTTTATATAGTGTATTTAGAGTTTTCTGATTGAAAGTTAGAGTCATAACTAAAATGAAGCATAGTGATTGTTTTGTATACCAATATTTTAACCATATATACCATGTTTTACGTATTCTACCTAGCTGGTGCAGTATTACCGGCATTTATTACATTCTTTAATATTCACGAGCAAAGGAGAGTAGTGTGTCGATAAGTGAAATTTTTTAAAAGCTTTGTCGATAATATTTATGTTACTAGTACATTACTTTATTGTAAGTAATTCCTATCACAATATCTAGGTAGTATTCAGTGGATACCTAATAGGTTCTTGACTTTTGTTCCAATTTGGATAACATCTCCAAAAGTTTCTTGACACTTTAGTTAAGAACGATGATTTAAATAGAAAAATTTGTTTCTTTGATAAATTAAAATGGGAGATAAGGAACTTAATATTTAAATATTTTTTTTTGTTTATGGAAAATAAAAATAGTCCGGTCCTGTCTTTTTAGCCAACCTCTAGACGTAAAATAGACCAGATGTCAACAGGGTGCCATAAATGACAAGTGACTTGGCGTTTTCTTAAAAAAATTTGACTTTATAGTGTTAGAAAGTTAGAAATTAAGAAATAAATTTTGTCCAAAAATTAAATTAAAAAAATTATCTTTGTTAAAATTTTGTAAACACACTGTATAATATACCTGTAGTGCGATATAAAAAACTAAAAAATAAGAAAATATTGACCTTATAAGTACTTATAAGTACGCCACTGTATGTACATCATAACATTTAGGTACAACTATTGTTACTGGACATAATCAAGCTTTTCATAAAGTATAAGAATCACTCCCAAAGTTTGCACGATACAACGCACAGTGAGATCTAGCTACCAATAAGTTGAAATAAAGCAAGGTTTTCCAAAAAAGTCGGTATTTTTTAAAATATAGCAGATATCAAAAATTTGACAAATTATTTTCTTTGCTATGAACCAGTGATTCAATTGACGTAGAGTGATAAAATTTTAAAATATTATTGTGAAAGTTACACACCACTAAAATTGGAGCAAAAATCATCGTCTTCTTTAACACCCTGTATATAAAATTTTCTGACAGTTAAAGAAAATCCAACATTCACAATTGTTTCTCAAGGGATAGATCTATTAACCATTCAAAACCGTAGGTCGATATCATATCTGGTTCAGAAAATATTAACTGTTAAATTTAGGCGAAATTTTTCTTGCTCGAAAGCAATTGTCCAGCAGTTTAGTTAAGCTACGCCAAAAATGATGATTTTCTCAGAGAGCGTATTTTGAGCGTAGATTACGAATCTGAAAGCCGTTTTTGTAATATTTCTTCTCCTAGGTAGTTGTTGAGTCATCACGAACAAATAATGCATTTCCACCACATCGCGCATAATTGTTCCTATGTCTGGCGATGACAATAAAATATTTTTTTTTATATACAAAATATTATACAAACGAATTTCACAAGAATTAAGTGGCGCGGCGTCAGCGGAGGAGATTTTTAAGATAATATCGCGGCATCGTTTGCAATTTTAATAGAAAATAAGAAATTAACAATGGCTGCATTATTTCTATTTTTATGTTCTGCATAGCGGATGATATAATTTGAATATATACAGGGTTCTGCACCTCACCTCCCGTCTTCTATAGCTCACTTATTAATTAAGCTTGGATTTTGATATTTTGCAGACTTTACCTGTATCCTAGGGCGCATTTCAGGAAAATATTTTTGTTTATACAGGGTGTTCCAAAAAATATATTACATGCTATATATATTATTACCTTTTCTTATGCCTCTTATAGTAGCCTACATATCCCCAAAATTTTAATGAAATCTGTTTAGTATTATAGGCGAAAAAAAAATAAATACTATGAAAAATCAGTTTTGCAGCACTGGTTTTAAAAAGTAATAAAAAATGAAAATAATTCCGCGTTATTAAAATTATACAAACGAACTTAATAAATAGGGTAGAATAGTCTCGTTAACCAAGTTTGATTAATACGAATTGTACAGGGTGTCCAAAATTTAGTGTCAAACTTTGCAAACTTTAAACAATTTATATTTCTTATTTCAACCCCTGTATATTATTATGTGATTCGATGCAAAATTAAAAATCAAATATTTGTTCTAATTACAACCCAATCGCAATTTCTAACGCATCAAAACTTATTCATTCTATCAACTATTCCAACAGTCATTATTATGAATAAATATCAAAGGTGGCTTTGAAAAATAATTTATCGGTATTAATTTTTGCTAAAGTGACAAAAAATGTTTTATTTCGCATGCTTCTAATTTGATAATCATATCTACGAGCTCTTCTTGGTTGTATTCCATCACAAAAAATAATAAAGCATACCTAAATAATTAATAATAATCTAACAATATTTGAAACTATAAAATAACTCAAATAGGTTTTTGTCACTTTAATAAACTTTAAAACCAAAATAAATTGTTTGGCAAAGCCACCTTCGATATTTATTTATAATAATGATTGGTGGAACAGTTGATAAAATTAGTTTTCTCCAAATAAGTCTTGATGCGTTAGAAATTGCGATTGGGTTGTAATTAGAACAAATATTTGATTTTTAATACTGCATCGAATGTAATAATAATATACAGAGGTTCCAATTTGAAATAGGAAAAACAAATTGCTTTAAAGTTTGCAAAGTTTGACACTAAACTTTGGACACCCTGTACAATTCGTATTAATAAAACTTGGGTAACGAGGCTGTTCGACCTTATTTATTAAGTACATTTGTATAATTTTATTAACGAGGCATTATTTTTATTTTTTATTATTTTTGAAAACCAGTGGTGCAAAATTGATTTTTCTTAGTGTTTATTTTTTTTTTGTCTATAATACTAAACCAATTTTATTAAAATTTTAGGGGTATGAAGACAACTATCAAAAGCATCCAAATAAGTAAAAATATATATAGCATGTAATCTAAAAAATTAGATCCTTATGACGTCACACTTTTTTGAAACACCCTGTATAAACAAAACTATTTTCCTGAAATGCGCCCTAGAATACAGGTAAAGTCTACAAAATATTAAAATCCCAACTTAATTAATACATGAGCTATAAAAAACGAGAGGTGAGGTGCAGGACCCTATACAGGGTGTCCCACAGGAAACCGAATCGATCTATATATAGAAAACTATACATAGGAAAATTTGACAGTATGCTGATGCTGATGGGGTCGACCGGGCTAAAATATTTTTATAATGGTGGAACTTCCGGTTATACCGGAAGTAAGTGTCAACTTGCTTATTTTAAATGAGACACCCTATATATTATTACATTTTTGTATTCTACGCAAGATTCTAGGCAGATTTTGTATACCATTTCCTATACCTATGTCTAAACGTTTTTGATATATTTGAATTTTTATGTAAAAAATGACGTTTGCAAGCCTTAGAAAAATTATCAATTTTTTCTATAAAGAAGCCTTATTTATTTAATTTAAGTGGAATTCCTTGTTATAAAGGACCTGCTTTAATAGATTTTTCATAGTATTTTGATAACTATTAATACAGGGTGTTTAAAAAATAAGATTAAAAATGAAATTGAAAAACTGCAAAAAGTCTAGATTTTCAAATGGAAACACCCAAATTTTATAATTATTTCTTATTTAGCATTAAAAATAAGGGTAAGTTTGTGAAAGGTTGCATATCCCAAAAATTTTTAGTTTTCGAAATATTGTCAAATTAGTATTTTTATAAGGTGATTTTGCTGCAGATTTTAAGTTACTCTTAGTTGGCTATGACGGCGTTGAAAAACAATCAAATGCTAAGAAAATCTATGAAGCTGTCACTTACCATTTAAACATTATTAATAAGCACATTGTGATGGCTTCTGTTTTTGCGGATATCGAATGGCAAAAGTGACATGATATAATTTTATCACATTCTCCATAAATAATTAATAAGTTTAAATAATCTTCGTTTGTATAATTTAAGCGCCCGGGAATGATTATTAATAATGTTAAGTGACAGCGTCATAGATTTTTTTAGCATTTAATTGATTTTCAACGCCGCCATAGCCAACTAAGAGTAACTGAACTTAAAATCTGCAGCAAAATCACCTTATAAAAATACTAAATTGGCAATATTTCGAAAACTAAAAATTTTTGGGATATGCAACCTTACACAAACTTACCCTTATATTTAATGCTAAATAAGAAATAATTATAAAATTTGGGTGTTTCTCTTTGAAAATCTAGACTTTTTGCAGTTTTTTCTATTTCATTTGTAATCTTATTTTTTAAACACCCTGTATTAATAGTTATCAAAATATTATAAAAAATCTATTAAAGCAGGTCCTTTATAACAAGGAATGCCACTTAAATTAAATAAATAAGGCTTCTTTATAGAAAAATTTGATAATTATTCTAAGGCTTGCAAACGTCATTTTTGACATAAAAATTCAAATATGTCAAAAACGTTTAGGCATAGGTATAGGACATGGTATACAAAATCTGCCCAGAATTTTGCGTAGAATGCAAAAATGTAATAATATATAGGGTGTCCTATTTAAAATAAGCAAGTTGACACTTGCTTCCGGTATAACCGGAAGTGCCACCATTATGAAAATATTTTAGCCCGGTCGCCCCCATCAGCATACTGTCAAATTTTCAAAATTTACCTATGTATAGTTTTCTATATATAGATCGATTCGGTTCCCGGTGGGACACCCTGTATAGCATGTAATCTAAAAAATTAGATCCTTATGACGTCACACTTTTTTGGAACATCCTGTATAAACAAAAC
The DNA here is from genome assembly GCA_935413205.1 of Polydrusus cervinus. Classification (NCBI taxonomy): domain Eukaryota; kingdom Metazoa; phylum Arthropoda; class Insecta; order Coleoptera; family Curculionidae; genus Polydrusus; species Polydrusus cervinus. The sequence goes on along the minus strand of OW284519.1, from coordinate 18,607,832 downwards.
TATTTTCCTGAAATGCGCCCTACCTAGGATACAGGTAAAGTCTAAAAATATTAAAATCTCAACTTAATTAATCAGTGAGCTATAAAAGACGAGAGGTGAGGTGCAGGACCCTGTATAATGTATATTATATTTAAATTATATCATCCGCCATGCAAAACATAAAAATAAAAATATTACGGCTATTCATGTTTATTTCTTATTTTACAATATAAAAATTACAAACGATACCCCGGTATTACATAAAAAATCTCTACTGACGCCGGCCCACGTAATTCTCGTGAAATAGGTTTTTATAATTTTGAATATAAAAAGAGACATTTTATTGCCATCACCAGACACAATAAGCGCTATGTATTTTATAATGTACTATTTGTTCGTGATGATGACTCATCGACTACTTTAAGGAGAAATATTTTAAAAATTAAGCGTTTCCGACAAAACCAATTCGTTATGTAAGCCCCAAAACACATATTTCCCAAAAAAATCGTTAATTTTGAATTGGTGCATCTGAACAAGATAATTACCATGAGTTTAAATAAAAATATTACATTTTAAAACCAACGCATGCAAAAACATGTACTTACATACAATCCAAACTATCAGAACAGAACCCCAAACTGACCAAATCCACCATAAAGTTTTAAAACACAGAGCACCACATAATTTACGAACTTAATTGTATAATAATTAAATACTATTTCCTTCAAATGAAGCTAAATAAAACAAAAAGAAAACCGCGTAGCAGAACAATGCTTGACCGAAGCACTGTCTGCCTAAACACTGATTTTATACGTATAATTCCACTGTACGGGAGCGGTCATTGTTTTAGTGAAAAAAACTAGGTTTTTTTTAAGCTTTTTTTATCTTAATAGTAATATGTACATGCTTTAGTTAGGCTTTCGATAATTATCTGGTAGATAGGTAAATAAGTAATGTTGCCTAGTGTTCTATCCAAGGGGTGTTTATTGGTTAATATCTGCAAGTATATTTGTATACAGGGTGTTCAAATAATTGGAGAAAATTAAGATCCTCTTTTATTATTGAAACTAGAAGATCATTTTGGGTTAAGTCGATCTGACCACGTTAAAATTTGCCGTGTTAAATTCCGGTTCTTCTTGGCCGGGATTAAAAAAAAAACTGATCAAATTATTAAGTATTCTTTTTCACCAATGAAAAGGTGGTATCTATGTAAGTGGGGGAAAATTATGTTTACGACGAAACAAAAATTGTAAGTAAAGGATATAAGCCAATGAAAACCTTATAAATAAGAATAAAGTAACATTTTGCACATACACGGGTTTAGTTCTCTAGGTGCAAAACTTTAAACGTTTTGATAATAAATAAACTTATATAGGGTGTCCCAGATAAGGATACACTCTACATGAATGTCGTAAACCAGATAAGATGCAGACATAGTTAAGTAAGAAAAAAGTTGCGCCCTACTTAATTCTGCAAAAATGTGTTTTCAAATTTAAAAACCTCCGAATCCATCCGAAGATATTTGGGCACGACAGAATTTTCGCGATTTCGTTTTTATTTTTTCCTGACTCTATTTAAAGAGATATGTTAAAATAAAGTTTACATTTTTATTATCACTTTTTCTCCTCTACAAGTTGGTGTAATTAGATTTTTAATCCGACATTTCATTTTTTCAAAACCATCATCAACTTTGCTTTTTTAATAGGTAGTAGGGAAATTTTATTTAAAATTACAATTTATGATTTGATACTTATCTGTATATACAGAGAGTTTAAAAATTAATTACCTAAAAAGAAAATTGAAACTCATTACTTACTTTTTTAATAGTGTTTGAATTAAAGTTGTCGAATTGTTTTCTAACAAAAGAAACCCCAATTTTATTATTTTGGAGATGGTAGTAGAGTTCTGGACTTGCATTGTCTTTATTTGTTTTGAATCACACCGCTTCAAGTGGTAAGTATTTCGAGTCGTATTACCATATATACCTGAATACGACTGAAACAACTTACCAGTTGAAACGGTGTGATTCAAGCCAAATAAAGACAATGCAAGTCCAAAACTCTACTACCTTTCAAGAAACGTAATTGTCTACAACCTTTAATTTGGAGATATTTTGATATTTACATTGAAAATGAACCGTGTATTTAAGGAAGGGTTTAAACTTTAGTCCATTATTAAATTTAGGACATTTCTATGTTGAAAATGTCATTACTTATTACTAACTAAAGGTTTTTGTAATAATAATTCGTCACTTTTTTGCTTTCATAAAATAAAGAGGTTAACGAGCTCTTATAATTTAATTTTTCTCACAAGAGAGGAAATACTAAAGTCAATCATTTTCTCGTCCACAGAGGAAGTGATATTAGCAGAAGAACGAACAACAGAAGAAGAAAAATTACACATAATGGAAGCGAGAAGAAGGGCAGCAAAAAAGAAAAAATTAAAGAAAATCGGAAAAAGTAAAAGCACAGACACCGAGGAGGAACAAGAAGAGGAGGATGTGGCCGATGATGGTAAGAATAACAAAATCTTTGTACTCAGATAATACATGTCATTTTATAAACAGTCTACTTAGCATTATTTACGAAACGCTTGATTCAATTCATATTGATGTCGGGGAGTACGGAAACAGCTCATATCCTACAATTTAAAGACAACAGTTGGCAAAACTGTCAGCAGAAGTCAATGAGTGCCACCAGCACAGTCATTAGTTTAATGGAATTTCCATATTAATACTGCTATAACTGGCAATAGTACATTGTATACCTAGTAGGAAAAGCTGAACATTCCCGGATGACCATAAAGATTGTATGTCGAGGCGCAAGCCGAGACTGACAATACGGAGTCCGGAAATGTGGCTTTTTCTACGAGGTATACATACTATTTTTCCGTAAATCGGAAATTATTAAAAGGACATAACTTATTACAAGCAACTTAAAATTATTAAATAAATGTTATTAACTTTGTTCACAAATAAAGGATACCATTAAATATTTGTGTTGTAACTATGGAAACACAATAATATTGAATTGTCAAGCTTAACACATTTTAGTTTACAAGTAGCCGCACAGAAATAATATTTCCTTACAGTACAATAATAACTATTTCCTAACAGTTATTTTCCGTTGCCTAGCAATGACTAAGTGTAAGGAAATATTGACTTTTTCTTTCAAAAATATTATCAAAAATTTCAATATTTCCTATCGATTTTCGGAAAATATCATTGTTGACAAGTTGAGCCAGAAGCGAACAAATCTCTTGGCGTCTTTGTGGGATAGGTGGAATTTTTGTATTTATTTTATAAATACACTGCGTTCAATAATTTTGGAAAAGCTAAAAAATAACTTGAATTTCAAAATCCCATATTTTATTTAAAATTGAATCGATTCATTTAATTTTTGGTTTATTAGGTAGGCTGTCTCTTAGACTGCCTGCTGCTGATTTTAAAATTGATGTTTCTAAAATACGAAGCTATGACAATTGAATTTTATTGTTGTGTTAGTTAGTTATATTATTTAAATCCTTCGAAGAGAAACGCGTTTATTACAGCCTCATGTTAAGTACTTATTGTACCCGTTACAGCGTACTGCCGTAAAAAAATTTCAACTTCGAAAATTGTGACATTGCCAATTACGCTGTTATAAATCCAAATTTCCTAAATAGTGCTAAGTGACATAATACAGTTTTTCTCTTTTAACCCTACATAGGATAGAAACAAATAGATTTTTTCTCTCTTTCTATCTCATTACTAACTTACAACAGGTTAGAAAAACTTCTATGCATGTTTATTATTGATTTTTTATTTAACCACAAATTATTTCCAAAACAAATACAGGACGTTCAATTAAATTTTGACAGTTGACGAATTTGTTACTCACATGAATGATGGATTGAAGCGTAAATGCCTCGAACCTATATTTAAATTTATTATTAACGTAAAAAAGGAAATACAAATTTCCGAACGTACTGGGCATAGAAACTCAGGAAAAAAAAAATTATAACTAAAGTGGTCATGAGAAAATTCTGGAAATAATTTTTAAGTTCCGCATTTTGCCACAAGAGGGCGTAATTGAAAAGTAAATTTTAAAAGTTTACATATCTCCGAAAATTCCACCTTAAGGTATATCTTTGATAACACCATTGAAAAGCTTGGACAATTATGCATCATTTTGGGCTTATGCTTATTGGCGTACCGACTTTAATAAAAAGGGGGGAAGCGGTTGAATGTGTAATCAGTTAAATCGCTGTAACTTATAAACGACTTATCCGATTTTAGCAAACTAATAACTTTTTGGAAGAGAAATGTATACACTTTCGCCAATCGTATTTAGTTGTCCATAATAGTTCTCAAAAAAAATGCTAGAGGGCGCAATTTGTAATAATAACACATTTTTTGATTTTACTCCGAAAAAATAAATCATACGGTATAATTATGATACCATAATCGAAAAGTAGATTAAATTTGCTAGAACAAATATTAAAACCGCAGCTCGATATCTCCGTTCGTTTCAGCGTTATCGCCAATAGAATAATTTTTAAAAGTAAGCGATTATATATTTTTTAGAAAAAAAGTGGGACACCACTGATATTTTTTCATGTGGATATTATTTCTGATTAGCCTGGTCAATTCTGCATAAAAATGGTCTCTTGCGTTTTTCTCCTCAGGCACACCGTTTTTAATTAAAATAAATTAGCTCTACTATTTATTATTATCATTATTAACATTGATAATGAAAAATTTAGTTTTATAAAAATTGTTGGAAATGACCACCTTCACTTCCGCCTGTCTAATTTAATTTAATTTTTTTAATTAAGAACGGTGTGCATGAGGAGAAAAACGCAAGAGACCATGTTTATGCAGAATTGACCAGGCTAATCAGAAATAATATCCACATGAAAAAATATCAGTGGCTTCCCACTTTTTTTCTAAAAAATATATAATCGCTTACTTTTAAAAATTATTCTATTGGCGATAACGCTGAAACAAACGAAGATATCGAGCTGCGGTTTTAATGTTTGTTCTAGCAAATTGAATCTACTTTTCGATTATGGTATCATAATTATACCGTATGATTTATTTTTTCGGAGTAAAATCAAAAAATGTGTTATTATTACAAATTGCGCCCTCTAGCATTTTTTTTAGAACTATTATGGACAACTAAATACGATTGGTGAAAGTGCATACTCTTCCAAACAGTCTTTAGTTTGCTAAAATCGGATAAGTCGTTTATAAGTTACAGCGATTTAACTGATTACACATTCAACCGCTTCCCCCCCTTTTAAGTCGGTACGCCAATGAGCATAAGACCAAAATGATGCTTAATTGTCCAAGCTTTTCAATGGTGTTATCAAAGATATACCTTAACGTGGAATTTTCGGAGATATGTAAACTTTTAAAATTTACTTTTCAATTACGCCCTCTTGCGGCAAAATCCGGAACTTAAAAATTATTTCCAGGATTCTCTCATGACCACTTTAGTTATAATTTTTTTTTCCTGAGTTTCTATGCCCAGTAGTTTCCGAAATACGGCCAAGAGCCATTCTTAGTGGGACACCCTGTACATGTTATAATATTTAAAAAATAAGCATTCAAGTACAATCCTAAATGCAATTTTTCTTGTTTATAATAAATATTTAGATCAGTTATGTCATTAATCCATAAAAGTTGTCCTTATACGATCAGTTTTACTGTCATTCCCTTATCAAGACTGTCAGTTTAAATCACTAGTCATTAATAGATCGACAGCAAACAATAAGCAAGTTCGGTTTTTACCTCGCAGATGAGACGAGAGCGATAAAATTTTTTAGATCATGTGATCACGGAGGATTCAGACGACTTCGTACTTACCGAACGATTTTGATGGTTTCTATTTTATTTTCTAACCTAAGAATTTTGTAAAGTTGTATGTAAACAAGTTTAAACAAAAACTTTGGTCAGATTCATGTCATATTATTTGTAAAGTGTAATAAAAAATAATCTTGGCTAATTTCACGAAAGGTAAGGCTATGTTCATTCCTCAAACAACTTCAACGGTTATAGCCTATTTCAGAAAGGTATAGAGTAATATAAGCTCATTAGGTATGCAGAGGGACTACAGAGTGACCCAACGAATATTTGGGCCACTTTCATAATTTCGCATTAATTTCATTGCAAAATTATTTCTTTTCTTCAAGTGCAGGTAGTACCACGCGGGTTTGGATCAATTTATGGGTTTTACTTATTGATATCCATTCACAAACACTAAAAATGGTCTGACAAAGGCGTCCATGTACATAGTATTAGGTAAACGTATTTTTTATTAAACTTTATAAAAATATGCAAAATACCAAAAGTACATTATATAGAAATTAAATTATAATTCTTCGTCATCTGAGGAACTGTCATCTCATCTTGATGATATAATTAACTGGTCGACGGTGTGATCGATCAGGTGGTCAAGATATCACATTTTCTCCTCTTCTTTAATGAAATGATGGACTGCTTTTCGCCAGTTCTCTGGTGTTACTTTCTTAATGGCTTGATCAAAAAATAGCTTAACATCTTTCATTTTGAATGTCGGGTTGTGTCTTGTTACAAATCCTTTCACTTGCGTCCATATAAGTTCTATAGGATCTAGTTCGCAATGATATGACGGTGTGCGCAGCACAGTCGTGTAATGTTTGTCTATAATAGTTCCTTCTTTAACAAATAATCTTCTTTTTTTTTGTTTGGTTAGTTATCATAAATCATTTAATGCACAAAATTTACCTGCGTCTATGGCCGACACCGAAATTAAGCCGAACTGAACGGAATTTCCCATTTTATACCTTTCTGAAATAGACTATAAATTTTAAATATTCCCGTCTTTGGGAAATTTCTTTTTTAAAATATGTCGAAATTTTTCGAAAAAACATTCAGATTTATTTTTGTTCTCTGAAAAATTAAACGAACGGGGGCGGAGTTATTTCACAAATCTGATGGTAAAACGGAACTCGCTTAAAAATAAAAGGGGGTTGTGTTTATTTTATACTCTAGACTAGACTCTAGAGGGAGCTCTACATGTTATGTCCCTTATTAATTAACAAGACATGTAGGAAATTTAAAAACTTTTTAAAACAAACCTTTCGTCGCAATTTCTGTCAACCTTTGGAACGTCCTGTATTTTATCTATATTAGTTTATTTACTGATAATAATTTTTTAATTCCCAGTGTTTCTTACAGAATCTAACAAAAAGCTAAAAGGTACGCAGCAGGATAAAATGTGTAACAAACTTAAAAATTTAGAGATTTTTTTTTGATATTATTTTTTGCATTTTATCATTGTAGTTGCTTTGACAATTTGGAAAAATAACTGAATAATATTTTGAATACAGAAAACCAAAAACAAGTTGCTGTTTATAATTTCATGAAATTTTAATTAAACTTTTTTTTAGTTAATTAATTCATAAAAATAGTTTATTTTTTAAATGATTTATAATCAAAATATTATAGCTTTTGGCTGCTAACCTATTTTAGATTTTTTTTTTTAACATATATATTGTGAGCCAAATTAAAATTTGTCATTTGACACAAAACAGGAGCCAGACTGTTCTTTCTTTGAATATATGGATTGTATGATAACGAAACAAATTTCCTATTCGTGCAAGTAATTTCATGAAATATATTTCTTCAGTATGCTATACACGCCTAGAGTGTAAGCAAAATTCGCTATTGTTCGGCTATCTTGTATGATTTGAAAATCTGTATGATTGCTTTACCAAAAACATTATCTCCTGTCTATACCGGGTGGTGCATCGTGGTTATAGAAAAGTCGGAAATTCCATCAAGTTTAGACTTATATTTTCTCCCCTGTTGACTTTAGAGCTGGGTTGTAGGGAGACTTCTTTAGAGTCTCTGTGTGGTGAGTGCACCTGCGGAGTTTGAACAATTTTGGACAACCAGATCTTAACTTATTTGAATAGGATTGCGGTTGGTTTTTCATTGGAATTCAACAGGTGATGATGCGGACACCAGCATTGATTGAATTTGTCAACCTGTGATATGTCATTGTCAAATGTAATATTAGATTTTTTATTAGTAATAATTTTTTAACTAGGTAATTAATATGAGTTACGCAATAGAAGAAAATATCACTATAGTCAGATCTGGTCTTAACGTGCGGGTCCAAAGGTCACTGATCATATGCGTCAAATCAGACAACACAGAGGCTATCAAAGTGTTGTGAGATTATTTACAAATATACCGAAGGAAGGAAAAATAGTTTCATTATTTTAGCTATCGCGAAGATAGCCACTTATACCTAATATTATTAGTTTTGTAAAAATTATGTACAGGGGAGTTGAAAAAGTTACAAAAAAATTATATAATCGTTAATTATATACCTACTGTACCCTTTAATTAAAAACGACAATAATAAACAGTGCAATTTATTTTAACAATTTTACTACTAAAACCTAAAAATACAATGGCATTTAGTCTGATAAACTATTTCGATAATGAAAGAAAAAGTGGAAATTTGCAAACCAATATGCAGGAAACCGTAATAAAAACACTGGGAATTAGTTTAAGGACTATGATGAATAATGTGCATAAAAAAAGCATAATATAATACCCAAGAATACTAAAAAATGTAAACGAAAAACGCCGTTTATAATTATAGCCTAAAAACTCTCATCGTCACTTATAAAATCTGAAAAGTCCTCGTCGTCTGAGTCGTCTTCGAATGGAGCAATTATTATCATTGGCGCTACTTCGACATCTAGTACTTGTTCTCGATCCCACCAATCCCTTATTAATATTTTTGTATGTTCCACCGATTTCTTCCAGTACTCTTGTGTAATATGATCTAACGAATCTTGCCAAACTATTTGTACTTGGTCGGATTTAAGACCATCACCTACATGTTTTTCATAATAAGACTATGCACCAGCCCATATTAATTCTATTGCGTTAAACTGGCAATGATATGGTGGTAGTCGTAGAACCTCATGACCATATTCACGCAGTATTTCATCTACCGCGTATATTTTGGGTTTTTTAAGAGACTTTTCTATTGATAGGAGTTCCGATTTAAGCATATTTGGTAAAGGATTTTGGTTGTGTTTTTCCAGCCACTCATAAATATCACTTTTCCTCCAAGATGGAGTAGACTATTTATTTAAAATTCTTAAATGATATGATGCATTATCTAATACAATTAAAGACGGAGCATCCAAATTTGGTATCAATTGAACTTTTAACCATTTTTCAAACGTTTCGCAATTCATATTATCATGATAGTCAGCACTTTTTGATGTTGAAGAAAAAATTAAACTCGCACCTGCAACATATCCTGTTGCAGAATCGGCATGCAAAATAATAAAACGCTTTCCCATACCGCACCCCTTTTTTCTTTTAACACTTTTTACAGACTCATCTTGCCAAGATTTTGAACCACTTCCTTTCAAAAATATCCACGTTTCGTCTAAAAATACCACTTTTCTAAATATCGATTTGTAATTGTCCGTATATTTTTTTAAAAACTGATCACGCTGACTCACTATCTGTGGCTGCTCACATAAAAATCTTCGGTTACAGTATTTTTTTATAGCGAAAACCTAAATTTTTTAATAATTTTGATAACTCTTCAAGTACAATTTCCAAAACACCCCGAATTTTTAATGTTTTTTGTAAAACTGGAAGAGTTACATTGGTTTTTGATTTGTATAGATCGTAAATCACATTTCGAACTCCAATTTTAATATTTTCGCTTACATCCTCAGTCTTTGGCTTTCGTTTACACTTTTTAGTATTCTTGTGTATTATGTTATGTTTTGTTTCATGCACAATTTTCTGCACAGTCCTTAAACTAATTCCCAGTGCTTTGGCTACTGTTTCCTGAATATTGGTTGGCGAATTTCCACTTTTTCTTTTATTTTCGAAATAGTTTATCAGATTAAGTACCATTTTTTTTTATTGGGGATGCAAGAACCCAGAAAATTGTTTCATTTTGTCACAAACTGTCAAAGTCACAAAACTGGCATATTTAAAATTAAACGTAGCTGGTGCTATTATAAGCTTTTTTAGAATCGGCTATCTTCGCGGTAGCTAAAATAATGAAACTATTTTTCGTTCCTTCGGTATATTTGTAAATAATCTCACAACACTTTGATAGCCTCTGTGTTGTCTGATTTGACGCATATGATCAGTGACCATTGGACCCGCACGTTAAGACCAGATCTGACTATATTAAATATTTTTAAAAAACCTACCGTTTGCAAATACCATTTGACAATGACAAATCACAAATCACAGATGGGGTCCGCAGCATCACCTATTAAGTTCCAACGAATAACCACCCGCAATCCTATTCAAATAAGTTAAGATCGGATCGTCCAAATATGTTCAAACGCCGCATATGCACTCACCACACAGAGACCCTAAAAAAGTCACCCTGCAACCCTGCTTTAAAGTCAATAGTGGAGCAAATATTTAGATTCTTTGGAGTCTAAAACTAGCATGGGATTTCCTATGTTTCCAACCACGCCACCCGGTATATAGTCCAATTTAATTTGTTTCACAATGTAGAGGCATACTTCAACAACTTCTATACTTCTAGAATTATAGTTATTAGGATTTTCCTAGAAATTCTATCTAGAATAAACCTTAAACCTTCTAGACACTAGAGTATCCTTTAGCTTTAGACAGCTTAGAGACATTAGAAATTGTTGATCTTATAGTTCTAGCCTAAAATAAATTAGACACTAGATTTGTAGTGGAAAGTATACACAAAATATATTAACATAAAATATTTTCTACCTAATTTAGTTCATATATTTTTAAAACACATAAACTAATACTACATACAGGTAGAGAGAATTTTCGACTGACCATTCCCAACTTAATAAGGGACAACAGTAAGGAAATCTGAATTATATAAATCACATTACTAGACCTACTTTATAGGTATAATTCAATTCTCCTAGCTTATAATTATAGGCCTTAGCCTCTAATTATAAGCTTCTAAGTTTTACCTTAGTCAGTCAAAATGTTTCCTTATCTGTATTTACCAGCAATGCAATGCATAAAGATTTACATTGTATTGTTATTTATGGGGCTAGATCATTATATTATCTAAAACTGCGTTTCCCAGTTGATGTTATATAATTTTTGAAAATTATTTTGCAAACTTTGACCATTCATTAAAATAGCAAATAAGACTGCTGCATGGCATTTTAATGATTGGTTAACATTTTGTAAAATAATTCTCACAGGCTGCCTTTTATCAATGTGGATTTGCTGTATTCGTAATCCACGTTGTTCTACGAAAATAACTCGGGGCAAAATCGTAGATAATTTAATGTTTTATAAAAAGACTATCTAAAACAATCCCAAATTAAAACATGATTGGCTTTCTTCAGACCGTTGATGCAGGAATTAACTCATGTGTCATTGCATCGCTGTGTCCTGTCTTCCCTGCGAGGCAGCTTGTAGATTTAACGAACAAAGTTTCAAGTCCACATTTTAAGAATGCTTGGACGTTCTACGCTATTGGCAAACTCGAATCTGGGGTGCGAAATCTCTAATTCAATTAAAAGAGAAGGCACATATGGGCAAAACCTTCAGTTAAGAAGAGACACCTAACCACTCCTACATTTCTACTGAAAGTGGGGATGTGTGTGTGGTGTGGCAGATTCGACGTATCGATCGCTACCATGCCTGCTTCAACCGCGTGTTCTAACGAATGAAGGTGGGAGGTAGGGGATAGCGTATTCTCTGTTTAACGTGTTAAACGCTATTGGTAATCTCCGTCTGATACGTTTATATCGGCACCCTAGATTCGAGTGTGCCAATAGTGTATATTAAATTCATTTTGCCAATTCAGTAGAACAAAATAAATACACGCGAAGAGCACGTAAACACTACACATAGCAACAAGCAGTTGCAGCTTCGAATGTTATTGCTGATTGACCTATAATAGCAAAAAGATTTGAGCTGAGCACGTGCACATCACGCATTGTTGCTTCTTTAACGTTCTGAATTTTGTAACTGAATTTAGAAGAGACTCGAATTAATTGACAGAAGCGATTACGTAAAGCACCGGAGAAGTTTTACCATAAGCTCAATTTGTATTAAAATAAATACTTGTAAGTTATCAGATGGTCATTTGTTGTTTAATCTCTACCAAGTGAAGCGAATTACAAATTTAAAAAAGTATTGTGGTATTTCAAAGAGGTTTCACTATAGACCAGTAAACGAATTGCTAAAGGCTTGGTACCTCAATCATCCCAGAACCTTGTAAGTGCTCAGGAACTGCAACGGTGTCTCATCCTTCTGACGCCCAGGACATGTTTTATCTTTCTCTAAATCAATTAGCGCCATGTGCTTCCTCAACCAGTGGTAATCTGTCAGAATTCCTATTTATGAATTGTCTTCTATTCAGAAGGCACTCCAATTTGTATTTGTCCGCTCCCATTATAAAGCCTACATTCTTGTTTTTACCACCATTATTCTGTAGAATACCACATAGCCCAGTTTTTCATAGCAAACTCTACCTGTTTCTTTAAAAGTCCCATTGCTGGATTCGGTGCTTGAAATTAGCCTCCACTCCGAGCCTAAAGAGTTAATCTACTCTTTCATTTTCTTGCATCCATTGATGTCCTGGGACCCAAACCAACTCGACCTCTTCAGTATCTGAGAGCCTGTCCACTACACTCTTTAGTACGTCCTGAGATAACTCTGGCTTTCCTTACCGCCTTAAGATCAGCTTGGCTGTCTGAGCTCTGAGTATATGTATATTAGCCGTTCTCAGCACACCCTGACCTCTTCCATGCTTGCAATTGTAAAAAAACCATAAACTTATATCTCTTACTCTGCTTTGCTTGGTATCGTGAGCGTGTACTAAGCATTAAGGAATTCTTGACGGAGGTCTCTTTGAGAGTAAGTATCGTCACCTCCTTCTCGGCTATGCCTTAAATCCTCGGGTGACTTATATTACCCAGTCTTTTCCAGTACTTGGCAGGTTATGATCTAGGTAAGCCAGTCATTGTCTCCTACTGTATCTAGAAAGATAGATTCGAGAGTCTCAGCAGACAAGTTATTATCTGTGTAAGACGAAGCGTGCTTTGATCATCCAGAAGAAATTCGAAAGATCATTTCGGACTACCAGTTTGTTCTAGTGGAGAAGTGCCAGGGAACTTAAATAAATAGCTGCGAATAAAAAAACTTCTCTCGTGATCTATATACCGGGTGTCCCATTATGGATGGCCACCGGCCGTATCTCGGAAACTACTGGGCATAAAAACTCGGGGAAAAAAATGATAAATAAAGTGGCCATGAAAATATCCTGGAAATAATTTTTAAGTTCCGCAAGAGGGCGTAATTGACAAGTAAAATTTAAAATTCTCCATATCTACGAAAATTCCACATTAAGGTATATCTTTGGCAACACCATTAAAAAGCTTAAACTATTATGCATCATCTTGGTCTTATGCTCATTGGCGTACCGACTTTAATAACCGCTTCTTCATTTAAAGTTTTAAAAATTATTCTATTGGCGATAACGCTGAAACTAACGGAGATATCGATCTGCGGTTTCAATATTTTTTCTAGCAAATTTCATCTACTTTTCGATAATGATATCATAATTATATCGTATGATTTATTTTTTCAGAGTAAAATCAAAAAATGTTTTATTATTACAAATTGCGTCCTTTAGCATTTTTTTGAGAACTATTATGGACAAATAAATACGATTGGTGAAAGTGCATACATTTCTTTTCCAAACAGTCTTTGGTTTGCTAAGATCGGATAAGTCGTTTATAAGTTAGAGCGGTTTAAATGATTACACTTTCAACAGCCCCCCTCCCTTATTAAAGTCGGTACGCCAATGAGCATAGGACCAAAATGATGCATAATTATCCAAGCTTTTTAATGGTGTTACCAAAGATATACCTTAATGTGGAATTTTCGATATGTAAAATTTTAAAATTTACTTTTTAATTACGCCCTTTTGCGACAAAATGCGGAACTTAAAAATTTTTTCCAGGATTTTCTCATGGCCACTTTAGGTCTCATTTTTTTCCCCGAGTTTCTAAGCCCAGTAGTTACCGAGATACGGCCGGTGGCCATCCATAATGGGACACCCGGTATATATTAAGAAAAACTAACTAAATAACAGATCAACCCATCACATTACAAGAAAAATTTAGAGTTATTCCCTTTTAACATTCCATCTATATTACACTAGAAAATATAAAACCTGATACTTTCAACTAATATTTACAATTTAATTTTTGCATCAACTAAGTTTTCGTACTGTTCGTAATCAAACATACGCAATATACCCTGATACTTACATTACAACGTAAAAAACATAAAGGAGAATAACAAGTTTTCCAATCTGGAATATCATCCAATGTTGAAATCCAAGTTTTATTAGCAGGCTTTGGTCGAGCTGGATACATGAAGACCCGAGCGAGGGGTCAAGGGGGCTGTGCTAGATTCTGGAGGGCCGAGAAGAGGTTTCGGTTTAGCATAAGGCACATGGTTAAGACCCAGTGGTTCTATTGGACCGTAATTATGCTTGTGTTCTTCAATACATTTTGCGTTGCGGTGGAGTACCACGGGCAACCGAAGTGGCTGGATGATTTTTTATGTAAGTTTACAGTATATACAGGGTCATGCACCTCACCTCCCGTCTTCTATATTACACTTATTAATTAAGTTAGCATATTGATATTTTGCAGGCTTCACCTGTATCCTAGGGCACAGGAAAATATTTTTGTTTATACGGGATGTTCCAAACAAGTGTGACGTCATAAGGATCTATTTTTTAGATTACATGCCATAAATATTCTTACTTATTTGGATGCATCTTATAATTGCCTTCAAACCATTAAAATTTTAATGAAATCAGTTCAGTATTATAGGCGAAAAAAAAATAAACACCAAGAAAAATCAGTTTTGTAATAAAAAATAAAAATAATACCTCATTATTAAAATTATACAAAGGTGCCTAATAAATAAGGGCTAATGGGCTCCTTAACCAAGATTGATTAAAACGAATTCTACAGGGTGTCCAAAGTTTAGTGTTAAACGTTGCAAACTTTAAATCAATTTATTTTTCTTATTTCAAATTGTAACCCCTGGATGTTATTATGTCATTTGATGCAGAATTAAAAATCAAACATTATTTGTCCTAATTACAATCCTATCGCAATTTCTGACGCATCAAAACATATTTGCAAAAAACTCATTTTATTAACTATTTCAAGTCATTATTATGAACAAAATATCAATGGTGGCTTTGAAAAACAATTTATTGCTATAAACGTTTACTAAAGTGACAAACAAGAATTCTTTTCGCATGGTGCTAGGTTAGGTTAGGTTAGGTAAGAGTGGCATACCCTTGGTTCTGACCAAACAGTCTCACGTAGTCCTAATTAGGTCCGTTGTGATACCACACGTGTTCCGTAGAACCCACCTTCATCAGATCTCTGATGGTTAGTGCGACGTAACCGCGGAAGGATTTTATCAACTTATTCAAACCAGCCACTACTGTTCAGAAATCTGCTCAGCCGTCCAAGTTGTAAGTTGCTTAGTTCCTCCAGGCTATCGAAAGATGGTTCACCCAGAGTAGTGAACCTCCTTCTTGCGAGGTCAGGGCATTCACACAGAAAATGTTGAATACTTTCTTCCTCTTCCTCATCTCTGCAACTTCTGCAGAAGTCGTTAGTGGGTATTTGCATACGTTCGGCATATCTACCGAAGAGGCAATGTCCGGTAACAACCGCAGTGATATTTCTCACGTCTTTTCGACTGTGTCTCAATAGCTCTGCGGTTCTCTTTTTATCGAATATGGGCCACAGTTGCCTGGATGTATTACAGGTTGTCAACCCTGTCCATCTGTTCTGTGCAAGCTGCTTGGCCGTGTAGTCAATCTCCTCTTTGACCAATCACAGTGGTTTGTTCACTGTATTGTCTGCTAGATCAGCTGGCATGCCTGCGCCCTCTCTTGCGAGCGCATCGGCAGCCTCGTTGCCATCTATTTTGGAGTGTCCAGGAACCCAGCATGGTCCTAACATGAAAATCATATCTACGAGCTCTTCTTGGTTGTATTCCATCACAAAAATAATATAGCTTAAATAATTAATAATAATCTAACAAGATTTGAAACTATGTAATAACTAAAGTCCAAATGGGCTTTTGTCACTTTAATAAACTTTAATACCAATAAAATGTTTTACAAAACCACCATCGATATTTATTTATAATAATGACTGGTGGAATAGTTGATAAAATGAGTTTTCTGCTAATATGTATTAATGCGTTAGAAATTGCGATAGGGTTGTAATTGGAACAAATGTTTGATTTTTAATTCTGCATCGAATGACATAATAATATATAAAGGTTCCAATTTGAAATAAGAAAAAAAGTTGCTTTGTAGTTTGCAAAGTTTGACACTAAACTTTGGACACCCTGTACAATTTATATTAATTAAACTTGGTCAAGGAGACTATTCGACCTTATTTATTAAGTGCCTTTGTATAATCTTAATAACGAAGCATTATTTTTAATTTTTATTAATTTTTAAAATCAGTGGTGCAAAACTGATTTTTCTTAGTTTTTATTTTTTTTTCGCCTATAATACTGAAAGAATTTCATTAAAATTTTAGGGGTATGTGGGGAACTATAAGAGGCATCCAAATAAGTAAGAATATTTATGACATGTAATCTAAAAAAATATATCCTTATGACTTCACACTTTTCTGGAACACCCTGTATAAACAAAAATATTTTTCTGAAATGCGCCCCAGGATACAGGTAAAGTCTGCAAAATATCAAAATCCTAACTTAATTAATAAGTGAGCTATAGAAGACGGGAGGTAAGGTGTGCATGACCCTGTATATATTATTATGACTCATAGATAATGTATAACTTTATGGGATGAGTTATTGTCTGACAATAAAAAAAGCGAGACCAATTTTCCGTAAATTTTATCTATGTTTGTCACTGCATAGCATGTCTACTAGTATTTTAATTAGCTCTATTTTTCAGACTATGCTGAGTACGTTTTCTTAGGCCTTTTTATGTCGGAAATGTTCATAAAAATGTACGCCCTTGGACCCAGGATATATTTCGAATCGGCCTTTAACAGATTCGATTGCGTCGTCATCTCGGGGTCCATTTTTGAGGTCATTTGGAGCGAGGTTAAGGGCGGTTCTTTTGGACTGTCTGTACTGCGAGCCTTAAGATTACTTAGAATTTTTAAGGTAAGAAATTTATCCAATCACCAACGGTCACTCAACTTACGTTAAATTTTGCAATTGATCACTGTCTCTTTTTTATAAGTCTATTATTAATACTAGGTTTATTGATAGATACCTACTTAAATTTCGCTATTACTTATTTACAACTTAAACTTTGATGTTTTGTAGGTGACAAAATATTGGTCTTCACTCCGAAACCTCGTCATCTCGCTGCTCAACTCAATGAGGTCTATTATCTCGTTGTTGTTCCTTCTCTTCTTGTTCATTCTTATATTTGCACTTTTGGGCATGCAACTTTTCGGAGGACAATTCAACTTCGACGAAGGAACACCACCTGCCAACTTTAATACGTTCCCTATAGCTTTATTAACAGTATTTCAGGTAAGCCACAATAACTATTTTTTAAATTAAAGTTTGAGAAAGTATGCTGAGAGTATCTTTGAGGTAAAAGTACAGTACCCGGGTAAAATTACTGTATTTTTGTTTTAAAATTTATTGATATACTAATCTTTAATGATCGGTGGCTTCCCAAGCGCCAGGTGACTACTCCGCGAAATGCTTGCATAGTACTTTAAAAATCACCAACTAGGCAGCCACAACCTGACTGAATTCCTTCCATATTATTATATTTTTTTTAGATTCTAACTGGTGAAGATTGGAACGAAGTAATGTACAACGGCATCAACGCTCTTGGAGGTCCACACAGTGGCGGGATGGTGTATGCTCTGTATTTTATCATCCTTATGTTGTTCGGTAACTACACCCTTTTGAACGTCTTCTTGGCTATCGCCGTCGATAACTTGGCCAACGCGCAAGAGCTCACGGCTGCTGAGGAGGAACAGGCAGAAGAAAATAAGGTTAGTTTAGGCATTAAGTAAGAACATCAAGCAGCAGTTAGCTGTATAGTACTAGCAGTTCCTATGGTCTTCTACTTTACCACTTCTTGTCCACCACCGACAGTTATGAAACAAACTTGAATTAGAAACGTTGTTTACAGGAGAAACAAGCACTAGAGCTAGAAAAAGAAATGGAGGCATTACAGATGGAAGGTAGTAATCCGAGAGTTGAAGTCAGTCCACCAAGTCCCTCAAGCAGTCGAAGGAAAAAGAGAGAGGAGAAACCGGAAGAAGAAGAAGAAATTGCCGGGCCAAAGCCGATGCTGCCATATTCTAGCATGTTTATATTATCCTCTACTAATCCGTATGTATAGTACTTTATTCAAAATAACCTTACTTTTTGACTGCTGAAATTAAAACCATTTCCTGTTAGTTACCGTTTAATTTCTTTTACAGTATTCGACGGGGTGCTCACTGGGTTGTGAACCTCCAGTACTTCGACTTCTTTATCATGGTGGTCATCTGCATGAGTTCGGCAGCACTAGCAGCGGAGGACCCTGTAGATGAGAAGTCCTTTCGAAATACGATCCTGGACAAGTTCGATTACGCCTTTACGGGAGTGTTTGCAGTAGAAATGTTTCTGAAAGTGATCGACTTGGGGGTGATATTGCACCCGGGATCGTACCTAAGGGAGTTCTGGAACGTTATGGATGCCGTGGTAGTTGTTTGTGCCTTGGTATCGATGGTGTTCGATTTTATGTAAGTAGAAATTCTAGTGCATTTTTTTGCTCCTTCCAGGTTTGTTTCTTATTATTTATTTATTTTCAGGGGAGGAGGCGGTGCGGCGGGTGCCAACCTGTCAACGATCAAGTCTCTCCGAGTGCTTCGAGTGCTAAGACCTTTAAAAACAATCAAGCGAGTGCCGAAATTAAAGGCAGTATTCGACTGTCTTGTAAACTCTTTAAAAAATGTGATAAACATTCTTATCGTGTACATATTGTTTCAATTTATCTTTGCTGTGATTGCGGTACAACTTTTCAATGGAAAGTTTTTTCATTGTACAGACGGAAGTAAAATTACGGAAGCGACTTGTCAGTAAGTATAGCATTATATAGAGTGGGTTTTAAGTGTGTAGAAAAACTTTAAGGTTTGATTTCTCATATAGACATGTGTCCTAAGCGTTTAGGTCTTAGAAATAGGTACAGCATGTAATTAATATTTAGCACAAATTAGTATTTTTCCTACGACCACCTGTGAAAATGAGTAAAAAAGCACGGTTAATTTGGCTAGAAAGCGTCGTATATCACACGCGTGTTGAAAAAAAATATTTCAACACTAGTGTTGAAATATCAAAAGGCACACTATTTAATATAAACATATGGTGCCAATTTGACAGACCACCCCTATTTATTAAAAATAACAAACTTTAGAAAGCAGTAATTATAAAGTGTTTAACTTATTTATCATGTATTTGTCGAATGATTCAGAATTGGATTGTGAAAATACGCCATCTGAAATTATAAAAAAATATTAATAATATACTGGAAAATCTATTACAAGAAAAAACAAATCGCGCTGAAGAGAGTGTCATGTATTAAACAACAAATCTTTATCGGTAGCGATAGCGAACAGAATAGAGCTCTAGCCTACAGATCGCAAGGTCATGGGTTCAAATCCCATTAGGAGTATTTGACTTTTTTTTATAAAAACTATTAATTTAATTAAATAATTTATAGCATTATTTTGTATTGAAATGTTCCTTGTTGGGTGGATTTTTTAAATTTATGTTTAATGCATCTTTTCTTGATAAAATTTAAAAAATTTTATTCTGGTTAATCTAGAAGTCAATCTAGGATAAACTACAAATAACGGAGAAGCCTATTGACAAACTATGAAACCAGATATTAAGTGAAACATAATCCCAAGTATGCTAGTTTCAACACTAGTGTTGAAATATTGTTTTTACAAATCAAAGGCCTTTTTAATAATTCTTTGTGGTAGTAGGAAAATTAGTGTATATTACTCGTGTGAAAGTGATTATTCTAAAACTCGGAGAATTTCCGCACTCGGCTGACGTCTCGTGCTAAATATCTCCTCGTTTAAAAATATCACTTTCATCACTTGTTATGTAATATACTATTACCAGTACCTGAAAGACAAAGAGTTGAAATACTCTACAGGGTCTTCGTTTTTTCTGGTTTCGACTGGTTTTGACCTAAATTAAATGTTTATTTACAGGGGTCAATATTTTGTGTACGAAGAAGACAGCGACGTACCAAGGGTAGAAGAACGAAAGTGGCAGCAGCAAAAATTCCACTACGATGACGTAGCTATGGCGATGCTTACGTTGTTTGCGGTGCAAACTGGAGAAGGATGGCCTACGTAAGTGCATACGTAATAAAGTCAACTTAGTTAATTACAGCATAACATCCATTACCATTAAGAAGCCGCTTAATAAAGTTTGGACTGTGATAACTTTAGTGGCGGCTACTGGTAAAAATTTTAAGGTGCGCTGAAAATTTTTGCAAAAAAAACTTTTATTTTAAAAATTTTATATAATGCGCGAGTAATTCAGTAACCGCGAGGGGAAATAAAGGCGTTTATTTTACTGACTCTTAAGAGCATTCTGTTATATCTAATCAATAATCAATTTTATTTTACAGGGTTCTGCAAAATTCCATGGCTGCCACATACAGCGACCAAGGACCGATTCAAAACTTTAGGATAGAGATGTCCATTTTCTACATAGTGTACTTCGTAGTGTTTCCATTCTTCTTCGTAAACATCTTCGTGGCCTTGATTATTATTACTTTCCAAGAGCAGGGTGAAGCCGAATTGCAAAGTGGAGAAATAGATAAAAACCAGGTACGAATTTTTATCGAGTGTATGTTTGCCGTACTAATCGAACATTTTGTTTCATTTAAAAATTCTTTATTTACATCTGAGATTAGTTTTTAAATATAGCACGAAAACAATACTAATGAACTTCAGTGGCGCCTCTTGGGAGAACATATAAAGGACGAACCAAATATCAAAATTACAATTCAAAAACTAACTTCCTTGAAGGCGTCTGCTATACAGTGTATTTTTTCAACATCGAGTCGCAGTTTAAATGTTCGTGACTCGATAAATGCGGTGGCGGTGATAAGGAATCCGCAGGGCCTGCGAGATGGTGGGCCCTGACTTCGAGAAGAAATATCACGTTCTAAAAGAAGTCCCACATTCCAAAAACCATACTCGAAATTTTCATTATAATCTTCAAAAGGACGAAGAGGACGCGTAGTGTTCAGGGTGACGATATTTTTTTTAAAGTCATATAGACTTTGACTTTAACCAAAATCTGCCGGTTAGGGGGCCCTTATCGCCGCCGTTGAGTAAATATTATAGTATGGACCATTAAATAAGTTTTTATCCAAGGGAATTATACAGGGTCCTGCACCTCATCTCCCGTTTTCTATAGATCGCTTATTAATTAAGTTAGGATTTTGATATTTTGCAGACTTTACCTGTATCCTAGGGCGCATTTCAGGAAAATATTTTTATTTATACCGGGTGGTTTAAGTATAACGTCATAAGGATCTATTTTTTTAGATTACATGCTATATATATTCTTACTTATTTGGATGCCTCTTATAGTTGCCTTGATACCCCTAAAATTTTAATGATATCGGTTTAGTATTATAGACGAAAAAAAAACTGAGAAAAATCATTTTGGCACCACTGGTTTTAAAAATTAATAAAAAATAAAAATAATGCCTCGTTAATAAAATTATATATACGAATTTTACAGGGTGTCCAAAGTTTAGTGTCAAACTTTTCAAACTTTAGAGCAATTTCAAACATTTGTTCTAATTACAACCGTATCGGAATTTCTCTCGCAAGACTTATTTGCAGAAAAATCATTTTATCAACTATTCCACCAGTCATTATTATAAATAAATATCGAAGGTGGCTTTGAAAAATAATTTATTGGTATTAAAGTTTATTAAAGTGACAAAAGCCCATTTTGACCTTAGTTATTTATTATAGTTTCAAATATTGTTAATAATCAGTTTTCTGCAAATAAGTTCTAATGCGTTTAATTGCGAAAGGGTTGTAATTAGGACAAAAGTTTGATTTTTAATTCTGCATCAAATGACATAATAATATACAGGAGTTCTAATTTAAAATAAGAAAAATAAATTAATTTAAAATTTGTAAAGTTTAACACTAAACGTTGGGCACCCTGTACAATTCGTATTAATCAAACTTGGTTAACGAAACTGTGAGACCTTATTTATTATATTACCTTTGTATAATGTTAATAACGAGGCATTATTTTTATTTTTTTATAATTTTTAAAACTAGTGGTGCAAAACTGATTTTTCTAAGTGTTTATCTTTTTCTCCTATAATACTGAACCGATTTCATTAAAATTTTGGGAGTATGTAGGCAACTATAAAAGGTATCCTAATAAATAAGAATAAGTATGGCATGTAATCTAAAAAATTTATCCTTAAGACGTCACACTTTTTTGGTACACCCTGTATAAATAAAAATATTTTCCTGAAATGCGCCCTAGGATACAGGTAAAGGTTGCAAAATATCAAGATCCTAACTTAATTAATAAGTGAGCTATAGAAGACGGGAGGTAAGGTGCAGGACCCTGTATACAGCGTGATTCACGTTGAGTGGCCTATTAGAAGATCTCGGAAACGAGTAAACTTATCTTTCTAGAAACTTGATAGCAGGCTTCGAGCTTTTAAAACATTATATTTTGACGTTTTTATTACTTCCGGTTATACCGGAAGGTAATGCCAACTTTGCTATTTTAAATAAAACACCCTATATATTTAAGCATTTTTGATTACCTTATTAAAATCTAAATAGCGTTTGTTAATAATAATCTATTCCTATCTCTAACCGTTTTTGAGATATGAATTATAAAAGAATTTTTTGTGTAAAAACGCTCCGAAAAGAAAGTTTAGTAACTCTGAAACTAATAAAGGTAAACATTTAAAATTTTGTAAGCTTTCAAGTAATACATAGATCTTTAGTTTAAATTACTCAGGTTTTACGTTTTTTATACAGGGAGTTCTTAAAATTGTGCCAATGTTAAATAAATGTGCAGAAGTCAATTTTTGCAAATAGAACACCCTATTTTTTAGCTTACTAACGTGTAGAAAATTAAATTTCCTATCTAAATGCCTAATATGTTACAATCCACATTTTTAGTCGGTTTGGAATTATAAGCAATTTAAATAAAAAATCTTAAAATTTCTGTTTGTGTTAATGCGACATTATTTTTGAAAAGAAGACTTCGACTGGGATTTTCGTTTGATTTTGAAAATTAGAAATAGCTAAGCAACGAACATAGGCACTTAATAACAAATGATAACAAAGCTCAAAGTCAAACGAAACTCCCAGTCGAAGCCTTCTTTTCAAAAATAATGTTGCAATAATAATACAAACAG
The DNA here is from genome assembly GCA_935413205.1 of Polydrusus cervinus. Classification (NCBI taxonomy): domain Eukaryota; kingdom Metazoa; phylum Arthropoda; class Insecta; order Coleoptera; family Curculionidae; genus Polydrusus; species Polydrusus cervinus. The sequence continues at coordinate 18,584,334 of OW284519.1, read as the reverse complement.
AAATTTTAAGATTTTTTATTTAAATTGCTCATAATTCCAAAACGACTAAAAATGTGGATTGTAACATATAAGGCATTTAGATAGGAAATTTAATTTTCTACACGTTAGTAAGCTAAAAAATAGGGTGTTCTATTTACAAAAATTGACTTATGCACATTTATTTAAATGGAAACATTGGCACAATTTTAAGAACTCCCTGTCTAAAAAACGTGAAACCTAAGTAATTTAAACTAAAGATCTATGTATTACTTGAAAGGTTACAAAATTTTAAAGGTTTACCTTTATTAGTTTCAGAGTTACCAAACTTTCTTCTCGGAGCGTTATTACACAAAAACATCCTTTTATAATTTATATATAGTGACTGTATATTCTTACAAGAACAACTGAATTTGGTTCAGGGTTGGTGCGACAGAAACAAACTCAACCTTAATGCAGCTAAATGTAAAATTTTGACCTTTAGTCGCAAAAAACAGCCACTATTGTATCCCTATTCCATCTCAGGTGAGGTTTTAGAGCGCCCCAGGTCGGTAAAGGACTTAGGCGTCACCTTCGATCCTATGTTGACTTTTGTTGAACATATAAATAACATAGTTTTGGAGGCAGGCAGGATGCTGGGCTTCATCGTGCGCAACTGCAGAACCTTTTATGACCCAAGAGTTTTTAAAACATTATATTTTTCTTTTCAAGCTTGAGTATGCTTCACTGATTTGGAATCCTCTTTATGCATGTCACGTAAATAACATCGACAAGGTTCAAAAAAGATTTTTAAAATATTTAACATTTAAATCAGAAGGAGTGTATCCTGAGCAAGGAACTGCTTACGATATTTTATTAAATAGATATAATTTTATAACCCTAGAAAAAAGGAGAGCAGTTACATCTCTAGTATTTTTATTTAAGTTGCTGCGCGGTGGAATCGATTGTCCTGATCTGCTATCTCAAATAAATTTGTTTGTACCTAGAGCGAATACTAGACATCATTTAACATTTTTGTGTGAAAGAGCAAGAACAAATGTAATGATTAAATCTCCTATAAATTTTATGTGTTACAATTTTGAAAGCATGTGCGAAGATTGCGATATATTTACATGTAGCTTGCGCGATCTGAGGAGGATTGTCGAGGCTGGTCATTAACGAAATTGTTATATATACCTAATAGTATGTGTTATTAATTGGTGTTATTGTAATATAGTATATGAATGTGTGCATAATATGGCGATAATTTTGAATTTATTGTATTTCCATTATTGGTGATTTATGTTTACAAATTTATATAGTTGTATTGAATCGAGTACAATATTATTTATATTCGATTTTTTAATATTGCTCTGTAAATGGGTTTCTTGTTGGGCAATAAAGCTATTATTATTATTATTATTATTATTATTATTATTATTATTATTATTATTATTATTATTATTATTATTATCTCAAAAACGGTTAGAGATAGGAATAGAATAATATTAACAAAAGTTATTTAGATTTTAATAGGGTATTCAAAAATGCTAAAATATATAGGGTGTTCCATTTGAAATAGCAAAGTTGGCATTACCTTCCGATATAACCGGAAGTAATAAAAACGTTAAAATATAATGTCTTAAAAGCTCAGAACCAACTATGCCTGCTGTCAAATTTTTAGAAAGATAAGTTTACTCGTTTCCGAGATCTTGTAATAGGCCACTCAACGTGAATCACCCTGTATATAAAATTTTTTGGATCTTACAATATATCTTACCGGCATTGTGTGTTACAGAAATCCTGCATAGACTTTTGTATACAAGCCAGACCGTTGGAGAGATATATGCCCAGTAAAAGGAGCAGCCTAAAATATAAAATTTGGCGGATTGTCGTCTCTACGCCTTTCGAGTATTTTATTATGATGCTTATTGTTTTTAATACTTTACTACTTATGATGAAGGTAAGAATTCCCCTTTTATTATTTTATATTTTGAACGTAAACCTATTTTCTTGTACTTTAACCTCACATTGATTCTAGGATAACTATAGTTTTGTAATATTTTTTTCTTAAAAAGTCGGCAGCTTAGATTTCAATTAATTTGCAAAAATATAAACACCAGTGCAGTGCTCTAATAGGCCTAAAATAATGTTGTATATAAAAAGTGTTTAGTTTATAATATGTAATAAGGAGAAAGGAATGCGGTTTTGGAAAAACTGTGTAGACGAAACATTTAAAAATAAGAATTTTTTATATTAATTAATTTTTACCGTATGAAATTTTTGGCTTTTTTCTGCTTTCAAGTTAAACAAATAATGCCGAGAGTATCTTCTCATGTCAAATACAGGGTGCTACAAATTCGTGTGCATACAAGGGGATCTCGAAAACGGTAAGAGATACGAAGATGGTTAAATTGAGGTAAAGTTGAGTATTTTGGGGCTTAATAATTTGGTGGAAGAAAATTGTAAACATTCCGAATACCTTCTTCGCAGGTATTCGAAAAAACCGAAATTGTTAGTTTTGGTTTTTTGCGCCTTTTTGACTTGGGAAAAAAAACAAAAAACACTTTCTTATAGCCGTTCTTTATGTTTGACAAGATGGCGTTATCAGTTTTCAGATTAAACGTTTCATTTTTAAGATACCAACCTCAATTGTCTTTATTTAAATACGAACCTGGAATTTTTAAAACAGTTTTAAGGACTTCTAAGCTTTTGAAATTCAATACAATTTAAAGGTTTTTAACATTTTAACGTTTTGTGGTCAAATAACACATCACTAGCATTTCAAATTATTCTTTCTTTACTTTTATGTCCCTGGCAATTATTTTTAGAATTACTTTAATATTAAAATTACATTACATGAGAAGTTTAGGCTGTTTATTTGTTCAAAAAGATTTACCGTCACAATGCTCTAGGAAGTAAGCAAGTTTTTAAGGCATGAGAAGTTATTTTATTTTTTATTAGTACCTACATCAGCAAAAAAAGCCGGACAAGGAAAATTATTACCAACTTTGATATGTATTAACTTTTCTGATTTTAAAATATCTTTAATGAAATTTTCGAAAGATGGTAGCAGCATGTATTAAGATTATTACCCGTTTTTCGATTTAAGGAAAATGTTAAAATGTGTGATATTATACCGAGGGCAACAAATGATACGTTTTTTGCCTTCCGTTCTTAACACCCTGTGGAAAAAGTAGGCAGTGCGAAGATATTGCAGTGCATTTCATATGGAAGTCGCATGTTTTCTTAACATTTTGTTTTTTGATTCGTCCCAATAACTGTTCTTTTTAAAAAGATATAATCTTAAAATTAAATGTGATAAGTTGCCTATCAACTAGCGTTTTATTTCATCGCAGTGTTAAGTTTAAGACATTGCCTACACATGCGCTCAGAAGTTGTTGCCCGTGCTGTGGCACTAAGCGACGATGGCCGAAACATGCGATATATCGCTAATATCTTAGGCGAGGCTAAGAGTACCGTACAGGATGCAATCAGCCGCTTTCGACAAACTGGGGAGTACAGTTTGGATTTGTTTGACGACTAATGGCTGAAGATGGTAAACCGCGATCGCGTAGTCTTACGTCTTCTCCCTGATCCTCGACACCTAGAATATTCCCGTTTGTCGAAAGTAACTGATTGCATCCTGTACGGTACTCTTAGCCTCACCCAAGACGTTAGCGATATATCGTATGTTTCGGCCATCGTCGTTTAGTGCCACAACACGGGCAACGACTTCTGAAAGCATGTTTGGGCAATATTTCAAGCTTAACACTGATAATGAAATACAACGCTAGTTAATAGGCAACTTATCACGTTTAATTTATTTTTTTCAAAAACATTGGAAAAATTAAAAAGAACAGTTATTGGGACGAATCAAAAAACAAAATGTTAAGAAGTCATGCGAGTTCCATATGAAATGCACTGCAATATCATCGCATTGCCTACTTTTTCCACAGGGTGTTAAAAACGTAAGGCAAAAAAAGTATCATTTGTTGCCCTCGGTATAATATCACACATGTCAACATTTTTCCTAAATCAAAAAGCGGGTAATAATCTTAATACATGCGGCTACCATCTTTCGAAAATTTCATTAAAGATATTTTAAAATCAGAAAAGTTAATTAATATCAAAGTTGGTAATAATTTTCCTTGTCCGGTTTTTTTTGCTGATGAGTGTATTTTATTTATTTTATTAATATAACGTATATCTTTGGGTCCTATGGTTTTTGCCTAAGACCTAGACCGAAATACCAGAAAAGTTAACTGGAGTGTTAGTCTATTTATGTTACTGTGATGCACTTATGTTTATTTCTAAAACAATTTTTTCAGTCAAAACATATAACAAAAATAAACGGAAATATTTGAGGCCGAGACTTTATGTCTCTTTTCTTACAAAATATTAATTATCAGGTCTCTTTGGGTAAAAATGGACGGATTTTTCAAATCAGAAATCTTTTGTTTTTAGTTTGGCTCTAAATGTTCAGGGCCGTAATGAAATGAAAAAGTTAATTTTAAAAATTACTTATTAGATGACAAGACGTTAAAATTTCAAAACCTTCGTATTAAATTTTTAAAGCTTAGAAATCCCTAAAATTTTATTTAAAATTCCAGTTCCGTATTTAAAAAAATTGACTTGAGGTTGGTAACTAAAGAACGAAACGTCGAAAAAACGGCTATAAGAATGTATTTTTTATTTTTTTCCCAAGTCAAAAATGAAAGCGCAAAAAATTAAAAACCAAATATGCAAGTTTCTGTTTTTTTCGCATATTTCTGAAAGCATTCAGAATAGAATTTTTTTCGCCCATATATTAAGCCCCAAAATACGCAACTTTGCCTTAATTTAACCATCTTCGTATCTCTTACCGTTTTCGAGATCCCCTTGTACGCCCACGAATTTGTAGCACCCTGTACACTTAGAAATTTAAAGATTTCTTGCTAATTATAAACGCGTCTTCTACTTTTACACAATAATTTTATTTCATATTTGTAGAACGTTTTAAATTAGTTTAATTTTATATTCAACCATTCAATTTTAAATTTAATAACGATTTCTTTTATTAGTAAATGTGTACATATTTTTGCAAATATATAAAAAAATAAATAGAATTTATTAAAACATTTAGATTATAGGACACTTACACACAGCTGAGAATGCCTCTGTGATCTGGCGATTGTGCACTGAATATCATTGATCTTGCATTGAAATCATTATCTCGACAAGTGGTGAACTTAAAAGTACATGCTTGTCTAACTGGATACTGTACACACAATATAAAATGTTATTAATTTAACTTTAAAGAAATAGTCCCAGTGTATTTTTAATCAATAACATTTTACGACAAAACAGATTTTTTGGTAACTAAAAAACAACGACGAGCTTGCATTAGAACTTTTGAGGAAACTACTGAAAATATTTTTTTGAAAATCTGTAGGTTTAAGTTTATCGATATACTCTCTTAAACTAAAATATTAACATGTTTCTGTCACTTCCGGTTATACCGGACACAGCTTCAACTTTCATTTTTTAAATACAATATACCATTTTTTATTATATGATTGGTTTTTGCATTAAATTTTAATAACATTTTATGGAATACGTTTTTTACCTAAGTCTACTCATTTCTGAGATAACTGCATATTTTGTAATTATTTCGTAAATGCCTAGCGATAAAATTATCCGTATATATTTTTTACCTTAGCTCCTGGACTAAAAATTTTTGGTTTGTGTATAGAATCAATAAATCTCAAGAAATAATGAAACTTGGTATAAAATTTACAGGGAGGTCACAATTAAGGGCTCATTGTAAAAAACTTTAAACAATAAAAAACTTTCTTATTTTAAATGGAACACCCTGTATATTTTTATTTTATATGATGGTAAATTAACTGCTCCCTAAAATTACTATAATCTTTTCTATACTTATATCAATGCGTTTTGTTAGAATATCAAGTTTTATTTTTAAATACGATTTTTTTAAGCGTGCCATGAAAACAAATGTACATGGATACTCCATTGTGATATTTATAAGGGAAATATTGTTAGCGGCAATGTTTTCTAGAAGGCTTTGACAAGAAAAACAGTTGAATTAAATTATTTGTTGCGTTTTTTAAGAATGTCAATTCTGTTTCTGGAAAATGTCACGCTTGGGATTTTCAAACGAATATTTTTTAAACTTATTAAGTGTTTATATTAAATGTGGCAAAATAAAGTTAAGAGCATGTCGGATATATTACGATAAATATCCGAATCGACCTACTCCTTCACCTGATATTATTAGAAGACTAAATAATAATTGCTTAAAATATTTTCATCACTTCTTTAACTATACAAAAACAAAAAAAAATTAGTCCAGGAGCTAAGGTAAAAAATATATACGGATAATTTCATCGGTATGCATTTACGAAATAATTACAAAATATGCAGATATCTCAGAAATGAGTAGACTTAGGTAAAAAACGTGGTCCATAAAATGTTATTAAAATTTAATGCAAAAACCAAAAATATAATAAAAAATGCTATGTTGTATTTAAAAAATGAAAGTTGAAGCTACTTCCGGTATAACCGGAAGTGACGAAAACATGTTAATACTTTAGTTTAAGAGAGTAAATCGTTCTAATGCAAGCTTGTCGTGAATCACCCGGTATAACTTAATAATGTTGGGTTGTATAAAGATTTTTTTTCACTACTAACCTATGAAACCCCATTTATTACCCTTAGAAATCGGGGTTTGTTCGGATTTGCTCAAAAATAAGATTTCAGAGATGCAGGATGCCATAATTTTATTAAAAAATTGGACGTACATATATCACAATTATCATTCAAGTCTTATACTTCCTCGTAATCTTCTTATGGAGTTCCTTGTTTACTGGTTTTTTATTCATTCTCTAGGTACTCCTAAGTTTTTTTAGCAATGTTTTTGTTTTCAATAAAGATCCATTGTACTCATAATCAGCCTGGTTTAAAACTTTTTATTGGCAAGCTGAAGAGCAACGACCAAATTATGTCTCGAAAATGCATTCGTCCATAAGAAATAGCTAATCTAAAACAAAAATACACAATGCAAAAACATTTCCAAAGTGAGTTTGTTTGACAGACATTCGAGATACATTATTTCATGAGTTTAGGATAAGAAAAATTATTAAAAGTTTTTACAAATATACATACAAATACTAATAATTTGATGATTTGTATAATTATAAAGATAAAATCTAATAATTAAAGTTAACGAAAAGGTGTTTAAATTACGCACCTTTAGCAAAATGACGATGCTCTTTTTCATGACCAATTAGAAATTTAAAAAAAATTAAATTAATAATCACTGTCAGCCATTTTCATCATAGGGCGAGGTTGGTTGGACGATTCAATTTGGCTCCAGACAAAGAAGTTAGGCTGAATTATAAAATAAACTGCTCGTGCCAGTCAGATCATATTTCCGTCCCTTTCTGCAATCCACCCGTATTTAAAGTAAAAACAGACAAATATAGTCAGAACAAGTTAGCCTGCCTTAGTAAACACGCTTACTTTGTAGAAATCACTACGTAGGTGTAATAATAACACATAAACGATAGGGATAAACGTAGGTCCCAACTTAAGTGAATAGTCTGGATATCTAATGTTACCAGCTTCGATCTCGCCCATAAAAAGTCTCACCAGGCTAATTATTATTGACCATTGTTAATAATAATAAACAATCTATTTGAAAGCAGGTAACTTGATTTTTTGATTCTACAATAATAACATGGAAGGTGATTTCTTGTAGGTAGGCAACCAGATAATAATTGACAGTACATATCAGAATTTCAGAGATGTTCAATGTTGTAAATCACAAATATAAGCTATGAGGAAAAATAATAATAATTCATTAGGAGAATGGTAGTACTAGGATTGTAATATAGCTCAAAATTAGCCAATGTCAAAATATATTAATTAAAGACGGACGTTTTCACTACATCAATCAACAAAAATTAACATTTATAAAGCCACCTAACAAGACAAAAACAAATTATCTTGCCAATTCCAAAGCATAGGTATCTTGATTAAGAAAGTTATAGAAGCATAAATATATACATTTTTATAATTATTAATACTGTAAAAATAAATATCTTGTAGTGGAAAAAAAATTATATTAACCATGGTTTAGACAGCTATACTAACATAGCCCTCGCGTGTTAAATCCCTCGTCGCTACGCTCCCCATGATGCCGGCCAATGTCATTTATGTCACAGTCAAACTTAATGGTTAGTTAGTTATGATTAAAAATCTATATGTAGCCCAACAATAGTCTTTAAAAATTTACAAATTAATAGATAATGTTTACAATTATTAAAATCCAAATATTTTTAAAAATATCGTTACACTTTACTTACAACGACAAATAAACTAAGTAGAACAATAAGTAATAAGATACACGCTGGGTTATAATAACTAATAACTAAACAAATGTGTTCCAAAACAACACACCTAGAACAGAATTATTTTGTTAGATTTTTGATGAGAAAGCAAAAAAGGACTTGCATTGACTAACATTAAAAATCTACCAGAATAATTGCCAAAACGCACAATTTCACAACACTGCCTCGACAAGCCTCTTAGAATAGAATAGAACCAACTAGAACAGTGCAAAAAGTAAACATGTTTTAAAGATATTATATAGAATAGAGGAATTTCGTAGTACGTTAATATAGAAAACTTCATTGACTCCGGTTACAGTATCGTTCATACGGTAGTAATAGCTGAGTTGCACCAGAAATACTGAAATACGATGGTTAAATATGGTTTTCATTCACGTTTAGCCACTCCTAATTCGCTTATAATTTATAATGTAAAGTAATTTTTTTTTCCGAGGGCCCGTCCATATGCCGGATGCACTAAGGCCAGGTTTGGCCCTTTGTGCTCACCCTCTTCGATTCTTTTCACCCATTTGGTGATCTCAGCCCCTTGCACTAGTCTGTGTAGGTCAACGAAGGAGAGGGTCATAATCTCCTCTGGTTCCAGCTTTGGTTGCCCGATTATTCGTTGCCTGTTCCGATCTAGTGACTCGCGATGGAAAACTATGGCCTGTACTGTTTTCCTACCTTATCCGCATAATCTGCAGTCAAGGTCTCCATAGTACAGTTGCATTCTGTACAGATGGTTCTTGACAGCCATGTGTCCTGTCAGAATGCCTGAAACAGTTCTCAGCTGATTTCTATTTATTTGAAGCAGCTGTTTCCTAAGTCTTGGGTCTGGATCCCCAATGAAACTTTTGCTGTAATGTAATCCCTGTCTGTTGTTCCAGTGGATTTTTTTCCGAGAGCTCTTCCGATCTAGTGACTCGCAATGGCAAACTATGTGCTGTACAGGTCTCTATTAGGCAATCCAACGATGTGTCCAAATGGCGGCTGGCTGGCAAATACTGTGTTGTAATTGGTGCACGTGACTATATAAATAAAATTGCTGCTGACATTTAACGGGTGTGGCTCAATGCTTTTTACCAGCCAACCGCCATATTGAATCACGTGGTTTGGATTCTCTAATTGTACAGTTGTATTCTGTGCAGGTGATTCTTGACAGGCATGTGTCCTGTCAGAACTCCTTTAATAGTTCTTAGCTCTTACCTGTTCATTTGAATTAGCTGTTTCGCAAGTCTTGGATCTGGATCCCCAATGAAGCTTTTGCTGTGATGTAATCCCTGTCTGTGGCTCCAATGGATTTTCTGTTCACTCCTGATCCATCGCTTTATGACATCTCGTACTGTGCACCTTGGTACTTCGAGTGCCGGTTCTGGATCAATGAACATCTTTTCTGAGCCTTTCCTCGCAAGATAAGTGCCATTATGATCGTAAGGTCTAATGAATTTGCAATACATTTGCTCGATTAACCAAATGCGATATTTAAGATGGACTACACTTGAGTGAAGATCATTTTTAATTAGAATTAGAATCATTTCCTTTCAGTATTAGTAATGTTAGTTTTATGAAACAGTGCAGTCTTACGGTACCGAATCATCTTCTTATTTCGTATAAATATGAGTATACCTATTTAAAACTAGATACCACCATTCTACACTTCTTCAGTATGTAGGTTTAGGTCTCTATATTGGGTAAACGTTTTAATTCTGGAACCTCAGTATCATTCTCCTCTTTAAATATACATTTAAACCTAATTATTAATTTAAAATATTATCTATAATTTAATTAGTTACACTTTGAATAAAAAGGCCAAAAGAAAGGAGTATAAATACTATTTTTATTTCAACAGTTACAATAAAAAGAACATCGAAGCAGCCATTTTAAATTACCACTTTTAAATGGCAATAACTCAAGTTGTAGGGTCAGATATTGACTATTAGCTTGGTGTCTATTCAATTAGTAATATTTTTGTTATTAATTGATACCTCACTAACCAGAAATCTGAAACTTATAGAAATCCGTTAGGATTAAAACGCGTTTTTAGAAAAAATAAGGGGCAGTATTCACTAAAGTTGAAATTCTTTGAAAATTACAACTTTTTATACGCCATTTGCATGTTATCGCTGATGTTCCAGATTTAAAATAGCCATCTAGTGTAATAATATACTTATAAATCATAAGTATTGTATGGAATTTGAATTGATATGGGTTCAACACTCAGTGCATGTCTGTGTAACACATTTGACTAATTTATTAACACTGTCTAACGTTTTTATTTTATTAATTGTTTATAATTTTAAAAAAAACATGTAACACAACTAATTTTGTCATAAGGAATAAAGTCGACACGTGAAAGACAGAAGTAATTGGTTTTAAACAAGTTTAAATCAAATTTAGAGGGACCCAGGATAGGAATTCTTTAGTAAATGTCGCGGAAGTACCAAACCGCTAGATATTCTTCAAGGTCTCGGAAAGTTTGAAATAACTGACAACGCTGTATTTTTCAAATAAAGCACGATTTATAAACCATTTTCTGTTGACAGGGACGATTATAATAAATATCCGAAATCCAATTTATACTTTGGAAAATAAATGTTCGTTAATTTAGTTTTGATAACATGTAAATTAGTATACTATACAGCGCGTCCCGAAATTAGGATGCAATATTTTTAGGGCGTAAAGTAAACTCAAAATTATGAGAAAAATGTCCTGTAAACATCAAAGAGGATCGAGAGAAATTTTTTTTTGTAATAGCATGGAACCCCTCTAAGATAATGGTATGAAAATTGGGGCCTTTCAACCGATATTTGTAAATTATTACAGTAAATTTAAAGTGAGAAAACTTTTTCCAAGGACGTCGAACGATGTATGGCTTAAGGTAAATATTATCCTATATTTTTTTATTTTTAAGATTGTTTATTTTAAACCTAGAGTTTTCTTTTGAAAAAGTGTTATTTCGATGGAAAGTACCGTTTTCAAGTAAAATTAATGTTACAAATAACGTATTTTAAAAAGAAAGGATACTCGATATGAGTTCTGTTAATTCAGAAAGTTCAAAATGATATTTTGCAACTTATGATACTCAAATAATGTTTATAGGAACTATTTTTATTTTCTGTTTGAAGGGTGGAGACAAAGATGTTTCTTGAACGGCTGTATAGTTTTGGATATCCATTGGCTTTATTTGCTTTGAATCACTACGTTTCAACTGGTAAGCATCTCCAGACGTCTTTGGGTGAATACTGAGTGTGGTAACTACAGCTCAATTTATACTAGCTTGACGCATACTAAGGGCCGTTTGCACGGGTTCCACTTAAGACGTTTTAGGTGGGGCTTAACTTAATGTGTTACTTAACTAAAACTTTTCCGTTGCACAGTCGCTAGACCGGCACATAAGCCAGCCCTAAGTAGATATAAATTAAGCCGTAACAACCTTCGGCCTAATTTATATCTACTAAGGGCTGGCTTATGTGCCGGTTTTAGCGACTGTGCAACGGAAAAGTTTAAGTTTAGTATAAGCCCCACTCAAAATGTCTTAAGTGGAATCCGTGCAAATGGCCCTAGATGACGCATAACTAAGTGGGCGGAGTCATGCGATTAACTATTACTTATTCATTTTATACTAGCTAGGTGTAATGATGCGTAACTGAATGAGTATGATGTATGATCCTAACTCATCCAGTTATGCATCATACACCTATCTAGTATAAATGGAGCTTCAGTTATCATACTAATTTTGTATTCATCTGAAGACGACAGGAAATACTTACCAGTTGAAACGTTATGATTCAAAACAAATAAAGACAATGAAAGTGCAAACCTATATAGACGTTTAGCTTTTTTTATTATTTTGGGACATTGTCACCAACAGATTGAACCAATGGTTAAGGGTGACTTTTGGAATTATCTGTACTCATCCATATTATGGATGATCCTTTCTTTAAAAAAAAACGTTATATTTAAAATAAATTTTACTCGAAAACTATCGAAATAAAACAAGAGTATCTTCTTTTCAAGAAATTGCTATTAAAATTAAAAAATATTAGAGATGAAAAATATAGGATTATATTTACCTTGAGCCCCACTTCGTGCGACGCCACTGGAAGCAATATTTTTACTTTAAATTCACTGTAATAGCATTTTCCAATTTTCAGGAAATTATCTTTAACGGTTTTCAAACTATTACAAAAAGAACTTTTCCCCTGACTCTCTTTGAGGGGCTCTAGCCCCCGAAAGAGGCATTTCTGGGGGGTATGTTTATAAGACATAATATTTTAATATATACTGTATGTATATATCTCTCAAAGAACAAACCCAAATATTACATAATGTTTTTTGTTGTTGGCTTGGGAATTTATTATATATTGAATATTGTCCTGTAATAATCATGGTCAATAATTTTTGTTTCTCAGGAAAGCTAAGAGGTGATTTTTGTAACGAATTCGACTATAAACTCTATTTTTAAATTTATAAATTAGTTCAAACTTTTTGAAATTAATTTATTCTATACTTACACATCTACTTGAAAAAAAGTAGTGTTATTATAAAAAAATTTCAAGATCTCTCTCTCTCTCTCTTTCTCTCTCTCTCTCTCTCTCTCTCTCTCTCTGTCTCATCGGATAAATAAAAAACTGTTTTAAGCTGCTTACAATTTTTTATTCAAAGTACACTTTTTGTAGGGATATTGGTTTTTACAAAACCACGAATCAATTGTTGTAAGCTTTCACTAAAACTACTTAAAAACTAAAAGTAATGCTTATGTATTATTTATATCTGAGCTTGAATTTAACATCCAGTACTACAAAAATAACCTGCCTGTATCCGGAATATAAAAAAAATTGGCCAATAAATTTTGAACGTGTAAATCGAATCTGCTTGTATAAAAGTTCAATAGAACTTAAAAAAATACCAAAACAATATAAGAATCTGGGTAAAATAGGGAGAAAACTAGATTAGTAAAAAATTCTTAGTTATAGGTTAGGTATTAAGCAATTAGTTGTTTTCTAGCAAACAGATTGATCCAATAACCCAATTACATAAGATTTTTTCTTCGGAAAAATTAAAATTCGTACACATTTATTTATAATATACATTTTTTACGTCAAGACGGTTTATTTTGGATTTATCGAGGGAAGATCGACAACGGAATGGCTCTGCCAATAAATATTGAACAACATTTATTTATGTTAAATTTAAAACTGCCAAAAAGTATACCTCAATCCGTACAACCTAAGAACTCCTATACAGGGTGCTACAAATTCTTATGCATACAAGGGGACCTCGAAAACGGTAAGAGATATGAAGATGGTTAAATTGAAGCAAAGTTGCGTATTTTGGGGCTTAATAATTTGGTGAAAAAAAATCTAATTTTTCCGAATGCTTTGGGAGATATCCGAAAAAACCGAAATTTCCATTATGGTTTTAACTTTTTTGCGCATTCATGTTTGACTTGGGAAAAAATTAAAAAACACTTTGTCACAGGGGTTCGTTATGTTGTACAAGATGGCGTTATTAGTTTTTAAATTCGACGTTTCGTTCTTTAGTTACCAATCTCAAGTCAATTTTTTTAAAAACTTTAAATACAGTTTTAAGAATTTCTAAGCTTTAGAAATTAATTACAATACACAAGTTTTTGAAATTTTAACGTTTTGTCATCTAATAACAAATTTTTCACATTATCTTTTTCAGTTCATTACGGGTCTGAACATTAGAGTCAAACTAAAAAACAAAAAATTATTCAAAAAATTAGTCCATTTCTACTCAAGGAAGCCTGATATTTGATATTTTGTAAGAAAAGAGACCCAAAGTCTCGGAATCAAAAAGTTTTCTGTGTTTTTTTTTTGTTACGTGGTGTGCCAGATGTTCTAAACAATAACATAACTAGACTAACAATTCCAGTTACCTTTTCTTCACTCGGGAGCATTATTTTTTTCTATTTTACAGTATTTTGGTCTAGGTTCAAGGTAAAAAACCGTAGGACTTAAGATATACGTTATATTAATAAAATACTAATAGGAAATAGAATTACTTCTCATGCCTTAAAAACTTGCTTACTTCCCTGCGTGTTGTGGCGGTATATCTTATTGAAAAAATAAACGGCCCAAACTCCATAACTTCCTGTAGGGGGAAGTCGGGTATTGGTGCGCACCTAAGCCAAAATTGTAATATTTCCGAAATGACAAAAGATTGGACTTCTAGGTTCGCTATCAAGATTCTTTAACGATTTGGCTTTAATATTCTGTAATTAATTTTAAATAAAAATACACACTGTGACCTTAAAATTCGAAATTTCAAAAAATGACACTGCGCACAATTACCCGACGTATGCGGCTAATGGTGCGCATTGATAGGAGAATCATGCGCATTGAAAAGGGAAACGAAAAAAATAATTTATTGAAGCTAAGATTATACTTATTTATTCTTATAGCCTGAATCATGATTTCTGGATTCCATTGCGACTTTGTTATTTTACGTTGGTATTTCGGCATCTGCAAAAATGCAAAATATTATAATAAGATATTGAAGACTGTAATTATGGGTTCATTTGAGATTATGCCGAAACTCTGACGTGCTGACTTTTTTGGACCTCGGATTTGGATTTAGCGCCCCCAAAAACATATAGTAAACGTGGCCTGACCAATTTTTTGTGTGGCTGTGTTATTTACAACGCATTCTTAACATGGTAAATACATGGCGGCTAATCGTGCGCACTGCGCCCGATTAACCGAAAGTGGCAGATTCGGTTTTAACAATATAAATAACAGTTTAAAACAATATAAAACATTTTTTTGCCTAAATTATATATATCAGTGTCAAGAGGACTTATTAAGCAATGTATTAACGAACACAATTATCAAAAAATGTAAAAATGGAAATACTTACGGCTTATTTTTTTCGAAGCATCTACTAGTACACGATATACGTAAACAACAAAGTGACCATTTTGGATAAGTAAAGTAAAGCGATCCACCTGACTCATATATCATAGTACACAGGCTTGGCAAGGGATGGCGCCTGAATACCGATTTCGAATTATATACCGCCGGTTATGGAAATTAAAACATGCGCACGATTAGCCGCCGCGTACGATTACCCGACTCTCCCCAAATCTAATTTTAATATTCAAGTAATCCTAAAAATAATTGCCAGGGCGTAATAGTAGATACAGAAAGAATAATTTGAAATGCTAGTAATGTGTTATTTGATGACAGAACGTTAAAATTTTAAAAACCTTTAAAGTGTATTAAATTTCCAAAGCTTAGAAGTGTTAAAAACTGTTTTAAAAATTCCAGGTCCGTATTAAAAAAAATGAATTGAGGTTGGTATCTAAAGAACGAAACGTCCAATTTGAAAAGTAATAACGTCATCTTGTAGAACATAAAGAACGGCTATAAGAAAGTGTTTTTTGTTTTTTTCTCAAGTCAAAAATGAAGGCGCAAAAAATTAAAAAACAAAACTAAATTTTTTTTTTTCGGATATCTTCGAAGGTATTCGGAATATTTACAATTTTTTTTCACCACATTATTAAGCCCTAAAATGCGCAACTTTGCCTCAATTTAACCATCTTCGTATCTCTTACCGTTTTCGAGATATCCTTTTACGCACACTAATTTATAGCAACCTGTATATCCCTTCTTTGACTTATGTTATTGGGTAAAGATGTTGCAATGCCTTTATGTGTGTTAACAGTTTAATGAACAGGAAGACACATACACCTATACCCTAAGATATTTGAACTGGGGATTCACTGGGATGTTCACGATAGAATGCTTTTTGAAGATCCTTGCGTTCGGAGTAAGGGTAAGAATTAGAGGCCTCGACCGCCATCAAGTAGTGACTTTTGTATTGAAAGTATAATGTGTAAGGTGTAGGTTGCAATGCTTTTATACTTTTTGATCGTATATTGTGAGGATATTAAAATACGTAACAAAATATGAAGTAATTTTACTTTTTTTACATGAATTATTTATAAAACATATTCAAATGGGCTCTTTCACTATAATCCAATCCAGCGCTAAGATCCTAAACTGGAATCGATTGAAAACATATTCCAACAATAAAAATCTTCCCAGTGTATTAGAAACTTTTTCTAGAAACAACTACAAACATGAGGCGATAACCGCGTCATTTCTTTATATGCTAGTCGTGCTATCGATTATATTGTTATCTTTGTTTCGATAACTTAGAAAAGAACAGATTAGAAACAGAACATCAGTCTCCAGCGATCAGTAGGTCGGAGCGTGTCGAATAGGAACTATTCCGAGTTGACCGTTTTCCGGATTTGTTGTTACATCGCTACGTTGTTCCACATGTTTGTATGGCATTTGAAACTTCAATCAAAATTTGTTTTATCAAATTATCCAAATTATCTATAATGTGGTATGATATTTTGTTTAGAATGGGCTCTTTCACTGAATTTTGATTTTAGTTGTAGTGTATACAGGAATAAAAAATAATATTTTCTGTGTTATATATTTATATATACAGGGTGTTACAAATTCGACATACCAGCATTGCAATCTCGGAAACCATAGGCGTTAGAGAAACGGTTAAATGGGGGCAAAGTTGTACAATTCGGTGCTGATTATAATTCCGCTTTAAAAGTTTTTAAATTCCGAATACTTCCGATTTTATTCGAAAAAAACCGAAATTTTGCAATATCGTTTTTATTTTTTCCTGAGCTCATTTGATTAGCTATTTAAAAATAAATAACCCTTTGTCATTGCCACTTTTTCTCCTCCACAAAATGACGTTACTAAACTAAAGATCCGCCGTTTTGTCTCCGAGCAGCCATCACCAACTTTACTTTTTTAAATACGGACCTGGATTTTTTTTAACCGATTTTTAAACCCACCTACCCTCAACCAAACAAACTTTTTATGAAACTTATTTGTAAAGGTTTTAAATAAAATAAAGTTTTTAATTAATTTTATAAATCGTTGGCAGAACCGGACTGACCAGAAGTGTAAAAAATATTAATTTAAAAAAATAAGCAAAGACAATTCATAATTATGAGAAAGTAATATCGCCATTACATTTTGAGGGTAGGTGGGTTTAAAAATCGTTTTAAAAAAAATCCAGGTCCGTATTTAAAAAAGTAAAGTTGGTGATGGCTGCTCAGAGACGAATCGGCGGATCTTTAGTTTAGTAACGTCGTTTTGTAGAGGAGAAAAAGTAACAATGACAAAATAGCTAGTCAAATGAGCTCAGGAAAAAATAAAAACGATTTTGTAAAATTTCGGTTTTTTCGAATAAAATTGGAAGAATTAGGAATTTGAAAACTTTCAACGCGGCATTATATTCAGCACCGAATTACACAACTTTGCCCCTATTTAACCGTTTCTCTAACTACTATGGTTTCCGAGATTCCAATGCTGGTATATCGAATTTGTAACACCCTGTATATATATAAAAAAAACTAATGGAACAAAACCACGAACTTTATCGAATATACGTCATGAAAGCGGCAGCTTGACAATGTTGCTAATGTATTTAATTTTTAGATTATAATACAATGACAAAGTCTAAAAAGTCCAAATCAATAATGGTCCAAAACGGACTTATGCGGAAAAATAATAAAAATCATCATACTATATCCAAAATGTTATCTACATTTTGTATTAAATAAGGTTATTTCACAATACGGAGTCCGGGAATGTAACTTTTTCTACGAGGCGGTATATACATACTATTTTTCCGTAAATCGAAAATTATTAAAAGGACATAACTTATTACAATCAACTTGTTAAATTTTGAAATAAATATTATTAATTTTGTTCACAAATAAAAAATGCAATTAAATATTTATGTTGTAACTATTGAAACACAGTATATTGAATTGTCAAGCTTAACACATTTTAGTTTACAAGTAGCCGTACAGAAATAATATTTCCTTACAGTACAATAATAAATATTTTCTAAGAGTTATTTTAGTTATTTAAGAATGTTATCAAAAATGTCAATATTTTCGATCGATTTTCGGAAAAATATATTCTTTAACTAGCATAAAAGGTTTCACATGTGGCAACACCGACATTATTGAAAGAAGACCAAGCTAATGAAATAAAAAAAGTCTAAACTAAGTTATTTGTCGATTTTTCTACTGTATGAGCTAATAAGTATAAAAAAAGTTAATTTAAACAAAAATACATCAAAAGTCCACAATAATTCGAATGTTAGTGGGATGTAAACAAAAACACCGACATGACAAATAAAAGATCGGTAACGATGCTCACTATTATTATCGTATCGACGTCATCGAATAATTGCGGCAGTTTTGCGTTTTTAAAATTTGTGGTGCATGTTTTCAATGAGCTGCAAAATATTCATGGTATTCTATTATAACACCGAGGTAACAATTTAAATTACAAAACTATGAAATATAAGAATAGTGAAAGAGCCCATTAGTTTACCTTTAGCCAGGTTTCAAAATATTATTTATAAGAGTAATGCGGACATACCTAAATACTTAAAAGCAATTTTTAGTATCAATAATCCTTATTTCTACCATTTGTGACCTATGCCTTACAATTTGGTAGATTAAAATAAAAATTATATTTATTATAAAACGACCTAGTAAATAATTACACAAGCCTAACCTGTACAAGTAACATTGCCGATAAACAAAATTACTTACAACAAAATACAATATTTTTTAGTTATATTTTTATGTCAATTATAATATAAGTTAAATTATAATTACCCTTACCTATGTTATGTAGCTTTCTAAAAATCTCAATGCATTTTGCAAAGCATGATATTGTCGCCTACTTTTTTAATGTATGCTATTAGATGTAGTTTTAGTAATTTCTTTAAGGCTTTGTAGACGTTGACGCATGCGCAATATGTGGTACACATTCACACGAACACCTGCAGAAATAGGTATTTATTGGTAAAAAATTATATCATATTTATTTTTTATGATTATGGTTTATTTTGTTTTATTGGCTGAATAAGAAAACTGATAACATACAACTTTTCGAATTTTTTGTAAAATATAATACAACTGGCTTACCAGTACATAGTCCTATTTATTTGGAGGAGGGGCGACAATCAGTAGATAACCTTCATGGGTATAGATAGCCTTTATGGTTAAAAAGTGTTATTGTCTCAAGTGATATGTTGATCAACAAATACAGCGTTTGATTTCTTTTACCTTCACTTCCTAACAATAAGTTTCCCATCTTGTGTCAATGACTTGAACTGCTTCAATTACGTTCCTCCTTAAATGTGAATAGTTTTTGAGATATTAATGCTAATCGTTGTGATTTACTTCTCGACACCTGAATACGTTGGTAAAAAACCCATAAATTCGATAGGTCAAAATAGCGGCAAGAGTCAGATGACACTACAAGTTACTATCCACACGTACAACTGTCGTTGAACATTAAAAATTATTCGGAACCAGCCTGAATAGTTCTTTTTTCTTCTTTTGTGCATGCTGTCATCATCAATAATTATTGGTGAATGTGACTAAGACCGACTTATGTCGCAGTTTAAGTTGCAAACTCGTAAATTTGTAACATTGTCGTTATAAGTTAAAAACACAGGGTGATTCCTATGTTGATACTTCTGTTTTAGCTGTCTTTAGAAGGCATTAAAATAAACAACATTTTCAAACACCTTTTTTTTTAACTCAAAAATAAGGTATTTACATTCATTTATTACACTATGGATCAAATACGGGTTTGCCTAACTTGCCCGTTGAATAACATTAAGAAAACTTCTGGGTGTAGGATGAGCCCGTAAGAGAAAGCGTTCTCCGTATAATCTCGAAGCAGCAGCCACAGTTTGACGACACTCACCGTAAATTAACACCATATCTACTAGTTCATTGTTTTTTAATTTTACCATTTTACGTGTCACCAATTCAAAAATTAACTTGCTTCAGAAAATAGCACCGCAGCGGATTGCCAAATAACTGACCACCGACCCGTAAATTGCATAACTAATAAGACAAACAATATAAAGTATACCAGGCTACGTTTTGATGACCAGGCCCGCACTTAGATTTTTTACTTCGGTATCTCGCCTATTTTTAGTTTAAACAAAAGGTATTTGAAAATGTTGTTTATTTTAATGCCTTCTAAGCACAGCTAAAAAAGAAATATCAACTTAGAAATCACACTACATATGTCTTATATCGCTATACAGTAAGTCACAGTATAACATCATTATAGTTGGAGAGTCCGTGATACTGGGGCATGCTATTCTCAATAACAAGAGGGTTTTAGAGATTCGAAGAAGCTGTCCATTTTCACACAAAGTCACGGTCTCAGAAATTATAGAATAGAAAAATATATAGAATATTTCTGAGACCGTGACTTTGTGTGATTTATTGCTTATACACTATTGGCAAACTCGAATCTAGGGTGCCGATATAAACGCATCCGACAGAGGAGATAAAGAATAGCGTGTTCTCTGTTTAACATGTTAAAAGCTACTAATAATCTCCGTCTGATGCATTTATATCGGCACCCTAGGGTCGAGTTTGCCAATAGGGTATATGGTTTTAGAGATGATGAACCTTGCGTGGTAGATTTAACATTGCGTAACCGACGCCTCACCTCCTTCGAATGTGAAGTGAACCATCGGCATTGTTTGATGGATAATGGGATGCCCCAGTAACACGGGCTCTTAGACTATTAATCATAAGGGTAGTTGTGCATCCAGGGATGTTATGTTAAAGTTTCGGAGAGGGGAACAGATTCTTTTTGGAAGCCATTTTTGATCGGAGACGTATCTCCCCCCCTCGCTAAATAGAAAACTGGGTGCGCCGCTGCTTGGGTCAGTTATTTCTTGTATTATTCTATTAAGGATCGGTAAAAATCTAATTATATAAAAATGTTAACAGTTTTCTTTTCGATTTTACTAAACAAAAAGTTATTAATTAAGGAAATTAGTTTGATTTTAAGAAAAAAAATAAGGAACAGTTGCCGACTTTTATTCTGTGTATCCTGTCTAAAAGGTAGGCAGTAAGTAGGCTTTTCCAGTAGTTTTAGAGCTACATTTTCAAGTTTTTTATTGTAGTACCATCAGTCCCCGCCCCTGTTGTCAGACATATTGGCCGTTATGAACATACTTTTTACATTCTTTTTTCTGTGCGAGACCATCTTGAAGCTCATCGCTTTTGGATTTAAGGTAACGTAGAAATAAAAACGAAACATTTTATGAACATTTTTAGATATACCGGGTGTTGCATCGTCGAGCGGGACATAGGAAATCCCATGTAATTTTAAATGGGGTCAATTATTGGCTGCCCTAATTATTTTAGAGAAAAATTCTATTTAGGTTTATTAAAGAGCACTAAAACCCACATTCAAAAGAATAACTTTAGATATTTTAAATGAGCCCGTTTACGGGTTATCGCCGATTTCTTTTTAACTATTTCTCCTTTTTATGGCCCCGTATTTGCGGGCACCAGTCAAGGTAAAAGATGACTGTCAAATAAAGTTGTCATTTTGAAATGTGTGCTTTATTGTTATAAAACCTCGTACATCGAAAATATTAGCCATGAATTACACTTCTGAAGAAAAAATAATGATGATTAAATGGTATTATCAACGAAATAGTTATCAAAATGTGTCAGACATGTTTGCTGCTCTGTATCCGAATAGACCGATACCTGCAAAATCTACAGTCGAAAGGACTATCAAGAAATTTGAGACAAAAGGCACTGTAATAAATAACTGCAGATGTGAAGAAAGGCAGAAACAAAGATGAGATGCAAGAAATAATAGGGACTTGCAAGTTTTATTGTGCGTGGAAGAAAATGATGGGAAGATTAGCACAAGGAAACTTGAGGATGACATAGGATTAGATTAACCACAGCGTTACGAGCTTTGAAACGACATAAATATTATTCATACAAATATGAAAAGCATCAAGAGCTAAGAGATAGGGACGAAATACGACGACAGGAGTTTTGTTTTGGTATGATTAAAAGAGCAAACATGGATAGGGAATTTTTAAAAAACATTTGTTTTACTGACGAATGCACATTTACCTTAAACAATGAACCCAATGTTCAAAATTATCCATATTGAAGCAAAGAAAACCAACACAGGTTTGTCGAAACGAGGACGCAATATCCACAAAAAGTTAATGTTTGGGCTTGGATTTTCGGAGAAAATATTATCGGGCCATTATTTCTTACACGAAATTTAAATGCAGAATATTTTTTGGAACTACTTGAAGATCATATTTTACCTACTTTACATGATGCCGCCAGGGAAACTCAGAAAGTTTGGTACCAAATGGATGGCTGCCTGGCACATAGTACTCTGGCTGTCCGGGAATATTTAAACCGTTCTTTTAATGGAAATGTTATTGGCTTAAATCATACAGTAAATTGGCCAGCCAGGTCTCCTGATTTATCGAAAAATGATTTTTTTCTTTGGGGCCATTTAAAAAATAGGATATACAAAGATAAAAAATACCCAAATCTAGACGAGTTAAAAAATGCTATTTCTGCCGAATGCAATAGAATTTCAGTTTACCAACTAGCGAATGTAAGAAGAGAATTTTATGATCGCCTCGGTTATTGTCTAGCAGTCAATGGAGGAATATTTGAACATCTTCTTAAATCCTAAAGTTCTAACAATTTAATAGTACCTACCTATTAATTAGTAAAATATTGAAACATGTAAAATGTCATATTTAACCTTGTAATTGGATACTTTATTTTAGTTTTATTCAGATTAATTTGTACTTATAAATACACCTTTAATATTTTCGATGTACGAGTTTTTATAACAATAAAGCACACATTTCAAAATGACAACTTTATTTGACAGTCATCTTTTACCTTGACTGGTGCCCGCAAATACGGGGCCATAAAAAGGAGAAATAGTTAAAAAAAAATCGGCGATAACCCGTAAACGGGCTCATCAAAAATATCTAAAGTTATTCTTTTGAATGTGGGTTTTAGTGCTCTTTAATAAACCTAAATAGAATTTTTCTCTAAAATAATTAGGGAAGCCAATAATTGACACCATTTAAAATTATATGGGATTTCCTATGTTCCGCTCGACGATGCAACACCCGGTATATTAAATCTATATAAGTAAAAGTTATTCTAAATTTTAAAAATTTAAGACTAGATTTCAAATTTTTGAAAAATTACTGAATATATTTGTCCTTCAAAAATATACAGGGCATTCAATTTAAAATAAAACTTGTTTCTGATAATCACAGAAACGAGTTCATTCTCCAAACTGCCGTTTCTAACTATACATACGGATGTGCCAGGTTTAAAAATTATATTCAGTCATTTTTGAAACATGTGTGTTACCTCTAAACTATGACCTTTCGTCGGATCCTAGCTCTACTGATAAGTCAAGATATGGCGAAACGTGTCTAGGGGTGGATCTGGCGAAATGATAGGAAAATCTTTATTTAATTTATTACCTTTCAGGTTCCAAGCGATTACCAGGGTATCGTCAAACCTATAAACTCATTAGGTGCACCCATTCTATCCAAATCCAAATAATTAATTTCATGCCATTTTTTACCCATAATTTGTAGTGTTAAGTAGAATTTTTTTGTCTATACTTTTGAATTTTTTTTTATCGAAAAAATAAACACAGGAGGAATGCTGTGTTTTATACTATGTTTATACAGGATGATTCCTAAGTTGATACTTCTCTTTCAGCTGTGTATAGAAGACATTAAAATAAACAACATTTTCAAAAAACTCAAAAATAAGGTACTTACATTAATTGTCGGTAGATTATTTAACAAAAGCGAATTTGGGAATTTTGAAGTACAAAAATTCTCTGTATAATTTTGTTAAATTGTTTATTTACGTAATACAGGGTGTTAGTCTGTCCCTGGAGTTTTATTTAAACGGGTGGGTTTCCTAAGATTCCACACTATGGATCAAATACGGTTCTGCCTAACTTGCTCGTTGAATAATATTAGGAAAACTTCTGGGTGTAGGATGAGCTTTCAAGGGAAAGCGTTCTGCGTATAATCTGTAAGCAACAGCCGCACTTTGACGACACCCACCGTAAATTAGCACCATATCTACTAGTTCATTGTTTTTAAATTTTACCATTTTCACGTGTCACCAATTTAAAACTAACTTGCTACAGCAAGACACACCGCAGCGGAATGCAAAATAACTCATCACCGACCCGTAAATTGTATGACTAATAAGAGATAAGACAAACAACATAAAGTATAGTAAGCTACGCTTTAATTACCAGGACTGCACTTAGATTTTTTACTTCTGTATCTCGCCTATTTTTAAGTTTATTTGAAAATGTTGTTTATTTTCATGCCTACTTTACACAGCTAAAAAAGAAATATCAACTTAGGAATCACTCTGTATATTTCTTTTTAAGAACCCTTAAGCAAGTACGGTTTTTACCTCGCAGATGAGACGAGAGCGATGAAATTTTTAGATCATGTGATAACGGAGGATTCAGACGACTTCATACTTACCGAACGATCCTGATGGTTTCTATTTTTATGTTCTAATATAAGAATTTTGTAAAGTTGTATCTAAACAAGTTTAAACAAAAAATTTGGTCGAATTCATATCATATTATTTGTAAAGTGCATTAAAAAATAATCTTGCCGAATTTAACGAAAGGTAAGGTTATATGCATCCCTCAAACATCGCCCACGGTTAGATATTAAATATTCCCGCCTTTCGAAATTTTTTTTGTCGATATGATAAACGAACGACATTCAGATGTATTTTTATCCTCTGAAAAATTAAACGAACGGGCGCGGAGTAATCTGACAAATCTGATGGTAAAACCGAACTTGTGTTCTTGTTTCAGTTGTATATAAGTTTCGCCACCGAATAATATTTATATTTGAATTTATTAAATGAAGTTTGCTTAAGTAGTATTTGTTCAGGTATGCCGTTATTTCTCCCTATACTTTTTTGCTTGTATAGAGTAGAGCGAATTGCGTCTCTTTATAATATTTAATTTTTCGCTTATAGCATTTTCCATTTTAGCGTAAGTTTCAAAGCGTACCGGGTGAGTCAACGATTGCGCGGAGTAATTTTATGCCTTGAAGATAAAATTTGTCGACAATAAACTTTTATGTTAAGGTATGGTTGGATATCAGGCACATTTTAAAAATATTTTGAATTATACAGGGTGCGCCCAAAAAGTAAGGTGTCAAAAAGGTACATTTTTTTAAATGGGACACCCTATATATTGTATTATTTTCTGATTCCTCACAAAATTCTACGCTTATTTTGTAAATGTCATATGTCTAAATTCAACAGTTTTTGAGATATTGACGGTTAAAATATGGCATTTTCAGACTTTGACAGGCTGTAGCATTGGAACGGTTCATCTTAGAGAAAAATGATTTTCATCTCCCTATCTTAGTTTTTTATTCTCTATCCAAAGAAACCAACCTCCGGTTTACCATGTTTAACCAAAAAACCGGTTTTAACGGTTTAACATGTTAAACCGGAAATAGTAACGTTTAGATAGAGAATAAAAAATTAAGATAGGGAGGTGAAAACCATTTTTCTCTAAGATGAACCGTTCCAATGTTACCGCCTGTCAAAGTCTGAAAATGCCATATTTTAAACTTCAATATCTCAAAAACTATGTACTCTAGACATTTCACATTTACGAGATAAGCGTAAAACTTTGTGAGGAATCAGAAAATAATACAATATATAGGGTGTTCCATTTAAAAAAATGTACCTTTTTGACACCCTACTTTTTGGGCGCACCCTGTATAATTCAAAATATTTTTAAAATGTGCCTGATATCTAACCATACCTTAACACAAAAGCTTATTGTCGACAAATTTTATCCATAAAATTGCTCCGCGCAATCGTTGACTCACCCGGTACAAAAATACCCTTTTTTCTATTGTTTTAATACCATTGATTGAGTTGTTTTTGAATTTTAAGGATTTTATCACGATTATATCTAGAATATTTTAATCAGTACAGGACAGGCTTAGTAAGAATCTTATAAAAAAAATTAAATCATTATTTACTTGATACTAAAATTTTTTATGTTTTTACAGAACTTCTTTAAAGACCCTTGGAATACCTTTGACTTCGTCACAGTCATAGGAAGTATCGTCGACGCAATGGTAGTGGAATTTGGCGTAAGTATTGCTCTTACATAACCTGTAAGATTGTGTATATATAATTCAACTTGTTTTCTACTTATTTTTACAATATGCCACAATTTGACACCATTTTGACACTGACAGATATACGGGCGACTGATATGGAAGGTACAAAGTGATTTTTCTGATATAGCATTTGGCAACGCAGCGCTGTTGAGCACTCACGGCGTCCTGCACCCACCTTGCAACATATGGCAACACTGTAATACTAATCTCTCTTGGTTCGGTTGTACTTGCAAGAAGCCCATGTGTATAATAATTATTCCGCGAGGTTTACCATTGGCATCTATAGGATTATCTGACAGCTGTCCAAATATTACCTTATTAGGAGTCGCTCATTTTTTAGATCATTTGTTGTCTTTAAGCTGCCAAGTTTTACCTTTTCTTATGGCGCCATCTTTGAATTTAACATAAAATTATTCCTGTTCAAATTACCTATAAAATATAATAATTTCCGAAAAATGTATTGAAAATTAATATTTTATTTTAATTTGACGACCTCGCGGGTGGGGGTTGTTGCTACTCAAAAAATATTCTTATTATTTTGATGCGGTTTATGCCAAATAAGGCACGGCGATGTTGCCCAATTGTGATAATATATTTATTTTAAGTAAAATATAATCATTTTTAATATTTCTATCTGGAAATTAATAAATAAAAATCCAAGATGGAGTGAAATTTAAATAGGTAACCAGAAAACAAAGGAAAATCTTGCATTGTGGTGGCTCCTCACAAAAAAGTGCCTCAATAATGTGGTAGTAAGACAGCTGTCAGGTTTATAAGCTAAACGAACAATATCCCAATATAGAAATATAAAATTAGTTTAAATTGGGCAAAACCTTTATTATTTAACCATTCTTTTAAACCTTAAATACCAACCGATATATCAATGGTGAGCATCGAATTTGGAACACACTGTACATTTACGTAGTAATTAGTATTTTACCACGTAATCTTAATCTCTTTCCATAATTTAAAAAAATTAGATAAATACGGTTTTTAAAATAAATATTAGCACTTACATAACTTTAAAGTTTATACGCATAAACTAGTCATGTAAACGAAATACTAGCAACTAGAAGCAGATATAGTTAGGAAGGAAGCAATTCATAACCTGAAATAACTTAAAATTTTATATATGATGGTAAAAAGTTCAAATTGAAACTAATAAAAATTTTGCTTAGTCACTTGCAAGTATAAACGAACGTTTACATACTGACATAATGCATTTTATGGAATGTCCATTTAATTTGATAATATTTGCACAACATATTTAATAACTGTGTGTTTGTTGGTTATTTTTTGTAAATTTTAAAATCAATTATTAATAAAAATAGGAAGTACTTTTCCTTAATAAAATAATTAACAATATTGTTATTTTTTTAACAAAAGGTGTGAACCGCTATCCTCATTTAAATTAATTATAATCGGTTGAATTATATCATGCAGAGTAACATAAGAATTTTCTACAGTAATTAAATGATGGATTAAATTTTTCCAACTACCTGGGTTAACATCATTAACACATTTTTTAAAATTAATTCTAAATCACTATAACTTAAAGTCGTAGAAATATTTTCTGACCTAACAATGGAATTTAATTGGTACCGCATGTGGTCTATAGCATTAATAATAAATGAGATTGCAATACAACTAAACACTTTCCATGAGAAATAAAGACTGACATTTAATTTTTCAAAGTAATAGGGGAATTTCTAAACATTTAAAAATATTTTATTTTAATTTACCTAGAAATCATTATAATCCGGCCTGAAAAAAACTAAGGAATACCGGGTATTTACGATTGCACTTAGCACCCATTTTATTGCAGTCATTAATTCGGACCCATTTATCGTGCAAGTGTTTACAAGAGAAGCAAATATACGTGCTTTATACAATTATTATACAATTTAGTTTTGTTCATTAGTTTAAACGAAATATTTATACTCTGAAACAAAGGAGAATACGTATCCATTTTTGGTTATTGGTTTATTTGCTTTATATACGATATACAGGGTGTTCCTTAAAGGTATGTACTTATTTTAATATACATATAGAGTGTCGTCCTCAGATCGACGCATGAATAGTTGAAAAATACTAAAATTCTTTGAGTTAACTGTCTTCTGGGGTTCAGCCTTGTTTAAATTGATACTAATTTGTGTCATAATTTTAGTTTCGAGAAATCAAATATAGAAATTTACTAAAAACTTTTTTTTTTAATTAGTAAAGCGTATTTTCTCCAGGAGATACAAAATTTATTTCTATCTTCGACATGGAGGGCGTAATGAAAATAATTCAAAATTTCAATAAAGGCATAATATATTTTTAAAATTCGTACTCAGTTTTTCATTTTAAACATCTTTTTTTTCAGTTTACAAAATTGTAGTACATTTCCAAGGCATGCTTGATTTTCGAAACTAAGCATTTTAGGATAACATGTTATATGGACTTAAAATTCGGAATTACCATTTTAAATAAGTACCGGATGATTCATTAAGGGTGACGAGCGGCCATATCTCGGAAACTACTGTGCATAGAAATTCAGGAAAAAAAATACAACTAAAGTGGCCATGAGAAAATCCTGGAAATAATTTTTAAGTTCCACATTTTACCGCATGAGGGCGTGATTGAAAAATAAATTTTAAAATTTTACATATCTTCGAAAATTCGACAATAAGGTATATCTTTAATAATACCATTAAAA
This sequence comes from Polydrusus cervinus, assembly GCA_935413205.1. Classification (NCBI taxonomy): domain Eukaryota; kingdom Metazoa; phylum Arthropoda; class Insecta; order Coleoptera; family Curculionidae; genus Polydrusus; species Polydrusus cervinus. The sequence goes on along the minus strand of OW284519.1, from coordinate 18,555,162 downwards.
AGCTTGGACAATTATGCATCATTTTGGACTTATGCTCATTGGCGTACCGACTTTAATAAGAGGGGGGGAAGCTGTTGAAAGTGTAATCAGTTAAATCGCTGTAACTTATAAACAACTTATCCGATTTTAGCAAACTAAACACTGTTTGGAAGAGAAATGTATGCACTTTCACCAATCGTATTTAGTTGTCCATAATAGTTCTCAAAAAAATAGCTAGAGGGCGCAATTTGCAATAATAACACATTTATTGATTTTACTCCGAAAAAATAAATCATAGGGTATAATTATGATACCATAATCGAAAAGTAGATGAAATTTGCTGAATAAAATATTAAAACCGCAGCTTGATATCTTCGGTCGTTTCAGCGTTATCGCCAATAAAATAATTTTTAAAACTTTAAATGAAGAAGCGATTATATATTTTCTAGAAAAAAAATGGGACGCCACTGATATTTTTCCATGTGGATATTATTTCGGATTAGCCTGGTCAATTCTGCATAAAAATGGTCTCTTGCGTTTTTCTCGTCAGGCACACCGTTCTTAATTAAAATATATAAATTAAATTAGACGGGCGGAAGCATGCCTATTAAGTGAGTTTCCAACAATTTTTATAAAACAAAATTTTTAATGGTATGATAATGATAATAAATAAAAGAGCCAATTTAATTTAATTATATTAATTAAGAACGGTGTGCCTGAGGAGAAAAACTCTAGAGACCATTTTTATGCAGAATTGACCAGGTCAATCAGAAATAATATTCACATGGAAAAATGTCAGTGGCGTACCATTTTTTTTCTAAAAAGTATATAATCGCTTCTTCATTTAAAGTTTTAAAAATTATTCTATTGGCGATAACGCTGAAACGATCGGAGGTATCAAGCTGCGGTTTTAATATTTTTTTAGCAAATTTTATCTACTTTTTGAATATGGTATCATAATTATACCGTATGATTGATTTTTTCGGAGTAAAATCAATAAATGTGTTATTATTGCAAATTGCGCCCTCTAGCTATTTTTAATACGATTGGTGAAAGTGCATACATTTCTCTTCCAAACAGTCTTAAGTTTGCTAAAACCGGATAAGTTGTTTATAAGTTACAGCGATTTAACTGATTACACTTTCAACAGCTTCCCCCCCTCTTATTAAGGTCGGTACGCCAATGAGCATAAGACCAAAATGATGCATAATTGTCCAAGCTTTTTAATGGTGTTATCAAAGATATACCTTAATGTGGAAGGAGATATGTAAAATTTTAAAATTGACTTTTCAATTACGCTCTCTTGCGGCAAATAGCGAACTTAAAAATTATTTCCAGGATTTCTCATGGCCACTTTAGTATTAATTTTTTTTTCCTGAATTTCTATGCCCAGTAGTTTCCGAGATATGGCCGCTCGTCACCCTTAATGAATCACCTGGTACATTGCAATAAATAATCTTGAATAAAAAGAGAAAACTTAAATCGATTTTCGTTGTTGATTCAAAGGGTTCCACTTGACACGACACTTTCATGTCTAAATATATCATCATTATAAAAAAAATAGCATTGCGCGTTATTTTTAAACCAAAACTGTCCAAAAAGTCGAAATTTTCTTAAATTCGTTATTAAAGAAATTTCCCATGCGATCCTGACTGAACCGTTAACACTCTGTATATTTTAAAAATAAAATACCTACAGCCAATAACTGGAAATATCCAGAGGTAAGAAATAATTTACTCTGGACTTTTGTTAAATTAAAAAAAAACATGACAACCTGGAAAGTTACAAAAATATCCTCAAAGCTAGAGAAACCCCGACTTGTTGTAATGGTTTAAACTGCATATTGCCTCAAATTGTAAATTTTAACATATTTACTTAAAAATTATGTTTACAAAAAGTAGCCAAACATCCTTTATATGTGTTATAAAAGAAGTATTTATTTATTTGTGTATTTTGTTACTAAATGTGTCTTTTACTTCAAGGAACGAGCAGAGAGAATGACAAAAGACAGGGTACGTCAAATTTTCAACAGTTTTTTGACAATTATTTTATTGCTAATTTTTTATATACCAAATTTATTATTAACTGTCCTAATATCTATTGATCTATGATTTTTCTTCAAGTTTTTACAGTAATTTTGTTCTTTATATGGAAAATTGCTCCCATTTTTCACAATAATTAGTTTGGACCGCGTCGAATAGTTAAAATTGGTGAAAAACATCACATAAGTTACAGTCGGGATTTATTTTAGACATTTAAATTCGTTCTTTGAGTGAAGTCCCAAAATTGCTCAATATAACTTAGATCTGGTGTGTGAGAGTGGCGCGTACTTAAGACCAGATAGCACACACTAAAAATTTTTAGGAATAATTAAAGGAGTTTTAATTGAAATTACCCTTTAAAAAAACGGGCTGTATTTTTCTTTTTATTGCATGGAGTGCGTTTAAACCCCTTAATTTTCTCTCTAGACATCCCGGGGGCACTAACAAACTCGAATAAACCCTAGCATTAGATCTATAAAATTAGCAATAAACAACTTTGTAACTACTTATAGCATTTTTCTGTATCAACACAGTGTTCTTCATGAACATAAACATAACCAATGTTTTAAACTACATCAATCCGGCAAGGGCCTGTCGACATATTAAGCACCGGTTCCCGCAGATCACCGAAGTTAAGCGGTGTCGAGCGCGGTTAGTACTTGGGCGGGTGACCGCTTGGGAACACGGCGTGCTCTTGCCTCAGGGAAGAGTGTAAAATGAATCGACACTTAGCCATCCTATTCACGCCGGACAGGCCGGATGAGATCGGATATCTCGTAGGATGAAGGTGCCGTTTCACACTCCCCAGTCGGTAGATCACATTTGTGGTCGATGACCGGTTCAAGATGGCCTACGTAGTCGGCAAACCGTAAAAAAAAAAAAAAAAAACTACATTAATCCCTTAATTAAATTCATATACGTAATTTTTTTGGAAAATACTTAGGTACAATAAACGAATTTTATAAAAGTTTAAATTATTCGTAACCGAGCCCTACCATCGTTAAGGGTACCAAACCGACTCTGTAAATTTCCCTTAGTTAATATTAATTATTAGTACGCTATACAGGGTGTTACAAATTCGACATACCAGCATTGGAATCTCGGAAACCATAGAAGTTAGAGTAACGGTTAAATGGGGACAAAGTTCTGCAATTTAGTGCTGATTATAATGCCGCTTTAAAAGTTGTCAAATTACGAATACTTCCGATTTTATTCGAAAAAAAAACGAAATTTTGCAAAATCGTTTCTATTTTTTTCTAAGCTCCTTTGACTAGCTATTTAAAAATAAATGACACTTTGTTGTTGCCACTTTTTCTCCTCTACAATGTGACGTTACTAAAATAAAGATCCGCCGTTTCGTTTCCGAGCGGCCATCACCAACTTAACTTTTTTTAATACGGACCTGGATTTTTTTAAACCGATTTTCAAACCCTCCTACCCTCAAAATGTAATGGCGATATTACTTTTTCATAATGATGAATTATCCTTGCTTATTTTTTTAAATTAATATTTTTTAAACTTCTTGTCAATCCGATCCTGGCAACGAATCACAACATTAATTCAAATCTTTATTTTATTTAAAACATTCATACATAAGTAATATAATTTATTTTATAAGAATTTTCTAATACATCTAAATTTACTAATTATAAATCCTAATTTTCTAAATGTTCAAAGAAATTGCCGTTTTGCTCAATAAAACGATCGATTTTTCTTCCAATTTTGGCGACAGCCTTTTCAACCGATCTTCTCCTTATCCTACCAAATGTAACCTGTATGCGTTCTTCCATGGTATCTACGTCATTTTTATAAATAACATTTAAAACCCAGGTTCGTATTTAAAAAAGTAAAGTTGGTGATGGCCGTTCGGAGACGAAACGGCGGATCTTTAGTTTAGTAACGTTATTTTGTGGAGGAGAAAAAGTGGCAATGACAAAGTGTTATTTATTTTTAAATAGCTAACCAAATGAGCTCAGAAAAAAATAAAAACGATTTTGCAAAATTTCGGTTTTTATCAAATAAAATCGGAAGTATTCGTGGTTTGAAAACTTTTAAAGTGGCATTATAATTAGCACCGAATTGCTCAACTTTGCCCCTATTTAACCGTTTCTCTAACTCCTATAGTTTCCGAGATTCCAATGCTGGTATGTCGAATTTGTAACACCCTGTATAACTACTAGAACCCGTACTGAAAATAAAAAACAACAGCCACAGAATAGAATAAAACGTTTACGCGTGGGAATGAACGTGCGCATCTGAATTCCCGCAGTTAAAACCTTCCTTTTAAAGGCCGCTAATGAAAATTTGCCCGCTTTTTACCATGATAGGTAATGTGAGGTTAAAACTGTTACTCGCATCCAACGGTAACTAAGCAACGTGTTTTTATGTGACGACATGCGGAGAAATGTTCAAAGTTTAGGTCGCTCATCCGCCTACTGTTGTAGGTGTATCGTGGTTAGTTAGGGCTAATAAAGTAACTGGACCTTTGCCTACTACGTGGACTACAAGACTTTTGAGTTATAAGTGTTCGTTGGTCGACTCAGTCCAAACATAAAATTGCAAAAAAAAAGCTTGAACAAACATATGAAACTGTAAAAACTTTGCCTCTTTTAGATAAACCTATTATATCTTAGATTTCTATCAGCTATAGAGATTTCCTTTATTTTTAAATTTCCCATAGTGATTATTTTAGGAATTTTACATTAAACAACTAAACTTAACATTATATAAACTTTGGGCCAGATAGACACTAGAATTTTGGTAAAAATCCTATAGAATTTAAACCAAGGTTAGTCTTTCGCATGTTTAGAGAAATGTAGCACTTTAATTTATTAGAGAACATTAGCCACACGATGTTACAGTTAGAGTATACCGTATTTTTTATATTTTTAGACTAAAGAGCTAGATGTTCGAGCCCTTATTGGAAAATGGTTGAAGGTTTGTTTTCTTTGATTTTTGCGAGCTTTTTTTATAAAAAAAATAGTTTACATATATTTTGGGAATAAAAAACATTTATAGAAAAACTGTCTTGCACAAAGAAAAATCTGTGTAATGTAGCTTAACCGTACAATAACAGGACAACATTTAATCAGAACCTAGCAAGGATTTACAATCTTGCGTTTGCGTGAAATTGAAATTGGGAATTTTTGAGCTGTCAGATTCCAATTATTGCAAAAGTCTGGAGTAATGCAAGTATATCAAAAGTAGGGATATATGGCGGTTTCTCTACCAACTCTACCAAAGCCTCTGCGCATGCGTTAGCTGTGCGCCGGCGTGTGTCATATGTCATACGTAATTTTAAACAGAGTGATCCATATTTTAAACCACCCTATTAAAATCCACCACTGTTTTAAACCACTCTGTTTTTAACCACGTAGGACTTATGAGACACGCCTGCGCACTGCTGGCGCATGCGCAGGGGTTTCGGTGGAGTTGGCGCAAAAACCCCCATCTATCCCTACTATCAAAAACTACTGAATATATTTTTTTGAATCTGTTTACGTAATATCTAGTAGTTTTTGTTTAATTTTGAAGTACTTTCTAATAAGTTTTTCGTGCTAGTACCTGATCAAATCTGGTCTTTTTATTACGCGGTTAACTATTTTTTTTACGTAAATTCTTACAGCGTTTCTTTGACTTAGATATGTATATGCTGTAAGAACAAATAAATTAAAGCAATAATTATAATTAAAGACTATTAGAGGTTTTTTTCTTTTACCTATTTTATCCACGATAATTACGGTGTCAAATTAAACTAACTTCCTAGATTGTAATCTCTGTATAACCAATTTTTCAATATTTTTGGTACACGTCTTCTATATATACAGCATCTTGTTCCATTTTTTCTAAATTTATTCTTACTGGATATTTGTTCTTTGCACTCTTTCTACTTTTAAAAATGTCTATAATTTAAGCACAAAACAAGAATTAATGTATTTGTTTTAAATAAATGTTTTGATGCATAATTTTTAAATTCTACGTGTTACTTTTTGAAAATTGTGGTTCTAAAAATAAACTTTTATAGTGGGAATAAAAGTACAGTATTCTCAGTGAATTGTTAATATATACCTACGTCAGTAAATTCGTACGAATCAAATCGAAGTAATATGGTCATACCAAGTTTAATTTCATAAATATTACAATAGATGTGCGTAATGTTCCGATTCACGGGTTCCTAAAAGTTGTTTAAAGTCTTGAATGAATAATTTAATTCTATTCTTCTTCTTCTTCAGGTTCCATCTTCTCTTAGAAGGTTGGCTATCATCATAGCTATTCTCACTTTCGATGCTGCAGCTCTAAACAACTCAACGGAACTATAGTTGTAACATTTTCTCAAGTTATTTATCCAGGAGATGCGTCTTCTTCCTCTACTTCTTTTTCCCTGGATCTTTCCCTGCATAATTTACTGTAACAATACGTATTTCTCTCCCCTCATCACGTGACCTAGGTGTTGCAGCTTTCTTATTTTAAGTGTGTTCAATATTTCCTCTTCCTTTTTCATTCTTCCCAGTACCTCTTCATTTGTCACCATGTCTACCCAACTTATTCTCAAGATCCTTCTATATGACACATCTCAAATGCTTCCAGTCGATCACTTCTTTAATGTCCAGGACTCCATCCCATACAGCAACACCGAGAAAACATAGCATCTCAATATTCTGACTCTAAGGTATAAGTTAAGATCTCTACTGCGTAACACATTTCTCATTTTGTTAAATATGGTTCTAGCTTGTCCAATTCTTGATTTAATATCTTCGGTGTACTCATTACCCTCATTGATAGTTGTTCCTAGGTATTTGTACTTACTGACTTTCTCCACCAGCTCTCCGTTGATCCATAGGCTTTCCTGTTGTTGAACTGATTTTGTAATGGTCATAAGTTTTGTCTTTTTGATATTTAGGGTAAGTCCGCTCTCCTCGCTGCTTGTCACTACTTGATCAACCAAGCCCTGTAAATCTTCTATTGTTTCGGCAATAAGTATGGTGTCGTCTGCAAACCGGATATTCTTAATGGGTATTCCATTAACCTTTACTCCCGTTGTTGTTTCTTCCAGTGCTCCCTGAATGATTTCTTCCGAATAAAGATTAAATAGTAGTGGCGATAGTACACATCCTTGCCTTACACCACGTTGTATTTTCACTTCTTCTGAGAGTTCATTATCCACTTTGATATTAGTCGTTTGATTGTAGTATAGGTGATTTATTATTCTAATATTCTTCATGTCTATATTTTTACTTTTAAGTAATTGAATAAGGTGGTTATGGCGAACTTTATCGAATGCTTTGTTGTAGTCGAGAAAACAGACATACATTGGTTAATTGATGTCCATGCATCTTTGAGTCAACACATTAAAGACAAACAAGGCTTCTCTTGTCCCCATCGCATTTCTAAAGCCAAATTGGGTTTCGCTAATGTCTTGTTCTACTTTCCTAAAAATTCCCTGATGTATTATCTTTAGGAATATTTTGAGAACGTGACTCATTAGACTGATAATTCTATTACAAAACCAATATTACTACCTTATCGGAAACACGAGAGAACGATAATAGAAGCTCCGAAAAAACTATTATTACAAATAAAAACATTTTCAAAGCAAAAAAATATAAAAAATGACAATCAAAAAAATGAAGATGTCGTAAGTCAATAGACAAACTTCAAAAAATAATAAAAATAAATATAAATAATCAATCCGCAATTCTTCCTTACAACTTTTTCTCTGTCTAGCACGGGGCGACGTATTGCGCTATAGAATAGTGCCTGCAAGAAGTTGGGTTATGTTTTTATTCATCTTGTTTATTATAATAAATAAAGATGGGAAGTTGTAAATCTCGTTGTCGCTTAAACGTTTAACAGTGACCCACGAGTAAAGAACCACTGTGAATACTGTATGTATAAATCACTATTTTTTTTTTAAATAAATAATTTTAGTTGACAAATGGGGATTTTTCGATCAAAAGTTATTCTTACTAAAAAGAAATTATATACACTATACAGGCTGGTCGGTAATTTCCTTTTTTGAAAATTACACTTTCTTGATGGGCTTTCGATTAAAATTAATATCTAATAAAAAGTAATTATTTAAGAGCTTTAACAAAGTGCCCTTGGTTTTTCAGAACAATCAGTTTTTTGTCATAAAAAAAAATAAAATCAAAAATTGATTGTTTCGGTTTTTTTTTGGATATCTCCGAAAAACATCGATATTTTTTAAAGTTCTTTTTAAAAAATTATTCATCATTAAAATATGCAAATTTGCTTCCAATTAATCAACTCTCTATATCTTGTAGTTATCACGACAGCAATGCTAATACATCGATTTTATAGCAGTTTAATTAAAACACGATTTCCTATCTAAAAATCAATTTAAAAAAATGTGTCCCATTTACCAACTAAAATTCTACAAACGCTTTATAATAAAATATTTTATTAATAATATAATAATTCAAACTATTTATTTGAAACATTTTGTAAAAAATAGGTTTTTTAAACTTCATTGTTCTTTTCATACTTTTTCAATTAATATTTTTAGTGTAATAAAATATACAGGATAACATGTAATTTACATATTTGAACAGGTGACTTCTTGTGTGCTTTTTTAATTAACCCTGCAAAAAGTTAGGACCCCTAAAATCAGTCTACATGCGCCTTGATCTGGAAAGAATACAGCGCCATCTACCGTCAAAATACTTTTAAAGCAGTAGCGGCAGGCTATAAATTGCAAAAGTCAAATGGTAAATTTATTATAGCGAAGCAACTTTTAAAAATATTTTTCTTCAATGTTTTTATATCAAGATTTACGGGTTTAAATATGATGAATAATTTTCATAACGCCCTGCATTTTGTGTACTAATAACTATCCATTTATTCAATATTAGGAATAATAGGCGACTATGGTGAAGTGTTTTGACCAATTTCCCTTTTTTTTTAACAAACTTACGATAGTCTGTAATTATAATTAATATTTTGTTCTGATATAACTTTTAATAGGTACTTTGGGGATTCAATGCGAGACAAAAGATCTTTTTAGTGATTCTAAATTATTTCTAATGTCTTTTTAACAAGGCGCCGGATTGAGACACATTTTTAACAACTAGTTTGGCAAAATCTTGGGGATATTTTGATTTTAAAAGATTTCGGGTTGTACAAAGATGTTTAATTATCAGAGTTGCTGGTTAGTTTATTAAAATTCTTTGTGCAACCCGACAATTAATAATATCGAATTCTTGAACAATGTTAATACGCTAATATTTCACTGGTTGTGTCTTTGTTATATATAAAAACAACTTTAAATGAATGTAGTCTTAGATTTTAAACTACAAGTTGCTTAAATTTTTACCTATACAGGGTGGCCCATTTGTGTTACAAAGTAATATACCGTCTTTACTATTAAAGATATAAAAAAAAGCCTTGAGGTATAAAATAATATACCTATGTTCTAAAATTACTTTTAAATATACAGAATGGTCCAGAAAAGTAGGACAATAAAAAGATACATTTTGCGGTTAAACGAAAATGAACTCAACAACAAGTCAAGTCCGGTTTAACCGGAGGTTTGAATTAGTAGGAAAATGGCAATTTACCCGCTTATTAACGTCTTATGTTTTTAAATCTTTACTGCTAAAATTACGGAAAAAATTGGGAGGGGGTTTTTTGTGTCAGCCAATAAAAAATGTTAAAATAAAACAACTTTGTTTTTTCAAATGAAACACCCTATATTTAATAAATGTATCTTTTTGTCATACTTTTTAGGATCATAAAAAAATAAAAATATTCCTACCCTATATTATTTATATTATAACACCCTGAAAAACAAAGTACAGGGACATTATTTTAAGTGTCTCACCCGATTGGCGACTTTGCTATCGACCACAATAAAAAAAACAATTCTGTATTTCCTAACAGCTTTTAGTGAAGAAGCCAAATTTGATGTCAAAAAAATCTATGTTTACAAATTTGACAGATACGACGCCATATTGGATTTTTTTAAATGGCAACCCTACCTTATAGTAAGCCAGCTGCATTCGCCTATTTGTTCCAACATTAAAAATGTATAATTGTCAATATTTATTTTCAGCCGTTCCGGAGATACGAGGCTTCGAAGTTGGTGATTTTGTTATCATCAAATTAACCGAAGCTTTGAGATTAGAAAGTCAATTTTTTCTGGAGATACGTAATTTCTTGTGGCGGAGCCACCCATGCTATTGTCAAATATGTCAGATGTCAAAAAATTACAGTTACGACGCCATTTTGAATTTTTTTAAATGGCAACCCACATTTATAACTACATCAATGTAATGCATTTGGCGGTCCGATTTCAAAAATATATAGTTGTTGATATTTATTTCCAACCCTTACGGAAATACGACCGTATCAAAAACTGCATCGTATGATTATGTGTTTTAAGTATCTCACCCCATTAAATAGAAGCTTTGTGATTAAAAAATAAATTTCAAAATGGCGTCGTAACTGTCATTTTTTGACATCTGACATATATGACAATAGCATGGGTGGCTCCGCCATAAGAAATTACGTATCTTCAGAAAAAATTGATTTTTTAATCACAAAGCTTCTATTTTTTAATGGGGTGAGATACTTAAAAGACATAATCGTACGATGCAGTTTTTGATACGGTCGTATTTCGGTAAGGGTTGGAAATAAATATCGACATCAATATATTTCTGAAATCAGATCGCGAAATGCAATACGTTGGTGTAGTTATAAATGTGGGTTGCCATTTAAAAAAAGGCGTCGTAACTGTCCTTTTCTGACATCTGACATGTTTGACAATAACATGGGTGGCTCCGTTATAAAAAATTACGTATCTCCAGAAAAACTTGAGTTTCTAATCTCAAACCTTCTGTTAATTCGATGATAATAAAATCACCAACTTTGAAGGCTGGTATCTCCGGAACGGCTGAAAATAAATATTGACAATTATACATTTTTAATGTTGTAACAAATAGGCGAATGCAGCTGGCTTACTATAAGGTGGTGTTGCCATTTAAGAAAATCCAATATGGCGTCGTATCTGTCAAATTTGTAAACATAGATTTTTTTTGACATCAAATTTGGCTTCTTCCCTAAAAGCTGTTAGGGAATACATAATTGTTTTTTTATTGTGGTCGATAGCAAAGTCGCCAATCGGGTGAGACACTTAAAATAATGTGCCTGTACATCGAAAAATTTGGAAGTTATGCGTCTAATTGGATAACTCACTCCGGCCTGCCATTTAAAAACTGATTGTAGAAAAAATAAAAAACCAAGCTTGTCAAAAATCTTTGAATCAAAACTAACTTCTCAAATATAAAAATATAACTCTGCATGTGGCATGTTTATTTAAATCTCTCCCTCCTAAAAAGATCAGTAGTGTTAATGGGAATATCATACAAGTGTTTTGGTAAGTACAAAACTCACTAAAATACACCGAATAACACCAAAACACTGTGTCCACACTTAATTTTTGTAAATACAAACTGAAAGTTTTTTTACATTTTTTTATTTTTTTGGTTAGAATAGAATAGTATGTAGAATAGCGTAGGATTTAGATAATGTATATTACCAGAAATTTTAGAATTAAAAGAAATTTATCTACATTTAACTTCTTCGATGTCAAATGTCATTAGCTTTAAAATTTGCATCTTTTATTAAGGGTTGCAGTAATTTTCTTAACCACAAACAACTGACCAGCAACTTTGATATTGGAAGAAATAATTCTTTCACAATCAAAGTGGCCGGGTTATTTAACAATATCCAAAACTAAATAAAAAAATAACCAATAAATAAGTAAGGAAAGTCAAAATCTCAAACATAAACAAACTAAGTAAGGGCGACACACCGTACGGCATAAAGATAAAAAAAAGTTCTTATGCAAATGTTGCAATGCAAGTTTTTCTTTTTTTTCTTCCGAAGGCCCGTCCGTGCGCCGGATGCACTTAGGCCAGGTTTGGCTTATTGTGCTCATTGCCCGAGTATTTGTTACCTCTTCCGATCAAACGACCCGCAATGGCAAACTATGTGATGCACAGTTTCCCTGTCTTGTCCGCAAAATCTGCAGTCAAGATCTTTATTGTACAGTATTTTGTGCAGATGGTTCTTGACATCAATGTGACCTGCTGGAATTCTGGTTCTCAGTTGGTTCCTGTTCATTTGAAACAGCTGTTTTGTAAGTTCGGGTCTGGATCCTCAATGAAGCTTTTGCTGTGGTGTAATCCCAGTGGATTTCGTGTTCACTCCTCACCATCGCTTTATGGCATCTCGTACTGTGTACCTTGTTACTTCGAGTGCCGGTTCTGGACCAATAAAAGTGTCTCCTGAGCGTTTCCTTGCTAGTTTATCGGCTTTTTTATTTCCTGTAAAACCTTCGTGTCCTGGTACCTACTGCAGTATTACTTTATTTACTTTTGCCAGGGCCTCCAGTTACTCTTGACATTCCCATACCAGTCTTGAGGTTATCTCGTTGCATATTAGCGATCCAAGGGCTGATGCTTGACTGTCATAATATATATGAATTTGCTTATTATGGTAGGACCTTGTATTGTTTTTATACGCACACTGTAATATGCCGTAGATTTCTGCTTGGAATACTGTGGGAGACTTTCCAAACGTAAAAAAACGCATTTTTCAACTTTTTTTTTCTTCAAATTTTTCAACAATCATTGAACCAACGATTAGGGTCTTAGCACTTAACCACCCGACCAAACGTTTTCACTAGGAAGTGTGTTAAAAGTAACTTAATGAAGAAGGCGAGGCCTCGTTACCACGAACTGTAATTGATCAGTGTCCTATCCTAACTAGGGTAGATATAAAATTGTATCCATCCAGTTAGCCAGTATAGTTATTATTTATCTGCAGTTTGTCCTTTTAAGAAGGCTAGTTTGTGTCTTACAATTAACCTAATCCTACCACACTAACATATAGAGCCCTGGACGTGAGTTTAGAAATAAATAAATTAATACAGTTTTGGTAATATTAAAGATAATGTACATTTAACATCGAGAAAGAAATTTTATAAACTAATACTATGAATTTACTGATATTAACCTAACAAAAATAAAACAAATTAAAAAACGTTATAACTGATTCCTTACTATATTATACATTCAAAAATATGCTTAGTGACGTAACTTAATCACTTCATTTTAATTATAAAGCGGCACTATAATCAAACATTCACAGGTAAAATATAATATTGTCAAATTCAGAGCCGCACTATCAAAATACTAGTGATGTTATCAATATCTCACTGAAAATACTTTTGAATATACCGGGTGTTGCATCGTCGAGCGGGACATAGGAAATCCCATGTAATTTTAAATGGGGTCAATTATTGGCTTCCCTAATTATTTTAGAGAAAAATTCTATTTAGGTTTATTAAAGAGCACTAAAACCCACATTCAAAAGAATAACTTTAGATATTTTAAATGAGCCCGTTTACGGGTTATCGCCGATTTCTTTTTAACTATTTCTCCTTTTTATGGCCCCGTATTTGCGGGCACCAGTCAAGGTAAAAGATGACTGTCAAATAAAGTTGTCATTTTGAAATGTGTGCTTTATTGTTATGAAAACTCGTACATCGTAAATATTAAAGGTGTATTTATGAGTACAAATTAATCTGAATAAAACTAAAATAAAGTATCCAATTACAAGGTTAATTATGACATTTTACATGTTTCAATATTTTACTAATTAATAGGTATGTACTATTAAATTGTTAGAACTTTAGGATTTAAGAAGATGTTCAAATATTCCTCCATTGACTGCTAGACAATAATAACCTAGGCGATCATAAAATTCTCTTCTTACATTCGCTAGTTGGTAAACTGAAATTCTATTGCATTCGGCAGAAATAGCATTTTTTAACTCGTCTAGATTTGGGTATTTTTTATCTTTGTATATTCTGTTTTTTAAATGGCCCCAGAGAAAGAAATCATTTGGAGATAAATCAGGAGACCTGGCTGGCCAATTTACTGTATGATTTAAGCCAATAACATTTCCATTAAAAGCACGGTTTAAATATTCCCGGACAGCCAGGGTACTATGTACCGGGCAGCCATCCATTTGGTACCAAACTTCCTGATTTTCCCTGGCGGCATCATGTAAAGTATTATGAAATAAAACACTCGTGATTTGTAATTTTCACTCGTATAATGTCAACATGACACGTGTTTCGCTGTCACAGCATCATGTAAAGTAGGTAAAATATGATCTTCAAGTAGTTCCAAAAAATATTCTGCATTTAAATTTCGTGTAAGAAATAATGGCCCGATAATATTTTCTCCGAAAATCCCAGCCCAAAGATTAACTTTTTGTGGATATTGCGTCCTTGTTTCAACAAACCTGTGTTGGTTTTCTTTGCTCCAATATCGATAATTTTGAACATTGGGTTCATTGTTTAAGGTAAATGTGCATTCGTCAGTGAAACAAATGTTTTTTAAAAATTCCCTATCCATGTTTGCTCTTTCAATCATACCAAAACAAAACTCCTGTCGTCGTATTTCGTCCCTATCTCTTAGCCCTTGGTGCTTTTCATATTTGTATGAATAATATTTATGTCGTTTCAAAGCTCGTAACGCTGTGGTGTGATCTAATCCTATGTCATCCCCACGTTTCCTTGTGCTGATCTTCCCATCATTTTCTTCCACGCACAATAAAACTTGCAAGTCCCTATCATTTCTTGCATCTCTTCTTTGTTCCTGCCTTTCTTCACATCTGCAGTTATTTATTACAGTGCCTTTTGTCACAAATTTCTTGATAGTCCTTTCGACTGTAGATTTTGCAGGTATCGGTCTAATCGGATACAGAGCAGCAAACATGTCTGACACATTTTGATAACTATTTTCTTGATAATACCATTTAATCATCAATATTTTTTCTTCAGAAGTGTAATTCATGGCTAATATTTTCGATGTACGAGTTTTTATAACAATAAAGCACACATTTTAAAATGACAACTTTATTTGACAGTCATCTTTTACCTTGACTGGTGCCCGCAAATACGGGGCCATAAAAAGGAGAAATAGTTAAAAAAAAATCGGCGATAACCCGTAAACGGGCTCATCAAAAATATCTAAAGTTTTTTTTTGAATGTGGGTTTTAGTGCTCTTTAATAAACCTAAATAGAATTTTTCTCTAAAATAATTAGGGAAGCCAATAATTGACCCCAATTAAAATTACATGGGATTTCCTATGTCCCGCTAGACGATGCAACACCCGGTATAAAAGTTTTTTTTGTTCTGTTATGTAAAATATGTTTCCAAACATATTAATAATGTCTTTTAATTTCATTTATTTTCACTTTTGTCGGTAGAACCAGAAATGACGGAAACGTACCTTTTTAAAAGCTAATTACGCCAATATCAAATTTTCAATTAGATAAGTACACTATAAAAAAAAACAGGCCAATCACAATAAATAACCTTGTAAACCTACTCATCTCTATGTCTAAAATGAATTTTGTTTTGAAACAGATGAAAATTTTAGAGTTAGAGTTAAGTTTAAACGTTTCTTTTTTTGTACTTTCATAGAGTTTTAATTATTTAGATTTATTAGTATTCCATGTAGGTTTCCAAGACATTTTTTGATATTTTAATTTTTAGTGATTAATTTTTTTAATTGTTTACTACTGATCCTCATTGAATGCTGCGATTAGAGTAACTTGTTTATTTTCTCAATCATGAAATTTAAGAAATAACTGAGAAATATATCAAAATATAAATCATCTTCGTGACAGATGAAAAACCTGCAAAAAATTCTTATTTTATATTTAAATAATGATTCTTTTTCCAGGTTGCACAAAAATTTTAATCAACAATTAACCAATCAGACTTCTGCCAGTGTCATAATGTCATATTCAAAGTTGTCTGGATAGTTAATTATTGTTTAAAATCTTTGTTTAATCCACATTAATGATTTAAACCCACTAAATACATTAAATTTAAATAAATGGTGCTCAAGTCTGGTGAGTGTGACCATTAAGACCATATTTGCCGTATAAATTTGTTATTTCTCATTGGCAATACCTCAATTGAATTGAATTTAATTCAATATATAGAGTGTTGAATATTTAAATTTAAAAGAAAGTTATCAATATTTATTTTTTAATATTAACCATATATACAGCGCCATTATACAGAGTGCACTAAAAAGTACCTATAAAACATATGGGCAATTTTTTTATTACCGATATCTCAGAAAATTGTATACTTCATAAAGTTGGTGCATGTCTTAACACTAAAAACACATATTTCAGATTTTACCTGCAGCTAAAATAGTCTATTTCAGAATGGTGTAGAATAATAAAAAAAACATAATATTCTTCGTCCTCTGAGGAACTGCCATCTTATGACGTTATAATTAACGGGTCGACGGTGCGACCGATCAGGTGGTCAAGATCCCACATTTTCTCCTCTTCGTTAATAATATG
This sequence comes from Polydrusus cervinus, assembly GCA_935413205.1. NCBI lineage: Eukaryota > Metazoa > Arthropoda > Insecta > Coleoptera > Curculionidae > Polydrusus > Polydrusus cervinus. The sequence continues at coordinate 18,538,722 of OW284519.1, read as the reverse complement.
ATGGACTACTTTTTGCCAGTTCTCTGGTGTCACTTCCTTAATGGCTTGATCAAACAGTAGCTTAACATTTTCATTTTGAATGTCGTGTTGTGTCTTGCTACAAATTCTTTCACTTGCGCCCATATAAGTTCTATGGAATTTAGCTCGCAATGATATGGAGGTGTTCGCAGCACAGTTATATAGCAGACTATATATTCCTTGGCATATTTTATAAAACGATGTTTGTGTAGTTAATTAATTAATTTGCTATAGCTAATAGTTCCTTCTATATGAAATTGTCTTCTTTTTTTTTTCTTTGGTTAGTTATCATAAATAATTTAATGCACAAAATTTACCTGCGCCCATGGCCGATACCGAAATTGAGTCGAACTGGACGGAATTTCCCATTTTATTACTCTACACCTTTCTGAAATAGACTATAGTAAGGGAGAAAATGAAATTTTTTCAAAATTTCCTTAGGAGTAAAGTACCTTAAAAAATACAGCAAAATATTATGTACTTAGTTGTTGTTCCAAATTAAAAACTTAGTCCAAACATGAAATTTAAGCTATGTCGTAGCTTAGTTTTTAATTTTTTCCTAAAAAAAAAGTTGAGGTTGAAAAAAAAAATTACGATTGAGGCACATTACTTTAATTTCGTATTTGGGCCAATTTTTTAATTTGCAACATTTCCATATGAAATTTTGCTGTATTTTTCACAATTAAGGTACCTACTTTACTCTTAAAGAAATTTCGAAAAAATGGCATTTGCTCCCTTACTATTAGCCGCAGTTAAAATCTGAAATATGCGTTTATAGCCTTAAGGCATGCACCAACTTTTATCAAAAATAAAATTTCCTGAGAAATTGGTAATAAAATTTCCTTCATGTTGTATACTATTTTGGACACACCTTATACAATATTGCGCTTATGTTGGGTTACACAGAGATTTTTAACCAGAATTAACTAACCAGCAAGTTCAACTGTGACATAACTGACATTGACAGGCATTATGAACTCACATTCAAAGGTGCCTGTTTAGTAAATTAATGATTAAGGTAACCGGGCCAGTACGATTGCGAGAAAATTATTGCTGCCAATGTCATGTATGTCACAGTCAAACTTGCTGGTTAGTTAATTATTATTAAAATTCTTTGTGCAACTCGACGTTAGTGTTTCAATAAATTATCCGTGTCATATAAACAGAAGTTCTTTTAAATTTCGTATTTGAACGATTTTATATAAAAATTCAAAAAAATGTATTGTTCTAAACGTATAAAATCATTTTTCAGGATAACTTCATTAACGTCGGATTTTTAAGGCTTTTTCGCGCTGCCAGATTGATAAAACTTCTCCGTCAAGGATACACTATAAGAATACTACTTTGGACGTTCGTCCAGAGTTTCAAAGCTCTTCCATACGTTTGTCTTCTAATCGCCATGTTGTTTTTCATATATGCCATTATAGGAATGCAGGTAAGTCTCTCATTAAGTAAAAAAATAGGTACTTTATTATTAAACTTTACGATATTCCTACTTGAAACTGATCTATGGTCTATTTCTTTTCGATTGCGAACGATGACAGAAACCCGTTTTACAATAAAAAAAAATGCAAGAATTTTCATTTTTGACAAGTTGAAAAAGTAAGGTTAGGGATTTACGTCATAACTGACATTTTGTTGTTTACTGTTTATGTTAGAATTTTAAATTAACACTTGTTAAGGCCGCTTCACAGTTTGCAATTTTTCTTTCACGCAAGAAAAGATTGCCCGGGAGTATGCGCAGAACAAGGCTAATGATCAGCTGGCGCAGTTTGTATTGCTTGCAAGAAATATAACTCGGACCGTATTTTTATTGCCATTGCAAGCGCAATTCTGAGGATTTTCTGGTGATTTATGAGACACCAAACTAAATATAAAAATCCCTGACATTTATTTATGTGTTTTCTAACCTATAGCGGGTACGTTATGTTTTTGTTGGTTTGCTTTCATGTCCTGTAATGATGTTTTGTTAAAATTAATGCACAAAAAGCGCCGGTAAGTCCTAACCAAATGTATTTTTATTTTAATGGTTGGCAAGTGGTACATCACCTACGATCTTGGCAAGTCATTGCACGCTGTAAAACGAAGTGAAATTTTTATTGCCGCAATATTAATTGCTGCAAGACAACTTGCGTGAAAGAAAAATTGCAAACTAAAGCGGCCTTTAAGAAGATGAATTTTTAGGTTATGTCACAATGTTTGGCGTTTGGCATGGCCTTCTATATTTTGTCGATAAATCGAGCATCCTTTTTGCTTCAACACAAAGTTGGCATAGGTTTACTATTTTATGTTGCAGAAAAAAGTTAAATTAACCGATTTTATGTACAGAAAGTTAATAGATTGTTTGTTTCGTAATATAACTAGAGCAAAAAGTTATTTTTAATTGCTAAAACGTTTATAATTAGCATATATTTGCTAGAAATCAATCGAACGAAAATTTCTTATTCTTCTTCTGTGATTTAAAAAAAAAGACCTTTAATAAGTTGGCTATGCATTTATGTAGTGTAAATTGGTCCATGATTTAACCAATTAGGTGAATTTTTGTTCAATTTTTTCTGTCATCGTTCGCAATCGAAAAGAAATAGACCATAGTTATTTCGTGTGTATGTCTAAAATGGATGGTGTTGTTATGCAACGCAATGTTATGGCAAAATTCATCTTAATAATTGATATCGCTTCATATAATTATGACGTCAATCTCTACAAGTCTCTAAACATTTGATCCTGATTTAAGTAAGTTCATGTTAGAGATACTGATAAGCTGTAAAGGCAGCGGCGGCGCCAGGGGGGGCCCAGGGTGAGCACCGGCCCACCCTAAACATTGGTTCCCACCAGTGGCGTAGCCAGAAAATATGCTCGGGAGGGGGGTGTTTCTAGAGAACGGGACATTTGGAACTACATGTATTTCATGATATTGTATCTAGTGAAGAAGGCGGAAAAGCGCCGCAGGCGAAAAATTTTCGGGGCCACGCCTAAAGTACGTTTAAAATTCACCTAACTACTATCAAATTTCGAAAATTAAATTATTACCCCTCCCCCTCTGCATGGTTGGATTGAATTTGTTTTTGTAAATGTTTTTAAAAAAAATTTTTTGATGTTCCTAGCTGGCTCTTTATTAGAAAAAAAAAACATTTTTTATCATTGTGAAAAATATGAATATTGGTGTCAATCCAAAATTTTAACATAAGACGTATGTATGACTCTAACCAGCGTTTTTCGGGCTCGGTTTTTCATGATTAAAAATAAAGTAAACATCGCTCACCACGCCAAAATTATTGATTTTTTCAGAAATCATGTATTTCGTTTGTATATTCCTAATAAAGCATTCTCGTTTCTTCCAGCACTATTTTTTTTATTATAAATTATCACACTTCCATAAAAAATGTTTCAATTAAAATTTTTACTTTAAATTTTCTGTAAAAGCACAGAATCTCTTACTAGTCAGGTGGAAGCAAACATTTAAGAAAGCATGAAAAATAAATTTTCAAACCACCTGAAAGTGCCTTATACTATAAGGTTGTATTTTGTCCAACACTGTTAGATAATAAAATACAAATCGGATTGCATGGTTCTACCAAGAAATGAAAACCTTACATTGGTAGGATGTCACCACCTGCAGTGCGGTCTCGAACAAAAGAGTTCGGGTGTTTTGAAAATTTATTTTTCATGCTTTCTTAAATGTTTGTTTCCACCTGACTAGTAAGAGATTCTGTGTTTTTACAATTCTTGTAAATCCCTTGACGGGTATACTCAGATAGATTGCATGGGACTACCAAGAGATGGCGCTAACGTATATATACGACTGAAGAAGGTTGATATTATATATGGATTAGGTTTGAAAACTTTCATTTGGTATGGTATGAACACCTACCCTGTACTGACGAGAACAAAAGAGTTTAAAACCGGTCTGCAGGTGGTGACATCCTACCAATGTAAGGTTTTCATTTTTTAAAATAGTTCTTAAAAAAGGAAAACGGAACAGACAAGTATATAATAGAAAAATACTATAAAATATTGTTCTTTTTATTCGTTTTCCTATAAAATTGCATCATAAATCAATAACTAAAACGATATGCGTCCGAAACGTTAATCTCTATATAAAACAGGACTTTTGGAAGGAAAAGTTTAAAAACTAAACGTTTCCTACAAGACCTTTGTAATCTAAGCCAAAAATACATTATTTAAAAATCTTAATTAAGAGTCCAACTGTAAGACGAAAAATTAGGTCGCAATTAGTCTTTTAGACCCGAGCTCCGAGGCTCGGGGGGACTACAGCCCAGCAACCCCCCCCCCCCCCCCCTAAATACGCCACTGGTGTCCACCCAAAATTGAGGGATTCGGTTTTGTAATGGAATTTCCGTGGGGGAAAGAGTAATGGGATGAAAGGATGTAATAAGAGATAAAAAGAACGATTATGACCTTTTTTAACGTCAGTTTGGACATCAAGAGGGGAGTTACCCCGCTTACGGCGTTACAGAGCGGGGGAGGGTGGCTTTTTTTCTTAGAATTAAGAAGTAATTTTTGATTTGGATAGTGCTCACCCTAAAATCATCGGGCCCACTTGTGCCCACTCGTCTCAAAAATCCTGTCGCTGCCACTGTGTAAAGGTATCTAACATTGACCCCACATCGCCACTGGTTACCTTCATCCAAGTAATTTTTTTTAATTTTTTTTTTAGGTTTTTGGTAATATCAATCTACCGAGCGAATCAATAAACAGGCACAACAATTTTAGGAATTTTATACAAGGCCTCATGTTATTATTTAGGTAAATTAATAATATTTTTCTACTCCCTCATGGAAATTTGCTGTTGTCCTTTACACTTAACTGGCGGGTAAAGTAGGCTATTTCAGTTAACTGTGCGACAAAATTTCATATTCATCCTAGTTAGGTTATGAAACTGACCAATCACAGTAGTCAATTACAGAGAAGTCAAATTTACATGTTGTAAATTCGTTTTTTGACAGTTGAGAGAAGGTAGGTTAACAATATGCTTCAAAAATATGCAAATCTGTCAGATTAAATTTGTTCTTTTTAAATTTAAATTAAAACATTTATCCCAGAGTTTATGTATACACAATATTTTCCTAAAGAGTACACGAAATGGTGCAAGAATTGAAGGTATAATAACAAAATTAATACCAAAATATATTTCTACCAAACTATTGCTATTTTCTGACCGAAGTAAAGATTTGCGTACAGACGCACTTTCTTATTTCAAAAATATCTTTATTTTTACTCATTTCTAGACAATTACTACAAGCTTTGCATAAAATGTACTATATATCGACCAATAGGTTTTCTTACTAACCTTGATTATTTTTTCCTTATAAATAATATATATTATTATAAATATTTGTGCACGGGGATATTTTCCGATATATTTTGAACGGGGATCCAACCCCAATCGATCTTAAAACTTTTGTTATACACAACAAACATAGAAAATTAACTGGTAATTCTTCCTTAAATGGAACATAAAGATAACCCGATAAAACAGACGAAATTATAAGATTTCTAGAAAATACATTTTTTACTAAAATATTTAAGGTTATGTTATTTCTACTTACACTATTGCCACTTTCCACGTTACCAGTGTTGCTAGTTTGTAAATTGGCGATTATTTTGAAAAATTTGATCATAGCGAACGTTAAAAATTCATATTAAAATACACAAAATCCATTTTTAACTTTTTGAAACGAATTCTACAGCTATTTTGTTGTACTTTCGGAGTTATAATTCTTTACGCAAGCAGAAATAAACCCGAAAAACATTTTTTTCTTCTGTTCATTTCAGTAAAACAATTATTATTTTCTGTTCATTTCAGTAAAACAATTATTAATTAAATTACCTGATTGAGAAAATAAGTTGTTCGTTTTTATTAATACATATATCGCTTTTTGTTATTCTATAAAAAGCCGAATGTGAGAAAGATAGATATTTTCAAAAGTGAGTTTGTATAAATATAAGAACTTACCCAAATCGATAAATATGTTACAGTGTAATTTGGTCCATGGGTTTGCCATCAAAATGAATTTTTAGTCAATTGTTTCTTATTACAGTTCTCACAAGTTCATGGCCAACTTAAAAGACAAGTTGTGATGCCTAATTTAAATAATTTTTAAAAATTCTTAGCATGAAGTTCGAAAGTTAAGTCGTAGAAAAAATATACTGTACAACTCAAGTGGAGTGTCCATATTGCGCTCGGAAGTTTGAGCACTCCGCCTACAGCGTCGTCCTCAATTTACTTCCTCGTGCGATATGGACATCATATCCACTCTTCAGTATTCACCTGAAGACGACTGGAGATACTTACCAGTTGAAACGTTGTGATGTAAAACAAATTAAAGACAATGCAAGTCCAAAACTATTCTATCATTCATATCCACTCTTGTTGTACAAACTACTATTATAAATATAGATATAATAAAAATATATCAGTATAGTAGTTTGTACAACATTAGTACAGGATATTATGTCTATTTCACGAGGAAGTCAATTGAGCAGGACGCCGTAGGCGGATTGCTCAAACTTCCCAGTGCGATATGGACAATCCACTCGAGTTGAACAGTATATTTTTTCTACGACCAAACTTACGAACCTTATGCTAAAAATGTTTAAAAAAAGTTTGTAGGGGACCGGGATTGAACTCACTACCACCGGATCTAAAGTTCGGCGTTTTGCCGTTTCGGCCAAATAATCATGTTAGAAATTAGGGTAAAACCACCTTAATAATAATGCTACATGAAATTAATTTTCCATGCACATTCAACAGGTGTATTAACGATAAAACTATTATAGACGCATATATATTTTGTTATATTGAACAAATTAATAACATAGTGTACAGGGACATTATTTTAAGTGTCTCACCCGATTGGCGACTTTGCTATCGACCACAATAAAAAAACAATTATGTATTCCCTAATAGCTTTTAGTGAAGAAGCCAAATTTGATGTCAAAAAAACTCTATGTTTACAAATTTGACAGATACGACGCCATATTGGATTCTTTTAAATGGCAACCCTACCTTATAGTAAGCCAGCTGCATTCGCCTATTTGTTCCAACATTAACATTAAAAATGTATAATTGTCAATATTTATTTTCAGCCGTTCCGGAGATACGAGGCTTCGAAGTTGGTGATTTTGTTATCATCGAATTAACAGAAGCTTTGAGATTAGAAACTCAATTTTTTCTGGAGATACGTAATTTTTTATAACGGAGCCACCCATGCTATTGTCAAATATGTCAGATGTCAGAAAATGACAGTTACGACGCCATTTTAAATTTTTTCTAATGGCAACCCACATTTATAACTACACCAATGTATTACATTTCGCGATCCAATTTCAAAAATATATAGTTGTCGATATTTATTTCCAACCCTTACCGAAATACAATAGCATGGGTGGCTCCGCCATAAGAAATTACGTATCTTCAGAAAAAATTGATTTTTTAATCACAAAGCTTCTACTATTTTTTAATGAGGTGAGATACTTAAAACACATAATCATACGATGCAGTTTTTGATACGGTCGTATTTCGGTAAGGGTTGGAAATAAATATCGACAACTATATATTTTTGAAATCGGATCGCGAAATGCAATACCTTGGTGTAGTTATAAATGTGGGTTGCCATTAAAAAAAATTCAAAATGGCGTCGTAACTGTCATTTTCTGACATCTGACATATTTGACAATAGCATGGGTGGCTCCGTTATAAAAAATTACGTATCTCCAGAAAAAATTGAGTTTCTAATCTCAAAGTTTCTGTTAATTCGATGATAACAAAATCACCAACTTCGAAGCCTCGTATCTCCGGAACGGCTGAAAATAAATATTGACAATTATATATTTTTAATGTTGGAACAAATAGACCAATGCAGCTGGCTTACTATAAGGTAGGGTTGCCATTTAAGAAAATGGCGTCGTATCTGTCAAATTTGTAAACATAGATTTTTTTTTGACATCAAATTTGGCTTCTTCACTAAAAGCTGTTAGGGAATACAAAATTGTTTTTTTATTGTGGTCGATAGCAAAGTCGCCAATCGGGTGAGACACTTAAAATAATGTCCCTGTACCATATAATGTACATAAAAATTATATTAATGTCTTGACAAAGAAGGCGGAGCCTCAATAAACACAATAAACTGTGATTGGTCAGTACTCATCAAGGATGCCACAGAGGAATCTAATTTTTTTTAACGATGTTGTTAACCAATGGGAAATTTCCGGATTCGTGAGAACAAAGCACAGAGGAATGATAGGTCGGCGCTGTCTTCAAAGGGAAAAAGGAAATTTTTACGCACAATGTTATATTCGTAGGATATTCTTTCGAATCACTTGTGGTCTGCTAAAAAATAATTTTTCAGTACTGTGTGCATTCGTGGAATTTTTATTTAAAAACAGGAAATTTTATTTTTAAAGGTTGCAACACTGTTTAGCACTTACAGTCATGAATAGGAAATTTTGCCATACAGTCAGTAGTCACTTAAGTCTAAGGCCCAGTTTTTTTCCTGCTTGTTAGGGTCACTGGTAAGGTAAACCGATTGTTAGAAGAAAAGTTCGGTTTTTTAACCAATTGTTTGTCTTTCCAACGGAATAAAAGCTGTTTAACAAAGGGATCAATTGCCAAGAAGTGTGTCCAGCTGTTAATTCGCTAACAAGGAGACGAACCGAAACGAACACAAACCGACCGGAAACGATTATTACTACCTATACCTAACCTGTCTTTTTTCTTGCGAATTCATTTGCATTTTCGATTTTTTTCTTCGTCTTATCAAACAATATATAGTAAAGTTTTAATTTAAACCATGATAGAAATAAACGTTTTCGATTCCGACAGTGATGATGATGATATTGAAATTCACAAAAACCGAAAACAAACCGTCGTCGTTTGATTGAAACCCAACAAATAACAAAATAACCTCACAAAAATATTGAAAAGAGACAAGTTTTGATTTAGCTGTATACCGTGCAGAGCTGTGAGTGACTTAAGTAACTAAAATACTAGAATAAAAACTAGATACTTAATAACTTAGTTCTTTTTTGAATCATGTCAAAAGTAACTGTAACTTGGTTACTTTTGAAAAGTAACTTGTATCTAGTTACTTTTTAAGAGTAACTATACACTTAAAAAGTAACTAGATACTATTAAAGTAACTAAGTTCCTTTTAAAGTAACTAAGTTAGTTTTAAAGTAACCAAGTAACTTTTAAAGTTCCTCTAGGATACCAATTATGCACACGTGCCATCCATCAGATGATGACCAAGGGACGATCGGCGGCCGTTAATCAGATTTTCACGAAGGGACGAGCGGCGAGTCGCGAGCGTCAAACAGTACTCTGGTTGGAACGCAAAATTTCTTGGAAGGCATTTTATTATACTTATTCGTTGTTCGAATTAACTTCTTAGTTTAGTTTTCTGATGGTAATAGTGGTAGTCGGTACAGGAAAATGAGTTATCACTACCTGGTAAATGTATGGTATCTAGTTCAAAAGCATCTTAGTTACTTTTAGAGTTTCGTAGTTACAATTAAAATAACTAGTTACTCAAAAGTATCTTAGTTACTTTTAGTAACTAGTTAAAATCAATGTAACTAGTTACTTTAAAAGTATCTTAGTTACTTTTAAATTATCGTAGTTACAATCAATGTAACTAGTTACTGTAAAAGTATCTAAGTTACTATAACTAGTTACTTTAACTAAGTAACTAAGAACTAAGTTACTTTTAGGTAAAAGTAACTATTCCTTATAAGTATCTAGATACATTTGTGAAAAAGTATCGAAAAAGTAACTAGTTACTTTTCTGAAGTAACTTTCACAGCTCTGATACCGTGTGAAATTAGCTGTTAACTGTAACTGTTGGTTGCCTACCGAAAGGTTGAAAAATGGATAAAATACGGACTTCGTGTTTACCAACCAGTTTAAATTTATCTGGCTGTCTAGAAACAGTCACCCTAACAAGCAGGAAAAAAACTGGGCCTAAAGCAAACAGCAAATATTTATGTGGGATTAGAAGAAATAAATTACAATTTTTGCCTTTACACGAAAAATTGGTAAGTCGAATGTAAACATTTGTATTCTAATTCTAGATGTGCAACAGGAGAAAATTGGCCTAGTATAATGTTATCCTGTATAAAAGGCCAAGAGTGTGATCCGAATACCGAAAAGGAAGGCAAAGAATGCGGCTCCAACCTGGCCTACATGTATTTTGTCTCCTTCATCTTCTTTTGCTCCTTTCTTGTAAGTATCGGTCTGTAATACTTGTTCTTTTCATTCGCATCTTCCTGTAATTAACCCCCAAAAAAATAGTTTATATTATTTAAATCAGTGAATGAAGAGACTAAAAGGAACAACCTTCCAGAGACCGGGATAATCATAATAATAAGTTTATTTTCAATATTTATAATATAATACAAATTTTTATTTATCTTCCTCAATAAACTTTTTCTTTGATCCCCCGAAGACGTGCTTGTTAGGGGCAAATCTTAGTATTTAAAATTATAAATATATAGGAATATTAAAATATGTGTTTTAAAAATATTTATTAATATTAGGTATATAAAAGTTAAATTGCAAATAAAAACCTTTGTGTATATTATGTATATAAATATAAACTCAGTTTTTGAAGATATAGGTATAATAAAATTTTGAAAAATATATTATTCATAACAATAATAATTAAAACATTTCCAAAATTTTTTTTAAGTTATCTGTTTTCAATATCCATGCTTTAATTTCGGCTTTATATACAGGGTGTCCCACCGGGAACCGCTTCGATCTATATATGGAAAACTATACATGGGAAAATTTTGAAAATTTGACAGTATGTTAATGCTGATGGGGGTAACCGGGCTAAAATATTTTCATAATTGTGGCACTTCCGGTTACACCGGAAGTAAGTGTCAACTTGCTTATTTTAAATAGAACACCCTATATATTATTACATTTTTGCATTCTACGCAAGATTCTAGGCAGATTTTATATACTATGTCCTATAGCTATATCTAAGCGTTTTTGACATATTTGAATTTTTATGTCAAAAATGACGTTTGCAAGCCTTAAAATAATTTTCAATTTTTTTTATAAAGAAGCCCTATATATTTAATGTAAGTGGGATTCCTTGTTATAAAGGACCTGCTTTAATAGAGTTTTTATAATATTTTAATAACTATTAATACAGGGTGTTTAAAAAATAAGATTCAAAATGAAATTGAAAAAACTGCAAAAAGTCTAGATTTTCAATAAAAACACCTAAATTTTATCATTATTTCTTATTTAGCATTGAAAATAAGGGTAAGTTTGTGTAAGATTGTATATCTCAAAAATTTTTAGTTTTCGAAATATTACCAATTTAGTATTTTTATATGGCGATCTTGCAGCAGATTTTAAGTTCAGTTGCTCCTAGTTGGCTATGACGGCATTGAAGCTGTCACTTGCCATTTGACAATAATAAATTACCATGCCGGGATGCCTAAATTGTACAGAGTCATAGCCAACTAGGAGTAACTGAACTTAAAATCCGCTGCAAGATCGCCATAATATAAAAACACTAAATTGACAATATTTCGAAAACTAAAAATTTTTGAGATATACAACCTTACACAAACTTATCCTTATTTTTAATGCTAAATAAGATATAATTATAAAATTTGAGTGTTTCTATTTGAAAATCCAGACTTTTTGCAATTTATTCAATTTCATTTTTAATCTTATTTTTTAAACAACCTGTATTATTAGTTATCAAAATATTATAAAAAATCTATTAAAGCAGGTCCTTTATAACAAGGAATCTCACTTACATTAAATAAATAGGGCTTCTTTATAAAAAAAAATTGATAATTATTTTAAGGCTTGCAAACGTCATTTTTGACATAAAGGTTCAAATATGTCAAAAACGTTTAGACATAGGTATAGGACATGGTATACAAAATCTGCCTAGAATCTTGCGTAGAATGCAAAAATGTAATAATATATAGGGTGTTCCATTTAAATTAAGCAAGCTGACACTTACTTCCGGTATAACCGGAAATGCCACCATTATGAAAATATTTTAGCCCCGTCGCTCCCATCAGCATTAGCATACTGTCAAATTTTCAAAATTTTTCTATGTATAGTTTTCTATATATAGATCGAAGCGTTTCCCGGTGGGACACCCTGTATTTTTTAAATGAAATATATTTTTTAATTTTTTTTTCAAAATGGTAATTCAATCAATCAATGTACTATCCTAAAGTTAAATGACATAATTAATTAATGATTGTTCGCTTATCTTTCATGTTTTTGTTCCGGGAAAAACCGCACGCTACGTAACTGACCATTTTTCAGCCATCTTTACCAAATTAATCATACTAACATTGAAAGGTCAAATTTTATCATTTTACTTTTTGAATTTTTACAGTGTGAATCTAACTTTTTATGAAGTAAAAAAAACATTTGTCGCCCTAAAATGCTAACCTAAATTTCAACTTTAAACTTCACTTATCAGTAAAGATAATCAAAAGTTATATTTAAAAATTGATTTTATTATTATCTTGCGCCGTACTTCACTATGTACAACAATGAATTTTACTTTTAGATGTTAAATTTGTTCGTTGCTGTCATTATGGACAACTTTGACTATCTTACCAGAGATTCTTCCATTTTGGGAGCGCATCACTTGGACGAATTTGTAAGAATATGGGCAGAATATGATCCAAATGCTACGTAAGTACCTACCTGTTTTTCGCACTGGCCGTGATAGTGCAGAAAATCCGTAATAATTAGTTTCGCGTGCCGGGATAATATTGCATGGCTTTACCGTCGCCATTGAATAAGTCGTTATATACATAACTTAATAACATCAATTAATTGGTTGGTAGCCTCTTCCTTACCGTCTGCTAAAGTGTTTAAATTGAATTTTTCAGTCATGTTTATATAACTGAATATGACTCGCGTTGTCCAAAATTACTCTGGAGATCCGGTTGTACAATAAGAGCTTAAGTACGAGTTTTGTAAAGCACGTCCTAAGATGCACTCGGTTCTGCTGAGCTTTCATTCTTCAGGTACGTTGTCAATTTTCTAGGCTTAAACCAAATTAATGACTAATGATAACCCAATAAAACACATCTTATAAATTCTTTTTCTACGACCGTACGTTTTAACCCATTTTCCCGTACGCATTTTAGTTTTGAAAGTGTCACTTTCCCGCACTAGTGCGGGAAAGTAAAATAATGCAAATTTTGACCTTATTAGATAGTTTTTTACTTCGGAAGTTATAACTATTGTTACAACAGGTAAATAAATATTTACGAAATAGTCCATCAAATAAAATCTACATCTTTTCTAGCTTTTTGTTGCATTTTTAATTTTTTGAAAATATAAAATAATGAAGATATTTTTATATAACCCTGTACATTCTTTAAAGTAATGTCACAAACAACTATCAAACCACCGGGTTTGATATCAGTTGCTATGATAACCCAGGCTTGTAATTGTTACTAAAACGTCAAAATTGTTCAAAGCGTCTTCGAAGTGACCGAATACAATCTTCTTCTAAATTAAACCACATTAAACCGAATCCGAAGCAATAATATTAATGGATTCATCCGACGAAGAACTTCCCGAAGCCATTTTGAAGGCTGCAGATAAAGCTAATTCCGATCTGTTACCTGCCAAGTCCAGACTAAAATATGAAAAGCAATACGACCATTTTGTTACATGGTGTAAGGAGAAATTATTTATAATAATTAGTAGTTTTTAGTTAAAGTTTTGTATATGTATGTTGAAATAAAATAATTTTTGAAAAATGGTTTGGTATACTTTTTGTATATACGGTCGTAGAAAAAATAATGTTCCTAACTCATGCGTAAAGTGTCTTTCCCGCCCTTGACCGCTTGCCCGAACTCCGCTCCGCGTCGTTCGGGTCAACTGCAGTCGCGTGCGGGGGGGAAAATAACTATTTTTGACTTTAAAATTTGTGGTAATAAAATATCTATATCTAAAAAGTTATGAATGCGAATGATGAGGTTGAACACATTCTGAATTTAACAGACGAATCGGATGATGAAGATTTTATGGATGTACTAGAAACTATAGAAAACTTTTGAAGGCGGCCCCAAAACTACAGACCGAGACCTCATATTAAAATTTTCGTAATTAAATTTAGTCTCAATGTTTTCTAACATTCTATTTTTTCTCTATTAGTAATATAATCATTTTTTTATATTCCAAAATACATTTAAACTCCTTAACAAATAGCAGACTATCTTCTTTGAAGGAAAAATTTGCAGATAGTTTTGTGTTAGAATACATGCATGAAGTAGCTGCAAATTGTAAATACCCCAAACTTTGACAACAAATAAAGTTTGATGGTTTTTTGACAGCGTAACCATTGCCAGCATGGTAATTTAATTATCGATCCCACCTGTGCAGTGTAATTAGAAATTGAATATACAACAGAATTACCTTTTTAAACCAAGTTTAACTTTAGGTCGAGCTTTGAGAAACTCGTACTTAAGTTCTAATTATACAACCGGGCCTTAATCTCTAACATATAAATATGAATGATAGAAGAGTTTTGGACTTGCATTGTCTATGTCTATATTTCTTTAACTCTTTGATATCGAGTTCTTCTTAACCAAAACAATTTCTACCTTCGATCTGGAGTCTCGCGCCTTGCTTTCAGCTCTTATTTTACCTTCTTATAAATAAAGAACTAGTTTCTTGTGTACAATTTTATTGAACTCACCTAAATATATTCTATTTAATAAATTACAATACACTTATACCGAGCTGCATGAAGATTTCATTCAAGAATTAACTAATAATTAGACAACTTTGACTATGACATAAATAACATAATAGAGAAGTTTTGGATTTACATTATTTTTATTTGTTTTAAATCACAACGTTTCAAGTATCTCTATAAAAAAGCAAAAAGGGACACAACCATTATTTCTTGTTAATGGAGTATCTGAGAGAATTAGAAGACTAGGACAACGATACATTAATACGGCATTCAGCTCGAGAGACACTAAGAATCCTCCTGACAAAGACGAAACCAACAAGTTTAAAAAAAAAGAAAAACTGTGTGTATACCGGTTCCCTTGCAAATGTGACCAATCTTGTATTGGTGCCACTAAGACCACTCGAATCATATTATGTGGACAAAAATTAAAATCTTGTATAAGAAACCACGCTGGAGGAAGAGTTCAAGGAAGCTGCTACAATATACCAAAACCCAGGTTGTTTTAGTAAGCCTTCCTAACTTTGAATATAAGAAACATCTGGAAACCTTTAAATATAATCTAAGAAACATACCGTTCAGGAACTAAACGCATGACTGCACCCATCTCAGGTATGCGTTAGTGAGTTGAGTTACAGTACTTAAATAGTACTGACCTGAAGAAGACTGAAGATGTTTAATAACTGCATTGTTGTAATTTGAAACAAAGACAATGCAAGTCCAAAACTTCAAAAATCATTGTCTAAAACAGATATTCGTTTTTTCTGTAAATAAAAAAGAGAATTATAATTGATGTAATTTACATTTTAGGGGTAAAATTCATTTTACTGAAATGTACGATATGCTTAAAAATATGGACCCACCGTTGGGGTTTGGAAACAAATGCCCGAACCGATTGGCTTATAAAAAACTGATCAGGATGAATATGCCGGTCGATGACGAAGGAAAAGTATATTTTACCACCACGTTGTTTGCGCTAATCAGGGAAAATCTAGCTATCAAAATGAGAGCAGGTAAGAAATAGTACATTGTGCAACAAGTACCAGAATTACCTAGTACTGAAATAGTATATTACATAACAAGTGATGAAAGTGATACTTCTCAAACGAGGAGATACGAGGCGTCAGCCGAGTGCAGAAATTCTCCGAGTTTTAGAATAATCACTTTCCACGAGTAATGTACACTATTTTTCCTACGACCACAAGAATTATTAAAAAAACCTTTGATTTGTGAAAAAACTATTTCATCGCTAGTGTTGGTAAAAGAAATATCAACACTAGTGTTGAAATTAGCATACTTAGGATTATGTTCCACTTATTATCTGGTTTCATAGTTTGTCAATAGGCTTTTCCTTTATTTGTAGTTTAACTTTTTCATTTTTTCATATTTTATATATCACAGGAAGAACTAATCCTGGATTGACTTCTAGATTAACCAGAATGAAAAATTTTAAATTTAATCAAGGAAAGATGCATTAAACATAAATTTAAAAAACCCAACTAACAAGGAAGATTTGAATTCAAAATAATTCTATAAATTATTTAATGTTTTTATAAAAAAAAAGTCAAATACACCTGATGGGATTTGAACCTGTGACCTTGCGATATGTAGGCTCTATTCTCTACGCTATCGCTACCAATAAAGATTTGTTGTATATTTATTATACATGACACTCTCTTCAGCAAGATTTATTTTTTCTGGTAATAAATTTTCCAGTACATTATTAATATTTTTTATAATTTCAGAGGGCGGATTTTCACACTTTAATTCTGAATCACTCGACAAATACATGATGAATAATTTATAATAACTGCTTTCTAAAATTTGTTATTTTTAATAAATAGGGGTGGTCTGTCAAATTGGCACCATATGTTTAAATTAAATAGTGCGCATTTTATTTCAACACGCGTATGATATACGGCGCTTTATAACCAAATTACCCGTGCTTTCTTTCTCATTTTCATAGGTGGTCGTAGGAAAAATCTATAAATACCTCGGTTGAGAAGGCCCTTATTGTCCTAGGTATATAATATACTATACTTAACCACAAATGTTAAATAGTGTACTACAACAGACCGAACGCGACAGACCGGGCAGGCGCTATTATTAAGGTATCGAGGTCTCGCTTGGTTTGTTATCGTTTGAATTCGGACTTATTGTGTTGTATTGTAGCGGAAGATATGGACCAAGCCGACGCTGAACTCAAAGAGACAATCAAAAACATATGGCCGCTGCAGGCCAAGAACATGGTCAATATTTTGGTGCCTCCTAGTAGCGATCTAAATGCAGGAAAATTAACAGTGGGCAAAATATACGGAGGTCTACTTATTTTGGAAAGTTGGAGGAGTACACGGTTTGGTCAAATAGAACCCACTGGATTACCGGTAAGTTTTGAGATTTTTCTTTTAAGTTCAAAACAAAACTTAACTTGGCTATAATACTTTTGTTGGTATCTTATAAAATTGGCTCGCTTTTTTCATGGTACGAGTTGCTCTAACACTACTTGTATCTGTTGGTATTTAAGTATATATCATATTCTAAGCACAGCATACGTTAAAATATAGAGTATTCACGGTGGGTCTTTACCTGTGCATGATCATGTAAAAGTCAATATATTCTATTTCAGAAAGATGTAGAGTAATAAAATATCATTAGGTATGCAGGGACTACAGAGTGACCCAACGAGTCGCTTTCATAATTTGGCATTGATCTCATTGCAAAATTATTTATTTTCATCAAGTGCAGGTAGTACCACTCGGGATTGGATTAATTTAGGGGTTTTGCCTATTGTTATCCATTCACAAACACTGAAAATGGTTTGACAAATGCGTGCATTATGTACACAGTATTTGGTGCACTTATTTTTTATTAAACATTATGAAAAAAATACAAATACAGAAATAGAATTATAAAAAATCATAATATTCTTCGTCATCTGGTGAACTGTCATCTCCTCTTGACGTTATAAATAACGAGTCGACGGTCCGATCGATCAGGTGGTCAAGATCCCACATTTTCTCCTCTTCTTTAATGACATGATTGACTGCTTTTTGTCAGTTCTCTGGTGTTACTTCCTTAATGGCTTGATCAAACAGTAGCTTAACGTCTTTTATTTTGAATGACGTGCTGTGTCTTGCTTCAAATCCTTTTACTTGCGCCCTTATAGTTCGCAATGACATGGCGGTGTGCGCAGCACAGTTACACTATGTTTTTCAGCTATATCTTCCACGGTATATTTTATAAAACGATGTTTGTGTAATTTTGCTATAGCTAATAGTTCCATCTTTATCAAATTATCTTTTTTTTTTTTCTTTGGTTCGTTATCATTAATAATTTAATGCACAAAATTTACTCTGCGCCTATGCCCGATACCGAAATTAAGCCGAACTGGACGGAATTTACCGCTTTATTACTTTACACCTTTCTGAAATAGACTATAAAATATATAAATAAAGTTTTAATTCGGAAAAAAATTGTCCAATCAAGTCTAAGTTTATAAAAAGTATAATAGATGTGCCTAAAATTCTAAATACAAGATGTTTTAACTATAAATTTAACAGACGATTCAAAATCACTAGGCACAATATTTGTATTAAGAAAATATACATGAATAATCAATTTTTTAACATAATTCTTTTTTGGAGGAAAGAAAATCCACCGGACCTTGACAACTTTTTAATTTTGCAGAATATCGTACGAAATTGGCAAGTTAATTTTGTAAGACAACCTGCCATAACATTTTTTGTATCTTATCAGTGTAATCTATCCCATAATTCACATGTATTAAACATAAACAAAATAAAAGGACCGGAAGATAGCGTTCATTGGAAGTATACTGTTCATATTCTGGTCTTGTTATTTTGTTCCATGACACTCTTACTTCTATTACTTCTACCTACATTGTAACATTATCATTACTAATCGACATATTACTCTATTACTGTTATGTTTTCAACTATGTTACAGGTACCGCAAACACTTTTTCGTGTTTATTTACCTATCTAAACTCAACCTTATACAAATTTACTTTTGTAGCCTCTGTCATTTATTACTTAGATGTAATTTATGTATTATGTATGATTTGAGCAATTATTATCTTGTAAACCAATTGTTACTCTGCGCAGAGATAGAGATTTGTGTATATGTTACCGGCCAAACCCGATTTCAGGATAAACTAGATTTGCCTAGGCCTGTTCGGGTTTGTTCGGGTTTGTTAGGGTTTGTATATTGTTTGTGTATAATAAACCTAAACAAACCCAAACAGACCCGACCAGACCCAAACAACTTTGAGGAAAAACTAGTTTGGCCTAGGCCAAACTAGTTTATCCTGAAATCGGGTTGGGCCGGTAACATATATACCTCAGAAACGGTGAGAGATATGAAGATAATTAAAAAGAGAGTGTTTTGGGATTTATTCACTTGCTAAAGAAAATTGCAAATATTCTGAAAAAAAAATTGTAACTGAGGTTTTTTAGACATTCACAAACAGAATAATTTTTTTGTTTTGAATACGAATCTTGAGTAAATATGGCTTTAAACACTCTTGGGCCTCTTAAATAATAAACATATTTTTTTAACTTTTCGTTACTATAAATCCTTGTCAATACAGTGGCGGCTCGCGGTCTAAAAAGATGGTGAAGAACTAGATATAGTGCGGGTACTTAAACAAACATTGAATAAAAACCCGTGTAACAAAACGTCTCTCTTATCCTCATCTGTCCAACGACTGAATGGAGTTTCCAACAAATTACAAACTATATCATTAATTGGGTTCATTTTTAAAACACACAACTAAGTAGGTACGTACACTACTGAATTAACTGAAAAATAAACACGAAACTTTTTAATCACACAGTAAATCACGTAACAACGATATCTATAACCGTAAGTTTCGCGAAGCCTCAAAATAAATACCTTAAGGTTAGGCGAACCAATGCTAAAACAATGGTGCATGCGACTGATCTATTTTTAAATTGCCCTTCATCATAATGCAAATTGTTACATGCTGTTTGCGTGACTGACGTCACGTAACCATAGCAACGGTGAATATCAAAGCCATGTTGGGCGTTGGGTTTTCACTTGCTTTGAGCTAACGGACACGGCCGGTTGGGGCGCGCCAAAATGCACGAGTGTTTATAGTTATTGTCCATCGGAGTTAATCGTGACTCTATTTTGCATAGCCACATTCGGATTAAATTGATATTATTAATTCAAACATAATAATTGTTTAAGGGCTAAAATGGTAGCTTTATTGGTACATTAATATTTAATATGGTCGAAAAACTGCACCTACTTCACCTGACGAGCCGCCCCACTGTGTCAATAAAAAAAATAATGTTTGCTATAAATTTATTATTTGTCTATATAAAAGCTTAAACATAAATGATAGTCATAAATAAATATAAGATCAAGCTTGACACTACAAAGCACTGTGTGGATTCAACTGCTTTCGTATATCTTACAGTTTTTGAGATTCCCGATGTGCGTACACTATTAGTAGCACTATGTTGTGTACCAGAACACTTATTATTAATCATAAAACACCTATTAGAATTTCATATTAATGTTTCAAGTGTTTTATAAACATTTAACTGTTTTTTCGAAGCCTAAAACGTAGTTTTTTAGGACAGTAAATAACTAAAATATATTTAAACTAAACTTTGTTTTATTCAAAAATCTTTGTTTTAGATAATTATGAATGAAAAATAAGTGACAGAGGCCCCAAAAATAATATTTTGTTTAGTTGTATTATTTTTCAGTGTGTCTACAAGTTTTTATGTGTTTAGTTCAAATTGTACGATGTTGTGTGCTCTTGTTAAATTTATTTAATTTTATTGATTTCTACGTTTTTAGAAAAAACTCTTATGTTTTTATATCTCTGTTATTATATCTTTGTTTTAGAGAAAATATTATATATATTCGAAAACATAGATACAGTGTTTAGATATTGATAGCTATATTGGGTGGATTATATAAAGTAATGCTTACGAATCTTGAAACATTCTCATAGATGTATATGTTACCGGCCAAACCCGATTTCCTAGGCTTGGCCTTGGCCAAACTAGTTTATACTAAAAGTTGTTCGGGTCTGGTCGGGTTTGTTCGGGTTTGTTTAGGTTTGTTAGAATACGAACAAACCCTAACAAACCCGAACAGGCCTAGGCAAATCTAGTTTATCCTGAAATCGGGTTTGGCCAAACTAGTTTATTCTGAAATCCGGTTTGGCCGGTAACATATACACTATTTAACAAAAAATTTACTTCAGGAGGAACATCTTAAGAGTCCTAAAAGATTGAATAGTTCTATGCGCAAATTTGAAAGTGTATTTTTAAAAATATTATAAGTACACACAAAAATGTACTTTTTCGTATTACCAACAATGTTTCAATTATTTTATTAATATGCATACCTAAAGAATGTATTTCAGATTGTTCTTTTTAGGACAGAATATTTGATACCCCGTATAGTTATCTTAAACCGTTAGTCTACACTACATAGTTTTAGACATATCTTACTTCCTTCCACAAATTACCAAAACTCTTAGTAGATCCCCCTTTAATAAGCTCGATTCGATGTATTTAAAACATCTTTTTAGATCAAAAATGTTAAACTTTGACTAATACATTTTTGACATTAATGATACCCAAATATTTATTAACTTTTTTGACAGATTAAATTACTCGCTAATAGCTTTTTGATTCTATATACCGTATTCTAGTCAAGAAGGTACTAAAATTTGTTATATGTTGAAGTGAAAATTTACTGACAGTAAAATAAAAGTTCTTACGTCAAGATCACAACCTTAACTAAACCTAGTATGTAATTAGAAAATGGCAAATACTGCTTCGTAATTGGTACACGCGATCATAAAGATTACATTGCTGGTGGCATTTAACGGGTGACTCAATACTTATTGCCCACAACCGCCATATTGAACTACGTGGTTTGTATTCCCTAATGCTCAAAATGTTTGACGTATGACAGTTACCGTGTGTCACCCATCAACTGAATTCATCCTATCTAAAGCGCAATAAGAATTGGCGTTGAATGCACTATCTTTCTCTACTTTTTACATTTTAAAGGTCCCCTAATTCTTCAAAATCAGTATTAGATTTGTGGTAAAGCCTTGGCTTGGAACTTGAATGCGTAAGATACGAAACACCCCAAACAGTTTTCATTGCATTTAAATGGGGACTACGTAGAGGCCATGGTAAAATGGTAATTTGTTCCTGTTTCGCCCATTCCCTTGCTGTTGGGCTGTGTGAATGGGACAGTTATCATGCTGATAAATAAAATTTCTTTCTGGAAAATGCACTTAGGCCAGGTTTGGCCCATTGTGCTTGACCTGTTTGGTTGTTACATCCACTCCGTGATCCCAGGTCCTTGCACTAGTTTGTGTAGGTCAACTGGGGAGAGAGTAAGGATGTGCCCTGGTTCCAGTTTTGGTTGCCCGAGTATTTGTTGCCTCTTCCGATCTAGTGACTCGCAATGGCAAACTATGTGCTGTACCGTTCATTCTGTGCAAATGGTTCTTGACAGCCATGTGTCCTGTCAGAATTTCTGTAATGGATCTCAGCTGGTTCCTATTCATTTAAAGCAGCTGTTTCGTAAGTCTTGGGGTTGGTTCCCCAATAAAGCTTTTGCTGTGATGTAATCCCTGTCTATTGCTTTAGTGGATTCACTCCTGATCCATCGCTTTATGGTATCCCGTACTGTGCCACCGTGTTCTAGACCAGTGAATATATTTTCAGAGCATTTCCTTGCAAGTTCATCGACTTTTTCATTTCCTGTAATACCTTCGTGTCCTGGTACCCACTGCAGTATTACCTTATTTACTTTTACCAGTTCCTCTTGACATTATCATACCAGTTTTAAGGTTACCTTGTTGCGTATTAGGCAATCCAACGATGTGTCAGAATGGTAGCTGGATGGCAAATACCGCTTTGTAATTGGTACACGTGACTCTAAAAATAATATTGCTGGTGGCATTTAGCGGGTGACTCAATGCTTTTTGCCATCCAACCGCCATATTGAATAACGTGGTTTGGATTCCCTAATTAGCTATCTAAGAGCTGCTTGACTGTCAGAATATATAAAATTTTAGTGGTAGGTGAATGTGCACTGTGGTTCACCCCCGCCATTCGTTTGTAGTCGAAATAATAATTTTTGATCTAAAAAACTGAGCTGTAAGTATTATAAATGAGAAAACGACGCACAAATACAGACAGATGAAAATCAGTATTGTTCCTAATAACACCAATAATTACCTTACCTGTCAATATTCTGTCATTTTTATTTCCTTTCAGGGATTCGGAAATAGCCCATCTGCAAATATTGCGGTAGTATAAAATTGTTGAATTTCACTTTTTATTCACACTTTTTCACAGTTTTTTTAAATATATTTTTTATTATTTTAATCATATGCGTATTGAAAATATGAAATCGCTTGCCTATCAAAACTATGTTAAGAATTAATTAAGCTTTAATATTGAGGACTAGTATCACTTTGGGCCAGTAAAAACAATAATAATTAAAATTTATTTTATAAAATGATACGGTTATTACTAAAAAATCTTACATGGTCATTAATGATGTCATTATGACATTATTAATAACTATATAATGTATTATTGTCTATACAGTGTGTCCAAAAAAGTATGCAACATATGTAAAAGTTTTTTATTACCGATTTCTCAGAAAATTTTATTCTTGATAAAAGTTGGTGCATGCCTTAAAACCATAAATGCATATTTCACATTTTACCTGCGGCTAATAGTAAGGAAGCAAATGCCATTTTTTCGAAATTGCATTAAGAGTAAAGTACCTTAGTTATTAAAAATACAGCAAAATTTTATATGGAAATGTTATTGCAAATTAAAAACATAGCCCAAATGCGAAATTTGAGTTACGTGTCTCAATTTTTGTTTTTTTTCTAATCTCTAATTTTATATGCATTTTTTTAAAGTAGGTTTTTGGACTTTAGCGTACTGGGTGAAAATGACAAATAAATTAGTAGTTATTTCCAGTACTATGAATAGGGTTGAATTTTATTATAATTTAGTTTCGAACGGAAGTTGTCTAAAATGTGTTTAAGTAGGCGTGCAACACGCTTATATCTAAACCGACCCGGTTCATTGAAAAGTTTTTAAAAGTTTGCAACTACTTAATGCATTTTTATTATAAACCCACGTTTAAGTTATTTGATAAATATATTAAAATTGCATAAACGAAAAATCGACCAGAGGCGTACCGTTTAGGGGAAATTAGAGATTAGAAAAAAAAAATAAAAATTGAGACACGTAACTCAAATTTCGTATTTGGGCTATGTTTTTAATTTGCAATAACATTTCCATATAAAATTTTGCTGTATTTCTAATAACTAAGGTACTTTACTCCTAATGCAATTTCGAAAAAATGGCATTTGCTCCCTTACTATTAGCCGCAGGTGAAATATGCATTTATAGTTTCAAGGCATGCACCAACTTTTATCAAGAATAACATTTTCTGAGAAATCGGTAATAAAAAACTTTTACATATGTTGCATACTTTTTTGGACACACTGTATATTACTGTACTAATTAACATTTTTCCTACGAGCGTGCGCAAAGTAGTACTTTGCGCACGCATTTTTGTGTGCAAAGTTACACTTTTCCGCACTAGTGCGGATAAGACTTTTATCCGCACTGGGTGCGGAAAAGTAAAACTATTCAAAAATCTCCTTGGTAGGGAATATTTATATTTATTTTAGTAGCTGTAAACTATTTTATGGCAATGTGAGAAGCCGTTGCAAGAGTATTCTCTTTTATCTTTTAATCGTAATTCCCGATATTTGTATTTCAGCTTAAAACGAAAAAAACTGTATTTTTTAAATACCTCGTATAGTGATAAATGATTATAATATTGCCAAGCAACAATAAATGTACATGTCGATTTTGACACATGATGTCAGATTTTTCCTCAGTTTCTATGTCCACAAGAATCTACAAACACCGACACTTTTATTTTTATCAAATCATAAAAAGGCTTAAACACTGTTAAATAAATTATCATATTTTTATTTTTGTTGTTATCTGATATGAAGCTCGTAGGAAAAATGTTGTTCCTAACAAGTGCGCAAAGTGCTTTTCCGCACGCAAGAACTTATCCGAACTCCGCTTCGCGTCGTTCGTCCAACTGTACTTGCGTGCGGAAAAGTATCACTTTGCGCACTTGTTAGGAAAATAACTATTTATTGATAGTGATCAGTGATCATGCAACGACTTTATGAATCTTATCTATAAAATCATAAAGAGTGATCTCTATAAACGTGTTATTATTTTATTTTTTAGATCTCTCTTAATATATCTGAAATAAGTTTTAATATTCATTTTGATTATTGTACAAAGGCGAAATATAAAAGATATATATATAAGTACGTATATGATTGCTAGATTATTATAATTTTTTCTAGAAATATTTTTCAAAGTTCTCATTCATAGTACAGTATCCTGTTTGTAGTTTAGTTTTTTTGTAATTGCATTGTTTTTTTTTTTAAATTAATTTTGATTTTTTGTTGTTATATTTAATACTTTTTATGTTTTTAAGGGAGATAAAATACCTTTTCCACTGTTTTTAAACTTTTCTCAGAATTTGTCACAAAGTTTCTATATTACCAGTCGATTTATTGGAAACACTTCTTTTCCCATATTTGTGTTACTCTACTACTCATATCTTCCTAGTAAATTATTACACTTTGGCATATAATTTACTTACAAGAGTTGTCAAATAAGTTTTAAATATTGCTAATATTTCAAACAGTACTGCATATATGTTTTTTACCTCACACGGCGAGGCAAGGGCCTGTCGACATATTAAGCACCGGTTCCCGCAGATCACCGATGTTAAGCTGTGTCGAGCGCGGTTAGTACTTGGGCGGGTGACCGCTTGGGAACACGGCGTGCTCTTGCCTCAGGGAAGAGTGTAAAATGAATCGACACCTAGCCATCCTATTCACGCCGGACAGGCCGGATGAGATCGGATATCTCGTAGGATGAAGGTGCCGTTTCACACTCCCCAGTCGGTAGATCACATTTGTGGTCGATGACCGGTTCAAGATGGCCTACGTAGTCGGCTAAACGTAAAACAAAAAAAAAACCTTACACGGCCATATATTTAAAAAAAGAATACCTAGCAAGCATTAAACCGTTTTTGTAATTTAACGGGGTTAGTCACTTTCTTGTTTTAAATAAAGCATCTTATATATTTTTGAAGAATCAAATGGTCCCGTAATTTAACAAAAGCTACTTTAAAAGATGTTCAAAAAGTTTGCCATTGTTATTTAGGCAATAGCCAAGTGTGTCCACAAATTTAAGCGAAACGTTGTCAAAAAGTCCAGAGACATAAGGTATGGGTATCTGGCAGACCACTCACTTATCCTCTGATTTATTTATTACATTCCAAACGACGCAGTTGTATATTAAAATGGGTGAGGGCGCCATCCTGTTGAAACCAAATATAATTCATCATTCGGCCCGGATAAAGAATTTGTAATTATTATGCTTGCTAAATTAATGTTTAAATAAAAAAAATGGATTTAGTAGTGTTTGAAAAACTCGCAATATTCTAGAATTTTTGACACCCTGTATCACTGATCTAGTGATTATAAAAGTAACTCTCAGTACACTAAATAGATTTTATTCCAATATTTTGGTTCCAAGACAACAATATACTATTACTTTGACAGTTCATATTAAATACGTCAGGTTAGTAATTCTTTTGATTAATTTATTTTTAAATTCTGGGTGTTCAAGACTAAGGTGGCCAAAGTTGCTCGTTTTCTATTATAAGAGCAGCAAATTTAGTTAAAACGACATATAAAAAAACAGATTTATTATATTCCTTGCTAACAATAATGCCGACTTTATTTTGAACTCCCTTTATATTTTTTCAATATTTTTTTATGCACTTTTTACCTTTTGCTGACTACAGGTTTTACCTTGTAATTCTAGCTCCTTTTAATAATTCCGCCATTTCTACTATTTTTATGCATCTCTCTGTTATGTGCAAGTTTATTCTGTCCAAGGCTATATTCTGTATATATCTTATGGCTTAAAAAATAGTACTCACAATGAAATTTTGAATGTAAATATCTTTGTAGCACCTATTAATAGACAGACTCAAAATCTCAGTATACCAATTATTTAGAAAATATAAATAGTATATTACATAATAAGTGATGAAAGTGATACTTTTCAAACGAGGTGATAAATAGCACGAGGCATCAGCCGAGTGCGAAAATTCTCCGAGTTTTAGAATAATTACGTTTACACGAGTAATGTACACTATTTTTCCTACGACCACAAAGAATTATTAAAAAAGCCTTTGATTTGTGAAAAAAATATTTCAATACTAGTGTTGACATTATCATACTTAGGATTATGTTCCACTTAATAACTGGTTTCTGTTTGTTAATAGGCTTTTCCTTTAGTTGTAGTTTAACTTTTTCATTTTTCCATATTTTATATATCATAGAAATAATTAATCCTGGATTGACTTCTAGATTAACCAGAAAAAAAAATTTAATTTAATTAAGGAAAGATGCATTAAACATAAATTTAAAAAATCCACCAACAAGGAAGATTTCAATTCAAAATAATTGTATAAATTATTTAATATTTTTATAAAAAAAAGTCAAATACTCCTGAAGGGATTTGAACTTGTGACCTTGCGATCTGTAGGCTAGAGCTCTATTCTCTACGCTATCGCTACCGATAAATATTTGTTGTTTAATACATGATACTCTCTTCAGCGCAGTTTTTTCTGATAATAGATTTTCCAGTATATTATTAAAAAAATTTATAATTTCATGGCGTATTTTCTCACTTTAATTCTGAATCACTCGACAAATACATGATAAATAAGTTACAATTTCTGCTTTCTAAAATTTGTTCTTTTTAATAAATAGGGGTTGTCTGTCCAATTGACACCATATGTTTAAATTAAATAGTGTGCCTTATTGTTATTCAACACTAGAGTTGAAGTATTTTTTTTCAACACGCGTGTGATATACGGCGCTTTCTAGAAAAATTAACTGTGCTTTTTTTCCCATTTTCATAGGTGGTCGTAGGAAAACTTTCACCTTTGTAATTTTCTGTTTTTTACGAATAACCTCGGCAGTAACATACCTCAACTCCAAATGGATTATCTTTAGCTTCGACATATCTCGAACCGTTTATGAAGATGAAGCTTGAAAGTATTATGATTGGGGTTCGAAACGTTGCTATTCAATTAAAGTTTTATTGTTTTATTACACATATGGTCTACTATGCTACATTAAAAAATACAAGTTTGTATTTAAAAAAAAAACATACCTGATGATGGCACCCGAAAAACGAAACAATCAAATTAATTTCTGATGATAACAACAAGTTATAAAAATAGAACAATAAACGAAAAAAAGTAATTTAAATTAGAAATCTTCGATACATCTCTTTTAATTTGGTGAGAGTCGAATTCTGCCAAAGAAATTTACATATCAATGACAACAAGAATTTTTTACGTTAACATATTTAGGGGTATTAGTCTATGGAGTATTGTCTTTCTGTTAACTTTTCTTAGTGTATGACTATTATTGTATTTTTTGATTTTAGGTATCTTGTGCATGAATTTTTCTCGTTACTCGTCTGTTTAGGTTTTTTCAATATTTTTAGGTATTTCTTGGGCATGCGTACTTTTAGAAAATCATTTTCCATTTCTTTTGTGATTTTAAGAGTAAAGTATAGTCATTTTATTTTGTGAGCAATATTTCTTATCCTTTTCGCTTTGATCAAAAAGGGGCCAAATACCCGTCTTTGAGTAGCAATTACTTTCTTCTTTTATAACTTTATATATTCAAACTTGTTTTCCTGTAAATTGTAGGTCATTATGCTTCAAGTATGGGTTATTGACCGATTTTTGTATAAAAGCAAAAAGCAAATAAATATTGATCAAAAACGAAATGGCGAATGCGTCACTAGACTCTTAAAAAACAAATTATTTTTCTAACAATGGTAAAATATTGTTAGGAAAAAATATGAGCCGTTTCGAAAGGTCTCATAATATGGGAAATTTTTGTATTAACGATTTTTTTTAAATTTAACTTTTTCAGTGTCTTTTACTTAAAAAAAAATTAAAGCGATCACGTGGATGTCATAATTTGTAATTAAGATTCAATCAAAAATCTTACTTGTTAAATTTAAAATAGATCTACAGGGTGTCCCAACGGGAAACGAATCGATCTATATATAGAAAACTATACATAAGAAAATTTTGAAAATTTGACAGTATACTGATGCTGATGGGGGCGACCGGGATAAAATATTTTCATAATGGTGGCACTTCCGGTTATACCGGAAGTAAGTGTCAACTTGCTTTTTTTAAATAGGACACCCTATATATTATTACATTTTTGCATTCTACGCAATATTCTAGGCAGATTTTGTATACCATGTCCTATACCTATGTCTAAACGTTTTTGACATATTTGAGTTTTTATGTCAAAAATGACGTTTGCAAGCCTTAGAATAATTATCAACTTTTTCTATAAAGAAGCCTTATTTATTTAATTTAGGTAGGATTTCTTGTTATAAAGGACCTGCATTAATAGATTTTTTATAATATTTTGATAACTTTTAATACAGGGTGTTTAAAAAATAAGATTAAAAATGAAAATGAAAAAACTGTCAAAAGACCAGATTTTCAAATGGAAACACCCAAATTTCATAATTATTTCTTATTTAGCAATAAAAATACGGGTAAGTTTTAATAAGATTGTATATCCTAAAAATTCTTAGTTTTCGAAGTATTGCCCATTTAATATTTTTATATGGGGATATTGCTGCAGATTTTAGGTTCAGTTACTCTTAATTGGCTATGACGGCGTTGAAAAACAATCAAATGCTAAGAAAATCTATGAAGCTGTCACTTACACTTACCATTTAAACATTATTAATAAGCACATTGTGATGGCTTCTGTTTTTGCGGATATCGAATGGCAAATGTGACATGATATAACTTTATCACATTCTCCATAAATAATTAATAAGTTTAAATAATCTTCGTTTGTATAATTTAAGCGCCCGGGAATGATTATTAATAATGTTAAGTGACAGTTAAGTTGGCAATATTTCGAAAACTAAGAATTTTTGGGATATGCAACCTTACACAAACTTACCATTATTTTTAATGCTAAATAACAAATAATTATAAAATTTGGGTGTTTCCATTTGAAAATCTGGACTTTTGACAGTTTTTTCATTTTCATTTTTAATTTTATTTATAATTGTATTAATAATTATCAAAATATTATAAAAAATCTATTAAAGCCGGTCCAAAACAAGTAATCCCACTTAAATTAAATAAATAAGGCTTCTTTATAAAAAAAATTGATAATTATTCTAAGGCTTGCAAACGTCATTTTTGACATAAAAATTCAAATATGTCAAAAACGTTTAGACATAGGTATAGGACATGGTATACAAAATCTGCCTAGAATCTTGCGTAGAATGCAAAAATGTAATAATATACCGGGTGTCCGCGAAAGGTGGTTCGCCCCTATAACTTTTTTGGCTTTGAAGATATTGGAATGAAATTTGGAGAATGTGTATACGACATAAAATTACATTTTTTGACGGGTAACTCAATTCTATGGCACTTCCGGTTTAACCGAAAGTGACATAAACTTTCGATTTTTAAATGGGACGCCTGGTATATTTTTACTTATTTTATCTCCACATGACATTCTAAACACAATCATGTGTCACTTGTCACTTTGTGTCACCAAAAAAAAATTTTTTTTTTCATTTTTTTTTTAAATCTAGAGGGCTATGAATTCGTTTAAATTACTAATTTTGTCTTATAATCTTGAGTAAAATACCAATTTACTCTTTTTTGTCAAAAACCAATCTGCTGTGTAAAATTCAATTTTTAAATTTGTATAAGTCATTTTTTTCAAATGGCAACATAGTGGTTCACCCGGTTAACAAAAGAGAGCATTTTCCTACGATTAATTTGATACCAAACACTTATGGGTTTTAAACAAACTTTCGTTTAAAATACTGGTAAAATATAACGCTAACATTTTTCTAAAATGAACGGTCTTCAGAGAATGAAATATTATTTAAATGAATCGAGTAGGCCTGTGAAATAAAAACATGAAGCTGTCATGAAAAAAAATTACGGCCTGTCAATATCTTATTGCATATCGCTTCGGCAACAGTACGTTATTGTTTAAAAACATGGAGAATAATAATATTTATACAAGTAGTGAAAAAGTTGATATGTTATTAGTTTTCGGAGAGTGTAGGCAAATCTCAACTAATGCTGCACGTCTTTACGCACAGAGATATCCAGATCGGCATCACCCAACCCGGCACTATTTCCCAAAAGTGGTTCAGCAAATGCGAAATGGACCTAATAATAATGAAAACATTAAATTTGTTGTGAGCGAAGAAAAAGAAATAGACGTTCTGGCATACGTACAAGTACATATCAACGCGTCCGTCAGAGAGATCGCGCTAGAATGTGATATTTCTAAGTCTTCTGCAAGTAAAATTTTAAATAAACATGGATATCACTCATATAAATACCAACTACACCAGCACCTGTACGGAAACGACAATGAAAGGAGACTTAGCTATTGTAATTGGTTTTTAGAAAAATATTTAGAGGATAACACATTTCCCAATAAAATTCTTTATACTGACGAAAGCCGTTTCACTAATTTGGGACATTTTAACAGAAATAACAAGCGATATTGGTCTCAAGAAAATTTACACTTGATGCAGGAAGGAAATTTTCAAGAACGGTTTGGTTTCAATTGTTGGGTTGGGATTTTAGGGGACAGAATATTAGGTCCTATAATTTTTGACGGTTCGCTAACAGGGGCAAGATATCTAGATTTTCTTACGCAAGAAATTGAGCAGTTCTTGGATGAGATACCGTTAATAAATCGAGAAGGACTATTTTATCAACAAGATGGTGCCCCCCCACACAACTTGAGGGCAGTAACGGAATATTTAAATGAATTATACAACGAAAATTGGATTGGAAACAGGGGCCCAGTTAGTTGGCCGGCAAGGTAAAACGGAATTGTTCTTAATTTATACCTTTATTTCATTTTAAAACTTTTTAGGTCGCCCGACCTTACGCCACTAGATTTTTTTTTATGGGGTACTATTAAAAATGAGATATATGATGTACCCCCTGCCACACGAAATGAATTAGAAAACAAAGTAAGGGCAGTTATTCATCGAATTTCACCACGACATTTAAGAAACGTTGTAAGAGCAACAATAGAGAAAGTACGACTTTGTCAGCAACAAGATGGAGGTCATTTTGAACATCTTCAAAATTAAAGTTAAAAATAAATAGATATTATGTAGATAGTTATAATTGTTTGGTTATTTAATTAGTAGGTATAATGCATACTATAATTTTTAATAAATTTAAAAAAAAAAATTAAAATGAAAAAAAAAATTTTTTTTTGGTGACACAAAGTGACAAGTGACACATGATTGTGTTTAGAATGTCATGTGGAGATAAAATAAGTAAAAATATACCAGGCGTCCCATTTAAAAATCGAAAGTTTATGTCACTTCCGGTTAAACCGGAAGTGCCATAGAATTGAGTTACCCGTCAAAAAATGTAATTTTATGTCGTATACACATTCTCCAAATTTCATTCCAATATCTTCAAAGCCAAAAAAGTTATAGGGGCGAACCACCTTTCGCGGACACCCGGTATAGGGTGTCCCATTTAAAATAAGCAAGTTGACACTTACTTCCGGTATAACCGAAAGTGCCACCATTATGAAAATATTTTAGCCCGGTCGTTCCCATCAGCATCAGCATAATGTCAAATTTTCAAAATTTTCCTATGTATAGTTTTCTATATATAGATCGATTCGGTTCCCGATGGGACACCCTGTATAAAGAGAGTTACTTGTTTTTTGATCATACATATTATACAGGGTGACCCTCCGTCACCGCGGGATTCCATAAAATATCTGAACTACTCAACTTTTTAATATTTTTTCAAAACAGAGTTATAACCAGGCATTATCTAAAATTTAAATTATGCAGAATGTCTCAAATGGTGAGGTCCTTGCCAACATACGTTTAATTTTAATCGAAAACCCTATATATTATTTTCTAATTGCCTTTCAAATAAACACCAATATCTCAAAAACAATAGAATTTAGACTATGACCTTTTTAAACAAAATATACGTAAAATTTTATGGGGAATTAGAAATTAATATAACGTGTGTGTTCTATTAAAAAAAAAATGTTTGATATGCCCTGACTCTTTGGGACACTCTGTATAATTTAAAATAATTTGAAGTTGTAGATATAGTCCCTCTTTATAACCGCTCTCTGAAAAATACTAAGTTTAGATACTGTGGAATCCTGCGTTAAGAGCGGATCACCCTGTATGTGAATTTAAGTGTTTAATTTTGATAATTTTTTAATAATCTTTTAGAGTATTCAGTAATATACGTCACTATTAACACCTCTTTTTTAAAAAAAAAGGTAACTCTAATATTAAGTTTCAAAATAAATCTTTAATAATTTTTTCCTATATGATATGAACTTTTGGAAGGAGTATGTAGATAAATCTGTAACAACCGCCACTTAATCAGCAATTTTTTAGAATCTTAATGATTATATTCAATAATACCTGAAAATATTATGCCCTTGAACTTTCCTGTTAAGTTCAAGTTCTAATATTTTTAACTTGCATGCACTTATGCTATACTTTTATCTTATTAACACATCTAACTCATATTTTCTAAAAACTGTAAATACGGTAACAGCTGCTATACTTTTGTATATAAGGTCAGAATTTTCTCCCTTAGAATTTTGGGGTTGTTCCGCAATACAAAACCCCTAAGATTTTTTGCGCTGTTTTTCAACTAGATAGAAATTTTAATTGGTAATAATTTGTTGTATCATATCATCTTGACCAATGATAATTTAATTGTTATACATAAGGTATATCATACACTACAAAAAACGTTATTTTACATCGGCTACAAAAAGATTCACGTAAAAATTCTGTAAAATTACAGAAAAATCTTAATCTTGACTTCCATTGTCATTATTTGTTTTTAGATCGCAATGTTTCAACTGTTATTAACGTTAATTTTTTTAATACGGACCTTACTTCTTTATTTTATTTTTTGAAATCTCTTTAAGCCAACCATGTATCACATTTCATAATTTTTAGACGTTTTGATGTTATCTTTACATCATCAGAAAAAAGATAATTATTAGTTTAAAATAAATAAGGCCCTGGCGTTTATAGGTATAAGTGCATACAGCAGGATATGAAAAATATATTATACAGGGTGACTCCTAAGTTGATACTTCTTTTTTAGCTGCGTATAGAAGGAATTAGAATAAACAACATTTTCAAATACCTTTTTTCAAAAAACTCAAATATAAGGTACTTACATTCATTTATTACACCATGGATCAAATACGGTCCTGCCTAACTTGCCCGTTAAATAACATTAAGAAAACTTCTGGGTGTAGGATGAACCCGCAAGGGAAAGCGTTCTGCATATAGTCTCGACGCTCCAGCCGCACTTTGACGACACCCACCCTAAATTAGCACCATATCTACTAGTTCATTGTTTTCAAATTTTACCATTTTCACGTGTCACCAATTTAAAATTAACTGGGTTTAGAAAAACACCACCCGTAAATTGAATTACTAATAAGAGATAAGAAAAACAACATAAAGTATAGCGGGCTACGTTTTGATGACTAGGCCCGCACTTAGAATTTTTACTTCTGTGTCGCGCCTATTTTTAAGTTTTTTGAAAACAGGTATTTGAAAATGTTGTTTATTTTAATGCCTTCTATACACAGCTGAAAAAGAAGTATAAACTTAGTAATCACCATGTATGGGAAACAAATTAAAAGGGAAAATACCATCAACAAAAACAAAAAGTAAAAAAAAAAGGTGTTCAAACAAGTGTCCTTCTTCTCGAATGCATTTTTAAGAAAGCCTGAGCAATTTAAATGTCGCCCGTTGAACATAAAAACGTGACTACCCACTACATATGGCAACATAATTAAGTAAAAAGTTTCCGTTATAGCCACCTTTGGCTTGTTTAGCTTTATTTCATGCTTTATTATAATTTATATTAATCTTATATTTGAGTTTTTTGTCAGAATTGCTTATGGGGCTGCATTAAACTTTTCATTTATACATTTTTTATTTAAAATTTTGTTTTGTTGTTTGTTTCCTAATTATCTGCTTAGATATATTATTATTTGGGCAAGGGCCTGTCGACATATTAAGCACCGGTTCCCGCAGATCACCGAAGATAAGCGGTGTCGAGCGCGGTTAGTACTTGGGCGGGTGACCGCTTGGGAACACGGCGTGCTCTTGCCTCAGGGAAGAGTGTAAAATGAATCGACACCTAGCCATCCTATTCACGCCGGACAGGCCGGATGAGATCGGATATCTCGTAGGATGAAGGTGCCGTTTCACACTCCCCAGTCGGTAGATCACATTTGTGGTCGATGACCGGTTCAAGATGGCCTACGTAGTCGGCGAACCGGAAAAAAAAAAATTATTATCACAAACTACAAATAAATATGTCATATTTTTTGGTTAATAGTTCGATTAACAAAATCTACGCATCGGTAATCTAATTATTAAAATTTGTTGAAAGAGATATTAAATGGTAAATTTATTGTATAACTGTTCAATTCTGCATTCATGTTGTATTTGTTAAAAATTGTTAAGTTACTGACATCAGAGCCGTATTTATTTAAAAGTAATGATCAAATTCCTGATTATGTAAAGATTACATCAACACGTCTAAAAACTATTAAGTTTAATACATAGTTAATTTTAGGGCTTAAAGAGCGTTCAAAAAATAAAACGAAAAGTGCAGGTCCGTATTTAAAAACATTAAGATTGATAACAATTCACCAAAAACGAAACCATGTACCGGAATTCTAAAACCCGGTATGATAAAGCTAAAAAATTGTTTTAACAATCTTGTATTTGTTTTTCTGTAGCGGTTAAAATAAGTCAGATAAATTTAAAAACAAAAATTCAAAATTTTAGTTAGTTTCGAATATTTCAAAAAATAAAAAGAAAGCTCAAATTTTTTTTAACGATATTACTGGGCACAAAATTCCGCAACTTTGCCACGATTTGACCTATGCTGTATCTCTTATAGTTTTCGAGATACCCATGCATGATGAGCATCGAATTTGGGACACCCTGTACATGGCATTTGCATAATTTATTTTGTAGTATAAAATAGTATCAAACATTAAGGAAGTAAGGAATATCTTATGGACCCCAATGGTAATTTTACAATAGTTTCTTGTAGTGTATGTGAAGTTACCTAAAATGTCTTAGTTTACAAGCAACATTACTATATTTTAAACAGAAAAAAAAGGAAAATGGGGAGAATTAATACTCTCAGTCAACTTTCACTAATATATCTTTAATAAGAAACCTTTATTTTATTGTACTCTACATGTTTCAAACTTATAAACGTTCATCTTCAGGAGAAGTATAGCCTATATTGGAATAAATATCAGGAAATTAACCTACTTTAAACCCACGGTTACTAAAAAGAACGGTTGTCTGGTAACTTCTGACCAATTAGAGCCTGCCTGCTGATGACGTCACAAAACGTCTTTGTTATACGAGTCTATTATGAATGCAACAGACAAAGAGAGACAGATACGCCTTTCTATGAAATGAACAGAGCACGGTATATGTATTTGATCGTTTTTAGAAAATTTTAGTATTTATGGACCTAATAAATTAGTTTTCCTATTTCTGGAAGCGAATTTTATAAAAATAAAATTGAACTGAAACTTAGACCGTAATTTTAAATATTCAGTTTTCTGTTTTTCTTTTAATATAAGTAGATAAGTCTACAAATACAGGCCGACCACAAGGTGCAATTTCATTTTACTAACTTTAAAGTTTACTTTAAAAAAACGCATGTGTATGTAGCTGCTGTTTTCAATGTTTATTTCAGAAAATATATATATATATAAATTTTGTTTATTTTTTATAAAACATATATATTATTGTTCTGTACACATAAAAAAGTAAAAAATTATTGTTTGAATATAAAATACATATTTTTACTAAACAACTTTCATTTATTACAAGGAAGCAAAAGGTAACAGTTATAAAGATCAAACTTAGGACTCAGTTAAGCTAGATTATAAGGGAAACTATATAGCTTAACGCAAGTAATAAACTATATACACACATAAGGACGGTCTTGTAAAAATTCCCTTTAACAACGTCGAGGTTACATGATTCGCTGGCAACTGAGCATCATGAGATCTAACTACAAAAAGGAAAGAAACATAAAAATAACAACACCTGCATTATAAATGTTTTCTTTTTAATACCCTGGTATTGGTATTAAAATATTTAATTCTTATAGATACCCGTTGTCTCGCAAAAGAATATACTAATTTAAAGGGAATATTGGAAACTTTTCGAAATATAATTTTTGCAGTTCGTTATATAATGTTTGTTTTAAATTTAAAGTTATTACAATTCAATTTATTAAACCATTTGTCCATTTCTTCTACACTTTCCTTCCATGAAATTGAAGGATCAGTTAACCCCCAAAAGAAAGACTCTGAACTCAAGATGGCATAGCATACGAATGCATTTTTTGGCTCATTCTCATAATTGTAGCAACCCAGCTTAGGAAACCCTTTGCGATTTTTTCGTGCTAAAAAGCTTGCCACATACACTAACCCATCTTTTTTACATATATTTGTAGCAGATCTGCATGATGAAGTAGAGGAATGTATCACTAATTTAGCCACTTTATGCTAGCCTTTATAACCAGCCCGGTTTAAGGTAGTAGACAAGATAAATTCTTCACTTTGCTCCCCCTCAACATTAGTATTTCTTTGTACCATTCCGGGATTTTTGCCAAGTACTATCATTCCTATTCTATCTATAGCATTAAGGGGTGCCGGGTGGTCATGAACGAAGGCCCCCCTCGTTCTTATCTAAAATTTAAAAAAATTATAATATACCTATTACTTGGGTAAACAAAAACATGTAGGTAGGTAATAAGATTTAAAGAGAATAATAATTAATTACCTTTTATTGTACTGTATTGATTAATTTATTGATAAAATATCTCTTTATCTTTAAATATAAGTCTCTAAAACACCTTACAACTTTGAAAATTTGCTGAAAACCACTTCAAAAACAGAAATAACAGAATAAACAATGCTAATTCTGTATACAAATGTCTGAAAAGACGTTTTGTGACGTAGGCGATGACGTTTCGCCCGCCATGACACCAAGCTTACAAGGCAACCTATTTATCTAAAGACCTTGCTTTAAACCCTATTTTTGCCAATTTACAATGCAATCTCTATAAAACCTCTTAAGCTTTCAACACTAATTTTCATATTATATGTGTATCCTCTGAGAAAAATCCATGTCACTTCTAGGAACCATACCCTAAGATGTCTCGGAACATCATAAATCATATATTTATGGTTATTCACATACCTACTATAACAGACGTCGTAATACACATATACCACGACAACTGATAGTACATAATACGTCCTACCAGCACATATAATTTTTATTTTAGCAAAAAATTTAAATTTCTTCAATAATATACTTCACCACTGAAGTTGCTGTTTCAATATCATTCTCACCCAGTGGCGTAGCCAGAATTTAATTTCGGGGGGGGGGGGGGGGGCAAATGGGTAAGGAAAGCGATGAGCCAGCGCCTAACGCAAATCGTCGAAGGCGAAAATTTTTTGGGTGCCACGCCCAAAAAACCCTTTTTTGGACAATCAAAAAAATTTTAAAATAAAAAAATACATACATTTAAAGAAACTTGTAGTGAGTTATACAAATACATTAATATAGGTAATATAAAACAGATAATATATCCTTATTAAACAAAAAGTTCTTCATGAAATAAGCATAATTGAGCAAAAAAATATTAAAAATAAGGTATATTTTTTATTTATTGAAAAAACAAAAATTAACCATAAACTTAAAGCACAACATATTTTTTTGCCAAAAACTAAACCGTAATTCGTCGCCTTTTTGACAAAATACATTGATTATTTCATATATCAATGTGGATTTTTTTTTGAATTAAAGCTAAACTTGTTGTACGCTCTTCGCCTGATTGATTTCTCAGATATGTTTTTAATCTTTTTAAAGTGGAAAAACGTCCTTCTGCTGAAGCTTTAGTTACTGGGAGGATGATTTGTTATTTTATATGGCGCGTTATTGATGGCGTTGCCGTCAAAGATTTTTTATGTTGCCCAATTATAGTTTATGTCTTCTTTTTTTTGGATTTCGTCACTTTAAAATACCCTTTATCAACCATTCTCCCATCTTTATCTATAGAACTTGGTAGTATATTTTTTTCCCCTACTTCTATGGAAGTTCTTGATCACTCTTATTTAATAAATTAACTTCCTCAAAAGCTCTATGATGATTTCACTCACAACTTCCTAATATTTATTTCAACATAAGCTATACTTCTCCTGAAGATGAACGTTTAAACATTCGAAACATGTAGAGTACAATAAAATAAAGGTTTGTTATTAAATGTATCTTAGTGAAGGTTGACTAAGAGTATTATTTCTACCTATTTAACTTGCAACTTCACTTCAAGTATGGACTACTTCTTCAAATTAAAAAAAAAAGATATTTTACACCATTTTAACCATATCTTATTTTACCAAAATTTTTGATAGTACTAGAGGATAGGTCTATTTTTGATTTTACCTAGCAATTCCCCACAAAACTTACCTTAAATATCTCAAAAACTACTGAACTATGCAATTTTCAAAAACAGAAAGCATCCTTTTTCGATTGTCTAATGGATACAATGGCTGGACACTTGGGGGGCTCGAGGACAGGGTCCATTAGCCTCGAGGGGGCCCCCCTAATGGGCGGCCAGGAGCATTCTGATCAGCAATATCATGAGGAAAAATCTTTGATTTCATTGGCTAGAAGAAGCACCAAGAGGAATAGATCATTACGGTAAGTTATAAATTATTATGTATTTACACGATTGATAACTTTATTATTAAAGATGCAAAATTGTTTAAATTAGTAAACGAGTAGTATTTTCACAGCTCATTAGGATACAAGAATAAAAAAACATTAGAGCATTGTGTTTTTGAGATTAGAAGTAAAATGCAATTTTTTAAATGGAAACCCCTGTATATTATATTTTAATCTGTTAAAGTTTTAAATTTTAAACAAAAAAGCTTATAATGAATTTCTCCTAGGACAAAAACTAAATGCGTTATAAAGCACAAATTAAAAAAATAATAGTTATTTACGATATAATAATAGTAAGTGTTGTAAAGTTTCATATTACAACACGAGATGTTAAAGTTGTCAAACGAGGCGTCAGCCGAGTTTAATAAAACATCGAGTGTAGTAATATGAATTTACAACAAGAATATTGTACAAAATTTTATTTACTTTCATCTATGAATAAAAATATTTGGCAAAAGGCATTTTTAAAAATAAAAATGCACCTGTAAAAATCCACATGCTATTAAGTTTACTTATCAAGTTTTTTATGTTACCTTTCGCATAGTTACTGTTTCGCATGGTTACTGTCGAAACTTTGTCAAACAAATTCAAAATTATAAAAAGCGTTTTTCAAAATGAGCGATTGTGATGGAAGTTTACCCTCTGATATAGAAGGCAAACGAAGCGATTTTAAGTTTAGTTCCGATAAAATCCAAGGCGCGGTATGAGTTGGAGTATCAGAAGTTTGAAGATTTGCGCAAAGCTAACAAAATAAAGGAGGTGTCTGAGAAAATCCTTTTGGGTTATTTTTCCGTAAAGCAACGCTCTCAGAAACCATCTACACTATGGACTCACTACTCAATGTTGAGAACTATGATTTCAGTCAAGAAAAATCAAGATATAAGCAGATTTTCTCAACTAATCGCATTTTTGAAAAGAAGTTTAGAGGGTTACAAGGCCAAAAAGTCCAAAGTTTTCACAAAGGAAGACGTATGTAAGTTTCTTAGTACTGCCGATGATGAAACATATTTACTTATGAAGGTTGTTATAATAATCGGTATTTTTGGGGCTTGTCGGCGCGAAGAACTAGCTAAGTTAATGTTGGATCATATTGAACACAATGATTTGTATATAAAAATTGTGATTCCATTCTCGAAAAAAAAAATTATGCGAGAATTTGTTATAACAGAAGGAAATGTGACTGTTTAAGTATTTTTCGAAAGTATGCTAAACTTCGTCCTTTTAATGCAACTCACAGGCGGTTTTTGTATTCTATGGAAAAGGAAAATGCACCTCCCAGCCTGTCGGAATTAATAGTTTTGGAAGTATACCAAAAAAGATTGCAACAAAACTTGGATTGAATAATCCCGAAAGATACAGTGGACATTGTTTTAGGAGGTCCTCAGCTACCATTCTAGTTTGCTTGTGGTGCAGATATGCAGATGTTAAAGCGTCATGGGGGCTGGAAATCCTCTTTTACGGCAGAAGGCTACGTTGAGAATTCTTTAGAAAATAAGAAACAAATAGCAAAGAAGATCATGGGGTCAGACACGGATTTAATGATTGGAAATTCGAACGTAAAGGGCTCCATCACATCCACTTCTGGTATACAAATTTCTAACTGTAAAAAGTGTATTATTAATGTTTATAATAAACCTTAAGTGTTATATTTTAATTAATAATTGGTAATTAATTTTATAATTGTTAATAATAAATCATTCTTCTAAAAAGTGTGGTTTTATTTTTTAACAGCAAAATTTTAATAAAAACGTTTTTTTCCCATTACCATACTTTTTTTCAATAATAACTGACACAACAAACTTATAAACGAAAAACAAATAAAAACCGTACCTACTAAAACAAAAATAAAATACTTTATACTAAATTATCATTGTTTCCAAAACCTTCCAGATGCCAAATAAATATTAAATAGTGCGATGGTGACGCGGTCTTCATAGCCTTCTTATTATTTTACTTTTACTACTACTAATATTTAGAAATTGAATATTGACGTAATTATTGACTTTATTAAAAAAGTCATTATAAGGTTTTTTGTTTATAATTTAAAGCTTTAACAGATAAAAATATAATATACAGGGGGTTCATTTAAAAAAATTGCATTTTACTTCTAACCTCAGAAACACGATGCTCTAATGTTTTTTAAAATTCTTTTATCTTAATAAGCTGTTAAAATAATACTAGTTTGCTAATTTGAACATATTTGCATCTTTAATAATGACAAAATTACCAATGGTGGACACTTAATTTGGATAACACTGTATAGGTTATCTTAAATAGTCAGGACATATCCAACATACTTTTTTTTTCAATAATACCCAATACATTAAGTATATTATTTTTTAAATTTCTATAAAATTCCACGTATTTTTGGATAAAATGTCATATGTCCAAATTTAATTATTGTTTATGATGAGTGGCGGCTCGTCAGGTGAAGTTGGTGAAGGGGCTCTTTACCAAAAAAAAATATAAAACCAGGAGGAAAGTTTTCCCACAATATGAAATGAAATATTAATCCACCAATACAGCTACCATTTTAGCCCTTAAAAAATAATTATGTTCGAATTAATAATTAGTATATTACACAGCAAGTGATACTTTTCAATCGAGGAGATATTTAGCACGAGGCGTCAGCCGAGTGCGGAAATTCTTCGAGTTTTAGAATTATTACTTTCACACGAGTAATGTACACTATTTTTCCTACGACCACAAAGAATTATTAAAAAAACCTTTGATTTGTGAAAAAAATATGTCAACTCTAGAGTTGAAAAAAAATATTTCAACTCTAGAGTGGAAATACAAGGCACACTATTTAATTTAAACATATGATCCCAATTTGACAGACCACCCCTATTTATTAAAAAGAACAAATTTTAGGTAGCAGTTTAGTGTTTAACTTATTTATTTGTCGAGTGATTTTGAATTAGAGTGTAAAAATACGCCATCTGGAATTAATAAAAAAGTTATATACTGGAAAATCTATTACCAGTCAAAACAAGCCCCGCTGAAGAAAATGTCGTATATTAAACTTAAACAGGAAATGTTTATGGGTTGGCATAGCCTAGAGACTAGAGCCATGGGCTACCGATCGAAAGATCACAGGTTCAAATCCCATCAGGAATACTTGACTTTTTTTTGTAAAAATATTAAATTATAAAATTATTTTAAATTGAAATCTTCTTTGTTGGATGAATTTTTAAAATTTAATTAAGGAAAGATGCATTAAACATAAATTAAAAAAATTCACCCAACAAGGAAGATTTCAATTCAAAATACCTAATTCTATAAATTATTTAATGTTTTTATAAAAAAAAAGTCAAATACTCCTGATGGGATTTGAACCTGTGATCTTTCGATCG
Organism: Polydrusus cervinus; assembly: GCA_935413205.1. NCBI lineage: Eukaryota > Metazoa > Arthropoda > Insecta > Coleoptera > Curculionidae > Polydrusus > Polydrusus cervinus. The sequence continues at coordinate 18,495,537 of OW284519.1, read as the reverse complement.
GTAGCCCATGGCTCTGTCTCTACGCTATGTCTACCCATAAACATTTCCTGTTTAAGTTTAATATATGACATTTTCTTCAGCGGGGCTTGTTTTGACTGGTAATAGATTTTCCAGTATATTCTTAACTTTTTTATTAATTTCAGATGGCGTATTTTCACAGTCTAGTTCGAAATCACTCGACAAATAAATAAGTTAAACACTAAACTGCTTTCTAAAATTTGTTCTTTTTAATAAATAGGTGTGGTCTGTCAAATTGGCACCATATGTTTAAATTAAATAGTGTACCATGTATTTTCACTCTAACTTGATATTCACCGTTGCTATGGTTACATGACGCCAGTCACGCAAACAGCATGTAACAATTTGCATTATGATGAAGGGCAATTTAAAAATAGATCAGTCGTATGCACCATTGTTTTAGCATTGGTTCTCCTAACCTTAAGGTATTTATTTTGAGGCTTCGCGAAACTTACTGTTATAGATATCGTTGTTACGTGATTTACTGTGTGATTAAAAAGTTTTGTTTTTATTTTTCAGTTAATTCAGTAGTGTACGTACCTACTTAGTTGTGTGTTTTAAAAATGAACCCAATTAATGAGATTGTAACTTGTTGGAAACTCCATTCAGTCGTTGGGCAGATGAGGATAAGAGAGACGTTTAGTTACACGGTTTTTTAGTCAATGTTTGTTTAAGTACCTGCACTATACCTACCTCTTCACCATTTTTTAAGACTGCGAGCCGCCACTGGTTTATGAGATATAATAATAAGATAAGGAGAACAAGGACTTGTAACGTAAAGAACCGTTGAAGATAATTTTTGTTACTCTCTTACACTTGCACTTACCTAAGTTTTTTTGTTTCAGGAACAAAAAGGTGAACACAAAATCTCCCTTGATGGTAAAATACCTGTTTTAGTCTAGAAAATATTAGATAGGTCTAAACCAATTAGGTAAAGTTTTAGTACAAGTTCTAGAAACTAGACCTGAATATTATCGATAGAAAGAAACAATTAGAAGAAATATAGATGACGATAGACGAACTCGTAACTAGAGTACCATAATTTAAATAAATGTTCTATGTTCGTAATTTTTTACAGATCCGTCAGAAAACTGATAATATAGTCTTAGAACAAGTCATAGAAGGTATTCTTAGAAAGAAAGCATAGCCAGTGCCGTATTAAATGTTTTTAAAAATAAATATTTCTTCCACGGATCCGTGGTACAGTGCTTTGAATTATTTTTGATAAAAATATATATTCATGTGAATCCCAGTTTTACGTATAAACTAAACAATTCAAAATTAAAAATTATTATTCAATTATATATACCATTAAAACTGGTATATTTATGAAAACCTAATTTTTTTATATCGCCTAGGAATAAAAGTTCACAAGGGTGAGGTCTGGGAATCTGACAGGCCATTTAATTTCGCATTTGTTCCCTATCAACAGATGGGGAACCTCACCTTTCTGATTTTCAAAAAAGGAATGATAAATATAATTTTTTTTATATGAATCTATTATTTTGACAGATTTAAAACAATAAATTTAGAATATTTCACTAACGCTGCACATTTAAAGAAACGGTTTCATCCTTGCCGTTTTTCACTATACAGGGTGTGTCACGGTGGATGCAACGTTAGACGTTTATGGAAAATGGGTGATACGTTTTCTTCAAAAATTTGGTGGCTCACATAAACAACCATGGTCTATAATTTTAAAATATTTTCAGCAATGCGGCATTGCCGCTTTTCCCGTAACAGATGGCAACATCGGTATTTTAAACACCTAATATATTATATTAGTTTCTAATCTCCTATACACATCTACCTAAACTTTGTATTAAATGTCATATGTCTAAATTCAGTAGTTTTTGAGTTATTGACGTTTAAAATATGGCATTTTTTGACTTTGACAGGCTGTAGCACAGGAACAGTGCATCTAGAGAAAAATGGTTTCTGCCTTAGTTTATAAATAGATAGTTTATAGAGAATAAAAAACTGAGATAGGAAGGTAAAAACCATTTTTTCTTTAAGATGCGCCGTTTCAGTGCTACAGCCTGACATAGTCTGAAAATGTCATATTTTAAGCTTCAATATCTCAAAACCAATTGAATTACTTGACATATGACATATTTTAGAAAATGTACCATCGCGCCGATAAAAAACTGGGACAGGAAATTTTTCTATTTTCTCCTAGACTATTAAGAATAATTTTACATCAAGCCTGGTACCAGTAAAATGTCATGAAAATTTGCATGTCAATAAAGATTGTCACTTTATGATTGACTCGTCAAACATACAATCATATATTATTTGTAAATATGCCACAATTAACCCCCCAGCAAAAGGCAATTATTTATAGTCGGTTGCGAGATAGTGTTGCTATTAGGGATATTGCAGATGAACTGGGAGTAAGCAAGAATACCGTGCTATTGGCAAAACAAAAAATAGCAAGACATGGGACTATTATTAGGAATGCAGGTTCTGGTCCCCCTAAAATTTCTACTGATGATCATGATAGAAGACTGGTTAATTATCTAAGGGATCATCCCTTCGAAACTGCAATCAAGGCAAAAGAAGAGACGAATTTTCCAGGTTCTGCAAATACCGCTAGAGACAGGGTTCGAAATTCCGATATACGCAGCCGTTGTGCTGCCAATAAAAATTTTTTAACGGAAATAAATAAACAGGGCAGGTTAGAATTTGCACATGAATATATTAATCAAATAAATTTATGGGAAACAGTTATATTTTCTGACGAGAAAACTTTTCAGTCATGCAATAATGGGAGAATTCGGGTGTATAGGCCTTCCGGCATGCGGTATGATGAGAGATACACCCACAAAACCAACCAAAGTGGGCGTTTCTCCATAAATGTTTGGGGCTGGATTAGCGCTAGAGGACCAGGACTTTGCCAAATCGTCGAAGGAAGACTAACTGCAGCAGTATACGTTAATATACTAAACGAAGTGATGATACCATCGGTAAACGCTGTATACGGTCAAAATTACACATTTCAGCATGATAATGCTCCAATACACACAGCGCGCATTGTACAAAATTTTCTCCAAGAAAATAACATAGCAGTTCTTCCCTGGGCTTCGAAGAGTCCCGATTTGAACCCGATAGAAAACATTTGGGGTGCCATGGTCAAATCTATGTATAAACATGATTTTCAACCTAGAAACAGGGATGAATTACGTCATGGGATAAATCAAGCTTGGGATAAAATAACTGTCGAATTATGTAGAAACTTAGTTTTAAGTATGCCACAAAGGCTCCAAAAAGTAATAAACAGAAATGGTTCTATGACCAAATATTAATTTTGTGTTGTTTTGACAAACTTTGTGTTCGCAATTTTTTTCTTTTTATTAAATGTATTTTATTACCTGTATTAGCTTTATTTATTATTTTGTGGTAATGGTAAATATAATAATTTATAAAATATTTGACTTTAAAAAAATCTAATAAATTTACTTTATCCATATTATATGATGTCTCTCAAATTTAACCACCCCGTATCGAAAAATACAAAACATTCCATTATGTAACCTAGGTTACTTTTTAAATTTTGAATGTTTTTCCTTTTTAGCTCTAGACACCTTTTATAGTCTAGGGGATATGTATTTCTTACATTGTTTTTGTAAATCTCTTGTCCCAGTTTTTTATCGGCACAATAGTACGTGGAATTGTACCGGGTGATTCAACAAGAAAGGTAGCCGGCTATATCTCGGAAACTATTGGGCATAGAAACTCGAGAAAAAAAAATTGTAACTAAAGTGACCATGAGAAAATCCTGGAAATAATTTTTAAGTTCCGGATGAAAAGTAAATTTTAAAATTTTACATATCTCCGAAAATTCCACATTAAGGTATATCTTTGGTAACACCGTTAAAAAGCTTGGACAATTATGCATCATTTTAGTCTTATGCTCATTGGCGTACCGACTTTAATAAGAAGTTGAAAGTGTAATTATTTAAATCGCTGTAACTTATAAACGACTTATCCGATTTTAGCAAACAAAAGACTGTTTGAAAGAAAAATTAATGCACTTTAACCAATCGTATTTAGTTGTCCATAATAGTTCTCAAAAAAATGCTAGAGGGCGAAATTTGTAATAATAACACATTTTTTGATTTTACTCCGAAAAAATATATCATACGGTATATTTATAATACCATAATCGAAAAGTAGATAAAATTTGCTAGAAAAAATATTTAAACCGCAGCTCGATATCTCCGTTCGTTTCAGCGTTATCGCCAATAGAATAATTTTTAAACCTTTAAATGAAGAAGCGGTTATATATTTTTTAGAAAAAAAGTGGGACGCCACTGATATTTTTCCATGTGGATATTATTTCCGATTAGCCTGGTTAATTCTGAATGAAAATGGTCTCCTGCGTTTTTGTCCTCAGGCACATCGTTCTTTATTAAAATAATTAAATTAAATTAGACGGGCGGAAGCTTTCCTATTAAGCTAAAGTGGTCATTTCTAACAATTTTTATAAAACAAAATTGTCAATGTCGAGCTAATTTCATTTAATTATTTTTATTAAGAACGGTGTGCCTGAGGAGAAAAACGCAAGTGATCATTTTTATGCAGAATTGACCAGGCTAATCCGAAATGATATCCACATGGAAAAATATCAGTGGCGTCCCGCTTTTTTTAAAATTATTATTCCATTGGCGATAACGCTTAAACGAACGTAGATATCGAGCTTCGGTTTAAATATTTTTCCTAGCAAATTTCATCAACTTTTTGATTATGGTATCATAATTATACCGTATGATTTATATTTTCGGAGTAAAATCAAAAAATGTGTTATTATTACAAATTGCGCTCTCTAGCAATTTTTTTGAGAATTATTTCGGACAACTAAATACAATTGGTGAAAGTGCATACATTTCTCTTCCAAACAGTCTTTAGTTTACTTTTCAATTACGCCCTTTTGCGGCAAAATGCCACTTTAGTTATTTTTTTTTTTCCCGAGTTTCTATGCCCAGTAGTTTCCGAGATATAGCCGGCTACCTTTCTTATTGAATCACCCGGTATAGGGAATTAGAAAAATAATATAATATACAGAGTGTTCTATTTAAAATACCGATGTTGCCACCTGTTTCGGGCAGAAGCGGCAACGCCGCATTGCTGAAAATATTTTAAAACGATAGACCATGGTGGTTTATCTGAGCAACCAAATTTTTGAAGAAAACGTATCACCCCTTCTCCATAAATCGCGAATCACCCTATATAATTGTCAATAAACAAAATTTGTGATTTTTAAAATATTTGCCATATTTTGACACCCTTTATAGTCAGGAATTTATGCTTTTACATTCTTAAATAGAAACATGCTTATGGTTCAAATTACAAATAAATAAAATGTTATTGCGAATCATAACTACGGTTCGCTGACTACGTAGGCCATCTTGAACCGGTCATCGACCACAAATGTGATCTACCGACTGGGGAGTGTGAAACGGCACCTTCATCCTACGAGATATCCGATCTCATCCGGCCTGTCCGGCGTGAATAGGATGGCTGGGTGTCGATTCATTTTACACTCATCCCTGAGGCAAGAGCACGCCGTGTTCCCAAGCGGTCACCCGCCCAAGTACTAACCGCGCTCGACACAGCTTAACTTCGGTGATCTGCGGGAACCGGTGCTTAATATGTCGACAGGCCCTTGCCCCATAATAAAATGATAAAAATATAAAATATACCTTTGATTGTTTTATTTTTTTATTTATAAAGTAAAGAAACTGATTGAATATGTATTTTTAATTAAAACGAGTTTATGGTGCTGTGTCACGGTTGTTTGCAACTATCTAACACTCTATGTCTTAATTCTGCAAATTTTCTTAGGCATTTTAGAGATGGGCATATAGACTTTAATGCATAGTTAACGTTCTGCATTTTCTAGTACGGCTGCGCATGCTTTATAATATTTGTCTTTACTAATCTGTATCTTACCAAATAAGTATTTCAAAAATTCAACACCAACTGCTAACGTAATAATTTTGGCTCGTCACATTTAAATCTTGCAAATATCTCACGAGGATATAAATCCGGCTCTTTGGGAGTACAAATTACAGTATACATTTTTCACCTTAAGAAACGACAAAAACATATTTAGTGGCAGTGGCGTGCATACAATATAGGCAAAAAATCATTGCCTACCCTGGGAACAATAAAATAAACACACACGATTTATTTTTATATATTAGTTTTAATCCATGTAATCCAACTTTGGCAATTTATCTCTACATTGTTATAATAAATAATAATATAGGACCGAAAAATTAATCCTATATCATTTCCACGAACGCATTGTTTGCTTATTATATCGTAAACTAGATTCCTGTATAAGCATTGCGTAAGACCGTTCTAAAAGCAAAGATCTCGCTGTACACTAGCGTCTTATGCAAAGCACTGCTTTTGTACGAGTGCAAGCAAGCGAGAGAGCCGGTAGGCAGTAGGGTAGAAAAAGATGTAACAAATAAACCCGTCGCAACTTTCAACCTTCCTTTATCTATCAACCCGCGCCAAGAAAGCACGTGTTTGGTAAGTGCATTGGTGCCAATCTTCAAAATTTACCGTAGTTTGGAAAATACTTCGCTTTCTCAATATAAAATATGAAACACGCCTCTATAGGCTTTATTATTAATTAGTTTAGTTAAGATATTTTTAAAGGGATAACGAATATCGTAAAATAAGAAGCACTTTTGTGACAAATAAAATAATTTTTGCTGATAGGTTCATAATATTTAATAATCAGTAATCTTATAATATTTTACATAATAATTGACCTTGCTTTTGGCAATATTGGTCCAATCAGGTGGAGGAGGATTTTTAATTTATAATTAGTGTTTTCGCCCTTTTGCTAGACTTCGCGCCGCCAGGTTTCGAGAAAAAAATAAATATGGAGGCGTTAATTGTTACTATTCCGGCTAGCAACGCGTGTGCAGAACGATCCTTTTCTGGGTTAAAAAGACTTTATACCTAGTTACGAAACACACAGGGAGAGACAAGCTTATTAACAAAAATATATCTGGAGAGCGACCTTTTGCAGGATTTAAAAAGCAAAACCAATTTTTATGACGATGTTTTAAAATAATTTTTACGTAAAAACCGCGATTTTGAACTCATTTACAAATAATATCGTTTTTTTTTTCTTCTTCTGCCAGTCTTCTTTCCACAAACTCAAAAACAAGACATTTTGTGACAAAATTTAAAATTTAGATTCTATGAATGATATGGAATGTAAATTTTTGTCTTAAAGGCAATTTTTGCTTACCCCGATTAAAAAAGCATTGCACGCCACTGTCCATCGGTGTTAAATTTTCTTAAAAATATATTGAAATTTGTACTCATCGCGAACTTGAAACGTTCTAATACATCTTAGTTTTGATATTTTTTTCTTAACTTATCCACTTACTTATAATCAGGGGCTCCCAAAAAGTATATTTTTTTAATAAGTATACGAGGATTCTTAATTTAGAAACATCTACTAATAAAATATACATCATGATAAACTTTTTATTTGCCCCTAGTAGTTTAAATAACTCTTTAGCACAAGTACTTTAACCTGCATGTTCTTTTTAACGTTTAAGATAATTTTATTGCATGTTTTTACTAAAACCTATTGCATTTTAAGGAATCTGTTTTATGAATGAGATTAAAGTTCTTTCATTTAGATTTTGGTTATGAAAAAATGTCGTAAAGAAAAATCATAAAAAACAAGATATAAAAAGTATTTAATCTGAAAGCATAATTTTTTGAGTGTCTAACTTACATATTTTATTATAGTATAATACAGGGTGATTCACGTTGAGTGGCCTATTAGAAGATCTCGAACACGAGTAAACTTATCTTTCTAAAAATTTGATAGCAGGCATAATTGGCTTTGAGCTTTTAAAACATTATATTTTGCCGTTTTTATTAATTCCGGTTATACCGGAAGCTAATGCCTACTTTGCTATTTTAAATGAAACACCCTGTATGTTGTAGCATGTTTGATTACCTTATTAAAATCTAAATAACTTTTGTTAATAATAATCTATTCCTATCTCTAACCGTTTTTGAGATATGAATTATAAAAGGATTTTTTTGTGTAAAAACGCTTCGAGAAGAAAGTTTAGTAACTCTGAAAATAATAAAAATAAACATTTAAAATTTTGTAAGCTTTTAAGTAATACATAGATATTTAGTTTAAATTACTTGGGTTTCACGTTTTTTATACAGGGAGTTCTTAAAATTGTGCCAATGTTTCTATTTAAATAAATGTGCATAAGTCATTTCTTGCAAATGGAACACCATATTTTTTAGCTTACGCGTAAAGAAATAAATTTCCTATCTAAATGCTTAATATGTTACAACTTACATTTTTAGTCGTTTTGGAATTACGAGCAATTTAATTAAAAAATCTTAAAATTTTTGTTTATTTAATGCGACATATTTTTTGAATTTTTCGACTAGGATTTTTGCTTGACTTTGATCTTTGTTGCCAATTTGTAAAGTAGGCTTTGACCAAAATGATTTTAAAACACAAATCCCAGTCGAAGCCTTCTTTTCAAAAAAAAATGTCGCATTAACACAAACAGAAATTTTAAGATTTTTTAATTAAATCGCTCATAATTCCAAAACCACTAAAAATATGTATTGTAACATATTAGGCATTTAGATAGAAAATTTAATTCTCTACACGTTACTAAGCTAAAAAATAGGGTGTTCCATTTGCAAAAATTGACTTATGCACATTTATTTAAATGGAAACATTGGCACAATTTTAAGAACCCCTGTATAAAAAACGTGAAACCAAAGTAATTTAAACTAAGGATCTATGTATTACTTAAAAGCTTACAAAATGTTTAATGTTTACCTTTATTATTTTCAGAGTTACTAAACTTTCTTCTCAAAGCGTTTTTACACAAAAAAATCCTTTTATAATTCATATCTCAAAAACGGTTAGAGATAGGAATAGATTGTTATTAACAAAAGTTATTTAGATTTTAATAAGGTAAATAAAAATGCTAAAATATACAGGGTGTTCCATTTAAAATATCAAAGTTCGCAATAACTTCCGGTATAACCGGAATTAATAAAAACGTCAAAATATAATGATTTAAAAGCTCAAAGCCAATTATGCCTGCTATCAAATTTTTAGAAAGGTAAGTTTACTCGTTTTCGAGATCTTCTAATAGGCCAGTCAACGTGAATCACCCTGTATACGGGGTGGTAATTTTAAACGAAACGCTGGTTATAGCGGTTCTGGAACTCGAAAAATACGTCCTCAAAGATTTTTTATGGGCATAACTTTTGTCATTTAAAAAACATTGGGATTGCAAGATGGGGGCGCAGCCCTAACCTTTTTTTGGAAAACTTATCGAAAAAGGGATTTGTCCATTATATTTTTTGTCATATTATTATACATGTCAAATCAGGTGTCAGAAATTTAATAAAAAACAATTTAAGGAACATTTACATTACCAATAACTTTCAAACTGTAATGTCATTTTTTAACATAACAATGAATGAAAATGTGCACAATGAATTAGTTAGCACAGACCAAACCCATGATAGAGCTATTCCCTTACTCTTTCCAAAACTTCTGGCGTGATTAAACGTATTTCTGCCCGAATCCTTTTCTTCAACACTTCCAGATTTCTAGGTCTGGTAACATATACCATTCTTCTTAAATCGCCTCATAAATAAAAATCTAAGGGTGTAATATCCGGAAATTTGGGCGGTCATTCTATAAATCCTCACAGTCCTATCCACCTATTTGGAAATGTAACATTTAATAATACTCTTACATTTATTGCAAAGTTTTACTACTAGAACTGAAAGAATATTCCCTAATTATGGAAATTTAGATCAAATGATGTTTTTCCAGCAGGATGGAGCCTCTCCTTACTTTGCAAGAAATGTAAGAGAATTTTTAAATATAACATTTTTAAATAGGTGGATGGGACTGCTAAGATTAATAAAGTGGCCGCCCAAATCTCCGGATGTTACATCCTTAGATTTTTATTTATGAGGCGATTTAAGAATGTAATGTCACCAGACCTAGAAATCTGAAAGAGTTGAAGGCAATTATTGGGACAGAGATACGTTTACTCACACCAGAAGTTTTGGAATAAGTAAGCAAAGAGTTCTACCATCAGTTTGGTCTGTTTTAACAGATTCAAGGGGAATATTTTCAACAACTGCTATGTTAAAAAAGTGTCATTACAGTTTCAAAGTTACTGGTAATGTAATTGTTCCTTAAATTAGTTTTTATCTACTTTCATTTAGTAATATGAATTTTACAGTTCTGCAAATCGTTTTGTAAGGGCATCTATTACAGCACTACTGTTGTAATAGATACCTTTACAGTACTAGTACCGTAATGGAAAACGGTTTTATTAACATTTTGCTTGTAAATAAAACCACACTTTTTAGAAGAATGATTTATTATTAACAATTATAAAATTAATTACCAATTATTAATTAAAATATAACACTTTAGGTTTATTATAAACATTAATAATACACTTTTTACAGTTAGAAATTTCTATACCAGAAGTGGATGTGATGGAGCCCTTTACGTTCGAATTTCCAATCATTAAATCCGTGTCTGACCCCATGATCTTCTTTGCTATTTGTTTCTTATTTTCTAAAGAATTCTCAACGTAGCCTTCTGCCGTAGAAAAGGAATTCCAGCCCCCATAATGCTTTAACATCTGCATATCTACACCACCATCAACTAGAATGGTGGCTGAGGACCTCCTAAAACAATGTCCACTGTATCCTTCGGGATTATTCAATCCAAGTTTTGTTGCATTCTTTTTTGGTATACTTTTAAAACTATTGATTCCGACAGGCTGGGAGGTGCATTTTCCTTTTCCATAGAATACAAAAAACCGCCTGTGAGTTGCATTAAGAAGACGAAGTTTAGCATACTTTCGAAAAATACTTAAACAGTTGACACCTGTCACATTTCCTTCTGTTATAATAAATTCTCGCATAATTTTGGTTTTCGAGAATGGAATCACAATTTTTATATACAAATCATTGTGTTCAATATGATCCAACATTAATTTAGCTAGTTCTTCGCGCCGACAAGTCCCAAAAATGCCGATTATCATAACAATCTTCATAAGTAAATATGTTTCATCATCTGAAGTACTAAGAAACTTACATACGTCTTCCTTTGTGAAAACTTTGGACTTTTTGGCCTTGTAACCCTCTGAACTTCTTTTAAAAAATGCGATTAGTTGAGAAAATCTGCTAATATCTTGATTTTTCTTGACTGAAATCATAGTTCTTAACATTGAGTAGTGAGTCCATAGTGTAGATGGTTTGTGGGAGCGTTGCTTTACGGAAAAATAACCAAAAAGGATTTTCTCAGACACCTCCTTTATTTGTTAGCCTTGCATCAATCTTCAAACTTCTGATACTCCAACTCATACCGCGCTTTGGATTTTGTCGGAACTAAACTTGAGATGGCTTCGTTTGCTGCTGCTTCTATATCAGAGGGTAAACTTTCATCAGAATCACTCATTTTGAAAAACGCTTTTTATATTTTTGAACTTGTTTGACAATGTTTCGACAGTAACCATGCGAAACAGTAACTATGCGAAAGGTAACATAAAAAACATGATTAGTAAACTTAATAGCAGGTGCATTTTTATTTTTAAAAATCCCTTTTGCCAAATATTTTTATTCATAGATGAAAGTAGATAACATTTTGTACAATATTCATGTTGTAAATTCATATTACTACACTCGATGTTTTATTAAACTCGGCTGACGCCTCGTTTGACAACTTTAACATCTCGTGTTGTAATATGAATCTTTATAACACTTATATCGTAAATAACTATTATTTTTTCAATTTGTGCTTTATAACGCATTTAGTTTTTGTCCTAGGAGAAATTCATTATAAGCTTTTGTGTTTAAAATTTAAAACTTTAGCAGATTAAAATATAATATACAGGGGTTTCCATTTAAAAAATTGCATTTTACTTCTAATGTCAGAAACACAATGCTCTAATGTTTTTTTATTCTTGTATCCTAATGAGCTGTGAAAATACTGCTCGTTTACTAATTTAAACAATTTTAAAAATTATCGTAAATAACTATTATTAAATTTCTGACACATTGTTTGGCAGATGTAAAAAATAATGTATGGACAAATTCCTTTTTCTATAAGCTTTCCAAAAAGGTGCTACAAGTGGTATCATCTTAGTTTAAAAAAAAATTAGTTAAGGCTGGCGCTCCTCTCTTGGGGTCCCAATTTTTTAAAATGATTAAAGCGGGGCCCATAAAAAATCTTTGAAGGCGTATTTTTGAATTTTAGATTAATCTTATTTCCAGAGCCGCTTTAAGTAGCGTTCCATTTAAAATCCCTACTATGTATAATAATTGATGATATATATTGCTGAATAAATTACTACATAACAAAGAAATTATAAAAGCAATATCCGATTTCATGTTTTAAACCATACATTTTAACATAGTGTCCTTTGTTAACCATGGAGCAGTAATATACTTAATAATAATAATCGAAATTAGTGGGTGGTTATTACATTTTTTTATTAAAATAATTAAAATGTCATTAATAGGCATACTAGTCCAAACAGATGAAATACTTTTTGATTCTTACAAGTATTTAAAAAAATGATGTACTCATTTTTCTTTTGTTTTTTTTTAAATCTTGTCTAGATGACGGAGTTAGCGGATGTACTCGGCTCACGGAGACCTTCGTGTGACAGTACTGGGGAGCCTCATCAACACCTCCACCCTTCTGGTTATGGAAATTCTCAGAGAAGAAGTCCCAGTATCAGGTAATATTTATCTATATTTCTATACGACAATTTCGCATTATGAAAATAAAATCAGAGACTTCTTGAAAATTAATAAAATTAAATTATAAATCCTATGTGATTAAATAAGATTTTACTTCCGTACGAAGAAACATCTTTCTCACGAAATTCTTATTGGTAAACCGGTTTCGAGTACTAATTGGACAAAGAATTTTAATAAGTATTATAGTCTATTTCAGAAAGGTGTAGAGCAGTTTTTCCCAAAGTGGGCGATAACGCCCCCTTGTGGGCGCTGCAGGCCTAAAGGGGGGCGGTAAGAGACCCAGAAAAAAAAGGGGGGGTTGTGTATAGGCTTGGGGGGCGATTTGTAATTTCATCTAGCTAGGAGGACTCTTAGACACCGACTGAGCTCTCGACTACCACTTGTGAACATCAACTAATATTAGTTAAGAGATTGCTCAAACTAGGTTCGATATTTCTCTCCGCGTATTTTATATATCTGTCCTGTTTTATTGAATAAATTAAATAAAAATCATGTCAATCGGTCGCTCCGTTTCGAAATGAAAGTAGATACAAACAAACAAATAAAAAGGCAACAGACACACTTTCGCATTTTAATAGTTATTAGTATTCCTAGATAGGTAATTTTCGTCGATAATAGACAGCGGGCAATCATGTTTTAACAAGTTTTTGTTAAATAACCCGATTTATGCATTCCTGTATCAATGCGGCTGTTCTTGAGTAAATTGGAACCTGATAACAACAAACTTATTAAACAGCATCAGATTCATCCTTCACATTAGTTTTTATATAAGAATCGATTATGTTTGTTTTATTTTGAATAAAAGATACTCTGCCTGAATACTATAAAGTTGCGTTTTAATAATCATTCTCATTGGCAGGTGTAGCCCGTAAGAGTTAACTTGAGATCTGAGCGTCGTTGTGTACTACCTACTGTGCTCAGGTCTCAAGTTAACTCTTGCAGGTTATAGTAAAAGTATAGTTTAGAATGAATGTTTAATCTCCGCTTATATAGCTCACAATAATTAATTAATTTAATTTGAAGTTATAGTGGTTTTTAAGTAGGTGAAAAAATGGGGGAGCTAAAAAATAATTTATTCTCAAAGTGGGCAGTAGACAAAATAAGTTTGGGAACCCCTGGTGTAGAGTAATAAAAGCTAATTAGGTATGCAAAAGGACTACAGAGTGACCCAACGAATATTCAAGCCACTTTTATAATTTGGCATTGATTTCATTGCAAATTTTTATCTTTTCATCAAGTGCAGGTAGTACCACCCGGGTTTGGGTCAATTTATGGGTTTTGTCTATTGTTATCCATTCACAAATACTGAAAGTGGTGTAACAAAGGCGTGCATTATGTACATAGTATAAGGTACACTTATTTTTATTAAACATTATAAAAAAAATACAAAGAATACTTTATACAGAAATTAAATTTAAAAAAATTATAATATTCTTCGTCATCTGAGGATTTGTCATCTCCTCTTGACGTTATCATTAACGGGTCGACGGTCCCATCGATTAGTTGTTCAAGATCCCACATTTTCTTCTCTTGTTTAATGCCATGTTGGACTGCTTTTCGTCAGTTCTTTGGTGTCACTTCCTTAATGGCTTGATCAAACAGTAGCTTAACGTCTTTTATTTTGAATGTCGTGTTATGCCTTGCTACAAATCCTTTCACTTGCGCTCATATAAGTTTTATAGGATTTAGTTCACAACGATACGGCGGTGTACGCAGCACAGTTACATTATGTTTTTCAGCTATATCCTCCACGGCATATTTCATAAAACGATGTTTGTGTAAATTTGTTATAGCTAATAGTTCCTTCTTTATCAAATTATCTTTAAATTTAATACTTTTGGGAGTTAACCAGTGGATAATTTCTTGTTTTCTCCAAGGTACCTGTTAAACGCAAAACGTAACTTTATAATCTACTACCTAACTAATCCCTATACAATATTTCGATTTTGACACTTCAGGCCGATAAACATACCTTTCATAATCCTCTTACGCAATTACTTCAAATTTTAATATTACAAATAATACTATTTTATAAACAAAAGAAGCTTAGCGGCAAGCGGACAGAGTAGTGCGTCTATCTTTTGCATTAAATTACACAGGGACTCCAAAGGTAATGGAATCCCTGGGGCACAGGTAGACAATGACAGGCTGTTTCGTTCTTGTTAGAACTCATCAGAAAGTCATAACCCGTAAGCGACCCCCAGTACAGCGAGCCTGTTCTTTCAAGGCGTTTTTAAGAAATAAAAACGCGATGAAAACCCAGTAACGCCATCATAAGGAATCAGCTCAATGCAAAAGATATAGCCATCTAACGTGAAAACGTAGAAATATAAATCTAAATAAATCAAGCACGGAACGGCCACTTCACCAGTATAGGAAACATTTTTCGTTTCTCCATACATCTCCACGCTTTGTGGATTCAGATCTAGATCGCGCAGCAGTCACCCACTGGGTTTTCATCGCGTTTTTATTTCTTAAAAACGCCTTGAAAGAACAGGCTCGCTGTACTGGGGGGTCGCTTACGGGTTATGATTTTCTGATGAGTTCTAACAAGAACGAAACAGCCTGTCATTGTCTACCTGTGCCCCAGGGATTCCATTACCTTTGGAGTACCTGTGTACTTTATTGCAAAAGATAGACGCACTACTCTGTCCGCTTGCCGCTAAGCTTCTTTTGTTTATATATTTTAACGGACACTAAATTCTACTATTTTATTAATACTATTTTATCTTAATACCCGTTAACGTAATTCTCTAAAATGTTAGGTTAGTTATCATCAATAATTTCATACACAAAATTAACCGGCGAATATGGCCGATACCGAAATTGAGCCGAACTGGACGGAATTTCCCATTTTATAAAACTCTACATCTTTCTGAAATAGACTATAACTAGAGTTTGACCGTAACATACATGTCATTGACAGAAATGATTATCTCACAATCATACTGGCCCGGTTACCTTAATTTTTAATTTACTAATCAGACACCGTTGATTGTGAGTTATTAATGTCTGTTAATATCAGTTATGCCACAGTCAAATTTGCTGGTTAGTTAATTCTGGTTAAAAATCTTTGTGCAACTTAACATAAGTGTTCGTAGAACAATCGTAATAGTATATTACATAACAAGTGATGAAAGTGATACTTTTCAAACGAGGAGATATTTAGGATGAGGCGTCAGCTCACTTTCACACGAGTAATGTACACTATTTTTCCTACGACCACAAATAATTATTAAAAAAGCCTTTGATTTGTGAAAAAAATATTTCAACACTAGTGTTGAAATTAGCGTACTTAGGATTATGTTCCACTTAATATCTGGTTTCATAGTTTGTCAATAGGCTTTTTCTTTATTTGTAGTTTAACATTTTCATTTTATATATCATAGGAAGAATTAATCCTTGATTGACTTCTAGATTAACCAGAATGTAAAATTTTAAATTTAATCTAGGAAATATGCATTAAACATAAATTTAAAAAAATCCACCCAACAAGGAAGATTTCAGTTCAAAATAATTCTATAAATTATTTTATGTTTTTATATAAAAAAAAAGTCAATAACTCCTGGTGGGATTTGAACCTGCGACCTTGCGATCTGTAGGCTAGAACTCTAATTCTTAACGATATCGGTACCAATAAGGATTTGTTGTTTAATACATGAAACTATCTTCAGCGCGATTTGTTTTTCTGGTAATAGAATTTCCAGT
This sequence comes from Polydrusus cervinus, assembly GCA_935413205.1. NCBI lineage: Eukaryota > Metazoa > Arthropoda > Insecta > Coleoptera > Curculionidae > Polydrusus > Polydrusus cervinus. Next base: position 18,478,980 of record OW284519.1, on the reverse strand, counting down.
ATTAATATTTTTTATAATTTCAGATGGCGTATTTTCACATTCTAATTCTAAATCACTCGACAAATACATGATAAATAAGTTAAATACTTTACAATTACTGCTTTTAAAAATTCGATATTTTTTATTACTAGGGGTTGTCTGTCAAATTGGCACTATATGTTTAAATTAAATAGTGTGAATGAATGTGTAACATTCTCAAATAAATAAGACATGAATTGTTTTAAAATTTTTTTAAAAGAAAAGTTAAATTATTTCGCTTTATTTAGGAGAGGCAATTCTCCATCTCTTCAACGTAGTCCATCCCCTAGAAAACGGCACCCGAGTCAACTGCACCACGATATAGGATTTTCAGATACAGTGTCAAATGTAGTAGAAATTGTTAAACATGAACATCAAAGGGCAGCATCTAAAAGGTTGCCAAGAGGTAAGTTATAAAAAGTTATTATCTTTTTACACTTATTAATTTAAGAATACCAATACATCTCTCCCTATATACTGGGTCTCCCAAAAGTCCCGCATAAAATTAATATCAATTAAAGGAAAAAGATCTTGGGAAAACGCTCGGACCCGTAAATTTGTATATTTAATTGTGCATTTCCTGACATAAAAAAATAATATACAGGGTGTCTCATAGAACTGTCGTCACGTCTTTGACAATTTTTTTTAATGGAAACCCTATATATTGTATTATTTTCTGATTGTCCACAAAATTCTACACTTATGTTGTAAATGTCATATGTCTAAATTCTATAGTTTTTGGGATATTGACGTTTAAATTTGGCATTTTTTGACTTTAACAGGCTGTAACATTGGAACGGTTCATCTTAGAGAAAAATGGTTTTCACCTCCCTATCTTAGTTTTTATTCTCTATCTAAAAGTTACAATTTCCGGTTTAACATGTTAAACCGTTAAAACAGGTTTTTTGGTTTAACATGGTAAATCGGAGGTTGGTTTCTTTGGATAGAGAATAAAAAACTAAGACAGGGAAATGAAAACCATTTTTCTCTAAGATGAACCGTTCCAATGTTACAGCCTGTCAAAATCTGAAAATACCATATTTTAAACATCAATATCTCAAAAACTATTGAATTTAGACATATAACATTTACAACATAAGCGTAGAATTTTTTGGGGAATCAGAAAATAATACAATATATAGGGTGTTCCGTTAAAAAAAATTGTCAAAGACGTGATAACAGTTCTATGAGACACCCTGTATAATATTTTTTTATGTCAAAAAATGCACAATTAAAAATAAAAATGTACGGGTCCGAGCGTTTTTCCTAGGTCTTTTTTCTTTAATTGATATTAATTTTATGCGGTACTTTTGGGAGACCCAGTATAATATTGACAAAAGAATTATAAATAAAGGGGTTTCAGCACGACAATGCAGGTTTTGCTTACTTTTTCACTGTAGCCGATTTAAACAAATTACTCTTAAAGCGGAAGGCCGCGACCTACACCAGAAGGTTTCCTCAAGGTTAAGAAGTGTTTGAATCCTAGACTCTCGCTCACGTTGTAGTAGCTCATTTCTTGACAAGTACTATCAGGAATCTTTTCCGCATCTCTAACTAGTACTATTAGCTGGAAAGGGTTGGCACGCTTAAACTAACCTAGAATAAGTCAAAGTCAAAGGCAAAAAATCCTTTATTGCTTCAAGAATAATAAAATTCTTGTTAACAAGGGTAAAAAAATAAGTCACACCCCTAAAATGAGTAGCTTTAGTGTACTGAAGTGTCATTATGTCATGTGGTCATTACCAGAATGATGCATGTTGTAAATGAGACTGAGATTGAAGTGGAATTGTTCAATATGTCCGAAAGCGCTTTGAAGGGCAGGTTAAAGAAAACCAATTGACAACTTCTCTGATTTTTTTTTGTAATGTGGTATGTTTATTGTAAAGCATTGTAATAGGCTCTAACCTATTGTTATGTTTTATATTTGTCTTAAATATTTTAATCTGTTTTGTTGTAATATTTTGATTGGGCCTGTCCCGTAAATAAATAAATACATGCCTAGGCATGCCTATACACTTAATAATAATGGACATTAAAAGTACATGTATAGAAACAAAAAATACATCATCATAAAATTCCTAAAGGGTGTAATATTCTTTTTCGGTTAAAACATTTTTTGTAAGCCTTCGAAATCGTCTGTAGCTTTGTAGGCTTCTCAAATAGAGTGGTAAATGATTAAGAATCTGCTGGCTGGCCTTCATATATTAAAAAAAAATTAATCTGATCAGAACGAGGAATAGGTAATGCAAGTAGAAATGATTGACGTGTGTTATAATAAGTAGGGATGAACAATTCACTCTTATACTTTTTATACATCAAACATGCAATTTCCAGAACAAAAAACCAACATAGAATAAAAATTGAATATCTTAAAAATAGAGGACGATATGAATCACGACATCCAGCCCTACAGACATATCTCACTGCTCGCAACACGACAACGGACTGAAACAAATGCTACGAACAAGATCCCCAAAACCTGATGTCATATCCAAGATGGGCCACAATCAATGCATAGTAAGCATTCTGAGCCATGGAAAAGCCCAAATTATTTGATATTACTCTAAAAGCGTAGCAACCTGAGGAAATTCTCAGACACAATTATATGATATGGTATTAAAACCGAATTTTCCTATCTATAGACAAACCCAGAAATTTATTTACATTAGGCATAGAGATCACTTTGTTTTCCAAATACATATTTCCTATGTTACACCTAAAATTCAAGATGTTAGTCTTAGAGATGTTAAATGACAATAAATTGGAGTCACGCCACTGCTTTATCAAACCTAGATTACCACTAACCATTAACTGGAGTCTCTCGGTATCCGTGTCGTGCCAAAGAATAGTGGTATTGTCAGCGTAGATAGTAAACTTGCCTTCAATTGAAAGATGCGGTAGGCAAATTATGTATATGAGAAAAAGTACCGGACCCAACACAGAACCCTGTGGAACTCCAGCTCTCCGAAGCTGCCGTTATTAAATGCAAAAGTCTGAACGCGCATGGATAGATAAGAACGAAACCACTTCAAAGCAGCACCCCTAAAGCCGTACGCTTCGAGCTTCCAAGGCAGTATTCGGTGATTCACATAGTCGAATGTTTTCGATAAATCACAGAACACTGCCGCTACTTACTATACTATACTTCTCTCTTTTGACATTCAACATATTCAGTACCCGCGTTGCGTTTAACAACCAAATATACAAAATATTGTACAAATAACAATTACCCGCTCTAAGATTTTCTTAAAGGTGTCCTTAAGAATTTTCTGCCCTAGGTTCCTGGTCAGCATCTACTAGCCCTGCTAGATCACCGTCGCCGACCAACGGGTATGGTCGAAACAACCCGCGTTATGGTCCGTTAAGGTCGTCAAGGAGAGGTGCGGCGTATGGTACCACCAGTCTTTGTCAGAGGTCGCGGTCGCCAAGTCCCACACATCCGGTGGCGCACCATCAGGGGCCTCCTTTTATAGGTATGATCAGAGTTTGGTTGTTGTGCACCTTTGAAATGTTGATTTTAAGAGACGATTTTTCAAATAATTTTTGTAATTATCTGAATAAAACTAAACAAATAAAATTAACAAGAAACATTTGTATCAAAATTCACTATAAATAATGTAGTTCAGGGCGCCTATGTATTTTTTTTAATAATTATTGTAAATTTACGATTTTTTATCTTTTGATGTATAAAAATTAAGTTTTTTGACAATATACAGGGTCCTGCAATAGTGCTTCAGACTTCTATAGCTCCTATGCGAATTAAGTTAGAATTTTCATTCAGATGCAACCTTACTTAAGGTGTATTTAAGGAAAATATTTTTTCATATACATCATCATCATCATCAATCAACCCTTTCTCGTATCCACTGCTGGATGTAGGTCTCCCTTAATCTCTTCCATGCGTTCCGATCCTGCGCCGCCTGCATCCATTTTCCCTGATAACGCTTTATGTCATCGGTCCACTTCGTTGGAGGGCAGCCCCTATTTTGATAGGCTTCTTGTCTTGGTCTTCATTCCAGTATTCGCCTGGTCCATCTGTTGTCCGTTAGTCTGGCGACATGACCTGCTCAGTTCCACTTAAGAGTAGCTATTCTCTCTATTGCATCTACTACTTTTGTTCTTTGTCGTATTTCTCTGTTTGAGACTCTATCTCTGAGAGAAATGCCTTACATCGCACGTTCCATTGCTCTTTGTGCCACGCGGATTTACATCACATATGCACATCATATACTGGGTGGCCTAAAAAAAGTGTGATAACAAAAAGTTTTATTTTTTTGTATTAGAGTCCTTTATAATTGTTTAAAATTTTCTTTATTTTGCTTTGGTAGTTTAGAGTAATAAATTAAAAACTTGACCTTGCTGCCATTTAAAAAAATACTATCGAGTATCAAAATGGTAGGCGACTGGAACATGTAGATTAGATGATTTGAAATTACGTTTTATTTTATTTAACTTGTTGTGCGCTATTTATTTATTAAAACACCAAAGATTTTTAATAGTTTTACTGAAGCGAAGCAAAGCAAAACAAATTACTATTACATTACGGTAAATAACATAAGAAATAAAAATAAAGTTGTCAAATCAGTAAATTTAGAGAGTTTTCTCTAAAGAAGAGTTGTCCCCTTAAAACTCAAATACGATGCTACTTCAAGTAAATTTAAGATAAACAATTTCCGCTTTACAGTCAACTCAGACCAAAAGAGAAATAAACAATTTTACAATTAAATAAACATTACAAGGATCACTTACTCACTGGCTGGAAAGTGCTCTGGTTCCGGGATTGTGGTTTTACATCATTTAGAGAGACTTGAGTAACCAAACGGGCAGAGGTTACCCTTACAGTTGGATACGTTAAACAACTTCACTGAGTAAGTGTTTGTTTGAGGTTTTATAATGTATTGTAACCCCTACTCAAATAGAGAAGGGGTTCTTTTTTGCTCTATCAGGAATTATTACCAATCCTTGATAAGAGAGAAGATTCTTGAATATTTGGGCGTGTATGTAGAAAAATATATTCCTAACTTAATTGGTATAGGAGCTATAGAACCCTGGCGCACTATTTCATGACCCTGTATTTTGCCCACAATAGTGATCAAACTTAAATATATATTTTTCTTTTTCGTTTTTTTGTGCGCGAGTTTATATTGCTGTCCTTATCCCCATTATACCAAAAGTAGATTCTGCATGTGCGTCTATCCTTTTCCTTAAATGTGCACCGCCCAAATTACTAACCGCACCAGCCGCATTTTTTCTAACTTACAGCCGGTGCTGTGGTAGGTATCCCAATGCAACAGAGCGCCGCACATCAAGGGTCAGTACAGCACAGCCTCCCGTTGCTGGGTGGCAGAAGGGGGCACGGTAGGAGACTGCCGCCCACGCCTTGTAAGCCGTCCACGTTGCAGCTAAAACCGGGAACGATAAATTTTCCGAAGCTGAATGCCAGTCCTACTCATGTAAGTATCTATCTGAAACCAGAGACCATAACGAACACGCCTAATTACTTTATTATTGAATCGTATTTAGTAGTAACGTATAAAATTCCTTTTTTAAATTTAAAACAACGAATTCCACCGACACGGAAACAGTATTTTAACAAATTGTCTTGCTATTTTGCTGAATAATTTACTATTCGTTTCTGGCACCGTTAAGTTTAAATCCTTTTTAGATTCAGTCTCACTCGGCTCATGCCACCCCTCATGCTACAACTCACTCCTATCCCCACAGCTTCCCCAGGGACCGAGAGCCCCTAAAAGACTTCGTAGTGCCTCCTATTGCAGCGCCTCTGACTGGCCCGGCCAATCCCATAGCGGGACATAACAGGACTCTGATAGGGGATAACCCTCAGGCGCCGCTTAGTTTTGAACAAGCGGTGCAATTGGGCAGAGGTGGAAGGATGCTGCCTAGTCCGGTGCCTAACGGGTACAAACCCAAACCGTCAAGGTAAGAAATATATATTTTTTTAATTGGTGTAAACACTTAATAAAGTCAGGAAAGTAGTTACTCGTAATATCCCTTAAAGTTTTGATTAAAAAGTAACCGATATAGTAAATTTCACGCACGTTTCTGAAATGGCTATATAACTTACCGTATACATGTACCGGGTGGTCAACTAAGAATGACCGCCGGCCATATCTCAGAAACTAGTAACCGTACAGCATCCGGGTAAATTTTTTTATGACAAAAGTGCCCAAGAGAAAATGCTGGAAATTATTTTTGAGTTTGTAAAATACCCGCAAGGGGGCGTAATTGAAAAAGTAAATTTTAAATTTTACATATCTCCGAAAATTCCACATTAAGGTATATCTTTGATAACATCATAAAAAAGCTTGGACAATTATGCATTATTTTGGTCTTATGCTTATTGGCGTACCAACTTTAATAAGAGGGGGGGAAGCTGTTGAAAGTGTAATCAGTTAAATCGCTGTAACTTTTAAACGACTTATCCGATTTTAGCAAACTAAAGACTGTTTGGAAGAGAAATGTATGCACTTTCACCAATCGTATTTAGTTGTCCATAATAGTTCCCAAAAAAAAATGCTAGAGGGCGCAATTAGCAATAATAATACATTTTTTGATTTTACTCCGAAAAAATAAATCATACATATAATTATGATACCATAATCGAAAAGTAGATGAAATTTGCTAGAAAAAATATTTAAACCGCAGCTCGATATCTCTTCTCGTTTCAGCGTTATCGCCAATAGAATAATTTTTATAACTAAGCGATTATATATTTTTTAGAAAAAAAGTGGTACGCCACTGATATTTTTCCATGTGGATATTATTTCTGACTAGCATGGTCAATTCTGCATAAAAATGGTCTCTTGCGTTTTTCTCCTCAGGCACACAGTTCTTAATTAAAATAATTAAATTAAATTAGCTCTACTATTATTATTAACATTGATAGTGCAAAATTTTGTTTTATAAAAATTGGTGGAAATGACCACCTTCATTTAATAGGCATGAAGCTAATTTAATTTAATTATTTTAATTAAGAACTGTGTGCCTGAGGAGAAAAACGCAAGAGACCATTTTTATGCAGAATTGACCAGGCTAATCAGAAATAATATCCACATGGAAAAATATCAGTGGCGTCCCACTCGCTTTTTCATTTAAAGTTTTGAAAAATTATTCTATTGTGGATAACGCTGAAACGAACGGAGATAGCGAGCTGCGGTTTTAATATATTTTTTCTATCAAATTTCATCTACTTTTCGATTATGGTATCATAATTATACCGTATGATTTATTTTTTCGGAGTAAAATCAAAAAATGTGTTATCATTACAAATTGCGCCCTCTAGCATTTTTTTTTTGAGAACTATTATGGACAACTAAATACGATTGGTGAAAGTGCATACATTTTTCTTCCCAACAGTCTTTAGTTGCTTTAGTGCTAAAATCGGATAAGTCGTTTAAAAGTTACAGCGATTTTACTGACTACACTTTCAACAGCTTCCCCCCCCCCCCTCTTACTAAAGTCGGTACGCCAATGAGCATAAGACCAAAATGATGCATAATTGTGCAAGCTTTTTAATGGTGTTACCAATCATAGACCTTAATGTGGAATTTTTGGAGATATGTAAAATTTTAAAATTTACTTTTCAATTACGCCCTCTTTCGGCAAAATGCAGAACTTAAAAATAATTTCCAGCATTTTCTCTTGGGCACTTTTGTCATAAAAAAATTTACCCGGATGCTGTACGATTACTAGTTTCTGAGATATGGCCGGCGGTCATTCTTAGTTGAGCGTCCGGTACACGACAAAGATGTCGATAACCTTAAGACGCGTACCTCCCCAAACTTGTGTAAATAAAGGTCGTTAGGACATCGTGTTAATGTTGTGTGGCAACGTTAAGTCGACAGCACCGACGATGAGCCAACGTTAAAATGCTAGTTAGGTAACCAAACCTTAACTTCTGAAAAATAAATGTTGAATGACGTGTGTCATCAATGGCCATTAAAAGCTTACGTGAAATTATTTCTTTTCCGAGGATCCGTCCGTGCGCCGGATGCACTTGGGCCAGGTTAGGTCCATTGTGCTCTGTTTGGTTCCTACACCCACTCCGTGATCCCAGTTTCTTCCACTAGTTTGTGTAGGTCAACTGGGGAGAGGGTAAGGATGTCCTCTCGTTCCAGTTTTGGTTGCCCGAGTATTTCTTGCCTTTTCCGATCTAGTGACTCCCAATAGCAAAACTATGTGCTGTACAGTTATCCTGACTTGTCAGCATAATCTGCAGTCAAGGTTTCCAATGTACAGTTGCATTCTGTGCAGTTGGTTCTTGACAGCTATATATCCTGTCAGAATTCCTATAATGGTTCTCAGCTGGTTCCTATTTATTTGAAGCAACTGTTTCGTAGTCCTGTGTCTGAATCCTCAATGAAGCTTTTGCTGTGGTGTAATCCGTCTGTTGCTCCAGTGGATTTTGTGTTCATTCCTGATCAATCACTGTATGGCATCTGGTACTAGTGCACCTTAATACTCCGAATGCCGGTTCTGGACCTATGAATATATTTTCTAAGCCTTTTCTTGCAAGTTTATCGGCTTTTTTATTTCCTCTAATACCTTCGTGTCCTGGTACCCACTGCAGTGTTACTTTGTTTACTTTTACCAGGGCCTCCAGTTACTCTTGACATCCACATACCAGTCTTAAGGTTACCTTGTTGTATATTAGCGTTGTAAGGGCTACTTGACTGTCAGAATATATAGATCCGCTTATTGAGGTAAGCCCTTCTATTATTTTCGTACGCACATTGCAATATAGCGTATATTTCTGCTTGGAACGCTGTGGGAGACTTTCCCAGAGAGAAAAACATATTTTTCTCCGGTCTTACTCCGTGTATCCCAGCTCCGGTACCCTCTTTTACGTAAAATAAATAAATAGTTACTTTAAAAATGACTTATAAACTTATTGTATGAAGTTATTGATTGATTGATTGAGTTATCCCGTTTAAAATATATTTTTTTTTAGGTCTCGTCACTCGGACTCTGACGACGACGACTGGTGCTAGCAGAAACTAAACACTCTGTAAAAGAGTTAAACCAATTCGTACGCGATCGTGTTTTGTTTTTCTTAAATTAGTGTGCGTGAGTAGTTACCTATAAAAACTTGTTTATGTTTAATCAATGCGCGTTTTATTAATAAGTGCGGTGGTACAGCTTGGAAGAAATGTGTGGATTGAAGGAGTCTCAGTAAGTATTTTATAGGAATTCTTGCTCCTTTATATTTAAATAAAAAACTGGCTAATGGCATTAATATGTATCAATCCGCTATATAATTAAAAAATCCATCATTACTTTTTGCATTCCTCTGCCACTGCACTTTTTAATTTAAAAAAAGTTTTAAATTTCCTGAATTGTTTAAAAAAAACATTTTCGGCCACGGAATTGAATCAACGCCTTACAAGCGAAAAGCGGATTTCAAGGATGAATATATTATTTTGCTTTTACAATGCTCAAGCATGTAGTGTTATTTAGGCGTTATTTATATGTTATGTTATCGGAAGGATACAGTGAGGATTGGATAAAGGGAAGCAATAAAAAAGTCCTATTGCTAATTTAATCTTTCGTTTTACGGGGCTGCAGCTTAAAGTAATTTTTAAAACGAATGTCAATGTCAATGACAATGATCATTTTTAACTTGATGAATTACTTACCAACCATTTGCTGTTTGCCAATCCTTTTGACCCACCTTGAGCTGTTTGGAAAATATGCTGTTATATTCAATTCGTCCCGTAAATTCTCCCATGCCCATGGATCCTCCAATCCTTTTGAAAATATTGAATTTTGCAATTTACGGCCTCATTGCCTCTCCAAGCTTGTTTAAATGAGCAGAGATGGAAAAACTTTTTTTGCTTCATCCGGGTTTTCTTTATTGTAGCTTTGCATTATTGTTAGTAAATCTTTGGTGTGTTGTGCTTTTGAACTTACTTTCTTCTTTTCCTGGCAACTTTGGAGCTGATTTTTCTTTGTGTCTCTTACTATTTGCGCATTTTTAAAGGAAATATCCGTCAAAGGGTCAATCTTTATTTCGTATTCTGTAAAATACATTTCTTGAATGATTTTTGCTCTATTGTTCCATATAGCCTTTACAGCAGATTCCTTATAGTCTTCGCCATTACCCTTCTTCATATTAAAGGCGTAATCTTCGAGGATTTTCGCCAGTTCCATCACAGTAGTACATTTGTCCAGTTTATAATTTCTCACCATTAGAAACTCTGAGAACTGTGCCCAAATTGAGTTCTTGAACTTCCGTGTGTTAAGTGGAATATTTTCAACTATCAATTTTTTAATTTCTTGGGTAGATTGGCACCCAAACCTAGAATTTTCGTTTAAATTGCCTATTTTGTCTTTTTCAAACCAGGATGACATTTTAATAGACTAACATTAGTTTTTACCTGACATCTATAAAAATTTTGGCGCTGAAAACCCATCTTGTTGATTTGGTACAGGTAGATGTAATTTAGAGTTTTTCCACTAGAAAACAGGCCGTTGCTATGATATTTTGCTAGTATAAACCACTCTAGAGAAATAGTCAATTGTAGTAATCCACGAGAGGAGCCCATTTTCGGGATTGACAAAGACCACACTGTAACAAAATTTAAATAGGTTAGAATGCTTACTTCGTTGCCGTCCTTAGCAACGTAGTCCAAAGGAGACGGAAGGGGCAGATTGCCCTCTGTGCCACGCCACTGCTATGGTATTCTAATGTCCAACTTACCTGACTTAAATTAATACTGTTAATTAATATAAATAATAATTAAAGTAAATTATTACAGTTAAGATTAATTATTGGCAAATTATTGTTATTTCGGTAATGTAGTCAAATTAACGGAAACTATTTAAAATTAAATTTGACAATTTATTGCTTCCTTGGCTTCGATGAATCACCAGACTCTTGTATGTTATGTTTGTTGAATTTTAAGTTTGATACAAAACAGCAAATATTCATCAATATATAAGTGATCAATATAATAAATTTTAAAAGTTTAACTTCATTGCTAACGCCTTTTGAAGGCCTAAATATCATTTTCTCTGCCCCCAGATATTTTTGCAATGTTTGTTGTTTAGTATATCATCGTTATTTGTATTTGAAAATTCTGTTATTTAATTAATTAATTATAAATTTTAAAACATATTAAAATAATATCAAGTTTAAGTAATGTCCAGTCTACTGTTATGTTATTAGCTGGATATCTCTGGAGGAATAAAATTTTTAAAAGAACATTTTCAATTGAACGTGTTTACGAAACATTTCTTATAAAATTTTACTCTAAACTAACATTATAAAAAAATACAATTTAAGCATTACCGAGTAAATTTTTTTTTAAATTTTGTTCCCAGATCCTGTTACGAGTATCCGGTTTTATACATATTAACCAATATTATTTATTTATTACTAATAGTTGCGTTTCTGTAAAATATTGTATTATTTAACTGTAGCTATTTTTTGTGATATATATCTAGAGCACTATTACCCATACTTAAAAAAAATTGTAAAATATTTAAAAAGTGTTTGATAGTTATAAATAAATGCGGAGCGTGCGAAAAATAAACAATATTGAATACCATTTAAAAACAGTTTAAAATTATTAAAATTTTTAACTACTGCCAATCTATTTAACTTATTACATAATAGATACCATTATTTTTGTCATAGTATGCAAAAAGGTTAACTTGGTTGAATTTTACCTGCAATTATCGGTTATTCTACAATGCGTACAAGCTGTACTAAATGCGTACTTAAAAGAAATGTCTTAAACGCATTTTTATACCATTATTATACCGGATGTTTCATTATGGATGGCCAAAGGCCGTATCTCGTAAACTACTGGTCATAGAAACTCAGGGAAAAAATTGTGATTAAAATGGCTAAGAGAAAATCCTAGAAATAATTTTGAAGGTCCGCATTTTGCCGCAAGAGGGCACAATTGAAAATTAAATATTGAAATTCTAAATTTCTCCGAAAACTCCCAAATCAAGGTATATCTTTGGTAACACCTTTAGAAAGCTTAGATAATTCTACATCATTTTGGTTTAGCCTCATTGGCATACCGACCTTGATAAGAGTGGGGGAAGCTATTGAAAGTGTAATCATTTAATTTGCTGTAACTTCTAAACGACTTATCCGATTTTAGTAAACTTAAGCTTGTTTGGATGGGCAAGGTAAGTAGTTTTAATTGTTGTATTTATTGGTACATGATAGTTCCTAATAAAATAGCTACCGAGCGTTTTTTGTGATAGTAATATTTTTTTTGTTTTTATCCCGAAAACTTAAATCACACTGTATAACTATGATGTCATATTCGGAAAATATAATAAATTTCCAAGAAAAACTGTGAAGACCCCAGTTTAATATCCTCTTTCGTTTCAGAGTTATTGCCAAAAGAATAACTTTTACTACTTTAATTAAAGAAGGGGTGATAAAATCAAAAAACTGTTACTATCACAATTTACACTCTCTAGCTATTTTATTAGGAACTATTGTGAAAAACGGATACAACAATTCAAACTACTTACCTTTCCCTTCCAAACAAGCTTAAGTTTACTAAGATCGGATAAGTCGTTTAGAAGTTACACCAAATTAAATGATTACACTATCAATCTCCACTCTTATCAAGGTCGGTACGCCAAAGAGGCTTAAACCAAAATGATGGAGAATTATCTAAACTTTCTAACGATGTTACCAAAGGTATACCTTAATGTGAGAGTTTTCGGAGAACTTTAGAATTATCAATATTTAATTTTCAATTGTGCCCAATGTGGCAAAATGCGGAACTTAAAAATTATTTTCAGGATTTCTCTTAGCTACTTTAATTACGATTTTTTTCCTGGGTTTCTATGCCCAGTAGTTTCCGAGATACGGCCGGTGACCATCCATAATGGGACACCCTGTATAAACACATTTTCTTATTTATGATCGAATTTAAACGTTTGAAACTTCCCATAAGGAAACCTTCCAGGACGCATAATGTTTCAAGTATTTAAGTAAAAGTAATGGTTGAAGTTGAAAAAAATCTTGCGGCAATAAGCGAAAATACGGACGTCCTTTTTAAAATAAAAACCATTTTTGTTATTCTCTCAGGCCAATTTTACAGGTAAAAGAATACGGTTTTCCTTTTAAAAAACGGAAGGGGTTTTTTTCAATGGTGCCAATGATGTTCATGTTTGTAAGCACACGTTTCTCTCAAACAATTTGTTTTATAATCAAACGTTTTATAGTTTAAAAATAGATTTTTTTATTAAATAAGATGCACTATAAAAAGTTAATGTACACCTATATGGTAGATATATTGTTACAATTGTGTCCCAGTTTTTCTTAAGACAGGATATTTTCATTTTCATGTTTTGATATTCATAAGACTAACATCTTAACAACATTGTTACGTTCTTGGAGAACTAATGTTATTATTTTAAAATAATTCAAGTACATTTTTTTAAGTATTTTATAGAAAGTGTCAAAAATTCGCTAGAATTCAGGAAAATTAGGCTGTAGCGATTTTTAAAAATCAGGCTATAACATTGTCGTTAAGCGGTAGAATCTAAACATCAACTTCCATACATAAATACAATTTGAAAAGACACTTTTCATAAATTTATTTTTACATTTTTTCTAGAGACTAACTTCTTTACAATAGTGCTCCCAGTCTCTAGCGATACACTGAGTGTTCGGTATGCGAATGGTGTTCTAAAATTTGTAGTTGTCGTGTAAATGAAAATAATTTTTTGGGGCCAAGTACTCTTAATTACTCTTAGGTTATTGTTAAAAACCCCTACCCTAGAAATATGACAACATTGTACATAGCCCTTATTAATAGTATTTCGAATTTTATTACCTTAAGCATTGTAGGTATACGGGATATGTCAAAAACTCGTCTTTTATACATGTATGTAACGTCAATAAAAAAAAATTCTTAACTTAAAAACACTAATACATATTTTTCTGTAATTTAAATTTATGGTACATTTGATTTATGTTTCTGATAAAATACCAAAATTTAATATTTTATAAATCATCTTTTCACAAGAATTTTTAAATTTCGTTAAAATATAGTTTAGTTGACCTAGCGTCTTACATCACTGCACCATGGCTATCTTTTGTTAGTATGTTAAAATGTACTGCAGTGGCAAGGTAAATTAACAATTTAATGAAAATAAACTTTACCCTCCACTCTTTCAAACACATTTTCATTATTAAATAAACACATACAGGGTGGCACGTAGTAATTACTATACCAGGTGGACTGAAAAGTTCGTAGGCTAACATAGTGAAAAATATTTTTTTGACAAAATTCGATTTTTTATTCAATATAGTTACCTTCGAGGGCGATACAACGATTATAGCGGTCATACAATTTTTCGATGCCATTTTTATAGTACTCTTTAGCCTCCAAATAGGCCTCAGTTTCGGCGATTACCTCTTTATCAGTGCTAAATTTCTTTCCAGCGAGCTTTCTCTTAAGGTCTGCAAACAGGCAAAAGTCACTGGGGGCCAGATCTGGAGAATATGATGTATGGGGAAGCAATTTGTAGTCTAATTCGTATAATTTTGCCATCGTTTTCATTGATTTGTGACACGGTGCATTGTCTTGATGAAACAGCACTTTTTTCTTTTTCAAATGGGGCCGTTTTTTCGTGATTTCTTCCTTTAAAGGCTCCAACAACGTTATGTAATAATCGCTGTTGATGGTCTGGCCCTTTTCGATAAATATAATACCAAGCCTTGGCTTCAACAGTATTTTTTTCGCCAAAAATCAATGCTTTATTAACACACGAAATTCTTTTTTATCCATTGTTTCACAATAACAAAAGCTGCTTCACTCACAATGCTATATCTCACGAACTAATTATCCGGCAGCTGTGAAATTTATACACGTATCTTTTATCTAAGCAAAAATCACATGGATTTAATTCTTGTTACGCCATCCATGAGTCAGCCTACGAACTTTTCAGCCCCCCTTGTACTTCTAGTTGCTTTCAAATTGACAAAAGTTTAATAATATATACTTTTATTAATTTACCATTAAAGTACTAAAACTACCGCAGTGGGGCTTTCCTGTATACAATAATCACTTCGAAATCTAATCATATACGTAAAAAGCTGTTAATTTTTGGGATGTCCTGTATTATAAAAGATAACAAGTTATAATTCTGAATAAACATACTTACATTATTCTTCCCTAAGTGCTTTATACCACTATAAAAAAAATTTGTTATAACCAGTAAAGTAACTTAATTGTTAATTATGTTTTTGTTTTAAAGTAAGTTTATGTAAGAATATAAAAAGTTTAAGAAAAATCACCTTATATGGCCGATATAGGTCTCGTCATTTAAAACTAGTTTCAACATATAAAATTGTATAAAGATACATTCTTAATTGTACCTACTCTACTGGGTACTTGACTTAGTTACCATACAATTTACAGCAAAACACTTTGAGTCCTGGATATTGGAAATACATTTCAAAAACAATTTCTTAAAGAAAGAGTTAAGTAAAACTTTAAATTATCAACTATACAGGGTGTCCGGTAACTTATGGGCCCTAGAGTAACTGGAGATACTAGACATCAAACTAAGCCGATTAAGTCATATAAATTTTTTCGGATTGTTACTTGTTCTAGAGATACAGGGTGTATATAATTTATGTATTATTAATTTAATTATGTACTATGTTTTTTTTATGCCTTGGGATGTTTAAAGGGAAATATCTCGAGAACCGTTAAAGATATTAAGATCAATCAAGTACACTTTTTGACTCAGAAAATGCCCTTCTTTAAGAAACTATAATTGAAAAACACTTAATATCATAGGTAAGAAAAAAAATCATAGATTTATGAAGCCCCGTGTATGCAACTAGCGCCCTCTAGTTTGAAACTTAAAAATTTCTACAAATTCTTATTTCTTGCTCATAAAAACATAACATTGCCAACTTTCAATTCGATTAATTAACCGTTTTAAAATTATGGCCTATTTTCGAGAATAAACTTTTACTTTCAACACCCTGTATCTCTAGAACGAGTAACAATCCGAAAAAACGTATATGACTTAATCGGCTTAGTTTGATGTCTAGTAACTCCAGTTACTCTACGGCCCATAAGTTACCGGACACCCTGTATATGGACTAAGCGAATGTACAAAATTGTCTTTGGCCACAACAAAATTTATGTTTTCCCATTTCCAAAAAGAATTTGGGGTAGTATTTTCGGAACGGTGATTTTTCTTGGACAACTCTTCAGCTGTTAATGTAACCTATATAAATTTGTTCTGTGATATGAAAATATAAATTGTAAAAAGGGATAGAAAAGTTTCTTTTGGGTTTCTTTAGTCATATGTACTAACTTAGACGTTATTTATCTTCACCGTACTCCTGTAGAAGGATCTAGGTACATCTTTGGATCTTGTGAAGAAAAATGCAATTGAACTTAGGTATCCGTTTAAAATCTAATAAACTTTTAAAAATGTTTTTGCTGCCTGTATTAAACATACCTAATAAAATGTTTAGCAGCGAGCAAAAAAGATTATTTTTTAAATTGAAAATTTTGTATGCCCTCTCTGGCCATCGCAACATGAATATTCTCCCATTTATGGATAAATACGTTACCACTAGAACCTACGGTGACTCCGACGTATTGTTTAAACTCCGAAGGGTCTCGGGATCCCGGTATTCTTGATGTACTTTGACCAAGTTTATTCCACATTGCTTAAGACAATTATTTTTTATGCCTACTTGGTGATCACACTTCCTTGCACTACACTAGTTGGTGCAGATCAACTAAGAAGTGGGTAGGATTTTCTTTGGTTCTAGTTTTTTTTTTCCGAGAGCCCGTCCATACGCCAGATGCACTTAGGCCAGGTTTGGCCCATTGTGATCACCCTATTTGATTCTTCACACCCACTCGGTGATCCCAGTCCCTTGCACCAGTTTATGCAAGTCAACTGGGGAGAGGGTCAGGATGTCCTCTGGTTCCATCTTTGGTTGCCCGAGTATTCGTTGTCTCTTCCGATCTAGTGACTCGCAATGGCAGACTATGCGTTGTACTGTTTCCCTGTCTTGTCCGCATAATCTGCAGTTAAGGTCTTCATTGTACAGTTGCATTCTGTGCAGATGATTCTTGACAGCCATGTGTACTGTCAGAATTCCTGTAATAGTTCTCAACTGATTCCTGTTTATTTGAAGTAGCTGTTTCGTTAGTCTTGGGTCTGGATTCTCAATGAAGCATTTACAATGGTGTAATCCCGGTATGTTATTTCAGTGGATTTTGTGTTCACCCCTAATCCATCGCTTTATGGCATCTCGTACCGTGCATCTTGGTACCCCGAGTGCCGGTTCTGGACCAATGAATGTATTTTCTAAACCTCTTTTCCCAAGTTCATCGGCTTTTCATTCCCTGTAATACCTTCGTGACCTGGTACCCACTGCAGTATTACTTTGTTTACTTTTGCCAGGGCATCCAGTTTCCCTTAACATTCCCATACCAGTCTTGAAGTTACCTTGTTGCATTTTAATGATCTAAGTAAGGGCTGCTTGACTGTCAGAGTACATATGGATCCGCTTATTGAGTTGTTTTCATGCGCACACTGTTATATGGCGTAGATTTCTGTTTAAAACACTATGGGAGACTTACCCAGAGGGCAAAATAAGTTTTCCTCCGATCTTACTGTTTTACTAGTTGATTCCAATCTAATAACTTGCAGAGGAAAATTAAATAAGGTATCATATCCCCACAGCCTAAGAGTCTGCAGCCTTAGGTCTTCATTGTATAGTTGTAATCGACCCTGGTGCTTCTTAACAGTCATGTGGTATGTCTGAGGTAATTCTCAGCAGATTTCTGCTCATCGAAAGTAGATGTTTCGTCCGTTTTAAGTCTGGATCCCCAATGAAAGATTCACTGTGGTTCAGCCACTGTTCCCATTCTAAATGATTTTGTGTTCAGTCCTAATTCCACGCTTAATGGCATATCGTGTTGTACACCTTGTGGAATTGCCCAATGAGTCATTTTTCCTTAATAACACCATTCGCGGTTTAAAGTATTGCAAGATTTCAAACTTTAAAGGACTAACGTAAAATTATATCTGATGTCGTTTAAGATAAACTCTCCATGGCATAATTGGGTTCTGCGTATCCATAAGGCAAAGGAAAAGTTCTAGGTGGATTACCAGCGAGGGCCTTTTTTAATATTAATAAATCTTGTTCTCGTCCCTAAACATTTCCAAAACTATTGTTTTTTTCTTTACAAAGACGTTGCAGCAGAAAACAGTTCTTGTTTGACTCGTTTGTTAAAAAGATGCCTTAATAACTAACGTATAGAATGGATGAAAGAGCGGTATATCGACGTACATTAACAAAAAGTTTTAATAATCACTCTCGATACCAAAAAATGTTGCGTTATTCTCTCTGAACAAAACGTACGTATAAAATTAGTTTTACATTATTTGTTAAAACTAATTCTATATACGTGTTTAAGAGTTTTCCGATTTGTTCTCTTTAACTTTGAGTTTGAAAAATGTATGGAAGTTTAACATTTCGCGTTGTTATTAAATAACAAATCAAGTATTGTCTTTGACAAATAATATTTCTAAAAAACGAGAATTTCGTTCGATTATTATGCCTAATTTTTTGGACGCTCTAACTTAATTTTAAATAATATCTCACCATTGCAAATATAAATTAATATACAACCGATATTTCGTCTCAGTTCCGACATATAAAACACAATTTAATACTTCGTTAATGTTGTCTAAAAATATACAGAGTGGCCACTCCCGCTAGTGCGTAGGGAAAGTTAAAATAAGAAAAGAGTTTCATATAATCAAAAAGTTTGACTTGTGTGTTAATAATATGAATAACGAAAGAAACATCGAAATATATTAAAACATACATGTCTTTACTTTACTTTACCTTACCTATTTTTTAACATATTTGCATCAACGACCACTTGTTCTGTTCAGAAATGTTTAAAATATTAGAATCTTGCATGTAAAGATATTCAATGTTATTCAAAAAAGTCCCAGCAAGTTTTAAAGTTTAACCAAGTTGAGGTGTCCGCCATTTTGTTGCTTTTTAATAAATGTAAAAAATATGAGATTATCAGTCTCTCTTGATTCATCCTCTCTCAAACAAGATAAAAATCAATAAAATCTGTCCATAAATAATAATGTTATTATACAGGGTGTCCCGTAACTTATGGGCCGTAGAGTAACTTAAGATACTAGACATCAAACTAAGCCGATTATGTCATATAAGTTTTTTCCGATTGTTACTCGTTCTAGAGATACAGGGTGTTGAAAGTAAAAGTTTATTCTCGAAAATAAGCCGTAATTTTAAAGCGGTTTAATGAATCGAATTGAAAGTTGGCCATAATATTATGTTTTTATGAGCAAGAAATAAGATTTTGTAGAAATTTTTAAGTTTCAAACTAGAGGAAGCTAGTTGCATACACTGGGCTTCATAAATCTATGATTTTTTTTCTTACCTGTGATATTGGGTGTTTTTCAATTAAAGCTCCTTAAAAAGGGCATTTTCTGAGTCAAAAAGTGTACTTGATTGATCTTAATATCTTTAACGGTTTTCGAGATATTTCCCTTTAAAAATCCCAGAGCATAAAAAAACATAGTAAATAATTAAATTAACAAAAAAAAAAAAAAAGTGACAATCCGAAAAAACTTATATGATATAACCCTGTATAAAAACAAAACTCCGGTTTTTTAACAACTCTATATTTTGTGTTATCGTCAATAAAGATATTTAATAATATATCTTCGTCAGAGGGCCTTACAGAAAAAAAATTATATAAAAAAATTTACCATTTCCTATACGCTATCGAGAATTTGCACCACACTTACAGGGTAATTCCAATAATACAAAAAATCCTTAGTAAAAGATCACTAGAGCTCAGTTATGCTTTTTTACCAACAAAAGAATATAATATTTCTATTCATATACAGGATGTTTCACGGTGGATGGAACGTTAGACGTTTATGGGAAACCGGTGAAACGTTTTCTTTAAAAATTTGGTTGCTTAGATAAACAGCCATGGTCTATCGTTTTGAAATATTTTCAGTAATACGGTTACCGCTTTTGCCCGAACCAAAGCCGAACATCGTTATTTTAAATGGAACACCCTATTTATAATATTATTTTATATTTCTTTATACAATTCCACCTATGTTTTATACAGGGTGTTACAAATTCGACATTCCAGCATTGGAATCTCGGAAACCATAGGAGTTAGAGAAACAATTAAATGAGAGCAAAGTTGTGCAATTCGGTGCTGATTATAATTCCGCTTTAAAAGTTTTCAAATTAAGAATACTTCCGATTTTATTCGAAAAAAACCGAAATTTTGCAAAATCGTTTTTATTTTTTTCTCAGCTCATTAGACTAGCTATTTAAAAATAAATGACACTATGTCATTGCCACTTTTTCTCCTCTACAAAATGATGTTACTAAACTAAAGATCCGCCGTTTCGTCTCCGAGCGGACATCACCAACTTTACTTTTTTTAATACGGACCAGGATTTTTTTTAACCCGTTTTTTAACCCTCCTACCCTCAAAATGTAATTGCGATATTACTTTCTCATAATGATGAATTGTCCTTGCTTAGTTTATTAAATTCATATTTTTTACACTCCTTGTCAGTCCGATCCGAATCCGACGAATTACAATATTAATTAAAAACTTAACTGAAAATGCCATGTTTTAAACGTCAATATCTCAAAAACAATTGAATTTAGACATATGACATTTTTTACAAAGTATACCTGGAATTGTATCGGAAACTAGAAAATAATATAATATACAGGGTGTTCCATTTAAAATAACGATGTTGCTACCTGTTTCGGGCAGAAACCGCAACGTCCTATTGCGGAAAATATTTTAAAACGACGATGGTTGTTTATCTAAGCGATAAAATTTTTAAAAAGAACGTATCACCCGTCTTCCATAAACGTCTAACGTTTCATCCACCTTGAAACACCCTGTATATACACCGTGTACTAATAAACTTATTAACTATCTTTAAAGAAAATCGTAAAATTCAAAATCGGTTGTATATTTAAAAATCACATTAAAAAAACATTTTCTGCCAAGTAAAAACAAACGATGCGGGTATATTAAAATATTTTTAAAGTTACGCGTAGCCATAGCTTAAAATGTAAAAAATTGCGCGCGTTTACGCTGAAAAGTATGGGTGTTATGAATGAAAGAAAATATTAATTATCTAAATTAATTTTTTATAACAACAGAATTTTATTGGATGGTATAAAATACATTACCTTTGACTGATCGTTATTGATAATACATAAAGCTAGGTTTTTCGTAAAAAAATCTTCATTCTTCTAAAGTCCGTATACTTATTGGCTGGATGCACTTCACAGCTGCTAACGCGATTTTTGTATCGAGGAGTCACTTCGTTGATTAAATCATATATTCTTTAATTATTCTGTCAGGATTTAAATAAGCTTTAACATGATCATTTCTTTTTTTGCTGAAAAATCGAGACATATTTTCAGAATATGTTCCAACATTTATTTTTCGCTTTCAAATATCACTTTTGACACGAAAAATTAAAGTTCTTAGAAATGACAAAGGTTGATAAAACAGATTATATCAATTCACAGGACTTCTTAATCAATAACAGACTTACCTTCTTTTATGTTTCTGTTATGATTATGTATTTGAGAGTTATGACGTACATCCAGCCAGTAATTGTACAGACTATACATTATTAACTTGAAAATAACACTTGCGTCTATATCCCAATCTACTGGCGGCACACTGTGCATGTCAGGGGGATAGCGTGATGTCGGGTTATTTAAAATATAGGTAGAAATGGATTTAATTATTTTTTACGTCACGGTGTTGAGTCATAGTCGAGGTATTAGGTTTTCTTACAAGAACAGTTTGCCAGTTTGTTAATTTGTGGCCTTGTGGGGCATAATTAAAATGGAGGGGCAGGTTATTAATCAGTAAGTTTTGTTATGGCTGCGGCTGTCACAAAATATTAAATATTTTGTGGCGGCTGTCGTCAAGCACATGCAAAGTAAAAATCTAACCGTCATTTTTTAAATAGTAGAACAGTTTATGTGTCCACAGACTGGGATGAAATGTGGTACAAAACAAATATTAAAGTTCACATGGAAAGAAAACACAAACTCGCATTAAAAAACGTCCCATCCATAATTTCTGATATTAATGCACTAAAAACAACATTCTTCTAACTATGACCGTCATAACAAAAAATCACAAAATCGTAGACTGTTAACTTCGGTAACCACATCTTTGAATTCCTTAAAACGTAGAAGAAAAAAGAGAATAAAGTGTTTGATTTAAAAATATAAATAGAATACCGTAACATTAAAAATTAAATTAATTAATCGCTATATCAATCATATTTTACATGTAATAATGAACTTATTTCTACCTATATAAATTTAAAATATCCCGGCATTAAGCTATCCGCCTGACATGCGCAGTTGTGCCGTCAATAGGTTGGGATATAGACGCGAGTGAAATAACAGAATTGTTATTATAGTTTAAAAAAAGTTCAAATTTTATTTGTACTTACACTTTATTTTCTGTAGTAACCAAATTAACCTTATTATAGACAATTTTATCTAATTTTTTCATTATTTACGGTCAGCCAAAGTCATATTTTACCACCAACAATTTCCCTAAGAATTTGTCCAACTTTTTGTATTTAAAATAACTATGTAAAATATTGTCCAAATATACCTTTAAAATTTCTGCCAAGAGATTTCGGAGAATTTTCCAAAATTCCACTTTTTCCTGTTAAAGTATTATTATCTATTATTGTTATTATAGTCGAATCTAGTCACTAATTTTTAACTTTAGGTACGTGTAAGATTTAAATGTTATATAAAGTTTTATACATAAAATAGGCACATTTAAAACAGTAAATATCTGCCTAGCTACCTTTACAAAGGTTCATAGTATTCTTTTAGTATCTAAAAAGAATCTAGTATTATGAAAGAATGCCTTCTTCCGTGGTACTAAATTTAGACTAGATTCTTTAGAAGTAAACACATTTTTACAATTTTTTTAATATACGGGTTATTAAAAATTCGATGGTTACCATTGGAATCTTATAAATGATAAGAGATACAACAGAAGTGAAATTGGGTTAAAGTTGCGCAATTTATAGCCGACTAATATGCCATAAAGAAATTAGTAGAATTCGGAGTACTTCGAAAGATATTAGTAAAAAACAAAAAAATCGCCGTTTTTATTTTTAATTTTTTTTTTTTGGCTAAAGGGATAATATAAAAGTTATTTATCTACTTTCATTTAGTAATATGAATTTTACAGTTCTGTAAATCGCATAAAAAAAACGGTTTTATTAAAATTTTGCTGTTAAATAAAACCACACTTTTTAGAAGAATGATTTATTATTAACAGTTATAAAATTAATTACTAATTATTAATTAAAATATAACACCTAAGGTTTATTATAAACATTAATAATACACTTTTGACAGTTAGAAATTTGTATACCAGAAGTGGATGTGATGGAGCCCTTTACGTTCGAATTTCCAATCATTAAATCCGTGTCTGACCCCATGATCTTCTTTGCTATTTGTTTCTTATTTTCTAAAGAATTCTCAACGTAGCCTTCTGTCGTAGAAGAGGATTTCCAGCCCCCATGACTTTTTGGTATACTTCCAAAACTATTAATTCCGATAGGCTAGGAGGTGCATTTTCCTTTTCCATAGAATACAAAAAAACCGCCTGTGAGTTGCATTAAGAGGACGAAGTTTAGCATACTTTCGAAAAATACTTAAACAGTTGACACTTGTCACATTTTTTTCTGTTATAACAAATTCTCGCATAATATTGGTTTTCGAGAATGGAATCACAATTTTTATATACAAATTATTGTGTTCAATATGATCCAACATTAACTTAGCTAGTTCTTCGCGCCCCAAAAATGCCGATTATCATAACAACCTTCATAAGTAAATATGTTTCATCATATGCAGTACTAAGGGTCGTTTGCACGGGTTCCACTTAAGACGTTTTAGGTGGGGCTTAACTTAAGGTGTCACTTAACTAAAACTTTTCCGTTATACAGTCGCACATAAGTCAGCCCTAAGTAGATATAAATTAAGCCGAAAATTTTTACGGTTTAATTTATATCTACTTAGGGCTGGCTTATGTGCCGGTTTAGCGTCTGTGCAATGGAAAAGTTTTAGTTAAGTGACCCCTTAAGTTAAGCCCCACCTAAAACGTCTTAAGTGGAACCCGTGCAAACAGCCCTTAGAAACTTACATACGTCTTCCTTTGTGAAAACTTTGGACTTTTTGGCATTGTAACCCTCTGAACTTCTTTTCAAAAATGCGATTAGTTGAGAAAATCTGCTTATATCTTGATTTTTCTTGACTGAGACTAAGTTCTCAACATTGAGTAGTGAGTCCATAGTGTAGATGGTTTCTGGAAGCGTTACTTTACAAAAAAATAACCCAAATTTTGTACAATATTCTTGTTGTAAATTCATATTACTACCTCGATATTTTATTAAACTCGGCTGACGCCTCGTTTGACAACTTTAACATCTCGTGTTGTAATATGAATCTTTACAACACTTATATCGTAAATAACTATTATGTATCAAGGGAATTATAAAGGTTTTTTTTACAAATACCTTCTTCGAAAGTACTCGTAATTTTCCTAATTTCTTCAAGACATGTTGGTTAGCTATAAATAACGCAACTTTCCCCCAATTTAACCTTTGCTGTTACTCGTACTATCGTTTATGAGATCCCACCGGTGATAAGAATTTTTTACACCCTGTATATTTTGGTAGGTACTTTTTAAAACAATATTTTTTTTCAAAGTACATTTTAAAGGGTCTATTTTATGTAAAATATTTTATATTATTGGTGGAATTTTTGAAAAAATCTGTAAGAAATTTCTGACGTGTGGCAAATAATTTATACATCCCTCGTGATTTAAAACAAATATTATGTTAATAAATATTTATTGTATTAAATTATTTAGGAAATTTTGCATTAGTGTTACTGATAATGATATCGCTTCTAAAGCAATTTTTTAATGAAATTGTGAATAAATAATAATATTCTAATGGGTTTTTTTTATTTTCCCTTTTCAGATAACTATTAGAGATAGAGAGAAAATTTTTCCGGTAAAATTTCCGACTGGTATGAAAGTTTGTTGACTGACAATTTCGCGATTTTTTTTTTTTTTTTTTTTTTTTTTTTATCATAAAACACCTGCACTGTAGGAAAAATCCTTTAAGGCGCTCTGGGAGCGGTGCGTGTGCGAAGAAATCGATTAACGTTGGTCTTGAAACGTTGAAGATTGTATTCATAGGGAAACACGACCTCAGGAAGATCATTCCACAAAGATGACGTTCTCCAGATGAAAGAATTCTTGAACAATGAAGTTCGAGGAGTACTAAGCTGAACAACATATGGATGAGCGGCAGTGGTTCGCCGTGTATTTCTGTTTTGCATTGCTCTAGGTGGAATCAAGTGGGCAATGTCAGTCGAACACCTGCCATGGAAATATCTGTAAAAGAGAGCCAAATCACCAACCTGTCTTCGATGCTCCAAGCTATCGAGGGTCTTGGTCAGCTCGGGGTCGCCGATCAGACGAACGGCTCTCCTTTGAATGAAATCCAGTAGCCGAAGGGTGTGCTTGGGTGCAGAGCTCCAGACATGAGAGCAATATTCTAATGATGGTCGAATCTGGGCTTTGTAGTGTCAAAAGTTGATGAGGTGTGTACAACCTTTTGGTGCGGAAAAGTACACCAAGTTTCTGTGCAGCTGATTTGGCAATTGCGGCAACGTGATCATGCCAAGACATATTACCTCCCAGATTGACCCCCAGCAAATAATTAGACGGTGCCAGGGGAATTGCGTGTCCTGCCATGACTATATCCGGGTCTGTAATGTTGACCTTTTTGGAGAAGACTGCTGCCTGGGTTTTCTTAGCGTTAAATTCGACTTGGTTACTGTCACCCCAAGCCAAAATTTCTTCCAGGTCATTGTTGAGGCGCAATACTTCATGCTGCCTGCGAAGATGTGCGTCGGCAGCGGATGTTTGGGGAGTCAAGGTAAAAGATGAGACAAGTGTGCTGTCATCAGCAAAGCTATAAATTGGATTTTGGGTTTTCACTAGAAGGTCGTTAATATACAGTAAAAAGAGGGTAGGTGACAATATGGACCCTTGAGGAACACCGGCATTGATGGTGAAGGTGTCTGAGAGAAACCCGTCAATCGCCACTTGCAGAGAACGGTTCTTAAGGAAGCTGGTTAACCATAAACAAAATCCATTAGGCATACCGTAGGATCGCAATTTACTTTGAAGCCCATCGTGCCAAACACGATCAAAAGCCCTAGAAATGTCCAGTGCAACAGCCCGGGATTCTCCATGATGTTCGATGGTGTTGCTCGAACATGAATGAAATTTTTGACAAAATAAAATTACGACCCGTTAGGCGAGTGATTTTTGTAAAAAATTTCATGAACGAAATTACCAAAAAGCAACAAAATTGAAACCAAGATGATACTCGACAAGACTATTTCACGAGAAAACAATTAAAACACACATTTAGCAAACTAAAAACTTTATTTATTTATTACTAATATTAAATGTACAGTTGTTATAAGTAATAGTTTGTCCATTCTTTTCTATCAAAGCATGGTTTTGGGTATGATTTACTTGCATTTGAGAAGTCGAAAGTCCAGAACATGCTTTATTTATTGTTCTGAGATTTTCGATGAGCTTCAGATGATGAATAGGATCTAGTGGCAGATATGGTTTCAGGGAATTTGCGGTTGAGTGGCCTGTTAACTTAATCCACTCTTGTTCCCCAACACCTTGTTTAAATAGGGCAGATACAGCGGAAGATCGATAAGAATGATTTGTTATTTTATGCTTCTTTGTATCCGTTCTTCCCACTTTTGGTCCATTTAGATACTGTATTTATTCCTAGTGGAGTATTTTTAAACCAACATCCCTTCTGCCAGTTTGGATGAACGGAGAGAAATTGTCTATGGAAATGTTTTGTTCTCTTTTTTCCAATCATTTTAAAAATAATCTTACATACATGACCTAAGTCATTGTTTCATGAATTCCTTACCAACCATTTGCTGTATGCCAATCCTTTTGACCGACCTTGAGCTGCCTTGGAATATATGCTCTTATATTCAATTTGTCTGGCAAATCCTCCCATTGTATCAAACTCCTTTTGATAATGTTGAATTTTGCAATTTACGGCCTCATTGCCTCTCCGAGCTAGTTCAAATGAGCAGAGATGGAAAAACTTTTTTTGTATTTCATCGGGGTTTTCATCATTATAGCTTTGCATTATTGTTAGCAAATTTTTGGTAGATAATGCTTTAAAACTTACTTTCCTCTTTTCTAGACCAGTTTGGAGCTGCTTTCTCTTTGTGTCTCTTGCCATTCGCGCATTTTCAAAGGAAATATTACAGTTTTGGTCCCCGTTTAATAAATTTTGCGTCAAACCTAATCCATACCCAGCTATAGTATTTCTTTTGCTGACACCCGTATTCACCAACAACTATTTTTTCACTATCACTCGGTTAAGATTCTTGTCAGTCTGTTAAATTCTATCCTCGTATTCACCATTGGATTTTAAGCCTTATCAGAGAGTTAAAATTAACAGTGAAATTTTGAGCTGATAAGAAATAACAAGCTGTTATTTATTTTTTTTTTACGGTTCGCCGACTACGTAGGCCATCTTGAACCGGTCAACGACCACAAATATGATCTACCGACTGGGGAGTGTGAAACGGCACCTTCATCCTACAAGATATCCGATCTCATCCGGCCTGTCCGGCGTGAATAGGATGGCTAGGTGCCGATCCATTTTACACTCTTCTCCAAGGCAAGAGCACGCCGTGTTCCCAAGCGGTCACCCGCCCAAGTACTAACCGCGCTCGATACAGCTTAACTTCGGTGATCTGCGGGAACCAAGCTGTTAAGTTTTAAAATTGTTGTTAGATTTATAACAACTTGACAAACACATGACAAATAATAACAATTATTAATAGGTTTTTCGTTTAAATTTTTAAACGAAAAACCTAATTAATTTAGACTATCGAATACATTTTCCACGTTTACTATAGACTCGTCAGACTCCGATGATGAGGAAATCGTACGAGAAAGGAACGTAAAAGTGCGTAACAATGCATTTGAAGAAATAGACGATATTGAATTCAAAAACGGTTTAGAAGAAATAAAAACACATTTGAGCAATTGGCGAATCGGTTGGATGTAGTAGTTGAACCAGTAAGTTATAGAAATCAACCTATTTCAAGAATATATTAAATACTAATTTGTTTAAAACGAAGTCGTATCTAAAATGAGGTTAGGAACAAAAAGCCCTATCTTCCTTTTTACAACTAAATATATTAAATTACCACCTACGCGTTTCGGCCTACAAGGCCATCATCAGGGCGTACTGTAAGAAATAAAGAACAAGTTGTATAAAATTAAAATAATAAATTTGTTTAATTAATTTGTTTAAGATGACATGTTACAGGATCATTTAGAGTAAATATAGGGGATTTCCGATTTTAATGTACTAATGAAATTAGAGTTCTTCTCCCGCATAGTATAATTACTGGATGTCTTCCTATATCCTGTTTCGTCCATCATTAAATTTTACTACTGGATCCGTAAAATTTAATTTATTAGCGTAAAGTGACCTAAAGAACGGATTTGATTGATAAAAAGATATTTCAGAAGATATGAGGTTGGAATATTTTACTCTGAAGTTAGTTATAAACTAGAATTGTCAGCTCAGACGTACGTACATCAACCTAACTCTCTGTTTGTTAATAGAGTGTCCCTGATTTATAATGAATACGATATTTCATTAACAGACTGTTAATCCTTATACCGATGTTAACTATCAGACTGTTAAGTTAAAGATGGTGAATGCGGCTGTTACTAAAATAATTTGTGGTTCACTTATCAAAGTGGAAACTGAAAATAACTATCTTTAAATTCCAAAAAAATAATTACTAAGTAACCAAATAACATTAACAGTGCGACCAGTATTTCTTCTTTAGTGTAACCTCATATATACCCAATGCACATCTGAAGGGCAATAGCAAACTCTGTTTCTGGAAAAATGTATCTATACTAAATTCAATTTCGCAATTCAGAAGCTAAACCAAGCAACAGCACGTGATATAGACATGCTTAGCTTAAATCTCATTGGTATTGAACAATCGGCAATAAAAATCGAAGAAGCCAAGCTGCAGTATGGTATACTAAGGTTTAATTGCTAGGTGTTTTACACGAGTGTTTGCTGGAAAAAACACCTAGCAATTAAACCTTAGTAAAACAACAATCATGTCACTACAAAACTTTATAAGCGAAAGCTAAAATAAACTCTTTTATGGCAGTATAAGGGATTACCGGAACTGACCGATTGTAAAAAATAAAAGTCATTTTTATCTCTACCTTGTGGGCCAACACCAACCCCATCTGGGCATTTGCCTTGATGTATGTCCTGGTCAGTAGTGAAATAAAATACTATATTTGTATATTATTGTGTATTTGTCATACCGTCTATACGATTATATGTATTTATATAGAATAAAATGACAACAACAAAAACTGTGTAATGAATAAAGATGTTTTTAAAGAAAGAAGTACGTACTCTTAGCTGGTACTTATTTTGTCCTATTGAATATTACATAGTTATTTAATAAAAAGCGTTTATGTTTACTTATATCTTTATTAATACTGTTCTATTTACAGATATGTTTTTACAATAAAAAGTACTACGTATTTAATAAACAGTATATCCCCTCTAAGTGCTGGTCAAGTTATTAACAGGATAATTTCAATATAGATCATTTACTTATTAGATCTTTTTGTAAAGCTGTCGTTGCCACTTATTTGCCTGATAACTTTAGCAGCACTTGGATATTCCGAGCTTTATACGGGTAAACCTTAATTTAACCAAAAACTGAGTACTTAGACAGTTATCCTGAGGGCAATATTCAATGAACATAAAGTTTAGTTTATCAATAGGACTCGTACTATTAAAAAAAAAGTAGTTGCGTTATATATGAAAAATCTAAATGCACGAGGAAAACTTTTAAAAACTGACATGGATTTTGCGTCATCGAGTCGTTATGCCTGTAGAGGGGGGCAATATTTATTTATTTTATAAAGCTACCGAACAACGTACTGGTAATTTGCCTTTTTTTTATCGGCTTAGCTTCATTATTTTGTCCGATTTTCTCTTTACATTGTGAAAATTTAGTCGGGTATTGGTTTATTGGTTGGATATTAATACATTTAGATTGACAAAAAAAGTACTCTTGACTAACAAACTATTCAGTTAAAATTATCGAAAGACAAAGATCATAAATACCTAACAGTATGGAACAAAAAAATACCAATTAAAATATACATCTAAGTGGTCGATATAGACAAATAAGGATATACTAAATATAGAGAAGTTTTGTACTTGCGTTGTCTTTATTTGTTTTTCAATCACTACGGTTCAACTTGTAAGCATCTCCAGTCGTCTTCAGATGAAAACTACTATCAAATACTACCGGAACGGGGATACACGGAGTACGACCGGAGAAAAATGCGTTTTTCTCTCTCTGGGAAAGTCTCCCACGGTGTTCCAAGCAGAAATCTACTCCATATTGCAATTTGCGTACAAGAACAATAGGAGGGCTTGCCTCATTAAGCGGATTCATGAATATTCTGACAGTCAAGCAGCCCTTAGATCACTAATATGTAACAGGTAACCTCAAGAATGGTATAGAAATGTCAAGAGAAACTGAGGGCCCTGACAAAATTTAACCAAGTAATACTGTAGGACACGAAGGTATTAGAGGAAATGAAAAAGCTGATAAATTTGCAAGGAAAGGCTCAGAAAATACATTTATTGATCCAGAACCGGCACTCGGAGTACCAAGGTGCACAGTGAGAGATGCCATAAAGCGATGGATTAGGAGAGAACACAAAATCCACTGGAGCAACAGACAGGAATTACACCCCAGCAAAAGCTTCATTGGGATTCAGACCCAAGACTTATGAGTTGCTTTAAATGAACAGCAACCAGCTAAGAAATATTACAGGAATTCTGACAGGACACATTACTGTCAAGAATTTTCTGCACAGAATGCAACTGTACATACAATCATAGACGCCGATTCCGTGGGGGCTTTGGGGGCTTGGGCCCCCAGAGCCATATTTCTTTGGGGGCGTAGCCCCCATAGCCTAACCCTCACAGTACGTTTACATAATAATGATACTAATAGCAATTCGTTTGCGAACGTGCGTTACTTGAGATTTGATAATTTAATTTTTTTCTATAAAATTTATCTACAGTTGTCGTTTCCTTTTTTATTTAGCAGGTTATCATATTAAGGAAAAAATTATTTTGGCTTTGAAAATTAAATTATGCCAGATCTGGCAACCCTGGTCTGCCACTGTGCTTAGAGCACGTGGAGAATTTGGAAAGTCCCTGGTCTCAAAGTCTCAAGGTTGCCAGGTCTGGTGAAATTTCACTAGATTTAATGATTTCGCAACCAATCCAAAGTGATTTAGTGAAAACTTTCGTTAAATACCCCAGTTTTAGTGATTTTTCGGATTTTGTAGCAAATAAGACAAAGTCGTCTAAAGCAATATTTTAAAAATATTTTTTTTAAAAACACGGCTATTTTTAATTATCCGCTCGATCTATATTTTCTACACGTTGGCAGCCGTGATGTCAGATCTGCGCATCATGCAGATCTGACATCACGGCCTAGTCAGCGAGGGCAAGCATCGGCGCGGTCAAGTTGGAGCCAGTGTTACAAGATCTCCTGTTTTAACAGAAGATCTACTGTTATCACTCTTAAACTACTGTTCTACTGTTTTCACCCTCAAATCTCCTGTTGAAAATTTTTTAATACCAAAGAGGTAATTAAGCTACATAATTCACAAATGTACACAAAAACATTGGATCATTCGGAACTAACCGGCCAGAGCCGTCTTTCCGTACGGGCCCGGTAAATTTTTTTTAGAAGTCACTTTGGATGGAGGAATGACCCCGCGCGTCTTGGGGCCCACAATTTGAATTAATGACCTTTTTTTTTTAGAAGTTGCTGTGGAGGGGGGTCCCAAAATTTGGACCGATGACCTTTTTTTTTAGAAGTTACTGTGGAGGGAGTCTTATTATATTTAAAATTTATTAACTATTACATTATATTATGTGTATATTTAATAAAGGATTTTTTTTTTATTCGTTGAGATCCGGGCTCTAAGCCCCCAGAGCAATTCTGAAGTTCCGGCGCCTATGCATACAATGGAGACCTTGACTGCAGATTATGCGGATAAGACAGGGAAACTGTACAGCACATAGTTTGCCATTGCGAGTCACTATATCGGAAGAGGCAACAAATACTCGGGCAACCAAAACTGGAACCAGAGGACATCCTTACCCTCTCCCCAGTTGACCTACACAAACTAGTGCAAGGAACTGAAATCACGGAGTTAGTGTAACAATCAAACAGGGTGAGCACAATGGGCCAAACCTGGCCTAAGTGCATCCGGCGCCCAGGCGGGCCCTTGAAAAAAAAACTAAAGAAGTTATTACTGCACTTATTTAGTATTTCCCAAAAGACGACTGGAGATTCTTACTAGTTGATAAAATATGATTTGAAAACAAATATAGATAAGTCCAGAACTCTTCAAACATTCAAGAAACCTTCATGTCTTCAACCTTTAAACAAAACTAAATATTATACTTACATCTATTCGATTTTTGGTGCTTATATCTAACTGGTGATGGTTAAATCAACAAAAATAAAAACATTTTATAAAAATGCTAAAATGGACAAACACTACGTGAAAGGATGAAAATGAGTATGTAAAAAATTGGTTTCGTCGTCGTTTCCTAAAAATCGTACGAATCGCTTTCGCCTTTTTGTACTTTAAAGACGAATTTGTAAAGAAGACCTGCTATGATCCCTCCGACTAGTGGGCCCACCCAGTACACCTAAAAAATTTAAAAAAAAATATTTTTGAAAACTATATATATAAAATTTTTATTAAATAAATATAATGTACAGCTCTAATATTTGGAGAATAGATACGTAAATGTATTTGAAAAATAGCTGTTATTACCACTATAAATTTAGTTAATTAAAAATAATCATCTGTTAACTGAACCTTACCCAGTGATTATCCCAGAGATTCATAATCACAGCAGGACCAAAGGTTCGAGCAGGATTAACACTTGAACCAGTAAACTGAATCTGAAATGAAAAAGGTTTTTTATAATATTATATTACGCAACAAGTGATGAAAGTGATACTTTTCAAACCAGGAGATATTTGTAGCGAGGAGTCAGCCGAATGCGAAAATTCTCCTAGTTTTGGAATAATCACTTTTACTCGAGTAATGTACACTATTTTTTCTATGACCACAAAGAACTATTAAAAAAGCCTTTGATTTGTGAAGAACATATTTCAATACTAGTGTTGAAATTAGCATATCTACTTAGGATTATGTTCCACTTAATATCTGGTTTCATAGTTTGTCAATAAACTTTTCCTTCATTTGTAGTATAACTTTTTCATTTTTTCATATTATATCATAGGAAGAACTGATCGTGGATTGACTTCTGGATTAACCAGAATGAACAATTTTAAATTTAATCAAGGAAAGATGCATTAAACATAAATTTAAAAAATCCACCCAACAAGAAAGATTTTAATTCAAAATTATTCTATAAATTATTGAATGTTTTATAAAAAAAAGTCAAATACTCCTGATGGGATTTGAACCTGGGACCTTGCGATCTGTAGGCTAGAGCTCTATTTTCTACGCTATCGCTAACGATAAAGATTTGTTGTTTAATACATGACACTCTCTTCAGCGCAATTTGTTTTTTCTGGTAATAGATTTTTCAGTATATTATTAATATTTTTTATAATTTCAGATGGCGTATTTTCACACTGTATTTTTAAATTACTCGACACATACATGATAAATAAGTTAAACACTTTACAATTACTGCTTTCTAAAATTTGTTCTTATTAATAAATAATAGTGGTTGTCTTTCAAATTGGCACCATATGTTTAAATTAAATAGTGTGCCTTGATATTTCAACACTAGTGTTGAAATATTTTTTTTCAACACACGTGTGATATTCAGCGCTTTCTAGCCGAATTAACCGTGCTTTTTTTCTCATTTTCATAGGTGGTCGTAGGAAAAAGAATATTTACTGAAATTTAAATGACAGATCGACAACTACGAAACTACAATAATCCTGTATATTTGAAGGTTGGAGACGATGATGCTTCTTGAACGGCAGTAGAATTTTGGACTCGCATTTTTTACATTTATTAAGCAAAAACAACAAATAAATATAACTCTATGGCCGTACAAAGATCCTTTTAATAATTATGTATTTAAATATTTTAAAACAATCGTTTTGTTTTCTTTCAGCTTTTTAGAAGTCACATTTCAATAAACTTTAGATAATGCCCAATTATTAACCACAGTTTTTTTAAATTTTTTATTAATTTAAATGCCATTTTATTCAGTTCGTAATATAGTCCAAAGACTATCATTCCAGGAATCCCTTAACATCAGTTTTCCATAAAGACATATTTTGTTATAACTCTGCCATTAAACAGATCCTTGAGATAATACCAGAGAGTTAGTTCTCTGATAATACCACATAACATTTATACTTAAAAATAATTTTATGCTTATACAGGGTGATTTCTAAGTTGAAACTTCTTTTTTAGCTGTGTATAGAAGGTATTAAAATAAACAACATTTCAAATACGTTTTTTCAAAAAACTTAAAAATAGGCGAGATACAGGAGCAAAAAATCTAGGTCATCAAAACGTAGCCTGCTATACTTTATGTTGTTTGTCTTATTAGTCATGCAATTTACGGGTCGGTGGTAAGTTATTTGGCAATCCGCTGCGGTGTGTTTTTCTCAAGCAAGTTAATTTTAAACTGGCGAAACGTAAAAATGGTAAAATTTGAAAACAATGAACTAGTAAATATGGTGCTGATTTACGATGAGTGTAGTCAAAGTGCGACTGCTGCTTCTAGATTATGTTTAAGGTTGGCAGGACCGTATTTGATCCATAGTATAATAAATGAATGTAAGTAGGGGAAAGGAGGGCAAGATGACGACAGTAAGCATATATTTTTATTTTCTTCGTCATATAAACAGTAGGTAGTTATTGTCACAAAAGTCGCAAATATATGCTTTGCGCTTCGCTTCTGCGGATGTTAGTCCTGAGCATGCTGCATGAACCCATTAACGACAGAGGGAACAGGCGTACCAAATTTAATTTTTTTCAGAATCGTTACAAATTAAACAAATTTCTTCTTGTTCCTCCACATTATCGTCATCTTCTTTCATGTAATTTACTGATATGGAGGAGTCAGCGGATTCCCCATTATCATGATCGTCAAACCTCACTTTTCTGACATGTTTACCTTTTTTGATGTGCTTTTTCTTCATTTCAACTTTTTTCTTTTATTCTCTTCTCTCCTTTGATTAATTTCTTTTTTCTCCTCGTTAGTTTTTCTTTCATTCTCTTTTTCTTCTAATGCACTTTTAACAGGGGTACTCGTTATATGCAGAGTAGGTAGCTTCTTCCTCTGTCTCTTTTATTTATAAGCAGCAATAGGCAAGTGAGGTAGACAATTCATTGATCCTGCATTAGACGGCCCTGGTAGTGAAATATCTAAGACATTAGAGGAAGTATTTTGAGATGTTCCTCCTACTGCAGTGAATATTTGCTGAAAGAGCATTAGTGACATCTGGTAATTCCGGTACATCATGGTCTAAGTTTTCGTCGACATTCTTGGAAGGCTTGTATGGCTTGTCTGTGATCATTGAGGGTTCGAAGTCAGAATCATTAAATATTTGAGAATTAAGTGGGACTAATCCAGTTGCTCTGAAAGATTGTACGGCATTTTTTATTGTGGCTACCTTATCGTAAGCCACATGAAATAATGCCGCCACATCCTTCGGTCGGGTAAGATGACGAATTCGCTATCTTGCCCACTTAGCGAATTCGTCATCTTAGCCGACCAGGAAATTTTGAATCGAGTTTTGTATTAACGAACAAAGAGATATTTTTTCACGAAAACTTAATGGGCTATGGATAAACAATACCATGCCATTGAAGAAAATACTTACCGATTGAAAATAAGATTCAACACAAACGCTATAAAGCTTATTTCGTCTTACACTAATATTATAATGACATAACCATTAAACACAAATGGCGAAATATCGTCAACAAAGTAAGTCAGATTTTGATGTTAATACATAGGCAACTTACGAAGCACACCTACTACACTCGGCAATCAACCAAGTGGCGCTATCTAATTACAATAATCGGAATTTTCCAATTCGTCATCTTACCTGATTCGCCATCTTATCCCCCTTTCCCCTACCTTATTTTTGAGTTTTTTTAAAAACGGTGTTTAAAAATGTTGTTTATTTTAATTCCTTTTATACACAGCTAAAAGAGAAGTATCGACTTAGGAATATATTCAATTTCTTCAACATTTTAATAATTTGGACTACTTACGCCACTTAAATGTACTGCAGTGATGGCTAACCCAATAGCCAATGGCACGCTTCCTTTAATATCTTTCCTCCTTGGATCGCAGACGCCGTGAATGACAAACAAAAGGACAAACGTCAAAACAGCTTCAATCGCTACACCTTGGACAGTGGACAGTTCGGAATCTACCATTGTCATTCCTAAGTTACCAGTTTTGTTTTCAGGAATTAGTGCCTGAAAAAAATAGCTTAATTATTTTATTTATAGACTAATCAAAAGCCTTTAAAGGCTCATAAAATTATAAAATTCTACTTGGTCCTAAGCATTCTTGATAAAATACCTTTGTTTATGTATAATTATTTTTTAGTGAATTACACAGTGTAGAGGTCAGTTAGTTGTCAACTGATCGTATGGTGTTTATGTTGTGGGAGTATATTGGTAGTTAAAATATTTAAAACGTAAAAATTATGGAAGTAATAAACTAGAGCAGGAATGACAAGACTTTGTCATTTTTCAACAATCAAACAACAATCTTGTGAATGACTTAAATTGCAGTGGTGGTTATATAGAAAAATTTTATACAGCGTGATCAGGTACGGAGCGACCATATCTCGGAAACTAATGGGCATAAAAATTCAGGAAAAAAAAATTATAACTAAAGTGGCCATGAGAAAATCCTGGAAATAATTTTTAAGTTCCGCATTTTGACGCAAGAGGGCGTAAATTTTAAAATTTTACATATCTCCGAAATTCCCACATTAAGATATATCTTTGATAACACCATTAAAATGCTTGGACAATTATCCATCATTTTGGTCCTATGCTTATTGGCGTCCGACTTTAATTAGAGGGGGGGAAGCTGTTGAAAGTGTAATCATTTAAATCGCTGT
The DNA here is from genome assembly GCA_935413205.1 of Polydrusus cervinus. Taxonomy (NCBI): domain Eukaryota; kingdom Metazoa; phylum Arthropoda; class Insecta; order Coleoptera; family Curculionidae; genus Polydrusus; species Polydrusus cervinus. The sequence continues at coordinate 18,441,497 of OW284519.1, read as the reverse complement.
AACTTATAAACGACTTATCCGATTTTAGCAAACTAAAGACTGTTTGGAAGAGAAATGTATGCACTTTCACCAATCGTATTTAGTTGTCCATAATAGTTCTCAAAAAAAAAATGCTAGAGGGCGCGATTTGTAATGATTTTTTGATTTTACTCTGAAAAAATAAATCATATTGTATAATTATGATACCATAATCGAAAAGTAGATGAAATTTGCTAGAAAAAATATTAAAACCGCAGCTCGATATCTCCTTTCGTTTCAGCGTTATCGCCAATGGAATAATTTTTAAAACTTTAAATGAAGAAGCGAGTGGGACACCACTGATATTTTTCCATGTGGATGTTATTTCTGATTAGCCTGGTCAATTCTGCATAAAAATGGTCTCTTGCATTTTTCTCCTCAGGCACACAGTTCCTAATTAAATGGGGCAAACATGCCTATTAAATGAAGGTGGTCATTTCCAACAATTTTTATAAAACGAAATTTTTCATTATGAATGATAATAATAATAAATAGTAGAGCTAATTTAATTTAATTATTTTAATTAAGAAGGGTGTGCCTGAGGAGAAAAAAAACGTAAGAGACCATTTTTATGCAGAATTGACCAGGCTAATCAGAAATAATATCGACATGGAAGAATATCAGTGGCGTCCCACTCGCTTCTTCATTTAAAGTTTTAAAAATTATTCTATTGGCGATAATGCTGAAACGAACGGAGATATCGAGCTGCGGTTTTAATATTTTTTCTAGCAAATTTCATCTACTTTTCGATTATGGTATCATAATTATACCATATGATTTATTTTTTCAGAGTAAAATCAAAAAATGTGTTATCATTACAAATTGCGCCCTCTAGCATTTTTTTTAGAACTATTATGGACAACTAAATACGATTGGTGAAAGTGCATACATTTCTCTTCCAACCAGTCTTTAGTTTGCTAAAATCCGATAAGTCGTTTATAAGTTACATCGATTTAAATGATTACACTTTCAACAGCTCCCCCCCCCCTCTTATTAAAGTCGGTACGCCAATGAGCATAGGATCAAAATGATGGATAATTGTCCAAGCTTTTTAATGGTGTTATCAAAAATATACCTTAATGTGGTATTTTCGGAGATATGTAAAATTTTAAAATTTATTTCTCAATTACGCCCTCTTGCGGCAAAATGCGGAACTTAAAAATTATTTCCAGGATTTTCTCATGGCCACTTTAGTAATCATTTTTTTTCCCTGAATTTCGATGCCCAGTAGTTTCTGAGATATGGCCGCTCCGTACCCTTAACTGATCACACTGTATATCTTCGTTTTTATTACGAAAATATTTTAATCTGCAGGCCATCGTAAGGTTATCAGCTTTTTATATACAGGGTGTTTCACGGTGGATGGAACGTTAGACGTTTATGGAAAACGGGTGATACGTTTTCTTCAATAATTTGGTTGCTCAGATAAACAACCATGGTCTATCGATTTAAATTATTTTCAGAAATGTGGCGTTATTTTAAATAGAACACCCGATATTTATTTATTCCATTACAGTTTCCCAGTTACAAATCAGGCAGAAAACGGAATTGGAATTGGGTAAAATGAAAACAAATTATTTAACAATTAACATAAAGATTAGCAATGTCTAGATTTATAAAACTAACAATACAATGGTAATAATAGGTACACTACAAAAAAAAAGAAAAGTAACTACATACGTCCAGTAGCATAGGTACTAGTGATAAAAATGTCTTTTAACAGCGCTTGCTGCAATTGAAGACATCATAGGCATGGAAATTGTCATTGTAACATGTACACATCCTATTGATGAATAAATATTTAAAGATATTGGTTCGTAAAGGTGGTAAGTAGAAGGTATATAAGTTTGGGGAATTTAGAGAAGGAATTCTAAAGTGCAGTTTGTGCAGCAGCTCTTTACAAATAATATTGTTATAGAGCAGTTTGTATAAAAATAACTGCGCAGAACATGTGCGTCTATGTCATAATCTAACAAACAAGAATCTTTGCAGCATCTGATCATAAGAAAAACCTCTGTCGGGATAAACTTCATCAGATCTAAAAATACCACAAAGCTTTCAAAAACCGTCTTTGAACATTTTCAACGTGGATTTTATAAAACGGAGACCAAATGATTAAAGAGTACTCCAATTCAGATCCAACAAGGGAACGATACAAAGTTACTAAAGGGTCAAGTGACAGAAAATATCTAGTAGTTCTAAGAATAAAACCAAGTAATTTATAGGCGGTGGACACGACGTGATCAATATGAGGAAGAAAGGATAGTTCTCTATCGACAATAACTCCTAGATCCTTAAACACAGTCTGTCTTTCCAGGATCTAACCATTTATGTTATAGTTAAAATCAAAAGTGGTATATGTATGTTATAACATTACCATTAGCAATATTTAAGTTTAATCTGTTTTTAGTGCACCAATCGTACAATAAATCCAAATTCCGCTGTAGCTTTAAACAGTCCATTAAACTTGATATTGAAAAGAAAATTTTTAGATCATCTGCATCTGATATATTATATTATTTTCTAATTCCCTATACAATTTCTTGTTTTTAATATAATTTCATGTCTAAATTCAATTGTTTTTGTGATATTGACGATTAAAATAAGCCATTTTCAGATTTTGACAGGCTGTAGCACTGGAACTGCGCATCTTAGAGAAAAATTATTTTCACATTCAGTTTTTTTATTCTCTATCCAAAAGTTACAACTTCCGGTTTACCATGTTAAACCGGAAAACCATTTTTTTGGTTTAACATGTTAAACCGGAAGTTGGTATTGGTTCCTCTTTTAGCATAACCCTGTAAATACCAAAAATAATAATGTATCTTTATACAATTCATTATATTAAGCTGCGCGGTTAAGCCCGAGTCATAATAACTTTGTTCTAAACGATTAAAGTTCACATTTTCACACTCTCATACGCCAGAACAATTTAATAACGATTTTTTGCACATCGAAAGCCTTCATTTTATTCTAATGGTGGCCTCTCACTTGAAGTGAAACAAAAAAAAATATTGGAAAATATTTAAGTGGGTATTAATAACGGCAATAAAGAATTATTATTTGCACTGAGAATGTATGTCGATTTAAAGGGACAAGCAGTGTCCTTTAAGCTGAATTTTTTTTTAATTTAATTTAATTTCAAATAATATACATTATGTAAATCAATTACTAATTTTAAATAAGTTTTTTTTTGTATACCTAATTCACGGCCAATAGAGTGAGGAAAGTTTAAACTTGATCGTTCTTAAGAGTGACGTCTATTGATGCATTCGCCATTTCGTTTTTTGATCAATATTTCGTTAATTTTTCCTTTTATCCAAAAATCGGCCAAATGACGACTAATGGACAAATTTCATAAATTTTCGTTGTTGTTGCCAAATGACTAAAAGAGTCTTCTATTCTGGGTTTTATTTGGGCTAAAATATGTATATTCTTTTTTTGCCGTTGGTGAAACTGATGAACTGATGATTGACAGCTGGTGGAATGACGTCATCAATTAATTATTTTTCTCTCTCGTTGACGAAAGACAGAAATCCACCATGAATAAAAGAATATGATTTATGTCCAACCGGTAATGCCATAGGCAATTTGTGAACACGAATCGGGTCAATCGGTGCCACCAATAGACTCGCCGGTGAAAAAAAGAATATACCTAATTAAACACATCGTTGGATTGCCTAAAACATATTCTAACCTCAAACTAGTCAAAATGCTAATAACGACAGACATTTTGAGAAAAATTCTCATAGAATGACAGCTAAGAGAGCTTTTGTGACTGCCACCAGAGGTGGTATTCTCGTATTCCTAATAATTTACCACATTACAATTTCCAAAGTAATGGAGAAAGCTATTAACCAACAACTCCTAAAGTATCTGGAAGGGCTTAACATTATCAGCGACCATCAATACGGTTTTCGTAAGTCCAGATCAACAGGTGACCTTCTGGCATATGTCACCCATCTTTGGAGCAACACCATCGAACATCATGGAGAATCCCGGACTGTTACACTGGACATCTCTAGGGCTTTTGATCGTGTTTGGCACGATGGGCTTCTAAGTAAATTGCGATCCTACGGTATGCCTAATGGATTTTGTTTATGGTTAACCAGCTTCCTTAAGAACCGTTCTCTGCAAGTGGCGATTGACGGGTTTCTCTCAGACACCTTCACCATCAATGCCGGTGTTCCTCAAGGGTCCATATTGTCGCCTACCCTCTTTTTACTGTATATTAACGACCTTCTAGTGAAAACCCAAAATCCAATTTATAGCTTTGCTGATGACAGCACACTTGTCTCATCTTTTACCTTGACTCCCCAAACATCCGCTGCCGACGCACATCTTCGCAGGCAGCATGAAGTATTGCGCCTCAACAAGGACCTGGAAGAAATTTTGGCTTGGGGTGACAGTAACCAAGTCGAATTTAATGCTAAGAAAACCCAGGCAGCAGTCTTCTCCAAAAAGGTTAACATTGCAGAACCGGATATAGTCATGGCAGGACACGCAATTCCCCTGGCACGGTCTATTAATTTGCTGGGGGTCAATCTGGGAGGTAATATGTCTTGGCATGATCACGTTGCCGCAATTGCCAAAACAGCTGCACAGAAACTTGGTGTACTTTTCCGCACCAAAAGGTTGTACACACCTCATCAACTTTTGACACTCTACAAAGCCCAGATTCGACCATCATTGCTCTCATGTCTGGAGCTCTGCACCCAAGCACACCCTTCGGCTACTGGATTCCATTCAAAGGAGAGCCGTTCGTCTGATCGGCGACCCCGAGCTGACCAAGACCCTCGATAGCCTGGAGCATCGAAGACAGGTTGGTGATTTGGCTCTCTTTTACAGATATTTCCATGGCAGGTGTTCGACTGACATTGCCCACTTGATTCCACCTAGAGCAATGCAAAACAGAAATACACGGCAAACCACTGCCGCTCATCCATATGTTGTTCAGCTTAGTACTCCTCGAACTTCATTGTTCAAGAATTCTTTCATCTGGAGAACGTCATCTTTGTGGAATGGTCTTCCTGAGGTCGTGTTTCCCAATGAATACAATCTTCAACGTTTCAAGACCAACGTTAATCGCTTTTTTCCCACTCGCACCGCTCCCAGAGCGCCTTAAAGGATTTTTCCTACAGTGCAGGTGTTTTATCATAAAAAAAAAAAAAAAAACATTTTTATGAAGTACCTATTTATATAAATCGACCTGAATCCACGTAGCGAATTAAAAATTACACCAGCACAGGTATTGAGTTCGGTTATTTAACGTCGAGTTGGCATATTTTGTAATTGTATCCGTATCGAGTTTAAAATGAAAACCGCCACAGAATCGAACTTGATTGTCATAACTTAACCTAACTTTTAAGCTGACCTATTGTAGAAATTAATTATAAAATAGTTATCTTGTCAAAGCAATTTGAGTATTCTACATAGTCATCTATTCTTCATGAATTCGAGAAGTAAATATATATTTTAAAACACAGTGAATCACCATTACGATGACATTTTATAATTACCTTTACCATACGGTCAACGAACAGTCAACATAAATGGATTTTTCGGATCGACCGTGCAAAACTTGGCAACGTTTGCCTCCTAGCGGTAGCAAGTGAAAGCACGGAAATAAAAAATGACAATATTGATATAAAGAACAATAAATTATTAATTTCCAGTTTTATTAAATAATAAGTGGTGAGAGTTTAATGTTTGAAAGTTTTGTGGGTTAATGATAAAAAAACAATATGAGACAGTGTCAGGTTTGCAAAATAATCGATTTAATGCCTGTATTTCGTAGTAGTCTACACATGCTATCACCCTATTATACACAGTGAGTTGTAAACTCGGCGCAAAAGTAATTTTATGAATGAGATGCTGAGTCTATCTTTGCGTTGCTTACTCGCGTCGTTGTAATAAGTAATAAAATCTGTTAGAGTGAAAAAAGTATTTTTGTACATCTTGTATAATTTAAATCTATTCACCTTACAGACAATCCCTGTTTTACGTTTGCATACATGCCAATTAGAACCCGTTATTTTTCATTAGAAACGATCTTGTGAGGCGTTTGCAAATAATTAACCTACGGTCGGTTCATTAAGTTTTTAAGAGCTCTTATACGCTTTGAAAATATTTATTTAATTAAAAGTTTCTTCAGTATCGCAAAGTCAAAAAAAAAATTTGATCAATGTGCGCAATCTACATGTCTTTGGAAAGATCACATATTTATCCAAGATTTGCAGTAAAAAAGTGACAGGATCAGCACAATATGTTCTGCAAGGATCTAATGTTACACAGTCACTTATATTCAGAGACGGTTAAATTATAAAAAAAGAGAAATACCTACTATAAAATATTATTCTTTTTGTTCGTTTTTCTTCACAAACCAATAACTAAGATGAAATGCGTCCGAAATCTTAATCTATATAGTACGAAACAGGACTTTTAGAAGGAAAATTTTATAAACTAATGTCGGGTTGCACAAAGAATTTTAATTCAATTTTTTGTTAGTAGTAATAATGTGGAATCTCCTGTGATTCACAGACCGGGGAGGGTGTTATAAGGGGAAAGGGAACTCATTCACTACCACTGAACATTAGGATCTATTTTTCTTTTATCCGTACATCGACGACATATAGCGCTATCTGCCGGAATCAGAAAGAGACCTCTGAGCAGTGACATCTAGCTGTAAATAGTTTAAAATTTAGTTATGTTGGCGTCGGTAAATAATTTTTTTAATTGAAAAATGTTTTTGCCGGCGTACAGACACGATTAAAATTGAAAAAGTTGTATGCCTCCGCTGGGAATCGAACCCAGAACCTCTCGATTAGACCTCAAGCGCACTGACAATTGCTTGGTGAGGGTGCTATAAGGGGAAAGGGAACTCATCCCCTACCACTGAACATTATGATCTATTTTTCTTTTATACTCCGGCAAAAACATTTTTCAATTTAAAAATTATTTTACAGACGCCAACGTAAATACATTTTAAACTATTTACGGCTAGATGTCACTGTTCAGAGATATCTGTATAATTCCGGCAGATAGCGCTATATGTCGTCGATGTACAAGGTCTCTAAATTTAAGAAGGTTGCCTGGTAACTCTGAGAGGGGAGAGACGCGAGAGGAGCGCGCTACGTCACATGATTGCCCGAGAATCAGATGTTAATGGCAGCTATTATCTGATCGATTGGCGTCGTTTTTAATTTCTTTGTTTTCGTTGTCTATATTTAACTAAATCCAACAATTAAATTAGAATATTTTGTAAATTAAATCAGTGACTAATCCATAAAGGTAAATATGTGTTTGAAATAATTGAAATAAAATAGCTATATTGTATATAAAGTATAAAGGTGACAACATGAAATCAATAGATAACCTTAACTTAATATTTTTTTTTAGATGCCTAGAGGGATTGTTTGTAGTGTGCCAATTTGCAAAAATAATTCCAAGAGAGCATTGGAAAGTGGAGAAAAACTTTCCTTTTTTTCTTTTCCAAAAGATCCCAAAATCCAGAAAGAATGGGTAAGGAAATTTTATCGTAAAGATGTTTGGAATATTGCAAATAAGAGAATTTGCAGTAAACATTTTAAGCCCGAGGATTTTGAAGATGAGTTGCAGGCTAGAATAATGAATACTCAACGGAACCGTCTAAAAAAATCTGGTACAGAGTTTTAGTTGATTGTTTTTGTTTGATAGTACTTATACTTTATCCATAGGGTACAACAGTTACCTAGTGTGTAGTGTTTAGGATGTACTTAAGTAAGGCCTAATAGGATAACTGCATACATAATAAATTTATATTTTTAGCTGTTTCGTCATTATACCTGCTGATAGGGAAAGTAAAACCTGAGAGTAAAAAGGCCGAAGTGAATAATTCGTAAAGGAGATAAAATTATTGTAAAAAGTCTAATTACGATAATTTCAATGAACAAAAAAAAACATATAGGACTTACTAAGAGAAATGAAGAAAGTCAGGGACGAAAACAACAGTCTGAAATCAAAAGTTTAAGCTCTGGAGGAAAAACTAAATGTAAGGGAGCAAAAGGAAAAAGAAAACAATCTCCTGGTTGTCGGTATACCAAAGCAAAATAAGGATGCAAAACAGATAGGGGACATGAATATAGTTCTAATGTAAGTGGGATGGATATAACCTATGTTTCTTGTAAATAATTTTAAGTATAAACTTCTGAATTATATTTAGTTTGTAGAGACAATTATTATACAGCCCACCCCAGACTAAGATACCATATAGTAAAATTTAATAATTTTTACTGCATTTTTTTACGCTATATGATTAGGAATTCTTATTTGTCACTATATACAGAGTGATTTTTAAGTTGATACTTCTTTTTTAGCTGTGTATAAAAGGCATTAAAATAAACAATATTTTCAAATACCTTTTTTGAAAAAACTCAAAAATAAGGTTAGTGTTAGCTGCTCAACCAACAGCGTTGCCACATTTATTTTGGCGAATCTACTTTTATTTTATTTTGAATCTACTAAAATCTACTAAATTAGGGGAGAGGGCACAAATGGGCTCGGTGATTTTTGAGTGAGCACTAAAAATAATAGTGACATAGGCAGCAACAACCATAACCTTCCTCTTGTTTTCTAAGTGGTGTCTAAAAAAAAAAAAAAAAAAAAAAAAAGGTCGTCGTCCGATATTAAAATAAATAAGTACTTAATTAATATAATTTTTCCAATAGTTCTATTGTTAATGGCATATTTACATTATTGAAATTGATATTAAAATCTACCAAAATCTACTAAAGAAAATATGCCTACTAAAATTTTCTGAAAAGAAGTGAAAATCTACCAAAAAAGTAGAAATCTACTAGATGTGGCAACGCTGTCAACCAACGACTTTTAAATAGTCTCCATAATTGTTCGGCTTAGAAATTTTATTAAAAGATAGAATGTATGTATGTAGTATTCGTATTTCGTTTATCCAATACAATCCCCAAATATTTTATATATGGAAAATTTGCCTATTTTTTTCCTCAATTTTTTGGATAGATGAAGACAATATAATATATATAGGCTAAAATGTTAAAACTAAAAATAAAAAATGTAATAATTTTATAAGATTCCATTATTATAACTTGTAGTTACGAGTTTTATTGCTTAAATGTATGGTAAAAGTTCTAAACTCTCCAATTTTACCTAGTGTATACAAATAAAGAATATTATCTACTTAAATATAGACTAAAACAAATTACTTATCAGATGTGACTGATTATTTTTAATTTAGGCTTTATTAAATAAAATAACGCCACTGCAAAAAAAAACCAAAAGAGTATGACTGAGTTTTATTTACCCTATAAGAAAAAGTAAATTGTGATTTGCAGTAAAAAAATACGTCCAATTTGAGGAATTATAATATATAATTTCTTAAAAAATTCATTTTCCTATCCATTTTAAAATCAATCCAATAAATTAAATTTAAAAACAAATATCCAAAAATTGCAATACTTTCAATTCATACTATATAAAAGAACCTACATTTCAATTTATTAATCACAAAATCACTTTTTATAAGTAATAAATTAAACACGCGATCTGATTTCAATGCCTGGTTAATACGGTAAATTTAAATTGGGCAATCATGTGACGTATTCCCGCGCTGTTCTCTGATTGGTCGAAAGTTACCAGGCAATCTTCCTAAATTTAGAGACCTTGGTCGATGTACGCATAAAAGAAAAATATATCTTAATGTTCAGTGGTAGTAAATGAGTTCCCTTTTCCCTTATAACACCCTCCCCGGTCTATGAATCACAAGAATTTTAATAATAATTGTGACATAACTGTGACATACATTACATTACCAGATATAATTTTCTCACAATCATAGTTTCTTAATTTTCAATTTACTAATCAGGTATCTTTGATTGTTAGTAATGTCACAGCCAAACTTGCTGGTTAGTTAATTATGGTTAAAAATCTTTGTGCAACCCAACACAAGCGTTTCCGACGAAAACTGCTTCGTAATCTAGCCAAAAATACATCATTCCTGATAAAATCATAAATTTTGGCGTGGTGAGCGTGTAATATCAAAAGGCAAATTAATATATTGATTTTGGGCTGTCTTGGTTTTATAGTTTTTTAATTAATATTTAAAAGTTTAGATTAAGAGTCCAAACGTGGGAAGAAAAATTAGGGTGCAATTAGACTTTTAGACCCCGAGCTCCTAGGCCCGGAGGGGGGAGGGGTCATCACGCCCTTGGACTCTTAATCTACACCCTGGCTACGCTCCTACGGTCCTACCAACTAAATGAAAGAGAAAGACAGAGAGGTATAAAATTTCAGCCGTATAAATTCTCTTAAAGAAAATTATAACTTAAATGAGTTTTTCCTTCATTTGTATAACGGTACATTAACTGATTTTTGACGCGATTCTCACGATTCTTATGGGATTCATTTGTGATTCGCGGGTTTGGAATGGTAATATGTCAGTTATTACATAAAAAGACATTAGTATTTGTATTGGGAAACGGTTAATAATTGCTTATTTATGATAAACGTCAGGAAAATTTAAATGTTTCATTTATTGTAAGATAGTATCGTTTTATCATTTAATGTTAATGCATTTTTTAATGCTAAGATATGCAACATCGATCGTCATTATTTCTCGAGATATCGCAAATTTAAAATTAATTATTGTAAATTTTGTTAAGGACAGGGCGTATTTGGGGGGGGGGGCAGAGGCTGCAGCCCGGCAACCTCCCCCCCCCCCCCCCCCCGAGCCTGGGAGCTTGGGTCTAAGAGTCTAATTACAGCCTAATTTTTTGTCTCACGCTTGGACTCTTAATTTGAATTTTTAAATAATGTATTCTTGGCTTAGATTATAAGAGAAACGTTTAGTTTTTAAACTTTTCCTTCTAAAAATCCTGTTTTATGTAGAGATTAAGGTTTCAGACGCATGCCGTTTCAGTTATTGATTTATGATGCAGTTTTAAAGGAAAACGAATAAAAAGAATAATATTGTATAGTATTTTTCTATTATATACTTGTCTGTTCCGTTTTCTCTTGTTTAGAGCTCTTTTAAATCAACAAAAATATAACCCAATGCAATAAAATATTTTAACAACAAAAAAAAATCAATTAGGTATTTATTTTTAAAGAGAAAAATTAAAGTAAAAATTTTAATTGAAACTTTTTTTACGGAAGAAGTGTGATATTTATAATTAAAAAAAATAGTGCGGGATGAAACCAGAATGCTTTATTATGAATATACAAAACGGCTCTTAAGAAGGAGTATTTCAAAACCTAAGCATTATTTGCACAAATAACTGCTCTAAGATCTAAGCTCCTAAAATACATGATTTCTGAAAAAATCATTAATTTTGGCGTGGTGAGCGATATTTACTTTATTTTTAATCATTATGAAAAACCGAGCCCGAAAAACGCTGGTTAGTACGTCTTTTGTTAAAATTTTGGATTGACACCAATATTCCTATTTTTCACAAATATAAAATATGTTTTTTTTTATAAAGAGCCAGCTAGGAATATAAAAAAAAAATACAAAAACAAATTTAATCCAACCATGCAGAGGGGGAGAGGTAATAATTTAATTTTGGAAATTTGATTGTAGTTAGGTGAGTTTTAAACGAACTTTGAGCGTGGCCCCGAATATTTTTCGCCTGCGGCGCTTTTTCGCCTCCTTCACTAGGTACAATATCATAAAATAAATGTAGTCAGTAGTAAATGTACGGGTCTATATTAATTTTTAGAGAAACTCTGATGTTAACTAGTCTTAAAAGGAATCATTAATTAATTAAAAATGTATTTTTTAAATGTCCTCGTAAAAACTGAACCTGAAAACATTTCATTGTTAATTCGCTCGACTGACTCTGATTATAACAACTATTTAAAGCAACTTTCTATATACCAGATATTCTAGCGCATCGTTTATCAAAAAAAAAGAAACACATTCTGATAAAAGAGAATTCTTGCAAGCCGGTTAGTCGATTTTTTATGAGTCTATTTCCAGTGGCGTGCATACAATATAGAAAAAAACCATTGCCTACCCTGGAAACAATACCTAAAACAAACAGAATTTTTTTTGTACCTATATTAGTTTTTATCCGTGTGATTCAACTTTGGCAATTGATCTCTACATTTATATAATAAATAATAATATAGGACCGAAAAATGTATCCTATATCATTTCAACGAACGCATTATTTGCTTATTTATATCGTTAATTAGATCCCTGTATAAGCATTCCGTAAGACCGTTAAAAGAGGAAAGAACTCGCTGAACATTAGCGTCTTATGCAAAAGCAAAAGCACTACTTTTGTACGAGTGGAAGCAAGCGAGAGAGCCGGTAGACAGTAGGGTAAAAAGAGAGGTAACAAATAAACCCATCGCAACTTTCGACCTTTCTTCCTTTCAGCCTGCGCCAAGAAAGCACCCGCTTGGTAAGTGGATTGGTGTCAATCTTCAAGTTTTATAGTAGTTTGGAAAATACTTCGCTTTCTCAATATAAAATATGAAACACGCCTCTATAAGTTTTATTATTAATTAGTTTAGTTATGATATTTTTAAAGGGATAACGGATAAGGTATCGTAAAATAAGAAGCACTTTTGTGACAATTAAAATAATTTTTGGTGATAGGTTCATAATATTTAATAATCAGTAAGCTTATAATATTTTACATAATAATTGACCCCGTTTCTGGTTGGGTTGGTTGGGAACATTAGTTCAATCAGGTGGATGATAGATTTTTAATTTGTAATTCGTATGTTTGCCCCTTTGCTAGACTTCGCGCCGTCGGGTTTCGGGGAAAAAAATAAATATGAAGGCGTCAATTGTTACTATTCCGGCAAGCAGCGCGTCTGCAGAACGATCCTTTTCTGGATTAAAAAGAAATCATACCTATTTACGAAACACACAGGTAGGGACACGCTTATTAGAAATAATCTCTCAAGAACTGGAGACCGACCTTTTGCAGGATTTAGGAAAACTAATTTTTATGACGGTTTTCTAAAAGAATTTTTACTTAAAGACCGCCGTGTTAACCTAATTTACAAATAATGTCGTTTTATTCTTCTTCTGCCAGTGTTCTCACCACAAACTCAAAAACAAGACATTTTGTGACAAAATTGGAAATTTAGATGCTTGACTACGGATGGTAAATTTTGGTCTTAAATGCAATTTTTGCCTACCATTGTTAAAACAGCATTGCACGCCACTGTTTATTACCCATCACTTTGTCCACTGGCGCCTTCTACCTCTATCCTATATTATATACCGAGTGTTGCATCGTCGAGCGGGACATAGGAAATCCCATGTAATTTTAAATGCGGTCAATTATTGGCTTCCCTAATTATTTTAGAGAAAAATTCTATTTAGGTTTATTAAAGAGCACTAAAACCCACATTCAAAAGAATAACTTTAGATATTTTTGATGAGCCCGTTTACGGGTTATCGCCGATTTCTTTTTAACTATTTCTCCTGTTTATGGCCCCGTATTTGCGGGCACCAGTCAAGGTAAAAGATGACTGTCAAATAAAGTTGTCATTTTGAAATGTGTGCTTTATTGTTATAAAAACTCGTACATCGAAAATATTAGCCATGAATTACACTTGCAAAGGCAGGAACAAAGAAGAGATGCAAGAAATGATAGGAACTTGCAAGTTTTATTGTGCGTGGAAGAAAATGATGGGAAGATCAGCACAAGGAAACTTGAGGATGACATAGGATTAGATCACACCACAGAGTTACGAGCTTTGAAACGACATAAATATTATTCATACAAATATGAAAAGCACCAAGAGCTAAGAGATAGGGACGAAATACGACGACAGGAGTTTTGTTTTGGTATGATTGAAAGAGCAAACATGGATAGGGAATTTTTTTAAAACATTTGTTTCACTGACGAATGCACATTTACCTTGAACAATGAACCCAATGTTCCAAATTATCGATATTGGAGCAAAGAAAACCAACACAGGTTTGTCAAAACAAGGACGCTATATCCACAAAAAGTTAATGTTTGGGCTGGGATTTTCGGAGAAAATATTATCGGGCCATTATTTCTTACACGAAATTTAAATGCAGAATATCCTTTGAAACTACTTGAAGATCATATTTTACCTACTTTACATGATGCCGCCAGGGAAAATCAGGAAGTTTGGTACCAAATGGATGGCTGCCCGGCACATATGTAGTACCCTGGCTGTCTGGGAATATTTAAACCGTGCTTTTAATGGAAATATTATTGGCTTAAATCATTCAGTAAATTGGCCAGCCAGCTCTCCTGATTTATCGCCAAATGATTTCTTTCTCTGGGGCCATTTAAAAAACAGGATATACAAAGATAAAAAATACCCAAATCTAGACGAGTTAAAAAATGCTATTTCTGCCGAATGCAATAGAATTTCAGTTTACCAACTAGCGAATGTAAGAAGAGAATTTTATGATCGCCTCGGTTATTGTCTAGCTGTCAATGGAGGAATATTTGAACATCTTAAATCCTAAAGTTCTAACGATTTAATAGTACCTACCTATTAATTAGTAAAATATTGAAACATGTAAAATGTCATAATTAACCTTGTAATTGGATACTTTATTTTAGTTTTATTCAGATTAATTTGTACTCATAAATACACCTTTAATATTTTCGATGTACGAGTTTTTATAACAATAAAGCAGACATTTCAAAATGACAACTTTATTTGACAGTCATCTTTTACCTTGACTGGTGCCCGCAAATACGGGGTCATAAAAAGGAGAAATAGTTAAAAAAAAATCGGCGATAACCCGTAAACGGGCTCATCAACAATATCTAAAGTTATTCTTTTGAATGTGGGTTTTAGTGCTCTTTAATAAACCTAAATAGAATTTTTCTCTAAAATAATTAGGGAAGCTAACAATTGACCCCATTTAAAATCACATGGGATTTCCCATGTCCCGCTCGACGATGCAACACCCGGTATAATAAAGCTATCGAATTTTTAGAGTATTTAGAATTTTGTCGTGATAAGCATTTGATAGATATAATCCATACCATGTATTATTAATTGATTTTTCAAAAAAAAAAACACTTGACTCCTTCACTAAATCTAAATAAATATCTGTGGTCGGCAGTGGCCATTGTACCATCGCGCCGATAAAAAACTGGGACAGGAAATTTTTCTATTTTCTCCTAGACTATTAAGAATAATTTTACATCAAGCCTGGTACCAGTAAAATGTCATGAAAATTTGCATGTCAATAAAGATTGTCACTTTATGATTGACTCGTCAAACATACAATCATATATTATTTGTAAATATGCCACAATTAACCCCCCAGCAAAAGGCAATTATTTATAGTCGGTTGCGAGATAGTGTTGCTATTAGGGATATTGCAGATGAACTGGGAGTAAGCAAGAATACCGTGCTATTGGCAAAACAAAAAATAGCAAGACATGGGACTATTATTAGGAATGCAGGTTCT
This sequence comes from Polydrusus cervinus, assembly GCA_935413205.1. NCBI lineage: Eukaryota > Metazoa > Arthropoda > Insecta > Coleoptera > Curculionidae > Polydrusus > Polydrusus cervinus. The sequence goes on along the minus strand of OW284519.1, from coordinate 18,426,037 downwards.
GGTCCCCCTAAAATTTCTACTGATGATCATGATAGAAGACTGGTTAATTATCTAAGGGATCATCCCTTCGAAACTGCAATCAAGGCAAAAGAAGAGACGAATTTTCCAGGTTCTGCAAATACCGCTAGAGACAGGGTTCGAAATTCCGATATACGAAGCCGTTGTGCTGCCAATAAAAAATTTTTAACGGAAATAAATAAACAGGGCAGGTTAGAATTTGCACATGAATATATTAATCAAATAAATTTATGGGAAACAGTTATATTTTCTGACGAGAAAACTTTTCAGTCATGCAATAATGGGAGAATTCGGGTGTATAGGCCTTCCGGCATGCGGTATGATGAGAGATACACCCACAAAACCAACCAAAGTGGGCGTTTCTCCATAAATGTTTGGGGCTGGATTAGCGCTAGAGGACCAGGACTTTGCCAAATCGTCGAAGGAAGACTAACTGCAGCAGTATACGTTAATATACTAAACGAAGTGATGATACCATCGGTAAACGCTGTATACGGTCAAAATTACACATTTCAGCATGATAATACTCCAATACACACAGCGCGCATTGTACAAAATTTTCTCCAAGAAAATAACATAGCAGTTCTTCCCTGGGCTTCGAAGAGTCCCGATTTGAACCCGATAGAAAACATTTGGGGTGCCATGGTCAAATCTATGTATAAACATGATTTTCAACCTAGAAACAGGGATGAATTACGTCATAGGATAAATCAAGCTTGGGATGAAATAACTGTCGAATTGTGTAGAAACTTAGTTTTAAGTATGCCACAAAGGCTCCAAAAAGTAATAAACAGAAATGGTTCTATGACCAAATATTAATTTTGTGTTGTTTTGACAAACTTTGTGTTCGCAATTTTTTTCTTTTTATTAAATGTATTTTATTACCTGTATTAGCTTTATTTATTATTTTGTGGTAATGGTAAATATACTAATTTATAAAATATTTGACTTTAAAAAAATCTAATAAATTTACTTTATCCATATTATATGATGTCTCTCAAATTTAACCACCCCGTATCGAAAAATACAAAACATTCCATTATGTAACCTAGGTTACTTTTTAAATTTTGAATGTTTTTCCTTTTTAGCTCTAGACACCTTTTATAGTCTAGGGGATATGTATTTCTTACATTGTTTTTGTAAATCTCTTGTCCCAGTTTTTTATCGGCACAATAGTACATACGCTGGCCGGTTCCGTATAGGTAATCGTTGTTTAACGAATTGAATCACAGAAGCGTAAAAAGTCTCTAATAACTTATAAACTCACAATGAGTAGCCTTTCACCTTGGTGAAATTAAATATATAATAAAACGAAAAAATCTCGATTGGTCTAATTTACCTGTATTTTTAAATATACCACTTACGTTTTGTGAATGTCATTGTGTTTTGATGTTTTCGATTGTTGAGGTAGTTTATACAAAAAGAAAGTTTGAATGTAACAGTCACTTTTGAAGACAAAAACTTAATATAATATTTATTGGTTGAATGGTTGGAGTTTTTTTTTCAAAAATTGATTAATGTCTGTTGCGTTGTTATGTCCACAATACAGGGTGGCCCATTTGTCTGACAAAGTAATATACCGTCTCTACTATTAAAGATATCAAGAAAAAGTTTCTATAAAAGTTGTGAGGTATAAAAAAACCTATGTTCTAAAATTATTTTTAAACATACCGGATGGTCCAGAGAAGTAGGACAATAAAAAGATACATTTTTTTAAATGGAACACCCTATATATTTTAGCATTTTTCGTTTCCTTACAAAATTATCCATATGACGCCATATTTAGTTTTTTAATTTTTTGCAACGTTGCCAAACAAAATGCAAAATTTTTAAAATTTTGGAAAAAACATTTTAGTACAAAATTACCTCTATTTCTCAATTGGAATATCAAAATTAGAAAATTTCTTGAAAAATCTTAAGTTTAGGGATTGAAAAGCTGTCTTAAATCTTCAAGTGCTTAAAATTTTGTACAGGGTGTTTTCTGTTAACAAGCGAATATAGAAAATTTTAAAATACAATAACTCTGTTTTTTTAAATGAAACACCCTATATTTATTAGGCTTATCTGATAGACAATTTAAGTATCTTTTATTCTTGTTAGGTTATACATATGTTTAAACTTACTAGTTTAGCCAATATTTCGATTTTTATTTAAATTTTTTATTATTATTTTTCCTGAAAAACTGTAATTTTTATTTTTCTAGTTAGCCATGACCAGTAAAGTCAAAACAAACAATGTAATTTAATATAATGTCAAATTAAAATACGTATAATAGTAATATTTTTTCGTAGAGGTCTTATAGTAATTAATTTTAACGTTTATTAAAAAAATGAATTTTTCAAGAACTGAAATGGTTGACATGATTTACATTCTGGGTGCAAGTGACAAAAATACATTGTTGGTAACAAAACTTTATTATAAAAAATATCCAGATAGACGACAACCCAATAAACGAGCTCTCGAAAAATTAATGGAGCGGTTTGACAGAACAGGAAGTGTGACTTATAATAAAAAGAATAGAATAAAAACTGTTAATACGGAAGAAAATGAGCTAAATGTTTTATTGACTATTACTGAAGATCTCTATATCGGTCAAGGACCTCTGGTACAACAAACTGATATTGCTAGATCATCCGTACAAAGGATAATATGGGCACATAAAATGCACCCATACCATGTGTAGTTTTTTGTGAGTGGGTTCAAAATAGGATGAGAGAACAGTGGAATTTTTCAATCAATAAGTAAGTTATAAATAAATACGTAACTATAGTTATCAATTAATTTTAATTTGACATTATATTTAATTACATTTGTTTTGACTTTACTGGTCATGGCTAACTAGAAAAATAAAAATTACAGTTTTTCAGGAAAAATAATAATAAAAAATTTAAATAAAAATCGAAATATTGGCTAAACTAGTAAGTTTAGGCATATGTATGACCTAACAAGAATAAAATATACTTAAATTGTCTATCAGATAAGCCTAATAAATATAGGGTGTTTCATTTGAAAAAACAGAGTTATTGTATTTTAAAATTTTCTATATTCGCTTGTCAACAGAAAACACCCTGTACAAAATTTTAAGCAAGTTTTGAAGATTTAAGACAGCTTTTCAATCTCTAAACTTAAGAGTTTTCAAGAAATTTTCTAATTTTGATATTCCAATTGAGAAATAGAGGTAATTTTGTACTAAAATGTTTTTTCCAAAATTTTAAGAATTTTGCATTTTGTTTGGCAACGTTGCAAAAAATTAAAAAACTAAATATGGGGTCATATGGATAACTTTGTGAGGAATCCAAAAATGCTAAAATCTATAGGGTGTTCTATTTAAAAAAATGTATCATTTTATTGTCGTACTTTCCTGGACCACCCTGTATATTTAAAAATATTTTTAAAACATATACTCTTTTCAACCTTAAAACTTTTATTAAATTTTTTTTTTCATATCTTTAATAGTAGAGACGGTATATTACTTTGTCAGACAAATGGGCCACCCTGTATATATTTCATACCACACTATTACAGATGATAGAAGAGTTTTGGACGTCCATTGCCTTTATTGATTTTTAAATCACGTTTGAATATAGTATTCACCTGAAAACGACCGGAGTCAAGAAACATCATTGTGTCCAACCTTTAAGACCAATATTTCTAAATTATTCTCCAAGATTACCAATTTGACAGGAAAATTTCCCTCATGTATAAAAAATGCCATAAGAGGTGTGCAATTTTCACTGAATTACAGTGGAAATTGCATCACTGGAAATTCCACTGTAGCAACCATAGCAACAAGTAATAAAGAAGTCAACTTTGACGTTTCTATTTTAATAATAATTATTTGTATGTTTAAATAAATAGCTATTAATATAACGAGATTATAATGCGATTTATAATAGTCGAGGACATTACTAGGTGACGAGGCAACAGCCGAGTCACCCGAAATGTCCGATACGGTGTTAAATCGCTAATAATCGAGTTGTATTCAAAGCTTTATCGTATCATTGACAACGGCGATGCGAAAATAAAAACAAGGTTTTATGTCATTTCATTTTGGCATTTCAAAAAGTCATCATTAAAATCATGCAAGATTTTGATATTCCTGACGATATATTAGCTGCAGCCAACATTATAAGGTTGAACTTGCTTCCGGACAAATCTAAAATCCATTATGAAAAAGAATATCGGCAGTTTTGTGAGTGGTGAAACAAAGTACATGTTCAAGGTGCAGAAGAAACGGTATTGCTGGCGTATTTCGCAACACTCTCTGAGGAATACTCTGCTTCATCCTTATAGCCGAAATATTCCATGTTACGAGCGACTTTAGAACTGAAGGAAAGAGTGGAAATCGACAAATACGGCGCCTTAATACGTTTCATCAAGAAGAAAAATGTTGGATATAGAGGAAAAAAATCAAAAGTATTTACAAAAGAACAAGTCAACGAATTTGTGTGTTCTGCCTCAGACGAGAAGTTTTTAATAGTTCTAATATTATTTGGTATCTAACGTATTATGCTTTCGTAACTAACGTATTAAATTATGGTAACTAATGTATTATGAGTAACTAAGGTGTTATGTAGGTTTGAGTACGTTTATGATGTTAATAATTATTAATAAAGATATCCTATAAAAATGACTTAATCTCCAATGATACGATAAAATTATTAATCACTCACTTAGGGCTACAGCCGTGTCAAAACTTGCAAAAAGCGGTATTGCAGAACAGGAACTTATAAAAATGACTGGCCAAGCTAGTTCCAAATCAATTGCCAGCTACCTTCAAATGGATCAAGAACATCATGAAGCCATTGTAGAAAAAATGAGAACAGATAGCACCCCAAAATCCAGTGAAAAAACATCAAGCACTCAAGAGAACCTATGTATTATGGACTCAAATAAGACCACACAATATATAATAAATTACAATAATTGTAATATTACTTTTAATAAATAAAAAACTAAGATAAAATGTTAACGTGTTAGCTATTTATTCTGTCAATTTTCTACCGAATACTTTTCGTGCATAAAAATTTCCAAAAAATGTTATGGTATTATCCCTGAAAATAAACCTATATACAGGGTTTCCCAGATAAGGATGCACTCTACAGGGATATCATAGACCTTATAAGATACAGAGATGGTTAAATTAGAAAAAAGTTGCGTCCTACTAAATTCTGCCACATTGTGTTTTCCAATTTAAAAAAATCCGAATCCCTTCAAAGATATTTGGGTAAAATCAAATTCTAGTGATTTCATTTCTATTTCTTTTTGACACTATTTGAAGAGATATGTTAAAGTAAGGTCTACATTTTCATTACCACTCTTTCTCCTCTACAAGTTGATGCAAACAGATTTTTAATTCGACGTTTCATTTTTTCAAAACTATCATCAACTTTGCTTTTTAAATAGTCGGGAAATTTTAGTTAATTATTTTTAAATTCTTCTCCTCCTTTACAATTCAATGACGTATCACAACTAGTATAAGTATTACGTTTCGGACTTAAAAATTCATCATCAATAAAAATAAGTATCAAGACTGGTATGGGAATGTCAATGGAAACTGGAGGCCCTGGCAAAAGTAAACAACAACAGTGGGTACCGGGATACGAAGGTATTATAGGAAACGAGAAAGCCAATAAACTTGCAAGGAAAGGCTCAGAAAACATATTAATTGGTCCAGAAATGGCACTTGAAGTTCCAAGGTGTACAGTACGAGCAGGGGCGGTCCTACGGGGGGGGGGGGGGCTGGGGGGGCCCAAGACCCCCCCACATTTCTGAAAAAAACTATAAAATTCATGCCACTGATAAAAAAATAATCCGGGTGCTTTATTATTTACATAATTTGATACAATTTGAGCATGATCCTAAAAAATTTGGGGCTGTGGCGTTATTTGCTCACTGGCGTATATAAGGGGGGGGGAGGGGGGGGGAGCTCCCGGGCTGCATTTTCATCTCACACATGGACTCTTAATTTAAATCTTTAAATATAGTATTTTTGGCTTAGATTACAAAGGTCTTGTAGGAAACGTTTAGCTTTTAAACTTTTCCTTCTAAAAGTCCCCTTTTATATAGAGATTAAGGTTTCACACGCATATCGTTTTAGTTATTGATTTTTGATGCAATTTTAAAGGAAAACGAGTAAAAAGAATAATATTTTATAGAATTTTTCTATTATATACGTTTTCCCTCTTTTAGAGCTATTTTAAATCAACAAAAATATAACCCAATGCAATAAAATATTTTTACAACAAAAACAATTAGGTATTTATTTCTTAAGAGAAAAATTAAGGTAAACATTTCAATTGAAACATTTTTTATGGAAGAAGTGTGATAATTTATAATAAAAAAAATAGTGCGGGATGAAATGAGAATGCTTTATTAGGAATATAAATATACCGCACTTAAGAAGGAGTATTTCCAAATCTAAGCATTTGCACCAAAAACTGCTCTTAGATCTACGCTCCTAAAATACATGATTTCTGAAAAAATCATCAATTTTGGCGTGGTGAGCGATATTTACTTTATTTTTAATTACCGAGCCCGAAGAACGCTGGTTAGAGTCATACATAAGTCTTATATTAAAATTTTGGATTGACACCAATATTCATATTTTTCACAATTTTAAAAAATGTTTTTTTTTTTTAAATAAAGAGCCAGCTAGGAATATCAAAAAAAAACATTAAAAAAACATTTTTATCCAACCATGCAAAGGGGGAGAGGTAATAATTTAATTTTCAAAATTTGATAGTAATTAGGTGAATTTAAAACGAACTTTGGGCGTGGCCCCGAAAATTTTTCGCCGGCGCTTTTCCGCCTTCTTCCCTAGGTACAATACCATGATATACATATGTGGAACCAGAGGACTTCCTTACCCTCTCCCCAGTTAACCTACACAAACTAGTATAAGGAACTTGGATCACGGAGTGGGTATAACCACCAAACAGTGTGAGCACAATTGGTCAAACCTGACCTAAGTGAATCCGGCGCACGGACGGGCCCTCGGAAAAAAATGTCTGCTGTTATGCACCTATTCGACCAAATCTGTCTACGAAAGGTTCAATTAATTTCATCACTATTTCACGGTAGGATGATCCTGAAATCTATTTTTTAATAACAGCCTGGAATTTTGTTTAAAAAGACGTTCTATAACTAATTAAGTACTGTTTATTTTAAGGTAGAATTATATGGTTAAATTCTAATTTCATGGTAACATTGTTACTTTAGACTGGATTACGTAAATTTTGTCATAAAATTTATTAATTGTTTTTGTAATTTTAGAAAAGAGAAATCACACAAAAATTTGCGTTCTTTTGGCTCGATCCTGGCCATGCTTATTAATAAATTTTAAAACCTTATTTAATTCGCACTCTGAAGATATTGAAGAGTATCAGAAATAGTACATTGTATACCGAGTAGGAAAAGTTTAATATTCCCGGACGACCGTAAAGATTGTATGTCGAGGCGCAAGCCGAGACCGACAATACGGAGTCCGGGAATGTTGCTTTTTCTACGAGGTATACATACTATTTTCCCGTAAATCGAAAATTATTAAAAGGACATAACTTATTACAATTTTGAAAAAAATATTATTAACTTTGTTCACAAATAAAGGATGCCATTAAATATTTGTATTGTAACTATGGATTCACAGTAATATTAAATTGTCAAGCCTTACACATTTTAGTTTACAAATAGCTGTACAGAAATAATATTTCCTTACAGTACAATAATAAATATTTTCTAACGGTTATTTTCCGTTGCCTAGCAACGACTAAGTGTAAGGAAATATTGATATTTTCTTTCAGAAATGTTATCAAAAGTAAAATAATGGAATTTAGTGTCCGTTAAAATATATAAAGAATAGAAGCTTAGCGGCAAGCGGACCGAGTAGTGCGTCTATCTTTTGCATTAAAGTACACAGGAACGCTAAAGGTAATGGAATCCCTGGGGCACAGGTAGACAATGACAGGCTATTTCGTTCTTGTTAGAACTCATCAGAAAGTCATAACCCGTAAGCGACCCCCAGTACAGCAAGCCTGTTCTTTCAAGGCGCTTTTAAGAAATAAAAACGCGATGAAAACCCAGTAACGCCATCAGAAGGAATCAACTCAATGCAAAAGATAGCCATCTAACGTGAAAACGTAGAAATATAAATAAATCTAAATAAATCAAGCACGGAACGGCCACTTCACCAGCACTATTTCGTAATTACGGAATAGTGCTGCAAACCAGTGGGTAACTTCAGCGCGATCTAGATCTGAATCCACAAAGCTTGGAGATGTATGGAGAAGCGAAAAATGTTTCCTATACTGGTGAAGTGGCCGTTCAGTGCTTGATTTATTTAGATTTATTTATATTTCTACGTTTTCACGTTAGATGGCTATCTTTTGCATTGAGTTGATTTCTTCTGATGGCGTTACTGGGTTTTCATCGCATTTTTATTTCTTAAAAGCGCCTTGAAAGAACAGGCTCGCTGTACTGGGGGTTGCTTACGGGTTATGACTTTCTGATGAGTTCTAACAAGAACGAAACAGCCTGTCATTGTCTACCTGTGCCCCAGGGATTCCATTACCTTTGGCGTCCCTGTGTACTTTAATGCAAAAGATAGACGCACTACTCTGTCCGCTTGCCGCTAAGCTTCTTTTCGTTACGTTATCAAAAGTGTCACTATTTCCGATCGACTAGCGACTGTCGGAAAAATATTTTTCCGACATACGCCTCGACATACAATCTTTACGATCGTCCGAGAGTGTGCAGCTTTTCCTACTAGGTATCTTATGTACTATTTTTTACTTCCATATGGATATTTGCTGTTTTCTTTACACTTAAGTTACGAGAAAAGTAGGTCATTTCAGTTAACTATTAAATTTCATATTATTACTGTTCAGTGCTGCGCAGTGTTGCGACCTTAAAAAATAAAATTTCCCATTCTTAAAAAAAAAATCCCTTTTCCCTATTGAGACAGCATGGACCTATCATTAATCTGTGCTTTGTTCTCACAAATTCGTAAATTTACCGTTAGTTGACAGCATGTTATAAAAATTAAATTTCTCTGTGGTGTTCTTATAAAGTACTGCCCAATCAGAGTTTATTGTATTTACTGAGGCTCCGCCTTCTTTGTTAAGACACTAAATTATATCATTTGTATGTATATGGTACAATATGTTATTAATTTGTTTAACAAAATATATACGCATCAATAATAGATTGATCAATATTGCAACCTGCTGAATGTGCATAGAAAATTAATTTCATGTAGCATTATTATTGAGTTAATTTTACCGTAATTTCTAATGTAAGGATCTGGTGAAGCGACATAACATCTAACTTTGGATCCAATGGTTGTAAGTTCAAGCCCGGCAGCCTGCCAACTTGTTTTTACAATTTCTTAGCATAAGGTTCGTGAGTTTAGTCGTAGAAAAAATATACTGTTTAACTCGAGTGGATTGTTCATATCGCACTCGAAAGTTTGAGCACTCCGCCTACGGCGTCGTGCTCAATTCAATCCACATACCCATTTTCATTTTCACGACTGTAGTGCATTCTTTCCGCTATCGAAAGCACAACAATTATGCACCCCGATATATTATCCTAACCTTTACCTAACTATGTATTTATTAAAATTACTTCAACCCAAAAACATTGAACTTGGTACTCGACCATGCAGAACCATCGTTATATTATACCGTCGTGGTCACACTTGACTGACCCGGCGGGTCACGTGACCTTAAGTGATGCCGTCGGGTCTCCGTGACATTGTGACCACTTGTTTGCAATGTTCTGTGTCATAACATAACTAATAACTTGTGTCTAATGTTCTTATTAGCGTGATTAAAATTGTTTTCCTTGTTTGGCGATGAATTGTCATAATTTAATTATCAAGAATCTATTAACAAAATAGATTTCAAAGAAAGGAAAAGAAAGAAAAGAAGAAGGGCAGAAATATAACGCAGCCCGTTCAGCTTAATTTCGGTGTCGGTCATAGGCGCAGGTAAATTTTTTGCATTAAATTATTTATTATAACTAACCAAAAAAAAAAGAAGATAATTTAATAAAGAAGGAACTATTAGCTATAGCAAATTTACACAAACATAGTTTTATGAAATATACCGTGGAAGGTGTAGCTGAATAACATAGTGTAACTGTGCTGCGCACACCGCCATATCATTGCGACCTTAATCCTATAAAACTTATATGGGCGCAAGTGAAAGGATTTGTCGCAAGACAGAACACGACATTCAGAATGAAAGACGTTAAGCTACTGTTTGATCCAGCCATTAATTAAGTGACACCAGAGAACAGGCGAAAAGCAGTACATCATGTCATTAGAGAAGAGGAGAAAACGTGGGATCTTAACCACCTGATCGATCGGGTCGTTGCGTCCCGTTAATTATAACGTCAATGCCATAATATATTTTTTGTATTTTATGTTTATTTATGATTAATAAAAAATAAGTGTACCTAATACTATGTACATACTGCACGCCTTTGTCACACCATTTTCAGTGTTTGTGCATGGATAACAATAGGCAGAACCCATAAATTGACCCAAACCTGGATGGTACCTGCACTGGATGAAAACAAAGAATTTTGCAATAAAATCAATGCTAAATTATGAAAGTGGCTTAAATATTCGTATGGTCACGACGACCGTAAAGATTGTTTGTGGAGGCGCAAGCCGAGACTGACAATACGGAGTCCGGGAATGTAGCTTTTTCTACGAGGCATACATACTATTTTTCCGTTAATCGAAAATTATTATAAGGACATAACTTATTACAATCAACTTGTTTTTGTTTTTGTTTTTGTTTTTGAAATAAATATTATTAACTTTGTTCACAAATAAAGGATGCCATTAAATATTTGTGTTGTAACTATGGAAACACAGTAATATTGAATTGTCAAACTTAACACATTTTAGTTTACAAGTAGCCGTACAGAAATAATATTTCCTTACAGAACAATAATAAATATTTCCTTACAGTTATTTTCCGTTGCCTAGCAACGACTAAGTGTAAGGAAATATTAACTTTTTCTTTCAGAAATGTTATCAAAAATGTCAATATTTCCGAACGAATTTCGGAAAATGTCAATACTTCCTTACACTTATTCGTTGCTAGGCAACGAAAAATAACTGCTAGGAAATATCTATTATTGTACTGTAATGAAATATTATTTCTGTACGGCTACTTGTACACTAAAATGTGTTAAGCTTGACAATTCAATATTACTGTGTTTCCATAGTTACAACACAAATATTTAAGGGCATCCTTTATTTGTGAACAAAGTTAATAAAATTTATTTTAAAATTTTAACATATTGATTGTAATAAGTTATGTCCTTTTAATAATTTTCGATTTACGAAAAAATAGTATCTATACCTCGAAGAAAAAGGTACATTCCCTGACTCCGTATCGCCAGTCTCGGCTTGCGTCTCCACAAACAATCTTTACGGTGGTCCGGAAATTTTAAGCTTTTCCTACTAGGTATACAATGTACTATTCCGACACTCAATCCTATCTGTTGAGTCAAAAGTTTTTAAAATTACATTTGCCATCTTGATGTATATTATGACCTACGTTATTTTACCACCTGCGATAATTTGAGATTCTAATGTCATTGTCAGAATGACATTTCACTTTTAATATTAATTTTAATTCAAAAAAAAAGAATTGGATGTGGTAACATACGCTAGTTTCATTACTGTCTCCAAATTTAGTCAACCTCGCGCCTCGGTTAACTACAGACTCTCTCGATATAATGAAACACTTTCCACCTGGGTACATAATGTACTATTAATTTCAAACGTTCATAAATTCAATCAATCCATGTCATTTTTGGTTTATTTTATATGTTATCTCTTGAACTACTTATTAAGTACATTGTGTTTGCACTAACTTAACGTTTCTTTGTACAGGGTGATGCAAACTATCAAGCCGCATTATATTACATATGATTCTCTTAGCTTACCAATAACAAAGCTGATCCGGCCATGGCTCCAATACATTGAACAACAATAAATAGGATGGCTCTTACTAATTTAATATCGCCTGTGACAAATAAACTGGTTGTAACAGCAGGATTAATATGACATCCACTGACATGTCCCATTGCCTGAAATAAATAAAAATATTTAATTCAGGAAAAAAATGCATTAGTAATTTAGTTTTAAAGTAATACTGTGATTTATAATAATAAAATTTTACTGCAATTATCAAAGGAATCTTTTGACCAATATTATTTGTGGCTTTGAATTTTAATATTTAAAGAACGACGGAACAGTGCAAAAATGTGGCAACCGTTTCTGGAGATGAACTAATGTTTGTCTCCATTTTCGATCGATTTCAGACACAAGATATTGTATTATTTTATGCAATAAAAGACGGCGCGCTCCGAAGTCACGTCGGTTCTTAAGTAGCGAATGAATCATAGTGCGCCTATCTATTCGGTTTTCTTTAAATGTTGAAATTCAAAGTTTGTGGTAATTTTTTACTTTAAGGGTTATTAGGTCTTGTGACGCATTCATTATTTTGCTTTTTAATCAATTATCCAAGAATCCATCTTTGGAGTACCATATCTTTCAGAACAATTACCCTAGACCAGTGGCGCCATTTGAGGGGGGCAGGGGCTGTGTCCATTCTATTATTAAAAACTATGCAACAACAACAGCCGAATGACCCGTTTGCAGGTTAACAAGTTCAATCAATGCTGGTGTCCGCAGCATCACCTGTTGTATTCCAATGAAAAACCAACCGCAATCCTATTCAAATAATTTAAAATCGGGTTGTCCAAAATTGTTCAAACCCCGCATGTGCACTCACCACACAGAGAAACTAAAAAAGTCTCCTTACACTTAAAAAATTTTACAAAATCGTTGGATTTGCTTAATATACTTGCGAATTGATTAGTAATAGTTATTTACGATATAAGTGTTGTAAAGATTCATATTACAACACGAGATGTTAAAGTTGTCAAACGAGGCGTCAGCCGAGTTTAATAAAACATCGAGCGTAGTAATATGAATTTACAACAAGAATATTGTACAAAATTTTTCCTACTTTCATCTATGAATAAAAATATTTGGCAAAAGGCATTTTTTAAAATAAAAATGCACCTGCTATTAAGTTTACTAATCAAGTTTTTTATGTTACCTTTCGCATAGTTACTGTTTCGCATGGTTACTGTCGAAACTTTGTCAAACAAATTCAAAAATATAAAAAGTGTTTTTCAAAATGAGCGATTCTGATGGAAGTTTACCCTCTGATATAGAAGTAGCAGCAAACGAAACGATCTCAAGTTTAGTTCCGACAAAATCCAAGGCGCGGTATGAGTTGAAGTATCAGAAGTTTAAAGATTGGTGCAAAGCTAACAAAATAAAGGAGGTGTCTGAGAAAGTCCTTTTGGGTTATTTTTCCGTAAATCAACGCTCTTAGAAACCATCTACACTATGGACTCACTACTCAATATTGAGAACTATGATTTCAGTCAAGAAAAAAAAAGCAAAGTGCAATAAATCCAATTCGCATTTAAGCAAAGAAAAATAAATCCAAAAAAGAATATTCATTTCTGTTTAGAGCGTTTGCATTCTTTTATTTCAATAATCTTATAATATATAATTAATAATTATTTTACTAAAGTCTGAAATTTTATTGGCCTTATAAAATAATGTAAACTTAATTACTTCAAGCAAAACGCAATAAATCCAAACAAGAAGTAAGCAAAAAGGAATAAATCCACATTCTGGTTAAACAAAATTTAGTAAATCCACTAAAAAATATACCATTATTGTCATGAAATTCGAAAATTTAGAAAAAAAAGAAAATATTCCTTTTTAATCCTATTACATAAATCATTCTGCGCCACATAAAAATCTTAGTTTTTCTTCTAACTTACTTTGCTAGATTTTTAAGTTTTCTTCAAAACAACATATTATTATGGATTTAATGCGTCTTGCACAGTTTCTCCTCAATTATAAACAGTCGTGCATTTTGGCGCGCCCCAGCCGGCCGTGTCCGTTAGCTCAAAGCAAGTGATGACCCAACGCGGCTTTGATATTCACCGTTGCTATAGTTACGTGACATCAGATACGCAAGCAGCATGTAACAATTTGCATTATGATGAAGGGTCATTTAAAAATAGATCAGTTGTATGCATCATTTTTTTAACATTGGTTCGCCTAACCTTAAGGTATTTATTTTGAGGCTTCGCGAAACTTACGGTTATAGCAATCGTTTTTACGTTATTTACTGTGTGATTAAAAAGTTTTGTTTTTATTTTTTAGTTAATTCAGTACGTACCTACTTAGTTGTGTGTTTTAAAAATGAACCCAATTAATGACATAGTTTGTTAGAAACTCCATTCAGTCGTTGGACAGATGAGGATAAGAGAGACGTTTTGTTACACGGATTTTTAGTCAATGTTTGTTTAAGTACCAGCACTATACCTAGCTCTTCGCCATTTTTTAAGACCGCGAGCCGCCACTGAAATGGTGTTAAATAAAAAATTATATGTGCTGGTAGGATTGATGTACACATAGTAACATATAGTACATATCGGTCAACAAGTAGTAATATAGTACATCTGACCTACTAGTACATATAATTTTTCATTTTACACCATTTAAAAAAAAATTCTTTAACAATATACTTCACCACTGAAGTGGCTTTCATTTTCAATTTACTTCCTCGTGAGATATAGATATCATATCCACTCTTGTTGTACAAACTGCTACTTTCACCTGGGGCCCTAAAAGTGCACATCTGGAGGAAAGTAAAAACAGAATATTCAGATAATATAACATCCTTAAAAGTTGTATTTAAAATGGGTTAAATTATTAGTCAATTCTTGTCGCCATGCATAAAAAACCATATAATCTACTTTTCAGTACTTATATGGGCATAATTTGTTCACTATTAAACCTCAATAATAGATACTACTAACAATTAAGTTAGAACGATAAAAAATTGTAACAATGAATTTACAAGACCGCTTACTTGTCTCTTTATGGCCGACATTAATCCTTTTAAAAACGATTTTCTAGATCGCTCGTTGCTTGTTTGCATTAGATTGCGTTATACAAAGCGTGGGTATTTGAAAAAAATGCAAGATTAAAGAATTAAATTCTTAGGTTTTACTGTTTTGTTAGATTGATCCTTAAAAATATGTTTTCTACGACCGTGCGTTTTAACCCAATTTCCCGAACGCATTTTAGTTTTGAGAGTGTCACATTCCCGCACTAGTGCAAATTTTGACCTTATTCGATAGTTTTTTACTTCGGAAGTTAACTATATTTTTATATAACCCTGTACATTCTTTAAAGTAATTTCACAAAACAACTATTAAACCACCGGGTTTGATATCAGTCGCTATGATAACCAGGCGTGTAATTGTTACTAAAAAGTCAAAGTTGTTCAAAGCGTCTTCGAAGTGACCGAATACAATCTTCTTTTAAATTAAACCACATTAAACCGAATCTGTAGCAATAATATTAATGGATTTATCCGACGAAGAACTTCCCGAAGCCATTTTGAAGGCTGCAGGTGAAGCTAATTCCGAGCTGTTACCTGCCAAATCCAGACTAAGATATGAAAAGCAATACGGCCATTTTGTTACATGGTGTAAGGAGAAATATTATATATAAGTAATATTAGTAGTTTTTAGTTAAAGTTTTGTATGTTAAAATAAAATAATTTTTGAAAAATGGGTTGGTATCCTTTTTTGTATATACGGTCGTAGAAAAAATAATGTTCCTAACTCATGCGTAAAATGTCTTTCCCGCCCTTGACCGCTTGCCCGAACTCCGCTCCGCGTCGTTCGGGTCAACTGCAGTCGCGTGCGGGAAAGTATCACTTTCCGCACAAATAAGTATTGATCGACATTTAAAAACTTTTTCCCACGACCACCTATGAAAATAAGAAAAAAAAACACGGTTACTTTAGCTATAAATCGCCGTATATCACACGCGTCTTGAAAAAAAATATTTCAACACTACCTAGTGTTGAAATACAAGGCACACTATTTAATTTAAACATATGGTGCCAATTTGACAGACCACCCCTATTTACTAGAAATAACAAATTTTATAAAGCAGTTATTGTAAAGTGTTTAACTTATTTAGCATGTATTTGTCGAGTGATTCAGAATTAGAGTGTGAAAATACGCCATCTGATATTATAAAAAATGTTAATAATATACTGAAAAATGTATTACCAGAAAAAACAAATTGCGCTGAAGAGAGTGTCATGTATTAAACAACAAATGTTTATCGGTAGCGATTGCGTAGAGAATAGAACTCTAGCCTACAGATCGCAAGGTCACAGGTTCAAATCCCATCAGGAGTATTTGACTTTTCTATAAAAACATTTATAGAATTATTTTGTATTGAAATCTTCCTTATTGGGTTGATTTTTTAAATTTTTGTTTAATGCATCTTTCCTTGATTAAATTTAAAATTTTTCATTCTGATTAATCTAGAAGTCAATCCAGGATTATTTCTTCCTATAATATATAAAATAAGAAAAAATGAAAGAGTTAAACTAGAAGTAAAGGAGAAGCCTAATGACAAACTGTGAAAATTAAGTGGAACATTATCCTAAGTACTCTAATTTCAACACTAGGGTTGATATATTTTTTTACAACACTAGTGTTGAAATATTTTTTTTCACAAATCAAAGGCTGTTTTAATAATTATTTCTGGTCGTAGGAAAAATAGTGTTCATTATTTGTGTGAAAGTGATTATTCTAAAACTCGGAGAATTTCCGCACTCGGCTAACGCATCGTGCTAAATATCTCCTCGTTTAAAAAGTATCATCACATTACACTAAAGTGTTTGAGAAAATGGCCTATTCCGGTTAACTGACCGGATATGATTTCATATCTATCCTAGTTAGGATATGAAACTGACTAATCACAGTGGTCAATTACAAAGAAACCAAATTTACACGTTGTAAATTTACGAGTCGTTTTCTGACACTTGACAGAAGTGAGGTTAAGAATATACTTCAAAAATATTCAAATCAGTCCGATAAAATGTGTTATTTTTTAATTTAAATCAAAAGATTTATCCCAGAGTCTATGCATATACAATTTTTTTT
This sequence comes from Polydrusus cervinus, assembly GCA_935413205.1. Classification (NCBI taxonomy): domain Eukaryota; kingdom Metazoa; phylum Arthropoda; class Insecta; order Coleoptera; family Curculionidae; genus Polydrusus; species Polydrusus cervinus. Next base: position 18,408,928 of record OW284519.1, on the reverse strand, counting down.
CTGAAAAGTGCACGAAATGGTGTAAAAATTGAAGTCATAATATAAAAATAAAATATAATTCTACCAAATTATTGTTATTTTCTGACCGAACTAAAGATTTGCGCTCGGGTGCACTTTATTATTTCAAGAATCTCCCGATTTCCACTAATTTCTAGATAATTATTACAAGATTTTATGTATAAAAAGTACTATATACCTACCAAATGAATGTATTTTACTAACTTTGGTTGTTTTTTTACATGCAAATGTTGGTAAACCCCAATCGATAATAAAACTTTTATTATATCGTCGGTCTTTTCACGTAAGGGCGTAACTCAGAAAATTTGAAAATTGAGTTGAGACCGCCAATAAATAGCTTATGCCTTATATTTTTATCTCACGAATGGGCGTACTTCAATACTTTATACTTTGGTATTCCTCATATATTTTTATGGTCGTATCTCAGAATAATCAATATTTGAATCTCACGTATAGGCCCAACTTGTGATAGGCCTATACGTGTGATTTAAAACACATGCATGCCCTTAATTTTCAAGGCGTATCTTTAGCTACGACGTTACGTGTGATTTCCAGACGCTGGCTGTGAGGCATAGCTCGCACGTTTTACTTCGTAAACGGACGTATTGCTTGTGTTTCCCGGTTGTTTTTGTGAAGTTGTGATATCTAAGAGTTATTTAAGGTAAGTGCTAAGTAAATAAAACTATCTAGTTTCAACTTATAACTTTTTAACTTTATAGTTAGTATTTTGATTCAGATAAAACAGTAAACATTAATAAATGTATATGATGTTTTTAGAGGAATGGGCTACTAAGAATGAGGGCAAGCCTTCCTTCTTGACTTATGAGAGAATCTTTAAGACAAAAAATGTATCCTTTTTTTCTCCTAAAAAAGATCTTTGTTCTTTATGCCTAATTGCCAAAACTGGAACTGAACAGCAAATAGAACAGCTGAGAGAGAAGTATAAAAAACATGTTTCAGAAAAAGATAAAGTAAGGAAAATTAAGGAAACACAAAAACAACAAGCAAAAGTAGACCGCTCTTTGCTATGTGGATGTTTTGATCTTCAACAGGTCATATATTTACCAACGTGCAACGAAAATGCTTTATTTTATAAAAACAGACTGGCTAATTTTAATTTAACGTTTTACGATATTGCCAGCAGAGACTGTTTCTGCTGGACGTGGCATGAAGGCATAAGCAAAAGAGGTGCATCAGAAGTAGCGATGGCAATTTATAAAACTTTGGAATATTATAATGACAATGGGGTAACCCAAGAAGTGGCCCTTTTCTCGGATGGATGTAGGGGCCAAAATAAAAATACTGTCATGGCTGCGATGCTTCTCTATGCTGTAGCTCACTTTCATGATTTGAAAGAAATATCTTTAAGATTCTTCGAGTCCTTTCACGGACAAAATGAAGGTGATTCTGCGCATAGCGCAATAGGTTATGCGATGAAACATTCAGGAAATATCTACGTTCCTTCTCAATTACACCCAGTTTTTTCTCTAGCAAGGCAGAAACAACCGTATAAAGTAAAATCTCTGAATACTGAAGACTTTCTTGATTTTAAACAGCTTTCAAAAGATTTAAGAATCTTGACCGCGAGGAAGAGTGATTTAGGAAACCAGGTAAAGTGGACAGATATTATGGAAATAAAAGTTAAGAAAGATTCTCCAGAGCAGATTTTTTTTAAAGACACCCACCATGAAAACAATCATGATAGCTTGTCACTCAAACGAAATCAACAGCATAATGTTAAAACGTATAAGTTTAGACAATTAAATGCAGGACCAAATAGGATAAGTAAAGACAAGTACCAAGATTTAGTTTCTTTGTGTTCAGGAGTTACTCCTGTGATCAGACAAAAGGAGCACCAAGATTTTTTTACATCTTTGGCTCATCTTGATGAGTAATAATATTAGTAGTTACCTAAGTTTTTTTGTTTTTTTTTTATTTTCCTGACTTTATGAAAGTTACTTTATGCTTTTATTATTTTTAGAATAATGTAAGTTAATATCATAAATATCGTTAAATCGAATCTTTTTGTATTACTCCAGGAGGCAGATCTCATTTTCGTCCTGACAAACCAGTCACACGTAAGGACGTAACTCTTAAAAAAAATTTTTTTTGCAACTCTAAATACCCAAAAAAAAATTTATTGACAAATTCTCTAAGCCCTACAATGGTACTTGCTACATGAAAAAATTACCAAGGTATAAAGATAAATTGCAGGACCTATTCGCATTGAAAAAACATAAAATATTTAAAATCGTTTTCCTGAAAAATCATCAAAATTGAGATACGCCTTTACGTGAAAAGACCGACGATATGCAACAGATAGCTGGTAAATGTCGGAACATAAAGATGAGTATATAAAACCAGATAAAATTACAAGATATCTAGGAAAAAATTATTTCTATTTTTTGCTAAAGGTTTTAAAGTTATGGTATTTCTACAGTATTGCCACTTCTCTTTCCACGATAACAGTGTTGCTAGTTTGTAAATTGGCGATTATTGTGAAAAACTTTACCACAGCGTACGTTAAAAGTTTATACTAATGCACAACCGCCATTTTTAACTTGACAAAAATTTCAATAAATCAGCTAAATGTGGTATTTTAATATTGTTTCTCTACATTTATTTAGTAATATAATTTTACAATTCTGTAAATCGTTTTGTAAGGGCATCTATTACAGCACTAATGCTGTAATAGATGCCATTACAGCACCAGTGCTGTAATGGAAAAAAACGGTTATATTAAAATTTTGCTGTTAAATAAAACCACACTTTTTAGAAGAATGATTTATTATTAACAATTATATCTTGGTTTTTCTTGACTGAAATTATAGTTCTCAACATTGAGTAGTGAGTCCATAGTGTAGATGGTTTCTGGGAGCGTTGCTTTACGAAAAAATAACCCAAAAGGATTTTCTCAGACACCTCCTTTATTTTGTTAGCTTTGCACCAATCTTCAAACTTCTGATACTCCAACTCATACCGCGCCTTGGATTTTGTCGGAACTAAACTTCAAATCGCTTCGTTTGCCGCTGCTTCTATATCAGAGGGTAAACTTCCATCAGAATCGCTCATTTTGAAAAACGCTTTTTATATTTTTGAATTTGTTTGACAAAGTTTCGACAGTAACTATGCGAAACAGTAACTATACGAAAGGTAACAAAAAAAACTTGATTAGTAAACTTAATAGCAGGTGCATTTTTACAGGTGCATTTCTATTTTTAAAAATGCCATTTGCCAAATATTTTTATTCATAGATGAAAGTAGGTAAAATTTTGTACAATATTCTTGTTGTAAATTCATATTACTACGCTCGATGTTTTATTAAACTCGGCTGACGCCTCGTTTGACAACTTTAACATCTCGTGTTTAATCTTTACAACACATTTATCGTAAATAACTATTAAAGTCATATTATGCCAATTTGGGGAAAATCAATGCCAGATGAGGGAAAAAATGAAGTTCTTTTGTTATGCGTATATTATAAGCTATTAACTTTTTCTGTAAATAATTCGTACTTTTAGAACAAATTGTTAATTACCTAAAATTCGATACAAACTCTCTTCAAAATACTGTTAACGATTCAAAAAATTGTATTTTGTAATGTTGGCCTATTGAAGCGGAACGAAAAAACGCAAAATTCCTACATTGTTTGATCGAATTGTTTAGAATTTTCTTGTTCATCATGATCAGATAAATATAATCACTGTTGCTAAACTGGCATATTTTACAGGGAAATCAAAGGTTAAATCTAAAGAGCGTTTACGATTTTTTTCGCTATCTCAAAGACCAAACCCTGTGCTAAATTATGTTCTGGTACACAAGATATATTGTTGTGGGAAAATGTGTTAAAAAATCTCGATAAAAACATCATAAATCTGTATTAAAGATTGAAGTGAAGGGGTCAAAAGTCCTGACAATAAAGTAATATACAGGTTAACAAAAAAATCGGATATACAGCAAATATTTCAAACCATATATCGTTATATCTGTCTTTTAAGAGGACTCCGTAAGGTGAGGTGGAGCAGATTGATGCAGAAAATAGTATATTACATAACGAGTGATAAAAGTGATACCTTTCATACGAGGAGATATTTAGCACGAGGCATCAGCCGAGTGCAGAAATTTTCCGAGTTTTAGAATAATTACTTTCACACGAGTAATGTACACTTTTCTCCTACGACCACAAAGGATTATTAAAAAAGCCTTTGATTTGTGAAAAAAATATTTCAACACTAATGTTAAAAAAAAAATATCAACACTAGTGTTGATATTTTATTTTATGTGCCACTTAATATCTGGTGTCAATAGGCTTTTCCTTTATTTGTAGTTTAACTTTTTCATTTTTTCATATTTTATACATCATAGGAAGAACTAATCCTGGATTGACTTCTAGATTAACCAAAATGAAAAATTTTAAATTTAATCAAGAAAAGATGCATTAAACATAAATTTAAAAAATCCACCCAGCAAGGAAGATTTCAATTCAAAATACCCCATTCTAAATTATTTAATGTTTTTATACAAAAAATCAAATACTCCTGACGGGATTTGAACCTGTGACCTTGCGATCTGTAGGCTAGAGCTCTATTCTCTACGCTATGGCTACCGATAAACATTTGTTGTTTAATACATGACTCTCTTCAGCGCGATTTGTTTTTTCTGGTAATAGATTTTCCAGTATATTATTAACATTTTTTATAATTTCAGATGGTGTATTTTCACACTGTAATCCTGAATCACTGGACAAATACATGATAAATAAGTTAAACACTTTACAATTACTGCTTTCTAAAATTGGTTCTTTTTAATAAATAGGGGTTGTCTGTCAAATTGGCACCATATGTTTAAATTAAATAGTGTGCCTTGTATTTCAACACTAGTGTTGAAATATTTTTTTTTAACTAGCATGTGAGATACGGCGCTTTCTAGCCAAATTAACCGTTTTTTTTTCTCATTTTCATAGGTGGTCGTAGGAAAATTATTATACATAATACGTTTGCAAATTTGGCGGACTTATTTTCCTAAATGATTTCGCCAAATCCATCCTCCGCCCTGTATTCTTCTATACTTAGCTCCTACTTCTTCTTCTTCTTCGAGTACCGTGTCCGTTACCGGACGTTGGCTACCATTCTGGCTATCATGACCTTATTGGCTGCTGCATGAAATGGGGATGTGGTGGACTTCTGGAACCAATCTCGGAGATTCTTTAGCCAGGATGTTCTTCTTCGGCCTGGCCCTCTTCTTCCTACGATTTTGCCTTGCATTATAAGGTGAAGGATTCCGTATCTTTCTGGATGTCGCATCACATGCGCAAAATATTCCAATTTACGTATCTTAATTGTCTTCGTTATTTCCGTATCCTTACCCATGCGTAGTAAAACGTCCTCGTTTCGGACCTTGTCGACCCAGCTAATGCGTAGTATTCTACGGTATACCCACATCTCGAAGGCTTCGAGCTTCTTTAGTAGTGTGTCTGTCAATGTCCAACCTTCGAATCCATACAGCAGTATTGGGAATATGTAGCACTTTACCAGTCTAATCTTCAGTTTGTTGCCAATACTCCGACCGCAAAGTACCTTTTTCATTTTAAAGAACGCATCTCTGGCCTTCTCTATACGGATTCTGACCTCTTTGCTCATATCCCAGTTGTCGTTTATATTGCATCCGAGATAGGTGATATTGTTGACCCTTTCAAGTGGAGTTCTATATGCTGTAATAACTGTTTGATGCACAGGTACTTTGCTGACTATCATGTATTTAGTCTTCTTGGTGTTAAGCTTTAGTCCATATTCCTCACAGACGTCGGTTACACTATCGATTAGGCTCTGTAAATCTTCTTGACTACTGGCAAGCAGCACTGTATCATCCGCGTATCTTATGTTATTTGTGTTTACGCCATTAACCTTAATTCCACTATCAATATTTTCTAGTGCTTTCCTGAAGATGAACTCTGAGTACAAATTAAAAAGAAGTGGCGACAATATGCACCCTTGCCGGACCCCTCTTCGTATCTCTACATCCTCAGAGACGTTCTGGGCCACCCTGACATTAGCTCTTTGACGCCAGTAGAGGTTTTTGATGATGCGTAGGTCTTTGTCATCAATACCTACCCACATTATTAATTACTCTTGTACTCTTGAAACATTTATTGGAATACTACGTTTTAAAAGATTCTTATAAACCCTTGCCAACAAAAACATTTAAAAGCCATCCCACCGCACAACAAGAAATGCATTTTTAACAATCTGCAAATAAAAAAAATACAAAAATTACCTCCATTTTCTGTGTCATGGCCACAATGCATGCGAATATTGCGAGTTCAGCGCTCGCAAGGTACGCCTTAATAAATGGGACTAATTTTAAATCAAAATCAAGATAGGAATTAATATGAACATATGAATGTATGAACTAAGCATTTGGTATTTATACAGAGTAGAGAAAGAATTAGCATCAATCAGATGTCTTGATATTCAAAGTATGAATGTGTGGCTACACAGAAAAAATATTTCTTTTAATGCAAGACTTTCTATGGTCTAATTTAGGGAAATTGGATCAAAACAAGGTTAGAACTTCATACAAAATTTTCTCCCCGCCGATGAACTTGCGAAGAAAGGCTCAGAAACTACACACTCGGAGTACCAAGGTGCCCAGTACGAGATACCATAAAACGATGGATCAGGAGTGAATACAACACTGGAGCAACAGACAGGGATTACACCACAGCAAAAGCTTCATTGGGGATCCAGACCCAAAACTTACGAAACAGCTGCTTCAAATGAATAAGAACCAGCTGAGAACCATTACAGGAATTCTGACAGGACGCATGGCTGTCAAGAATCATCTGCACCGAATAAATCTGTACAATGGAGAGCTTGACTGCAGATTATGCGGACAAATCAGGGAAACTGTACAACACATAGTTTGCCAGTGCGAGTCCCTAGATCGGAAGACGCAACAAATACTCGGGCAACTAAAACTGAAACCAGAGGACATCTTTATCCTCTTCCCAGTTGACCTACACAAGCTAGTGCAAGGAACTGGGATCGCGGAGTGCGTGTAACAACCAAACAGGGTGAACACAATGGGCCAAATCTGGCCTAAGTGCATCCGGCGCACGTACGGACCCTCGAAAAGAAAAACTCGATATTATTTAACCTAGTGTTAGCTGAATTACATAAAAAGGGCAAATTCCCTTGACAAATAATATGAAAGTGTTTTTCGGGCACCGTGTACCTCTACCAATAAAACAATTAATCGGATCTATATGTTAGACCCAGAAAATCTTTGTATGTACGAAAAACATACGTCAAAGACAACGTTTCTTTAACGGTACGTCCAAGATATAGCCCTGGGCTATAGGTGAAATACGTTACGTAACGCTAATCAGAACGGATGTAACGGTGACGTAACTAGAAAAATCGATTGGCGATTGTTGATGATTAATGTAAATTATAAATAAAATACTGGCCAAATGCAAGTTTGGTTCAATAGGTGAGAATTCCGTTCCCTCACATATTACACTCGTACCTACACTTTGAAAATGCACATGCATAGAAAGACATAATGTTGGCACTACTTTTATTATTTGCGTCATTTTCGTCTATTTCGATCCTTTTGGGTAAATCTTTCTTTGAATCGAGTTCTTGGAGGCCTATATATATACTCTTCGTCTTCCATTATAGCAATACTAAAATACTTTTTTGTCCGTAAATATTGCTTTTTCCCATCAAACTGGCGGTTCAAGGTAACACTGTAACATTTCATTTAAAAAACTCAGGGGCGCTGAACCCGCCCTTAGCATATCAAAACAGGCAACCAAAGCAACATCAGACAGGTGGGCGCCACAACAACACCTATCCCGATGGAACAGGATACTTGGACATACACAAGCGAGGGCCACAATTGGGAAACCCTCCAATAGGCTATCAGCTGGAATGTTGCCTCTAACGCGCACCCAGCTAAAACAAGTGGTTGGCCTACTAACAGACCACTACCACTTAAGAAAACACCTGCGCCGAATAGGAATTTACAATGATCACATTGAATGCAGACTTTGCGGCGAAATCGACGAAACCGCCTCACATATCATATATCACTGCGAAGCACTGACCCAAAGAACATTCAAAATCTTCGGAGGCATCCAATGTGGGGATAACCTCCCACATGACAAACTTGGTAGGAACTTACTGGACCTTATAAAAGGAACAAATCTTTTCTAGCAAGATAGGGGAACACAATAAGCCACTAGGCTGCAGTGCGGGAAGCTGGGCCGAACGCCCGACCCTTTAAACCAACCAACCAACACTGTAATGCAAAACCGACCCATTGTTTTTTATTTTTATCAGCTAAAAACGGCTTGTTAGCTACTAGATGACAGCGCAACTCAGAGATTTGTCTAACCATTCGTCGAGCTATTCCCACAGAGCCCGGGAAATGTATCTTCATTTTAGCTCTTACGATGGATTAAAAAGATTGGTTCCTTAATATGTTTACTAAATTATTATCGCGTTTTTATTGGGTTATTTGGGACGATCACTTCTAGGTCTCCTGTCCAAGGAATGCGGTTCTTGCCACTTCATTTTAAAAAAATTAACCGTGCTCTTTGAAATGTTAAGACTTTCTGAAACATCTCTTTCAGATCAAACTTCCTGCTCAATATAATGCATTATTAGAGCTTTCTACTGGCATCTTTCGAAAATTCGAACACCGATATGTATTATTATTTTTTCTATTGTTACGTTAAAGGTAGTTTGTTTAACAGGTATTACAGGTATGTTTTATTATAGTAAAATGAAGTGTACAAAGCTAAAAAAGTTCTGCCCAAGATTTAATGGCCGTAACTGTACATTGGAATGGAGCTACTCACACGGCGCTACCTAAGTTACGGCTACTAGGAGACCCGGCAACCCGAGTATCCGCGGCTCGGCACGCTAGTCGCCACGCTACTCCAGTCTTTTGAGTACGCAAAGTAATAAATATTGAGCAAATTTTTAAACTGAAATTCATGAATGTGTGGCGTTTAGCTCTGCCGTGGGAGGATGCGAGGCAACTCGAGTAATCTAGTCGCCTAGTCTCCACGCTACTACAGTTTCCTTTAAGTTTCTCCGTATAAAGACTGCCTTAAAGTTTATTTCTAATATTTCCATTGCCTTAAGTTTTTTTTGCGCAAGATAAATCAGCAAAAAACCCACGCCCATTTTAAGTGAACATTTTATTGTTTTATAATATAATTATACCTGGTAAGTGTATGATTAATCACAATTAGTAGAATAAATATTTATTTTTATAGCTATGACCGAAATATGCAAAGTTGAAGGTATTTGATCGACATGATATAACAGTGAAAGAAAGGGGTTCTGCAAGGTTGTGGGTGTACGAGTAATATGGAGAACGTGTCTTATCTTATTAGATTCCTGGTGAAGTCGGTTTTGCATTAATATAAAAGTAATCTGCTTCAAATTCCTCGATGGTGGAATCAAAATCCAGCACTGAATGTGAAGAAATATCTTCTCATATTATGCCAATATACATTATTAACATTTTTTATAATTTCAGATGAGGTATTTTCACACTCTAATTCTGAATCACTCGACAAATACATGATAAATAAGTTAAACACTTTACAATTACTGCGTCCCCAAATTTGTTCTTCTTAATAAATAGGGGTGGTCTGTCAAATTGGCTCCATATGTTTAAATTTAATAGTGTGCCTTGATATTTCAACTAGTGTTGAAATATTTTTTTTTCAACACGGGTCTGATATACGGCGCTTTTTAGCCAAACTAACCGTGCTTTTTTTCTCATTTTCATAGGTGGTCGTAGGAAAAGAATAAAATCGCCTACAGTTACTAAAATACATAGACTTCCTTTACCCATGAGGATTTTGAAAAGTACCTATCACTTTAAACAGGCAAAACAGTGTAGAATATTAAAAAATTTAGTTGAAATAAATAAGCGGAGATCAATTGCGATTATTTTTCTTTTGAGATATTAGTAACTCCCTATTTTCGGCAGTGTTATTTCTGTACAGCTTTAATTGATTCGTTTTAAAAAAATATATTAATAATTCAAAACAACGGTCAACCACCGAGTTTTCTACTAATCCATTAATTATAAATCTTGTACATGTAAAAAAACCATTAGTGCTTGAATCAGTCATAATATCTAGGTCGCCATATTAAAGAAATGTTCGCCTTGAACATTACAAAATACTTGATCTTGAGATATTTCTTTATATACATGGATGAGATGAGCCATAAACAGATTCTTGTACACATAAAAAAATCTACTGTACACCGAAAAAAAAATTTGCAGTATCTTCATGTATAGTCATTTTAGCCCCAATCTAATGCAATGTCCTACATGGACGATAAATAGACATCTCATTTTAAGTCTATATTATTCTTACATTAAACTAAAGCCGTAATCTTATTGTATCGTTTAATATAGTAATTAAATCAAGTTTATATTTTATTAATTTGAAATATCGGGTGGTGCATCGTAATTGGAAACATAGGAAATTCCATGTAAGTTTTAGCCTGTCCGAATATTTGCTCCGAGCAGGGTTGTAGGGAGACTTTTTTAGGATATCTTTGTGGTGTGCGGAGATTGAACAATTTTGGATAACCCGATCTTAACTTATTTGAATAGGATTGCGGTTGGTTTTTCACTAAAATTCAACAGGCGAGGCTGCTGATACCAGCATTGATTGGACTTGTCAACCTGTGATTTGTCATTGTCAAATGTAATTTTAAAGTATTAAAAATTTGTATCTACTTTCATTTAGTAATATGAATTTTACAGTTCTGTAAATCGTTTTGTAAGAGCATCTATTACAGCACTATATGTCTTTGTATGGTTTTGATGATGATGCCTTTACAGCACTAGTGCTGTAATGAAAAAAAAACGGTTTTATTAAAATTTTGCTGTTAAATAAAACCACACTTTTTAGAAGAATGATTTATTATTAACAATTATAAAATTAATTACCAATTATTAATTAAAATATAACACTTAGGTTTATTATAAACATTAATAATACACTTTTTACAGTTAGAAATTTGTATACCAGAAGTGGATGTGATGGAGCCCTTTACGTTCAAATTTCCAATCATTAAATCCGTGTCTGACCCCATGTTCTACTTTGCTATTTGTTTCTTATTTTCTAAAGAATTCTCAACGTAGCTTTCTGCCGTAGAAGAGGATTTCCAGCCTCCATGACGCCTTAACATCTGCATATCTGCACCACAATCAACTAGAATGGTGGCTGAGGACCTCCTACAACAATGTCCACTGTATCCTTCGGGATTATTCAATCCAAGTTTTGTTGCAATCTTTTTTGGTATACTTCCAAAACTATTAATTCCGACAGGCTGGGAGGTGCATTTTCCTTTTCCATAGAATACAAAAAAACCGCCTGTGAGTTGCATTAAGAGGACGAAGTTTAGCATACTTTCGAAAAATACCTAAACAGTTGACATATCCTCAGAAAGTAAATGCTTGGGCAGGAATATTTGGACAACGCATCTAATGATGTTCTAATGACCATTTTTTATTGACAGAAATCTTACGGGTCCAACATATTTAGATATTCTTCAAAATCAAATTGGACATGCACTGGGGAAAGTCGCCGATGAAAATCAGGAGATTTGGTTCCAAATGGATGCGATGGTCCAAACTTAACAATTAATTGGCCCGCTTCGTCTCCTGACCTCTCACCAAACGACTTCTTCCTCTGGGAGCATTTAAAAAAATGTATTTATAAAAGTGTTTGAAAATTTAGAGCAGTTAAAAAATTCAATTTTAATGCAATCTGAAAGAATTACCCAGCACTAACTCGCTTATATAAGGGTATGGATACCTAAGATGTCTCGGAACATCATTAATCATATAGGTATACAGGGTGATTCCTAGGTTGATACTTCTTTTTAGCTGTGTATAGAATGCATTAAAATAAACAACTTTTTCAAATACCTTTATTCAAAAAACTCAAAAAAGGCGAGATAGAGAAGTAAAAAATCTCAGTGCGAGCTTGGACATCAAAACATACCCCGCTATAGTTCCTGTTGTTTTTCTTATCTCTTATTAGTATTAGTCATAAGGGTAGTGTTGAACAATCCGCCGCGGTGTGTTTTTCTGAAGTAAGTTAATTTTAAATTATTGATACGTGAAAACGGTAAAATTTGAAAACAATGATTTAATAGATAAGGTGGTAATATACTGTGAGTGTGGCAAAGTGCTTCGAAATTATACGCAGAACGCTTTCCCTTGCGGGCTCATCCAACACCCAGAAGTTTTCTTAATGTTATTCAACGGGCAAGTTAGGCAGAACCGTATCTGATTCGTAGTGTAATAAATGAATGTAAGTAATTTATTTTTGAGTTTTTTAAAAAAGGTATTTGAAAATGTTGTTTATTTTAATGCCTTCTATATGCAGCTAAAAAGAAGTATCAACTTAGGAATAACCCTGTTTATATGATAGGACATCTGCTGTCCTACCAGCACATAATTTTTCATTTTACACCATTTAGCAAAATTTTTTCAAAAATATACTTCACCACTGAAGTTGCTGTTCAGTTTCAATATCATTCTCACCTAACGTTTCTCATTTCGTCACTTTAAAATACCCTTTATCAAACATTCTCCATCTTTATTTATAGAACTTGGTAGTATGTTTTTCTCCCCTACTTCTATGGAAGATCTTCATCACTCTTCTTTAATAAATTAATTTCCTGAAAAGATCTATGAGGGTGTCACTTATAATTTCCTAATATTTATTCCAACATAAGCTATACTTCTCCTGAAGATGAACGTGTATACATTCGAAACATATAGTGTACAATAAAATAAAGGTTTCTTATTAAATATATCTTAATGATGGTTGACTTAGAGTATTATTTCTTCCCATTTAACTTGCCACTTCACTTTAAGTATGAACTACTTCTTTAAATTAAAATAAATTATACTTATTTTCTTGTGTGATGCACTGTTTTATTTTTTTGAATATTTTCGATATAAAGTGTTCGAAGCAACAGCAAATCCCCGGCAGATCTGTTACATCACAGAGCGCTTTCAGAGCACTCTTAGACCACATATATATACACTTTATTGTCAATACAAGCAGCTGCACGAAGCAAGAAGACACCCATCATGGCATCATGCGATTCAAAATAACGTGAGTTTGGGCCTGTGGTGCTTGCGCAGTAGGGAAAAAAATAGGCAACCCACACGATATCTAACAGAACGTAAAAAGAACCGACTCGGCGTTGTTTGTATTCTTATTCGTCGACATCTTTTGTTTCGTTCCTTCGTGTGTGGTTATAATTTCGAAGCTTTGGGTGTTAATATTTATAAAACTTTACTTTAGATATTTTTTTTGTTAGTGTGTAAGTTGTTAGTCGTTTTCATCTTTTTTTACGTTGTATTCGTTCAGATGTTCCGTGTGTGATTGTGGATATTATTTTTAAGTTTTTGGTGCGAATTTAGGTATAAAACTTTACCAGACATTTTGTTATTGCTAGCGAATTGTGTCTCAAGTTGGGTAGAAAAATTGGCACGAATCGCGGTTTAATACCAGGAATAAGGTATGTAAAATATTGGCTACTTAGTTTTATTTGACCATAAACTGTACACACCCGAACTAAACGGGTGAATTTATATAAAAGCTTGTAAAAATATTTTGAAAGTCGGCCCTGTCAAATGTTTACATCAAGAAGCAAATTTCCGAGCTGCGCAAACTCAACGGACCCTGATCATCTGCCTACAGTGGTATCATCATTGAATTATGGTATTAGCAATATAGTGTATATGTGTCTTAGACTAGCAGACAGAAAACGCTTTAAAAATAAGACCTCGGTTGCGTGTCGATCTCCTTGTTAGTTCATTTCATATTCACCTTGTAATCGTACCGTACAAACACCACGGTCGGTGGTGCCTCGGTGTCTGGCGAGTGTCGCCGGACCGGCCAGATCTGAATCCGGTCGATTTAAATCCGATAAAGTCGCCGGTGGTCAAATACAAAATGTATGCCACGTAAAATAAAGTACCGATTGCGCAACCGAACGCACTCTGAGCGCCACATGAGGTCTCGGGTTTTTAAATGTTGCGGATATTGCGGCTATTATTTTTACTTTGTATCGGCGGCAAAATCTGGTTCTGCATTTAATATGGCATGGTTGCTGCAATGGGTCTAATGCCGATATTAATAGGATCAATTAAATTAAACGTATATAAAGTATGGGGCAAAAGTTTGATCTCGTAAATATATTTAATATTTTTCTACGAGCACCAATGAAAATGAAAAATAGGCACGGTTAATTTGACAAGAAGCGCCGTATATCACACGCGTGTTGAAATAGCTATTTTTCTACAAGCGTGCGCGAATTACCGTGTTCCCGCACTCGTTTTGGTTCTGAAAGACCCATTTCCCCGCACGGTGTGGGAAAAGTTTTCCCGCACGGTGTACCGGAACAATATTTTTTTGTAATTTTATAATAAAATACAACTTTAATGAATAAAATATAAATTTTTAGACTTATTTTTAGTAAAAGTAAATGAGATGTATTACAGAAACACTAATTTTTGCCGTTTATTATAAACATTTTTAAAAAAGCTGATTTAAAACGGTTTATTTTAAAAACCCCGTACATAGATGTTAACATGGTAACCACGATACATAAATAAGATTTAATTGTTAAAGTGACACCTTACAACAGTTCACCGGAGCGTGGCTTTGATTTTTAATTTCGTTCAGATTCTGATACAAATAAATGTCTTCCATAGAAAATATCTCGGACGATGAGCTTCCAGAAGATATTTTAGAAGCTGCAAGTGTCGCAAATTTGGATTTGCTACCAAAAAAGTTATTAGTCAGGTAGGAAAAACAATACGAACATTTTGTTAGTTGGTGTGAAGCGAAAAATGTAAAAGCACCAACAAAAGAAGTACTTTTGGCATATTTCTTGGAAATGTCTAAATTTTGGAAGCCAAATACCTTATGGTGTCGATATTCCATACTAAAAAGTGTACTTAAGGTTAAGAAAGATTTAGATATCAGTAAATACTATAAAGTTACTCCCTACATCAAGAGACAAAATGTAGGTTTTTGAGCAAAAAAAGCGAAAGTTTTTACACAAGAAGAGATTGCGAAATTTATGAAAGAATAATTAAAGTGGTAACCATTTTTGGACTTGCTGCTGCCTGCCGCCGTGAGGAGCTAACTAAACTTACCATTGACGACATAGGCGACAAAGGAGACGTTATAATTGTCACAATAAAGGACTCCAAAACCCATTCTGCTAGATCCTTTGTAATAACTAAAGAAGTCAATAATGAAAGTTTTCTAAATCTATACAGAAAATATGCAAACTTACGTCCACAGCAAACTCCACACCGCCGATTTTTTTTGAACAAAAACATGGAAAATGCAGTACCCAATGTGTTAATACCATAGAAAAAATTCCCTCCAACATTGCAGCTAATATAGGACTCAAAAATCCAGAATTATACACAGGCCACAGTTTTAGACGTTCCTTAGCCACTCTACTGGCTAATTCTGGCGAAGAAATAACAAACATTAAACGTTTAGGAGGATGGAAATCCACGTCTGTTGCCGAAGGCTACCTGGAGGAATCCATCACACAAAAAAAGACATGTCTAACAAAATTCTCAATCTCAATATTCCATCAAATTTGAGCTGTAGTTTAGAAGCGTCCACGTCTTTAAAAACTGCACAGTTTCCCAGCAGCGCAAACAACAGCTCGATACCTCTTTCTTTGCAACCATCCGCTCATCAGGATAAGTTGGCTTCGATGGCTTCAACCTGTCTGGCATCCGCAATCAAATTTGCATAGTGCATCAAATTGTACTTTTAATATAAATATTATTAATAAGTAGAAATTAAATCTGTGTTTGTTTTTCAGTAAAATAAAATTTTTTGAAATATTTTGTGGTAGTTTTGCTAACGCTTGTAGAAAAAAATTTGATTCTAACTCATGCAGAAAGACACTTCCCCACACTTGACTGCTTACGGCAGCCGCGTGCGGGAAAGTGGCTCTTTCCGCACTTGTTAGGATAATAACTATTACCAAACAAGTGTGGAAAATGAATTTTTTCGCATGAAGCAGCCGAGTGCAGGAAAAACAATTTCCGCAAGTGTCAGGTACAATAGTTTTTCTACAGACATGTGGAAATAAGTAACACATATTATTTCAAATAAATTTAATAACTTTTAATTAACTATAATAATCATATACATATGTAACAGTAACTAATTCTGAGGAAAAAAGTAATAACTACATTAAGTTATACGAAAAAAAACTTATTCTTTGTTAAAATTAACATGGTAGGTAACCGAAAAGTGACAATTATAATTTTTCCGCACTAGTGGGGAAAAATCAATTTTCCGCATTGATATCTGTGCGGAAATTTGGGTTTTCCACACGTCTGTATAAAAAAAATCAACACTAGTTTAAATTTAAATTTTTTTATTCTTGTTAATCTAGAAGTCAATCCAGGATCAGTTCTTCCTATGATATATAAAATATGAAAAATGAAAAAGTTAAACTACAAATAAAGGAAAAGACTATTGATATTGATATAATCCTAAGTATGCTAATTTCAACAATAGTGTTGATATTTTTTTTTCAACACTAGTTGAAGTTTTTTTTTATCACAAATCATAGGCTTTTTTACTAAATCTTTGTGGTCGTAAGAAATATAGTGTACACTACTCTTGTGAAAGTTGAAAAATTTCCACACTCGGCTAACGCCTCGTGCTAAATATCTCCTCGTTTGAAAAGTATCACTTTCATCACTTGTTATGTAATATACTATCTCGACTTAGCAAAGCTCTGAACTTAAGTCACAATCATCAAGGCATTGACAATGACAATTTACTATTTAAGTTTTAGACGTCAAAAAAGGACAGTGTTGTTAATCAAATTTGAATTTTGCCCTGCTGATATTACATCCAAAATGCGACTCGCTGAAAATGAACGCATACAAATTTTGATTATGTTTAATTGTAGAGATAAAAGTAGAAGTCATAGGGAAGTCAGTGATCTGTTCAATGAAAAATACTTTCATATTCCCACGCCGTCAACCACAAAAATCGACGGCAAAGAAAACAAATTCAGGCGACTAAAAGCCCCTAATCTATATTGATATTAATTGAGGTCTAAAAATTTGCGAGTGAGCTGGTAAATCTAAATTGAAGTAACTCAACTATCTACAATAAATCAGCAAGTTCCATTCAAACGTCAATCGTTGGTCCGATAGATAAAATACGACATGATTTTTGCATAAGCGATTGCCCTACATTGACTTTTACATTTAAATCTATTGTGTGTGACAAATATGCAACACCTTATAAACAAATTCCTAAAATGTCAATGAATTTTTATTTCTAGAGTACTCACAGCAGATAAATAAACCAGTAGAGTTGTAAAATGTAAAATTTAATCCAGTTCGGCTCCATTTCGGCGTCGGCCATAGGCGTGGGTAAATATTGTGCATTAAATTATTTCTGATAACTAACCAAAAATTTTAACGGGTATTAAGATAAAATAGTAATGTTTGTAATATTAAAATTTCAAGTAATTGCGTAGTTCAATTCGGGAGATTACCACGAGGACATGAATTCGAATGTTTTTGAGGACTATTTTAGTAAAATGATAAAATATCTTCCAGCTGATTTAGTAGTAGTTATAAATAACGGAAGCTCTCAACGTACAGAGATGACTCCAACTTCACATTCTTCAAGAAACAAGAAATTATCAATTGGTTAACCACCAAAAGTATTGAATTTGAAGATAGTTTGATAAAGAAGGAACTATTAGCTATAGCAAATTTACACAAACATCGTTTTATGAAATATGCCGTGAAAAATATAGTTGACAAATATAGCTGAAAAACATAGTGTAACTGTTTTTAAAAATGGGGAAACTCAAAGTCGAAAGTCTCAATCATGCATTAAAATTTAATAACTTGGTTACATGTTTCGCCCTAACATATGGGCATCATCAGACCTAACATTCAGAATAAAAACAAAAAAACAAAAATTAAAATTAACACATCGTATACATGACTTTACAAATAAAGTGACAGACAGTAGTGTAACTGTGCTGCGCAACCCGCCATATCACTACGAACTAAATCCTATAGAACTTATATGGGCACAAGTGAAAGGATTTGTAGCAAGACACAACACCGCATTCAAAATTAAAGACGTTAAGTTACTGTTTGATCAAGCCATTAAGGAAGTGACACCAGAGAACTGACGAAAAACGGTCCATCATGGCAATAAAAAAGAGGAGAAAATGTGGGATCTGAACCACCTGATCGGTCGGACCGTTAACCCGTTAATTATAACGTCAAGAGGAGATGACAGTTCCTCAGATGACGAAGAATATTATGATTTTTTTTAATTTAATTTCTGTATAATGTATTTTTTGTATTTTGTATTTTTTTATACTGTTTAATAAAAAAATAGGTGTACCAATGTAATACTATGTACATAACGCACGCATTTGCCACACCATTTTCAGTGTTTGTGAATGGATAACAATAGGCAAAACTCATAAATTGACCCAAACCCGAATGGTACTACCTGCACTTGATGAAAATAAAGAATTTTGCAATGAAATCAATGCCAAATTATAAAAGTGGCTTAAATATTCGTTGGGTCACTCTGTAGTCCCTTTGCATACTTATTGAGCTTTTACTTCTACTCTACACCTGTCTGAAATATACTATAGCTTGCTCTTAAGCTGAAATAAAAAACTTTAAATGAATCAAATAAAATCGAAAGTATCTGCACTAGAATTCTAATATTCAACGCCGTTATATTTGACATTTAGTTTTTTAAACAGAAAAGTTTTGTTTTATTTTTTCAGATTTATCCTGTGACAATAATACGGGGTGTCCGGTAACTTATGGGCCGTAGAGTAACTGGAGATACTAGACACCAAACTAAGCCGATTAAGTCATAATATACGTTTTTTCGGATTGTTACTTGCTCTAGAGATGCAGGGTGTGGAAAAGTTTATTTTCGAAAATAAGCCATAATTTTAAAACGGTTTCCTGAATCGAATTGAAAGTTGGCAATATTATGTTTTTATGAGCAAGAAATAAGAATTTGTAGAAATTTTTAAGTTCCAAACTAGAGGGCGCGAGTTGAATACACTGGGCTTCATAAATCTTTGATTTTTTTTCTTACCTGTGTAATTAGGTGTTTTTCAATTATAGTTTCTTAAAAAGGGCATTCTCTGAGTCAAAAAGGTGTACTTGATTGATCTTAATATCTTTAACGGTTTTCGATATATTTCCCTTTAAACATCCCAAAGCATAAAAAAACATAGCACATAATTAAATTACCAGAAAAAAAAGTGACAATCCGAAAAAACTTATATGACATAATCGGCTTAGTTTGATGTCTGGTATCTTCAGTTACTCTACGGCCCATAAGTTACCGGACACCCTGTATATAAATACCTACTCCATTTCTAGTATCTCATTGCTTCATTAGGAAAAATCTAATTTTAATTCAGTATTTGCAAATGAGATTAAAGGTAACATTTATTGACAATGGGTTATGAAATAAAGCCATCATTAACATTGTAGTACTCGTTTAACCACGACATCATAAAATATTTGTCATCTCTATTTAGTCATTTTATAACGTAATACGTCTTGACCTTTTTTTAATACACTTTACAATTTTTTTATGTTGTCGATTACTTTCCTATAATCACAGGATTAAATAGGATTAAGTTACCGTTTACCTAACCCTGGAACAATATTTTTGATAATTTTATAATTTAAATATAAAATAAATAAAAAATATCTTCTTAATTCAAAGTTTATCACTCAAATCAACGCAAATCATGACTTCCATAAA
This sequence comes from Polydrusus cervinus, assembly GCA_935413205.1. Classification (NCBI taxonomy): domain Eukaryota; kingdom Metazoa; phylum Arthropoda; class Insecta; order Coleoptera; family Curculionidae; genus Polydrusus; species Polydrusus cervinus. Next base: position 18,389,013 of record OW284519.1, on the reverse strand, counting down.
AAAGTCTAGAAAATGTATTTTATTATTTTTAAATTCCTCCCTTCTTTATAATTTCATGACGTATCACACGTAGTATTAATAACGCGTTTCGGACTCAAAAACCCATCATCAATAAGAATAAGTGCAAATTCATCTTATTTGAAACTATTTTGTTTTCAATCTCCGTAGCCTGATCTAATTTTCATGTGTCTCAACTGTACAGTAGGCTGTGACAGGCACTTGTTTAAATAAATTATAAATACTTGTCAAATGACAGATTAAGTAAATGAAATCGTTTAGTGTAAATTAACTTTTATCCAACTTCTTTTAAGTAAAACCTTCATGTTTTTGAGGAGTTGTGTAATTATTGTAGTTCTTTTTTAAATAAAATGTATGGAAGATTATTCAAGAGAAGAAATATTGGATATTATTTATAGTCGAGGGCCCGAATCAAATAATCTTAAGCAGGGGCGGTTCTACGGGGGGGCCTGGAGGGGGGGCCAGGACCCCCCAACATTTCTGAAAAAACTATAAAATTCATGCCACTGATAAAAAAATATTCCGGGTGCTTTATTATTTACATAATTCGATACAATTTGAGCATGATCCTAAAAAATTTTGGGCTGTGGCGTTATTTGCTTGCGAAGGCTACTAAAAATTGTGGCTGCGCCCAGTGGCGTATATAAGGGGAGGGGGGAGGGGGGGGGGGGAAGGGATCTGCCGGGCTGCATTTTCATCTCACGCATGGACTCTTAATTTAAATCTTTAAATATAGTATTCTTGGCTTAGATTACAAAGGTTAGTTAGTTTTAGTTATTGATTTTTGATGCAATTTTAAAGGATAACGAGTAAAAAGAATAATATTTTATAGAATTTTTCTATTATATACGTTTTCAATTTTTTAGAGCTATTTTAAATCAACAAAAATATAACCCAATGCAATAAAATATTTTTACAACAAAAACAATTAGGTATTTATTTCTTAAAAGAAAAATTAAGATAAACATTTCAATTGAAACATTTTTTATGGAAGAAGTGTGATAATTTATAATAAAAAAAATAGTGCGGGATGAAATGAGAATGCTTTATTAGGAATATAAATATACGGCACTTAAGAAGGAGTATTTCCAAATCTAAGCATTTGCACCAAAAACTGCTCCTAAAATACATGATTTCTGAAAAAATCATCAATTTTGGCGTGGTGAGCGATATTTACTTTTTTTTTAATCATGAAAAACCGAGCCCGGAAAACGCTGGTTAGAGTCATACATACGTCTTATGTTAAAATTTTGGATTGACACCAATATTCATATTTTTCACAATTATAAAAAATGTTTTTTTTTTAAATAAAGAGCCAGCTAGGAATATAAAAAAAAAAACATTAAAAAAAAAATTTAATCCAACCATGCAAAGGGGGAGAGGTAATATAGTATATTACATAACAAGTGATGAAAGTGATACATTTCAAACGAGAAGATATTTAGCACGAGGCGTCAGCCGAGTGCGGAAATTCTCCGAGTTTTAGAATAATCACTTTCACACGAGTAATGTACACTATTTTTCCTACGACCACAAAAAATTATTAAAAAAAACCTTTGATTTGTGAAAAAAATATTTCAACTCTAGAACTGAAAATAGTTATTTTCCTAACAAGTGCGCAAAGTGATACTTTTCCGCACGCAAGTACAGTTGGACGAACGACGCGAAGCGGAGTTCGGATAAGTTCTTGCGTGCGGAAAAGCACTTTGCGCACTTGTTAGGAACAACATTTTTCCTACGAGCTTCATATCAGATAACAACAAAAATAAAAATATGATAATTTATTTAATAATTTTTAATTCGACTTTAAAGAAAGAACTATAATATACTTACAACTAAAAATTACATAACAAAAAAAAATAATAGAAAATTAAAAAATTACATAACATTAAAAAAAATAATAGGAAACTAAATTTTTTTCGTTTTAAGCTGAAATACAAATATCGGGAATTACGATTAAAAGATAAAAGAGAATACTCTTGCAACGGCTTCTCACATTGCCATAAAATAGTTTACAGCTACTAAAATAAATATTAATATTCCCTACCAAGGAGATTTTTGAATAGTTTTACTTTTCCGCACCCAGTGCGGATAAAAGTCTTATCCGCACTAGTGCGGAAAAGTGTAACTTTGCACACAAAAATGCGTGTGCAAAGTACTACTTTGCGCACGCTTGTAGGAAAAAAATATTTCAACTCTAGAGTGAAAATACAAGGCACACTATTTAATTTAAACATATGATGCCAATTTAATAGATCAAAAGGTCACAGGTTCAAATTCCATCAGGAGTACTTGACTTTTTCTTATGAAAACATTAAATAAATTATAAAATTATTTTGAATTAAAATCTTCCTTCTTGAATGATTTTTTTTATTTATTCAAGGAAAGATGCATTAAAAATAAATTTAAAAAATTCACCCAACAAGGAAGATTTCAATTCAAAATAATTCTATAAATTATTTAAAGTTTTCATAAAAAAAAGTCAAGTGCTCCTGATGGGATTTGAACCTGTGATCTTTCGATTCATAGGTCATGGCTCTAGTCTCTAGGCTATGGCGACCCATAAACATTTTCTGCTTAAGTTTAATATATGACATTTTCTTCACCGGGGCTTGTTTTGACTGGTAATAAATTTTCCAGTATATTTCTAACTTTTTTATAATTTCAGATGGCGTATTTTCACACTCTAATTCTGAATCACTCGCCAAATACGTGATAAATAAACTAAACTGCTTTCTAAAATTTGTGCTTTTTAATAAATAGGTGTGGTCTGTCAAATTGGCATCATATGCCTAAATTAAATAGTGTGCCTTGTATTTCCACTCTAGAGTTGAAATATTTTCTTTCAACACGCGTGTGATATTCGGCAATTTCGAGCCAAGTTAACCGTGCTTTTTTCTCATTTTCATAGTGATAGTAGTTAGGTGAATTTTAAACGAACTTTGGGCGTGGCCCCGAAAATGTTTCGCCTGCGGCGCTTTACCACCTTCTTCGCTACGTACAATACCATGGAATACATATAGTCCCGACTATCCCTCTGTTCAGAAAAAAAAATGTCCTACTTACGCCCCCCAGCCCCTCCCCCCCTACCTCTGAGCATATTTTCTGGCTACGCCAATGTGGTGCCCCCCAATATTTTGGGTCTAGAACCGCCCCTGATCTTAAGTTGGTATTGAAACCAAAAGAAAATTGATAGATACAAGATAAATTAGCACTTATTCTTATTGATGATAAGGTTTTAAGTCCGAAACGTATTATTAATGCTAGGTATGATACGTAGTTGAATTAAAAAAAAGAAAACGGGGAATTAAAAAATAATAGAATAAAATTTTCCTGCTATTTAAAAAATAAATGTTGATTAGAAAAACGAAACGTCAGATTAAAAATCTATAACACGAACTTATAGAAAGGAAAATGTTTTAATGAGAATGTAAACTGTATTTTAACATATATATCTTCAAAAAAAAGCCAAAAAAAAAAATCGCGAAAATTCGTTTTTGCGCAAATATCTTCAGAAGAATTCGGAGTTTTTAATTTTGAAAACCCAATGTTGCAGACTTTAGTAGGGCCGCAACTTTTTCTAATTTAACCACATCTGTATCTTCTGTGGATTTCAAGATCCCTGTAGAGTGCATCCTTATCTGGGACCAGTGGAGTAGCCAGAAAATATGCCTGGGGGGGGGGGGCTCAGTGGGCGTAAGTAGGATATTTTTTTTCTGGAGAGGAGGACAGTCGGAACTATTTGATATTGTAGTGAAGAAAACGGAAAAGCGCCACAAAAGGCCATTTCGTTAAAAATTCACTAAAACTACAATGAAATTTCGAAAATTAAATTATTACCTCTCCCCTTCCGCATGGTTGTATTAAATTTGTTTTTGTAAATGTTTTTTTTTTTGATATTCCTAGCTGGCTCTTTAAAAAAAAAAACATTTTTTATATTTGAAAAATATTTATATTGGTATCAATCCAAAATTTTAACATATGAGACGTATGTATGACTCTAACTAGCGTTTTTGGGGCTCGGTTTTTCATGATTAAAAATAAAGTGAATATCTCTCACCACGCCAAAATTAATGATTTTTTCAGAAATCATGTATTTTAGGAGCGTAGATTTAAAAGCTGTTTTTGGTGCAAATGCTTAGGTTTTGAAATACTCCTTCTTAAGTGTCGTTTTGTATATTCTTGATAAAGCATTCTCGTTTCTTCCCGCACTATTTTATTATAAATTATCACACTTCTTCCATAAACAATGTTTCAATTAAAATTTTTACTTTAATTTTTCTCTTTAAAAATAAAAACCTAATTGTTTTTTGTTTTTGTTGTAAAAATATTTTATTGCATTGGGTTATATTTTTGTTGATTTAAAATAGCTCTAAAAAAGGGAAAACCAAACAGACAAATATATAATAGAAAAATACTATAAAATATTATTCTTTTTACTCGTTCTCCTTTAAAACTGCATCATAAATCAATAACTAAAATTATATGCGTCTGAAACCTTAATCTCTATATAAAACAGGATTTTTAGAAGGAAAAGTTTAAAAACTAAACGTTTTCTACAAGACCTTTGTAATCTAAGCCAAGAATACATTATTTAAAAATTTAAATTAAGAGTCCAAGCGTGAGGCGAAAAATTAGGTTGTAAGTAGACTTTTAGACCCGAGCTCCCTGGCTCGGGGGGCCGCAGCCCCCTTCTAAATACGCCACTGTCTGGGTCACCCTATATATTCTAGCCTAGATAATAATCTAGCATTAGATAAAACTTGGAAAAAGTAATAAAAATGGCTGTATCACCATTTTATCTGGCAACGCACGGTACGGAACACCTATCGCGCGAGTTAGACTGGCACTTTTTTTTTGCATAGATAAATCATCATCTGTTTGACTGAAATATTGGTAATAGATCCCCAGGAGGCAACGTAATTAGCGGCGTATTAGTTTACCAAAACACAATTCGATAATAATCAATTTTAGTTATACTACAATAATAATTAAGATATCAATCGCAAAAAGATTAAAGCTATAGATAATTACCAAACGTTCGATGTCATTTATTTTTTTATATATTGGCTAAGAATAGAGAGGTTTTTCAATCTATATCAAATATATTGAACGTTATTTTTAACACCGGCTTTAAATTAAATATAGTTTTCTTACGAACCTGTGATAAGTGGTACGCAGAAAGGTACAACTCACACGGGAAGACTCAAAAAAATACTGTAAAAAATGGGTCTACAGGACCCCGCACAAAGCTTATGGGAAATGGCTTTCGGCTAATTTTTCTAAATTTTTAGTATGTTCTAGATCTTGACGTCCTGATTAAAAGTGTCCATGGCCGTAATCCAATCCTAGGACTAGTTTTCGAGTTATGGCCTTTTACAGTTGGCAACTTTTTACTTTTTTATATTTTGTTATTTAACCTACTTCCTTTAGTTAATTTAATGAAATTCATAGTTATACAATTTTAACTATGGTAGAATAAGCAACATCGCGAACACTGTTGATGATGGGATTCGTGTGAAAGAAGAGTCACTTATCCTGGGATCACGATAAAATGATTGCGCGCTCCGGATAAAAGACATACATAATCATCAGTACGAAGTTAGGGTATTGTGTTGCTAATAACTTGTGATTTATTGGATACTCGACTATAGGTACCACATTAACTAACTAGGTTTGTTTAAGTAAATTTAAAAAATAGTTTCTTAAAAGCTGAACTTGTGCTATTTTTAAAGGTTACAACACTGTGCAGACCTGACAGTAATAAATATGAAATGTTGTCGTACAGTTCTAAGTTCTAAGTAAATTGCGATCCTACGGTATGCCTAATGGATTTTGTTTATGGTTAACCAGCTTTCTTAAGAACCGCTCTCTGCAAGTGGCGATTGACGGGTTTCTCTCAGACACCTTCACCATCAATGCCGGTGTTCCTCAAGTGTCCATATTGTCGCCTACCCTCTTTTTACTGTATATTAACGACCTTCTAGTGAAAACCCAAAATCCAATTTATAGCTTTACTGATGACAGCACACTTGTCTCATCTTTTACCTTGACTCCCCAAACATCCGCTGCCGATGCACATCTTCGCAGGCAGCATGAAGTATTGCGCCTCAACAATGACCTGGAAGAAATTTTGGCTTGGGTTGACAGTAACCAAGTCGAATTTAATGCTAAGAAAACCCAGGCAGCAGTCTTCTCCAAAAAGATTAACATTGCAGAACCGGATATAGTCATGGCAGGACACGCAATTCCCCTGGCACCGTCTATTAATTTGCTGGGGGTCAATCTGGGAGATAATATGTCTTGGTATGATCACATTGCCGCAATTGCCAAGGCAGCTGCACAAAAACTTGGTGTACTTTTCCGCCACAAAAGGTTGTACACACCTCATCAACTTTTGACACTCTACAAAGATTCGACCATCATTAGAATATTGCTCTCATGTCTGGAGCTCTGCACCCAAGCACACCCTTCGGATACTGGATTCCATTCAAAGGAGAGCCGTTCGTCTGATCGGCGACCCCGAGCTGACCAAGACCCTCGATAGCCTGGAGCATCGAAGAAAGGTTGGTGATTTGGCTCTCTTTTACAGATATTTCCATGGCAGGTGTTCGACTGACATTGCCCACTTGATTCCACCTAGAGCAATGCAAAACAGAAATACACGGCGAACCACTGCCGCTCATCCATATGTTGTTCAGCTTAGTACTCCTCGAACTTCATTGTTCAAGAATTCTTTCATCTGGAGAACGTCATCTTGGTGGAATGATCTTTCTGAGGTCGTGTTTCCCAATGAATACAATCTTCAACGTTTCAAGACCGACGTTAATCGCTTTTTTTGCACTCGCACCGCTCCCAGAGCGCCTTAAAGGATTGCACTTGCGCTATTTTTAAAGGTTACAACACTGTGCAGAACTGACAGTGATGAATATGAAATGTTGCCGTACAGTTAACTGGAATAGCCTACTTTTCTCGACACTTAAGTGTAAAGGAAACACCAAATATCCATGTGGAAGTAGAGAAATTATTCTTAACTTAATTGAAATACCCGATCTACAGTATAAATAGTCTGATGGAACAAAGTTTTGTTAAAAATATAAATCCCCAAAAAATTATAAGGGAGAAAACTTTGCCAGTGCTCCTCGTATTTTAAGTATAAATTCATCTAACATTTAACTCGAAATAAATTGTAACATAAAAGAAATAAAACCATGTAGGTACACACGGTATCTACCATATCTCCCTATTAATGAAAAAAATCTTGTTCTACTTTAACTGACCCTTGGGCTAAACTACTCTACTAAACTGGTTTCGGTTCGGTTTAGTTCGTTACTTTTTCATTGAACTCTTTTTTACCTCTTTTATTTCACCTTTCTTTTACACACATGTACCTATATATGTACAAGAAACTGTATATTGCGGTAAACTATACGCAATATTCCATTTTGATATTTTTAAGCCGTTCTGTATTCCCAGGAAGGTGTAGAATACGGGGATCAGACGCCAAAAAAGGCGTCTGGGCACAGACAAATTACCTTTATAGTCTATTTCAGAAAGGTGTAGAGTAATACAAGCTCATTAGGTATGCAAAGGGACTACAGAGTGACCCAACGAATATTTAAGCCACTTTCATACTTTGCCATTGATTTCATTGGAAAATTCTTTAATTTCATCAAGATCAGGTGGTACCACCCGAGTTTGGGTCAATTTATGGGTTTTGCCTATTGTTATCCATTCACATATTTTAGCAAGCAGTAATTGTAAAGTGTTTAATTTATTTATCATATATTTGTCAAGTGAAGCAGAATTAGAGTCTGAAAATACGCCATCTGAAATTATAAAAAATGCTAATAATATACCAGAAAATCTATTACTTACCAGAAAAAACAAATCGCGCTGAAGAGAGTCTCATGAATTAAACAACAAATCTTTATCGGTAGCGATAGCGTAAATAATAGAGCTCTAGCCTATAGATCGCAAGGTCACAGGTTCAAATCCCATCAGGAGTATTTGACTTTTTTTTATAAAAACAATAAATAATTTATAGAATTATTTTGAATTGAAATCTTCCTTGTTGGGTCTTACCTTGATTAAATTTTAAATTTTTCATTCTGGTTAATCTAGAAGTCAATCCAGGATTAGTTCTTCCTAGGATATATAAAATATGAAAAAATGAAAAGTTAAACTACAAATAAAGGACCATTGACAAACTATGAAACCAGATATTAAGTGGAACATAATCCTAAGTGTGCTAATTTTAACACTAGTGTTGAAATATTTTTTTTTACAAATCAATGGCTTTTTTAATAATTCTTTGTGGTCGTAGGAAAAATAGTGTAAATTACCCGTGTGATTATTCTTAAACTCGGAGAATTTCCGCACTCGACTGACGCCTCGTGTTAAATATCTCCTAGTTTGAAAAGTATCACTTTCATCACTTGTTATGTAATATACTATTTTAATATTAACCTTGTGTGCACTCCGGCAAAAAAATTTTAATTTAAAAATTATTTACAGACGACAACATGTCTACAAGAATTTAGAAATATTGGTCCAACCTGCCTAAATAATACGCCCGATTTATTAGTGTACTTTTATAAACGAGAACTTTTTAATTGGAGATATTTCAAGTATTGACCCCCAAAATCTGGCCAATATTGTGATTCTGGGTTCTTAATTTGGACCTAATTAAATAATTTGGCCACAAGAAGGCGGAACTATCATACTAAAGTAAGTAAAATGAAGCTATTATTAAGTGGCAACATATATTTAACCAACCGTTATGTTGAAATTCTCCCAATTAACCAACCAAGCTGTTTAAAGTAAAATTTTAAATTTTTTTACACCTACTACTTAAGCGCCAAGAAAAATTACTAACTTACTATTAAATAGTTAAAATACCCCTACACGACTTGGTTAGTAACTTTGTTACTTTTATTTATTTTTTTTTAGTAGGTCAAAAACTCTTTTGTAATAGTTTTTTCAATTGCTGCTAATTGAGTTGCTTCCAATTTAGGATTATTCTTTTAAAAATACTCGTAATAATTATGTTTTGGTGGGAGGATGATATTGCAAACATATATTTGCAAAGACATCTTGAATAATGTGAGGGTTGAACACCATAAAATTCGGCAAACATAATAAAAATCAAGTAATTTGACATTTAATATTATTTATTCAAAACGGTTGTTCTTTAATATAATTAATAATTTTCGACTATAAAAAATTATTAAGTTCAATGTCGAAACTTTGGAAAGAAATAGTGGCATTTTTGTATTTAAATGCATTACAAATGGACAATTCACTTGAGTTGTAATAGTATAATACATAACAAGTGATGAAAGTGATGCCTTTTAAACGAGGAGATATTTAGCACGAGACGTTAGCCGAGTCCGGAAATTCACCGAGTTTTAGAATATTCACTTTCACACGAGTAATGTATATCATTTTTCCTACAACCACAAAAAATTATTAAAAAAGCCTTTGTTTGGGGAAAAAAATATCAAAATTAGTGTTGAAATTAGCATACTTAGAATGGACTACTTCTTCAAAAATACTTAGGATGGTTTCACTTCATATCTGGTTTCATAGTTTGTCAATAGGCTTCTCCGTTATTTGTAGTTTAACTTTTTCATATTTTATATATCATAGGAAGAACTAATCCTGGATTGACTTCTAGATTAACCAGAATGAAATATTTTAAATTTAATCAAGGAAAGATGCATTAAACATAAATTTAAAAAATCTACCCAACAAGGAAGATTTCAATTTAAAATAATTCTATAAATTATTTAATGTTTTTATTAACAAAAAGGCAAATACTCCTAATGGGATTTGAACCTGTAACCTCGCGATCCGTAGACTAGAGCTCTATTTCCTACGCTATCACTACCAATAAAGATTTGGTGTTTAATACATGACACTCTGTTCAGCGCGATTTGTTTTTTCTGGTAATAGATTTTCCAGTATATTATATTAACATTTTTTATAATTTCAGATGGCGTATTTTCACACTCTAATTCTGAATCACTCGACTAATACATGAAAAATAAGTTAAATTTCTAAAATTTGTTCTTTTTAATAAATAGGGGTGGTCTGTCAAATTGGCACCATATGTTTAAATTAAATAGTGTGCCTAGTATTTCCACTCTAGAGTTGAAATATTTTCTTTCAACACGCGTGTGATATACGGCGCTTTCTAGCTAAATTAACCGTGCTTTTTTTCTCATTTTCAGAGGTGGTCGTAGGAAAATGCGTTCTCAAGATTCATTTGAGAAAGAAATAAGTGATGAACACACAATACGGTCATTTATAGAAATTAACTCCAATGCAAAAGACAATGTCATGTTCATATTTATAATAACAGTGGTTAAATGTTGTAAGAAATGCATATTTTTTTGTTTTGTTCTATTAAAATTATAATACAGGGTGTCCCATAACTTATGGGCCGTACAGTAACTGGAGATAATAGACATCAAACTAAGCCGATTATGTCATATAAGTTTTTTCGGATTGTCACTTTTTTTTTTGGTATTTTAATTATTTACTATGTTTCTTTATGTTTTGGGATGTTTAAAGAGAAATATCTCGAAAACCGTTAAAGATCTCAAAATCAATCAAGTACACCTTTTTGACTCAGAAAATGCCCTTCTTCAAGAAACTATAATTGAAAAACACCTAATATCACAGGTAAGAAAAAAATCATATATTTATGAAGCCCAGTGTCTGCAACTAGCGCCATCTAGTTTGAAACTTAAATTTTTTTACAAATTCTTATTTCTTGCTCATAAAAACATAATATTGCCAACTTTCAATTCGATTCATTAAACCGTTTTAAAATTATGGCTTATTTACGAGAATAAACTTTTACTTTCAACACCCTGTATCTCTAGAACGAGTAACAATCCGAAAAAACTTATATGACATAATCGGCTCAGTTTGATGTATAGTATCTCCAGTTACTCTACGGCCCATAAGTTATGGGACACCCTCTATAAGAATTTTTTTTTTTTAAATTTCTAGATGTATAAAAAAACTGAAATCTCAAAAATTGTCAAGTAGATAGATACCTGCGCTAAAGCAGCCACCGTCAATCCAAAAGTCAAAGCGATTTGTACTGTGGTGGGGTTACCAATGCACGAACCGCAACCTACTGCTACCAGAATGAGGGTCCCAACGAACTCGGCCACCAACATTTTCCATAGCGCCTTGTTTTCCGTGATCTCTGCAATGCCCAGGATGCTGTCACTGCTTGAACCTGCAATAAAAATGCTGTCAGAAATTTTTTTTTATTTGTGTTTTATTAAATATGGCAATAAAGTCAATTTCGGTGTCGGCCATAGGCGTAGGTAAATTTTGTGCAATAAATTATTTATAATAACTAACCACAAAACCACAAAAGAAAAGAAGATAATTTGATAAAGAAGGAACTATTAGCTATAGCAAATTTACACAAACACATTATTGCGAACTAAATTCTATAGAACTTATATGGGCGCAAGTGAAAGGATTTGTAGCAAGACACAACACGACATTCAAAATGAAAGACGTTAAGCTACTGTTTGATCAAGCCAGTAAGGAAGTGACACCAGAAAACTGGCAAAAAGCAGGTCATCATGTCATTAAAGAAGAGGAGAAAATGTGGGATCTTGACCACCTGATGGATCGGACCGTCGCCCCCTTAATTATAACGTCACAAGAAGATCACGAAGAATATTATGATTTTTATAATTTAATTTTTGTATAATGTACTACTTACTTTTTGTATTTTGTATTTTTTTTATAATGTTTAATAAAGAATAAGTGTGCCCAATACTATCTACATAATACACGCCTTTGTCACACCATTTTCAGTGTTTGTGAATGGATAACAATATAGACAACACTCATAAATTGACTCAAACCCGGGTGGTACTACCTGCACTTGATGAAAATAAAGAATTTTGTAATGTAATCAATGCCAAATTATAAAAGTGGCTTAAATATTCGTTGGATCACTCTGTAGTCCCTTTGCATACCTAATGAGCTTTTATTACTCTACACCTTTCTGAAATAGACTATAGACACTCTTAAAGTATACCAGCACATCTTTGAGCGGAAAATCTATATTCAGTTAAAACAGAAATGTTTTCATAAAAAGTGTTACATCCTTTATCCATTCATTTGTATAATAAAAAGAGAAATGAATAAAATCTCACCGTAAATTATTTCGAACAATTAAATCCATTATATTTTCAACTTTCAGATCATAATTCTTATTAGATTTTAATTTATTAAAACAAATTGACTGTTTAACTTACTAAAAGATTTATGAAGTATTTGTAATTATACGGTTCAGTGATTGTTAATTAAATGTCTGTAGATTGTTTTTTCATTATGAATTTAATTATTTTCACGATTTTAGCGCTGTCAGTAAGTGCATGTAAATTTAAAAAAATGGAAGGGTGACCGCCAAAAAGATTTTGATAGAATTTCATAGAAAACCGTTCTGTTAAAATGGTTTTTAAGTGGTAATGCTCAATATGATAGAGGCGGAGCTAGAAAAAATACGATTATTGCGAATTGTTTTGGCTAAAGTACGTATATGAGTATAAGTCAATTTTCAAAAATAGTACATTATATAACAAGTGATAAAAGTATGTAAAGGTTGGAGACAATGACGTTTCTTGAACGGCAGTAGAGTTTTGGACTTGCATTGTCTTTATTTGTTTATAATCACTACGTTTCCACTGGTAAGTATCTCCAGTCGTCTTCAGGTGAATACCGAATAAGTACGGTAACTACAGCTCTATTTATACTAGGCAGGTGCTGTGACTCATGACTAGTGGGCGGAGTCATGCGTGTTGCTAGGTGATGACGCATAACTGGAAGAGTCATGCTTGAGAGTCATGCTCGATGACGTCATGCTCGATGAATCATGCGTTTAACTCTTGGGTGGTCTTATTCTAAGATTACATTTATTTAACAAGGGTTTCCAGACGTTTCTCATATCTAATGAAGGCTTACTAAAGCAACCTGGATTTTGGTGTACACTCGCAGCTTCCATAAACTTCCTCTTCCTCCAGTGCGGTTCTTTTTGCAGGTTTTCCGCTTTTGTCCACATGATATGATGGCCGTGCGTCCAGGCGTGGTTAGCTGCACCTGATTTTTCGGTCTCTCCTTTTTGGGTGTTATTCCGATGTTCTTTAATCCTTACTTCTAGTGGTCTTACATTGGTGCATTTAAGACAAAAATGTACCTTCTAATTAATTAATTAATTAATAAAGAGTTTATTTTCAAAATTTATAATATAATAAATTTGTTTATTTATCTTCCTTAATAAACTTCTTCTTAGATCCCCCGAAGACGTGCTTGTTAGGGGCAAATCTTAATATCTTAAATTATAAATATATGAGAATATTAAAATATTTTGTTTAAATATTTGTTAATATTATTTAAAAGTTAAATTGTAAATAAAAAAACGTTTAAGTATATGTATATAAATATAAACGCAATTTTTTGAAGATATAGGTATAATAAAATTTTGAAAAATATATTATTCATAACAATATCAATTAAAACATTTCCAAAAATATTTTTAAATTATCCGTTTCCAATATCCATGCTTTTATTTCGACTTTATATTTTTTTAATGAAATATATTTTTTAATTTTTGTTGGTAAATAATCTTTCAAATAAAAACATAAATATTTGAAATTTTTTTGTCCTATGGACTTATTTATTTTAGGTTTTATGGTTATTTCATTTTTATGGCGAGTATTATGATTATGGTTTTTAAATTGTATAAGATTTTTATTTTTAAATATGTGTATTAAGATATTATAAATTGTCTAATGTTCATTTCCTTTGTTTCAGAATATAATTTTATTGAAGGATAAAGATAATCTTTATTAAATATAATTTTTAGAAATCTTTTTTGTAATATCTCTAATTTTTTAACTAAAGTTTTATTTATTTCTCCCCAACCTAAAATTCCCTAATTTACATAAGTTTTAACTAATGCATAATATAATATTTCCAGTTGTTTTAAGTTCAAAATTTTTTTAATGTTTCTAGCATTCAACTATCTAAATTCAAAATTTGTCACCAAATGTCTTGTTTTTGAGTTTGTGGAAAGAACACTGTGGCAGAAAAAGAATAAAACGACATATTTGTAAGTGAGTTCAACACAGCGGTCTTTACGTAAAAATTCTTGTAAAACATCGTCATAAAAATTGGTTTTGCTTTTTAAATCCTGCAAAAGTCGCTCTCAAGAGGAATTATTGTTAATAAGCGTATCTCTCCCTGTGTGTTTTGTAAATAGATATGAATTCTTTTTAATCCAGAAAAGGACCGTTCTGCAGACGCGCTGCTTTCAAAACTACGGTAAAACTTGAAGATTGGCACTAATGCACTTACTGAACGCGTGCTTTCTTGGCGCCGGCTGATAGATGAAGGAAGGTCGAAGGTTGCAACGGGTTTATTTGTTACATCTCTTTCTACCCTCCGGCCTACCGGCTCTCTCGTTTGCTTCCACTCGTACAAAATCAGTGCTTTTACATAAGACGCTAATATACAGCGAGATTTTTGCTTTTAGAACGGTCTTACGGAATGCTTATTCAGGGATGTAATTTATGATATAAATAAGCAAGAAATGCGTTCGTGGAAATGATATAGGATTAATTTTTCGGTCCTATATTATTATTTATTATATTAATGTAGAGATAAATTGCCAAAGTTGGATTACACGGATAAAAACTAAAATACAAAAAAAATGTATTTGTTTGTTTTATTGTTCTCAGGGTAGGCAATGCCTTTTTACCTGTATTTTATGCACGCCACTGCTGTATAAGCCGTGTTTCACATAATGAGATATTATTAGAAGAAAATTGTCTAAATTTCTTTTACAACCTAGACTCCTAGACAGTCAAACAAAGATAATAATAAAGAGATTTGTACCACTTTCGTTTTTTTTTTATAGTAAATTAATTCTATATTAAATATTTTATAATTACTTTACTTTCATAGCGTACAAATTACTATAAAGTGGAATAACTTAATCATCATTTTACCAGTTTTCCTTATAGTCATAAAACCACGCAACGGAGCATTAAGCAATTTGCTTCAGCTCTGAATGAAAATATAATTTGTAACCAGAAAATTATATCTTTCATAACTACTATTATTATTACCACAAATTTTTATAATTATATGTTGTTACTTTAATTGGAATTTGAAAAATTGATAATAATATAATAAATTATTATAATTTTTTAATTTAGTTTTTATTTATTCAAATAGAGAACAAAAAATTGTTGGTGAACTGCACATACTTTAGCTCAGTTATTAATTAGGAGCATCCAACGACTATTTTTAAATTAATCTCCAAGGTTAGCAGTTCCATGCGAAGTTATAGCTATTCTTATACAGGGTGATACAAATTCGTGTTCGTACAAGGAGATCGCTAAAACGGTAAGAGATACGAACATGGTTAAATTAAGGCAAAGTTACGTATTTTGTGGCTTAATAATTAGGTGAAAAAAAATAGTAAATTTTTCGAATACTTTCGGAAATGTCCGAAAAAAACTTTTTAGTTTTCGTTTTTAATTTCTTGCGCCTTCATTTTTGACGTTAGAAAAAAACAAAAAACACTTCTTTGTAGCCGTTTTTTATGTTCTACAAGATGATGTTATTAGTTTTCGAATTCGACGTTTCGTTCTTTAGATACCAACGTCACTACATTTTTTTTAAATACGGCCCTGGAATTTTAAATTCAGTTCTAGAGCCTTCTAAGCTTTAGAAATTTAATACGCTTTAAAGGTTTTTGAAATTTTAACGTTTTTTCAGCTAATAACGCATTCTTTCAAATTATGTCATTCCGGTTCAGAATATTTGGTGCCAAACTCAAAAAAACGCGATTAGAAAAATTCGTCCATTTTTACTCAAAGAGGACAGATATTTGATAGTTTGTAAAAAAAGACCCAAAGTCTCGGACTCAAATATTTTTCTGTCTGTTTATTATTATTACTATTATTTTTATTTTATTAAAACATTTATTAGACACAAGTCTAAAAGGCTATCGAGCTAGTTCTTTCAGCCCTTAATTTACATCGAAAATATTGTATTACAAAAAACAATTTTAAAAAAGAAGTGTTATGCTATGTTCAAAAAAAACACTAGTTTGTCAGTATCTCAAAAACTGTCCTTTCTGGGAATCGTCTTTTTCTAATGTATTGATTAAGATAGTTCATAATAAATGGCTGTATTATATTAATATTCGGGGCCCTGTTTATAAACTTCTCAGTAAGTCGGTGAAATCGCTGTACAATTGGTTCAACTTTTGTCTTTTCGTAGAGGTATTCGTTAGATGGGTTGTGCAGTGGGTTGGTAGGGTGTCTCATCCTAGTAATTTTTCGAAGGCTTGTTCTTTCGGCCATTTCTATAATATTTACAGCAGGTTTTCTACAAGAGCTGAAAATTATTTGGCCATACTCCACCATTGGTCGAGCCAACATTTTATATATATGAGAAGCAGTTTTTAAGTTAATTCCTTCATTTTTATAGGTGAGATTTCTAAAATGTTTACTTCTAGTTATCATTTTCTTCTTTGTAATTGTTAGGTGATGTTTAAAATTCAGTTTGTGATCAAAGTAGATCCCAAGTATTTAATATGTGTCTGTGAGTTTACTTGGTGGTATAGTTGGCGATGAGTTTTAAACTTTATGATGGAAAATTATAAACTGAGTTTTTTCTGGGTGCACTTTCAATTTCCATTTCCGAAACCATGTTATAACCCTATTAAGTGCTATTTGTAGTGCTTGCACTGCTTTTGCTGCATTTGTATGGTGAGCTGTGTGAAACTGTAATAAGTATGGTATTTTTGGCAGGACTTGATTTAGCTCTGGAAAGATGTCGAAGCAAAAAACATTGTATAAAAGGGGTGATAGTGGTGAGCCCTGAGGTGTTCCCTGCGCATAAGAAAAGGCGTTGAAGAGACTCCATTTACTTTAACAACATTTATGCGGTTTTCCAAAAAGTGCTTGACAAACCAGATTAAAAAGGTAGGACACCGAAGTTGATACAATTTGAAGAGGATGATTTGATTTGATTGATTATGCCAGACGCTGTCAAATGCCTTTCTAATATCCAAAAATACTGCTGTGCTACTAAGTCCCATTATGCTTGCAGATTGAATGTTTTTTGTTAAAATAGTGAGAGGGTGAATCGTAGAATGGCCAGCCTTAAATCCAAATTGATGTTTAGGTATTTTGTGTCCCAATTCTTTGATTATTCTATTGCGTATAATTTTTTCGAAATTTTTTTCCATTACTAGTTAAAGTGTGATTATTACAAAGAAGAGTTGAGGTTAAAAACCTATAATAGTATATTATTGACCAAGGTTTAGACAAATACTATTATTGACCGAGCGTCGACTTTAAAAGACGTGAGGGCAATAATAATAGTTGTCTAAACCGTGGTAAATATATTATTTTTTCCACTACTAACACATTTACAACATTAAATTATGAATTAAAGTTAACATACCTTCTTAGGGTTGCTTCTGTCTTTTCAGTCAAGTTACCTTTGCTTTGAAATTAGCAGCATTTTTTTTATCTTGTCAGATGGCATTCTTAACTAAAATCTGCTATTTGACAACTGTCAGTATTTGTCGATTAATAAAAACATTTAAGTATTTTTGATAAAATGAGCGAAGAAACTATTACTGATACGTGCACTTCTCCAAAAATGAGGGTGGAAGCACAATAAATTAATGATGAGTTGCTACCCCAAAAATCTAAGGTTTTGTATTTAAAAACCTACTCAGTATTTAAGGACTGGTGCCAAACAAAGAAAGCTGGAATATCTGGTTGTCTTAACATGACGATTTCATATATTTTTAAAATAAAAAAAAGGTCAAGTTGCCTGTTTTATATTGTTTTTACCAAAAACCTCTATTATTGACCGTTGTCAATAACGATGGTAAATAATAGAGGCGTCTGGCAAGGGGTAAAGAATAGTAGATTCTGTAACGAGGTTGGAATGAAAATTTGATCCGAGTGGAATCCGAACGCGAGCGTAGCGAGCGTGAGGAACCACGAATATCGAATTTTCATTCTAACCGAGTAGCAGACTATATTTTTTCCACGACCAAAAATACTATTCGCAATATTTGTAATTTCAGGTGGAGTATTATCCAGTTCCATGTCTGATTCATACGAATTTTCACTCATATTTTGACTTGCACTAAAATTTGTCTGCTGACATTGACAGTTTCGAAATTCTAGGCAACCTATGTCGTTTAGATCAATTACAGAATATTCATTCCGTATCTTGTTATGGAATAAAAATACACGCAAAACCCATAAGAAGCAAGTGTTTCAGAATAAATATTCCAACTCCAGAGCAAAAATTTTTACATTCTATTATCAAAAATTTTGGAATTATTGCATTCAGTAATGGTCGTGGAGAATAACGATTTCTTAAGTTAATAATCGGTCAATAATGAGTAATTTTAAAGTTAGTAGTGGAAAAACTCTATTATACTTAAACTAATAGTACTAATAACTATAACTAATAACTTTATTATTGTTACATATCTCATTTGAAACTAGGATCATTAGACCTTATAAACAGTAAAAATAATTTGAAACCATCATAAGCGCATCACAGTAACATAACTAGACTTACACTCCTCAGAGCATTAATTTTTTTCTGTTTTATAGTATTTCGGTCTAGGTCTAAGGCAAAAACCATAGGACTTAGAATATACGTTATATTAATAAAATAAATAAAATTCTAATAAAAAATTACTTGCTTTTTCGGCTTTTTCCTCTTCGTTCGCTGCCAGGGCCATTCCCGAGGAGACCTACAGCTTAACGTGGGTTTCGAACCACGACCCTCGGTCATGCGGTTTTTTGCCATTACATGACTTACCGATTGGGGAGTGTGTACCTTCTTCCGCACCCCACAAGATGTCCGATCTCATTCGGCCTGGTTACCGGCGTGAATGGGGTGGGTTGGGAGATGATACCTTTTACAGTCTTCCCTGCATTCTTAAATCCACTGAATTTCTGACATATTTTTTCTATTGTACGTATGCCCACTCCGGGAATCGAACCCGGGTCGCCTCGGTCGAATGCCAGCAACTCACCTCTGAGCCACTGCCGTGGTATACATAGAATTACTTCTCATCCCTTAAAAATTTGCTTACTCTCTAGAGTATTGTTATGGTAAATATTATTGAAATAATAAATATACTAAACACTAGAAGAGGAAGCAAGACTCGTGTTTATTTTTTAGACTTCAATAATTAAGGGTTATCGGCTGTCAGTGTCTAGCCGCAAGTAGTAAACAAAGACAGCATGACAATTTTTAAAAGTTTTTATATTAAGTGCAATTTTTTTAATTTTTGCTCATTAAATAAGATCCTTGACCTCCCCTCTGCGCTTTTTTATCTGAGTACGGCACTGCTGTTGCTTTACTTAATGTGAATGCTTCCTTAAGGCAAACATTTGATTTTTAGCGTGTTTAACGGTCCAGTGAAAGACCGTTAGAAGCGTTAATAAATATGTATGGAAATATTAGACATTAACATACGATATTTTTTGCATCTCATTTGATTTAATCAATATATAATAAAAACTTGTTATATATTTCTACTGGCGTATAGAAAGATACACTTTTCGGTCAAATAGCCAGTTTAATAGGTGTAAATTCTTTTTAATCCAGAAAAGTAGCGTTCTGCAAACGCGCTGCTAGCCGAAATAGTAACAATTAACGCCTCCATATTTCTTTTTTCCCGAAACTCGACTGCGCGAAGTCTAGCAAAAGGGCGGAAACATTAAATATAAATCAATAATCTTTTAAAACAGTCTTTTGAAATGCTTATACAGGGATCTAGTTTACGATATAATAAGCAATGAATGCGTTCGTGGAAATAATATAGGATTAAATGTTTGGTCCTATATTATTATTTATTATATTAATGTAGAGATAAATTGCCACAAAAATTATTTTAAAACATCGTCATAAAAATTGGTTTTACTTTTTAAATCCGG
Source organism: Polydrusus cervinus (assembly GCA_935413205.1). NCBI lineage: Eukaryota > Metazoa > Arthropoda > Insecta > Coleoptera > Curculionidae > Polydrusus > Polydrusus cervinus. The sequence continues at coordinate 18,368,959 of OW284519.1, read as the reverse complement.
CAAAAGTCGCTCTCCCAAGAGATTATTGTTAATAAGCGTGTCTGTCCCTGTATATTTTGTAAATAGGTATGAATTCTTTTTAATCCAGAAAAGGATTGTTCTGCAGAAGCGCTGCTTTCCAAACTACGGTAAAACTTGAAGATTGGCACCAATGCACACACCAAATGCGGGCTGATAGATGAAGGAAGCTCAAAGGTTGCGACGGGTTTATTTGTAACATCTCTTTCTATTCTACTGCCTACCGGCTCTCTCGCTTGCTTCCACTCGTACAAAAGCAGCGCTTTTGCTTTTGCATAAAACGCTAATGAACAGCGAGATCTCCTACAAAAGAACCTTTTTACAGAAATGAATTATTCTAATCAAGTTTTAAGTTAATACCCCACCACGGCAGTGGCTCAGAGGTGAGTTACTAAGTTACTAAAAAAAAGTATGTCCGAAATTCAGTGGATTTAAGAATGCAGGGAAGAGTGTCAAACGTATCATCTCCCAACCCACCTCATTCACGCCGGTAACCAGGCCGGATGAGATCGGACATCTCGTGGGGTGCGGAAGAAGATACACACTCCCCAATCGGTAGGTCATGCAATGACAAGAAACCAAGGGTTGATGATAGCCCTTGAAGGGTGTCGGATGACCGAGGATCGTGGTGCGGATCGAAGAGAAAAAAAGCATACACTATAATAAAAACTTATTGACTTTTTATATAACTTTAATCCTTAAAAAGGGGTAATGGATATATGTATGTACGTCATCTAAGGACATAAAAAGTATTGCCAAGGCCATATAAATACTAAAAAATCACATAAGTATTTTATTGACAGGAATCAACCTAAGGGGGTTATTGTTATTAAGTTATTATTACTATGACTTAATTGGTGATGGCTGTAATTACCAATCAGTTAGTTATTTACCGTCAAGTGATAAATAAAAGCAAATTGGTGAAATAAATTGGATTATTAAATGTTTTTTGGCCCGATAATTATTTTTTTTATAAGCAGATTAAATTTTATTTCTGGTTAATTGATAGTTTAAAGTAGAATATAAAAAACCTATATTTTATTTTATTGTTTTTTTTTGTTGTGTAATTTTTTCCTCTTCGTTCGCTGCCAGGGCCATTTCCGAGGGAACCTACAGCATAACGTGGTTTCCGAACCACGATCCTCAGTCATTTGACACCCCCCAAGGGCTTGGTTTATTGCCATTGGATGACCTACCGATTGGGGAATGTGTATCTTCTTCCGCACCCCCCCGATCTCATCCGGCCTGGTTACCGGCGTGAATAGGGTGGGTTTAGAGATAATACATTTTACACTCTTCCCCGCATTCTTAATCCTACTAAATTTCGGATATACTTTTTTTATTAGGTTTATGCCCACTCTTGGGATCGCACCCGGACAGCCACGGTCGAATGCCTAACCTCTGAGCCACAGTGGCGGCTCGCGGTCTTAAAAAATGGTAAAGAGCTATAGGTATAGTGCGGGTACTTAAACAAACATTGACTAAAAACCCGTGTAACAAAACGTCTCTCTTATCCTCATCTATCCAACGACTGAATGGAGTTTCCAACAAATTACAAACTATGTCATTAATTGGGTTCATTTTTAAAACAGACAACTAAGTAGTACGTACACTACTGAAGTAACTGAAAAATAAAAACATAACTTTTTAATCACACAGTAAATCACGTAAAAACGATATTTATAACCGTAAGTTTCGCGAAGCCTCAAAATAAATAACTTAAGGTTAGGCGAACCAATGCTAAAACAATGGTGCATACGACTGATCTATTTTTAAATTGCCCTCCATCATAATGCAAATTCTTACATGCTGGCGCGTGACTGACGTGACGTAACCATAGCAACGGTGAAAATCAAAGCTATGTTGGGCGTTGGGTCTTTACTTGCTTTGAGCTAACGGACACGGTCGGCTGGGGCGCCTACAATATGCAGTACATATACATATGGAAACACATAGGAAAGGCAGTTTCCCCCAAAAACATTTTAATTTGTTTAAAAAAAAAATATTAGAGCTTGACGGGGGTATTTTTTATTCCCTTGCCTAGGTTATCTTTCAAGAGTTATAATTTAAGCTATGGGTATTTAGGTACTCCCTTACATGGGCAGTATTATTCGGGGGGGGGGGGGTACCATCCTGTTAAAACCATAAGGTTTTTTACTTGGTAAATCAGATCCATTATTATTATTTAAACATTCAACTTTATTATATTTTATTTCTTTGATTTAATCTAGATCTTGGTTTAAATCATAGATCTTCTTTTGTCCAATTTTATAAAGTCGATTAAAACTGAACCTCGGTTTAAATCGATTTTACAAAATTGGAAGAAATGTTATAAATGATCATTTTACAATGTAGGATTGACAGCAAAGTTGGTCATAACTTAATATAATGTAACATAACATACCATATCAAGTTTTAAGGTTGGAAACAATGATGTTTCTTGAATGGCAAAATAGTACATTGTATACCTAGTAGGAAAAGCTAAACATTCCCGGACGACCGTAAAAATTGTATGTCGATGCGCAAGCCGAAACTGGCAATACGAAGTACGGAAATGTGGCTTTTTTTACGAGGTCATATGTCACCCATCTTTGGAGCAACACCATCGAACATCATGGAGAATCCCGGGCTGTTGCACTGGACATCTCTAGGGCTTTTGATCGTGTTTGGCACGATGGGCTTCTAAGTAAATTGCGATCCTACGGTATGCCTAATGGATTTTGTTTATGGATAACCAGCTTCCTTAAGAACCGTTCTCTGCAAGTGGCGATTGACGGGTTTCTCTCAGACACCTTCACCATCAATGCCGGTGTTCCTCAAGGGTCCATATTGTCGCCTACCCTCTTTTTACTGTATATTAACGACCTTCTAGTGAAAACCCAAAATCCAATTTATAGCTTTGCTGATGACAGCACACTTGTCTCATCTTTTACCTTGACTCCCCAAACATCCGCTGCCGACGCACATCTTCGCAGGCAGCATGAAGTATTGCGCCTCAACAATGACCTGGAAGAAATTTTGGGTTGGGGTGACAGTAACCAAGTCGAATTTAATGCTAAGAAAACCCAGACAGCAGTCTTCTCCAAAAAGGTTAACATTGCAGAACCGGATATAGTCATGGCAGGACACGCAATTCCCCTGGCACCGTCTATTAATTTGCTGGGGGTCAATCTGGGAGGTAATATGTCTTGGCATGATCACGTTGCCGCAATTGCCAGGACAGCTGCACAGAAACTTGGTGTACTTTTTCGCACCAAAAGGTTGTACACACCTCATCAACTTTTGACACTCTACAAAGCCCAGATTCGACCATCATTAGAATATTGCTCTCATGTCTGGAGCTCTGCACCCAAGCACACCCTTCGGCTACTGGATTCCATTCAAAGGAGAGCCGTTCGTCTGATCGGCGACCCCGAGCTGACCAAGACCCTCGATAGCCTGGAGCATCGAAGACAGGTTGGTGATTTGGCTCTCTTTTACAGATATTTCCATGGCAGGTGTTCGACTGACATTGCCCAATTGATTCCACCTAGAGCAATGCAAAACAGAAATACACGGCAAACCACTGCCGCTCATCCATATGTTGTTCAGCTTAGTACTCCTCGAACTTCATTGTTCAAGAATTCTTTCATCTGGAGAACGTCATCTTTGTGGAATGATCTTCCTGAGGTCGTGTTTCCCAATGAATACAATCTTCATCGTTTCAAGACCAACGTTAATCGCTTTTTTCGCACTCGCATCGCTCCCAGAGCGCCTTAAAGGATTTTTCCTACAGTGCAGGTTTTATCATAAAAAAAAAAAAAAAAAAAAAAAAAGAGGTATCCATACTATTTTTCCATAAATCGAAAATTATTAAAAAGACATAACTTACTACAATCAACTTGTTAAAATTTTGAAATAAATATTATTAACTTTGTTCACAAATAAAGGATGCCATTAAATATTTGTGTTGTAACTATGGAAACACAGTAATATTGAATTGTCAAGCTTAACACATTTTAGTTTACAAGTAGCCGTACAGAATAGTTATTTACGATATAAGTGTTGTAAAGATTCATATTACAACACGAGATGTTAAAGTTGTCAAACGAGGCGTCAGCCGAGTTTAATAAAACATCGAGTGTGGTAATATGAATTTACAACAAGAATATAGTACAAAATTTTATCTACTTTTATCTATGAATAAAAATATTTGGCAAAAGCATTTTTTTAAATGAAAATGCACCTGCTATTAAGTTTACTAATCAAGTTTTTTATGTTACCTTTCGCATAGTTACTGTTTATCATGGTTACTGTCGAAACTTTGTCAAACAAATTCAAAAATATAATAAGCGTTTTTCAAAATGAGCGATTCTGATGGAAGTTTACCCTCTGACATAGAAGCAGCGGCAAACGAAGCGATCTCAAGTTTAGTTCCGACAAAATGCAAGGCATGGTATGAGTTGGAGTATCAGAAGTTTGAAGATTGGTGCAAAGCTAACAAAATAAAGGAGGTGTCTGAGAAAATCCTTTTGGGTTATTTTCTCGTAAAGCAACGCTCCCAGAAACCATCTACACTATGGACTCATTACTCAATGTTGAGAACTATGATTTCAGTCAAGCAAAATCAAGATATCAGCAGATTTTCTCAACTAATCGCATTTTTGAAAAGAAGTTCAGAGGGTTACAAGGCCAAAAAGTCCAAAGTTTTCACAAAGGAAGACGTATTTAATTTTATAATTGTTAATAATAAATCATTCTTCTAAAAAGTGTGGTTTTATTTAACAGCAAAATTTTAATAAACCCGTTTTTTTCTATTACAGCAGCAGCAGTGCTGTAATAGATGCCCTTACAAAACGATTTACAGAACTGTAAAATTCATATTACTAAATGAAAGTAGATAAATAATATTTCCTTACAGTACAATAATAAATATTTCCTAACAGTAATTTTCCATTGCCTGGCAACGACTAAGTGTAAGGAAATATTGACTTTCTCTTTCAAAAATGTTATCAAAAATGTCAATATTTCTGATCGATTTTCGGAAAGACATTTAATTGCCATCGCCAGACTCAAGTACCATATGCGCGATGTGGTGGAAATGCAGCATTTCTTCGTGATGACTTATCGACTATTGTTTACTGTTTATTATTATTTTTTATAGTTTTCTTCACAGTGGTTGTTGCTGTACCTACTCGATTAGGTAAGAAATCATAATATTATCATGTTTACTTCATGTTGGTATACATTTTTTGGTAGCTGAGCATACAATAGGTATAAAACAAATGAAGTGTTCAGTAAGTCAGTAGAAAGTTGTCAATATTTTGGGGTAAATTAATTGAAAACAAATAAAATAATCTTGTTTGCTTAGCCAGCTTGAATACTTTATTTGTTCTTAAAAACAGTTAGCGATATAGTGATGTAACACTACTTATACAGTAGTTATTGATCAATACCCGCTACGTGATATGAGTTATCAGTTTTGCATTATCAATCCAATTTAATAATCTGTTATAAAATAATAAAATGTTAAATGAGTTTTCCAAGTATTGTTATATTTAATAACGACGTCAATGCCTAGATATATTTTTTACTTCAGATAAGTGGCGCCGCGTCGGTGTTCCGATAAATTTTTTAGCACCTGTAAACATTAAAAAAATTTTTCGTAAATGTTAAATCTTGAAAAGTCCTTATATTTCGAAATTAAATCCATTCTCCAACTTATCAAAAGCAAAAGCAAATAATAACAGTAAACTCAATAACTTATACACAAAAGCCAGATCGCTAAACGATGGGCTGTAATATCACGCCACGGCTGACTAAAAATGTTGCAGCTCCGCATGTGTACGTAAACACGCTCTAAAAACTATAGCTTGGCATAGAAACAATTCTCATTTGCCATTGTTTGGCTCAAGGTCGACCACTTGTTTTGTGACGTATACTACCAGTTCTGTAACGAGCAGCATAATTAATGTAATTTCATGGATGGTCGCGGCCCGCGGATGAGTGTGAACAAGACAAACCACATGGATAGAAAAACATAATAAAAATTATATTTATAGCTATTAATATAACGAGATTATTATGCGATTTATAATAATCGAGGACATTACTAGGTGACGAGGCAACAGCCGAGTCACCCGCAATGTCCGAGACGGTGGTAAATCGCTAATAATCGAGTTGTATTCAAAGCTTTATCACATCATTGACAACGGCGATGCGAAAATAAAAACAAGGTTTTATGTCATTTCATTTTGGCATTTCAAAATCTCATCATTAAAATCATGCAAGATTCTGATATTCCTGACGATATATTAGCTGCAGCCAACATTATAAGGTTGAACTTGCTTCCGGACAAATCTAAACTCCATTATGAAAAAGAATATCGGCAGTTTTGTGAATGGCGAAACAAAGTACATGTTCAAGGTGCAGAAGAAACGGTATTGCTGGCGTATTTCGCAAAACTCTCTGAGGAATACTCTGCTTCATCCTTATGGCAGAAATATTTCATGTTACGAACGACTTTAGAACTGAAGGAAAGAGTGGAAATCGACCAATACGGCGCCTTAATACGTTTCATCAAGAAGAAAAATGTTGGATATAGAGCAAAAAAAATCAAACGTATTTACAAGAGAACAAGTCAACGAATTTGTGTATTCTGCCTCAGACGAGAAGTTTTTAATGATGAAGGTGGCTTTTTTAATTGGAATTGGAAGAGCCTGTCGAACTAATGAATTAGCGAAGATGACCACGGAAGATGTTGACGTTTTAGAGGACAAGCTGATTGTTACTATTCCCGACTCAAAAACCCACAAGAAACGTATTTTCGCTGTGATATTTGACGGCGAAGTCAATCCTGTGCTTTTATTTAAAAAGTACGCAATGTTAAGGCCAGACCATGTCACTCACCAAAGATTGTTTGTATCATATAGAAAAGGGAAATGTACGGTACAGCCCTGCGGCATTCACTTCTTTTCTAAAATACCTCAAAAAATAGCTAAGTATCTCTCACTTGAAAATCCTAATTTGTATACTGGTCACTGCATTAGAAGATCTTCGGCAAATTTTCTTGTTAATGCTGGAGGAGATATATTAGACCTACAAGAACTTGGTGGATGAGAATCGGCGAAGGTTGCTAGAGGGTATTTAGAAGAAAGTGTGATCAAGAAAGTTTCCATTGCTCGCAAAATTCAAATCGGCGATGTTTCCGGCAGTGGATTAAGCACTGGGGAACCGCACGAAATCGAAAGGAGTGCTTGCTCGGTCATTAATCAGTCTTCAGAGGGCATACCTAAGATCGTGGACGTTAAAGACAAAGGTGTATCCATCAAATTTAAAAACTGTCAAAATATTATTTTACATGTTCATGAAAAATAGTTCTAATATTATTTGGTATCTAACGTATTATGCTTTCGTAACTAACGTATTAAATTATGGTAACTAATGTATTATGAGTAACTAAGGTGTTATGTAGGTTTTAGTACGTTTATGATGTTAATAATTATTAATAAAGATATCATATAAAAATGACTTAATCTTCAATGATAAAATAAATAAATTTAAAAAATCGAAAATTTTGGTTTTGCAAATATATAATAAGACACAAAAAATAGAAATATTTTCATATTATCAGAACAGGTGCTTCAGCTCTGCAGCTCCTGTGCACTATCCGCCACTGGCAACATAACACCTTCAATAGTAAACAAAACATTATAGTATAGAGAGGAATGTTACAAAAAAAACACACACACAACAAGTGGTAATAAAAAAAGTAATAAATATGTATGTCGTTTAAATTGCATTTCATTCAGTCCATTGTTTCCTAAATACTAAATACTGTAAAAGCACGATTTTTCTATAAATTGTTTTAATTACCTTATGTTATTTATAGACAGAAAACTTTTAAAAAATACGTGTAAAAAAATTTATATTATTATTACTTACTTTATTAATATACTGAAAAATAGAGACACACTTAATGCACATAAGAAATAATTTTTTATAAGTACCTATACATAAATAGAATGTTTTAAAATATAGCATTTTAAACAAGTCGTCTTCTCTTCCGCGTTTTTAGTTTAGAAACGATCACACACTCAAATGGTCATTGTCGCAACCGCTTTCACCAAATTTATGGTAAAACAGTTAAAATCAAATCTTATCATGTTTAGTTTATACATTTTTACTGTCTAGATTTAATTATTTATGAAATAAAAACAAAAAAGCACGAAGATGTCAACATTTGACTAAATGACCCCGCACAAAGCTTATGGGAAATGGCTTTCGGCTAATTTTTCGGAATTTTTAGTATGTTCTAGATCTTGACGTCCTGATTAAAAGTGTCCATGGCCGTAATCCAATCCTATGACTAGTGTTTGAGTTATGGCCTTTTAAAATTGGCAACTTCTTACTTTGATATTTTATGCATTGTCTGGAGTTTTCACTTATTTCTTAAAAACTATCAATTTTTTTATTTTTTTTTATTGATGGAAAAGTAGGCCTTAAGTTTTCTTTCACTTATATAGAAATTAAATATGTACAGGATGTGGAATAATTTATAGGTTGATTAAATAAATACTACTATTAAAAAATTATGAAAATCCAAAAAAAATTTTACTCATTTTTTGAATTTTGAAAACAAACGGCTAGATTTTGTTTATATTTTAACATCTTGTAGCATCAAGCTGTGGATGAAAAAATGCGCATAGGTTGACGTAGAATATATTGCCGGGTATTTTATTTTTCAAAAAAAAAATTGAAAATTCACTTGAAAACGTAATAAATGGCTTTTAATTGATTCATTTAATTATTCTGTCAATCTGTAACAATTTCTTTTTACAATAATTATTCTCGAACACATTATTCTCTTAGATATACAAGGTAAACCAGTTACAATGATTTACACAAGTAAAAACTTTTAAATATAGTAAAATTTAAAAAATGTTTTTTTCAAATAACAAAATAAATATTTTTTTTCGTAAAATACCTTGGCTCTTGTACATGATGCGTTTAGTTTAGATTACACTGGTTAACAAGATTTTTGTCCCAAGCGCAAAAATGTCTGATTTCAATATAATTTTGCATACTGAAATCAATCATGTTTTCAGAATTTCTCCATCACCCTTAGTTTTTATGTTCCAGTATACCTATGTGATTATTTACCTATAAAATGCACGCATAGGTCTGTACTATAAGAGTCATCTAACAAAAAACTTGTGTCAGGCTGTGAAGCTTCTTTTGGAAAAAATTAAATATATAGGCTTTAAGTGGAATATTTGTGGCGATTTGAAAGTTGTTTCACTTTTGCTCGGCATGCAACTCGGTTACACAAAGTATTGTTGTTTCCTATGCGAATGGGACAGTCGAGATAGGAAAAATCACTATGAAAAGAAAGAGTGGCCTAAACGAACTTCCCTGACACCAGGAAATAAGAATGTCAGTGGTATCCCACTTGTTGATCCCCAAAAAATTTATTTACCACCTTTGCACATTAAGCTTGGGTTAATGAAGAATTTTGTTAAAGGTATGGATAAAACTAACAGTGCGTTTGCATATGTGAGAAGTAAGTTCCCTAAAATCAGTGATGCCAAGATAAAGGAAGGTATTTTTGTGGAACCTCAGATCAGAGAGCTACTTCGAGATGAAAACTTTAGTGAGGCTCTGAATGGAGTTGAAAAAGCAGCATGGTTTTCTTTCAAGGACATTTGCAACGGCTTCTTGGGAAATCGTAAATCCGAAAATTACGTAGAGAATGTTAACAATTTATTGGTCTCATATAAAGCCATGGGTTGCAACATGAGTCTAAAAATACACTTTCTTCATTCACACTTGGACTTTTTTCCGAAAAACCTTGGAGCAGTAAGTGACGAACATGGCGAGCGATTTCACCAGGACATTCTGGACATGGAGAAGAGATACCAAGGCAAATGGAGCCCCGCTATGTTGGCAGACTATTGCTGGACGCTGAAGAGAGATGTTTCTGATGCAAAGTACAGTCGAAAGTCATATATGACCACATTTTCTAAGTAAATATATCACTTTGTACTTTATTTTTTCATAACTTATACCCATATTATAATATATACGTTCACAAAAATTCATTGCTTTGTCACTTTAAAACCCTGCGTGATGGAAAAATTCTGAAAACATATATGAAATATGTTTAAAAAGTACTACCAAGTACACCCACTTCAGCTCGTGGGACAAAAAAAATCTTAAATTTTGTTGACCAGTGTTATCTTAGAGTCATATCAAAGTGTTTTTTATAATTTATATTTTTTATTTTCCTATATTTAAAAGTTTTCTCTTATGTAAATCATTGTAACTGGTTCACCCTGTATATCTAAGAGAATAATGTGTTTTGAAAATAATTATTGTAAAATTATTATTATTAGCATAGAATCTCAAATTAAGAAGTTGCCAATTTTAAAAGGTCATAACTCAAAAACTAGTCATAGGATTGGATTACGGCCATGGACACTTTTAATCAGGACGTCAAGATCTAGAAAATACTAAAAATTCAAAATATGAGTAAAATTTTTTTTTTAGGATTCTCATATTTTTTTAATAGTAGTATTTATTTAATCCGCCTATTAATTATTCAACATCCCGTACATATTTAATTTTTATATAAGTGAAAGAAAACTTATGGCCGTTGATAGTTGTTAAGAAAAGAAAAAACGCATAAAATCTCAAAGTAAGAAGTTGCCAACTTCAAAAAACCATAACTCAAAAACCAGTCATAGGATTGGATTACGGCCATGGACACTATTAATCAGGACGTCAAGCTCTAACAAATACTAAAAATTCAGAAAAATTAGCCGAAAGCCATTTCCCATAAGCTTTGTGCGGGGTCCTTTGTCACATTTGAAAGTGGTTTTGTCAGTTACTGCTAGTTCCCCAAACGAATTTTAGTTATTACTCTGGGGAAGGGGGGTTAATTTTGAATCAGGCACTAGGCGCCTAAGTTGCGCCTTCTACAATTGTGCAAGATACAGGGTGGCCCATTTGTCTAACAAAGTAATATACCGTCTCTACTATTAAAGTTTGCATAAAATATATGTTCTAAAATTATTTTTAAATATACAGGATGGTCCAAGAAAGTAGGACAATAAAAAGATACATTTTTTTAAATGGAACACCCTATATATTTTAGCATTTTTTGTTTCCTTTCAAAATTGTCCATATGACGCCATATTTATTTTTTTAATTTTTTGCAACGTTGCCAAACAAAATGTAAAATTCTTAAAATTTAGGAAAAAACATTATGGTAAAAAATTATCTGTATTTCTCAATAAGAGTATCGAAAATCAAAAATTTCTTGTAAACTCTTAAGTTTAGGGGTAGATAAACTGTCTTAAATCTTTAAGTACCGAAAATTTTGTACAGGGTGTTTTCTGTTGACATTCAAATATACAAAATTTTAAAATACAATAACTCTATTTTTTCAAATAAAACACCCTATATTTATTGGGCTCGTCTGATAGATATTGTAAATATCTTTTATTATTGTTAAGTCATACCTATACCTAAATTTAATAGTTTTGCTAATATTTCGATTTTTATTTAAATTTTGGTGAAAAAAAATATAATTTTTATTTTTCTAGTAAACCATGACCACCAAACTAAAAACAATTGTAATTAAATATTATCCCATATTAAATTAAATTGATAACCATAGTTAGTTACGTATTTATTTAATTTAATAAAATCTTGTTTTTATTACGCAACTGGATATTGAAAATAAGTTTACAAACATTATAAATATAAATATAATAATTATAAATATGACATTATATTCAATTACATTTGTTTTGACTTTGCTAGTCATGGCTTACTAGAAAAATAAAAACTATAGTTTTTTTTCACCAAGATTTAAATAAAAATCGAAATATTGCCAAAACTAGTAAATTTAGGTATAGGTATGACTTAACAATAATAAAAGATACTTACAATATCTATCAGACGAGCCTAATAAATATAGGGTGTTTCATTGGAAAAAACAGAGTTATTGTATTTTAAAATTTTGTATATTTGGATGTCAACAGAAAACACCCTGTACAAAATTTTCGGTACTTAAAGATTTAAGACAGTTTATCTATCCCTAAACTTAAGAGCTTACAAGAAATTTTCGATTTTCGATACTCTTATTGAGAAATACAGGTAATTTTTTACTATCATGTTTTTTCCAAAATTTTAAGAATTTTGCATTTTGTTTGGCAACGTTGCAAAAAATTAAAAAACTAAATATGGGGTCTATGGACAATTTTGTAAGGAAACAAAAAATGCTAAAACATATAGGGTGTTCCATTTAAAAAAATGTATCTTTTTATTGTCCTACTTTTTTGGACCATCCTGTATGTTTAAAAATAATTTTAGAACATATATTTTTTATACCTCACAACTTTTATGAAAACTTTTATTTGATATCTTTAATAGTAGAGACGGTATATTACTTTGTCAGACAAAAGGGCCACCCTGTAGTGTAGATGCTTGAAATAATTTTCTATAGTCTCATTAGTAGATACTCATAAATTCTCTGTTCCGTACATTTATAATTTTAAATGATATTTGTGTTTTTACTTTTTTGACATATAAAACTATTCCTGTGGAACAGAATTATCATAAGATTCATATTAAAAAGCGAAATAATTGGTAGCAATTCACTTTCTTTTCATTTAAGTATAAGCATTAGACAAAGCTACAAACTATTTGGGTCAAATAATAATAGTAATAATAATTATTGTTGTATCTTTATAGTTAGTATGGGCGTTAAAACGTGTATATAATTTTTTTGTATCCAATCATTCTACACAGTGGCGTAGTCAGAAAATATGCTCGGGGGGGGGGGGGGGTATCAAATTTAAAAAATTTAATTTCACACCTCTCCCCCTCTGAATGGTTGGATTAAATTTGTTTTTGTAAATGTTTTTTTTTTTTTTTTTTTTTTGATATTCCTAGCTGTCTCTTTATTAAATTTTTTTTTTTATTTGTAAAAAATATGAATATTGGTGTCAATACAAAATTTTAACATAAGACGTATGTCTGACTTTAACCAGCATTTTTCGGGCTCGGTTTTTCATGATTAAAAATAAAATAAATATCGCTCACAACGTTAAAATTGATGATTTTTTCTGAAATTATATATCTTAGGAGTGGAGATCTACGAGCAGTTTTTGGTGCAAATGCTTAGGTTTTTAAATACTTCTTCTTAAGTGCAATTTTGTATATTCATAATAAAAGCATTCTCGTTTCTTTCCGCACTATTTATTTTATTATAAAGTATCATACTTCTTCCATAAAAAATGTTTCAATTTTAATTTTTCTCTTTCAAAATAAATACCTAATTGTTTTTATTGTAAAAATATTTTATTGCTTTGGGCTATATTTTTGTTTATTTAAAATAACTTTAAAAAAGAAAAACAAACCCGATCAAACAAGTATATAATAGAAAAATACTATAAAATATTATTATTTTTACTCGGTTTCCTTTAAAACTGCATCGTAAATCAATAACTAAAACGATATGCGTCCGAAACCTTAATCTCTATATAAAACAGGACTTTTAGAAGGAAAAGTTTAAAAACTAAACATTTCCTACAAGAACTTTGTAATCTAAGCCAAGAATACATTATTGAAAGATTTAAATTAGGAGTCCAAGCGTAAGACGAAAAATTAGGTTGCATTTACACTTTTTGAACCGCGCTCCTATGCTCGGGGGGGGGGGTGCAGCTCGGCAGCCCCCCCCCCCCCTTCCCTCTAAATACGCTACTGGTGTGCAGAAGCATATGGGATTCTTGTATTCATGCCCAGGTTAATTTAAATAATCGGGAATAGACAATGTCATTGGTCATATTGGTTTAGAAACAGTTCAACGAACAAAATTTTATAGTCACCTAGATAAAATTAAAAATATTGAAAGATCAAATACAGCTAAGTTTTTAGTTGTCCATATCTACACTCTTAAAACTGACCTAGTATACCATACCGGAACCTTAGTTTCCGTGAGAAGAAAAGTCAGTTAAAATAACCTCAAGAGGAAACTTAGTAACGGAGACTACAATTTATAGCTAGACAAATTCCGGCATTGGTTAATAGTTACTAAACTAACTAACTGCTTGTCAGGTGAAAAAGTGTTGCTAGTACTAATTTGTTTGGAAAATACATAAAAACTAATTTTCCCACCACCAGAAAGGTCCTTATATTATAAAGTCATATTTTGTCAACACGGTGTCAAAATATAAATCAGATTGCAGCACCAAGACACCGAGAAGTGAAGACTTTACTAGTAGGTGTATAAATATGCCTTCTAAACGATAGTCTTGATACTAAAAATTATAATATTATCGACTTTATTGTTGTATATAACTCTTAGCGCCATCTCTTGGTAGTCCGGGTGTGTTTGGTTAAGATAAATATTTAATTTTGTTGGTTGCAATATGCCCATTTGGTTGCCAATACTATAATACAGTTAAAAATAATATTTAGTTTTGAAAACTGAAGAATTTTCCAAAACCAACCATGTAATAGCTAAAATTCGTTTGGGAAACTTGAGATTATTGTCAAATATACTAAAATGTATTTGCTCATTCTTTAGAATATTACCAAATATCAACTCTAGATCTGGGATAATGTTAACAAAATTTATTGAGAAAAATCAGATAATTACAATTTTAAGTTTATCTGACATTATTGAAATACTGTGTGCCTGAAGGTCATATTTTGTAGCCTTCCGGTTACACCGAAAGTGCACAAAAAATATGTTCTTAATTTAAAAAATATTACCTAAATGCAAGAAAATTATGAATTCTATGTAATTCTAAGAAATAAGTTCTACATTACCTGTCCAAATTTTAAAAGTTTGTAAAAATTCACTAATAAACATGGCCAGGATTCGGGCCAAGAGAACGCAATGTTTTTGGTCTAATTTACGTAATAAGTAAACAAATATTTTATATACAATCATGCATGTAATAATTACATTTCATCCATCTTTAAAAGGTAAAAAGTTGACGTGATTGACTTATTAATAGAATATTGGAAATTCTTAAAATTTGATTAAAAAAAGTATAAATCTTATATAAAAAAATTGCAATTATTTTCCTAAAAAAAAATTCATATTTTTATATCATGCTGGTATGAGGGTGAGGTTAAAAAAAGAATAACATAAAAATCAGATTAGGGTTGAAATAAATATTATATCAATAAAAGTAATTACATCTTAATCTATTCTGGTCTTACCTTTAACATCAGACATTTTAAAATCCTCCAAAAATCACTCAATATAATTCAAACCTTCGTACTACAGCGAAATTTAAAAAAAAATCTATACTATAGACCGAAAACTACCCGGCAAAAAAAATTTAAAATCGCGACTGCCACGCTTCTGTAAAACAGGTGAATCGCGCTGCGAACCAATTTGTCGACAAAGTAGGCTGTGTCGCTTGCTTCTCACAGTCTCGGCCAACTAGATTTTTGAATGTCGAAAGTTGCAGAAGAAAACAAGTGAATGAATGAATTGCGGATGGCGAAAAACAGTTATTATAAGCAAGTCGCGGATCGCTTGGGTGACTTGATTTTATAAGAGGAGATTCGCGATCAGTGGTGCATTGTTTTCTTCGTTTGTTTTGGTCAATTTGTATTCATAATTATTGTCTTTTCGGGACTCCTTAACAATGCAGCAAATTTTGACTCGATCTACCCAAAAAGGGCACTGAGCATGAAACAGGAAATTTTTAGTGATCATAGACTTTTTCTTGAGCAACAAAAAACATAGCATCTTTGGACTCGATCTATCCAATTGTCACAGTCAAAGATTCTGTAGGGTTTTACTAATTATATTATTTTCTGACTTCTAAATTATTCAGCAATATTAAACTAGGTCTACAAAGAGCTACTGGCAACATACCTTTCGACTCGATCTACCCGATTGTCAGAATCCAATATTCTGGAGAGTTCTTCTAATTAGAGTATTTTTTTTGAGTCTTAAATGCATACAGCAATATTTGACTAGAACTACTGGGCAAAAAATTGAAACATAGAATAATTATAGTCTTTTCGTGAGTCATAAAAAACACAGCCTCTTTGGACTCAATCTATACGAGCGTCACAATCTAAGATTCTTAATAATTATAGTTGAGTCCTTAATTATGCAGCAATATTTAAATAGGTCTACCGAGAGCTACTGGGCAAAAATGAAAATATATAGTATTTTTGTGAGTCATAAATAACCCAGCCTCTTTGGACTCTATCTACACGAGCGTCACAATCTAAGATTCTGTATAATTATAGTTGAGTCCTTAATTATGCAACAATATTTAAATAGGTCTACCGAGAGCTACTGGGCAAAAATGAAAATATATAGTATTTTTGTGAGTCATAACTAACCCAGCCTCTTTGGACTCAATCTACACGAGCGTCACAATCTAAGATTCTGAATAATTATAGTCCTAAATTATGCCGCAATATTTGAATAGGTCTACCGAGAGCTACTGGGCAAAAATGAAAATATATAATATTTTTGTGAGTCATAACTAACCCAGCCTCTTTGGACTCAATCTACACGAGCGTCACAATCTAAGATTCTGAATAATTATTGTTGAGTCCTAAATTATGCCGCAATATTTGAATAGGTCTACCGAGAGCTACTGGGCAAAAATGAAAATATATAGTATTTTTGTGAGTCATATATAACCCAGCCTCTTTGGACTCAATCTACACGAGCGTCACAATCTAAGATTCTGAATAATTATAGTTGAGTCCTAAATTATGCCGCAATATTTGAATAGGTCTACCGAGAGCTACTGGGCAAAAATGAAAATATATAGTATTTTTGTGAGTCATATATAACCCAGCCTCTTTGGACTCAATCTACACGAGCGTCACAATCTAAGATTCTGAATAATTATAGTTGAGTCCTTAATTATGCAGCAATATTTGAATAGGTCTACCAAGAGCTACTGGGCAAAAATGAAAATATATAGTAATTAGAGTCTTTTCTTGAGCCTCTTTGGACTTGATCTACACGATCGTCACAATCTAAGATTCTGAATATTAAGAAATAAGCTTAGCGGCAAGCGGACAGAGTAGTGCGTCTATCTTTTGCATTAAAGTACACAGAGACGCGAAATGCTTACAGGTTATGGCTATCTGATGAGTCCCAATAAGGACGAAACAGCCTGTCATTGTGTACCTGTGCCCCAGGGAACCTATTACCTTTGACGTCCCTGTGTACTTTAATGCAAAATATAGATACACTACTCTGTACGCTTGCCGCTAAGCTTCTTTCTATATGTATGTTTTAACGGACACTAAATACCACTATTCTGAATAATTATAGTTGAGTCCTAAATTGCAGCAATATTTGACTAGATCTACCGAATGTACTGCGCAAATAAACTTGAATAAATGTAGAAAAAATGTAGAAAAAAGCTCTTCTTCCTCCCATTAACAATATGTAAAACAATCTTATATAAATTAATAGACAAAAACTTCCGTCGCGTCATTATCTTTTTGCATTCGTCGCGTCGTCAAGACATCCAAGTAACTCCTAGTTGCTGTTTACAGAATCAGATGTAAAAATTACTAGATCAGTGGCAGCTGATCGTGCTTTAGAAAAATAGGGGTTGCAACCATTGGATTAAAATCAATAATAAAAACTCAGGATTATCATTTGTTTAATGTTAATTATAAATTTCAAGAATAAATTTGAAGACTAAATATCCAGTTAAAAATTCATTTTTGGAGAGCCACTGATTGCACTGTATTTAAATTTGAGATAATTCTTATAAGTCTTTTTATATAGGGTTCATTGGTGAAAGATCGACTACAGAACGACACAGTGGCGGCTCGCAGTCTTAAAAAATGGTAAAGAGCTAGGTATAGTGCGGGTACTTAAACAAACATTGACTAAAAGCCCGTGTAACAAAACGTCTCTCGTATCCTCATCTCTCCTACGAGTGAATGGAGTTTCCAACAAATTACAAACTATGTCATTAATTGGGGTCATTTTTAAAACACACAACTAAGTAGGTACGTACACTGCTGAATTAACCGAAAAATAAAAACAAAACTTTTTAATCACACAGTAAATCACGTAAGAACGATATCTATAACCGTAAGTTTCGTGAGGCATCAAAAGAAATACCTTAAGGTTAGACGAACCAATGCCAAAACAATGGTGCATACGACTGATCGATTTTTAAATTGCCCTTCATCATATTGCAAATTGTTACATGCTGTTTGCGTGACTAACATGACGTAACCATAGCAACGTGAATATCAAAGCCATGTCGGGCGTTGGGTCTTCACTTGTTTTGGGCTAACGGACACGGTCGGCTGGGGCGCGCCAAAATGCACGAGTGTTTATAATTATTGTCCATCGGAGTTAATCGTGGTCCTATTATGCACATTCGGATTAAATTAATATTATTAATTCAAACATAATTATTTTTTTAGGGCTAAAATGGTATAATATTTATTATTGTCGAAAAACTTTCCTCCTGGTTTTATTTTTATTTTTTTTTGGTGAAGAGCCCCTACTTCACCTGACGAGCCGCCACTGGAACGACACCTCAAGTAATTTTTGAACAGAATTAGTTTTTTAATTTTTATTTAAAACCTTAACAAAATTTGCGCTGGAACTGCAACCTCGTTATTTTATTAATAACACCAAGGCTTATTCGCTTAATGTAACCAATTGGTTTGCGTTTTGAGCACAATATTTCATTATATCGGCAAGCTTAAAAAGCGTGCTGGTTGAATCGGCACGGCGCGCGGCGATAGCGGGTATGATTAACTGACTTACGATTGATGGGAATTTAAGAAATATGAATTTGTGTTATTTTACGTACAGCTGCCACTGCTCCCAAAAGTCCCGCATAAAATTAATATCAATTAAAGGAAAAAGATCTGGAAAAAAAGCTCGGACCCGTTAGTTTTTATTTTTAATTATGCATTTTTGACATAAAAGAAATATTATACAGGGTGTCTCATAGAACTGTCGTCATATTGTATTATTTTCTGATTCCCACAAAATTTTACGCTTATGTTGTAAATATCATATGTCTAAATAGTTTTTGAGATATTCACGTTTAAAATATGGCATTATTTGACTTTGACACGCTGTAACATTGGAACGGTTCATCTTAGAGAAAAATAGTTTTCACCTCCCTATCTTAGTTTTTATTCTCTATCCAAAGAAACCAACCTCCGATTTACCATGTTAAACCGTTAAAACCGGTTTTTTGGTTTAACATGGTAAATCGGAGGTTGGTTTCTTTGAATAGAGAATAAAAAATTAGGACAAGGAGGTAAAAATCATTGTACTCTAAGATAAACCGTTTCAATGTTATAGCCTGTCAAAGTCAAAAAGTGCCATATTTTAAACGTCAATATCTCAAAAACTATTGAATTTAGACAAATGACATTTACAATTAGGCAATCCAACGATGTGTCAAAAGGGCGGTTGGATGGCAAATACTGCTTTGTGATTGGTACACGTGACCATAAAAATAATGTTGCTGGTGGCATTTAACTGGTGACTCAATGCTTTTTGCCATCCAACCGCCATATTGAATCACGTGGTTTGGATTCCCTAATATAAGCGTAGAATTTTGTGGGGAATCAGAAAATAATAAAATATACAGGGTGTTCCATTAAAAAAAATTGTCAAAGATTTGACGACAGTTCTTTCTGTATAATATTTTTTATATCAAAAAATGTACAATTAAAAATAAAAATTTACGGGTCCGAGAGTTTTTCCTAGATCTTCCTTTAACTGATATTAATTTTATATGGGACTTTTGGGAGCCCCAGTATAAGTAAACCAATAACAATAAATTACAAAAAATCGGTCTAGTCGTTTTCCTACGTAGATTCCATTCGATTTTTTCCATGGATGACTCAACTTTTTTTTTTTGTGCATTGGCCTTTAATATAATATTGAATATTTATTGAACTAATAAATGTTTATTAAATTTATTAATTCATATATTATTCAGCATACTTACAGGGTCGGACTAGGCCCAATGGGCCCAGATTACATTGTGACTTTAAGTGAAATCAGACCGCGCCAACATTTGCCGTGTTAAGTTGCAGTTCTTCTTGGCCCAAATTACGAGAGAAAGAAATCGAGGAAAAAAATTATAAGCCTAAAAATAATTATTACTAAAATTTTGTTTTGCAAAAAATATAAAAAAAATTTTTTATAAAACTGGTGTATGAACAATAATTTTACGTAACCTAGGGGGCCCGCAAAGGCTAGTAGACGCTACTCTGACTATACGGCCAGTCCTACTCTGCATACTCATACTAAAAAACTGTTTTGCAATTCATACAAATGCAAATAAAAAGTTTAGACGCTTAGAAATAGCTACTTTTCTGTTGACTGATGACATTTCGTTGTCTGAGAACCATACTGTGCTTCGAATTTTTTTATATTGCACACAAGAATATTTTAACGTATCTAAAGGTATTTTTACATAAGGTGCAAGTTCAAGCAAAATTAAATGGAAGCATGCGCTTTGATGATGTTATTCACTTGATGCAGTAAAAGATTTAGGGATTCCTCGTCCTTCTTGGCAATAAAATAATTGAATGGAAACACTACACCTTCCCGTTAGGTTTGCCGACCAATAACATATTTTTACTGCTTATCTACGTATATAATAGCTATTTATACAATTAGTTGCGAAATGAGTGTCTTTTAGGCACGCGACGTGAATTGTCCTACGAGGCGAAGCTGAGTTGGACAACACGTCAAAGTGACTAAAAGACATTGTTTCGTAACGAGTTGTATACAATATTTTTTCTACTGAGGTTTTATAATAAAAATAGTTATTTATGTAACATGTGCAAAAAGTGAATGTTTATTGCACACGGTATAGAAGTTATTCACCGAGACGTAGTGCAATAAACACACTTTTTGCACATGTTACATACACTATTTTTTCTACGATCGCATTTTTATTTAACAAAAATTTTTTAAATTGCTTCGTATTACCTCTCCTTTGTGTGCAAAAGTTGTAATTCAAATTTAACAATGAATCATAGATACCTTTGACTTTAATCGTTTGAAAGGAACAAGTCTGTCATTCCGCCATATTGTTTTGTGATACACATACTATTAACAAATTGTTCGTTTCCTAGGCAATTTACTTATTGCATAGTATGCAATAAAGACCTACTTTTGTCATTAGAAATGCATACACAAAATGACATTTTTTGAACGATCGTAGAAAAACTTAATTTTACTAACATTTTATTACCTATGTTTCATTTACACCTTTCATGTCTAAAAAATCGACAGTTGTCAAAAAAAATTCGATTTTTTTGTCAAAAACTGCGACAAATATAAAAGTAAAAATGAGTGATTTAGAGGACTCAGACATTGAAAATGCCACAAATGACGCAATGGTGTACCTTGTTCCCCAAAAATCAAGAAGTTTGTATGAGGGCACATACGAAAAATTCAAAAAATGGTGTGAAGAAAAAAAGGTAAAAAACTTATCAGAAAAAGTCTTTTTGGCATATTTTCACTATTATCCGATGCCTATAAGCCATCAACTTTGTGGAGTACTTACTCAATGCTTCGAACGATGGTTTATTTGAATAAAAATGTTGAGATGAAGACATTTACAAACCTAATCGCATTTTTGAAAAGAAAATCTACGGGGTATAAGCCCAAAAAGTCGAAAGTTTTTTCTAAAGAACAAATAGAAAGGTTTGTCAAAGAAGCAGACAATAAGAACTATTTATTGAACAAAGTCATACTTATTGTGGGAATCTCTGGAGCATGTCGCAGATAAGAACTCACATATTTAAATATGAATAATATCGAAATTTCGAAGTCTTTAATTAAAATATCCATTCCAAACACTAAAACAAATATTGCAAGAAGCTTTGTAATTAGCGAAGGCTCTATTGACGGCATCAACTTCTTAAATATTTTCCGAAAGTACGCGCAGTTACGTCCAGCACACATAACCCATGCAAAATTTTTTATCGCACACAGAAACTCCAAATGTTCCAGACTTCCAGTGGGTATTAATACCATTGGAGCAACACCAAAGAAAATAGCTGAGTTCTTGGAGCTTCCAAACGCTAAAGAATATACAGGCCACTGCTTTCGAAGATCTTCAGCAACTTTTTTAGTTGACTCTGGAGCGGATATATTGATGCTAAAGCGACATGGAGGTTGGCAGTCAAATACCGTGGCTGAGGGGTATATAGAAGATTCTTTAGAAAATAAAAGAAAAATTTCCGAAAAAATTCTTGGTCAAAAATCTTTGGACGCTAACAACAAACGTGTTAAATGTAATGAATCCGAGTGTTCTACCAGCTCTACTAGTGGCATGGGTTTAATTGATATTGCTGTTTCAGATTCTATTACTATTCAAAGTTCAAATTCCTCATCAATTTTACAAAGAGAAATATCTCAACGAACTGTTTTAGGTTACCCCAGCATTAATTTTAATAATATAAGTAACTGTACTGTTAATATTTATAATAAATAGGTAAAACTATAGTCTGTGTTTATACTTGTTACTTTTAAGCACGTTGTTCTTGGTAACGTGCTTAAAAAAATTTTAAGCACGCTGCGCCTAAAAGGAGGTTATTAAAAAATCATAATGACAATCAAAAAGAGGTTATTATAAAACGTCAGTAGAAAAAATATTTTATTGACCAAGTAGAGGTCCTTTCAATATCCTAATAAATAATCGTTTTGTTGTAAGAAAAATATTTTGTCCCTAAAAAAATTGCCATTAACCACAATATTTTTAGGTTCGTAAAATTTGTCGGTTTTCCGGAGTCACGATTTGGATTGATACCTATCCCGGTATTCCGGGAGTCTCCCGGAATCGGACCTTAAAAAGCGTTGGTCTCCCGTCGCCAGGGTTTGATTTAATTTCTCACGGAAATTCACCTTTCATACAAACTTTCCACGGTTCAATTTTCAACAAATAGAAGTTATGGAGCTTCTTCCCTTTTTTGAGACGGAACATTGCGTGTGAAATTTTTTTTTTTTTAGACGTCATTTGGACAAGAGGGCAGTTTTGTTTGCCCCTGCTTATTGCGTTATAGAGAGTGGGGTGAGGCTTTTTTTTAGAGGTCATTTTTGATTTGGGTACACTGAGAGAAGATTTTTGCTGTCCTTATAAAAATCTTTAAACCGCTTATAAAGAAAAATGCTAACATAGGGGACAAAAGAAAAACTACCTGAGACAGTAAAATCCATTTGGCTGTAATTTCTTAGCTGTAGTAATAAAGTCACTTAATAAAGAATGATCACTTAGCTCAAGTAAACAAAAATGTTGTATTAGCAAAGTTACTGACCATCGGCTATAAAGAGACTTTGCTAAAACAATAAAGATACTTTTCTACGCCATCCGTGTCGTTTTCGAAACAAGATTTTTTTTTCAATATCAGTATAACATTTTGCTATATTGGAAAGATTTTTTTATTTATTTCAAGAAAGTTACTTTGCTGGGTTAGAATGCACCTACTTACTTCAGGAACTCTTTTTTAGCTAAGGTAGCAACTAAGCATTGCTATATTACCTAGTAAAGTGGTTTATTATGACAGCACCACTTATTTGCTATAATATGTGGAGTGGCCCAAAAAAGAAGTAGTATATTTTGTTGAATTTTTAATATTCTCTAGAGAACATATTATGCTTAATAACACATTTATATAAACCAAGTTTTTTCACTTTGGGTACGTAAGTTTCAAAAAATTTTAATTCATTTAAAATTGTGTTATTAAAAATAATATTTTCCATGCTATATCAAAAATGTAACATAGTATAAAGCTTATTTTTCAGGTAACTCCATCATATTTTACTTCATGCAACTCCCCACGTCTAAATAGGTTGTCAAAGATTGACGTAAGATACAAAAAATATTTTTTTCTTTATTATTTATTACAACAGAAAACAACACTTTACAACCTAAAAATAGTATCAGTTTTAGCTGCTTAAAAAAACAATAATATTTTACTGCTTTTTCTTTAAGTGGTTTAAACATATCTTATTATAAAATATCTGTTCACTTTAAATTTAAACAAATATCCAAAAGGGAATGCCGAAAAAACATTTTTCTGCATCTAGCCTGAATATTAGGTAAAATAATAATTACATTGTATTTTATTTAGAAAAAGAAAGTATTTTACTTTTGCAATATTTCTTAAAATCTTCCTTTTAAAAATCATACCGTTATTAAAACTTTGGTAAGTGGTCTTTTAGTTTAAGGACTTTGATTATGAATAGCATTTGCTAAAGAGTTACTAATTTTCTTTTCTCTAAAACTTGACTCACACAAAAATTATTATTAAATAAACAACAGTTAAACTAAACACATAACATAAAAAAATTAACATAAAACTAAAATAACTTTGGTCTTTTAACACTGATATTAAAAATCTTTACTGTCATTGATGTCACAATCCAATAAAGCACTGCACACTGGAAACATTTTTGAGTCAAGACAATTTTTATTGGAAAAAATGAGACAAATATCGAGTCGTAATGGTCACCAACAACAGCCACCGATGCGACGATTTTACTTTATGAAGGAACGAGCATCTAAATATCAGAAAAAATAAAGACCTGAAGACATGTGGAAACAGGAACGGGACGACTGATGCGCAATATAAAAATTGGCCCAATCAGACTGAATTTGTCACCACGAAATATTCCGATTCGAACCGAACAGTTACGAATTTCCCAATTCTAACAAAAAATTTTGCTACCCCTTTAAAAACTCATTAAAGCGCTAGAAAAGATTTTTTTTAAAAAGATTTTTTCAAAAGCAGCAAACTGCATCACCTCCTCAGCAAAGCAAACAGAAGTCCTAGAAAATAATTTCTTATAAATACTTACTTAGCTGTAATCATAATGTAAGTTTTCTATAACAGCAAAGGTTTTTGTAACGGGTATAAAGAGTTTTCAGGTAAATGGTTTCTTTTGCAATAAGAAATTCATTTTGCTATCGTAGGTTGAAAATTTAATATTACAGCCAAAATAATCTTAGCAAAGAATTTCTTGCTGAAGCTTTTCTCAGTGTACCACCCCCTTAAAAATTATCGCACAAGTCTTGTGCCCACCCATACCAAAAGTTCTGGCGCCGCCACTGATGGGGTTTATTTTGTATGTAACTAAACATATTTACCTTCAACTTTTTTTTTGGTTATTAGACTCCCGGAATCGTTGGTAAGGAAGATGGCAACCCTAGTCACGATTAAAAAAAGGAAGCACTTAATCACCGTTAATTATTACAAGGAGTCACTTTTCACTTAAATTCTAACAATAATTTTTTAGAAAATTCGTTGTGGCTGTGTACACGTAGGGTAAAATTGAAGAAAAAAAGAGAGTCGGGTTTGTATTACGTGTAAAATTTTTTTTTATTTTGTTAAAATCTTAGCAGAGCGCTTTCGGCTTTCGCCATCCTCAGTGCTATTCGTCAGTATACAATGATATCCTCAAGGTGGAATGGCATTTCGTCCACACAATGTTTCAAAAACAATATTAAAATTGTAAAAAGACAACACGAAACAAAACATAAAACATATTTGATTTACAAAGACATGTTGACAATGGTAAAGGTAACGAACAAGTGATGATGGCGAAAGCCGAAAGCGCTCTGCTAAGATTTTAACAAAATAAAAAAAAATTTTACACGTAATACAAACCCGACTCTCTTCTTTTCTTCAATAATTTTTTAATCAATATATTGTACCTAATACCTCT
Source organism: Polydrusus cervinus (assembly GCA_935413205.1). Lineage (NCBI taxonomy): Eukaryota > Metazoa > Arthropoda > Insecta > Coleoptera > Curculionidae > Polydrusus > Polydrusus cervinus. The sequence goes on along the minus strand of OW284519.1, from coordinate 18,343,218 downwards.
TTCGGGCCCTTAAAAATTATTTAATTATATTGTTTTAAAACATCATAAATAACTATAAAAAGAACTTGCGACAATAATTTAATTTACAAAATTTGATAGAGAATAAAAAACTAATCGAAGAAATCGTCCATATTTCTCAAAGAGACCGGATATATAGTCTGACGCACGGTTCTAGAGCTACAATGCCTGATAAGGCAGGGAGATAACGACCTAACTCGAATCAAAAATTACGTCAGAAGCTGTGATGTGCATTCAGACAGTAATTTGTATGGACTTTACCTTATTTTAAGGGGAATTGCCTTTTTAATGCGGCCGTTATCTCCCTGCCTTATCAGGCATTGTAGCTCTAGAACCGTGCGTCAGACTATAGATTTAAAGGAAAAAAGGAAAGACAACAAAGTCTCGGTCTCAGCAAACAACAAACAAAATAACAAGTTATTTACATTTTTAAATTTTAATATGTTATAACTGTTTCTTTTCTGTTTTAAATTCTGGGTCTGATGATGCCCGAAAGGGTGAAACACGTGTAACCATACAATTATATTTGCTGAGACCGAGACTTTGTTGTCTTTCCTTTTTTCCTTTAAATAAAAAACTAAGATAGGGAGGTGAAAATTATTTTTCTCTAAGATGAACCGTTCCAATGCTACAGCCTGTCAAAGTATGAAAATGCCATATTTTAACCGTCGATATCTCAAAAACTATTGAATTTAGACATATGATATTTAGAAAATAAGCGTAGAATTTTGTGAGGAATCAGAAAATAATACAATATATAGGGTGTCCCATTTAAAAAAATGTACCTTTTTGACACCTTACTTTTTGGGCGCACCCTGTATAATTCAAAATATTTTTAAAATGTGCCTGATATCCAACCATACCTTAACATAAAAGTTTATTGTCGACAAATTTTATCTTCAAGGCATAAAATTACTCCGCGCAATCGTTGACTCACCCGGTATCTAAAATTAAACGAATTATGGGCGTGGCTTCGAAAAATTTTTTCCTGCGGCGCATGGCCTACGGCCCTTTTTCACCTTGGTGCTACATATTGCGTACCCAATTATCCGCCACTACTGACAATAAAATTATCCCTCACTTATCCGATTTTAAACCCTTTTAATATATGTGCAACATATAAGTTCATGGTTTCTTTTTCCTTTAATGCAGATCTCAGTTTGTGACTTATTCTTAATTACAAAATATATTTGGTAAATCTATCTGACGCCGACAAAAGTGGTATCTACCACACATTAAGACAATCGGCAATTATTTCTTATTATTAGACACTCCAAATTGGGTAAAACCACAGACATCCATCATCTTTTTAGAACAATTATTAACCCATTCCGTCATGTTTTTGATTGTACCCATACATACTTAGATATAAAAAAATCATTGTTTTAAAACATTGGATACATAATCTGACATCTTATAAGTCAAAAAATAAACCGCTGTTGCCCACCGGCAGTGACGTGCATACAATATAAGCAAAAAGGCGTTGCCTTTACCCTCTGTAAAATCTTTATTATAGTCTATTTCAGAAAGATGTAGAATAATGAAATAGGAAATTCCGTCCAGTTCGGCACAATTTCGGTGTCAGAAATAGGGCACATGGAAGTGAAGAGGGACTTTTAAAAGAAGGCTTGCTAACCTTTCCGTCTTTCAATATGGGAGATTGCCACGAGAACATGAATTCGAAAGTTTTCGAGGACTATTTTGGTGAAATGATAAAATATCTTCCAGCTGATTCAGTTATGGATAACGCAAGCTATCATTCACGACGCAGAGAAAAGACTCTAACTTCATCTTGGAGAACACAAGAAATTATCGCCTGGTTAACCACCAAAAGTATTGATTTTGAAGATAATTTGATAAAGAAGGAACTATTAGCTATAGAAAATTTACACAAACATCGTTTTATAAAATATGCCATGAAAGATATAGCTGAAAAACATAGTGTAACTGTGCTGCGCACACTGCCATATCATTGCGAAATAAATCCTACAGAAATATGGGCGCAAGTGAAAGGATTCGTAGAAAGACACAACACAACATTCAAAATGAAAGACGTTAAGCTGCTTTTAGTGCAGTTTGATCAACCCATTAAGGAAGTGACACCAGAGAACTGGCGAAAAGCAGTCCATCATGTCAATAAAGAAGAGAAGTAAATGTGGGATCTTGACCACCTGATGTATTTGACAAATCTAGTAAATATTTATTAAAACAATACTAATCTATTTAATTGTCTTCTCTTAAGTAGACGCGGCTGTGAGATTTTTTAGGCTACAACTTTTTTTTGGAGACTACTTTCATAAGATACTTTTTATTTTAAGTCATTTTAGACAAGAACGGCGGAGGCGTTTCTTACAAACTCACTTGGAAGAGAATGTTTACAGTTTTTTACTGGTTGCCCCCCCCCCCTTTCCTCCTTTGATATGTACCCTATGGGCCCCTATGCTAATGAATGTTTAAACACTTTCTAAATTTGGAGTGTCAAGAAGCTATTTTTATTGAAAAAAAACTATTTTTATTAAAAAAACTATTTTTATTAAAAAAAAATATTTTTATTAAAAAAATATATTTTTAGTATTTTTTAGAATACAATGACCTTTTTTTTGTTGTGTAATTTTTCCTCTTCGTTCGCTGCCAGGGCCATTCCCGAGGGAACCAGCAGCTTAACGTGGGTTCCGAACCACGATCCTTAGTCATGCGACACCCCCCAAGGGCAACCAACCCTTGGTTTTTTCTTGTTCGTGAAAATAAGTTTATATATCAAAAAAAATATCGCAAGTATAAATTTAGCCCATTCTAATTACCTGCAGCTTAGAAACTTATCCACGTTTTCTAGGGTGAAGACCCACATATATACATACACTATATTGCTAATACCACAATTCAATGATGACACCACTGTAAGCAGATGATCAGGGGCCGTGGAGTTTGCGCAGATCGGAAATTTGCTTCTTGATGTAAACATTTGACAGGGCCGACTTTCAAAATATTTTTACAAGCTTTTATTTAAATTCACCCGTTTAGTTCTGGTGTGTACAATGTACAGTTTATGGTCAAATAAAACTAAGTAACCAATATTTTACATACCTGAAATACCTTATTCCTGGTATTGAACCGCAATTCGTGCAAAAAAGGATCATGCACTTTTTTCTACCCATCTTGAGACACAAGTCGCTAACAATAACAAAATGTCTGGTAAAGTTTTATACCTTAATTCGCACCCAAAACTTAAAAATAATATCCACAATCACACACGAAACATCCGAACGAATACAACGTAAAAAAGATGGAAACGACTATAACTTACACACTAACAAAAAAAAATGTCTAAAGTAAAGTTTTATAAATATTAACACCCAAAACTTGGAAATTATAACACACGAATGAACGAAATAAAAGATAGCGGATAATAAGAATATAACGGCGAGCCGGTTCTGTTCAAGAGACCTTGCGTTCTGTTTACGTTCTGTTAGAAATCGTTTGGGTTGCCTAATTTTAACCCTACTGCGCAAGCACCACGAACCCCAACTCAGGTTATTTTGAATCGCACGATGGGTGTATTCTTGCTTCGTGCGGCTGCTTGTATTGGCAATATAGTGTATGTATACAGGGTGTGTCAGTAAGGTGTCTGTCTTAGATAGCACCTAAACTATCAAAGATAGGGAAAAAAGTGTAATACAAAAGTTAAAGGGTTTTTTGGGATGCATAATCTAAAAATATTTTCTAATCTACAGGGTGGTCCTAAAAAGTGGTACTGAATAATAAAAAACAAATTTAAATGGGACACCCAGTATAATTTTCTAGAATATGATTTAATGGAATAAGGACTTTGCAACCCTAATAAAATTTTTGAAGTGAAATGCAACGTTGCCAAGTAATTAATTTTTTTTCGAAATTTTAGTAATTTTAAGGGTATCGTTAAAAAATCATTACAACCTGTGGATTAACCCTAGGCAAATATAATTTACGTTGTAAGTACTTTAAGGTACATTATATTGATCTATTATAATGTTTTTTAAATCTCTTATACAGAGCGTTCATTACAAGTTGGACAACTCGATAGTTTTAAAAATGCTTTATTTCAATTTTTTTAAATGGGACCCCCCTAATTTTTTTAGGCAAAAGAATTTATCTTTCGAAAACCTAACTTTTTTGTTAATCATGTCATATATCTAAATATCATAGTTTTTGAAATATTTTAGGATTTGTCTTAAATCAGGGTAAAAAAGGAGAGTTCTAATTAAACTATTTAGTCAAGATTGCTTTGGAACAAAAAATAAATAATTTTCTTTGTCACAGCTGTCATTGCAAAATTATTTCACCAATATTTTGTGCTCTATTACTGTTTAAAGTTTAGTTTCCCGAACTAACTTTATCGAAATAGAAAAATATGAGTTAGTTCAGGAAACTAAAATTTAAACAGTAATAAAGCACAAAATGTTGACGAAATAAGTTTGCAATGACAGCTGTGACAAAGAAAGTTATTTATTTTTTGTTCCAAAGCAATCTTGACTAAATAGTTTAATTAGAACTCTCCTTTTTTACCCTGATTTAAGACAAATCCTAAAATATTTCAAAAACTATGATATTTAGATATATGACATGTTTAACAAAAAAGTAAGGTTTTCGAAAGATAAATTTTTTTGCCTAAAAAAATTAGGGGGGTCCCATTTAAAAAAATTGAAATAAAGCATTTTTAAAACTATCGAGTTGTCCAACTTGTAATGAACGCTCTGTATAAGAGATTTAAAAAACATTATTATAGATCAATATAACGTACCTTAAAGTACTTACAACGTAAATTATATTTGCCTAGGGTTAATCCACAGGTTGCTATGATTTTTTAACAATACCCTTAAAATTACTAAAATTTCGGAAAAAAATTAATTACTTGGCAACGTTGCATTTCACTTCAAAATAAAATTTTAATAGGGTTGCAAAGTCCTTATTCCATTAAATCATATTCTAGAAAATTATACTGGGTGTCCCATTTAAATTTCTTTTTTATTATTCAGTACCACTTTTTAGGACCACCCTGTAGATTAGAAAATATTTTTAGATTATGCATCCTAAAAAACCCTTTAACTTTTGTATTAGACTTTTTTCCGTATCTTTGATAGTTTAGGTGCTATCTAAGACAGACACCTTACTGACACACCCTGTATATGTATGAAGAAGACGAAAAAAAAATAATACAAACTCTCCACTCCCGCCCGCTACATCCTACATCCAGGCGTTTTAAGCAGGGAACTTTCGATGTTATTTAGGAAGCTAAACGACTTACCGGTGAGAAAGTTTAATTTTCAATTATACGAGATGTATAGTTAGAAAAACCTTGTATCTAATTTTAAAAAAATCAAGAAAATTATAATTTAATTTCTTCTTATAAGCATGTAGTACCTCTGATTCATAAACACCAATCGGTATTACGTTATCTCACCTTGCTTTTTTAACTCGTATGTATCTGTATCGAGTATTGACCTTAAAAAAAATCGAAATGCTACTTTTAAATTGTAATTCGATGTCGAAATTAATGAATTGGAAGCTAATACAAAGTTTGTGATTTATTTAGTGGAAATGGTCCGCAATTTGTTTTAAAGCTGTAATTAAAAATAAGCCATTTAACTTCGAAATCAATTCTATTTTGATTTTCACTTATATTTATTTCGTAATAAAAATATTGGTAATGGTTAATAATCTTTATGAAGATTATTAAATTTATTTTTAAGCTTGGCGAAGCATAGCAAGCTTTTATCGATAATAGACAGCTGGGAAGAATAATAATTGTCCCGTTCTTTTCATAAAATTTTATTAGCTTTGCTAGGCTAGAGAAAGTGTTTATTTCGATTGATAACACAGGTCCAGTGATGTATTTAAAGCCTATAGCCTGGGTCGGCAACAGGCGGACCGCGGTCCGTATCGGGACCGCGGTTGGTCTAATCTTGGACCGCCAACTTATCTACCGATGCAATTTAATGATTGCTTATAAGGGCTTAAGCTTAAGGCTTAAGGTCACACGTTCGCTCGTCGCTTTTTCCAGCGACAAATTAGGTAATGTGGTACTATATTAAATTTTCCGGCACTTAATTATTTGTGCTGTGTATCGCCAGATACTAGAATGCGTTGGAGTGCAGGGGTGCGAGCGAGAAGAAGCGGATTGGCCGGTCGCGCCGCCCGTATAGTTTTTTTTCTGGACTGCGATAAAAAAATGTTAACAGTATCCGGACCCCACTTGAAATTACTTGCCGACCCCTAGCCTATAGGCTCGGGTCTAAAAGTCTAATTGCAACCTAATTTTTCGTCTCACGCTTGGACTCTTAAATTCTTGGCTTAGATTACAAAGGTCTTGTAGGAAACGATTAGTTTTTAAACTTTTCCTCCTAAAAGTCCTGTTGTAAACAGGGTGTCCCGAAATTAGGTGACAATATTTTAAGGGGATCAAGTACATCCAAAAATAGGACTAAAATCCTCTATTAATATACCTTCAAAAACGCTTCTGTTGGGGCTAGAGCCCCCCGAATGGAAGCTATGATAAGCGGTTTTTCCACAATATCTCAGAAACTGATTGAAGTATCAAAACAAAATTTGATACATGTTTTACCCATGACAAGACGTAATAAACGGTTTGTTTAGCTTAGGTGTATTTCTTCCAGTGGCGTCCCACTGGGTAGGTAGTGAGTAGAATATTGCCCTAACTTTTTTATTTCTAGGATTTTTTAACGCCAGGTGCAACTTTTAAAAGCACTAAAGTCTTCTATTAAAAAAAGATACTCTTGCTTCATTTCGGTAAGATTCACCATTTTTCAGTAAAATCGATTTAAAAATTTCCTGTTTTTTACAAGCTAAGGTGTTTTTTTGCATATCTCAGCAAACACTTAATATTAAAACATGAAATTTATTAGAAGTTCTACTAGCGACAAGGCATATTTATTAAAGGATGTAACATTAAAATATGTTTCCAGTGGCGTCGCACGGGGTGGATCCTAAAGTAAATATTACAATTTTTTTTTTAATTTGAGGGGCTTTCATACTTTTAATGTAATTTTTTTTAATTTTTAAACTTTTTGTTAATATAACCTTCCATTATTGTAATTTGACAAAATATAAGGTTTTCAACAGATTTTTAGACCTTGTTTTTTAAATATTTATTTGTATAAGAGACTTAAAATAAAACAAAAAAGAACAACAAACTGCAAAATCAAATTTAATTGTAAAACCACACGGAAAACTAATTCTTAAGCAAATGTTCGAAATGATTTCCATTTTGTTGGATGCAAAATCTAGACCTGCGTGTTATGTTTTGTGAGGTACGGAGAATTTCAAAATGGTATAAAAGGAAAGCCCCTCAAATAAAAAAAAATAGTAATATTTACTTTAGGCTCCAATCCGTGCGACACCACTGGAAAAATATTTTAATGTTACATTCTTTAATAAATATGCCTTGTCGCTAGTAGAACTTCTAATAAATTTCATGTTTTAATATCAAGTGTTTGCTGAGATATGCAAAAAAACACCTTAGCTTGTAAAAAACCGAAAATTTTTGAATCGATTTTACTGAAAAATGGTGAATCCTACCGAAATGAAGCAAGAGTATCTTTTTTCAGTAGAAGACTTTAGTGCTTTTAAAAATTGCACCTGGCGTTAAAAAATCCTACAAATAAAAAAGTTAGGGCAATATTCTCCTCACTACCTACCCAGTGGGACGCCACTGGAAGAAATACACCTAAGCTAAACAAACCGTTTATTGCGTCTTGTCATGGGTAAAACATGTATCAAATTTTGTTTTAATACTTCAATCAGTTTCTGAGATATTGTGAAAAAACACCTTAGCCTTTTCAACGGCTTGTAAAAAATCGAAAATTTTTAAATCGATTTTACTGAAAAATGATAAATCCCACAAAAATGAAGCAAGAGTATCTTTTTTTAATAGAAGACTTTAGTGCTTTTAAAAATTGCACCTAGCGTTAAAAAATCCTACAAATAAAAAAGTTAGGGCAATATTCTCCTCACTACCTACCCAGTGGGACGCCACTGGAAGAAATACACCTAAGCTAAACAAACCGTTTATTGCGTCTTGTCATGGGTAAAACATGTATCAAATTTTGTTTTAATACTTCAATCAGTTTCTGAGATATTGTGAAAAAACACCTTAGCCTTTTCAACGGCTTGTAAAAAATCGAAAATTTTTAAATCGATTTTACTGAAAAATGATAAATCCCACAAAAATGAAGCAAGAGTATCTTTTTTTAATAGAAGACTTTAGTGCTTTTAAAAATTGCACCTGGCGTTAAAAAATCCTACAAATAAAAAAGTTAGGGCAATATTCTCCTCACTACCTACCCAGTGGGACGCCACTGGAAGAAATACACCTAAGCTAAACAAACCGTTTATTGCGTCTTGTCATGGGTAAAACATGTATCAAATTTTGTTTTAATACTTCAATCAGTTTCTGAGATATTGTGAAAAAACACCTTAGCCTTTTCAACGGCTTGTAAAAAATCGAAAATTTTTAAATCGATTTTACTGAAAAATGATAAATCCCACAAAAATGAAGCAAGAGTATCTTTTTTTAATAGAAGACTTTAGTGCTTTTAAAAATTGCACCTAGCGTTAAAAAATCCTACAAATAAAAAAGTTAGGGCAATATTCTCCTCACTACCTACCCAGTGGGACGCCACTGGAAGAAATATACCGTACCGTAATAAACAAACCGTTTATTGCGTCTTCTCATGGGTAATACATGTATCAAATTTTGGTTTAATACTTCAATCAGTTTCTGAGATATTGTGAAAAAACCGCTTATCATAGCTTCCATTCGGGGGGCTCTAGCCCCATAACGAAGCGTTTTTGAAGGTATATTAATAGAGGATTTTAGTCCTATTTTTCCCCCTTAAAATATTGTCACCTAATTTCGGGACACCCTGTATAGAGATTAAGGTTTCAGACGCATATCATTTTAGTTATTGATTTATGATGCAATTTTAAAGGAAAGCGAGTAAAAAGAATAATATTTTATTGTATTTTTCTATTATATACTTGTCTGTTCCATTATCCCTTTTTCAGAGCTATTTTAAATCAACAAAAATATAACCCGCAGCAATAAAATATTTTTACAAAAAAGGAGAGAGAAATATTAATTGAAACATTTTTTATGGAAGAAGTGTGATAATTTATAATCTTATTATGCATAAAATTATCTTTCAAACAACCCCAAGCTTATTAAAATTGCAATAAAGATGTGAAAGATACAATAATGACTTATTTACCAGCTTTCCCCACCCTTATTATTAGAGATAGAAAAATATCCTTAGAATCAAACTGCGACATGAATAGATAGACTTTACATTCTTGATATCAAAATAGTACCTTTTGTTCCATCAGTTACGCCCTTTAGCGTCAATCGTACAACTTTAAAAATGACTTTCAGTATTTTCTTTTTGCCGGTTTACCCATAAGAAATATTTTCCCGAAAATGTATGAGCAATAGTTCCGAAATACAATGGCTGGCCAACCTTAGCGGGACGCCCGGTATACCGTGCTCACTCATTATAATAGTATATTACATAACAAGTGATGAAAGTGATACTTTTCAAACGAGGAGATATCTTTGAGTTTTAGAATAAACACTTTCACACGAGTAATGTGCACTATTTTTTCTACGACCACAAAGAATTATTAAAAAAGCCTTTGATGTGTGAAAAAAAATATTTCAACACTAGTGTTGAAAAAAAAATATCAGCACTAGTGTTGAAATTAGCATACTTAGGATTATGTTTTACCTATCTGGTTCCATAGTTTGTCAATAGGCTTTTCCTTTATTTGTAGTTTAACTTTTTCATTTTTTCATATTTTATATATCATAAGAAGAACTAATCCTGGATTGACTTCTAGATTAACCAGAATGAAAAATGTTAAATTTAATCAAGGAAAGAGTTCAATTTAAAATAATTCTATAAATTATTTAATGTTTTTATAAAAAGAAGTCAAATACACCTGATGGGATTTGAACCTGTGACCTTGCGATCTGTAGGCTAGAGCTTTATTCTCTACGCTATGGCTACCAATAAACGTTTGTTGTTTAATATATGACACTCTTCAGCGCGATTTATTTTTTCTGGTAATAGATTTTCTAGTATATTATTAATATGTTTTATAATATCAGATGGCTTATTTTCACACTCTAATTTTGAATCACTCGATAAATATATAATAAATAAGTTAAACACTTTACAATTACTGCTTTTTAAAATTTGTTCTTTTTAATAAATAGGGGTGGTCTGTCAAATTGCCACCATATGCTTTAATTAAATAGCGTGCCATGTATTTCAACACTAGTGTTGAAATATTTTTTTTTCAACACACGTTTGATATATGGCGCTTTCTAGGAAAATTAACTGTGCTTTTTTTCTCAATTTCATAGGGAGTGGTAGGAATATATTTTTTATCACTAAAAGTTGTACCAAGGCAGATGGAACGCGTCAATGATGGCCAGACTAAGTACTTAGTGGAATAAAGAAATCGCACGTTGGCTCTTTTTTTGGAGGGTGTTGATAAAATATGGACTAAAATGTTCCTTAGACTTATCACCCTTACCAACAATTTTAACAAAGATTATTTACTTACCCATTTTTTAATTAAACCAAATTTCTATAGCTTTCAGTCACACCGACAAGCTTAACTAAAAAACAATGCTGTAACAGTTGAAAAATAATTTAAAAGTATCGCTGCTGGCGCCTTTTGAAAATAAGCGTATGATTTTAATAAAACAGTGTGTATTTACATTTTTTGATTACCTACTTGCGTTGTTTAAATAGGTTTTTTGATAAGAATATATTTTATATACAATTGTAAGTATGTTCCAGGTTGACAATAAATTATTGTAATATATGGGTTCATATTTGATTTTTTTATTTAAATATTTTACATTTAGTTGGGGACCGTACACGAACGGTATCGTAGCTGTCAATTCGAACAAATGACATTATTATTGTAATTTATTTAAAAAACGAATACCATTATTTTACCCGTTTTGGGATTGACATCAGTAATACTGATCATGTAGTGGTCCACCATATGCAAATGTTAAATACCTACATAGGACGAACAAAAACATATTTGCAATTGTACAGAGTTATTTAGAAAATACTATCCTTTTTCTTTTTAAATAGAACTTCCTATATAATTTTGAAGAATTATACGTGGTGGGAAACAGAGGAAATCCCAAGTAAGTTGTAGACTTTCACTTGCTTCCCTGTTGACTTTGAAGCGAGGTTGTAGGAAGACTTTTTTAGAGTCTCTGTGTGGTAAGTGCACATGCGTGCGGTTGTTACCGGACATAGCCCCTTCGGTAGATATGCCGAACGTATGCAAATATCCACTAACGACTTCTGCAGAAGTTGCAGAGATGAGGGAGAGGAAGAAAGTATTCAAAATTTTTTGTGTGAATGCCCTGGCCTCGCAAGAAGGTTCACTGCCCTGGGTGAACCATTCTTCAATAGCCTGGAGGAACTAAGCAACTTACAACTTGGACGACTGAGCAGGTTTCTGAACAGTAGTGGCTGGTTTGAATGAGTTGTTAAAATTCTTCTGCGGTGTACGTCGCACTAACCATCATGCAAATGCACAGCACAGAATTATGTGAAAGCTGAAGAAAAGAATGATACAAATCTTAATATTTTACTTCACGTCTAGGTGAATAAACATATCAGCAGAACTATGAATATGAAAATCTAAATCTAAATTCCTGTAAGGCGTCATAATAATTTCTAATAAAAAATTTTAAATCTCCAAGAATAACCGGTCTATTTACTCCTGGGGCAATAATCTGGTACACAGATCGCTCCAAAACCAAAGAGGGTACCGGAGCAGGGGATATACTACGATCGGAGAAAAATGCGTTTTTCTCTCTATCCTATTCCTTAGCAATGTTAAGAACACTATATTAAAGACTTTTTTCTACTCCCACATGGAAATTTTCTGTTTCCTTTACACGTAAGTGTAGGGTATAGTGGGCTATTCCAGTTAACTGTGCGGCAAAATTTCATATCTATCCTAGTTAGGTTATGAAACTGACCAATCACAGTAGTCAATTACAGAGAAGCCAAATTTACATGTTGTAAATTCGTTTTCTGACAGTTAAGAGAAGTTAGGTTAACAATATGCTTCAAAAATATGCAAATCTGTCAGATGAAATTTGTTATTTTTTAATTTAAACAAAACATTTATCCCAGAGTATATGTATACACAATATTTTCCTAAAGGGTACACGAAATGGTGCAAAAATTGAAGGTATAGTAAAAAAATTAATACCAAAATATATTTCTACCAAATTATTTATTTATTTTTTTATTTCATACACTGTTTTACAGTTTCCCAGTTACAAAACAGGTAGAAAACAGAATTTAATTAAGTAAAAATTAAAATAAATTATTTAACAATTAACATAAAGATTAGCAATATTTAAATTTATGAAACTAACAATACGTTAGTAATAATAGGTACCCTACAACAAGAAATAATAATAAAAAAAAAAGTAATTAATTACATACGTAGTATAAGTACTAGTGATGAAAATGTCTTTTGACAGCGCTCAAGCTACAATTAAAGACATCATAGGCATGGACATTGTCATTGTAACATGTACACATCCTATTGATGGGAGAATATTTGAAGACATTGGTTCGTGAAGGTGGTAAGTAGAAGGTATATAAGTTACGGGCATTTAGAGAAGGAATTCTAAAGTTCAGTTTGTGCAGCAGCTCTTCACAAATAATATTGTTATTGAGCAGTTTATGTAAAAATAACTGCGTAGAACATGTGCGTCAATCATATAATCTAACAAACGAGAATCTTTGCAGCAGCTGGTTATGAGGAAAACCTCTGTCGGGATAAACTCCATCAGATCTATACCACAAAGCTTTCAAAAAACGTCTCTGAACGCTCTCAATATTGTCAATGTGGACTTTATAAAACGGAGACCAAATAATTGAAGAGTATTCCAGTTTAGATACAACAAGAGAACGATACAAAGTTACTAACGGATCAAGTGACCTAAAATCTTTAGTAGTTCTAAGGATGAAACCAAGTATTTTATAGGCAGTGGATACGACGTGATCAATATGAGGAAGAAAGGATAGTTCTCTATCGAAAATAACTCCTAGATCCTTAAACACAGTAGGTCTATCCAGAATCTTACCATTTATGTTATAATTGAAATCAAAAGTGGTGTTTTTGTTTGTATATGTCATAACATTACATTTAGCAATATTTAAATTCAATCTGTTTTTAGTGCACCAATCATACAACCAATCCAGATTACGCTGTAGCTTTAAACAGTCCATTAAACTTGATATTAAACAGAAAATTTTTAGATCATCTGCGTATAGCAGACAACAAATAGTAAGGCTATTGACAATATCGTTTATAAATAATGTAAAAAGAAGAGGACCAAGGATGGATCCTTGGGGAACTCCAGATGTTGCGAAATATTCGATAGATTTGACCCCGCCATAAGCTACAAACTGCCTCCTATTTTTTAAATATGAGTCGAAAAATGACAGTAAATTATTAGAAAACCCAAAGGTTTGTAGTTTGCTTAATAATATGGAGTAATCTAGCTGATCGAAAGCCTTGGAAAAGTCAGTATAAACAACATCTGTCTGCATGCGTTGATCAATGCCTTCAGCCAAGTATTGAGTAATACACATTAGATTCGTTGTTGTTGAACGACCTTTTACAAATCCATGTTGTTCAGGAGCAATAGCGTTTTTAACTTTATAAAAAATATTATTATGTAATAACACTATATATATAAGATTTTAGAAAAATTCGATATTATTGATATAGGTCGATAATTTGAGATGTCCAATTTATCACCTTTTTTGTAGACAGGGCATACCTTTGAAAATTTCCATATGCTTGGCATTTGACAGAAACTGAGACATTTATTGAAGATTAAAGACAAAGGACGTGCAAAAACACCCGCACAATCCCTAACAATAAACGCAGGAATATTATTATTGTTATTTTCTGACCGAACTAAAGATTTGCACATAGACTTACTTTCTTATTTTAAAAATATCTTTATTTCCACTCATTTCTAGATAATTACTAGAAGCTTTGCATAAAATGTACTATATACACCTACCAAATGAACGTTTTCTTAATATCCATGGTTATTTTTTTCCATATAAATAACATATATTATTATTTTTGAGGAAGTAGTCCATTCTTAAAGTGGAGTTAATTTATAGGAATAAGTAAAAACATGAAGTCTTTCTCCACTGGTTTATTGAAGTAATAAAAAAATTTTAAATTCTACATGTTTCGGGTGTAGTAACACCCATCATCGGGTGTAGTAACACCCATCATCGGGTGTTACTACACCCGAAACATGTAGAATTTAAAAAATTTTTATTACTTCAATAAACCAGTGGAGAAAGACTTCATGTTTTTACTTATTCCTATATATTATTATAATTATTTGTGCACGGGGATATTTTCCGATATATTTTGAACAGGGATCCAACCCCAATTGATCTTACAACTTCTATTATACGCAACAAACATAGAAAATTAACTAGTAATTCTTCTTTAAATGATGGAACATAAATATAACCCGATAAAACAGACAAAATTATAAAATTTCTAGAAAAATATCCATTTTTTACTAAAATTGTTAAGGTTATGTTATTTCTCCTTACACTATTGCCACTTCTCGTCTTCTCTTTCTACGTTAACAGTGTTGCTAGTTTGTAAATTGGCGATTATTTTGAATAATTTGACCATAGCGAACGGTAAAAATTCATATTAATGCACAAAATCCATTTTTAACTGTTTAAAATGAATTCTACAGCTATTTTGTTGTACTTTCGGAGTTATAATTCTTTACGCAAGCCGAAATAAATCCGACAAACCTATTTTTCTTCTGTGCATTTTAGTAAAACTATTATTAATCAAAATACCTGGTTAAGAAAATAAATTGTTCGTTTTTATGTCAATGGTCAATGGGTTTGCCATCAAAATAAATTTTTGTTTAATTGTTTCTTATTACCGTTCTCGCAAGTTCATGGCCAAGTTATGATGCCGAATTTAAATAATTTTTTAAAATTCTTAGCATGAAGTTCGGAAATTAAGTCGTAAAAAAAATATACTGTTCAACTCGAATGGATTGTCCATATTGCGCTCGGAAGTTTGAGCACTCCGCCTACGGCGTCATACTCAATTTACTTCCTCGTGCGATATAGACATCATATCCACTCTTATTGCACAAACTACTATTGTGGCGTAAAAACATGTCAAAAAAAGTTTATGGACGAAGACTCAGAAACACATGTTTTTTTTGATAGATTTTTTAAATTTTTATTAGTTGACTATTTGTCAGCTATAGGGTGGACGCTACACGCTCCTACATCTAACGCAACTGTTTCCCTACGATCCTATAGCCCCCTCTATAGTTAGATTTAAAAAAAATCGATTTATTCACATCATATAATCTAGTTTATAAGAATAAATTATTTAAATAAGAAACGGTTGCGAAACCTAGAATGCAAAGAGCTTGACATTATGAATTTTAAATTATTGTTGTTAAAAATCTATCGCTGTATAATATTACGAAAAATGCTGGTCAAAACTGTAAATTTTTGGGCGATATGGGACATGCATGTTTTTAAATATTTCCTGATATTTATAAATAATTGTCCCATAAACAATAGTGATTACACTGGTTAACAAGATTTTTGTCCCAAGCGCAAAAATGTCTGATTTCAATATAATTTTGCATGCTGAAATCAATCATGTTTTCCATCACCCTTAGTTTTTATGTTCCAGTATATGTGATTATTTACCTATAAAATGCACGCATAGGTCTGTACTATAAGAGTCATCTAACAAAAAACTTGTGTCAGGCATTGCTATTTTATTATTTGTGTATTGTAACAATAACTTGTTGTGACTAGAAATAACAAAGTGTGCTCTGTGTGTCACGCGGAACATGTCTTGGCTTGTTGAGACCTGCAAGCAGTTCCGAGTCCTACATAACATTTATTGTTGTTTTAGTTATCGGCTAGAGCTCGGTGAATGAACATATACGCAGACTTTTTTAACGTTTTGAAGAATGTGCTGTGGTGCATTTTAAGCGATTGTAGTGTAACTCACCTGTAAAAATGCCAAGAAATTGTGTAAATCTCAAAAACGGTCTTTCACGCCTCTCGTTAATAAATGCTATGAACAGTATTTCAAGTGTAAAGAAGGCGATCAAGACAAAAGCTGGGCTCCCCATATTTGCTGTGTTACGTGTGTCAGACTTCTTACAGCATAGGCAAAAGGTAAACGACATATGCCTTTTGCTATTCCCATGATTTGGAGGGAACCATCAGACCATATTACCGATTGCTATTTTTGTCTTACAAATATCAGTGGTATAACTTCTAAATCCAAACATACTGTTAAATATCCTCATATTCCATCTGCACTGAGACCAGTGCCGCACAGTCCGGAATTACCTGTGCCTGACCCCCCACAAAATATGACACCGAGCGACGATGAAACTGCCGATGACGAAGTAAACAACGAAAGTTTTTCAGCCGAAAATATTGATCTGGATCCAACATTTACACCAGATTCGTCTTCTAAGTCAAGAAGAACTTAACGACCTTGTCCGAAAAAGCAGCATGGTTTTCTTTCAAGGACATTTGCAACGGCGTCTTGGGAAATCGTAAATCCGAAAATTACGTAGAGAATGTTAACAATTTATTGGTCTCATATAAAGCCATGGGTTGCAACATGAGTCTAAAAATACACTTTCTTCATTCACACTTGGACTTTTTTCCGAAAAACCTTGGAGCAGTAAGTGACGAACATGGCGAGCGATTTCACCAGGACATTCTGGACATGGAGAAGAGATACCAAGGCAAATGGAGCCCCGCTATGTTGGCAGACTATTGCTGGACGCTGAAGAGAGATGTTTCTGATGCAAAGTATAGTCGAAAGTCATATATGACCACATTTTCTAAGTAAATATATCACTTTGTACTTTATTTTTTCATAACTTATACCCATATTATAATATATACGTTCACAAAAATTCATTGCTTTGTCGCTTTAAAACCCTGCGTGATGGAAAAATTCTGAAAACATATATGAAATATGTTTAAAAAGTACTACCAAGTACACCCACTTCAGCTCGTGGGACAAAAAAAATCTTAAATTTTGTTGACCAGTGTTATCCGTCCAAAGCCGGAACCATATGTGTTAACAATATTAGCAGTCGAGTTCCGTAAAGTTCCTTTTCTCGTGTATATAAGTGTTTAATAAAAATACAGGGAAACTCGAAAAACAAGCTCCTGTTTAGTCCTGCTTGGATTATTACGCCCTCTTGTGGCAAAATGCGGAACTTAAAAATAATTTCCAGCATTTTCTCTTGGGCACTTTTGTCATAAAAAAATTTACCCAGATGCTGTACGATTACTAGTTTCTGAGATATGGCCGGCGGTCATTCTTAGTTGACCATCCGGTACAGTTGCATTCTGTGCAGATGGTTCTTGGCAGCCATGTATCCTGTCAGAATTTCTGTAACGGTGTAGTATCCACTGCAGTTTTACTTTGTTTACTTTTGCCAGGGCCTCCAGTTCCTCTTGACATTCCCATACCAGTCTTGAAGGTTGCATATTAGCGATCTAATTGACTGTAAGAATATATATGGATCCGCTTATTGAGGTGAGCCCTCATATTGTTTTATACGCACACTGTAATAAGGCTTAGATTTCTACTTGGAACACTGTGGGAGACTTTCCCAGAGAGAAAAACGCATTTAACGGGCATCCTTCCTAGAAGAAAAATCTACAACGTATGAAGATGCGGTAATTAGTTTAACATTTAAAATGTTCCGGTTGTCTGCTTTTTATATAGCTATTTATTTTTAAAGAGAAAAATTATAGTAAAAATTTGAATTGAATCATTTTTAATAGAAGTGTGACAATTTATAATAAAAAAAATAATGCGGGAAGAAACGAGAATACTTTATTCTTAATATACAAAACGGCACTTGAGAAGGAGTATTTTAAAACCTAAGCATTTGCACCAATAACTGCTTTTAGATCTATGCTCCTAAAATACATGATTTTTTAAAAAATCATCAATTTTGGCATGGTGAGCGTTGTTTGCTTTATTTTTAATCATGAAAATCCGAGCCCGAAAAATGCTGGTTAAAGTCATACCTACATACGTCTATGTTAAAATTTTGGACTGACACCAATATTTATATCTTTCACAAATATAAAAAAATATTTAAATAAAGAGCCAGCTAGGAATATCAAACAAAAAGTAAAAAAAAAACAATTTTCGAAATTTGATGGTAGTTAGGTAAATTGAACGGCAGTAGAGTTTTGGACTTGCATTGTCTTTATTTGTTTAGAATCACTACGTTTCAACTGGTAAGTATCTCCAGTCGTCTTCAGGTGAAGGTTGAATGAACGTTGGGCGTGGCCCCGAAAATTGTTCGCGCTTTTCCGCCTACGTTAGGTACAATATCATATTATATTATGTAGTTCCGACTGTCCCTTTCTCCAGAAAAAAAATGTCCTACTTACGCCCATTGAGCCCCCTCCGAGCATATTTCTGGCTACGCCACTGACAGCAGAAGACAAGAACGGGTTTATTATCCATAAGAGATGAACTTTTAATAATAAAAACTGCGATTAGAGCATTAAATTGCAAACAATGGCATTTACAAACTAATTTAAAGCCATCCATAAAGTCTGGTTAGCTGTTTAACAAAGAAAATTTATTTATAACTAATAAAATATGAGCAGAGGTTCCTTTAAACACAGTTTTTCTGACGCATTTAATTTACTAACATGATTTATTGATTTTAAGGCATAGAATTAGTTCTGTTTGCCTTATTATGCATGTTTGCCAAACAGATATTGCTTAATAATGCAAAAAAATATATAAAATGGAAAGGAAAATTCAAAAGTTATGGCACAACGTTTATCCCATGTGTGGGTTACAAATTTGACACTTACTTACCATTGGGATCTCACGCTCGGAAGTTTGGGCACTCCGACTACGGCGTCGTGCTCAATTTACTTCCTCGTGCGATATAGATATCATATCCACTCTTGTTGTACAAACTACTATTGCCTTAATGAAACTACCTTATTTTTTTTTTAAATAGTAACTTAATATAAAGAATAGTACATTGTATACCCAGTAGGAAAACCTGAACATTCCCAGACGATCGTAAAGATTGTATGTCGAGGCGCAAGCCGAGACTGACAATACTGAGTCCGGGAATGTGGCTTTTTCTACGAGGTATACATACTATTTTTCCGTAAATCGAATATTATTAAAAGGACATAACTTATTACAATTATCTTGTAAATTTGAAAATAAATTTTATTAACTTTGTTCACAAATAAAGGATGCCATTAAATATTTGTGTTGTAACTATGGAAACACAGTATATTGAATTGTCAAGCTTAACACATTTTAGTTTTTAAGTAGCAGTACAGAAATAACATTTCCTTACGGAAAATATTTTTTTCCGAAAATCTATCGGAAATATTGACATTTTTGATGACATTTCTGAAAGAAAAAGTCAATATTTCCTTACACTTAGTCGTTGCTAGGCAACGGGAAATAACTGTTAGGAAATATTTATTATTGTACTGTAAGGAAATATTATTTCTGTACGGCAACTTGTAAACTAAAATGTGTTAAGCTTGACAATTCAATAATACTGTGTTTCCATAGTTACAATACAATAACATCCTTTAGGTATTTGTGAACAAAATTAATAATATTTATTTCAAAATTTTATTGATTGTAATAAGTTATGTCCTTTTATTAATTTTCGATTTACGGAAAAATAGTATGTATACCTCGTAGAAAAAGCCACATTCCCGGACTTCGTATTGTGAGTCTCGGCTTGCGCCTTGACATACAATCTTTACGGTCGTCCGGAAATGTTCAGCTTTTGCTACTAGGTATACAATGTACTATTATAGTAAATCTTGAATTGATAGATTTTTTCTCTGTGTACAAATTTAGCGAATATTATGCAAGCTTTCTCTTAAAAGCATGCCCTCGATTGGCATTAAAAAACCACTTGATGTCACAAAAATGACAAATTTTTCGCCATTTAATTCACATCCTATGTCTCAGATACCCTTGTGTTTACTGTAGTTAACCTTCCTATCAAAATTTAATCCATAATATATTATTATAGCCTAATTTTTGTTTTAAAAAGTGCATCAAACTAATAACTCACACATTAATTAATCTAGTTTAACCCAATAAAAATTTCGAAATACTAATCACAGAACTTGACCTCTAAAATTTTGATTTAAATTAGTATCATTCTGAAATTTGGAAATATTTTCATCGGAAGGTTAAGATTAACACATGTAATCCACGAGCAATAATGTATTTTAAATTAGTGTGGGAATGTAATTTCGTTTAATTTTCTTTAATTCCTCTTACGTACCATACAGTAAACGCCCTGTGTGTTGTTACTTGTTACACCAACTCCGTGATCCTAGTTCCTTGCACTAGTTTTGGTTGCCCGAATATTCGTTGCCTCTTCCGATCTAGTGACTCGCAATGGCAAAGTATGTGCTGTACAGTTTCTCTATCTTGTCCGCATAATCTGCAGTCAAAGTCCATTGTACAGTTGCATTCTGTGCAGATGGTTTTTGATATCCATGTGTCCCGCCAGAATTCCTGTAATGGTTATCAGCTGAGTCCTGTTTATTTGAAGCAACTGTTTCCTAAGTCTTGGGTCTGGATCCCCAATGATGCTTTTCCTGTCGTGTAATCCCTGTCTGTTGTTCCAGTGGATTTTGTGTTCACTCCTGAGCCATCGTTTTATTGCATCTCGTACTGTGCACCTTGGTACTCTGAGTGCCGGTTCTGGACCAATGAATGTATTTTCTGAGCCTTTAGTTCCAAGTTTATCGGCTTTTTCATTTCCTGTAATACCTTCGTGTGCTGGTACCTACTGCAGTATTACTTTGTTTACCTTTTCCAGGGCCTCCAGTTCCTTTTGACATTCCCATACCAGTCTTGAGGTTACCTTGTTCGGGTATAACTTCGGTATAACTTTTTTTATTTATAAACTATTTTAAGAGTTGTTAAGTTCTTTATTTCATCCTGTCCAGTAAATTTACTTACCCTGAACTCATTTGCGTGCTATGACGGACTGGAGAATCTTATACTGAGTATACCCAAATATGATATGCTAATTATTTTGGGAGACTTCAATGCCAAAGTCGGCAAAGAAGAAGCCTATTAAACAACTATAGGCAAACATAGCCTGCATGACACTAGCAACGACAATGGAACCAGGCTTGTCGACCTAGCTACGTCTCATAACCTTCTAATAAAATCAACCATGTTCGAACATAGAAACATCCACAAAGAGACCTGGATTTCAAACGACGGACCACGTTATAATAGATAGAAGGCATGGTAGTAACTGCTTGGACGTCAGAAGCCTAAGAGGAGCAGACGCAGATACGGACCACTTCCTAGTAAGGACAAAGATTAGAATAAGAATATCCACGTGCCCAACGCCTAAGAAGGAAATCGGAACAATTTGGGATACGGAACAGCTAAAAACAGAAGAGACACGAGAAAGATACCAAACAGAATAAATGAGCAAATAAAGGAGCCTCAAGACGAAAACAACATAGAGGAACTACGGGCTAACATCGAAGAAACAATATCCACCGTATCAAAACAGGTACTTGGCAAAAGGAAGAAACAGCGAAGGAAATGGTTTGACGATGACTGCAATAGGACACTTAAAGCACAGAGGCCCTACCGGACAAATGGAAGGAAGGAGTAATTGTCCCTATCCACAAAAAAGGAGACAAAAAGAAATGCACAAACTACTGTGGAATAACTCTTCTGAATACATGCTATAAGATACTCTCCAATATCCTGCTGGAAAGAATGAAACCGTATACCGAAGAGATTGTGGTTTTAGATCAAGTAGGTCCACCATAGACCAGATTTTCACCATTAGACAAATAATGGAGAAATGCTGGGAATTCGACAGAGAACTACACCAAATATTTATTGACTTCAAGCAGGCATTCGACAGAATATGCAGGTCAAAGTTGTGGCAAGCAATGCAAGAACTTGGATTCCCAAAAAAACTTATATCGATGATAAAAGTATGCATGGAAGGCACGCGATGTAAAGTAAGAGTGGGGCAGAACCTCTCCTACCCCTTCAATATCAATAATGGTCTCAAGCAAGGCGACGCCCTCTCACCACAACTCTTCAACATAGCATTGGAGTACGTAATCAGAAACTCTAAAATCGAGAAGCCAACTGCTATCTCCCATCAAGAGGGGCCTAACCTGCTCCTAGCGTTTGCAGACGATGTTGATGTGATTGGCAATAGCAGGATCAACCTCAAAGATTCCTTCATAAAGTTCGAAAAGGAGGCAGAAAGGATAGGCCTCAAAATAAACAAAGACAAGACCAAGTATATGTACCTCAGCAGAAATAATCGGAACCGAGATAGAGTAGGACAAAACTTTTCTATCGGAGACTACAACCTTGAGCGGACAAGACAATTTAAATATCTCGGTACAAGTATTAGCGACAACAACGACATCACAGAAGAGATAAATAACAGGATACAGGCTGCTAACAGATGCCTTTTCGCCCTTCAAAACCTAATAAAATCTAGATTACTTACAAGGAAAACTAAGCTGAACATATACAAAACAATTATAAGGCCTGTCTTAATGTATGGATGTGAGACCTGGACACTAACGGTTGCGAGCGAGGAAAGGCTTAAAGTCTTTGAAAGGAAGGTACTGAGGAAAATATTCGGCCCAACCAGAGACGAAAACACAGGGCAATATAGAATAAAAACCAACCAAGAACTCAAAGAACTCCACACTGATACCAACATAATAAACTAAATTAAAGCCAGGAGACTACAGTGGGCAGGACACGTTAAAAGAATGCCGGAGGATAGAATGGTGAAACTAGTGTGGGAGGAGGTCCCGGGGGGAAAACGTCCATTAGGTCGACCCCGCCTCAGATGGAGAGATAATGTTGCAAAGGACCTAAAAGCCATGAACATCGAAGATGGACCCGATCGGATGCTGAATAGAGAAGAGTGGAGACGTGTGATTGAGTCGGCAAAAACCCACCCAGGGTTGTGAAGCCACATGATGATGATGATGATGAACTCATTTGCGGCCGCTAAATGGAACATTACAGTATCAGATACTGTAATGGGTTGCCCCTAGCAACAATGGTATGATTTTAGAAACAATGACTGGTTACTTTCGATCTTTGACAAGTTGTCACTTAAAAGGTAATATGACCTATTTGTTTATTCTTTTTAAAAAGGATTATAAAGACAGGATGAGATAAAATATCATACATATGTCCGTTAGGTGTTATTACAGCACTCGTTTATATTCTAGACTCGGCTCCTATGTCGCCTCGTCCGTAAACCAACTCGTACTGTAATAAGTCACCTACCGGTCTTGTAACATAAAATACTAATATTTTATTACTTTTATTCTTTTTCTGGCACGTGGATTTCACAAAGTTGGGTTTACATTTTTACTTATTCATATCAGGTATTTTCAATAATTTTAATTACATTGAATAATAAATTCTAATAATACATTTAAAGGTTACTGGGGTAACGAAGTCCACGGAGTATGTAAAGATCCAGAAAATTTATTACAATGTGTCTTACAGAGTTATCAAGTATTATAATTTTCCTTTGTATTGTATTCAATATATAGATCGAAGCGGTTCCCGGTGGGACACCCTGTATATGAGATAACAGAATTCACTAATAATACACCTACTAGATATTGCAAAAAAATTCTGATTGCAAAAAAAAAAGAACTTTAATCGCGAAAACAAACCCATCTACGGTAAATAAAGTTGTTAGCAATTAGGAACCCAATAACCGTCAGAAATCGTGATGATTTGTCTTGTCTGTTTTGCAAATAAAACTGTAATTTCTTGTAATTTTTTCCATCCGTTCTAAAAAAACAAATTGGGTAACGAGCAAACTGTCTAGGTTAATATTATAATGTTAAGTACGCCTGAAAAATTGCAAGTGTTTTGATTAATCTGAAGTTCTTGAGAGAGCTCCTCCTCGATGAAATTACACATTATATTTTGTTGTTATTAAACTAATGAACAAAAAAATAAATATATCGCTGCCAAATTAAAATCTCTCCTAAATAAAAATGAAATTTCATGTACAGGGTGAGTCAATGATAGAGTAAAGCTTATTTTCTCCATTATCTTAAGAATTAATTAATGTAACATTGGAATGGTTCATAGAGAAAAATGGTTTTCACCTCTCTATCTTAGTTTTTTATTCTGTATCTAAATGTTACAACTTCTATTTAACATGTTAAACCGTTTTTTTGGTTTAACATGATAAAGCGGAAGTTGGTTTCTTTGGATAGAGAATAACAACTTAATATAGAGAGGATGAAAACCATTTTTCTCTAAGATGAACCAATGTTACAGTCTGTCAAAGTCTAAAAGTGCCATATTTTAAACGTCAATATCTCAGAAACTATTAAATTGAGACATATGACATTTACAAAATAAGCGTAGAATTTTGTGGGGAATCAGAAAATAATACAATATATAGGGTGTTCCATTTAAAAAAACCCAAGTTATATTCGACACGTTTTTTTTGGCAACCCCGTACATTTCAGCATATTTTTAAAATGTGCACGTCAATGGTCTCTACAACTTTTATATTTCGAATTTTTATCTAACTCTTAAGATAAAGGAAAAAATGAACTTTACTCGAACGTTGACTCACCTTGTACGGCGTGTTTTATTTTTTGATAAAAGAGTAAGCGACAGTGGCGCTACCAGAAAATATGTTCAGGGGGGGGGGGGGAGGGGAGGGGCTTAGTGAATCTAACTAGAATATTTTTTTTAGGGCTGGGGCACTGTGTGAAGACGGCGGAAAAGCGCCGCAGTCGAAAAATGTTCAGGGCCACGCCCAAAGTTCGTTTAAAATTCATCTAACTACTACCAAATTTTGAAAATTAAATTATTACCTCTCCCCCTCTGCATGGTTGGATTAAATTTGTTTTTCTAAATGTTTTTTTTTTAATTTTTTTTGATATACCTAGCTGGCTCTTTATTTAAAAAACATTTTTTGTATTTTAAAAAAAAATGAATATTGGTGTCAATCCAAAACTTTTACCTAAGACCTATGTATGACTCTAACCAGCGTTTTTTTAGGAATCATGTATTTTAGGAGCGTAGATCTAAGAGCAGTTTTTGGTACAAATGCTTAGGTTTTGAAATACTCCTTCCTAAGTGCCGTTTTGTATATTCATAATAAAGCATTCTCGTTTCTTCCCGCACTATTTTTTTATTATAAATTATAAAATAGTAGAATTTAGTGTCCGTTAAAATATATAAACAAAAGAAGCTTAGCGGCAAGCGGACAGAGTAGTGCGTCTATCTTTTGTATTAAAGTACACAGGGACTCCAAAGGTAATGGAATCCCTGGGGCACAGGTAGACAATGACAGGCTGTTTCGTTCTTGTTAGAACTCATCAGAAAGTCATAACCCGTAAGCGACCCCCAGTACAGCGAGCCTGTTCTTTCAAGGCGTTTTTAAGAAAAAAAAACGCGATGAAAACCCAGTAACGCCATCATAAGCATTGAGTTGATTCCTTATGATGGCGTTACTGGGTTTATTTATCGCGTTTGTTTCAATTACAATTTTAATTTTTCTCTTTAAAAATAAATTCCTAATTATTTTTGTTGTAAACAAATTTCATTGCATTGGGTTATATTTTTGTTGATTTAAAAAAGTTCTAAGAAGGGAATACGGAACACACAAATCTATGATATATATGCTTTAAAATATTATTCTTTTTACTCGTTTTCCTTTAAAATTACATCATATATTAATAACTAAAACGATATGCATTTAATCTCTATAAAAAACCGGACTTTTCGACAGAAAAGTTAAAAAACTAAACCTTTCCTACAAGACCTTTTTAATCTAAGCCAAGAATAAATTATTTAAAGATTTAAATTAAGAGTCCAAGCATGAGATGAAAAATTAGGTTTCAATTAGACTTTTAGACCCGAGCTCCTAGGCTCGGATGGGGGGGGGGGGGGGAAGGGGCTACAGCCCGGCAGCCCCCCCCCCCCCCCCCCTAAATACGCCACTGGAAAGGTGTAGTACACTTCCATAATAAAATGACTGTCAACAGTTTTAAAACATAGTGTAAATTACTTTGGACTTACTGAAAGTCAATGTAACAAAAATATTTATAATAAATGTTGATGCAACCAAAAGTTCCAAAAAGTCCAGACGTGTCTAATTTAATTTATCCATTTTTTTTTTGCTTTTCAGCCTTATTAATTTAAAGTAATCTAGTTATAGTTACTAAATAAGTGCAAACATCTCAAAAGATGATACAATATAATGGACCAAATATTGGCATAAATAATTAGCAAGTGAATCTTTAATTAAATTACCAGACATAAAATGTATGGTAAATTCCTAAAGACCATGTTAACTATTTTCTAAACATTTTAGGCGTATGTGGTTTTTTATGATAATCTGGAGTAATTGTGTAAATTATTTGTTTGTTTTTTTTATCATAAAAGTGTTAATATGGGAAATGGTTTGAAAAATGCCTTAGAAAATATACTTTTTTTGTAGTGATTTGTAATGTAAAAAATAGTAAAATAGTAATTTGTACAACAAGATATCATGTCAATATCGCACGAGGAAGTAAATTAGCGCAATATGGACAATCCATTCGAGTTGTACAGTATATTTTTTCTACGACTCAACTTCCGAACTTGATACTAAAAATTACAAATCATTTTTTAAATGGGCATCCTAACTTGTCTTTTTAGTTGGCCGTGAACTTGTAAGAAAGATAATAAAAAACAATTGAACAAATATTCATATGGTTGGCAAATTCATGGACCAAATTACACTTTAACATATTTATCAATTTGGATCATTTCTTATATTTACACAAAATTACTTTGAATATATCTATATTTTCTCAATCAGCCTTTTGCAGAATAACAGACAAAGGGCGATATATTTATTAATAAAAATGAACAATTTATTTTTCTCAACCATAGCCATTTTTATTAATTGGTCTCCTGAAATGCACAGAAGAAAACGGGTTTGTTCGGTTTTTTTTTGCTTGCGTAAGAATTATATTTCCGAAAATACAACAAAATAGCTGTAGAGTTCACTTTAGGTTAAACATTGTTCATCATTATGAAATTTTAATGTTCGCTATGGTAAAGTTTTTAAGATAATAAAAAATTGTGTATGCCTAAAATCTGGGATAAATGTTTTAATTTAAATTAAAAAAGAACAATTTTTGTCTGACAGATTTGCCTATTTTTGAAGTATATTCTTAACATCACTTCTGTCAAGCGTCAGAAAACGAATAGTGGAATTTATATCATGTAAACTTGGTTTCTTTGTAGTTGACCACTGTGATTGGTCAGTTTCATATCCTAACCAGGATGGATATGAAATCATATCAGTTCAGTTAACTGCAATAGTCCACTTTTCCAATCACTTTAGTGTAAAGGAAACAGCACATTTCCAAGTGGGAGTAAAAAAAAGTTATTGCCATTTCATCCCTTTTTTAAATTATGTTTTTTTTCTCCTTCAACAGTAGACACACTAGATTTTTACAGAATCCGGCTGCAAGATGTAAAAATTATAGTACCAAGAAACGTGAGAGTTTTGAACTCGCATTGTCTTTATTTATTGAATTGTGTAGTTTAGAATCACATATGTACAAAATTATAATCAAGAAACGGATTAGCCTTCCATATACAGGGTGATTCCTAAGTTGATACTTCTTTTTTAGCTGTGTATAGAAGGCATTAAAATAAACATTTTCAAATACCTTCTTTTAAAAAACTTAAAAATCTGTGCGGGCCTGGTCATCAAAACTTACCTGCTATACTTTATGTTGTTTGTCTTATCGCTTATTAGTCATGCAAGTGGTCAGTTATTTGGCAATCCGCTGTGGTGTGTTTTTCTGAAGCAAGTTAAGTTTAAATTGGTGACACGTGAAAATGGTAAAATTGGGAACAATAAATTAGTAAATATGGTGCCAATTTACGGTGAGTGTCGTCAAAGTGCGACTGCTGCTTCGAGATTATACGCAGAACGCTTTTCCTTGCGTTCTTATCCTACACCCAGAAGTTTTCTTAACGTTATTTAACGGGCAACTTAGGCAGGACCGTATTTGATCCATACTGTAATAAATGAATGTGTGTACCTTATTTTTGAGTTTTGTGAAAAAAGGTATTTGAAAATGTTGTTTATTTTAATGCCTTCTATACACAGCTAAAAAAGAAGTATAAACTTAGGAATCACCCTGTATAATACCGCCCACTTAATCAAGGATTGTTCGATGAAGTCAAATTATATATTAACTTTTAAAATAGAAAAGACAAAAGACAAAGTGTAAAAGATATTGAAAATGTCCTCCGCCAACTGTTCTGCAGTAGATCAATTGATTCAAAAATTCCGGTTGTACCCGTTGTACTAACTGTGGAGAAATTTCCCATATTGCTCGTCGATTGGACTCCTTAAACATATCTATGGAGTTGGGTTCAGATTGATAAACTAAATTGTTGACGTAGCCCTACAAAAAAAGTCCAGTTAGTTAAGATTGGGCGATCTGGGTGGCCATTCTATTGACCTCCGTCTACCTATCCACCGTCCCGAAAAAATGGTATGTCTTATTGGTGTATTAATTCGGTGTGAGCTTCCACGTCCCCCTATGGATCTGGGAATTTCTTGCAGATGTCAAAATTTTGAGTTTTATTAAAAATTATTGATTGTGAGTTACATAATAAACTCACAACGTACTCGTAACTATTTCATACAACCCTATTGGATATACAAAAAAAGTAATATTTTATTTTCTCTTAATAGCTATTGTTTTTTACGCCATCCATGCCGAAAAGAAAAAAATATTTTAATTTAAATGCAGCTTATTTTGTAATTTAAACAAATTAAAATTCTGGTTAATCTCTTTTATTGTTTGTCATAAACAATCATTTATTTTCCTTTATTTAAAGCTATTTCTTAATCGATAAAATAGCGAGACCAACTGTAGTCAAATAATTGTTAAATAACAGACTAAGCCGATAGGTATAACAATAACAATTAATTAAATTATTAAGTTGTTTAATAACCGACCACAACCTAGTTAGACTGTGAATAAAAGAAAAGCACGGCAAAATAAGCAGAAATAATTTAAATCTTTAGTGGTAGCACTTGCATAGAAAATGGCATTAATTAAATGATATCTATAGGCAAGTTTCTATACTCTCATTCATCTACTTCTATTTCGTAATACATATACAGGGTCCTGCACATCACCTTCCTTCTTCTATAGCTCACTTATTAATTAAGTTAGGATTTTAATATTTTGTAGACTTTACCTATATCCTAGGGCGCATAAGGATTATTTTTTTTAGATTACATGCTCCATATATTCTTACTTATTTGGATGCCTCTTATAGCCTACATACACCCAAAATTTTAATGAAATCGGTTCAGTAGTATCAGTTTTGCACCACTGGTTTTAAAAATTAGTAAAAAATAAAAATAATGCCTCGTTATTAAAATTCTACAAAGGTACTTAATAAATAAGGTCGAATAGTCTCGTTAACCACAACAACTTCACCCCCTTTTACCTTCTGCCCCCCGGGGTCATCCCCTTAAAAATTTTAAATGACAAGGGGTATCAAGTAATAGCTTGTTTGAACGGTCTTTCAATGTGCTTTATTTTGACGTTTGATTTTTTTAAATTGGTCGATTCGTTTTTGAGAAAATTAGAAAAATCTTTATTTATCTTAATTTGTTCAGATAGAAAAAAAAACACACGAAAATATCACTTTTTATTTCAATAAGTGTTCAAAAACCAACATAAACACCAATTCGAAAGATTATACATGGCAGCAACCAAATAACAACCAGAATTTTTTTCCGCCATCTTATTATCAACACAGATAACATGATCGAACTGTATTTATTCTTATACCTGTTTAGTTTTTAATAGTTGCTAAGAAAAAGAAAGAATTTAATTTGCTGTCAGTTACCTTTGTGACAATCTCGGGATAGTGAAAATTAATTTATTGGTTCACATTTTACTTCAAAAATGGTTTCCACACTAGCTGAAAGAGTGGAAATGATTCTAATTTATGGTGCCCAAAATCAATGTGCTCAGTAAACTGCCGTCACATTTAAAGCCAGATATCCGGAAAAGATAACTTCGCATAGGTATGTTTTGGACCTTGTTACTAAATTTACTCAAACTGGATCTGTTGCAAATAAAAAACGTAATCATCGTAGATTTTTGAATGAAGCCGCTCAAGTTGAAGTTTTGGGTCCTTTTGGCATAAATCCTAATACTTCATTACGCAAAATTGTTGATGCGACTGGTATTTCAATAGGCTCTGTACACACAGTTACTAAATTACATAAATTTCATCCATTCAAAATGAAAATATTGCAAGAGTTAACCGAAGATGATTTCGATAGACGAGTTGAGTTTTGTGAACAAATGACTGCAGCGATTAATGATAATACTATTCATGTAAAGAATATCTGCTTCATTGATGAATGCACATTTTATCTAAATGGATTTGTTAATAAGCATAACTGCAGGTATTGGAGCAATAAAAATCCTCATGCTTTTGTAGAAGAGCATACTCAGTACCCCCAAAAACTTAATGTATGGGCAGGCATTTTAGGAAACAAAGTGATTGGGCCATTGTTAATTAATGGGAATTTAAATGGAGGAATTTATTTAGATATGTTGAAAAATACCATCAATCCGCTTATCACTGAAACCATTGAAAACCAAATCGAAGACGATGGAAACCCTATACTTGATGAGGCTGAAATATATTTCCAGCAAGACAAAGGTCCTCCTCACTATGTATTTTCAGCAAGACGGCGCTCCTCCTCACTATGTTCTTCCGGTTCGGCAATGGCTAGACGACGAGCTTCCAGATAAATGTATAGGGCGAAGAGGGCATATACAATGGCCTGCTAGATCTCCTCACTTGTCGCCATTAGACTTTTTTCTATGGGGCCATTTAAAATCTATTGTGTTCACTCCCCAACCTGAAACTTTGGATGAACTTCGTCAACGCATCATCGAATGCTACCATGATCTCCCACAACATGTTTTTGAAAATGTTCGTCAGTAATTTGAACATCGCCTATATCATTGTTTGGCCAATAACGGGCTACATTTTGAACACTTATTGAAATAAAAAGTGATATTTTCGTGTGTTTTTTTTTCTATCTGAACAAATTAAGATAAATAAAGATTTTTCTAATTTTCTCGAAAACGAATCGACCGATTTAAAAAAATCAAACGATAAAATAAAACACTTTGAAAGACCTTTCAAACAAGCTATTACTTGATACCCCTTGTCATTTAAAATTTTTAAGGGGATGACCCCGGGGGGCAGAGGGTAAAAGGGGGTGAAGTAGTTTTTGGTTAAAAAGTTGTCCCCTTTGGCACATCTTTTGACGTGTCTCGGCGTTATTTCTTTTAATCAGTGATTTTCGATAAATTCGTGGTGGGAAGTTTTCAAATGAGCACCCTGTATATTTTAACGAAAAGTTAAGTTTATTGTCCGTACTGTAAAAAAAAGGGAAATGAATTTATTGGCTACGCGGACAGTGTGTGTGACTTGCATTAATGTACGCAGGCCTTCAAACAAAATGGACTCCCTGTGGCCAGGTTAGACAATGACGACCGTTTCGTCCTTTTTGGACTCATCGGATTGCCATAAACCAGTTGCAACTCCCTTGACCGCAGAAACGCAATTTTAATATCTGACGTAAGACACGATAGGTATTAAAATTGAATGACTTAACTATAGGAAAATTTGCCCAGGAACGCATTTTATAATTTTTTGTTTATTAAACAAACTTCCCAGAAACATTTAAAACGTTTTAAGATCAAAAAAAATTGCAGGAATTTTAGATAAATGCATTTTAATAGACGGCAAATTAGATGACTTAAATTTATTTTTAATTACTGCAAATTATATCACATCAAATTTTGCGGTTTTTAAATTGTTATAGTAAAAAATAATCATAGTCTTTGATTGCCTTAAGACAATGGGATCATTAGTCATATTTTTTTTTTTGATTTGATCATCGGAAAAGTTTGTATTTCTGATTTGCATAATTGCTGTTTAAAGTTTTGGATTGATACGGAAGTGTATTGTTTTATCCTTGCTCGTCTGCACTGTTTGTCACACGGTTTCCCTTAAATACAGGGTGTCCCGAAATTAGGTGACAATATTTTAAGGGGATAAAGTACATCCAAAAATAGGACTAACATCCTCTATTAATATACCTTCTAAAACGCTTCGTTATGGGGCTAGAGCCCCCTGAATGAAAGCCATGATAAGCGGTTTTTTCACAATATCTCAGAAACTGATTGAAGTATCAAAACAAAATTTGATACATGTTTTACCCATGACAAGACGCAATAAACGGTTTGTTTAGCTTAGGTGTATTTCTTCCAGTGGCGTCCAACTGGGTAGGTAGTAAGGAGAATATTGCCCTAACTTTTTTATTTGTAGGATTTTTTAACGCCAGGTGCAATTTTTAAAAGCACTAAAGTATTCTATTGAAAAAAGGTACTCTCGCTTCATTTCGGTAGGATTCGTCATTTTTCAGTAAAATCATTTTAAAATTTTCGGTTTTTTACAAGCCGTTGAAAAGGCTAAGGTGTTTTTTTGCATATCTCAGCAAACACTTAATATTAAAACATGAAATTTATTGGAAGCTCTACTAGCGACAATATTTATTAAAGGATGTAACATTAAAATATTTTTCCAGTTTCGTCGAACGGGGTGGACCCTAAAGTAAATGTGACTATTATTTTTTTAATTTGAGGGGCTTTCATGCTTTTAATATAATTTTTTTAAATTTTTGTTAATAAAACCTATTATTGTAATTTGACAGAATATAACGTTTTTAACAGATTTTTAGACCTTGTTTTTTTTTTAAATATTTATTTTTATAAGACAGACAAAAAAAGTTAAAAAAAATTACATTAAAAGTATGAAAGCAACTCAAATTAAAAAAAAATAGTAACATTTACTTTAGGGTGCGCCCCGTGCGACGCCACTGGAAAAATATTTTAATGTTACATCCTTTAATAAATATGCCTTATCGCTAGTAGAGCTTCTAATAAATTTCATGTTTTAATATTAAGTGTTTGCTGAGATATGCAAAAAAACACCTTAGCCTCTTCAACGGCTTGTAAAAAACCGAACATTTTAAAATCGATTTTACTGAAAAATGACGAATCCTACCGAAATGAAGCAAGAGTACCTTTTTTCAATAGAAATCTTCGGTGCTTTTAAAAATTGCACCTGGCGTTAAAAAATCCTACAAGTAAAAAAGTTATGGCAATATTCTCCTTACTACCTACCCAGTGGGACGCCACTGGAAGAAATACACCTAAGCTAAACAAACCGTTTATTGCGTCTTGTCATGGGTAAAACATGTATCAAACTTTGTTTTGATACTTCAATCAGTTTCTGAGATATTGTGAAAAAACCGCTTATCACAGCTTCCATTCGGGGGCTCTAGCCCCATAACAAAGCGTTTTTCAAGGTATAATAATACAGGATTTTAGTCTTATTTTTAAATATACTTTATCCCCTTAAAATATTGTCACCTAATTTCGGGACATCCTGTATAAAAAAAAGGTAAAAATTTAGATTAATGCATCATGGCATCTTTTAACGTACATTTGTACAGGGTGAATTCTGAGTTAATACTTCTGTTTTAGCTGTGTATAGAAGGCATTAAAATAAACAACATTTTCAAATACCTATATTTTGAAAAAACACTCAAAAATAAGGTACTTACCTACTTACATTAATTTATTACACTGTGGATCAAATACGGTTCTGCCTAACTTGCCCGTTGAATTAATGTTATTCAACTTCTGGGTGTAGGATGAGCCCGCAAGGGAAAGCGTTCTGCGTATAATCTCAAAGCAGCAGCCCCACTTTGACGATACTCATCGTAAATTAGCACCATATTTACTAGTTCATTGCTTTCAAATTTTATCATTTTTACGTGTCACCAATTTAAAATTAACTTGCTTTAGAAAAACACACCGCAGTGTATTGTCAAATAACTCACCACCGACCCGTAAATTGCATGACTAATCAGAGATAAGACAAACAACATAAAGTACAGCAAGCTATGTTTTGATGACCAGGCCCGTACTTAGATTTTTTACTTTTGTATCTCGTATAATCTTAAGTTTTTTGAAAAAGGGCATTTGAAAAGGTTGTTTATTTTAAAGCCTTCTATACACAGCTAAAAAAGATCAAGCACTAGTGCTGTAATAGATGCCCTTACAAAACGATTTACAGAACTGTAAAATTCATATTACTAAATGAGAGTAGATAAAATACCTTAAGATGCGGGACAACGTCCTAACAACCCGGATTTTATTCCCCAAACTTATGTAAATAAAGGTCGCTACGTTGTGTGGCAACGTTAAGTCGACTGCACCGACGTTGACCCAACGTAAAATGCTACTTGGGTAATTTCACCCTTTGCCTCCTATATCTACGCCCTTGTCTGTAATAAATTAAAAATAACCATTCTTGTATTACTTATAGCCTTATTTAGGCATCACAACGTTGACGAAATTGAATATTTTGGTAACACATGTAAGTGTATTGACCTTAGGCATTGAAAAG
This sequence comes from Polydrusus cervinus, assembly GCA_935413205.1. Taxonomy (NCBI): domain Eukaryota; kingdom Metazoa; phylum Arthropoda; class Insecta; order Coleoptera; family Curculionidae; genus Polydrusus; species Polydrusus cervinus. The sequence continues at coordinate 18,308,400 of OW284519.1, read as the reverse complement.
AGATTGGTTATACCGACACTTCAAACTTTTATTTATTGAAATAATAATAATAGTAAAATTCGCTTCTTTTGATATTTTGATATGCGGGTTGCATAAAAAAATAAATCCATTAAAAAATTATTAAAATTTACGTTGACCCACATATCAATACGAAGAGATAACTTGGCATGGGTCATTCTTAACTTCTATGCCATGTTTGATTTTAAATTTTAATTTTAAAATAAACTTTTTTTTTTTAAGTGGATTCGAATAATATTTCTAAATTCTTCTCTAAATTTATCAGTTCCATGCGAAATTACATCTAAATGTATTGAAAACATTGCGTTCACGAGAAGTGATTCCTGTCCATGTTTATTAATGGCTTTTTTAAAACTTTTTGTATTTGGACTCTACAATTATTGGAGAATGTCAGAGAGTTTTGGAACGGTTCATCTTAGAGAAAGATGGTTTTCACCTCCCCATCTTAATTTTTATTCTCTATCTAAAAGTTACATCTTCCGGTTTAACATGGTAAACCGTTAAAATAGGTTTTTTAGTTTAATATGGTGAATCGGAAGTTGGTTGGTACCGGGTGATTCATTAAGGGTGACGAGCGGCCATATCTCGGAAACTACTGGGCATAGAAATTCAGAAAAAAAATTATAACTAAAGTGGCCATGAGAAAATATTGGAAATAATTTTTAAGTTTCGCATTTTGCCGCAAGAGGGCGTAATTGAAAAGTAAATTTTAAAATTTTACATATCTCCGAAAATTCCACATTAAGGTATATCTTTGGTAACACCATTAAAAAGTTTGTACAATTATGCATCATTTTGGTCTTATGCTCATTGGCGTACTGACTTTAATAAGAGGGGGGGAAGCTGTTGAAAGTGTAATCATTTAAATCGCTGTAACTTATAAACGACTTATCCGATTTTAGCAAACTAAAGACTGTTTGGAAGAGAAATGTATGCACTTTCACCAATCGTATTTAGTTGTCCATAACAGTTCTCAAAAAAATTGCCTTTATACATACAACCAAAATCAAAAAGGTCCATTGCTCCAAACCGACTTACCCCATTAACTTAACCATAGGGGACGCATAAATTTAATCTTTTGTAGGAATGACCCCCCATTCAAATACAATATACAGAAAATAGGGTATAATTACCAACCATTATTGTAATGTTGATATTCGTAGGTACTAATTAAAACAATTTTAAATATTATTTGGGAATTCACTAGAAGGGTAATAACAAAATACCAGGGCAATTAAAATTTAAATAGCAGTCAAATAGTAGTGAACCAATCCTAGAAAATATCAGTAATTATGTATAAATAATAATAATTGAAAATTATCGTTCTATTCTTGATATAGTAATAATTTTGATAGAACTCGCGAGATCGTGGCCCAATCACGACGTGACATGAATGACATGCTGGTTAATTTTAATGTGTTATGTTGGTCTTATTGGACGTAAATACCAGGATTGGACTTAGAAATTTAACATGTTTAATATGTGAAGTTTATTTTGAATCGAATATTATTCTTTCTCCACTACTAACTTTAAAATCATTCAATATTGACCGATTATTAACTTTAGAAATCTTTTTTTTACCCCTTGCCAGAAGCCTCTATTATTTACCGTCGTTATTGACAACGGTCAATAATAGACGCTTCTGGCAAAAACAATATAAAACAGGCCACTTGACCTTTTTTTATTTTAAAAATATATGAAAACGTCAAGTTTAAACAACCAGGTATTCCATCTTTCTTTGTTTGGCACCAGTCCTTAAATACTAAGTAGGTTTTTAAATACAAAACCTAAAATTTTTGGGATAGCAACTCATCATTAATGTATTGTGCTTCCACCCTCATTTCTGGAGGAGTGCACGTGTCAGTAATAGTTTCTTCGCTTATTTTATCAAAAAGACTTGAATTTTTTTATGACTCGACAAATACTGACAACTAAGAATGACATCTGACAAGATAAAAAAAATGCTGCAAATTTCAAAGCAAAGGTAACTTGACTGAAAAAACAGAAGCAACCCTAAGAAGGTATGTTAACTTTAATTCATAATTTAATGTTGTAAATGTGTTAGTAGTGGAAAAAATAATATATTTACCATGGTTTAGACAACTATTATTGCCCTCACGTTTTAAATCGACGCTCGGTCAATAATAGTATCTGTCTAAACCTTGGTCAATAATATACTATTAAGCCATTAATATCTAGTAACTGTTGTCATGCCAAACAAAATTATAATAAGATGAGGAAGTAAATCGCCAAATGTTAGCGAAAGTGGTGCAAAATTAAAGAAAACATGTACTGGTGGGATAAGTGAATATAGGAAAATCGTATAATTGGGAATTTCATTTAAGAAAAATTGAAGAACCCTAAGGTTTCTGTTAGAAAAATTGCATGGTAAATTCATTGAATAGAAATATGGTTTAATATGCTTAGTCCATGGAGGAATTTTAATTTATGTATGGAAAAAGAGAAAAACGTTACGTGTTAGTTATTAGAATACGAAATCTAAAAATGTTTCTTTATGACAAAACATTTTGGTAATAATCTGTTATAGCTACACACAAGGTTGGTTGTCACTTGTTTTTGGACTGTCACATGTAAAAGTATTTTGTTGCATTCGGCTTTGCATTTGATTATATTTTTGATTTAAAATAGCTTAAAAATAGGGAAATATAAAATATTGCTCCTTTTACGCGTTTTTCCTATTAAAATTGAATCCCAAAAAACTAAATCCAAAATAAAAACTAAGCGTTTTTGCCAAAAGCGGTATTTAGATTCGTAATTCACGCCTAAAATACGTCGTTCCTAAAAAAATCATCAAATTTGGCGTCGTGTAGCTATAATAGAACATTACCAACATTTTAATTACGTAAAATGAAACGAATTTATTTTTTGTTATTTCTTATTAAATTATAAAAAAAATCTGATTACAGCCATTTTGTAGTATGAATTTAATACCAAAATTAATGTCGACCAACCGTTTTTCTTTAAATAAAGTTAGTGAGTATGAAAATATCTTGTAAATCACCTCATACTTACATAATAAAATTCAGTATTTTTTATTTTAAAAATTTAAATTCAATCGATTTAAAAAATAAATAATTACGAAAAAAAAGTTTAAAATTAATTTAAATAAAAAAAGTTAAATGTCCGCAGCGGGATTCGAAACCGCGACTATTAGTTCCAAAGTGAAAAACCATACCACTCCGCCAGGGTACACTTTCAACAAACTGGTCAAATGCCTTACATAACTCTAAACGCTAAATACGACAAATATTTGTAAAAATCAATTGAAACTGTTTATAATTCGGTTATTCTCTTCAGCAATGGCATCAGCGAAGTACTAGGCGAACATTTATTATGATTCATAATTGTTAGTTAAAGTCTACAACAAAATATACGTTTATGAAGCAACACATTTTGAGGAAAAGTAATTTTACTTACCGCCAATTTAATAATCCAACAATCAAATACTAAATAAAACGTTCAATTGTCCATAGTCAAACTAAAACCGATGTAAACATCGTTTAAAACTACGTTAAATAAAACATCACAAACTGATGACGGCCTAAATCCGTTTCTGCCAAAATCTGGGGAAACTTTGAAGGTCCTGATCAGCTAGTCGATATCATGTATCTGGATGTCAATTGTCGAAATAGGAGTTCTCTGGTTATTTTTTCCACTTACATTTTTAATTTGAAGAAGTAGTCCATACTTCTTTACATGTTTCGAATGCATTTATCTTCAGGAGAACAAACGAAATTAAAAAGTAAAGGGTAGATATCATCGCAACGGAGCTTTAAGAATAAATATTAGGTGAAATAAAGGTTCAATGAGTAGAAAAGAGAGAATCATTGTCAAAAGATACGTCACCACCGTCACTGTAATTTCCCTTTTCTCAGAGTGACGTGTATTTTGACAATGATTAACCCTTTTCCACTCATTGAAGCTTTATTTTATCTAATATTTATTTTAACTTCTTGTAATGTAATTTTAATATTTAAGTAATTCTAAAAATAATTGACAGGGCCGTAATGACAAAACGTTAAAATATTAAAATTCTTTAAATTGTATTAAATTGCTAAAGCTTAGAAGCCTCTAAAATTCTAGGTCCGTATTTAAAAAAAATGACTTGAGGTTGATATCTAAACGACACGTCGAATTTAAAAACTAACAACACCATCTTGTAGAACATAAAAACGGCTAAAAATGAAGGCGCAAAAAATGAAAACCCAAAACTAAAAACTTCGGTTTTTTGCGGATATCTCCGTACGTATTCGGAATATTTACAATATTCTTGCACCAAATTATTAGGCCCCAAAATACGCAACTTTTCCTCAATTTAACCATCTCCGTATCTCTTACCGTTTTCGAGATCCCCTTGTACGCACACGAATTTGTAGCACCCTGTATATGTGCTAAGTACCATAAATTTCAATTATTATTGTTAAATTTATACATGCATACAAAATCTGATATTTTACAAGTTAAAGCGTAATAGGCACGTAAAATTTATACATGTCTACGAATACAATCACGGTTATTTGTAAATGATATAATAAATTAGCGTTTTTAGTCTAACTAATTTTTTTTTTCAAGTGCTACAGACAGAAATTTTCCATTTATGTTATTACGAGGGATACGTAAAGAATCCTCACCTCAGTAGCAATAAAGCAGGAAACCTTTGAACCCATTGCATTATATTTTTTAATGTAATATAGTCGTGTACCAGGTGGCGCAAATGCATTGAGCATGTGAAGTTTGAGTTAAAAAAGTTATAGAAGCACTATTTTAAATATATTTATAATAATAATTTTATAATTATTAATACTCTAGAAAAAAAACAATTATATTAACCTTGGTTTAAACAGCTAAACTATTATAGCCCTTGCGTCTTAAATCCCTCGTCGCTTTGCACCTCGTGATCTAAACTCGACGCTCCGGCAACAATGTTGAGCTAAAAAATGATGTAGCTCCCCTAAAAACAGATATAATAAAGTGAACCAAAAATGAGAACATCAAAGAAAGATGAAGCTACAGGCTATAGTCTATAGTCTATTTCAGAAAGGTGTAGAGTAATAAAAGCTCATCAGGTATGCAAAGTGACTACGCAGAGTGACCCAACGAATGTTTAGGCCACTTTCATAATTTGGCATTGATTTCATAGCAAAATTTTTTATTTTCATCAAGTGCAGGTAGTACAACCCAGGTTTGGGTCAATTTAGGGGTTTTGCCTATCCATTCACAAACACTAGAAATGGTGTGACAAAGGCGTGCATTATATACATAGTATTAGGTACACTTATTTTTTATTAAACATTATAAAAAAAAATACAGTATACAGAAATTAAATTATAAAAAATCATAATATTCTTCGTCATCTGATGAACTGTCAGCTCCTCTTGACGTTATAATTAACGGATCGACGGTTCGATCGATCAGGTGGTCAAGATCCCACATTTTCTTCTCTTCTTTAATGACATGATTTACTGCTTTTCGCTAGTTTTCTGGTGTCACTTCCTTTTAGCTTGATCAAACAGTAGCTTAACGTCTTTTATTTTGAATATCGTGTTGTGTCTTGCTACAAATCCTTTCACTTGCGCCCATATAAGTTCTATAAGATTTAGTTTGCAATGAAATGGCGGTGTGCGCAGCACAGTTACAGTATGTTTTTCAGCTATATCTTCCACGGCATATTTCATAAAACAATGTTTGTGTAAATTTACTATAGCTAATAGTTCCTTCTTTATCAAATTATCTTCTTTTTTTTGTCTTTGGTTAGTTATCATCAATAATTCAATGCACAAAATTTACATGCGTCTATGGCCGACACCGAAATTGAGCCGAACTGGACGGAATTTCCCATTTTATTACTCTACACCTTGCTTAAAAAGACTATAATTTCAATTTCTACATGTTACGGTTGCTGGTATATTTCACAGGGAAATAGAGATCATATCGCGATAGAAAACGGGGTTTCGACAGTTGAAAGCCACAGATGACATTTACAGCTGATTCTAGTTCCGCCGAAAAGTTACTAGATTTAGTGTGGACCGTAACAAGTTCACATGTCAGTTCGCGTCCTATTATTTTCGTTGTTTTTTGGTGTTTTTTAGTATTTTTGTGGCTTTTTTTTATATAGTGTATATAGAGTTTTCTGATTGAAAGTTAGAGTCATAAATAAAATGAAGCATAGTGATTGTTTTGTATACCAATATTTTAACCATATAGGTATACAATGTTTTACGTATTCTACCTAGCTGGTGCAGTATAACCGGCATTTATTACATTCTTTAATATTCACGAGCAAAGGAGAGTAGTGTGTCGATAAGTTAAATTTTTTAAAAGCTTTGTCGATAATATTTATGTTACTAGTAGGTACATTACTTTTGTTCCAATTTGGATAACATCTCCAAAAGTTTCTTGACAACTTTAGTTAAGAACGATGATTTAAATAGAAAAATTTGTAAATTCTTCTTTGATAAATTAAAATGGGAGATAAGGAACTTAATATTTAAATATTTTTTTAGTTTGTTAATGGAACATAAAAATAGTCCGGTCCTGTCTTTTTAGCCAACCTCTAAACGTAAAATAGACCAGCCGTCAACAGGGTGCCATAAATGACAAGTGACTTGGCGTTTTCTTAAAAAAAATTGACTTTACAAATACTTAAATTTAAAAAAAAAATTTGAATTGCATCCGGTATATTTTTAAAATGCAGAAAACAAATATTTAAATCGTGTTATAGGGTTAGAAAACATCAAAAATGTGACAAATCTATGATATTGCGTTAATTTTCTACACGAGTTTAAATCCTAATTTTAAAAAATTTTATTTGACGCATCATTTTTTTTTATTATTTTCATCCATTAACTCGAAAATTCTGCGATGGTAATGATAATGATGAGGTTTGCATGCCGACCTTCTTTTATGACGTTAATATTTCACGAGTTTGAAGAATAATATTTCAAAATAAATATAGTTTATTACGATTACTTCATTTTGGGTGCGGATAAATTTATTGTAGTGATGCATCGTACAAATGTTCGTAACGTTTTTTAGGACAAATGTACAAGTGATATTAGCTACAATAATTATTCTTATGTAATCTTCAGGAGGATTTTAGCGACATTGCGCTAAAAACGATGTTATAAGTCGGAAACCTACAGGGTGGTACCTAAACGGAATAAAAACCTAATCCTTTACCCGGTATAAGCCAACACTTATAATTTACCATTTAGGAGCCTTCCATACCAGCGTAAAATATATATACAGGGTGTCCCGAAATTAGGTGACAATAATTTAAGGGGATAAAGTACATCCAAAAATAGGACTAAAATCCTCTATTAATATACCTTGAAAAACGCTTCGTTATAGGGCTAGAGCCCCCCGAATGGAAGCTATGATAAGCGGTTTTTTCACAATATCTCAGAAACTGATTAAAGTATTAAAACAAAATTTGATACATGTTTTACCCATGACAAGACGCAATAAACGGTTTGTTTAGCTTAGATGTATTTCTTCCAGTGGCGTCCCACTGGGTAGGTAGTGAGGAGAATATTGCCCTAACTTTTTTATTTGTAGGATTTTTTAACGCCAGGTGCAACTTTTAAAAGCACTTAAGTCTTCTATTAAAAAAAGATACTCTTGCTTCATTTCGGTAGGATTCACCATTTTTCAGTAAAATCGATTTAAAAAATTTAGGTTTTTTACAAGCTAAGGTGTTTTTTTGCATATCTCAGCAAGCACTTGATATTAAAACATGAAATTTATCAGAAGTTCTACTAGCGACAAGGCATATTTATTAAAGGATGTAACATTAAAATATTTTTCCAGTGGCGTCGCACGGGGTGGAGTCTAAAGTAAATATTACAATTTTTTTTTTAATTTGAGGGGCTTTCTTACTTTTTATGTAACTTTTTAAAATTTTTAAATTTTTTGTTAATAAAACCTTCCATTATTGTAATTTGACAGAATATAAGGTTTTCAACAGATTTTTAGACCTTGTTTTTTAAATAATTATTTGTATAAGAGACTTAAAATAAAACAAAAAAGAATAACGAATTGCAAATCAAATTTAATTGTAAAACCACACGGGAAACTAATTCTTAAGCAAATGTTCGAAATGATTTCCATTTTGTTGGATGCAAAATCTAGACCTGCGTGTTATGTTTTGTGGGGCACGGAGAATTTGAAAATGGTATAAAAGGAAAGCCCCTCAAATAAAAAAAAAATAGTAATATTTACTTTAAGCTCCAATCCGTGCGACGCCACTGAAAAAATATTTTAATTACATCCTTTAATAAATATGCCTTGTCGCTAGTAGAACTTCTAATAAATTTCATGTTTTAATATAAGTGTTGGCTGAGATATGCAAAAAACACCTTAGCCTTTTCAACGGCTTGTAAAAAACCGAAAATTTTTAAATCGATTTTACTGAAAAATCGTGAATCCTACCGAAATAAAGCAAGAGTACCTTTTTTCAATAGAATACTTTAGTGCTTTTAAAAATTACACCTGGCGTTAAAAAATCCTACAAATAAAAAAAGTTTGGGCAATATTCTCCTCACTACCTACCCAGTGGGACGCCACTGGAAGAAATACACCTAAGCTAAACAAATTGTTTATTGCGTCTTGTCATGGGTAAAACATGTATCAAATTTTGTTTTGACACTTCAATCACTTTCTGAGATATTGTGAAAAAACCGCTTATCATAGCTTCCATTCGGGGGGCCCTAGCCCCCTAACGGTGCGTTTTTGAAGGTATATTAATAGAGGATTCTAGTCCTATTTTTGGATGTACTTTATCCCCTTAAAATATTGTCACCTAATTTCAGGACACCCTGTATAGGGTGATTCCTAAGTTAATATTTCTTTTTTAGCTGTGTATAGAAGGCAGTAAAATGAATAACATTTTCAAATACCTTTTTTCAAAAAACTTATAAATATGCGAGATACGGAAGTAAAAATCTAAGTGCGAGCTTGGTCATCAAAACATAGCGTGCTATACTTTATGTTGTTTGTCTTATCTCTTATTATTCATGCAATTTACGGTTCGGTGGCGAGTTATTTGGCAATACGCTGGAGTGTGTTTTTCTGAAGCAAGTTAATTTTAAATTGGCGACACGTGAAAAAAGTATTCAAAAACAATGAACTAGTAGATATGGTGCTAATTTACGGTGAGTGTCGTCAAAGTGCGGCTGCTGCTTCGGCATTATTCACAGAACGCTTTCCCTTGCGGGCTCATTCTACACCCAGAAGTTTTCTTAATGTTATTCAACGGGCAAGTTAGGCAGAATCGTATTTGATCCATAATATAATAAATGCATGTAAGTACCTTATTTTTTACACAGAAGGAAGTTCAAGGAAGCTGTTACCATATACCAGAACCCCGATTGTTTTAGTAAGCCCTCATTAGATATAACGAATATCTGAAAACCTTTGTTAAGTATGTAATGTTAACTAAAAATACCGCCCACGAACTGAACACATCTCAGTTATGCTCCAGTTCATTAGACAGGATGATTCCTAAGTTGATGCTTCTTTTTAAGCTGTGTATAGAAGGCATTAAAATAAACAACATGTTTAAATACTTTTGCAAAAAACTTAAAAATAGGCGAGGTACAGAAGTAAAAAATCTACGCGCACGACTGGTCATCAAAACTTAGCCTGCTATACGTTATGTTGTTTGTCTTATTAGTTATGCAATTTACTGGTCGGTGGTCAGTTATTTGGCAAATCGCTGCGATGTGTTTTTCTGAAGCAAGTTAATTTTAAATTGGTGAAACGTGAAAATAGTAAAATTTAAAAACAATGAACTAGTATTTATGGTGCTAATTTACGGTGAGAGTCGTCAAAGTGCGGCTGCTGCTTCGAGATTATGTTTAAGTTAGGCAGGACCGTATTTGATACATAGTGTAATAAATGAATCTAAGTACCTTATTTGTAAGTTTTTCAAAAGAAAAGTATTTGAAGATGTTGTTTATTTTAATGCCTTCTATACACAGCTAAAAAAGAAGTATCAACTTAGAAATCACCCTGTATAATTATTTTCTGTATATTATAGTTAGTAGTAAACGTAATAATGTTTATAGGTCTGATGATGCTCAGATAGAGCGAAACATATGTAACCTTACTTGAATGATAGAAACGTTTTAGACCTGCATTATCCTTACTTAATTTTAAATCACAACGTTTCAACTGGTAAGTATCTCCAGTTATCTTCTAGAGAATACAGAGTACGACTGGCAAGAGTAATTCTTGTCAGAAAACAGAAATTTCTCGTTCTCCTATGGAAGCTAACTAAACATGTTTGTGCTTCTAATTGTAGAAAAATAAATTTATACTTCACTGTTCACCTTGTATTTATTATTATGGTGTATCAACGGATATTAGCTAATATTTTTTTAAATAATGCTTGTTTATTGGCATTGCAGATGTTTAAAAACAAAATATTCAAGAAGCATATCCTGGGGAGAAATTTATTTGTAAAAAAAACAAGATTAAATTGCGTCACTGAGTTCTATAATGTGTTAAATACAAATTGAGACAAATTAAAATATCGATAAATCACAACAACTATTCTGTAAGAAAAAAATTGCTAGCACAAGCATAAATACAGGGTTGGCCTAAAAATTGTTTAAACATTTTATTGTTATTACAGGGTGGCCAAATAAGAATAGACGCCGGCCATATCTTAGGAACCGATTGTCCCAACGTGTTAAAATAAAAGAAATCATTTTTTCAAAGTCGAACAAAAGAAATTGCTATTTTAAAGTTCCTAAATTTGCCGCTAGTGGGCGTTCGTAACATGTGACTAAGAAGATTATATAATTAAATGAGGATAAATAATACTCTTAGTCAACCTTCACTAACATATCTTAGTGAAAGTTGACTTAGAGTATTATTTTTCCCTATTTAACTTGCCACATCACTTCAAGTGTGGACTACTTCTTCAGATTATAGAATTGTTATTGATGATATGTCAAATAAATGTCAAAACTTGAGTGTTTTATATTTTGGAATATAAGGTAGGTATAACTTTGCTGTAAGACATTTTGAAGTCGCAAAATAAACTGAGGGAAAAAGGGGACCGCTTTTGCAAGAAATACTCATAACTCTGGTTTGCCTTAACCAAACTTAACACACTTGGTCCAATTTGAAAAAGCTTGAAACTTTAAAATAATTTCCAGCGATTTCTCTAGGTCGATTTTGTTATGAATATTTTTCTTTCAAAACAATAATAAATGGTTCCTGAGGTATGGCCGTCGTCCATTCTTATTTGGCTACCCGGTACACAAAAATATAATTCAAGGCATAGGCGCCGATTCCGTGGGGGCTCTGGGGGCCCGCGTAGCGCCCATAGCCTAACCCTCATAGTAGGTTTACATAATAATGATACTAATAGCAATTCGTTTGCGAACGTGCGTTACTTGAGATTTGATAATTTAATTTTTTTCTATAAAATTTATCTACAGTTGTCGTTTCCTTTTTTAATTTAGCAGGTTATCATATTTAGGAAAAAATTATTTTGGCTTTGAAAATTAAATTATGCTGGATTTGGCAACCCTGGTCTGCCACTTTGCTTAGAGCACATAGAGAATTTGGAAAGTCCCTGGTCTCAAAGTCTTAAGGTTGCCAGGTCTGGTGAAATTTCACTAGATTTAATGATTTCGAAACCAATCCAAAGTGATTTAGTAAAAACTTTTGTTAAATACCCCAGTTTTAGTGATTTTTCAGATTTTGTAGCAAATAAGACAAAGTCGTCTAAAATACAATACAAAAATGCAATATTTTAAAAATATTTTTTTCAAAAACACGGCTATTTTTAATTATCCGCTCGATCTATATTTTCTACACGTTGGTAGCCGTGATGTCAGATCTGCGCATCATGCAGATCTGACTGACTAGGCCGTGATGTCAGATCTGCATGATGCGCAGATCTGACATCACGGCCTAGTCAGCGAGGTCAAGCATCGGCGCGGTCAAGTTGGAGCCAGTGTTACCAGATCTCCTGTTTTAACAGAAGGTCTACTGTTTTCACTCTTAAACTACTGTTCTACTGTTTTCACCCTCAAATCTCCTTATATAGAAGCCTTTGTTGTTTATAAAAGTACTGACCAATCACAGTATATTATTTTTACTGAGGCTCCGCCTTCTTTTTCAAGACACTAAATTATATAATTTAAATGTATATGGTACCTACAATTTTTTATTAATTTGTTCAATATAATAAAATCTAGACGCATTTATAATAGATTCATCAATTGATGTTGAAAATTTTTTAATACTAAAGAGGTAATTAAGCTACATAATTCACAAATGTACACAAAAACATTGGATCATTCGGAACTAACTGGCCAGAGCCGTCTTTCCGTACGGGCCCGGTATATTTTTTTTAGAAGTCACTTTGGATGGAGGAATGGCCCCGCGCGTCTTGGAGCCCATAATTTGAATCGATGACCTTTTTTTTTAGAAGTTTCTTTGGAGGGGTGGAGGGGGGCCCCAAAATTTGGACCGATGACCTTTTTTTTTAAAGTTACTGTGGAGGGAGCCTTCTTATATTTAAAATTTATTAACTATTACATTATATTAGGTGTATATTTAATAAAGGAAATTTTTTTTTATTCGTTGAGATCCGGGCTCCAAGCCCCCAGAGCAATTCTGAAGTTCCGGCGCCTATGATACAAGGTGATTCCTAAGTTAATGCTTCTTTTTTAGCTGTGTATGGAAAGTATCAAATACCTTTTTTCAAAAAACTTAAAAATAGGCGAGATATAGAAGAAAAAATCTAAGTGCGGGCCTGGTCATCAAAACGTAGCCTGCTATACTTTATGTTGTTTGTCTTATCTCTTATTAGTCATGCATGGTGAGTTATTTGGCAATACGCTGTGGTGTGTTTTTCTAAAGCAAGTTAATTTTAAATTGGTGACACGTAAATGATAAAATTTGAAAACAATGAACTAGTAGATATGGTGTTAATTTACGGTGAGAGTCGTCAAAGTGCGGCAGCTGCTTCGAGATTATACGCAGAACGCATTCCCTTGCGGGCTCATCCTATACCCAGAAGTTTTCTTAATGTTATTCAACGGGCAAGTTAGGCAGAATCGTATTTGATCCATAGTGTAATAAATGAATGTAAGTACCTTATTTTGAGTTTTTTGAAAATGTTGTTTATTTTAATGCCTTCTATACGCAGCTAAAAAAGAAGTATCAACTTAGGAATCACCCTGTATATTTACCTGGTACATTAATATAACTTGAGATCTAACAATGCAAAAAATACCAAATTACACAATTTCTACGAAGAAGAGCAATAAAAAAAAAAGGTTCAAAACAATGTGGTTTTGATTGGTCATAATAATGACAATAATAAAAACGCCGCGAAGATAGTGCGGATAAGACCATACAATAGAATTGGCTTACAATAGGAATTGACTTACAATAGGAATTGGCAAATTATTTATTGGAAATGTCCATAGACTAGACGTTATGAAGAAATAAGTGGATATTTTAATTTATTCTTGATGATTTCAGTTATGTTTATTATAATTGAATAGTTTATTCTGAAAAGGGGTCATCTCAAAATTAAAAATATATATATATTTTTAATATTCTAAACACACAAATGTAAAAAATATATAACAAAGAATAAAATCTAACATTTTTATATAAATTTATACCAAATTAAATTATAAATAAATAAATGTCATGCTTTACTACTACTACTACTACTTTAATGGACTCCTTAAACGTACCATTGCGCCAAAAAAAAACTGGGACAGCAAAATTGTTGTTGTAGAGTAGCTCCTAAGGAATATGTAAAATCTATTGAGGAAATGTTGTTATAATAGTTGTCATGGAAGTGAAAAGGTTTAACAACAATACCACATTTTTAGAAATACCAGAAAAATTAAAAATATGCATACAAAATTTTTTAATATTATGTTCCAATAAATATTAATTTCAATCATATTTAAACCTTAATAAAATAACATATTTTTAATATTTGGTAGTTGCACCATTATTATCGATTAATGCTTGTAAACGTCGTGGCATACTTAATACTAGGTTTCTCGTATAATCTTGCGTTATTGCATCCCATGCTTGCATTATCCTTTATACATAAATTTTGTCATCTCACCCCAAACGTTTTCAATAGGGTTGAAATCCGGACTTTTCTAGGGCCAAGGCAGAATACGAATTTGATTTTCTTTTCTTTCTTGTTGAAATATAAAACCTTGGCCATATACTGCGTCGACAGATGGTATCATAACTTGGTTTAGTATGTTGCAATATAATGGTACATTGAACCTACCATGCACTATTTGGCAAACTCCTGGGCCCCTTGCACTAATCCAGCCCCAAACGTTTATAGAAAAGCGTCCACTTTGATTAGTCTTATTTGTATATCTTCCATCGTATCTCGTACCAGAAGGCCTATAAACGCAGATTTTCCCATTATTGCATGATTGAAAGGTTTTTTCATCGGAAAGTATTACGGTTTCCCATATATTATTTTGACTTATATATTCATAAACAAATTCTACTCTTCTCTGTTTGTTTGCTTCTTTTTATCAAGTGCACCCGGGTTTGGGTCGATTTATGGGTTTTGCCTATAGTTATCCATTCTCAAACACTGAAAATGGCGTGACAAATACGTGCATTATGTACATAGTATTAGGTAAGTACACTTATTTCTTATTAACATTATAAAAAAAAATACAAAATACATTACACAGAAATTAAATTATAAAAAATCATAATATTCTTCGTCATCTGAGGAACTATCATCTCCTCTTGACGTTATAATTAACGGTTCGACAGTACGATCGATCAGATGGTCAAAATCTCACATTTTCCCATCTTCTTTAATGACATGATGAACTGCGTTTCGCCAGTTCTCTGATGTCACTTCCTTAATGGCTTGATCAAACAGTAGCTTAACGTCTTTTATTTTAAATGTCGTGTTATGTCTTGCTACAAATCCTTTCACTTGCGCCCATATAAGTTCTATTGGATTTAATACGCAATGATATGGTGGTGTGCGCATCACAGTTACACTATGTTTTTCAGCTATATCTTCCACGGCATATTTCATAAAACGATGTTTGTGTAAATTTACTATAGCTTATAGTTCCTTCTTTATCCAATTATCTTCAAATTCAATACTTTTGGTGGTTAACCAGTCGATAATTTCTTGTTTTCTCCAAGATGAAGTTGGAGTCTTCTCTGTGCGTCGTGAATGATAGCTTGCGTTATCCAACACTACTACTGAATCAGCTGAAAGATATTTTATCATTTTACCAAAATAGTCCTCAAAAACATTCGAATTCATGTCCTCGTGGTAATCTCCCGTATTAAACGACTAAAAATCTCTCTTCGCTTTCATGTGTGCCTATGGCCGACACCGAAATTGTGCCGAACTGGACGGAATTTCCCATTTTATTTCTCTATACCTTTCTGAAATGGACTATAATAATTTAATATCCCTTCCATAATAATTTAAGACATGCAGGATCGATTTTACATACAAATAATTATATCACTGGATTGACTTTAGATAAGTACCTAGTTTTTAAGCCTTATTAGCGTAAAATTAATGGTTAGTCTTTTAGACTAGTTTTAATATAGAGACACATGAAAGTGTTGAATAAAAAAAAAATTTCAACGAAACTCTATCAACACACATTAAATAAATTAATAAAACTAGCTGTCTTATAACATATTATTATTTATTATCTTCATTGTACTTATAATTCTCCATACGAAACTGCCAATTTTATCCTCGTTTTATTAAAATTAAATGTCATTAAAATTGTCTACTTCCTTAAAAAATTATAACCGAATGACTTTACCATTGATATTGATAATGAACTTGCCGTATTTCCTTCATTACATGCAGCTACTGTATCGTGACGTCTACGAATTGTGTAATTTTTTAACAATAAAATTAATTTTTATTGTTTTTAAAGGATGTGGAAGTGTAAGGATGCATTAGACACATTGTTCGAAGTTTTAAATATGGTTGATTAGCGAACGATTTGCCGAAAACAATTTCCCATGACATAAAAATATTGTCGCGACTGATTGTTCTCGGTACACCTTTTTCTAAATTAGTCTTTTGGTACTGTAGTCGATGGTACCTAGACCTTAGACGAGCAAATTCCTTGTCTAAG
Source organism: Polydrusus cervinus (assembly GCA_935413205.1). Lineage (NCBI taxonomy): Eukaryota > Metazoa > Arthropoda > Insecta > Coleoptera > Curculionidae > Polydrusus > Polydrusus cervinus. The sequence goes on along the minus strand of OW284519.1, from coordinate 18,292,210 downwards.
GTACCTAATCTCTATTCTAGATGAAGGCCCAATTTTATAACGGTCTTCTGAAACCAGTGGCGTATTTAGGGGGGCTGCCAGGATGCAGCTCCCCCCCCCCCCCCCCCCGAACCACGTAGCTCAAGTCTAAAAGTCTAATTGCAACCTAATTTTTCGTATTACGGTTAAAGTCTTAATTTAAATCTTTAAATAATGTATTCTTGGCTTAGATTACAAAGGTCTTGTAGGAAACGTTTAGTTTTTAAACTTTTCCTTCCAAAAGTCCTTTTTTATATAGAGATTAAGGTTTTGGACGCATATCGTTTTAGTTAATGATTTATGATGCAATTTAAAAGGAAAACGAGTAAAACGAATAATATTTTTTCTACTCCCACATTGAAATTTGCTGTTTCCTTTACACTTAAGTGGCGAGTAAAGTAGTTAACTGTGCGGGAATATATCATATCCATCCTAGATAGGTAATGAAACTGACCAATCACAGTAGTTAATTACAGAGAAGCCTTTGTTGTTCATAAAAGTACTGACCAATCACAGTATATTATTTTTACTGAGGCTCCGCCTTCTTTTTGAAGACACTAAATTATATAATTTAAATGTATATGGTACAATTTATTATTAATTTGTTCAATATAATAAAATCTAGACTCATTTATAATAGATTCATCAATAATGCAACCTGCTGAATGTGCATAGAAAATTAATTTCATGTAGCATCATTTATCAGTTGGTTTTCCGATAATTAACTAAACGCTTCGATAGGCCAGACGTTAGAGCGTTGGACTATGGAACCAAGGGTCGTGAGTTCGAGCCTGGCAACTTACAAACTTTTTTTTACATTTTTTAACATAGGGTCGTAAAAAAATATACTGTTCAACTCGAGTGGATTGTCCATATTGCCCTCGGAAGTTTGAGCACTCCACCTACGGCGTCGTGCTCAATTTACTTCCTCGTGCGATATGGACATCATATCCACTTTTGTTGTACAAACTACTATTATAGTATTTTTCTATTATATACTTGTCTGTTCCGTTTTCCCTTTTTTAGAGCTATTTTAATACAACAAAAATATAATCCAATGAAATAAACTATTTTTACAACAAAAACAAAAATGAATTGGGTATTTATTTTTAAAGCGAAAAATTAAAGTAAAAATTTTTATTGAAACATTTTTTATGGAAGAAGTGTGATAATTTATAATAAACAAATAGTGCGGGAAGAAACTAGAATGCTTTATTATGAATATACAAAACGGCACGTAAAAAGGAGTATTTAAAAACCTAAGCATTTGCACCAAAAACTGTTCTTAGACCTATTCTCCTAAAATAAATGATTTCTGAAAAAATCATCAATATTGGCGTGGTGAGCGAAATTTACTTTATTTTTAATCATGAAAAACCGAGCCCGGAAAACGCTGGTTAGAGTCATCCATACGTCTTATGTTAAAATTTTGGATTGACACCAATTTTCATATTTTTCACAAATATAAAAAAGTTTTTTTTTAAATAAAGAGCCAACTAGGAATAAAAAAAAAGTAAAAAAACATATTTAATCCAACCATGCAGTGGAGGAGAGATAATAATTTAATTTACGAAATTTGATAGTAAACTGCTGGACAATTCAAGCGGACCGAGCTAATTGTTATGTGAACTTTGGAGTAAAATATTTTACGAACGAATAAAGCTATCGATGCGCGGTTTGCAAAATTTAAAAGAGAATTTTATTCTTAATATGCACATTTTTTTCGATTTTATTTTTACTTCTAACCTTTAACTGTCTACAGGGTTCAAATAGAAGTATGTTTTTTTACCAAAGTTTCTAAATACCGGATTTCCACAAAAATAATTTTAAATTATTTTGGATGGCATTTTCTTTATCTCCTATTTATAGAGAACAAAATAAATTCTCAAATTTTTGATATCCCTCTTTGTTCATGAAATTTCGATTTTTTTCTCAACCCCTGTAAATTTCAGGTATTTTTGTCATTAGGCCTTACAATGTTTTGTAAGAACGGGTTTTGGTAAGTGATTATAACTTCTTAGGACCACCTCTTTTGCAACGAATACATTTTAATTTCTTGCGTTTCGTCGTGAGCAGTTATCCTGGCACGAAACACACGATGTGTGGAAATGGAGGCATATAAAATGAAAAAAATAAAAATAAAACCGATTATGGGTACGCCACTGGAAGAATTAAATTCTCTTTTAAATTTTGCAAACCGCGCATCGATACCTTTATTCGTTCGTAAAATATTTTACTCCAAAGTTCACCTAACAATTAGCTCGGTCCCCTTTAATTGTCCAGCAGTTTAGTTAGGTGAATTTTAATCGAACTTTGGAGGTATCCCCGAAAATTTTTCGCCTGCGGCGATTTTCAGCCTTCTTTCCTAGGTACAATATCATGAAATACATATAGTCCCGATTGTCTCGGTCTTTAGAAAATAAATGTCTTACTTACCCCCCCCCCCCCCCCCGACCCCCCTCCCCCGTCCCCGAGCAAATTTTCTGGCTACGCCACTGTCTGAAACCTAAGAATAATTCTAACATCGTAAAAATGTGAGAAATGGTCGATTTATAATGTGTGATTGACAGCAAAGTTCAATTTAAGACTAATAAACCTGATCATAACTTGTTATCACCAAATGATTATGATCTTTTATCAAAAATTCCTAATTACTTCATATAAAACCTTCAATGTTTCTAATTTAAACCATTATTATCTAATTGGTATAAACACAGTTTTATATCCGCGATTAGAAACTTTGTTGCAAGTACATTAGAACCTTGAATTAATTCCACATTATTTAATATTTATATATTATAAATTTCTTTACGTAAAAGAAACACTTTTTTATGGGACTAATGTGACATGGAATTAAAGGTTATTTTCCTACGGTCACCTATGAAAATGAGAAAAAAGCACGGGTAATTTTGCTACACGCGTGTTGAAAACAGTTATTTTCCTAACAAGTGCGGAAAGTGATACTTTCACGCACGCGACTGCAGAACGACGTGAAGCGGAGTTCGGGCAAGCGGTCAAGGGCGGGAAAGACACTTTACGCATGAGTTAGGAACATTATTTTTTCTACGACCGTATATACAAAAAAGTATACCAACACATTTTTCAAAAATTATTTTATTTCAACATACATATACAAAACTTTTACTAAAAACTACTAATTATTATAAATATTAATATTATTTATATATAATATTTCTCCTTACACCATGTAACAAAATGGTCGTACTGCTTTTCATATCTTAGTCTAGATTTGGCAGGTAACAGCTCGGAATTAGCTTTATCTGCAGCCTTCAAAATGGCTTCGGGAAGTTCTTCGTCGGATGAATCCATTAATATTATTGCTTCGGACTCGGTTTAATTTAGAAGAAGATTGTATTCGGTCAGTTCGAAGACGCTTTGAACAACTTTGACGTTTTAGTAACAATTACACGCCTGGGTTATCATAGCAACTGATGTTTGATAGTTGTTTTGTGACATAACTTTAAAGAATGTACAGGATTATATAAAAATATCTTTATTATTTTATGTTTTCAAAAAATTAAAAATGCAACAAAAAGCTAGAAAGATGTAGATTTTACTTGACGGACTATTTTGTAAATATTTATTTACCTGTTGTAGCAATAGTTATAACTTCCGAAGTAAAAAACTCTAATAAGGTCAAAATTTGCATTATTTTACTTTCCCGCACTAGTGCGGGAAAGTGACACTTTCAAAACTAAAATGCGTGCGGGAAAATGGGTTAAAATGCACGGTCGTAGAAAAAAAATATTTCAACTCTAATGTTGAAATACAAGGCACACTATTTAATGTAAACATATGATGCCAATTTGACAGACCACCCCTATTTATTAAAAAGAACAAATTTAGAAAGCAGTAATTGTAAAATGCTTAACTTATTTATTATGTATTTGTCGAGTGCTTCAGAATTAGAATGTGAAAATACGCCATCTGAAATTATAAAAAATATTAATAATACACTGGAAAATCTATTACCAGAAAAATATATCGCGCTGAAGAAAGTACCATGTATTAAACAACAAATTTTTATCGGTAGCGATAGCATAGAGAATAGAGCTCTAGCCTACAGATGGCATGGTCACAGGTTTAAATCCCATTAGGAATATTTGACTTTTTTTTATAAAAACATTAAATAATTTATACAAATATTTTGAATTGAAATCTTCCTTGTTGGGTGGATTTTTTAAATTTATGTTTAATGCATCTTTCCTTGATTAAATTTAAAATTTCAAGTCAATCCAGGATTAAAAGTAAATGTGTGGAGTTAGTTGTACAACAATACGACGTTTTTCCTTTAATCCAGGATTAGTTCTTCCTATGATTTATAAAATATGAAAAAATAAAAAAGTTAAACTACAAATATAGGAAAAGCCTATTGACAAACTATGCAACCGAATATTAAGCGAACATAATCCTAAGTATGCTTATTTCAACACTAGTGTTGATATTTCTTTTTTCAACACTAGTGGTAAAATATTTTTTTCACAAATCAAAGGCTTTTTTAATAATTCTTTGTGGTCGTAGGAAAAATAGTGAACATTACTCGTGTGAAAGTGATTATTCTAAAACTCGGAGAATTTCCGCACTCGGCTGACGCCTCGTGCTACAGATCTCCTCGTTTGGAAAGTATCACTATCATCCCTTGTTATAATATACTAATACAACCCAAGAATTCTGTTATATTAATTTTTAATATGAGTGTTCTTTATTTGTAAAATTAGAAAATCATTCTAACGCTACTCTTTTGTCAGTAGAAAATAAAAAAAAGGTTTACATGATGATATTGTATCTAAATTACCGTTAATAAAGGCAAAATTTCGATTTCCTTATATTGAGCAATGAGTTCCTTAAAACTGGAACCAGAAATATTACATTAAGTACAAGTGATCGCTATAAGAGATTAAACTTTATTGAAATGATTGAGTTTATGATTTATAATTTTTATAAACAATATTTTAAAATAAAAATTTGCCTTACCACGCTGGCCGCTTTTGCAAACTACGCAAAAGTTTTTAAACCTGGAAAAAAACGGCTAAAGCCAAGAAATTATAAAAAACAGCTCCAATACACTTAAAACGACATATTTTCTCTTATAGATAATCTCTAAAATTAGTTTCATATTTACTAAATTGTATAGTTGTTCACATTTTATATTAATAAATATAAATTATTTATGAGTTTACCTCTGCTACTGATGCCACTGCGTATTATTGTCACAATATTACTTACTGAGAATATAAAAAATTGCGCCCTTGAGTGTTATCCATATGGATCTAAATTTTATAATGGGAAAAATGTTTACGAACATCTTCCTTAATGGTGCCTACTTATTTTGCATATCGTTTTAACAATACTTCCTTAAGTTGATAGAGATACCTATCGTAGATTTAAATAATTTCCTATGGTCTATTTCAGAAAGGTGTAGAGTAATAAAAGCTCATTAGGTATGCAAAGGGACTACAGAGTGACCCAACGAATATTTAAGCCACTGCCGTGTTTTTAAAATAAAGTAGTAGAGTTTAGTGTCCGTATAATTAAATAGAAAAGAAGGTTTTTTAGCGGCAGGCGGACAAAGTAGTACATCTATCTTTTGCATTAAGTATACAGGGACGCCAAAGGTAATGGGTTCCCTGGGGCACAGGTAGACAATGACAAGCTGTTTCGTTCTTATTAGAACTCATCAGAAATCCATAACCTGTAAGCGACTCCCAGTACAGCGAGACTATGCTGGCAGCGCACAGTGGGTATACCAGAGAACTACAACCATAGAGAAGCGACAATATGACATTTGGCCAAAACATTAGAGTAGGGGGTAATCCGGTTAACTGTCATTCGTTTGGGCCGGCTGTGTAGTCCGGTAGTCGACGACAAGTCTACGAGTTAGTTATCGTTTGCGTTGAAAAGTGTTTGTTTTCTTAAGTGCTGTGCTGTATAAAAACTGTAGAACCATGCCTGGTGGTACTACCTGTGCGCTCCGTGGGTGTCATTCAAAAGAAGGACAAGGAATCAGCATGTTTTCATATCCAAAGGATCCTGAACGGTAAGTACATTTGCACCCTTATAATTTAGGTTATATTTATTCTGTTGTATTTTATTTTTTACCTTAAAAGTATAATATGGAGAGTACCTACCATTATTTGTTATGTTTTTAAAGTTGGCATTTAAATTATTAAACAAGTACCTGCTTGAGGAAAGGCGATGAAAAAAAAATGTTAACCTAACCTAAACAAAAATGTTTTTATTTTCCCAACAGATGTTGTGTTTTTTTTATAAATATTCCTCAAAGCACAAGTAGTTATAATAATTTAGCAGTTTTTATTGAATAATACCATAATTCTACGTAAATCAGGTGAAATACGCTAAAATAAGTACCTACCTACTTATAGATGCATTATAAAAAAATCATGTGTTTCTGAAATATGCAAGTTATTTTAACATTATATTATTATTTTGGGCCTTATATACTATAGATACCTAGTTACTTTCTTAGATGGTGAAAATAACTATACATATAATTTATTATTGTTCATATACCTACCTACTCTTTACAAAAATACCTGCTTTAGCGTTAGGAGTAGACTGAGAAACAATCTTTACCTGCATACTTATCAAATTAAATCTCAAAAATATTTTTTTTTAGTGTCACGTTATGGCTAGAAGCTTGTCATCGAACAGATCTCTTTCCCAAGATTCCAGTTTTATTTAAAAACTTTAAGTTGTGTGAGCTTCACTTGGAAGAACAATACATATCTAAGGGATTGACAAGAAGACATTTGCTCCCGAATGCATGTCCTACAATTTTTCCTAAACGACTTCAGGAAGGAATTAAACATAGCCATTCCCAAAAAAAACTCCAGAACTTTCTAAGCAGCTTATTATTTTATCAGATTGGTGAACAAACAATTTTTATTAATTAAAATTACCTATATTAATCAAATCATAAATTGTTACTTTTTTTTCAGACATTCGTGTGCTTCCTCCTTTCAAAGATAGACCTATCATAGAAGCCTGTGAATCTGAATATTTTTTCGTATTCTTCGTATTAAAAGTTAATAAATAATAAAAAAACATGTACATATTTTTAAAACCATCAGGTCAGTAAAGCTTTTGAATGACTAAACAGGTTCCAGGAATTCTTCCCCATTTATGTTTTAAATTATTTTGTATTATTTATTATATAAATTTAAGGACGAACACATATAAAATTGTTTTTTTCTAGTTTTAAGATTACTTGTTTGAAAATGTAAGAAAACTCAATAAAATATCTCAAAAATTTTATGTTTTTTTTTACATATTTTATTTTTCATTTTACGAAATTAACTGAAAAGCCTGAAACTCATAAATTATTCGTGTAAAGGCCTTTTTACATTGAGTGCAATTGCAAGAAAAAATTGCCTGTAAGCATGCGCTTTGTCGACGCTTTAAACAGCTGATTTAGGTTTTAAATGGGAAAACGTGCATCAGCTGATTAAAACGTCGTCGAAGCGCATGCTTCCAGGCCATTTTTCTTGCAATTGCACCCAATGTAAAAAGGCCTTAAAAAGTAATTTTTACTAGCGAGAGTATCTCAGTGTAAAGCATTTATTTCATTGTTTAAGCATTTCTTTCAGTGTAGTAAACCGGTGAACTGTCAATTTTTAAAAGTCAAGGACATATAATTTTGTCCCCATAAGATCAATGCTAAAGGAGAGATTTTGTCGCTTCTCTGTGGTTGTAGTTCTCTGGGGTATACTGCAGCGCGAACTTATTTGAATCTACAAATCCGTAGAAAAATTGGGGGATGCGATAAATGTTGCCTATACCTACTGGTGTGTTGGCCTAACGTATTTGGTTTATTGTTGCTTCGTCACGACTATCTTTTGCATTGAGTTGATTCCTGTAGATGGCGTTACTGGGTTTTCATCGCGTTTTTATTTCTTAAAAATGCCTTGAAAGCATAGTCTCGCTGTACGGGGGGTCGCTTACAGGTTATGGCTTTCTGATGAGTTCTAGAAAGAACGAAACAGCCTGTCATTGTCTACCTGTGCCCCAGGGAACCCATTACCTTTGGCTTCCCTGTGTACTCAATGCAAAAGATAGATGCACTACTTTGTCCGCCTGCCGCTAAAAACCTTCTTTTCTATTTAAGCCACTTTCATAGTTTGGCATTGATTGCATTGCAAAATTCTTAATTTTCATCAAGTGCAGGTAGTACCACGCGGGTTTGGGTCATATTATGGGTTTTGCCTAATGGTATCCATTCACAAACACTGAAAATGGTGTGACAAAGACGTGTATTATGTACATAATATTAGGTACACTTAATTTTTATTAAAAATTATAAAAAAATAAATTATACCTACATAAATTAAATTATAATATTCTTCGTCATCTGAGGAACTGTCATCTCCTCTTGACGAAATAATTAACGGGTCGACGGTCCGATCGATCAGGTGGTCAGTGTGTCTTGCTACAAATCCTTTCATTTGTGCCCATATAAGTTCTGTAGGATTTAGTTCGCAATGACATGGCGGTGTGTTGCACTATGTTTTTTAGCTATATCTTCCACGGCATGTTTCATAAAACAATGTTTGTGTAAATTTGCTATAGCTTATAGTTCCTTCTTTATCCAATTATCTTCTTTGTTTTCTTTGGTTCGTTATCATAAATAATTGATGGAACAAAATTTACGTGCACTTATGGCCGACACCAAAATTGTGACGAACTGGACGGAATTTCCTATTTTATTACTCTACACCTTTCTAAAATAGACTATAGATATTTATATAAATTATATTTATGGTTTTTCAAAGTTTCCAGTACTGTGGTGTGATGTTTTTCTACCCTTTGCCCGAGAGCTCTAGTGCTGATATTTTTATTTTCTTCGACGTAAAATAAAATATTAAGATCTCTATCATTGTTTTCTTCAGCTCTCTCATGATTCTATGCTGTGCATTAACAGTTGTTTATTATAGTGCTTACTTAGCAACTAGTTACTTAGTAACTTAATTCTTTTTTGAATCATGCCAAAAGTAACTGTAACTTCGTTACTTTTGAAAAGTAACTTGTATCTAGTTACTTTTTAGGAGTAACTAGGTATTCACTTAAAAAGTAACTAGATACTTCTAAAGTATCTAAAGTAACTAAGTTCCTTTTAAAGTAACTAAGTTACTTTTAAAGTAACTAAGTTAAGGTACTTTTAAAGTTCCTCTGCGATACCAATTATGCACACGTGCAGATGATGACCAAGGGACGATCGGCGGCCGTTAATCAGATTTTCACGAAGGGACGAGCGGCGAGTCGCCAGCGTCAAACAGCAAACTGGTTGGAAGGCGAAATTTCTTGGAAAGCATTTTATTCTACTTGTCCGTTGTTCGAATTAACACTTCTTAGTTCTTAGTTTAGTTTTCTGATGTTAATAGTGGTAGTGTGTACAGGAAAATGAGTTATCACTACCTGGTAAATTTATGGTATCTAGTTCAAAAGCATCTTAGTAACTTTTAGAGTTTCGTAGTTACAATTAAAATAACTAGTAACTCAAAAGTATCTTAGTTACTTTTAGTAACTAGTTAAAATCAAAGTAACTAGTTACAATCAAAGTAACTAGTTACAATCAAAGTAACTAGTTACTTTTAAATTATCGTAGTTACAATCAATGTAACTAGTTACTGTAAAAGTATCTTAGTTACTATAACTAGTTACTTTAACTAAGTAACTAAGAACTAAGTTACTTTTAGGAAGTAACTATTCCTTATAAGTATCTAGATACATTTGTGCAAAAGTATCGAAAAAGTAACTAGTTACTTTTCTGAAGTAACTTTCACAGCTCTGCTTGGTAATAACTTTTTGTATTGCCGACTTGGTAGGAATGCGTCTATTAGGGATATAAACGGAAAACATGTCAGATACAATACTCAAGCTTTTCCTCGCACAGTACCATTTTATCATAGTGACTTTTTCTTCTATTGTGTAACTCATAATAATTACCAAAGGAAGAAATTATTGCCAGTAAAAAATCGAATACTTTCAAATTACATTTGACAATGGCAAATCACAGGTTGACAAGTCCAATCAATGCTGGTGTCCGCAGCACCACCTGTTAAATTCCAATAAGAACCCAACCACAATCCTATTCAAATAAGTTAAGATCGGGTTGCCCAAACTTCGCATGTGCACTCACCACACAGAGATCCTAAAAAAGTATCCCTATAACCCCGCTCTACAGTCAACAGGGGATCAAATATTTGGACAATCTAAAACCTTGCATGGGATTTCCTATGTTTCCAATCACGTTGCACCACCCGGTATACTTGGATACGACTTCAAAGCATCGCCCTTTCCCGTCAATATCTTAGTGCGCCACCTCACACTGTATATTATGTGCAATACTTTTAAAACATAAGTGAATAAAAATAATTGATTATCGTTTCATCCACCACAATAATTATAAAAATAGAACCACGTGTAAACAAACCGATAATTAAGTAAATAATATTATCTCACTTTTAAAGTCAGTGGCATGACCCAAGGTTGGAAACACCCTGTATAGAACGATCTCGAGTTCTTTAAATGGGTCATTGGTAATTATTAATTATAAACAATTACTTTGTACTTATTTGATTTTTCATTAAACACAATAAAACACCATTGAAAGTATGTTTATATGCAGGTGTTGGACAGGTTTGAACTTTTTGTTGCCATTTATTAATAAAACAGAGAAAAAAGTGGACTAAAATAATATTTTCTTAAGTGTTAGGTCTAATGGCGCATTCGCCATTCCATTTTTTATTAATATCCCGTATGCTTTTCGCTTTATCCAAAGAGCGTTCAAATATCCGTCTTTGAGTAGCAATTACCAAAATTTTAATTTAAAAAAATTGTGATTGATGATTATATTGAACACAAAAAACTAAATTTAGTCCATATTTATTTTTCTGCTTTTATTACTTCATATTTCCAAACTTTGTTAACTTTAAACAGTAGGTAACTATGCTACAAACAAACATGGGTAAATGGACGATTTTTATATAAAAAGAAAATGTAATGAAATATTAATTAAAAAACAAAATAGCGAATGCGTCCCCAGCCCTAGTTCTTAAGAGTGAAGTCTAGTGACGCATTCACTATTTTGTTTTTTGATCAATATTTCGGTACTTTTTCTTTTCATCTTCAGGTGAAAACTGTAGAGTATTCACCTGAAGACGACTGGAGATACCTACCAGTCAAAACTTTTTAAGGATTTAAAGCAAATAAAGACAATGCAAGTGCAAAACTCTTTTATCATTCAAATACTGCACTTATTATTCAACACGTGATCGAATAAATGCCGGCTGATATTGAAAGAACGCAGAGAAGACAATTGTATTGATAAAGTACAGAAAAAGATGTGCAAGGGCAAGAGCGTAAAAAAAGATTACAGACAAACGGCAGTCGATGTCGAAGCTGTAACAATAATCGCTTCACAGGCTTGTAGCTGATTGAAGAGCAACAGATTGGAGTTTTCAGTGTATATCTTTGTCGTATATATGTAAATATACGGTAAGTTATACAGCGTGTTCGTGTATTTGCTTGCCAAATGGAAAATTTCTTTATTATCAATTTTTCGAAAAAAAGCTATTCCTTATAAAAAGTTTTGCTTCTAAAATTATTAAGATTGGTTTAAGAATTTCTTTTTAATATTGTACAGGGTGTCTCAACGAAAAACTTTAATTCTAAATGTGTAAAAACTTTATACCGATATTTATTAACTGGCAAATTGGAAAGAGCGAAAAGCGCATTAAATCGTCAACTAATTTGTAGTATACAGGGCACTGATAAAGTTTTTTTTGAATAATTACCTAATATTGTTTATAAACAATATGGATAAATACTATCGCAATATTTATTATTAAGCTATCAATGTACTATTTGCAGGTTAATTTAGTATACAGAGTGATTAAAATATTTAGATAATTTACAATCTAATTGAAAATTTATTAAAAAATCATATAAACATATTTACACATAACAAATTTTTCAATTACTAGTAATTATACAGTAAACACGAACAAATACACATAGAAGATTAAATTTCAATAAGCCCCCCGTTGTTCATCATACACCTAATAATTTTTTTTTCTAAAACTTCTGACGGCATTCAATAGTTGATGTCCCCGTAGCCCACATAATTCCTGAGTTATTCGTCTCTTGAGGTGTTCTCTGTCTCGGGGCCGCCTTTTATATACCTACCCTTTTTTTTGAGGACACCCCACAAAAAAAAATCCAGTGGGGTGAGATCCGGAGACCTCGCTGGCCAATGACAAAAACGCAAATCTTGATCTTGTACCTCTTCCTATCCACATAAGCAAAATTTCTGTTCAGCCAATGTCTAACTTGCAATGCAAAATGTCCGGGAGCTCCATCTAGCTGGAGCAATAAGTTCCGTATACCGGCCAAAGGTATGTCATCCAGCATATTACTAAAATCATTTTCTAAAAAATTTAGAAACACCTCACCGTTTATATTATCATCAAAAAATATTGGTCCCAACAATCGGTCCCCGACTATACCACACCACACATTTACTTTTTTAGAATATTAGTTTCGGCACTGTATAACCCAATGAGGGTTATCCACTGACCAATAACGGGAGTTTTGAGAGCTTACAATACCGTTGGTCGTAAAAACAGCTTCATCTGAAAAAATTATTTTAAAAGGTAAGCGGCGCGGCGATCCTCCTCCATAACGCCTAATAACCACTCAGAAAAATCTAGTCTCAATTCCGAGTCCCCTGGTAAGAATGTATGGGTAAATTTTGGCTTAAAAAAGGTTTAATTTTATGTTTTTTTAGAACCATTTTAATAAAGTAGATTTTTAAGTCCAAATCTTGAGACATTTGCCTAAAACTCGTTTTAGGGAATTCGTTGATGTAGAGCAAAATATTAAGTTCATCATTTTCATCGTATAAGCGAGGAAGATTATTTTGACCCTGGTTTTCTCTTCTCCAAAAAAAGTTTGGAGAGCACCGTTCGAATTTACTTATAGTCATAACATTACTTATTTGATGGGTTATTGGTGTTGGTCTTTCCGGATGATTATATTATTGTTAAATTCTTCGGCTGCTTCTCTATTTGTGCGATAATTATTTCTAACTATTAAAACATTCTGGACTTTTTCTTGATCAGTTAAACTCATTGTTAGAGGAAAAAGAAAAGTTTTATTGTCATATATGTCAATTCGTGAAATGTGTCTTTACAGGTTTTTACCTTAACATTTAATTATTTACAGGTACAAGTCATGCAATGTAGCATGAGCCCTGAGATGCGCAGAAGAAAGAAAAGGAGAGTCAGTGTACGACAGAGATACCTAATACCGAATTTTAGTAAAGTACAGTCCGCGTAGAAAATAAAAGTGGGATTTGATTGATAAAGCCGTAGTGACTGCTAATCGTGTTTGCTAATTGGCCCCTGTTATGCAAAAATCAACCAACCAACAAAATAACTTAACTATTCAATATGTAAATTATATTGTAATTCTATTATTCTAACAGTAAAATTATTTTATATATTTTGACCATGCAAACTTAGATACATTGAGGGTTAGTTGCTTTTTGCATAATATGGCCTAATTATGTGTTTATTATGCTTTTATGGCTGCCCTTTCTCGAAACAATATACATATTTGCATCTATTCATAATATGTGTTTAAATTGTTGGTAATCCTCAGTAATGGGTTTTCCATATTTAATGAGCATTTATTACTTCGCATCCCTGTTTTTTTTATAATTTTATTATGGCCGACACAATTTCGGCTTTATATAATTAAAGATGTATGTACATAACATATTAAGAGTCTAAGTTTTTTTGGCTTCTTGCTTAATTCGTTTAATTGCGCTTAGACTAATCTTTGTAGCGGCTGAAACACGTTCGTGAACCTTCCTGATATCAATTTCTGGTCTTCCTGTATCTGCCTCTTGTTGCATAAATAATATTAAATTATAAACTATTTCACGGCTTTGACCGCTCAATACTCGGTTTAAGACTTAAATAGTAATAACTTTTTTTCCAATGAACGTCCTACTTTTCTGACAGACTGTACAGAAGTGTGCGTTGCAAAGATCATCAGAATAATGAGCTCTCGGCTAGCTCCTCCCACCTGTTTACTGCGCACCCAAAAGTCAGAGCTCAAGCTATATTGCACGAGCTGTAAAAGTTTAATTTATAATTATTAGGCTTTATTTAAAACTTTACTTAATGAAACAATAATTTATTGTTGTTCTGTATGGTGTATAATGAACAACGTGGGGGGCTTATTTATCCATATTGTTTATAAAAAATGTTAAGTAACTATTCAAAAAAAACTTTATCAGTGCCCTGTATATTACAAATTAGTTGACGATTTAATGCGCTTTTCGCTCTTTCCAATTTGCCAGTTAATATATAGGTATAAAGTTTTTTCACATTTAGAATTAAAGTTTTCGTTTTTGAGACACCCTATACAATAAAAGAAATTCTTAAAACAAACTAAATAATTTTAGAAGCAAAACTTTTTATAAGGAATAACTTTTTTTCGAAAAATTGATAATAAAGAAGTTTTCCATTTGGCAAGCAAATCCACGAACACGCTGTATATCCATCTCTTATGAATTTAGCCAATGTTCTTGAGGAAATGCCATTTTCGGAACGAAGGAATTTTTAAATCACGTGTTGGCCAAAGCATTTGACAAAAGACACGTCAAAGCATTAAAAAAGTATGTGAACAAATATACAACAGATCGGGTTATCTATTTTCGAGCGCATTCGCCAAACACTAAAATTATCATTTATTTCGGTTCTATTTATTGTATTTTCATCATTCTGGTTATTGCAAGAAACTTTACAACCAGGTTTATTTATAGTTGTGTGCTTTAGACCCCAGACAACCAAACAAACAATAAAATAATACGAGATTGTATACAGTAGGTTATCCAAAATAACTAAAATAAATAGTAATATAAAGCGCTTAGTTTAGGTAAAATTAATTTATCACAGAATTCACCAAATCTATCAATTAGTTCTTTTGTAGTTAAAATCTAGGGCTGCTAACGATTTCGTTATTTAATTTTTTGATCAATATTTCGTTTTTTTTTCGTGTGGAATAGTAAAAAATATGTTCCCCTGAGAGTTAACGTTTACTTTTTCGAGTATATTTTGATCTATTCATTTGGAAATAAACTACTCAACTTTTTAATGTATTTGAAGAACATAAGGAGGCATTAGATTTAATATTTTAAATTATTCAGGGTGTTGCAAATAGTCAGGGCATATCCAACATACTTTTTTTAAATGGAACACCCTATAAAATTTCACGTATATTTTGTATAAAATGTCATATATGTCTAAATTCAATATTTTTGAGATATTGACGTTTAAATTATGACATTTTTAAATTTTGACGGGCTGAAAAGAAAAATGGGTTTCACCTCAATATTTTATTCTCTATCCAAAGAGACCAAAAAAAAATGGTTTTAATGTTTAACATTTTAAACCGGAAGTCGGTATTTTTGGATAGAGATATAAAAAACCAAGATAGGGAGGTAAAAACCATTTTTTTAAAGCGCCATTCCAATGCTACAGCCCGTCAAACTTTGAAAATGCCATATTTAAACGTGAATATCTTAAGAATAATTGAATTTCATACAAAATGTATGTGGAATTTTATAAGGAATTAGAAAATAATATCATATACAGGGTGTTCCATTTAAAAAAAGCATGTGGGACACCCTGTTGCAAAATTCATTATTTTCATCAAGTGCAAGTAGTACCACCCGAGTGTGGGTCAATTTATAGGTTTTGCTTATTGTTATCCATTTACAAACACTGAAAATGGTGTGGCAAAGGCGTATATAAGAAAAATACAAAATACAAAAAATACATTATACAGAAATTAAATTATAAAAAATCATAATATTCTTCGTCATCTGAGAAAATGTTATCCTCTTTTGTCGTTATAATTAACGGGTCGACGGTCCGATCGATCAGGTGGTCTCCTCTTCTTTAATGATATGATGGACTGCTTTTCACCAGTTCTCTGGTGTCACTTCCTTAATGGGTTGATCAGTAGCTTAACGTCTTTCATTTTGAATGTCGTATTGTGTTCTATAGGATTTAGTTCGCAATGATATGGACGTGTGCGTAGCACAGTTACACTATGTTTCTCAGCTATATCTTCCACAGCATATTTCATAAAACGATGTTTGTGTAAATTTACTATAGCTAATAGTTCCTTCTTTATCAAATTATCTTTTCTTTGGTTAGTTATCATAATTAATTTAATGCACAAAATTTACCTGCGCCTATGGCCGACACCGAAATAGAGACATATAAATCTTTGTTTGTAAAGCAATTTTAAACAAAAACAAGTGAAAAGAGCAAGCATTTATATAACCTGGTCCCTCTTGTCCCGTTCCCTTATTTTTAGAGCTATTTTAATTTATAATGCAAAGCCTAACCGTTTGGATGTCATTTGCTTTAATGCTAGAATATTAATTATTATTATAAAAACAACAATTTAAAGTAAACATTTTATTTTGAAACACAGAAAATTAGGTTTTTCTGCTTTTGTAAATGTGATTATTTACAATAAAAAATAGTGATCAAAACCATGAAATTCATAATTCACGCCTCAAAATCGGTCGGCCGGTGATCAACCTCCCCCCTCCCCGAACAGACCCGAACAACCCCCCCCCCCTTCCCCTGTAGCCTCTAGTACTTATGCAACATAATCAATGCATCCTAAAAAAAAATGCTTTTTTCTTGGTAAGCGTATAAGTCTGCCCCGAGAAGAAATCCTAACTACGGACCTGCTTGGCATGACTAAATTGCAAGATTAATCCTAGTAAGGAAGTTAATTTCTAATAAAATTAATTAGGATATAGGTATTCTGCATTTTATTAAATGAGAATCGAGTTAGTTTTACGTCAGTCGTTATTTTGGTCTTTTATTATCATTTTTTATATTACGCGCATTTTTAATAAGCCATTAAGTCGGGTTTTATGACTTCATTTCTTTTGATACAATTAACTAATAATCGCCGTCATTTCATTTATTACAAACACCATTTAATTTTAAAAAAACGGCAGGCGTTGCTGTGCTGAATATGTTTATTGAATGGATCTATTAAAGTAGATATTTTTCTTATTCTTTGAAAATTACGAAAACTTATATATACAGGGTCCTGCACCTAACCTCCCGTCTTCTATAACTCACTTATTAATTAAGTTGGGATTTTGATATTTTGCAGACTTTACCTGTATCCTAGGGCGCATTTTGGGAAAATATTTTTGTTTATACAGGGTGTTCCAAAAAAGTGTGACGTCATTAGGATCTATTTTTTTAGATTACATGCTATAAATATTTTTACTTATTCGGATGCCTCTAATAGTTGCTTTTATACCCCCAACATTTTAATGAAATCAATTCAGTAATATAGGCGAAAAAAAATAAAAACTAAAAAAAATCAGTTTTGCACCACTGGTTTTAAAAATTAATAAAAAATAATGTCTCGTTAATAAAATTTAAATTACAAACTATGTCATTAATTGGGTTCATTTTTAAAACACACAACTAAGTAGGTAGATACGTACACTACTGAATGAACTGAAAAATAAAAACAGAACTTTTTAATCACAATAAATCACGTAAAAACGATATCTATAACCGTAAGTTTCGCGAAGTCTCAAAATAAATACCTTAAGGTTAGGCGAACCAATGCTAAAATAATGGTGCATACGACTAATTTATTTTTAAATTACCTTTATCATAATGCAAATTGTTACATGCTGATTGACGTCACGGAACCATAGCAACGGTGAATATCAAAGCGGGAACAGACACGGTCAGCTGGGGCGCGCCAAAATGCACGAGTGCTTATAATTATTGTCTATCGGAGTTAACCGAGGCTCTATTATGCATAGCTACATTCGGATTAAATTAATATTAATAATTCGAACATAATTATTTTTTAAGGGCTAAAATGGTAGCTGTATTGGTACATTAATATTTAACATTGTCGACAAACTTTTCTCCTGGTTTTATTTTTTATTTTTTTTTTTGTGAAGAGCCCCTTCACCCACTCACCTGACGAGCCGCCACTTGTAACACGCTGTATAATGTTATAATGTTGCAATAAGAACTAACAAGACTGGCGCCCTGCCGCCCTGGCTATTGTAGTAAATTTAAGTAAGTCATTTTTTATTGCATATCATAAACAACGGCACTTTTAGAACAATATTAATTTTATAATCAATTCAAAAGTCTATCATCAAAGTTTTAAAGTAAATTTAAACAGAGCATACCCCGTTAATCTCTCCATAAATTTTATTATTTGATAAACTTATTACTGGTTCATAAAAGCGTTACACTGTCAATTTTGTTTTCGCGATTTTATAGCCTGTGATTTTTAAAAATTAAAAAAGTTCGTTTCTATTTTAATGTATTTATGCATGTTTATATAATATAATTATACCGGCGATTTTTTTTAGATATTACCCACGATATTATCGTACTGGCTAGCAACAAGTTTAATAAAAATTATAAACTAAAATTTCCAGTGACGCCATTATAAATTAATGCCCGAAAAAATTTTATTAAATTATTAACTTATACAGCGTCGGAATCAAAATTTTGTTATTATGTAATAACTTTTTTATTTATGGACCGATTTTATCTTGGTTGAGAGAGGATGGATCAAGAGCAGTGGCGACTCGTACAGTAGGGCAACAGTGCCATGGCCCTACCTATCTGTACACCAACCTTTTTACTTCATCATTATTATTACTTTGTCTCCTTCCGCTTCATTATTTTTGTAATAAATGCGATTAATTTATAGTTTAACACGTTGATATCTGATAACGCCTAACTATGCAAAAGTCCCTAATGTTTGGGTGACGCCGCAAAAATTCCCTGCTCCGGCCAACTCTGTATTTGGCCCGATGTGAAACGCGTACAAGAGAGATAAGAACACCAATAAATATATCGCCCCCTCTTACTGACGCATAAGGAAATCGGCCTTGTTTGGACTGGCCAGATCCTCATATGATGCTTTATTTTATCGAGAGTGAAGAGTCCCAATCGGGTTAGGGCACTACTAGGGTATATAGTTATGCATTCGGCTTTGCTGCCGCTATCAGATACTAGGTGGCAGCTGTTTTTAAAACGGTTTGGCCTGTCGAGATATTAATTTTAAAATAGTTTTCTTTTAAGCAGTTTTTACTATGTGACATACATTATTTTTGTAGGTTAGGTTTAGGTCAATCCGTCAGTGGTATATATTCCTGATTCGGGGTTTAGGTGTATTAGTTTTTAAATGAATAAAATGAAATAATCAAGACTTTAGCGCTTTAGGTGTTGCCAGCCGAAAAAGATTTTATAAATAATATTATTATAACTTCAAGAATAAAGTGAAGAAGTGAAGTAAAGAAAAACAAAAACGTTTGGAGTTTTCTTATAAGAAAATTTGAGTGTTTTGTGAACATTTTTTGTTACAACTACTAAAATACCTTATTAAACGATCCATTTAATAAGTCGCTAAGTTTTTTTTCGATTTTTTTATGTACAGGGTTTTACAAATTCGAAGCATTAGCATTGCTATCTCGGTGACTATAAGAGATAGAGAGTTGGTTAAATAGAGGAAGTTGCATATATTAATGCTAAACATTTAAGGCAAGGGCCTGTCGACATATTAAGCACCGGTTTCCGCAGATCACCGAAGTTAAGCTGTGTCGAGCGCGGTTAGTACTTGGGCGGGTGACCGCTTGGGAACACGGCGTGCTCTTGCTTCAGGGAAGAGTGTAAAATGATTCGACCCCTAGCTATCCTATTCACGCCGGACAGGTCGGATGAGATCGGATATCTCGTAGGATGAAGGTGCCGTTTCACACTCCCCAGTCGGTAGACCACATTTGTGGTCGATGACCGGTTCGAGATGGCCTATATACGTAGTCGGCGAACCGTAAAAAAAAAAAGAAAAATAATGCTAAACAATTTGTTAAAAATAAATTTAATCAAATTTCTATGACCGAAAAAAAGGAACGAAAAAACTTGTTTGTATTTTTTTTATGACAAAATAAGTACTGATTATTTTTAAAAAATAAGAGCACTTTCTTAAGACACTTTTCGAGATAATAATTTTAACAGGTCAAACGCTAACCAAAAAATTTTTTAAAAATCAGGCCCGTATTTTAAAAAAATATGTTGATATAGGTATCTAAAAAACGAACGTCTCGTGTCTGACAAATATAATTATTTTCTTGAAGAGCATAAAAAATTGTCTCAAGCAAGTGCTCTTGGTTTTTCAAAATAATCAATATTTTATCGTAAAGAAAATAAAAATAAAAATTTATTTTTCCTTTTTTTTTCGGATGCTCCGGAAGTCATCGGACATTTTTAAATTTTTTTTCTTAAACGGAAAAGCTCCAATATTTTTGTCTGAATAAAACTCTTAATTTAAAAAAAATAGTTACTTATTAATTTAAAGAAATATTTTTACGATCATAGAAAAAAATTTTTCTGTGTAGGTTTGCATGATAACAGCACAACAGTTATACTATACTGCTGGACAATTCAAGCGGACCGAGCTAATTGTTAGATAAACTTTGGAGTAAAATATTTTACGAACGAATAAAGCTATCGATGCGCGGTTTGCAAAATTTAAAAGAGAATTTAATTCTTAATATGCACATTTTTTCCGATTTTTTTTTACTTTCAACCTTTAAGTGTCTACAGGGTTTAAAGAGAAGTACGTTTTTTTTACCAAAGTTTCTAAGTACCGGATTTCCACAAAAATAATTTCAAACTATTTTGGATGGCATTTTCTTTAACTGTGTGTTAATGACAAAAATACCTGAAATTTACAGGGGTTGAGAAAAAAATCGAAATTTCATGAACAAAGAGGGATATCAAAAATTTAAGAATTTATTTTGTTCTCTATAAATAGGAGGTAAAGAAAATGTCATCCAAAATAATTTAAAATTATTTTTGTGGATATCCGGTACTTAGAAACATTGGTATAAAAAACATACTTCTCTTTGAACCCTGTAGACAGTTAAAGGTTAGAAGTAAAAAAAAATCGGAAAAAACTTGCATATTAAGAATTAAATTCTCTTTTAAATTTTGCAAACCGCGCATCGATAGCTTTATTCTTTCGTAAAATATTTTACTCCAAAGTTCACCTAACAATTAGCTCGGTCCGCTTGAATTGTCCAGCAGTTTAGGTCTCCCAACAGTCCGGCATAAAATTAATATCAATTAAAGGAAAAAGATCTATGAAAAACGCTCGAACCCGTAAATTTTTATTTTTAATTGTGCATTTTTTCACATAAAAAATGTTATACAGGGTGTCTCATAGAACTGTCGTCACGTCTTTGACAATTTTTTTTAATGGAACACCCTATATATTGTATTATTTTCTGATTTCACACTGTCATGTGTCTAAATTCAATAATTTTTGAGATATTGACATTTAAAATATGGCATTTTTTGACTTTGACAGGCTGTAACATTGGAACGGTTCATCCTAGAGAAAAATGGTTTTCACCTCCCTATCTTAGTTTTTATTCTCTATCCAAAGAAACCAATCTCCGATTTACCATGTTAAACCATTAAAACCGGTTTTTTGGTTTAACATGGTAAATCGGAGGTTGGTTTCTTTGGATAGAGAATAAAAACTAAGATAGGGAGGTGAAAACCATTTTTCTCTAGGATGAACCGTTCCAATGTTACAGCCTGTCAAAGTCAAAAAATGCCATATTTTAAACGTCAAAATCTCAAAAACTATTGAATTTAGACATACGACATTTACAACATAAGCGTAGAATTTTGTTGGGAATTAGAAAATAATACAATATATAGGGTGTTCAATTAAAAAAAATTGTCAAAGACCAAAGACCAAAGACGTACCGACAGTTCTATGAGACACCCTGTATCCAAGCGTTTTTTCTAGATCTTTTTCCTTTAATTGATATTAATTTTATGCGGGACTTTTGAGAGACCCAGTATAAAAAATGGCAGCGATCGTCTGGAAGACATCAAACTCTCCATTGGTCCATGTCATTAAAACATCTCGGCCTCATTTTAATGATTACAAATTATTTGCATCATGACATTTCTTTAAATAATGTTGATCTTTACTAGTAGGTGGGTCATTTTCTAATATTTTCACTTAACAACTTAAGATTCATATAAAACTACCTATTAGAATAATCAAGGCAATATATATGACATATGAGATATCTAAATATAAACTTTCGTCAGTTGTAATTTAAATTATGCAAATAGAATTCCAAAATAATATATTATATTATAAATAAAATGTAACTTAAGTTTGGGGATAATTTGCATATGTAATGTGATTTTTTAAATAAAAGCCTCACCTCTTCGTATATTCATTCATAGTAGAGTAAAGCAACATGTATTCTAAACCATCAGTACAACAAATGTTAAGGTTTGTGAATAAAGTAAATTTAATTGAAGACGTCATATTGGTACCAGCTAGAGGGGAATTAGAAGACGCGATAGAAAATTCATTAAACGATGGTGTCCCTAATAATGAACAAATACCAGTGACGACTTTGGTACAAGAACCTTTACCTGTGTTTCCAGAATTCGACGACAATTTCTGGCATGTCGGCGGAATGCCGGAAAACTATGAGTTTACAGATACCTTCCAGAAGCTGACAATATATAGCACTTTTAATTATGGATCGGGATTAAAATTTAGATGAAGTCAGAATAATACGTGGGAAGTTGAGCAAAGGTTGGATCATTTCTTAGAAATGACCACTAATTGTAATAATCTCTTAAATGTGCTTAATCGCCGAGAGCAAACGATTAGAGACAATTTCCAAGCAATGATTTACCAGCCGACGATGTCTTGTATGACAATGGATTTCCAGACGAAGCCTACAAGTAAATAATTTACCACAAGTCGACGATGTCTTGTATGACAATGGGTTTCCAGACGATGCAATCCAAGTCAACAGGTTTTTAGACGATGGGATCCAACGCAATGACTTACCACAAGTTGACGATGCCTTGCATGACAAATTTAATAATTTTATGCATATTTTTACAAATATTGTTAGCGTTTTGTCGTCGCCTTTATTAAATATAATTGAAAATGTTTAGTGATGTGCAGACAAAATTTGTACAGTTAAAAAATACTTTATGCCCCTACTGTAATCAACACTTTATCGTATTCTCCTTCCTCGAAACCAGGGGAAAGTGGTTTTAAATAATATACCGATTTTTGAAGCTTAATTTTGTTTTAATTGACACGAACCGCACTGCGCTGCAGTGGCTACAAACTGTGCCCCCCCCCCCTGAGCCTAGAAGCTCGAGGTCTAATTGCAAACAAATTTCTCGTCTTACACCTTGTACCAATATTTTATATTCGGCCATATTCGGCTACATTTTAAAAAAATTTCAAAATTAACATGTATATGTTACCATGTACCAATTAAGGCCACCTTAAGCTTTAACTGACTGTATCCTAGTAACTACGTAACAATAATTTATACAAATTTTGCATACATAAAGTTTGGCTATATAAGAGTGATTTCAGAGATTCGTTACTAAGTGGTATTCTTCGGTCCTTGGTATTTTTGGGAAATAAAAAAAATGTCAATCAATATACCTACCAAATATGAGAAATAAAAAAAATAAACTGAAAAAAAAAACTGAGTTTCATTCTCTATATTGTTTTTAAATGAACAGAACCTTAATAGGAAAATAATATGGATGTTCATCTATTGAAAATATGTATTTTTTTAATAATTTAATATTTTTGTCATGTGTTCCTAACAAGGCCACCGTTCAAAATGTGGGCATTTCATAATTTTTGCTTGTGGCCTCATTATGAACATACCGGGTGTCGCATCGTCGAGCGGGACATAGGAAATCCCATGTAATTTTAAATGGGGTCAATTATTGGCTTCCCTAATTATTTTAGAGAAAAATTCTATTTAGGTTTATTAAAGAGCACTAAAACCCACATTCAAAAGAATAACTTTAGATATTTTTGATGAGCCCGTTTACGGGTTATCGCCGATTTCTTTTTAACTATTTCTCCTTTTTATGGCCCCGTATTTGTGGGCACCAGTCAAGGTAAAAGATGACTGTCAAATAAAGTTGTCATTTTGAAATGTGTGCTTTATTGTTATAAAAACTCGTACATCGAAAATATTAAAGGTGTATTTATGAGTACAAATTAATCTGAATAAAACTAAAATAAAGTATCCAATTACAAGGTTAATTATAACATTTTACATGTTTCAATCTTTTACTAATTAATAGGTAGGTACTATTAAAGTGTTAGAACTTTAGGATTTAAGAAGATGTTCAAATATTCCTCCATTGACTGCTAGATAATAACCGAGGCGATCATAAAATTCTTTTCTTACATTCGCTAGTTGGTAAACTGAAATTCTATTGCATTCGGCAGAAATAACATTTTTTAACTCGTCTAGATTTGGGTATTTTTTGGCCCCAGAGAAAGAAATCATTTGGCGATAAATCGGGAGACCTGGCTGGCCAATTTACTGTATGATTTAAGTATGAATAACATTTCCATTAAAAGCACGGTTTAAATATGCCCGGACAGCCAGGGTACTATGTGCCGGGCAGCCATCCATTTGGTACCAAACTTCCTGATTTTCCCTGGCGGCCTCATGTAAAGTAGATGATGTATGATCTTCAAGTAGTTCCAAAAAATATTCTGCATTTAAATTTCGTGTAAGAAATAATGGCCCGATAATATTTTCTCCGAAAATCCCAGCTCAAACATTAACTTTTTTTAATATTGCGTCCTTGTTTCGACAAACCTGTATTGGTTTTCTTTGCTCCAATATTGATAATTTTGAAAATTGGGTTCATTGTTTAAGGTAAATGTGCATTCGTCAGTGAAACAAATGTTTTTTAAAAATTCCCTGTCTATGTTTGCTCTTTCAATCATACCAAAACAAAACTCCTGTCATCGTATTTCGTCCCTATCTCTTAGCTCTTGGTGCTTTTTATATTTGTATGAATAATATTTATGTCGTTTCAAAGCTCGTAACGCTGTGGTGTGATCTAATCCCATGTCATTCTCAAGTTTCCTTGTGCTGATCTTCCCATCATTTTCTTCCACGCTCAATAAAACTCTCTGAGACAAAAGTCCCTATCATTTCTTGCATCTCTTCTTTGTTCCTGTCTTTCTTCACATCTGCAGCTATTTATTACAGTGCCTTTTGTCTCAAATTTCTTGATAGTCCTTTCGACTGTAGATTTTGCAGGTATCGGTCTATTCGGATATAGAGCAGCAAACATGTCTGACACATTTTGATCACTATTTCCTTGATAATAAATTTATCCATCAATATTTTTTCTTCAGAACTGTAATTCATGGCTAATATATTCGATGTACGAGTTTTTATAACAATAAAGCACACATTTCAAAATGACAACTTTATTTGACAGTCACACCCGGTATAACATCAAACACAAAAAAAATTATTTCTAAAAAGTATCTAAATAATTGGGTCTACTTGTTCACACTGTTGGGCGTCTTCACTTGCTTTGAGTTAACGGACACGGTCGCTGGGGCGCGCCTAAATGCACGAGTGTTTATAATTATTGTCCATCGGAGTTAACCGTGACCCTATTATGCATAGCTACATTCGGATTAAAGTAATATTATTCAAACATAATTATTATTCTTTAACGAGTATTTAAGAATCAAAGTTGTCTGAGTGGTAAATCAAGAATTAAGCCAACTGGGCCACCTTTTAAGAAAACTATTTCTGCCAATGTCATTTATGCGACAGTCAAAGTTGCTGGTTAGTTAATTATTGTTAAAAATCTTAATGCAACTTGATATTATTATTAATATTATGAACAAACATATCAATATATGGTTTTATTTTTAACTGGAAAATCCGAACCCTAAAAGCCTTGTTAGAAAATATAAAACCCCCCTCCCCCCAAACATATTTTCTGGCTACGCCACTGGCTACACAGAGTACCTAACATAAGGTTGTAACCAACGGAATGATAAAATTCAAATTTCATAACTTCGAATTTTTAAAACATGAATTTTAAAATCAGCAGATTTCACACAGCTTGATATTTTAGCCATCACCCTGTATAAAAAAAGCATAAAGTGAAGTCGCACACATTGTACTTAGTGATCCAACAGGTATCTACCCAATAAACTGAAAATGGAACAGATCGATTGAATGTTGATGAAAATATGGACTTTTAAAATTCAAGTAATTTTTAACTAGATATTCCATATTAACTGTGTAATTTCAAATAAAAAGGATTACAGCTACTTCTGGCATAATCATAACCGATGGGTAATATTGGTCAATATGTTGGTTAAGGAGGGCACGTCAAAAAATAAATACTTCAAGGTGTCACCCTGTATACATATAATACATTCGTTGAAACTGTTTTTATTATATATGCTTTACGAACTATACGTACCCTGTAAAAAGTTGTTGAGTCCCATGGCAACCCGATGACAGCTTTAATTTTTATTGACAAAACATTGTCACACTACCTGAAAATATTTACTTTACTTTAACACCTCTTTTGAAGATAGTGCCGTTCACTATTGCCATCTTTTAGTGGTACATGGTTGTAGTGTCTAAATAAAATCCGGTTCCAAAAATGGTAAGCCACACTTGCCAGTCGATTTTTAAAATAAAACTTAAATCATTTTTGTTGTATTTCAGCCGCCAAAAAAGAAAGCAGGTGGAAAGGGGGGTGGAGGTAAGTTCAATTTCGTTTTCTGTATGTATGTCTAAGTTTTAAGATAATCCGTCCATATTTCTAAATTATTCTCCAAGGTTAGCAGCTCGATGCTAAATTATATCTATTTATATTAAATATACCGATATTTCGTTCTTTTTGCCGGAATCCTGGCTATGTTCTTCTAATAATTTTCGTATATAATATCATCAAAAGAGAAAATTTAGCCGGTAAAATTTTCGGCTGGTATAAAAGTTTGTTGTTTGGCAATTTCATTCGCGAAATTACCAAAAGGCAACAAAATTGAATAAAACCAAGAGAGAATTTTGCCGATAAAAAGTTTTCTCTCGAATGATATTCGACAAGACTCTTTCACGAGAAAACAATAAAAACACACTGTTTATTTAGCAAACTAGAAACTTTATTTATTTATTAATAATATTAAATGTACAGTTGTTATAAGTAATAGCTTATCCATTATTTTCTATCAAAGCATGGTTTTGGGTATGATTGACTTGCATTTGAGAAGTCGAAGGTCCAGAACATATTTGTTGTTCTGAGATTCTCGATGAGCTTCAGATGATGACTAAGATTAAGTTGCAGATATGGTTTCAGGGAAATTGCATTTGAGAGGCCTGGTAACTTTATCAACTCTTGTTTAAATAGGACAGACGTAGTGGAAGACCGATGAGAATGATTTGTTATTTTATGCTTTTTCGAATCAATTCCAATTCTTTCCGCTGAAGTTTTGGTCCACTTAGATACTGTATTTATTCCTAGTGGAGTATTTTTGAACCAACATCCCTTCTGCCAGTTTGGAAGAACGGAGAGAAATAGTTCGTCTGTGGAAATGTTTGGTCCCCTTTTTTCCAATAATTTTAGAAATAATCTTACAGAGCATAAGTCTTTGTTTGATGAATTTCTTACCAACCATTTGCTGTTTGCGAATCATTTTAATCCACCTTAAGCTGCCTTGGAAAACATGCTGTTATATTCAATTTGTCCGGTAAATTCTCCCATGGTATCAAACTAGTTTTAAAAATATTGAATTTTGCAATTTACGGCCTCTTTGTTTCTCCAAGCTAGTTCAAATGAGCAAAGATGGAAAAACTTTTTTTGTGCTTTATCGGGGTTTTCCTCATTGTAGCTTTGCATTATTGTTAGTAAATCTTTGGTAGATAATGCTTTTGAACTTACTTTATTCTTTTTCTGACAACTTTGGAGCTGCTTTCTTTTTGTGTCTCTTGCCATTCGTGCATTTTTAAAGGAAATATCCGTAAAAGGGTTAATCTTTATTTCGTATTCTGTAAAATACATTTCTTGAATCATTTTTGCTATATTGTTCCATATAGCCTTTACAGAAGATTCTTTATAGTATTAGCCATTACCCTTCTTCATATTAAAGGCACAATCTTCGAAGATTTTCGCCAGTTCCATCACAGTACTACATTTTTCCAGTTTATTATTTCTTAGAAACTCTAAGAATTGTACCCTAATTGAATGAATATTTTCATTTCAATTTCAATTCCCACTATTTCTTCAAGTTTTTCCTCCATGTTTAAGGGAATATTATCGATGGAGTCGATACCACCCAAATGACAAGAGAACAACTGGAGGTTTTTTGTCTCCGAATAAAGGAAGAAAATGAACGCGAAAGGGAGGAAAGAAATTTCTTTCAGATGGAAAGAGATAAGCTCCGGACCTTTTGGGAAATTACAAGGAACGAGTTAGAAGAAGCTAGAGCTAAACTAAGGTAATAAAATTATATAAAATAATTTGTTATTTATTTCCAATATTTTTGGAAATACTTCTTATTTCCTACGACCACCTATGAAAATGAGAAAAAAAAGCCCGGTTAATTTGGCTAGAAAGCGTTGTATATACCACGCATGTTGAAAAAAAATATTTCAACACTTTAACAAGGCACACTATTTTAAACATAAATGGTGCCAATTTGACAGACAATCCCCATTTATTAAAAAGAACACATTTTAGAAAGCAGGAATTATAAAGTGTTTACCTTGTAAATCATGTATTTGTCGAGTGATTTAAAATGAGAATGTGAAAAT
The DNA here is from genome assembly GCA_935413205.1 of Polydrusus cervinus. Taxonomy (NCBI): domain Eukaryota; kingdom Metazoa; phylum Arthropoda; class Insecta; order Coleoptera; family Curculionidae; genus Polydrusus; species Polydrusus cervinus. Next base: position 18,263,382 of record OW284519.1, on the reverse strand, counting down.
ACACCATCTGAAATTATAAAAAATGTTAATAATATCCTGAAAAATCTATTACCAGAATAAAGAAATCGCGCTGAAGAGAGCTTCATGTATTAAACAACAAATCTTTATCGATAGCGATAGCGTAGAGAATAGAGCTCTAGTCTACAGATCGGAAGGTCACAGGTTCAAATCCCATCAAGTGTGTTTGACTTTTTTTTATAAAAACATTATATAATTTATAAAATTATTTTAAATTAAAATCTTTCTTGTTGGGTGGATTTTTTAAATTTATGTTTAATGCATCTTTCCTTGATTAAATTTAGAATTTTTCATTCTGGTTAATCTAGAAGTCAATTCAGGATTAGTTCTGCCTGTGATATATAAAATATGAAAAAATGAAAAAGTTAAACTACAAATAAAGGAGAAGCCTCTTGACAAACTATGAAACCAGATATTAACTGGAACATAATCCTAAGCATGCTAATTTCAACTTTAGTGTGGATATTTTTTTTCAACACTAGTGTTGTAATATTTTTTCACAAGTCAAAGGCTTTTTAATAATTCTTTGTGGTCGTAGGACAAATAGTGTACATTACTCGTGTGAAAGTGATTATTCTAAAACTCTGAGAATTTCCGCACTCGTCTAACGCCTCGTGCTAAATATCTCCTCGTTTAAAAAGTATCACTTTCATCACTTGTTATGTAATATACTATAATATTGTTGTAAATAATTTATATAACTAATCTTTGACAGTTAAAAACTATATATGCTTTGGAAACAGGAATCTAATGAATAATTTGTTAAAATTTCTTTTTTTAAGAAACAAGGACAGGCAAATAGAAGAAGCAGCAGAGAAAAACGAGGACGAGCTAAAATTCTACAAGCAAAAAGTGAAACATCTTCAATACGAGCATCAGATTAATTTAACTGACGCCAAAGCTGAAGCGTTGGTTTCGTTAAAAACTGCTCAGGACGAGCATACCGAGCAAGAGAAGGAACTACTGAACGATAAAAAAAATTTAAAATTGCAATTAAGGGAGCAAGAAATTTCCTATGAGGATCAGATTAAGAACATGAAACTAGTAAGAAAATGGCAAAAAAAAATAAATTATAATTAAATCGAAGAAATAGTCCTTGCTTTAAGCCAAGTGGCAAGTTAAATGGGTAAATGAGACACATTAAATCTTTTTCAACCAGTATACAGGGTGGTCTGGGTGGTTCCTAAGTTGATACTTCTTTTTTAGCTGTGTATAAAAATCTTTAAAACAACGAACATTTTTAAATACTTTTTTCAAAAAACTTAAAACATAAGGTACTTAAATTCATTTATTACACTATGGAACAAATACACGGTTCTGCCTAACTTGCCCGTTGAATAACATTAAGAAAACTTCTGGGTGTATGTTGCGCCCGCAAGGGAAAGCGTTTTGCGTATAATCTCGAAGCAGCAGCACTTTGACGACACTCACCGTAAATTAGGACCATATCTACTGGTTCATTGTTTTCAAATTTTACCATTTTCACGTGTCACCAATTTAAAATTAACTTGCTTCAGAAAATTACGCCGCAGCGTATTGCCAAATAACTCACCACCGACCAGTAAATTGAATGACTAATAAGAGACAAGACAAACAACATAAAGTATAGCAGGCTACGTTTTGATGACCAGGCCCGCACTTAGATTTTTTACTTCTGTATCTCGCTTATTTTTAAGTTTTTTGCAAATGTTTATTTTATTGACTTTTTTTATTTCTATATATCGCCTATTTTTAACTTTTTTGAAAAAAGGTATTTAAAAAAGTTCTTTATTTTAATGCCTTCTATACACAGCTAAAAAAGAAGTGTCAACTTAGGAATCACCCTGTATAATGGAGACACACTTGAAGTGTCTCGTTTACCCATTTAAATTATATTTGCTCAGACTTGATATTTTTCAAAAATTATAACTCGTTTTAGGATCACCAAAAAGAAATTACTTTAGAAAGGGGTAAATTCGAGGAAAAAGCGAAAGAATTCGAAGTTAAATATGAAAAAAAATTTCACGATTTGAGAATTCAACTTAACACCAAGCACGAGTAAGTTTATGTGATTAGTTCCTATAGTCTATTTTAGAAAGGTGTAGAGTAATAAACGCTCATTAGGTAAGCAAAATGACTACAGAGTGACCTAACGAATATTTAAGCCACTTTTATAATTTGGCATTGATTTCATTGCAAAATTCTTTATTTTCATCAAGTGCAGGTAGTACCACCCGGGTTTGAGTCAATTTATGAGTGTTGTCTATTGTTATCCATTCACAAACACTGAAAATGGTGTGACAAAGGCGTGCATTATGTAGTACATTAGGTACACTTATTTTTTTATTGAACGTTATAAAAAAATACAAAATACATTATACAGAAATTAAATTATAAAAAATCCTAATATTCTTCGTCATCTAAGGAACTGTCATCTTCTCTTGGCGAAATAATTAACGGGTCGACGATTCGATCGATCAGGAGGTCAAGATCCCACATTTTCTCCTCTTCTTTAATGACATGATGGCCTGCTTTTCGCCCGTTTTCTGGTGTCACTGCCTTAATGGCTTGATCAAACAGTAGCTTGACGTCTTTCATTTTGAGTGTCGTGCTGTGTCCTTTCACTTGCGCCCATATAAGTTCTATAGGATTTAGTTCGCAATGATATGGCGGTGTGCGCAGCACAGTAGCATTATGTTTTTCAGCTATATCTGCCACGGCATATTTCATAAAACGATGTTTGTGTAAATTTGCTATAGCTAATAGTCCCTTTCTTATTAAATTATCTTCTTTTATTTCTTTGGTTAGTTGTCATAAATAATTTAATGCACAAAATTTACCAGCGCCTATGGCCGACAGCGAAATTGAGCCGAACTGGACGAAATTTCCCATTTTATTACTCTACACATTTCTGAAATAGACTATATGTAGCATGTTTCTCTCGAGGAAGCACCAATTTAAACTTTACGCATCAATTCCATAAGGTTATTTATTGAAATTATTCGTTTATTTAAGATTGTTTGAGTACCTCGTTCATTCATTTTTAGTATGGAAATTTCTGAAGTCGAAGAAAGAAAAAACAACCAAATAACGAAACTCAATAAACATCATGATAAGGCTTTTAACGAAATGAAAAACTATTATAACGACATTACTCTTAACAATTTGGCGTTAATAAGCAGCCTTAAGGTAAGTCGCATTATATCGTCACGTTATCTCGATTTAGAGTTATTTGTGTATTATGAAATTTAATATTAACTCTAATTTTATTATTTTTGTAATTTATTTGATAATTATCTGGTAGAGTAAGTTCTCTGATTATGGACTAGTCTGGTAACATGAATTCCAACTGTTTTCTGGAATTATATCTATGCAACCGGCTAAATGTAGGAACATTTAAAATGGTACTTTATATTTAGCTCAAAATGTCTTACTCACATTCAGTCGGCCGGACTTTGCCGGAGAGATAATGGCCGGCCGGCCGATTCCTTCTACATACACACAGTTAAATGACGGGCCATGGCCAGCCGGCGGCTGTCGATTGTTAAAACTAAACGTGTGTTTAGCCGGCCGGCTTTGGACTGCAGGCCTACTTTTACTTCAGACGAATATTTTGTTATCGAAAATGGCTGAAAGAACTTAAAAAGGTTTATATATCAAAGATTTTATTGGTTTGTACTGGTGAAACCATAAATATTTTTGGAAAATATAAGACTTTAAATACCAACACATTTATTGCGAATTTATATAGAATTACTTCTACTGAAAAAAACAGCAGATGTTGCAGTAGAACATAATATGAGAAGTGCATTCAGAAAGGAACTTAAGAAGGTTAAAATATCAAAAAGAAGCAGACTTTAATAAGTTCTCGAAACAATTATTATTATAAAAATTACTTGCACTCGATTGTCTGAATTCTCATATAAACTCCAATGTAGGAGAAAGTGTTTTTTTCATCCAAATTGTTTTTTCTTTCCTTTTTCTCTGTTCGTGTGATATAATAACAATTGGCGCTGCTGCGCACACTCTTTTTGTGACATGTTTAAACTTTTTTTTACCGTTATCTGCAGACCTTTGGCCGTATTGACCTTTGACCGAAACTAGTGAGAATGCTGCTCCACGCTCTGTAAGTCCTTTTATTTTATAACGCGCCAATGTACAGGGACATTATTTTAAGTGTCTCACCCGGTTGGCGACTTTGCTATCGACCACAATAAAAAAACAATTATGTATTCCCTAACAGCTTTTAGGGAAGAAGCCAAATTTGATGTCAAAAAAAATCTATGTTGTCAAATTTGACAGATACGAAGCCATATTGAATTTTCTTAAATGGCAACCCTACCTGATAGTAAGCCAGCTGCATTCGCCTATTTGTTCCGACATTAAAAATGTATAATTGTCAATATTTATTTTCAGCCGTTCCGAAAATACGAGGCTTCGAAGTTGGTGATTTTGTTATCATCCAATTACCAGAAGCTTTGAGATTAGAAACTCAAATTTTATCTGGAGATACGTAATTTTTTATGGCGGAGCCACCCATGCTATTGCCATATATGTCAGATGTCAAAAAATGACAGATACGACGCCATATTGATTTTTTTTAAATGGCAACCCACATTTATAACTACGTTAGTAAATAGCATAGCGCGGTCCGATTTCAAAAATATATAGTTGCCGATATTTATTTCCAACCCTTATCGAAATACGACCGTATCAAAAACTGCATCGTACGATTATTTTACACTTACAACACATCATCGTACGATGCAGTTTTTGATACGGTCGTATTTCCGTAAGTGTTGAAAATAAATATCGACAACTACCTATATATTTTTGAAATCGGACCGCGAAATGCAATACACTGACGTAGTTATAAATGTGGGTTATCATTTAAAAAAATTCAAAATGGCGTCGTAACTGTCATTTTCTGACATCTGACATATATGACAATAGCATGGGTGGCGCCGCCATAAAAAATTACGTATCTCCAGGAAAAATTGAGTTTCTAATCTCAAAGCTTCTGTTAATTCGATGATAACAAAATCACCAACTTCGAAGCCTCGTATCTCCGGAACGGCTGAAAATAAATATTGACAATTATACATTTTTAATATCGGAACAAATAGGCGAATGCAGCTGGCTTACTTTAAGGTAGGGTTGCCATTTAAGAAAATCCAATATGGCGTCGTATCTGTCAAATTTGTAAACATAAATTTTTTTTGACATCAAATTTGGCTTCTTCACTAAAAGCTGTTAGGGAATACATAATTGTTTTTTTATTGTGGTCGATAGCAAAGTCGCCAATCGGGTGAGACACTTATAATAATGTCCCTGTACCAGTGAAAAGTCAAATCTTGCGAATACGATCCAGCGTTCTTACTTTTAAATCAAAGTCGTTAACATTACAATCGGTGTCATTTACATCTTATAGCACACATTATCGGAAAGCATACACGTATACAACCTCTCTCTCGCTTTTTCTTTACGAACTGATATGCTGTTAAATTATTTCGCTTGGAAAGATAAAAAACTGTGCGTGTTTAGTGAAATGAAAGCCGCAATCGAAACAGGCCGAGAACTACCGGCAGTTATCGGTGAACAAAACTGAAGATTGATAGAAGAGTTTGGGACTTTTCAACTGGTAATTATCTCCAGTCGTCTTCAGGTGAATACCAGTATTCACCTGACCACCACGACTGGACTCTTCTATCAATCTTCAGTTTTGTTCACCGATAACTGCCGGTAGTTCTCGGCCGGTTTCGATTGCGGCTTCCATTTCACTAAACACGCACAGTTTTTTTATCTTTCCAAGCAAAATAATTCAACAGCATATCAGTTCGTAAAGAAAAAGCGAGAGAGAGGTTGTATACGTGTATGCTTTCCGGTAATGTGTTCTATAAGATGTAAATGACATCGATTGTAATGTTAACGACTTCGATTTAAAAGTAAGAATGCTGGATCGTATTCGCAAGATTTGACTTTTCACTGGTACATTGGCGCGTTATAAAATAAAAGGACTTCCAGTGGTCTTCCACGACTGGAGATACTTACCAGTTGAAACGTTGTAATATAAAACAAATAAAGACAATGCAAGTCCAAAACTTTCAGTCAACATCAGTCAAGAAACATCATTGTCTCCAACCTTTAAAACTGAAGATGTAGTAAGTGTGGTCACAGACTGACGTCCTCCAGTCGACCGACTGAACGTGAGTGACTCCTTTAGATAGCGGATCATTTTAAATCGACATTAAAAAGAAAAAGTTTATCAATTCGATATGCCTTGATTTTTTTTAAGGGGGTTAACTCCTAAAGGTTTTAAAGAATCAGAATTTTTTTTTTAAATACCGAACGGTATACGAAATTTAGAAAACTTTACCCTATAGTATATTTCAGAAAGGTGTAGAGTAACAAAAGCTTATTAGGTTTAACATTATAAAAAAAATACTAAATACAGGAATTAAATTATAAAATAATATTCCTCGTCATCTGAGGAACGGTAATCTCCTATTGACGGTATAATTAACGGGTTGACGGTCCGATCGATCAGGTGGTCAAGATCTCACATTTTCTTCTCTTCTTTATTGACATGATGGACTGCTTGACGCCAGTTCCCTGGTGACACTTCCTTAATGGCTTGATCAAACAGTAGCTTAACGTTTTTATCTTGAATGTTGTGTTGTGTCTTGCTACAAATCCTTTCACTTGCGCCCATATAAGTTCTATGGGATTTAGTTCGCAATGATATGGCGCGTGTGCAGCCCAGTTATACTATTTGTTTCAGCTATATATTCCACGGCATATTTCATAAAACGATGTTTGTGTAAATTTGCTATAGCTAATAGTTCCTTCTTTATCAAATTATCTTTTATTTTCTTTGGTTAGTTATCATAAATAATTTAATGCACAAAAATTACCTGCGCCTTTAGCCGACACCGAAATTGAGTCGAATTGGACCAAATTTCCCATTTTATTACTCTACACCTTTCTGAAATAGACTATACTACTTAAAATAGGTATTTGGCATTTTTTCCGGAAAGTAATAATATTAGGCCTGCTTTTTTAAAAGGATCAAATGGAAGTGTTACGAAAACAAAACGAAAGGATGAACAAGCAAGTAGCAGATTTGACTGCAGAAAATAAAAAATTAGTTATGCCCCTGAAACAAGCTCTAGATGACGTCAAAGAATATAAAAGACAGTTGCAAAATTACGAGAAAGATAAAATTTCTCTGGCGGTAAATATTCTAGCTTTATTATTACATTTTTGTAAGACAATTCTTGGTGTAATTCTGTAGGATTTTTAAACAATAATTATAAAGGCTTCAGTTATATTCAATATTAAAAAAAAAAAAAAAAATTCTAAAAATTATATTATAAAGATTATCTTTATCCTTCAATAAAATTATATTCTGAAACAAAGAAATTAACATTAGGCAACTTTACATTTATAATATCTTAATATACATATTTAAAAATAAAAATCCTATACAATTTAAAAACCATAATCATAATACACGTCATAACCATAAAACCTAAAATAAATAAGTCCATAGGACAAAAAAATTTCAAATATTTATGTTTTTATTTATACGATTATTTACCAACAAAAATTAAAAAATATATTTCATTAAAAAAATATAAAGTCGAAATAAACGGATAATTTAAAAATATTTTTGGAAATGTTTTATTTGATATTGTTATGAATAATATATTTTTCAAAATTTTATTATACCTATATCTTCAAAAAACTGCGTTTTTATATATACTTAACCATTTTTTATTTTCAATTTAACTTTTATATAATATTAACAAATATTTAAAAAAATATTTTAATATTCTCATATATTTATAATTTAAAATATTAAGATTTGCCCCTAACAAGCACGTCTTCGGGGGATCAAAGAAGAAGCTTAATTTATTATATATTATAAATATTGAAAATAAACTTATTATTGTTATTATTATTATTAATGGGTTACTATAGTAATTTCTTTACCTTTCTACCTGTCTTAAGATTAATGTCAATAAAACGGTATTTTTTAGAATACAAAAGGAAAATTAAGCCAAACGACAAAAGATTTGGAAGATTTGAGATGGTCAAATGATGCGTTACATTTAAGATTCAATAAGGTAAGTCACCTCAATAATAATGAATATACACGGTCCTACACCTCACCTCCCGTCTTTTATAGCTCACATTAATCTTAGGATTTTAATATTTTGCAGACTTCACCTATATCCTAGGGCATTTCAGGAAAATATTTTTGTTTATACAGGGTGTTCCAAAAAAGTGTGCCGTCATAAGAATTTATGTTTTTAGATTACACGCCATAAATATTCTTACTTATTTGGATGCCTCTTATAGTTGCCTACATATCCCAAAATTTTAATTAAATCGGTTCAGTATTATAAGCGAAAAAAATAAACACTAAGAAAAATTCGTTTGGCACCACTGGTTTTAAAAATTAATAAAAAATTAAACTCAATAATCAAACCAAGTTTGATTATTACGAATTGTACAGGGTGTCCAAAGTTTAGTATCAAACTTTGAAAATTTTAAATCAATTTATTTTTCTTATTTCAAATTGGAACCCTTCTATGTCATTCGATGCAGAATTAAAAATCAAACATTTGTCCTAATTGCAACCCTATCGCAATTTCTAACGCATCAAAACTTATTTTGCAGAAAACTAATTTTATCAACTATTCCAATAGTCATTATTATGAATAAATATCAAAGGTGTGTTTAAAAACCCATTTATTGGTATTAACGTTTTGCTAAAGTGACAAAAAAGAATTCTTTCAGCATACTCCTAATATGAAAATCATATCTACGGGTCAAACTTAGTTAACGAAACTGTTAAACCTTATTTATTAAGCACCTTTATATAATTTTATTAACGAGGCCTTATTTTTATTTTTTATTAATTTTTAAAACCAGTGGTGCAAAACGGATTTTTCTCAGTTTTTATTTTTTTTCGCCTATAACACTGAACCGATTTCATTAAAATTCTAGGGGTATGAAGGCAACTATAAGAGGCATCCAAATAAGTAAGAATATATATAGCATGTAATACAAAAAAATTGATACTTATGACGCCACACTTTTTTGGGACTTCCTGTATAAACAAAAATAATTTCCAGAAATGTGCCGTGTAACGTCTACAAAATATCAAAATCCTAACTTAATTAATAAGTGAGGTATAGAAGACGGGAAGTGAGGTGCAGGACCCTGTAAACAGTATTATGATAAAGAAATGGAACAGCCATTTATATAGAATACCGCCCACTTAATCGAGACATTCGGAACTGATCGTTTATGTCCGTGCAGCCGGCTCGCGTCTTACTTCCTTCGTTTTAGCTTCATCGGGCTTCGTCGTTGTTGGGATTTGTATGTTGTGGCGCGGCCCGGCTTCGAATTTATGGGTTTTGTAATGTTACTTTCATTGATGCAGTATTTTGATTAATGACATGGACGGAAATCTTATCCTCACAATCAAAGTTATCTGATCAGGCATAGAGTAAATCGAGAATAGAGCTAACCGGTCCAGCTTTTAATTGTGAGAAAATCGTTTCTGCCAATGTAATTTATGTCATATTGATAGTATATTCGACTAAAAAATTACTTATTTTTTAGCTACAAGAAGAAAGAAACGAATTACACGAGAAATTTGTTAAGGCGATCCTTGAAGTACAACAGAAAACTGGCGTTAAAAATATTCTGCTACAAAAAAGAATTCAGACGTTAAGTCAAATGTCCGAGCACAAAGAGGTGGTTATTGGTGAATTGGCGGCGGCCATAAAAGTAACTCCGGAGAGGAGCAATGAAAAATTAGAGGTAAAGGTTTAAATATTTGTTTCGGCATTGTCCACTAAATAATTGGTAAACAAATTTTAATAGTCTTTTAGAGTTCAAAATTTGTTGAAAGGTGTCTTCTTTTCTAAAATGATGGAACTCATATTTATATATTATACAGGGTGTCCCAAAATTAGGTGACAATATTTTAAGGGGATAAATTACATCCAAAAATAGGACTAAAATCCTCTATTAATATATCTTCAAAAACGCTTCGTTATGGGGCTAGAGCCCCCCGAATGGAAGCTATGATAAGCGGTTTTTTCACAATATCTCAGAAACTGATTGAAGTATCAAAACAAAATTTGATACATGTTTTACCCATGACAAGACGCAATAAACGGTTTGTTTACCTTAGGTATATTTCTTCCAGTGGCGTCCCACTGGGTAGGTAGTGAGGAGAATATTGCCCTAACTTTTTTATTTGTAGGATTTCTTAACGCCAGGTACAATTTTTAAAAGCACTAAAGTCTTCTATGGAAAAAAGATACTCTTGCGTCATTTCGGTAGGATTCACCATTTTTCAGTAAACGGTTTTTTACAAGCTAAGGTGTTTTTTTGCATATCTCAGCAAACACTTGATATTAAAACATGAAATTTATTAGAAGTTCTACTAGCGACAAGGCATATTTATTAAAGGATGTAACATAAAAATATTTTTCCAGTGGCGTCGCACGGGGTAGAGCCTAAAGTAAATATTACTATTTTTTTTTATTTGAGGGGCTTTCCTTTTATACCATTTTCAAATTCTCCGTGCCTCACAAAACATAACACGCAGGTCTAGATTTTGCATCCAACAAAATGGAAATCATTTCGAACATTTGCTAAAGAATTAGTTTCCCGTGTGGTTTTACAATTATTAAATTTGATTTGAAATTTGTTATTCTTTTTTGTTTTATTTTAAGTCTCTTATACAAATAAATATTTAAAAAACAAGGTCTAAAAATCTGTTGAAAACCTTATATTCTGTTAAATTACAATAATGGAAGGTTTATTAACAAAAAATTTAAAAATTTTAAAAAATTACATTAAAAGTATGTAATATTTACTTTAGGCTCCACCCCGTGCGACGCCACTGGAAAAATATTTTAATGTTACATCCTTTAATAAATATGCCTTGTCGCTAGTAGAACTTCTAATAAATTTCATGTTTTAATATCAAGTGTTTGCTGAGATATGCAAAAAAACACCTTAGCTTGTAAAAAACCGTTTACTGAAAAATGGTGAATCCTACCGAAATGAAGCAAGAGTATCTTTTTTCAATAGAAGACTTTAGTGCTTTTAAAAATGGCACCTTGCGTTAAAAAATCCTACAAATAAAAATTTAGGGGAATATTCTCCTCACTACCTACCCAGTGGGATGCCACTGGTAAAAATACACCTAAGCTAAACAAACCGTTTATTGCGTCTTGTCATGGGTAAAACATGTATCAAATTTTGTTTTGATACTTCTGAGATTTTCTGAGATATTGTCAAAAAACCGCTTATCATAGCTTCCATTCGGGGGGCTCTAGCCCCATAACGAAGCGTTTTTGAAGGTATATTAATAGAGGATTTTAGTCCTATTTTTGGATGTACTTTATCCCCTTAAAATATTGTCACCTAATTTCGGCACGCCCTGTATATACCGGGTGTCCCATTATGGATGGCCACCGGCCGTATCTCGGAAACTACTGGGCATAGACACTCAGGGAAAAAATCGTAATTAATGTGGCTAATAAAAAATTCTAGAAACAAGTTTTACGTTCCGCATTTTGCCGGAGAGGGCACAATTGAAAATTAAATATTGAAATTCTAAATTTCTTCGAAAATTCTCATATTAAGATATACCTTTGGTAACATTATTAGAAAGCTTAGATAATTCTGCATCATTATGGTTTAACCACTTTTATGCAATAAAAAATATATGTGCAAGTTCCCTATTTTTAATAATCCGGAAACACACAATTTTACCGACCAGATCTTATCAAAAAGTTCCTATTATTCTTCAGTTCGGACCATGACGCCATGAATAAGGGTCACTATAGGTTAGTGACCATTCGTTACAAAACTACGTGAGCGAAATTTTAAATTAATTACGTATTAGTAAACAGTTAGTTCCGTAATAAAAAAAATAAAGGAAGTGCGTGGAGAAGAATGAGGGGACAAATTTTGTTATTGTTATTCCATAACAAACATCGTTTAAAAATTTAGCTATGCAATGGCTACCGATATGCTTACCAGGGAGGGCGCAAACATGACAACCGATTTAGCAAAGAATACTGTGGCTATACATCATCCCAGTTGATCAAAGATAGAGATCATATTAAGCAACTTGTACAAATCAGATGGATAAATCTAACAACCTGTAGTATCTTCAAGCAATAATTATGGCTCCTTCTTGAAAGCAGGAAAACTGCAACGTTACTAAAATTTAGAAAATGTCGATGTCATAGTTACTTGACATTGTCTATTGAACTGGAGGAAGTGAGAAACTTGGTCGACTCATTAAGTATATCAATAGTAGTGACTGGTTTAAATGCGTTACCAAGATCCTTCTGCAATATGAGTCGCGCTATCCATCACAGATCTGATGAAGATGGGTTCTATGGAATACTCTGACGAAGTTGCATAGACGAAGAAGAGGAAGAACGTGTTCAACATTTCTGGAGTGGATGTCCTGGCCTTGCAAGAAGACTTCCTTAAGTAAACTACTATTTGATGGACTTGAGAGAGTGAGCAACTCACACGTTGGTTGACTTATCAAGTTTATCAATAGAAGTGACTGATTTGAATGAGTTATATGAGATCTGATAAAGGTTGGTTCTGCGCAACCCGTGTGGGATCACAACGGACCTCACAGGACTCGCTAACCATCACAGATCTGATGAAGATGGGTTCTATGGAATACTCTGACGAAGTTGCATAGACGAAGAAGAGGAAGAACGTATTCAACATTTCTGGAGTAGATGTCCTGGCCTTGCAAGAAGACTTCCTTAAGTGAACTACTATTTGATGGACTTGAGAGAGTGACCAACTTACAAGTTGGTTGACTTATCAAGTTTATCAATAGAAGTGACTGATTTGAATGAGTTATATGAGATCTGATAAAGGTTGGTTCTGCGCAACCCGTGTGGGATCACAACGGACCTCACAGGACTATGTGAGACGGTTTGGAAGGCGTCAAAGGTTCACCACTCATTTCTACAGAAAAGAAATTGTTTTTATATAGAAAAACAATGTAAAAATATAATTCTCCATGGAATGACCTAATTAACCACACCAGAGAACTAGATAAAAACACGCGATACTAATACTAAACAGGTCAAAAGGGAATTAGAAAAACAGGGATGGGCTAGTTGGTGTTAAAAGTGCTAAAATAGGTCAACGTTATTTAAAGAAGCAATAAGTATTCCAAATGGAGAAAGAAATCCGACGTTTATATCATGTAATTCGATCATCCTTTTGCTTATTATTCTGAGGCGTGGTGGAGTTTATGGAGTTGGAACATGAAAAGTTTTTCATCTTTTCTGTTCCGCCTTTTAAGTTACTTTTCTATGTCTACATTATCCATGAAGGATTAAGTTTAAACATAAATTTACTAATTAATTAGTGACTTCGACCGACTCTTGCATTGAAATGATAAATTTAGGTGGTTTTATTTTAAATTGATATACCTATTAAGGTAAGTTTACACTACAGGGTGATTCCTCAGTTGATACTTCTTTTTTAGCTTTGTATAGAAATTTATTAAAATTAACAACACTTTTAAATACCTTTTTTCAAAAAGCTGAACAATAAGGCACTTACATTCATTTATTACACAATAAATCAAATACGGTTCTGCCTAACTTACCCGTTGAATAACATTAAGAAAACTTCTGGGTATAAGATGAGCCCGCAAGGGAAAGCGTTCTGCGTATAATCTCAAAGCAGCAGCCGCACTTTGACGACACTCACCGTAAATTAACACTATATTAACTAGTTCATTGTTTTCAAATTTTACCATTTTCGCGTGTCGCCAATTTAAAACTAACTTGCTTCAGAAAAACACACCGCAGCGTATTGCCAAATAACTCACCACCGACCCGTAAATTGCATGACTAATAATAAGACAAACAACATAAAGTATAGCAGGCCATGTTTTGATGACCAGGCCCACACTTAGAATTTTAACTTCTGTATCTCGCCTATTTTTAAGTTTTTTGAAAAAAGGTATTTGAAAATGTTGTTTATTTTAATGCCTTCTATACACAGCTAAAAAAGAAATAAAGACGAAGATTTTCCTTTTCATTTCGCCAGATCCATCTCTAGACGCGTTTCGTCATATCATGACTCATCAGTAGAGCTAGGATCCGACGAAAAGAAAAGGGATAATAAGAAAAGATAAGAAAAGAAATATTAACTTAGGAATCTCCCTGTATATTTAATCACAACACTTCAAGTAAAGTTGTAAAATATAAAAAGTTCACTTTAAACTAACCCGTCTAACAGCTGGTTGGTACAATTCGTTAATGAAAGAATAAGGTCACTAGAAAATATAGGCAACCGTCAGATCGTAAATATAACATACGTCAAATAAGGTGTGGCAGACATATTTATTGCTCTTACAGATGAACATCTTTAGTAAATTCTTATCCTGTGAATATTAAACGTCCTTAAGGGAAAACGTTAATAGTTTGATAATTGATCTGAGATTATTCCTATTTTTTTTTTAGGAAATTCTATCCAAGAAAAACGCTACAATCAGCGATCTCCAATACGAGTTGGCCCGAGTTTGTAAAGCTCACGATGACTTATTGGCGACATTTGAAGAAAAACTCAAACTTTACGGAATTCCCAAGTCGGAACTCGGATTTTCACCGTTGAGGATGATTCCTCAAGGACAGGCGGGCTTGGCTAGAGGACCTGCTGGATTGGTTACACAAAATAAGTGATAAAATGGAAAAGTTTTGATATTTTTATAATTAAATTTTATATGCAAACATTGTTTCATTGTTTATGCCTTTGGTACGCGTACTTCAACCTCTATAAGGGCCTTACCGGAGTTCCACAAGACCTTAATCTGGGAACATTGTTACTTTTAATTTTTGTCCACGCTATAAGTGACAAGAGCAACACAATTGTTTTTAAGTTTTGACTAACTGCAGTTATGTCACCAGTCAATCAGACAGTATAAATTAATTTTTGCATCAATTATAGTATCCAATACCAATGCAGGTACTGGAGATTACTTACCAGTTGAAACGTTGTGATTTAAAACAAATAAAGACAATGCAAGTCCAAAACTTGGCAATCGTTTAAGAAACCACATTGCCTCCAACCTTTAAACAGACCATATACGCCCATAGAGGAGCTATGGGAGCTAAGACCCCCCCTTAATCGGGATTAGACCAATTAGTGTTTTTACATCCTTTTCTATATAGAATTACCCTTTAGGATTTCTATACGAGGCTTAAGCCCCCCTTTAACTATAGGTGCCTAGTGGCGCCACTGAAACAGACATCATTGATTGAATTTATCAACAAAACCATGTTTTTTTAGACACTGTGTATGATATAAAAATACGATGTTACCTATTACCTGTAAAACTGAAACAGGAAACTCGATGACTAAGTAATTAATTCATAGAGAAGTAAATAAAAACAATTCCCGAAGAGAGAACGAACCAAGGCGTGAACAATAATAGTGGAAATACGAGGGGAATATTAATTAGGTTTATTTTGTTTATACAAATCTGACACTGCCTGACGAGCAATAAAAAATCTATAAATTTAAACAGGACTATTTCGCTATAGTGTTTTAAACTGGCAAAATATTACAGCAACTAGTGGAAAAACTCAAAAAAACACAAAAAAGTATTTCTATCTCTGCTCATTTGAGCTAGTTTGGAGAGACAATCAGGCTGTAAATTGCAAAATTCAATATTTTTAAAAGGAAGAATATACTGGACGAATTAAATATAACAACATATTTTCCAAGACAGCTCAAGGTGGGTCAAAAGGATTGGCAAACAGCAAGTGGTTGGTAAGAAATTTATCAAACAAAAACTGAAGCCCTGTAAGATTATTTTTAATATTCTGGAAAAAAGAGGACCAAACATTTCCACAGTCAGACTATTTCTTTCCGTTCATCCAAGCTGGCAGAAGGGTTGTTGGATCAAAAATACTCCACTAGGAATAAATACAGTATCTAAGTGGACCAAAACTTCAGCGGAAAGAATTGGAATTGATTCGAAGAAGCATAAAATAACAAATCATTCTTATCGGTCTTCCACTGTGTCTGTCCTATTTAAACAATGTGCTTGGGGAACAAGAGTTGATTAAGTTAACAGACCACTCAAACGCAAATTCTCTGAAACCATATCTACAGTTAGATCCTTGTCATCATCTGAAGCTCATCGATAATCTCAGAACAACAAATGAAGTATGTTCTGGACCATTGACTTCTCAAATGCAAGTCAATCATACCCAAAACCGTGCTTTGATAGAAAAGAATGAACAAACTATTACTTATAACAACTGTCGTTTAATATTAGTAATAAATAAATAAAGTTTCTAGTTTGCTAAATAAACAGTATATTTCACAGTATGTTTTCTCATGAAATAGTCTTGCCGAATATCATTTCAGAGAAAATTTTTGTATCGGCAAAATTTTCTCTTGGTTTTAATCAATTTTGTTGCTTTTTGGTAACTTCGCTCGGGAAATTTTATTTTGTCAAAAATATATAGCTTTCATACCAGTACAAAATTTAACCGGCAAAATTTTCTCTTTCATGATATTATATATACGATAAAAAGATATAACTTTGGCTTTAAGAAAATTTGCAGACAGATTATTCTTTAATGACGTGCTAATATTTGAAGTTGTGATTCCTGAGGTCACTTTATGAAGGAAAGTTCATATGAACATATGTCCCAAATTTATTGCTACAGACTGTTGAATTATTATTTTTGAAATCGTTATTTTATATCTCTCAAAGTATTTAATATAGTAATTTTGACTTTGATATAGGTAAATATTTAAATAACAGAACAAAATATGTTTATTGTTTCGCTTTCCTTTATATTAAACAGGAAAAAATATAATACCAAGTAGGCGGTGATGCTTTTAACACTGCACATGAACAACCGCCCTCGGAAAAAAAATAAGTAACGATAATTACGGGCGAATCAGTAGGGGAAGGGAAACCACTTTAAAAAAAATTATTTTTTTGAGGGTGTCGCTTCGGGTGCAGTGTCAGAAGTGTCAATACTTGCTTGATAGTTGTTTTTCTGAGTCCTCTTCTGATAATTCTAACTTGAAAAAAAAATAACAACGCAGATTAAAAATATGTATTTCTTCTATATCTACAGGGTGTCCCATTTGTCTGACAAAGTAATATACCGTCTCTACTATTAAAGATATCAAAAAAAAGTTTTTATAAAAGTTGTGAGGTATAAAAAAACATATGTTCTAAAATTATTTTTAAACATACAGGATGGTCCAAAAAAGTAGGACCTTAAAAAGATACATTTTTTTAAATGGAACACCCTATATATTTAAGCATTTTTTGTTTCCTTACAAAATTGTCCATATGACGCCATATTTAATTTTTTAATTTTTTGCAACGTTGCCAAACAAAATGCAAAATTCTTAAAATTTTGGAAAAAACATGATGGTAAAAAATTACCTGTATTTCTCAATAAAAGTATCGAAAATCGAAAATTTCTTGTAAGCTCTTAAGTTTAGGGATAGATAAACTGTCTTAAATCTTTAAGTACCGAAAATTTTGTACAGGGTGTTTTCTGTTGACCTCCAAACATACAAAATTTTAAAATACAATAACTCCGTTTTTTCAAACAAAACACCCCATATTTATTAGGCTCATCTAATAGATATTGTAAGTATCTTTTATTATTGTTAAGTCATACCTATACCTAAATTTACTAGTTTTGGCAATATTTCGATTTTTATTTAAATTTTGGTGAAAAAAACTTTTTTTTATTTTTCTAGTAAGCCATGACCAGCAAAGTCAAAACAAATGTAATTGAATATAATGTCATATTTATAATTATTATATTTATATTTATAATGATTGTAAACTTATTTTTAATATCCAGTTGCGTAATAAAAACAAAATTTTATTAAATTAAATAAATACGTAACTAACTATGGTTATCAATTTGTTTTAATATGGAATACTATTTAATTACATTTGTTTTTAGTTTGCTGGTCATGGCTTACTAGAAAAATAAAAATTATAGTTTTTTTCACCAAAATTTAAATAAAAATCTAAATATTGCCAAAACTAGTAAATTTAGGTATAGGTATGACTTAACAATAATAAAAGATACTTACAATATCTATTAGATGAGCCTAATAAATATGGGGTGTTTCGTTTGAAAAAACGGAGTTATTGTATTTTAAAATTTTGTATGTTTGGAGGTCAACAGAAAACACCCTGTACAAAATTTTCGGTACTTAAAGATTTAAGACAGTTTATCTATCCCTAAACTTAAGAACTTACAAGAAATTTTCGATACTCTTATTGAGAAATACAGGTAATTTTTTACTATCATGTTTTTTCTAAAATTTTAAGAATTTTGTATTTTGTTTGGCAACGTTGCAAAAAATTAAAAAACTAAATATGGCGTCATATGGACAATTTTGTAATTAAACCAAAAATGCTAAAATATATAGGGTGTTCCATTTAAAAAAATGTATCTTTTTATTGTCCTACTTTTTTGGACCATCCTGTATGTTTAAAAATAATTTTAGAACATATATTTTTTTATACCTCACAACTTTTATAAAAACTTTTTTTTGATATCTTTAATAGTAGAGACGGTATATTACTTTGTCAGACAAATAGGCCACCCTGTATAGAAGAAGAAAAGAACTTTTCTATAAACCTTCGTATAAAATAGCAATTTTAAACTTCTGAATATCAATATTCACGGTACGTCGATCAAGACATGATCTAATAAGATTTTTTTATCCGACTATTTCTAGAAATTTAGTAGGATTGCCTGAGGCTAATTTTTTTATAGGTGACTTAATATGTTCCGTTCGACCGTCGACCATAGGCATAGCTATATACCTGATGGTAAATAAAATAACAAGTGACCAAAAATGTTTAAAGTTTTTTTAATTTAAAGAATTTTCATGATGACCTGATGCAATGTTTTATAAATTAGATAATTTACAATCTATTTCAATTTAAAGATACAGCATTCTCAAACTGTGTTTCGCATTTTTATGGATCTTCAGATCCCTTTAATTCTGGAACGCTTTATTTATACTGCTGATGCTACGATGTTAGGGGGGGGGGGGGGGAGCAGAAAATTTTGCACTCGCGACATAAACAAGACAAACAAAAATTTTGGGTGCCACGCCCAAAAATGCCTTGTTTTTGCGCTTTTATCAATTTCTAATATTAGAAAATATTTAAAGCGCTTTCAGTACTTCAAGACAAGAATAAACTTTTAGAGGAAAGTTACTCTACATTTAGGTAATAATTATAATTTAACAATATTTTTATAAATGGCAAATATTTATTTTAGAGAAACTTACCTGTATTTATTATAAATCAAGCAATTTTTATAATAATTAATCAAATATGTAGCTGTAATCCGCAGCCTCTGCGGTCCCGCATTGGTTGAGTGGACCTTTAATGCGTTTTAAATATACTGGGTGGGGCATCGGGGTTGAAACATAGAATAAATTGGGTTTTTTTAAATAAGCAATCGTTTATTCTTACACCCTCTTATTTTCTTCCTCTTTTAGCAATTCTTGATGATTTTAATAGGTTTTATTGTAAGTAAAATAATTCGTTTTCTATTAAAAGATCCGTTTTAAAAATAATGCTCGTTTTATTTGAAAATATTTGTTAAATCCCGTGTAAAATGTATCCGTTAAAGATTTTTAAAAATCCTACCATTTGGAAAATAAAATTTGACAATGACAAATCACAGGTTGACAAGTTCAATCAATGCTGATGCCCGCAGCATCAGCTATTGAATTCCAATGAAAACCCAACCGCAATTCAAATAAGTTAAGATCGAGTTGTCCAAAATTGTTTAAACTCTGCATGTGCACTCATCACACAGAGACTCTAAAAAAGTCTCCCTACAACCCCGCTCTAAAGTCAACAGGGAGCAAATATTTGGACAGTCTAAAACTTGCATGGGATTTCTTATGTTTCCAACCGCGATGCACCATCCGGCATAACGTTTAAATTTAAAATCGATTTCTATTATTTATTTTACACACTTACCTTTTCTGATTATTATTATATTTAAATGGGGTCTTGATTATGACATTGAGAGATAAAAATAATTAGGTCATAGGTGTTTCGGGCTACTTGCCAACCAGTCGCCGAAAAATAAAATAATTGACAATTTTTTCCCGTGTACTTCAGTTCAGTAAACATACAGGGTGGCCCATTTGTCTGACAAAGTAATATACCGTCTCTACTATTAAATATATCAAATAAAAGTTTTTATAAAAGTTGTGAGGTATAAAAAACTATATGTTCTAAAATTATTTTTAAACATACAGGATGGTCCAGAAAAGTAGGAAAATAAAAAGATACATTTTTTTAAATGGAACACCCCATATATTTTAGCAATTTTTGTTTCCCTACAAAATTATCCATATGACGCTACATTTAGTTTTTTAATTTTTTGCAACGTTGCCAAACAAAATGCAAAATTCTTAAAATTTTTGGAAAAAACATTATAGTAAACAGTTACCTGTATTTCTCAATAAGAGTATCGAAAATCGAAAATTTCTTGTTAGCTCTTAAGTTTAGTGATAGACAAACTGTCTTAAATCTTTAAGTACCTAAAATTTTGTACAGGGTGTTTTTTGTTGACATCCAAATATACAAAATTTTAAAATACAATAACTGTTGTTGTTTTTTCAAATGAAACACCCTATATTTATTAGGCTCGTCAGATAGATATTGTAAGTATCTTTTATTATTGTTAAGTCATACCTATACCTAAATTTACTAGTTTTGGCAATATTTCGATTTTTATTTAAATTTTGGTGAAAAAACTATAGTTTTTATATTTCTAGTAAGCCATGACCAGCAAAGTCAAAACAAATGTAATTGAATATAATGTCATATTAAAATAAATTGATAACCATAGTTAGTTTTTTTTATTTAATTAAATAAAATTTCTTTTTTATTACGCAACTTGATATTGAAAATAAGTTCACAAACATTATAAATATAAATATTATAATTATAAATATGACTTTATATTCAATTACATTTGTTTTGACTGCTGGTCATGGCTTACTAGAAAAATAAAAACTATAGTTTTTTTCACCAAAATTTATATAAAAATCGAAATATTGCCAAAACTAGTAAATTTAGGTATAGGTATGACTTAACAATAGTAAAATATACTTACAATATCTATCAGACAAGCCTAATAAATATAGGGTGTTTCATTTGAAAAACAGAGTTATTGTATGTTAAAATTTTGTGTATTTGGATGTCAACAGAAAACATCCTGAACAAAATTTTTGATGCTTAAAGATTTAAGACAGTTTTTCTATCCCTAAACTTAAGAGCTCACAAGAAATTTTCGATACTCTTATTGAGAAATACAGGTAATTTCAAGAATTTTGCATTTTGTTTGGCAACGTTGCAAAAAATTAAAAAACTAATAACTATGACGTCATATGGATAATTTAAAAAAATGTATTTTTTTATTGTCCTACTTTTTTGGACCATCCTGTATGTTTAAAAATAATTTTAGAACATATAGTTTTTTATACTTCACAACTTTTATAGAAACTTTCTTTTAATATCTTTAATAGTAGAGACGGTATATTACTTTGTCAGACAAATGGGCCACCCTGTATAACCCTCTACATTTTCAATTTAAATTAAAATAGATGACATTTTAAAGGGTTAATGGTGATATTTATCCTTTAAGGACAATTACCTTTTGTTATATTGCACGAGGTTTCACTGCATAAATTCTATTCTTAACTGGTAATAGAAAATTGATTTGTTTCCATATAACAGAACATAATAGAACCAAATTAGTGAGTTAAATAGCCTAGCAATCTGCCTTAAATTTATGTATTGTAATTTATAATATACGGCTTCTTTTTAGTTACTTTCTAAACATCTATCTATTCAATAATTGTTAACCATTATCTTTAATTAGGGAATATTATCAAGGCATAAGACAAATGCACCCAAGTAACTGTTAAAAGTGTTTACCTGCGATCAATTTTGGGGTTAAAAAATATGCCACGTATTTTCAAGTCAAGAAAAAAATGTTATCGTATCATTGAAGATTAAGTCATTTTTATATGATATATTTATTAATAATTATTAACATCATAAACGTACTAAAACCTACATAACACCTTAGTTACTCATAATACATTAGTTACCATAATTTAATACGAATAAGTAAAAACATGAAGTCTTTCTCCACTGGTTTATTGAAATAATAAAAATTTTTAAATTCTACATGTTTCGGGTGTAGTAACACCCATCATCAGGAAAAAATACAAAGAGAGAGCATTAGTAAATAAAGGAGCAAGATTAACTGGTAGTGAACATCGATGGAGCTCTATCGAGCCATGAGAGATAAAAATTAAGAACTGATGATTTAAAAAATTGGTATACTTAGAGCCTCGAGGCTAAGTTTGGACACTGACCGTGGGCAAAAGGTAACAGTGACAAGAGGGCCCGTTAGGGCTGAGAAAAAAAATATATAGGAAAAATGGAGACTCATGGGTCCAGAAATATCATCCTGAAGAAAACATGGGGAGAGAAAAGAAAGTGGTATGGAAAGAAAAATTAATTATTTGGGGCTACCATGGAGCTTAATTGGATGTGCCAATTATATTGTATATTATATTAATCTGTAAAGAATAAAAGAAATTATTTAGTTCAGTGTATTGAAATAAACATTTAAAAAATTAGCCAAAAACTTTCTTTTATATATATTTGAAGAGGGGCTTACCTTAAGTCAAAGTTGTAAAATAAAAATTTTTGAAAAAATTGGGGGAACTAGTCCAAAAAAAGGACTGGAACCCCGGTGGGTTTTAATTTCAGCATGGCTTATAAAACTTTAAAAAACTTTTTAAGGTTTAAGTAAAACTTGGAAAGAAAAAAGCCGAAGTTACTTTATTAGACCTTAGTCCACACGTGGTTAAAAGGAAAAGAATTTGAACTTGAACTTGACCGCTTGACCCAGTGATTCGTCACTTGACACATATTTTCAAGGTGGGGAAAAAAAAGACAAGTGTTTTAGCGGGTAATTTAAAAAGGGGTTGTTAGTATACCAATAATAACATGACAGAGAAAAGCTCAATCGAAGTTCAATATGGTGAAAAACGAGTCGACCTTATAACTATGAGAAATCAAAGTAAAAATTAAAGAATGGTAAAGAAACATTGAAAAATTATTTTCGGGTCACTACTTATATAAACAAGAACACTGTATATATTGGCGGCCTCTATTTCATATTCATGTTTTTACTTATTCCTATAAATTAACTCCACTTTAAGAATGGACTACTTCCTCATAATTTAATACGTTAGTTACGAAAGCATAATACGTTAAATACCAAATAATATTAGAACTATTTTTCATGAACATGTAAAACAATATTTTGAGAGTTTTCAAATTTGATGAATACACCTTTGTCTTTAACGTCCACGATCTTTAAGGTGCCGTATTTGTCGATTTCCACTATTTCCTTCAGTTCTTAAGTCGCTCGTAACATGGAATATTTCGGACATAAGGATGAAGCAGAGTATTCCTCAGAGAGTTTTGCGAAATACGCCAGAAACCCGTTTCTTCTGCACCTTGAACATGTACTTTGTTCGCCACTCACAAAACTGCCGATATTCTTTTTCATAATGGATTTTAGATTTGTCCGGAAGCAAGTTCCACCTTATAATGTTGGCTGCAGCTAATATATCGTCAGGAATATCAAAATCTTGCATGATTTTAATGATGACTTTTTGAAATGCCAAAATGAAATGACATAAAACCTTGTTTTTATTTTCGCATCGCCGTTGTCAATGAAACGATAAAGCTTTGAATACAACTCGATTATTAGCGATTTAACACCGTCTCGGACATTGCGGGTGACTCGGCTGTTGCCTCGTCACCTAGTAATGTCCTCGACTTTTATAAATCGCATAATAATCTCGTTATATTAATAGCTATTGTTAATATATCATCTTAAGTCCTATAGTTTTTGCCTTAGACCTAGATCGAAATACTGTAAAACAGAAAAAAACTAATGCTCCCGAGTAAAGACAAGGTAACTGGAGTGTTAGTCTAGTTATGTTACTGTAATGCGCTTATGTTTGTTTTAAATTAAAATTTCACTTTTTTTTACTGTTTATACGACTGATAATGCCAGTTTCTGGTAAAACATGTACCTAACAAAAACTAACAAACAGAAAAATATTTGAGGCCGAGACTTTGGGTTTCTTTTCTTACAAAATATCAGGTCTCTTTGAGTAAAAATGGACGGATTTTTCAAATCAGAAATTTTTTTTTGGCTTGGGTCTAAATGTTTAGGACCGTAATGACATAATAAGATAACTCGAAAAACCGTGTAATTGGATGACAAAACGTTAAAATTTGAAAAAACTTTAAATTGAATTAAATTTGTAAAGATTAGAAGTCCCTAAAACTGTATTTAAAATTCCAGGTCCGTATTTAAAAAAATTGACTTGAAGTTGGTATTTAAAGAACGAAACGTCGAATTTGAAAACGAATAACGCCATCTTGTAGAACATAAAACATGGCTATAAAAAAGTGTGTTTTGTTTTTTCCCAAGTCAAAAATTAAAGCGCAAAAAATTAAAAACCAAAAATAGAAATTTCGGTTTTTTTCGGATATCTCCGATAGCGTTCGGAATTTTTAAAATGCTCTTTTTCCAAATTATTAAACCCCGATATATGCAAATTGTCCTCAATTTAACCATCTGCGTATCTTTTACCGTTTTCGAGATCCCCTTGTACACATACGAATTTGTAACAGCTATAGATATTATTTACAAAATTCCCAAAATTTATGTAAGAGGTTTTGATTAAAGAAAAAAATTATTTCTTATTTCGAAAGATGGACAACTGCCGGCCCATTTAAATTTCAAATTTTTATTTTAGAACAGAAATATCTTTAACAAACTGAATTAGTATGCGCCCAGGGGGATGTAGGCGATAGATTTCCCTTAACATTTCCCTAAGCACCAGAAACATCATTCTTATTCATAAATATTTCCCAGGTTGAGCAAAATTTTCACCCCACTACGTCCGCACAACTATACTAACAGAAACGTTATTTTCGAAGTGATGTCAAGTCGATCCAATCTTGATCTCCCTTGCTCATTCAAAGTTCCGTCGACTCCATCACGCCACGGTAGCGTTTGTCTTTTGACCGTGAATTTCACTTGTTTGTAGTTTAGTGATTCGCTAGTTTGGGCGCGAAAAATTAGGTGTTATAACTGACAGGTGAGTTTTTTTATAATGTAGGTATATTTTTTGTTTCTTGATGTTTGATCGATATAAACAAAAATACCGGGAATAAATAACGTTTGAAAGAATTTTTGATTTTACAACTCGTTACGAAACAATGTCTTTTAGTCACTTTGACGTGTTGTCCAACTCGGCTTCGCCTCGTAGGACAATTCACGTCGCGTGCCTAAAAGACATCATTTCGCAACTAATTGTATAAATAGAGATTTAATTTAAAAAGCAGCTAAATTTTTGCATATTGACTGTTATTATAAATATTTTCAAACACTGGGCGATAGAGTAATAATAAGATATATTTCTTGCCACACTTAAAAAAATTAATATAACTTATTAAATTTCGAATAATAAAATAATTTTGTACTATATTTTTTTTTAATTTCGTTCCATTTTCACTTGTAAATGAAATCATTTAATCAATAATAATTATGAATTTCCGGACCTAAAATGGTTAAATCAAGACACACATACAGGGTATATGAGGTATAATGTAATAATACCTAAATTAATTTTATTTAATTAAAACATTTTCATAAAGTGACTTTGATCTATTAGCTTGTTTCGGGGTTTATTTGTTTTTTCTAAAACTACTAAAAATGTCAAGTATGAGGTACTTTTGAAAAGGGAATTTGACGACCTTTTAAATGATGTATCATTCAACCCCCTTTCCATTTAGAATTATTATTGTTTTTACCCCCAAAAAATATTATTTTAGTTCAAAGGATGTTGTCTTAATCCAAGAGAATGACGAATTAGTTTAGAAAACATTTTAATTTTTTGGCATCTTTTGTCCATGAATGGTATGATATACCCAGCTAATTTTTTTTTCCGAGGGCCCGACCGTGCGCCGGATGCACATAGGCCAGGTTTAGCCCATTGTGCTAACCCTATTTGGTTCTTACACCCACTCTGTGATCCCAGTTTCTTGCACTTTTGTGTAAGTCAACTGGGGAGAGGGTAAGGATGTCCTCTGGTTCCAGTTTTGGTTGCCCGAGTATTTGTTGCCTCTTCCGATGTAGTGACTCGCAATGGCAAACTATGTGCAGTACAGTTTCCTTATCTTGTCCGCATAATCTGCAGTCAAGTTCTCCATTGTACAGTTGCATTCTGTGCAGATGTAAGTCTTGGGTCTGGATCCCCAATGAAGCTTTTGCTGGGGTGTAATCCCTGTCTATTGTTCCAGTGGATTTTGTGTTCACTCCCGATCTATCACTTTATGGCATCTCGTACTGTCCACCTTGGTACTCCGAGTGCAGGTTCTGGACCAATGAACGTATTTTCTTTCCTTGCAAGTTTATCGCCTTTTTCGTTTCCTGTAATATCTTCGTGTCCTGGTACCCACTGCAGTATTACTTTGTTTACTTTTGCCAGGGTCTCCAGCTCCTCTTGGCATTCCCATACCAGTTTTGAGGTTACCTTGTTGCATATTAGCGATCTAGGGGCTGCTTGACTATCAGAATATACTTATATGGATCCGCTTATTGAGGTAAGCCTTCATATTGTTTTCATACGCACACTGTAGTATGGCTTAGATTTTTGCTTGGAATACTGTGGGAGACTAGAAAAAAAAATACATTTTTCTCCGGTCTTACTCCAGGTAACCAGCCGAGATAATCAAATTTTCGTATTTTGAAAGAGGAGATTATCTCTGTATTTATTTCTGGATGTCGCAGATTTTCTGACTTAGTCATTATTCCTAAAATATACTTTTTTTATAGGGCTAAAAAACTAATATTTTCGTTGGACAGGTACATATTATTATTGATTTGCCATAGATTCTCTGTGAAGCAGGTTTGATATCTATCATAAAATTGATGGATTAGTAAACAGTTCCCCTCTTTATTGGCACGAACTGCTCCAACTTTATTCACTATACAACTTGCATGTTCCTGAAAGGTAGACATTACGTTTTCTCAAATATTTATTTATTATACATAAAAAATATCTTGATTCGGATACAAAAAAAATTATGGGTAATACTTCCGCTACGATTTACTTTTTGATTAAAATAAATTCTATTTGAATTAGCGCCAAAAGGGTTAGTTTAGCATGAAAAATATAAAAAGTGTAGGCTTGAAACATACTGTACCAACTGTTTACACCCGTTAATCTGTTAAGCGAAGGGTGATTTAATAAATATTACAACCTATATGAAATTTTGAACCGCAAAGCATGATTTTAGCAGTGGCGGCTCTCGGCCTTATAAAATGGTGAAAAGCTAGGTATAGTGCGGGTACTTAAACAAACATTGACTAAAAACGCGTGTTACAAAACGCCTCTCTTATCCTCATCTCTCCAATGACTCAATGGAGTTTCCAATAAATTACAAAGTATATCATTAATTGGGTTCATTTTTAAAACTCACAACTAAGTAGGTGCGTACAGTACTGAATTAACTGAAAAATAAAAACAAAACTTTTTAATCACACAGTAAGCCTCTAAATAAATACCTTAAGGTTAGGCGAATCAATGCTTAATGGTGTATACGACTGATCTATTTTTAAATTGCCCTTCATCATAATGCAAATTGTTACATGCTGTTTGCGGGACTGACATCACGTAACCATAGCAGCGGTGAATATCAAAGCCATGTTGGGCGTTGAGTCTTCACTTGCTTTAAGTTATTGGACACGGAGTGTTTATAATTAATGTCCATGGGAGTTAACCATGGCCCTATTATGCATAGCTACATTCGGATTAAATTAATATTATTAATTCGAACATAATTATTTTTTAAGGGCTAAAATGGTAGCTGTATTGGTACATTAATATTTAATATTGTCGGAAAACTTTCCTGACGGTTTTATTTTCTTTTTGGTGAACCTACTTCACCTGACGAGGCGCCACTGGGTTTTAGTAAAATTTCGTGTTTTGTTATAAATAGATAAGAGCATATTAAAAAAATATTGTACCGGGTGTCCCACTAAGAATGGCTCTCGGCCGTATCTCGGAAACTACTGGGCATAGAAACTCTGGAAAAAAAAAATTATAACTAAAGTGGTCATGAGAAAATCCTGGAAATAATTTTTAAGTTCCGCATTTTGCCGCAAGAGGGCGTAATTGAAAAGTAAATTTTAAAAGTTTACATATCTCTGAAAATTCCACATTAAGGTACCTATATCTTTGATAACACCATAAAAAATCTTGGACAATTATGCATCATTTTGGTCTTATGCTCATTGGCGTACCGACTTTAATAAAAGGGGGGGAAGCGGTTGAATGTGTAATCAGTTAAATCGCTGTAACTTATAAACGACTTATTCGATTTTAGCAAACTAAAGACTGTTTGGGAGAGAAATGTATGCACTTTCACGAATCGTATTTAGTTGTCCATAATAGTTCTCAAAAAAATGCTAGAGATCGCAATTTGTAATAACACATTTTTTGATTTTACTCTAAAAAAATAAATCATACGGTATAATTATGATACCATAATCGAAAAGTAGATTAAATTTGCTAGAACAAATATTAAAACCGCAGCTCGATATCTCCGTTCGTTTCAGCGTTATCGCCAATAGAATAATTTTTAAAAGTAAGCGATTATATATTTTTTAGAAAAAAAGTGAGACGCCACTGATATTTTTTCATGTGGATATTATTTCTGATTAGCCTGGTCAATTCAGCATAAAAATGGTCTCTTGCGTTTTTCTCCTCAGGCACACCGTTCTTAATTAAAATAATTAAATTAAATTAGCTTCATGCATGCCTATTAAGTGAAGGTGGTCATTTCCAACAATTTTTATAAAACAAAATTTTGCATTATCAATGTTAATAATAGAGTAATTTATTTTAATTATTTTAATTAAGAACGGTGTGCCTGAGGAGAAAAACGCAAGAGACCATTTTTATGCTGAATTGACCAGGCTAATCAGAAATAATATCCACATGAAAAAATATCAGTGGCGTCTCACTTTTTTTCTAAAAAATATATAATCGCTTACTTTTAAAAATTATTCTATTGGCGATAACGCTGAAACGAACGGAGATATCGAGCTGCGGTTTTAATATTTGTTCTAGCAAATTTAATCTACTTTTCGATTATGGTATCATAATTATACCGTATGATTTATTTTTTTAGAGTAAAATCAAAAAATGTGTTATTATAAATTGCGATCTCTAGCATTTTTTTGAGAATTATTATGGACAACTAAATACGACTGGTGAAAGTGCATACATTTCTCTCCCAAACAGTCTTTAGTTTGCTAAAATCGGATAAGTCGTTTATAAGTTACAGCGATTTAACTGATTACACATTCAACCGCTTCCTTCCCTTTTATTAAAGTCGGTACGCCAATGAGCATAAGACCAAAATGATGCATAATTGTCCAAACTTTTCAATGGTGTTATCAAAGATATACCTTAATGTGGAATTTTCGGAGATATGTAAACTTTTAAAATTTACTTTTCAATTACGCCCTCTTGCGGCAAGATGCAGAACTTAAAAATTATTTCCAGGATTTTCTCATGACCACTTTAGTTATAATTTTTTTTTTCCAGAGTTTCTATGCCCAGTAGTTTCCGAGATACGGCCGAGAGCCATTCTTAGTGGGACACCCGGTACATATTATTAATTTTTAGTTAAATTGAGGAAACATTATAAAATTATAAAAGGGGTTACTGATGCTTCTGAAGTAAAACTATTCCAAGCTTCGTCTCCAAACTAAGCCTCTAAAACTATTTTTTATTGATTTTTAATGATTTAGTTAATACATTGTATTGTATAATTGCTTGTTTAAAAGTTTAGTATTATTGCTACAATAAACAACGAGTAGATATTTAGTAAGAATGAAATTAGCAATTAGGTATTAAAATGTACAGGTACAATATAATGTGATCTACACAGAATCATAACAAGTACTAATCTTTTTTTAATTATCACATGTAGTTAACTTCACCGCTGGATTGCTGC
Source organism: Polydrusus cervinus (assembly GCA_935413205.1). Taxonomy (NCBI): domain Eukaryota; kingdom Metazoa; phylum Arthropoda; class Insecta; order Coleoptera; family Curculionidae; genus Polydrusus; species Polydrusus cervinus. Next base: position 18,233,129 of record OW284519.1, on the reverse strand, counting down.
GGTTTTAATGTACCAAATGTTTTTGTATGCTAATCGCCATTAGAGATGTGTGTTGTTTAATCTAATTGTAAATTTTTTATAGAATAATATACAGGGTGATTCAGGTTGAGTGCCTATTAGAAGATCTCGGAAACGAGTAACCCTATCTATCTAACAATTTGATAGCAGGCATAATTGGTTTTGGGCTTTTAAAACATTATATTTTGACGTTTTTATTATTTCCGGTTATACCGGAAGTTAATGCCAACTTTGCAATTTCAAATGGAATACCCTGCATATTTTAGCATTTTTGATTACCTTCTTAAAATCTAAATAACTTTTGTTAATAATAATCTATTCCTGTCTCTAACCGTTTTTGAGATATGAAATATAAAACGATTTTTTTGTGTAAAAACGCTCCGAGAAGAAAGTTTAGTAACTCTGAAACTAATAAAGGTAAACATTTAAAATTTTCTAAGCTTTCCAGTAATACATAAATCTTTAGTTTAAATTACTTAAGTTTCACGTTTTTTATACAGGGAGTTCTTAAAATTGTGCCAATGTTTCTATTTAAATAAATGTGCATAAGTCAATTTTGGCAAATGGAACACCCTATTTTTTAGCTTACTAACGTGTGGAGAATTAAATTTCCTATCTAAATGCCTAATATGTTACCATCCACTTTTTTAGTGGTTTTGGAATTATGAGCAATTTAAATAAAAAATCTTAAAATGTTAGGCCACTCAACGTGAATCACCCTGTATATGTATACAGGGTGTCCCAGATAAAGTTGCGCTCTTCAAGGATTTTGTAAACCATATAAAATACAGAGATGGTTAAATTGGGAAATAATTTTCGGGGCCACGCCCAAAGTTCATTTAAAATTCACCTAACTACTATCAAATTTTGAAAATGAAATTATTACCTCTCCCCTCTGCATGGTTCGATTAAATTTGTTTTGTAAATGTTTTTTTTTTTAATTTTTTGTTGATATTCCTAGCTCGTTCTTTATTAAAAAAAATACTTTTTATATTTGTGACCAAAATTTTAATATGACTCTAACCAGAGTTATTCGGGTTCAGTTTTTCATGAATAAAAAAAAAGTAAATATCGCTTACCACGCCAAAATTGATGATTGTTTTCAGAAATCATAGCTTAGATCTAAGAGTAGTTTTTGGTGCAAATGCTTAGGTTTTGAAATACTTCTTCTTAAGTGCCGTTTTGTATATTCATAATAAAGCATTCTCGTTTCTTCCCGCACTATTTTTTTTTATTATAAATTATCACACTTCTTCCATAAAAAATGTTTCAATTAAAATTTGTACTTTAATAGTTCTCTTTAAAAATAAATCCCTAATTGTTTTTTGTTTTTGTTCTAAAAATATTCTATTGCATTGGGTTATATTTTTGTTGATTTAAAATAGCTTTAAAAAAGGGATAACGGAACAGACAAATATATAATAGAAAAATACTATAAAATACTGTTCTTTTTACTCGTTTTCCTATAAAATTGCATCATAAATCATTAACTGAAATGATATGCGTCCGAAACCTTAATCTCTATATTAAATAGGTCTTTTAGAAGGAAATGTTTAAAAACCAAACGTTTCCTACAAGTCTTTTGTAATCTAAGCCATGAATACATTATTTAAAAATTTAAATTAAGAGTCCAAGTGTGAGACGAAAAATTAGGTTGCAATCAGACATTTAGGCCCGAGGTCATACGCTACTGGTCCTAGTACATTCTTCAAAATTGTGTTTTCAAATTTAAAAGCTCCGAATCCTTTCGAAAATATTTGGAAAAACCTGAATTTTCGCAATATTGTTTTTATTTTTTTCTGACTCTATTCGAAGAGATATATTAAAATAAAGTTGACTTTTTTATTGACACTTTTTCTTCTCTACAAGTTGGTGAATGCATTTTTTTAATAGAAATTAGGGAACATTATTCAAGAGAAGACAATTTGAATAAAAAACCAAAATATCGGATTAAAAATCAAATTACAATAAAATATAGAGGAGAAAAATGACAAAGGGAATGTAAACTTTATTTTTACATTTATCTCTTTAAATAGAGTAAAAAAAAATAAAAACGAAATCGCAAAAATTCGGTTTTGCTCAAATATCTTCGGATAGAATCGGAGTTTTTTAAATTTAAAAACACAATGTTGCAGAATTTAGTAGGGCGTAATTTTTTTCAAATTTAACCATCTCTGTAGTGGTCTATGGTTTACGAGATCCCTGTATAGTGCATCCGTATGTGGGATACCCTGTATACAAGGTGTCACAACTAATTTTCGATTTGGAACATTGACACTGATATTTTGAATAACACTGTACAACACAACGCCTAGTTTTTTTGGTAGACATAGTTTTATATGAATATAAATTAATTTAAAAAATAGCAACAAGTCACGAAACGTTCATAAATAACAAGGTTGGGGTTTTTCAATTACTGTTAGCGGTCTTCTGTGACTTCGTTGTTGCCACATAAAGAAAGCTTTGTCAGTCAAATAATTAATTTTATTCTTAAGAGCCTTCCATACCACCGTAAAACGCGGCATCGTTTCCTGGCTTGCTAAATTTAAAATTTACTACAAAAATTCTAATTAACGGGTCGACGGTCCGATCGGTGAGGTGGTCAACATCCCACATTTTCTTCTCTTCTTTTCGCCAGTTCTCTGGTGTCACTTCCTTAATAGCTTGATCAAACAGTAGCTAACGTCTTTCATTTTAAATGTCGTGTTGTATCTTGCTACAAATACTTTCACTTGCGCCCACATAAGTTCTATAGGTTTAGTTATGTTTTTCAGCTATATCTTCCCCGGCATATTTCATAAAACGATGTTTGTGTAAATTTGCTATAGCTAATTTCTTTATTAAATTATCTTCTTTTTTTCTTTGGATAGTTATCTTAAACAATTTAATGCACTAAATGTACCTGCGCCTATGGCCGACACCGAAATTGAGCCGAACTGGATGGAATTTCCCATTTTATTACTCAACACCTTTCTGAAATAAACTATAGGATGTAACTAAAAGCTTTTATATTGATTTTGACGCAACATGATTTTTTTCTGCCTTAAGATCCATGTCATTTTTGGTATTTTAATATAAATTTTTTTTGAGAACATTGACATCATTGGCAACATTGTCAAGTTACCATTTTAGTGATTCGTAGGTCTGATTAAGTCCATACTTTTTCCAATTTTTCCAATAGTTTTTTATTAATTTCTTTTCTCAGCGATGGCTTACGAATACCAAAGGTTAAAAACATAGAAGCTTTTATTTTAATTTTTTTATATGCCACAACCAAAATTAAAATTTAGTGAAGAAGCCCATTGTGCAGTTTAGTTGGGTGGAATCGATAACTCGCACCTTAAAAATAATATTTTAATTTTATTCGTGATGACCTCAACCTCTACTACCGCGTATTTAAATATCTAAAACGGTACATAAATTATAAATGTTGTCACTTGCGATAATAATTTAAAATGTAATAGTTATTTTTGTTATACGCGCCCACACAATGCAAAGTAGTTATTCAATTAAATATCGCTATTATTATTGTTGTGTATAGTTACGATACTTATTTAAATTGTTTGTAACACACACTCATGTCAGGAAATACAGTTTTCTTAGTTCAAAACAAGTTTGAGATGATCCGACCAATATTGGCGATTTGGTTTTTATTTTTTTCTGACTCTATTTGAGATATGTTAAAATAAAGTTTACATTCCCATTACAACTTATTCTCTTCTTTAAGTTGGTGTAATTACTTTTTTAATCCAACGTTTCGTTTTTTCAATACCATCATCAATTTTGCTTTTTTAAATAGTCAAGAAATTTTATTTTATTATTTTTAAATTCTCCTACGCCTTTATAATTCAATGATGTATCAACACATTGGGCATATCAAAACAGGCAACCAACGCAACATCAGATAGGTGAGCACAGCAGCAACGCCTGTCCCGATGGCACAGAACAGGTCAAACCCAAGCAAGTGATTGGCCACTGCCACACAACATTTTCAAATACATTTTTTCAAAAAAACCCAAAAATAAAGTACTTATATTCATTTATTACACTAAAAATCAAATACGGTTCTGCCTAACTTGCCCGTTGAATAAGAAAACTTCTGGGTATAGAGAAGAAACATCTGCACTTTTACGACACTCACACTAAATTAGCACCATAATTAGTTCATTGTTTTCAAATTTTACCATTTTCACCAATTTATTAAAATTAATTTGCTTTAGAAAACCACACCGCGCAGCGAATTGCCAAAATAAATAACTGACGACCGATCCGTAAAATGCATGAATAACAATACAAAAAACGGAGACAAACAATATTAAGTAAAGGGCTACGTTTTGATTACCAGGCCCGCATTTAGATTTTTTACTTGTGTAACTCGGCTATTTTTAAGTTTTTTGAAAAAAGGTATTTGAAAAAGTTGTTTATTTTAATGCCTTCTATACATGGCTAAAAAAGAAGTATCAACTTAGGAATCAACCTGTATAACTGCGAAGCACTGACCCGAAGAAGATTTAATATCTTCGGAGGAATCCATATGTGGTGACAACCTTCCGCATGACAAACTGGATAGAAATCTACTGGACCTTAGAAAAGAAACAAATCCTTTCTAGCAAGACAGGGGCGCACAATAAGCCACTAGAAGAAGCTTGGGCACGCATGACCTCCGTCTTAAACCAACCAATTCGGGTTAAAAAGAACCCTAATTTAATACGGCAAATTTAAGAGCGGTCTACTCAGTGGCGGAACTACCGGTGTTCAATGTGTGCGAAGCGCACGGGCCCGGGCTAAAGAGGGGCCCGGGAGTGGAGCCACAAAACATAGAAATACAAAACAAAATGTTCTCATAGAAAAAAATGTTCTCATAGATTATTTACTATTACGGCTCTGGCAATTACTTTTCTAATTACTTAAATATTAAAAGTTATGGTGTTTAGGCTGTTCATTTTTTCAATAAGATTAACCGTCACAATATTCTAAGCTAGGAAGTAAGCAAGTTTTTAAGGTATGAGAAGTAATTCTATTTTTTATTATTATATTATTTATTTTATTACTATAACGTATATCTTAAATCCTATTTTTTGGGGCAAGGGCCTGTCGACATATTAAGCACCGGTTCCCGCAGATCACCGAAGTTAAGCGGTGTCGAGCGCGGTTAGTACTTGGGCGGGTGACCGCTTGGGAACACGGCGTGCTCTTGCCTCAGGGAAGAGTGTAAAATGAATCGACACCTAGCCATCCTATTCACGCCGGACAGGCCGGATGAGATCGGATATCTCGTAGGATGAAGGTGCCGTTTCACACTCCCCAGTCGGTAGATCACATTTGTGGTCGATGACCGGTTCAAGATGGCCTACGTAGTCGGCGAACCGTAAAAAAAAAAAAAAAAAAAATAAAAAATCCTATTTTTACCTTAGACCTAGAACGGAATACTTTAAAACAGAAAAAAATAATGCTCTCGAGTGAAGAAATGGTAACTGGAATGTTATCTCGTTATGTTACTGTGATGCGCTTATGTTTGAACGGCAGTAGAGTTTTGGACTTGCATTGTCTTTATTTGTTTAGAATCACAAATAATGAAGGAAGGACACCTTCATTATTTGGAACGGAAACGAGGATGAACTCAGAGAATTCTTACATCACATTAATAACTTTGCACCGACAATTAAATTCACCATGGAAAAAGAAGAAAACAACCAATTACCTTTTCTAGACGTCAATGTAGAGAAAAATGGCAACACCTTCCTAACCTCAGTGTACAGAAAACCTACACATACAGGGCAATATCTCAATTATACATCAAACCACTCAAACAACACAAAACATGGCATAGTAAGAAACCTTGTGGATAGAGCAATTACTCTCTGTAACTCAAACGAAGCTCTCAAAAGAGAAACTAACCACATCAAGACCGACCTCAACAAGAATGGCTATCCCATGAAACTGATTGACACAATATTGGAAAATCGCAAGAATCGGCCAAACACACGTAAAGCAGAGAAAGAGATACAACCAATACTCAATATTCCGTATGTCAAAGGAGTATCTGAGAAAATAAAAAGACTAGGAAAACGATACAACATCGAAACAGTATTCAGCTCTAGAGACACTTTAAGAAGCCACCTAACGAAGACGAGACCAGTAAGCCAGAAAGACAAGAAAAATTGTGTCTACCAGATCCCCTGCGAATGCGGCCAGTCTTACATTGGTGAGACACTAAGACCACTAGAAGTAAGGATTAAAGAACATCGGAATAATACCCGAAAAGGAGAGACCGAAAAATCAGGTGCAGCTGACCACGCCTGGACGCACGGCCATCATATCATGTGGACAAAAGCGGAAATCCTGCAAAAAGAACCGCACTGGAGGAAGAGGAAGTTTAAGGAAGCTGCTACCATACACCAAAATCCAGGTTGCTTTAGTAAGCCTTCATTAGACATGAGAAACGTCTGGAAACCCTTGTTAAGTAAATGTAATCTTAGAATAAGACCACCCAAGAGTTAAACGCATGATTCATCGAGCATGACGTCATCGAGCATGACTCATCAAGCATGACTCATCCAGTTATGCGTCATCACCTAGCAACACGCATGACTCCGCCCACTAGTCATGCGTCACAGCACCTGCCTAGTATAAATAGAGCTGTAGTTACCGTACTTATTCAGTATTCACCTGAAGACGACTGGAGATACTTACCAGTTGAAACGTAGTGATTCTAAACAAATAAAGACAATGCAAGTCCAAAACTCTACTGCCGTTCAAGAAACGTCATTGTCTCCAACCTTTAAACAGGCGCTTATGTTTGTTTCAAAAACAATTTAAAATTGTTTTACTGTTTAGAAGATCCGATGATGCTAATTTCAGCAAAACATATAACAAAAATAAACAGACCTAGATATTTGAAGCCGTAACTTTCGGTCTTTTCTCTTACAAAATATCAAATATTAGACCTCTTTGAGTAAAAATGTACGGATTTTTTAAATCAGAAATCTTTTGTTTTTAGTTTGGCTCTAACTGTTAAGGGCCGTAATGAAATGAAAAAGATAATTTGAAAAATAAGATGACCAAACGTTAAAATTTCAAAAATTTATACATTGTATGAAATTTCTAAAGCTTAGAAATACCTAAAACTGTATTTAAAATTCCAGGTCCGTATTTAAAGAAATTGACTTGAGGTTGGTAATTAAAGAACGAAATGTCAAATTTGATAACTAATAACGCCACCTTGTAGAACATAAAAAACGGCTATAAAGGAGTGTTTTTATGTTTTTACCAAGTTAAAAATGAAAGCGCAAAAAATTAAAAACCAGAAATGGAAATTTCGATTTTTTTCGAATATAATAGAAACCATTCGGAATGATTACAATTTTTTTTCACAAAATTATTAAGCCCCAAAATACGCAACTTTGCCATAATTTAACTATCTTCGTATCTCTTACCGTTTTCGAGATCCCCTTGTACGCACACGAATTTGTAGCACCCTGTATACATATATAAGTTATTATTCTTATCACACATTGCTTTTGATTAGTACTTGTAGATATTTTTCTATGTTCAGGAACATAACTATTAACTACTTATTAGCATACCAATAATTGTTTTTTTGTGTACCTATACTCAAAATTCATAAATTAATATGGTTATCAATAATAATACTCCGTATCATAATGGGGGCCCGGCAAAGTTTTCGCATACGGGCCCGTGGCTACGTTGTTCCGCCACTGGGTCTACTTAAGTTGTAACTAAGACTTTTCATATTAATTTTTTAAATAGACACTAGGATATAAGTTTAAATACTTAACAAAACTAATATTTTTGAAAATTAAGCTGATTTTTTATTTAAATTATAATATAACAAAAAACACTAAAGTTTCCATAATTATTATTTATTCAAAATTTTCAAACAACTCTCACAGCACTAAAACTTTTTATTTTCCATGGTAAATTAGCGAAAAACTTATTGAAGCATTCTTAATTTACGATTAAAGCATGCCAAAATTTTAAGAATAAACTTCACGAATGATTTGTTTTAATAACTTGCTAATATTGCCGAAAATAAATGAATTTTATGGATATATGTTAGGCATGTGCTGTTATTGCTACAGAAGTTACTAATTTCTCTGTAACACCTACCTAGGCTGAAAGAATTTAATGTTTGGAGATATATTACAATTCAGATAACCACGGCAGTGGCTCGGAGGTGAGTTACTGGCATTCGACCGTGGCGGTCCGAGTTCGATCCCCGGAGTGGGCATACGCACAATAAAAAAAATATGTCCGAATTTTAGTAGGTTTAAGAATGCAGGGAAGAGTGTAAAATGTAGCATTTCCCAACCCACCCCATTCACGCCGGTAACCAGGCCGGATGAGATCACAATACCTATTTATCTAATTAAATTTGTTTAATATTTTTTTCTACTCCTATTTTAGTAAACATTGCTTTATGTACAGTTCACTCTATAAGTAAATCCATTTTTACGCACAATTGTCCGTTATGATGCCTAATATAACAATCAAGTTAGCCTTGAATCACTCAAATCGTGACATTAACCTATCTTGTGTTTTGAATATTTGAGAGTGACATTGTCATTATTTGAGATTTGAAGTACAAATCGATACTTTTTAAATTATAAACCGATCTTAAATTCATTAGTAAGATTCGTAGAAAACGTATCGCGTACTCATGTAATTACCGCACTCATGTAAATTCCGCACTCATATAATTATCGCACTCATGTAAATACCGCACTCATATAATTATCGCACTCATGTAATTACCGCACTCATGTAATTACCGCACTCATATAATTACCGCACTGATGTAATTACCGCACTGATGTAATTACCGCACTGATGTAATTACCACACTCATGGTATTACCGCACTCGCCGCTACGCGGCTCGTTTGCAATTTTTCCATTCGTGCGTAATATGCTTTATCTACTTTCATTTAGTAATATGGATTTTACAGTTCTGTAAATCGTTTAGTAAGGGCATCTATTACAGCATTAGTGCTGTAATAGATGCCCTTACATCACTAGTGCTGTAATGAAAAAAAAAACGGTTTTATTAAAATTTTGCTGTTAAATAAAACCACACTTTTTAGAAGAATGATTTATTATCAACAGTTATAAAATTAATTACCAATTATTAATTAAAAGATATCTTGATTTTTCCTAACTGAAATTATAGTTCTCAACATTGAGTAGTGAGTCCATAGTGTAGATGGTTTCTGGGAGCGTTGCTTTACGGAAAAATAACCCAAAAGGATTTTCTCAGACACCTCCTTTATTTTGTTAGCTTTGCACCAATCTTCAAACTTCTGATACTCCAACTCATACCGCGCCTTGGATTCTGTCGGAACTAAATTTGAGATCGCTTCGTTTGCCGCTGCTTCTATATCAGAGGGTAAACTTTCATCAGAATCGCTCATTTTGAAAAACGCTTTTTATATTTTGGAATTTGTTTAACAAAGTTTCGACAGTAACCATGCGAAACAGTAACTATGCGAAAGGTAACATAAAAAACTTGATTAGTAAACTTAATAGCAGGTGCATTTTTACAGGTGCATTTTTATTTTTAAAAATGCCTTTTGCAAAATTTTTTTTTTCATAGATGAAAGTATATAAAATTTTGTACAATATTCTTGTTGTAAATTCATATTACTACACTCGATGTTTTATTAAACTCGGCTGACGCCTCGTTTGACAACTTTAACATCTCGTGTTGTAATATGAATCTTTACAACACTTATATCGTTAATAACTATTTTACCACACTTAATACGTAATATACTATTAAAAAACGTAGTTCATTGATAAGTATCCTTGCAAAATGTACAATTAACCATTGATTATGTACTTTATAATTAACAATTCACTTAGATTGTTTCCTGAAATAACCATTAAATTAGTTTCTCGTTACATATTTTTAATTAATTATGGTGAATTGCTTCTAAAAAACATGTCCAAGATTGTTACTAATTCTTTAATTATGTTCTAGTACTTTATTACCCTACAAGGTAACTGATAATTGTAATTAGGGAATCCAAACCACGTGATTCAATATGGCGGTTGAATGGCAAAAAGCATTGAGTCATCCGTTAAATGTCACCAGCAATATTATTTTTACGGTCACGTGTACCAATTACAAAGCAATATTTGCCATCCAGCCGCCATTATCGACACATCGTTAAAAGTGGTTACAGGTTATGTCATAAGTGATGTAATGATGTTAGAATGTAACTCTATTTACACTAGTGTTTTAAAGACAAAAATTGTTTTTTGTTTCAATTTTACTAGCCAGAATTATTTGCATGAAAGGCAGTCCTTATATATTATTAAATGAATCAGAACGCGCTAAAATTTCCCATGTTAAATTGCGGGTTTGTTTAAAGAAAATAAAAAAAAAACTAAACAGATTATTGATTTTTTTTATTAATGGAAAGGTGGTATCTATTTGGGTGTACTTAAGTAAAATAGTTATTTTCCTAACAAGTGCGGAAAGTGATACTTTCCCGCACGGGACTGCAGTTGACCCGAACGACGCGGAGCGGAGTTCGGGCAAGCGGTCCAGGGCGGGAAAGACACTTTACGCATGAGTTAGGAATATTATTTTTTCTACGACCGTATATACAAAAAAGTGTACCAACCCATTTTTCAAAAATTATTTTATTTCAACATACATATACAAAACTTTAACTAAAAACTACTAATTATTATAAATATTAATATTATTTATATATAATATTTCTCCTTACACCATGTAACAAAATGGTCGTATTGCTTTTCATATCTTAGTCTGGATTTGGCAGGTAACAGCTCGGAATTAGCTTTATCTGCAGCCTTCAAAATGGCTTCGGGAAGTCCATCGTCGGATGAATCCATTAATATTATTGCTTCGGATTCGGTTTAATGTGGTTTAATTTAGAAGAAGATTGTATTCGGTCACTTCGAAGACGCTTTGAATAAACCTTGACGTTTTAGTAACAATTACACGCCTGGGTTATCATAGCAACTGATATCAAACCCGGTGGTTTGATAGTTGTTTTGTGACATAACTTTAAAGAATGTACAGGGTTATATAAAAATATCTTCATTATTTTATATTTTCAAAATATTAAAAATGCAACAAAAAGCTAGAAAAGATGTGGTTTTTAATTGATGGACTATTTCGTAAATATTTATTTACCTGTTGTAACAATAGTTATAACTTCCGAAGTAAAAAACTATCTAATAAGGTCAAAATTTGCATTATTTTACTTTCCCGCACTAGTGCGGGAAAGTGACACTTTCAAAACTAAAATGCGTGCGGGAAAATGAGTTAAAATGCACGGTCGTAGAAAAACGTTATTTTAATGCAGAAAAAAAATCGAGAAAAAAGATATAAGCTAATGAAAACCAAAAAAAAAACAACTAAATTTCATTGTATTCTAAAAGATATGGAAAATTATTTTTTTTTATTAAAAATATACATACACCTACACATTCTCCAATATCTAAAGAGTCCAAATTTTTTAAAATCCATTAATAAACGTGTACACGATTCGGTTCAAGAGATCGTAATGAATTTGGTCTAATTTATTCTATAATATAGATATAATTTCGCATGGAAATGGTAATTTTCATCACTTGTTGTGTTATCTAAAGTCATGACCAGGTAAATTACTTTTAACTCTAACTTTGCTGTCAATCCCACATTAAGAAATTACCGTTTTAGACATTTCTTCGATTTAAACTGGACCTCGGTTTAAATCGACTTTATACAATTAGGCAAACGAACATCTATGATTTAAACCGAGGTCCAGTTTAAATCGAAGAAATGTTAAAAATTGTCGTTTTATAATGTAGGATTGACGGAAAAGTTCAAGTTAAAAGTAAAATATTTGGCAGTGATGTGCAATGCTGTTTTAATCAGGGCAAAAATTACATTTAAGATAAAAATTTACCTTGCGTAGCATTCAAGCATCTAAATTTAAATGTTGTCACAAAATCTCCTGTTTTTGATGATTTTAACATTTTTATAAAAAAAAATATAATCGAATGTTTAATTGACTTCTAAAAATTATTTACTTTAAAATGATTTCATTATTTTCTTGGAAATAATATGATGACATAAATTATCTATATCCACCCATCATATTCCTAAAAACCAATTATACCATATAATAATGGTAATTAATTAAATGCAACTAGCCCATTTTAAGTCATGACTTTATTACATATTAAACACAATTCATTTCTAGTAGCACATGGCATTTACAGGAAAACAAAAGCAACGCTACTTGGTAATTTAATTATTTATTTTTACCAACAAAAAAATTGCATCACAGTGTTTGCAAAAATAATTATTTATAATTAAAAAAACACCCAAGCGTTCTTATCGTTAATTTACCATAAAACGCTTTAAAACCACGTACGAATTATACATAGGAGGTACCTATAAATTTTCAAAAATTATGCGTTTTTAATGTCGAATAATTGTTAAAAGGATATTTAAAAATTTCGATGACTTCCAGAAAAAAAACCCTAAAAATCAATTTTTCTTTTTTTCTACCGCAAAATATTGATAGTTTTGAAAACCCAAGATCACTTTCCTAGGTTCTTATGGGTACTCTTCAGAAAAATAATTTTCCTACGACCACTTATGAAAATAAGAAAAAAGCACGGTTAACTTGGCTCGAAAACTCCGAATATAACACGCGTGTTGAAAATAGTTATTTTCCTAACAAGTGCGGAAAGTGATACTTTCCCACACGGAGTTCGGGCAAGCGGTCGAGGGCGGGAAAGACACTTTACGCATGAGTTAGGAACATTATTTTTTCTACGACCGTATATACAAAAAAGTATACCAACACATTTTTCAAAAATTATTTTATTTCAACATACATATACAAAACTTTAACCAAAAACTACTAATTATTATAAATATTAATATTATTTATATATAATATGTCTTCTTACACCATGTAACAAAATGGTCGTATTGCTTCTCATATCTTAGTCTGGATTTGGCAGGTAACAGCTCGGAATTAGCTTTATCTGCAGCCTTCAAAATGGCTTCGGGAAGTTCTTCGTCGGATGAATCCATTAATATTATTGCTTCGGATTCGGTTTAATGTGCTTTAATTTAGAAAAAGATTGCATTCGGTCACTTCCAAGACGCTTTGAACAACTTTGACGTTTTAGTAACAATTACACGCCTGGGTTATCATAGCAACTGATATCAAACCCGGTGGTTTGATAGTTGTTTTGTGACAATACTTTAAAGAATGTGCAGGGTTATATATAAATATCTCCTCGTTTGAAAAGTATCACTTTCGTCACTTGTTATGTAATATACTATTTATTTTTTAGATATGACGTTTCGTTTTTTAGATACAAACATCAACTTTTTTTTTCTTTTTTTTTCTTTTTTTTTCTTTTTTCCCGAGGGCTCATCCATATGCCGGATGCCCTTAGGCCTGGTTTGGCCCATTGTGCTTACCCTTTCTGCCCCGTATTCTTGTGCTGTGGTTGTCGACTTCCGAACAAATAAAACAGACTGAATTGGCGGTTTTCGAATTCCAACACAAACCTGGTTTTATTCTGTCTAAATTAACATCTCCAATTATTTATTCCTTAAGAAATTCAAATAGATAAAGTTTAAAATAGCTTCAGCGGCAATAATTCTTCGCCATAACGTATTTATTTTCATTTAGAAAAAAATAAGGACACCTTATGTCGTTCGGCCCAGTTAGGACGACATCGAACATGTCCGATAAGGTAATCGTGGTTAGTAAGTCGGACAATTAACATTTTATTGATGTTTGCCACATACTTTGTACGATTGTTACATACTTGTGAGAAAATGTGAAATATGTATGTGTGATGGATTCCTTATAATATTCATATGGAAATTTTTTGAAGTAACAATCGAATTAATTTCGCCTGTTTGTAATTGGGTGTGCAAAAGAAACCAATTACAATACCAGTAGCCTATTGACACACAATAAAATTGACAATTCAGTAACTGTAACAATTTAAATGTCAAGATTTGTTGAACAAACCAGCGCTTCAATCGACAAAATTATTAAGAAAATACAACAAAAAATACTGTCAACAGTAAAAGTACCTACATTATATACCTAGTAGGAAAAGCGGAACATTCCGTATTGTCAGTCTCGGCTTGCGCCTCGACATACACTCTTTACGGTCATCCGGGAATGTCGCTTTTTCTACATACTATTTTTCCATAAATCGAAATTTATTAAAAGGACATAACTTATTACAATCAACTTGCTAAAATTTTGAAATAAATAATATTAACTTTGTTTACAAATAAAGGATGCCATTAAATATTTGTGTTGTTACTATGGAAACACAGTAATATTGAATTGTCAAGCTTAACATATTTTAGTTTACAAGTAGCCGTACAGAAATAATATTTCCTTACAGTACAATAATAAATATTTCCTAACAGTTATTTTCCGTTACCTAGCAACGACTAAGTGTAAGGAAATATTGACTTTTTCTTTCAGAAATTTTATCAAAAATGTCAATATTTCCGATCGATTTTCGGAAAAAGGAATTTACTGTGTTTAGCGGTTATACCGCTTACCAGGTTCAGGACACGAAAATTCATTCCACCCACCTCCCGAATGTGGGTTAGATCACCACCAATGTATATGGTATTAGGTAGATACACTTATTTTTTATTAAACAATATTAAAAAAAATATAGAATACAAAAAATATATTATACAAAAAAAATAAAAAAACCATAACATTCTTCGTCATCTGAGAAACTGTCATCTCCTCTTGACGTTATAATTAACGGGTGACACGGGTCGATGGTCCGATCGATCAGGTAGTCAAAATCCCACATTTTCTCCCCTTCTTTAATGTTATGACATGATGGACTGCTTCTCGCCAGTTCTCTGGTGTCACTTCCTTAATGGCTTGATCAAACAGTAGCTTAACGTCTTTCATTTTAAATGCGTGTTGTATCTTGCTACAAATCCTTTCACTTGCGCCCACATAAGTTCTATAGGATTTAGTTCGCAATGATATGGCGGTGTGCGCAGCACAGTTATGTTTTCCAGCTATATCTTCCACAGCATATTTCATAAAAAGATGTTTGTGTAAATTTGCTATAGCTAATAGTTCATTCTTTATCAAATTCTCTTCTTTTTTTATTGATTAGTTATCATAAATAATTTAATGCCAAAATTTACCTGCGCCTATGGCCGACACCGAAATTGAGCCGAACTGGACGGAATTTTCCATTTTATTACTCTACCCCTTTCTGAAATAGACTATAGATGGAAATCGTACAGTGGAAGAACACACACTTAAGGATTGGACGGATAATATGCAAAAAAAAGATAGTAAAGAATTTAAGGAGGCTACAGTTATATATAGACAATATACCAAAAGGTTTATTATAAGAGAAGAAGTTAAACCAGTGCATAATGCCCGCGACGTCACACGGAGAATTCAACGTAAGGACGCTTCTAAACTTAACACAAGCGCTGTAGCTTTAAGTTAATTGGAAATAAATGGAATAATCAAATTGCCGGATGGTAATATTCCTGAAGGAGTTCAGCGGGAGTTTAACCATATCGTCGTAGTTGAATTAATTTGGGGAGTAGGCGAAGCCGCTGGTTGTTTTGTTGAATTTTTTTATTTCGAATATATTCCATGTTTAGCAAAACTTACAGCAGGGAGGCTTAAAAAGCTGCACTGACAGTAAATGACTAATTTGAACCCCCCTTTGTCCTGCCTACTCCTGATCGCCTCACTTAGATATTTCTTTATGCACATTAAATATTCATAATCCTATTTTTATATTATATCCCTATCACCTTTGCCGATGGTACCTGGTAAAATTAGAATGTAAAATATTATAATTTTATAGTTGAAATGAACCCACATTTTCTTATGTTTAAATGTCCAGATGAATATTTATCTCAGATGATGACGTATAATTGGTACCATTTTAGACAAAAAAAATTAGCTTCGCCATTAATTGTGGTAAAGACTCAAGGTTAACTTCTTGTGGTAATAATATCTGTAGTAACATGACCTCATGAAAATAATATTATAGATTTTATAATAGTGGACAAGCTAAAAAAACGTCCGAGAGGTAAAATAATATATAGTGTGTCCAAAAAATATAATTACAATGTTTGATGACGTCAGATTAGGTCGTCTTAAGCCGTGTTAGTTATATCCGAAGCCGGTTATCCAAAAGAAAAATGGTAAAAGATAAAGAAGCCACTACATTCATTTACCTAACAAAAATACTTGCTTTGTCATTACTTTGATGACAGAAACATGTGACATCACATTTATATCACCTTGTTTATAACCGGTCACTATAAATATACGAACTTTAAGGGGAAATTCCTTGTATGATATAAAACAAGAAGTTCATAAAAATATGTGGCCTAAAGGTTTAGATTTTCGAGACACGGGACACAAAGGTGTTCATTTTTATTTATCGTTTTTTTAGTGTTTCTTTCACAGTTTTAAGGATAAAGTGATTTTGTTGATTTGTACGGCAAATATAAATGTTCGTGGGACATAAAAGATGGATATGCCAACCAACAGAGCTTTTGCGATTGAATGCTTATGAAGAATTACTTTTACTGTACAAAACAGTAGATTTTGTTGAAGCTACTGTAAAATCTGTGGAACATAAAATACATAATATGAGAAGTGCATTCATAAAAGAACTTATGTTAAAATATCGAAAAGAAACAAAATTTAATAAATGCTCGAAGCACCCTAAGAAAGTTTTAAAATTACTTGCACTCGATTGCCTGAGTTACAGAATATACAGGGTGATTCCTAAGTTGATACTTCTTTTTTTAGCTGTATATAGAAGGCATTAAAATAAACAACATTTTGTAATACCTTTTTTTAAAAAACCTATATTCATTTATTACACTATGGATCAAATATGGTCCTACCTAACTTGCCCGTTGAATAACATTAAGAAAACTTCTGGGTGAAGGATGAGCCTGCAAGGGAAAGCGTTCTGCGTATAATCTCGAAGCAGCAGCCTCACTTTGACGATACTCGCAGTAAATTAGCACCATATCTACTAGCTCATTTTTTTCAAATTTTACCATTTTCACATGCCACCAATTTAAAATGAACTTGCTTCGGAAAACCGTGCCGCCGCGTATTGCCAAATGACTGACCCGTAAATTGCATGACTAATAAGACAAACAACATAAAGTATAGCAGGCTACGTTTTTATGACCAGGCCCGCACTTAGATTTTTTAATTCTGAATCCCGCCTAATTTTAAGTTTTCTGAAAAAAGATATTTGAAAATGTTGTTTATTTTAATGCCTTTTATACACAGCTAAAACAGAAGTATAAACTTAGGAATCACCACATAGCTATAAGTCTAAATATATTTTCCTACGATCACCTATGAAAATGAGTAAAAAAGCACGGTTAACTTGGCTCGAAAGCGCCGAATATCACACGCGTGTTGAAAGAAAATATTTCAACTCTAGAGTGGAAATACAAGGCACACTATTTATTTTAATTTAGGCATTATGATGCCAATTTGACAGACCACACCTATTTATTAAAAAGAACAAATTTTAGAAAGCAGTTTAGTTTATTTATCACGTATTTGTCGAGTGATTCAGAATTAGAGTGAAAATACGCCATCTGAAATTATAAAAAAGTTAAGAATATATTGGAAAATTTATTACCAGTCAAAACAAGCCCCGCTGAAGAAAATGTCATATATTAAACTTAAGCAGACAATGTTTATGGGTCGCCATAGCCTAGAGACTAGAGCCGTGACCTACGAATCGAAAGATCACAGGTTCAAATCCCATCAGGAGCACTTGACTTTTTTTTATGAAAACATTAAATAATTTATAGAATTATTTTGAATTGAAATCTTCCTTGTTGGGTGAATTTTTTTAATTTATTTTTAATGAATCTTTCCTTGATTAAATAAAAAAAATCATTTAAGAAGGAAGATTTCAATTCAAAATAATTTTATAATTTATTTAATGTTTTTATAAAAAAAAGTCAATACTCCTGATGGAATTTGAACCTGTGACCTTTCGATCTATTAAATTGGCATCATATGTTTAAATTAAATAGTGTGCCTTGTATTTCCACTCTAGAGTTGAAATATTTTTTTTCAGCTCTAGAGTTGAAATATTTTTTTCACAAATCAAAGGTTTTTTAATAATTCTTTGTGGTCGTAAGAAAAATAGTGTACATTACTCGTGTGAAAGTGATTATTCTAAAACTCGGAGAATTTCCGCACTCGGCTGACGCCTCGTGCTAAATATCTCCTCGTTTGAAAAGTATCACTTTCATCACTTGTTATGTAATATACTATTTCGGGCTTTAAAATATTTCCAGCTCGGCTATACAGTGCTACTTTATAGCTTGAAATTATTCTCTAAAAATATCATATTCTATAAACTAACTTGTAAGGTAAGATATAGTTTGTGTTGTCGTACACGCCGCATGCATGGGCATCGTGCTTCTGAATCCACTCCTGTGCCTTGCTTCATCAACTATACATATCCGCGATCTCTAGTCATTTTACAATTCAGGAATTTTAAGAAGGTATCAAGAAATAATCACAGAAAAAAAAACAGAGAAAACCCAATCAAAATCTCGTCTCACATTTTTTTAAAGTCTGGTATTTAATAATTAGCGACGGATATATTAAATTTGCTGTTGCAAAAGTATGTAGTCATAATACCAAACAAACTTTAATTTTCTTTAAATTATCAAAACAAGAATATAATAAAGGTGCTAATCGAGTAAAATATCCAGGAGTTACATAAAAATTACCACACTAGTGATAAATAAAGATGAGTAGCTTGGGAAAATGATCTTAATTTTTTAAACAAATACATGCAAATAATGTAAAGTAGTAGATCATCTGTAGCTTATTAGTTTTGAATGAAAAACCTTCACAATAAATATAAGTAATTAGAATTATATCGCTTAAATTCTGCCCATACAGGGTGTTATAAAAATTACTTTTTATACTGGCTGTTACTTAACGATATGTATTTATTTTAATGGGTGATTCCTGGATCCATTTTAAGTTTGATTAAAATCGAAAACAATGAATTTTAGGACATATGCGTATATGAACTTTTCGACTTAGAATGGATCCATGAATCACCCATTAAAATAAGTACATATCATTAAGTAACACCAGTGGTGTGCATACAATATAAGTAGAACAGCATTGCCTACCCTGGGAACAATAAAACAAACAGAAACAATTTTATTAAATATTAGTTTTTATCCCTGTAATCCAACTTTGGCAATTTGTCTCTTCATTATTATAATAAATAATAATAATATAGCCTTCTCAATAAGTATAAAATATGAAACACGCCTCTATAATTTTAATATTTATTAGTTGAATTAAGATATGTTTAAAGGGATAACGGATATCGTAAAATAAGAAGCACTTTTGAGACAATTAAAATAATTTTTGCTGATAGGTTCATGATTCAGTAAGCTTATCATCATATTTCACATAATAATTGATGTCAGGTTCAATCAGGTGGATGATAGATTTTTAATTTATAATTAGTATTTTCGGGAAAACAAATATTGAGGCGTTAATTATTACTATTCTGGCTAGCAGCGCGTCTGGAAAACGATCTTTTTTGAATTAAAAAGAATTTATACCTATTTACAAAACACACAGGGAGAGACACGCTTATTAACAATAATCTCTCTGGAGAGCGACATTTTGCAGGATTTGAAACTCAAAACGAATTTTTATGACGATGTTTTAAAAGAATTTGTACGTTAAGACCGCCGTGTTGAACTCATACTAAATGATGTCGTTTTATTCTTCTTCTGCCATTGTTCTTTCCAGAAACTCAAAAATAAAACATTTAGTGACAATATTTGAAATTTAGATGCTTGAATGCTACGGAAGGTAAATTTTTGTCTTAAATGCAATTTTTGCCTACCCTGATTAAAACAGCATTGCACGCCACTGAGTAGGAAAATAGTTCAAAAATCATTTCTGCAAATCCTACAGGATAAAACTAATGAACTAGGCATACTCCCAGACGCCCAATTCGGCTTCAGAACAGACCATTCAACCATCCACCAGACAACAAGACTTGCAACTCACATAATATCAGGATTCAACAGGAAGAGACAGACGGGAGCACTCCTGCTAGACATCTCCAAAGTCTTCGACAAGATATGGCACGAAGCGATAATACTAAAAATAATACCCGACATACCTGATTAAAACGGCCAGGTCATTCCCAGCAGATAGAACCTTCATTGTAAAAGCAGACAATCACAAATCAGCCACCCAAAATATTCTAGCAGGAGTCCCCCAAGGCTCCCCTCTCTCGCCCCACCTGTTCAACATCTACATGGCAGATATCCCACATGGTCCCGAAAACCAACTGTTTCTGTTCGCCGACGATACAGCCATGGTTACAACAGCAATATATATGAACACCATTGCAGTAAGACTCCAAAGACACATAAACGAAATAGCCAAATGAATAACCAAATGGAAAATCACCCTAAACCCACAAAAATCACAGGCCATTATATTCACCAAATTTAGGAAACCGCTACCCATGCAAATCATATTAAATAACACCCAACCAAAAAAGCCAAATATCTGGGTTTACACTTCGACTCCAAGCTTATCTGGAAGAAACACTTGGCCCAAACATTAACCAAAGCAAACAGGCTCCTACACCAGCACTATCCACTAATACATAGAAATAGCAAGCTAAACACCCGCAACAAAGTTACCATCTACAAACTATGCATAAGACCAGCACTACTGTATGCCGCCCCATCATGGTCAATACTCTGCATGACGGGGAAAAGCAAAATACAAACATATCAAAACAAATTGCTACGAATAATAACTAACGCACCATGGTTCGTACGTAATACCACATTACAGAGACCTTAAAATGGAAACGATCCAAGACTACATCACGAACACCAGCAACAATTACTTCAATACAGCAGAACAAAGCCAGAACCCGCTAATCCGCCATTCCCACCAACCACAACACCAGGCAGGCCCATACAGGCTACCACGACAATGCGGGACCCAGGTTCAAACCCCTCACACAACATGAACATAATGTACTAGTTTTAAGCTAATGTTTTGTCAATAATTAAGAGGAGTTATAGGCCTAGCCTCGCTTAAAATTTTAATCAATGAAGATCCTAGTCCACTGAGTAACACCCTGTGGTAAAGCAGAATAAATACAGCTTTTTTAAAATTTTATCACTCAACCGCAAAAACGGTTTACCCTAATATAGACAAATTAAACAGGGTTTCCAAGATAAGGATGCACTCTTCAACAATAGAAGATACAGAGATGGTTAAATTAGAAAAAAGTTACGCCCTACTAAATTTTGCAACATTGTGTTTTCAAATTTAAAAAACTCCTAATCCTTCCTAGGATTTTTGGGTCAAACCGAATTTTCGCAATTTCGTTATTTTTCTGACTTTTTAAAGAGATATGTTAAAATAAAGTTTACATTCTCATTACCATTTTTTTCTTCTCTACAAGTTGGTGTAATTAGATTTCTAATACGACGTTTCGTTTTTTCAAAACCATCATCAACTTTGCTTTTTTAAATAGTCGGGAAATTTTATTTTATTATTTTTAAATTTTCCTCCTTTTTTATAATTCAATGACGTATCGCACCTAATATATATTAATAACACGTTTCAGACTTAAAAACCCATCATCAATAAGAATAAGTACAAATTCATCTTATTTAAAACTACCTATTTTATTGTCAATCTTCGTAACCTAATCTGTCTCAACTGGATAGTAGGCTGAGACAGGCACTGTTTAAATAAATTATAAATGCTTGCCAAATGACTGATTAAGTTAAAGAAATAGTTTAGTGCAAATTAACTTTTATCTAATTTCTTTAAAGTAAAACTTTTATGTTTTTGAGGAGTTGTGAGATTGTAGTTTTTTTTTTAAATTACGGAACATTATTCAAGAGAAGACAATTTGATATGATTTGTAGTCGACGTCTAGAGTCAAATTATTTCTAGTTGGCTTTGAAAACAAAAGAAAGTTGATAGATACAAGATGAATTGGCACTCACTCTTATTGATGATGAGTTTTAAGTCCGAAACATGTTATTAATACTAGGTGTGATACGTAAATAAATTTTTCCGTCGACCGTGTATTTACATCCGATATTAACGTTCCCAAAATCATTCATTAATGACCCCTATTAATGCATGATTTTCTGTAAATGCACGATTTCCCAAAATCATTCATTAATGACCCCTATAATTGCATAATTTTCTGTAAATGCACGATTTTGGTAATTAAAATTAAAGGCAGCCATGCAAACAAATCAACAAAATAATAAAACGTCAATCCAAAACGTCGTCCGCTGTCATTAGTATTTGTAGAATTGTGAAATCTGGATTGTAAAATAAAAGTTGTTAACTGTTTTTCTTTACTTTAGTAAAAAATACGGTCGACGATAAAACATTGTAACCAACTCTTACATTAAAATGCGATTAATGATCTCGAACATTAACGCGTTCGCTACGCTCACGCGTTAAAATATTTCGATCATTAATCGCCATTATTAATGTCCTTGTTGGTTAAATTCCTAATAAAGGAGAAGGGGAATTTAAAATTAATAAAATAAAATTTCCCGGCTATTTAAATACCTAAGCAATGTTGATGATGGTTTTTAAAAAAAACGAAACCTCGGATTAAAAATCTAATTACGCCAACTCGTATTGGAGAAAAGAAAGGAATAAGAATGTAAACTTCATTCTAACATATCGCTTGAAATAGAGACAGAAATAGTATGGCTAATTTAACCATCTCTGTATCTTATATGATTTACGAGGTCCCTGTAGAGTGCATTCTCACTAGGCCACTCTATATATTTTGACTTATTCGGCCACTGAAGTAATCTCGGTTACACGTCTATTTTAAAACGCTCTTAAATCATATTTACTTGCGTTCATTAAATAAAAATAAATCATTACATTTTTTTAATTTGTACACACATTTTATTAATAGTTTCTTTATTATATTTGAACATGTCGCAACAACAAA
This sequence comes from Polydrusus cervinus, assembly GCA_935413205.1. Classification (NCBI taxonomy): domain Eukaryota; kingdom Metazoa; phylum Arthropoda; class Insecta; order Coleoptera; family Curculionidae; genus Polydrusus; species Polydrusus cervinus. The sequence continues at coordinate 18,210,016 of OW284519.1, read as the reverse complement.
TCACAATAAGACAAATAGGTTTACAATTGTCAAGATAAACCACTTATTTAGGTCTGGTTTACACAATGATATACAGATTTATTAACATACAAATTATACACTTTATACGTAAAACTTAAGCGCGTGTGAGAACAGATGTATTTTTATCTAATTTATGGTCATATAGATTTTTTCTTTACTTTTACCATCAATGCCGTGTTACTTTATGATAAAACATTGTTTTGTGATAAAGATAAGAAGGAAAAATAGATGTTCCTAAATTTTTGAAATACTATATTTTTTTTTTATGATAAAACACCTGCACTGTAGGAAAAATCCTTTAAGGCGCTCTGGGAGCGGTGCGAGTGCGAAGAAAGCGATTAACGTTGGTCTTGAAACGTTGACGATTGTATTCATTGGGAAACACGACCTCAGGAAGATCATTCCACAAAGATGACGTTCTCCAGATGAAAGAATTCTTCAACAATGAAGTTCGAGGAGTACTAAGCTGAACAACATATGGATGAGCGGCAGTGGTTCGCCGTATAATTCTGTTTTGCATTGCTCTAGGTGGAATCAAGTGGGCAATGTCAGTCGAACACCTGCCATGGAAATATCTGTAAAAGAGAGCCAAATCACCAACCTGTCTTCGATGCTCCAGGCTATCGAGGGTCTTGGTCAGCTCGGGGTCGCCGATCAGACGAACGGCTCTCCGTTGAATGGAATCCAGTAGCCGAAGGGTGTGCTTGGGTGCAGAGCTCCAGACATGAGAGCAATATTCTAATGATGGTCGAATCTGGGCTTTGTAGAGTGTCAAAAGTTGATGAGGTGTATACAACCTTTTGGTGCGGAAAAGTACACCAAGTTTCTGTGCAGCTGCCTTGGCAATTGCGGCAACGTGATTATGCCAAGACATATTACCTCCCAGATTGACCCCCAGCAAATTAATAGACGGTGCCAGGGGAATTGCGTGTCCTGCCATGACTATATCCGGTTCTGCAATGTTAACCTTTTTGTAAAAGACTGCTGCCTGAGTTTTCTTAGCATTAAATTCGACTTGGTTACTGTCACCCCAAGCCAAGATTTCTTCCAGGTCATTGTTGAGGCGCAATACTTCATGCTGTCTGCGAGGATGTGCGTCGGCAGCGGATGTTTGGGGAGTCAAGGTAAAAGATGAGACAAATGTGCTGTCATCAGCAAAGCTATAAATTGGATTTTGGGTTTTCACTAGAAGGTCGTTAATATACAGTAAAAAGAGGGTAGGCGACAATATGGACCCTTGAGGAACACCAGCATTGATGGTGAAGGTGTCTGAGAGAAACCCGTTAATCGCCACTTGCAGAGAACGGTTCTTAAGGAAGCTGGTTAACCATAAACAGAATCCATTAGGCATACCGTAGGATCGCAATTTACTTACAAGCCCATCGTGCCAAACACGATCAAAAGCCCTAGAGATGTCCAGTGTAACAGCCCGGGATTCTCCATGATGTTAAAAAAAAAAAAAAAGTTAAATATGTCAATTATGAACGCCAATTAAATGTGTCTAGAGAATCTTTAATAATATCGAAATCGCCAATGCAGTGCATATTATCTAGTCAAGAGATATCATATGTCAAGTCAAGAACAAACTCATTTGGGCCAAGAACAGCCGCTATTGATTGTAAAATTGAGCTAATTGCCTAATATATTTCTCTATTTTAAATGTATTATGATTAAACAAAAAAGGGGCTGGTTTCGTCACGCCCCAAAATCAGCGCTAGGGGCACAAGCCTAACTAGCGAGGAAATGCTCACAAAACATATTCATTGGTCCAGAAACGGCACTCGGAGTACCAAGGTGAACAGTACGAGATGCCATAAAGCGATGGATCAGCAGTGAATACAAATTCATCGGAGATACAGACATGGATTACACCACAGCAAAAGCTTTATTGAGGTTTCAGACCCAAGACTTACGAAACAGTCACTTCAAATAAACATGAACCAGCTGAGAACCATTACAGGAATTCTGACAGGACACATGGCTGCCAAGAACCATCTGTACAGAATGCAACTGTACAATGGAGAACTTGACTGCGGGTTATTCGGACAAGACAGAGAAACTGTACAGCACATAGTTTGCCATTGCGAGTCACTAGATCGCAAGAGGCAACAAATACTTGGACAACCAAAACTTGAACCAGAGGACATCCTTACCCTCTCCCCAGATGACCTACACAAACTAGTGCAAGGAACTGGGATCACGGAGTGGGTGTAACAACCAAACAGGGTGAGCACAATGGGCCAAACCTGGCCTAAGTGCATCCGGCGCTGTCCTGTCTGATCGGTTTTGCCCTCGTCATTCCCCTATTAGAACTTTACGGAAAACTAACAGCCACTATTTTATTTGTATATTAGTTCTGTACATGCACTATTTCGACACGGACCGTAAACATTAGTAGAAAACCGCAAAAAATTATATTATCCGGCAAGAACACTTTTTTTTGAATGACTGACGTAACGTAAAGGATCATTAAAAATTGTTCACGGTTCAGGGAGCTTAAAAAGTGGCTGGAACAATGATTAACATTACCGGCTTGCAACTATTGAATAATTTATATTTAAAAGGGAACTAATGCACTTTTATTATTATTACTCGTATTAAGCTCCGTTGGAGTAAATCTAGTATTTGGAAACAATGTAAATTTACTTAAATTTAAATATAATTGGGCGCTTAAAAAAATATAAATATAATCTAACACAGGGTGATACACTACAAGCGCTCGTTAGAAATAGTTATTTTTGTACAACTGTCAAAAAAAGTTGACATTTTTTCATCGCTATCGATACGCAAACCTTTTGTTTTTTTAACAGTGAAAAAAAGACTTTTTTTCACGGTGAAAAAAAGACTTTTTTTAACTGGAAAAATGATTTACAAAAAAAACGATAAAACATTACTTTTTAAAAAATGTATTGAATTTTTTTGTACAAATTTACTAATTAATTACCAACTACCAACAAATCTCATTTGTTACAATAATAATTGATGGTGAAGTTCAAACAATTGCTTCCAATATTAATTCCCGAAGCTGGTCCACCTTGCTGCTGATCAGAAACGCTAGATATTCCTTGAAAAGTTGAGTCCACAATTGTATCAGTTATATTGATTTGTTTGGAAGTAGAGGAACAATTTAATTTATTAGAAATATCAATTTTATTACTCAAACTATCTTCTATATATCCTTCTGCTATGGCGGCAGATTTCCAACCACCGTGGCGTTTTATAGATGTCATGTTACCCCCTGCATTGGCTAAGAGAGTTGCAGAACTCCTCCTAAAACAGTGACCTGTGTAGCTCTTATGCAATTCTTTTCCCAGCCATTTTGCAATCAAGCTAGGAATTTCCCCTATTTTATTTATTCCCACATGTTGGTCAACACATTTTCCTCTTGAATATTTTAAAAATAATCTCTTTTTGTGTGTATGGGACGGCCTTAGTGCTCTATACTTGCGATATATCTCAATATAATCAGAATTTGAAACGGTAAACATTCTTGGGCAATAGGTCTTTGTATCCGGTATTTTAACAATCAATATAGACCCGGTATCTTCAATGTCATCAATAGTTACCTTCAATAATTCTTCACGGCGACAAGCACCGCTGATTCCCAAAATGAACGCAACCTACAATTAAAAAAATATTGAAATTACTGAAATAATACAAAATTTTGATCATCTGTACCTTATAAAGTAAATTTGTTTCATCATCAGCTTCTTGAATGAATTTATTAATATCGTCTCTCGATAAAACTTTTTTTTTCTCGTATATAAATCTTGATTTCGCCGGTAACATGTTAGCTATAGCCGAATTTGCTATATCCGCTATATCTGAAGGAATCTCGCTATCACTATCGTAATCTACATCCATTTTAAGTACTTATACTATTTATTTAAAAAATTGCAATAAATATGAACAGCTATCAACGTATGACAACAAAACAAGCAACGTGCCAACAAACCATTTCTATAGTAACGACAGGGCTGTTAACTTGATTATGTGAAAATATATGGTAAAATTTTTTTATAATATACAATTTAACCGATTAATTCAAACTTTCAGTTGTACAAAAAATGTTGTTTATATTTCGGTTGTGAAATTCGTGTTTTAATGGCACATTCGAGAGAATTTTTCGCCTCGACCTGCGGTCTCGTCAAAAAATTGACACTCTCATATGCCATTAAAAAAACACTCACTTCACGCACTTAATACAAAAATAACTATTTCCTAACAAGTGCGAAAAGTGATACTTTCCCGCACGCGACTGCAGTTGACCTGAACGACGCGGAGCGGAGTTCGGGCAAGCGGTCAAGGGCGGGAAAGACACTTTACGCATGAGTTAGGAACATTATTTTTTCTACGATCGTATATACAAAAAAGTATACCGACCCATTTTTCAAAAATTATTTTATTTCAACATACATATCCAAAACGTTAACTAAAAACTACTAATTATTATAAATATTAATATTATTTATATATAATATTTCTCCTTACACCATGTAACAAAATGGTCGTATTGCTTTTCATATCTTAGTCTGGATTTGGCAGGTAACAGCTCGGAATTAGCTTTATCTGCAGCCTTCAAAATGGCTTCGGGAAGTTCTTCGTCGGATGAATCTATTAATATTATTGTTTCGGATTCGGTTTAATGTGGTTTTATTTAGAAGAAGATTGTATTCGGTCACTTCGAAGACGCTTTGAACAACTTTGACGTTTTAGTAACAATTACACGCCTGGGTTATCATAGCAACTGATATCAAACCCGGTGGTTTGATAGTTGTTTTGTGACATTACTTTAAAGAATGTACAGGGTTATATAAAAATATCTTCATTATTTTATATTTTCAAAAAATTAAAAATGCAACAAAAAGCTAGAGAAGATGTAGATTTTATTTGATGGACTATTTCGTATATATTTATTTACTTGTTGTAACAATAGTTATAACTTCCGAAGAAAAAATAAGGTCAAAATTTCCATTATTTTACTTTAAATGCGTGCGGGAAAATGGATAAAACGCACGGTCGTAGAAAAAATAAATTTTGTTTAGATTATATTTCGATATAGCCTATATATTGGCGTTTTTCTATGACTTCCGCTTATACCAAAAGTAGCTGTCAACTTTTTTACTTTAATATAATTATTTTTGTTGTATTTTTTGCATTTGCACAAGATTTTAAACAAATCTTGTACAATACCAGGTCATACATCTAACATAATTAAAAATATATATATATTTGAAAGTTTTCCCAAAAAGTTTGGTTTAAAAAATTAACCATTTTTTTCTTTTTTAAATATATTATTTGGCCTGATACGACTCGCGGCCTCATGTTTCCTATTTTTTAAATCATTGCACTCAGCGCTGGCCACGTTCTATGAAGTTATAGTCTATTTCAGAAAGGTGTAGGGTAATAAAATGGGAAATTCCGTCTAGTTCGGCTCAATTTCGGTGGCGCACATGGAAGCGACGATCGATTTTTAAAAGATGGTTTGCTAACCTTTCATCAGTCGTTTAATACGGGAGATTACCACGAGGACATGAATTCGAATGTTTTTGAGGACTATTTTGGTGAAATGATAAAATATCTTCCAGCTGATTCAGTAGTAGTTATGGATAACGCAAGCTATCATTCACGACGCACAGAGAAGACTCCAACTTCATCTTGAAGAAAACAAGAAATTATCGACTGGTTAACCACCAAAAGTATTGAATTTGAAGATAGTTTGACAAGGAAGGAACTATTAGCTATAGCAAATTTACACAAACATCGTTTTATGAAATATGCCGTAGAAAATATAGCTGAAAAATATAGTGTAACTGTGCTGCCACACCGCCATTCCATTGCGAACTAAATACTATAAAACTTATATGGACGCAAGTGAAAGGATTTGTAGCAAGACACAACACGACATTCAAAATGACGTTAAGCTACTGTTTGATTAAGCCATTAAGGAAGTGACACCAAAGAACTGGCGAAAGCAGTCCATCATGTCATTAAAGAAAAGAGACAATGTGGGATCTTGACCACCTAATCGATCGAATCGTCGACCTGTTAGTTATAGCGTCAAGAGGAGATATCAGTTCCTTAGATCACGAAGAATATAATTTAATTTCTGTATAATGTATTTTTTGTATTTTGTATTTCTTTTATAATGTTTAATAAAAAATAAGTGTACTTAATATTATGTACATAATGCACGCCTTTGTCACATCATTTTCAGTGTTTGTGAATGGATAACAATAGACATAATCCATAAATTGACCCAAACCCGGGTGGTACTACCTGTACTTGTTGAAAATAAAGAATTTTTGCAATGAAATCAATTCCAAATTATGAAAGTGGCTTAAATATTCGTTGGGTCACTCTGTATACCCTTTGCATACCTAATGAGCTTTTATTACTCTATGCCTTTCTAAAATAGACTATAGTTCTAACCGATTTCAGTAAAATTGATAGTATTTTTACCAACAAAATTCCTATCTTGTTTTTGTTATTTTTACTATTAATGAAAACTAAGTGACCCAAACCAGTTAAATGATCCACCACTTAATTAACTCCTTACTTCTACGACACCAAAAATAGGAGCTTTACGGGATTAAGTGAGTCACTTTAATCCCTTGGTTTATAATATACCATATTTTTCAGAAAATGTAAGTACTCGTATACATACTAAATATTTAATTTTCCTTCCTTTCAGATATTGTAGTTTCCGACCATGGGCAACTTTAAGGAAGTACTAGGAATCAACGAGGTGTCATCGCCGAAGGTGATAAATATCCTATGGAAAGCTCTCCTAGCGGAGTTTCTGGGAAACTTTCTCCTCAATTTTTTCGGATGCGGCTCGGTGGTCGTGATGGTATCTAGCCCTGCACATAAACCAGACTTCGTTTTTGTAGCGTTAACTTTTGGATTGGTAGTGTTCGTCTGCGTGCAAGTAAGTATAGGCAACAACCAGTGGCGTATTTAGGGGGGGGAGGGGGCTACCGGGCTACCTAATTGCAACCTAATGTTTCGTCTCACTCTTGGACTCCTAATTTAAATTATTAAATAATGTATTATTGGCTTAGATTACAAAGGTCTTGTAGGAAACGTTTGGTTTTTAAACTTTTCCTTCTAAAAGTCCTGTTTTCTATGGAGATTAAGGTTTCAGACGCATATGGTTTTAGTTATTGATTTATGATGCAATTTTAAAGGAAAACGAGTAAAAAGCATATTTTACAGTATTTTTCTATTATATACTTGTCTGTTCCATTTTTCCTTTTTAGAGCTATTTTAAATTAACAAAAATATAAGCCAATGCAATAAAATATTTCTACAACAAAAACAAAAAACAGTTGGGTATTTATTTTTAAAAGAGAAAAATTAAAGAAAAATTTTAATTGAAATATTTTTTATGGAAGATTTGTAATAATTTATAATAAAAAAATAGTGCGGAAAGAAACAATAATGCTTTATTATGAAAATGCAAAGCGGTACTTAAGAAGGAGTATTTCAAAACCTAAGCATTTGCACCAATAACTGCTCTTAGATCTACGCTCCTAAAATACATGATTTCTGAAAAATCATCAATTTTGGCGTGGTGAGCGATATTTACTTTTTTTAATCATAAAAAACCGAGCCCGAAAAACGCTGGTTCGAGTCATATATATGTTTTATGTTAAAATTTTGGATTGACACCAATACCTATTCATATTTTTCAGATATATAAAAAATGTCTTTTTTTAATAAAGGGCCAGCTAGGAATATCCAAAAAAAGTAAAAAAAAACATTAAAAAAAACAAATTTTAATAATTTAATTTTCGAAATCTAATAGTAGTAGTGGCCCCGAAACTTTTACGCCTGCGGCGCTTTTCCGCCTTCTTCACTAGGTACAATATTATTAGTGGCGGGTCGTCAGGTGAAGTGAAGAAAAAAAAATAAAACCAGGAGGAAAGTTTTTCGACAATATTAAAAAGGAATGTACCAATACTGCCACCATTTTAGCCCTTAAAAAATAATTATGATCGAATTAATAATATTAATTTAATCCGAATGTAGCTATGCATAATAGGGTCACGGTAAACTCCGATGGACAATAATTATAAATACTCGTGCATTTTGGCGCGCCCCAGCCGACCGTATCCGTTAGCTCAAAGCAAGTGAAGACTCAACGTCCAACATAACTTTAATATTCACTGTTGCTATGGTTACGTGATGTCAGTCACGCCAACAGCATGTAACAATTTGCATTATGATGAAGGGCAATTTAAAAATAGATCAGTCGTATGCACCATTTTTTTAGCATTGGTTCGCCTTACCTTAAGGTATTTATTTTGAGGCTTCGCGAAACTTACTTTTATAGATATCGTTTTTACGCGATTTACTGTGTGATTAAAAAGTTTTATTTTTATTTTTCAGTTAATTCAGTAGTGTACGTCGTACCTACTTAGTTGTGTGTTTTAAAAATGAACCCAATTAATGACATAGATTGTAATTTGTTAAAAACTCCATTTAGTCGTTGGACAAATGAGGATAAGGGAGACGTTTTGTTACATGGGTTTTTATTCAATGTTTGTTTAAATACCCGCACTGTATCTAGCTCTTCACCATTTTTTAAGATAGCGAGCCGCCACTGAATATTAAAAAATAGATGTAGTCCCGACTGTTCCTTTCTCCAGATGAAAAAATGTCCTACTTACGCCTATTGAGCCACCCCCTCCCGAGCATATATTCTGACTACGCCACTGGCAACAACCGAACCGTTACAAAGGAAATTTGGGAGATTTATTTAAAATCGCATGTCATTAAAAGTATTACCTATAATTAATTCTAAAAAGCAATACGAAGTAGTTTATGAGCTTTTATTATAAAATGTCATTAAATACTTGCTCATATTTCAATCGTTCGACTACTTTCGTAGGAGACAGTATTAATACATGAAATAACTAGGATCCTAATGAAGAATGTCTTGTAAATAATAATTCAGGATCTTTTTTTTATTTCAGGCCCTTGGACATGTAAGCGGAGCCCATCTTAACCCAGCGGTAACCGCAGGAATGGCTTCGGTGGGAAATATTACAATTATTAAGGGACTGCTCTACATCATCGTTCAATGTATTGGGGCTTTGGCTGGGTCTGCTACCCTCAAGGTAAGTGTTTTAAAAATTAACAGGGTGTTAACATGATGGCATGTAGTTATTTTAATTGGTGATTCTTTTAGCAATTTTTAGTTGAAAAGTTCATGCAGGCAAAGCCTATTTTTGGTTATTGGTGGCCCTAGTGCAGTGGCGTGCATACAATATAGGGAAAAAAGCATTGCCTACCCTGGGACCAATAAAACAAACAAAACAATTTTTTTTGTATTTTAGTTATTATCCGTGTAATCCAACTTTGGTAATTTATCTCTGTATTAATATAATAAATAATAATATAGGGCCGAAAAATGCATCCTAGATCATTTCCACGAACGCATTCATTGCTTATTTAATCGTAAACTAGATCCCTGTATAAAAATTCCGTAAAACCGTTCTGAAAGCAAAGATCTCGCTGTACACTAGCGTCTTATGCAAAAGCACTGCTTTTGTACGAGTGGAAGCAAGCGAGAGAGCTGGTAGGCAGTGGGGTAGAAAGAGATGTAACAATTAAACCCATCGCATCCTTTGACCTTCCTTCATCTATCAGCCCGCGCCAAGAAAGCACGCGTTTGATAAATGCATAGGTGCCAATCTTCAAGTTTTACCGTAGTTTGGACAATACTTCGCTTTCTCAATATAAAATATGAAACACGTCTCAATAAGCTTTATTATTAATTAGTTTAGTTAATACGGTTTTCGTAAGTCCAGATCAACAGGTGACCTTCTGGCATATGTCACCCATCTTTGGAGCAACACCATCGAACATCATGGAGAATCCCGGGCTGTTACACTGGATATCTCTAGGGCTTTTGATCGTGTGTGGCACGATGGGCTTCTAAGTAAATTGCGATCCTACGGTATGCCTAATGGATTTTGTTTATGGTTAACCAGCTTCCTTAAGAACCTTTCTCTGCACGTGGCGATTAACGGGTTTCTCTCAGACACCTTCACCATCAATGCCGGTGTTCCTCAAGGGTCCATATTGTCGCCTACCTTCTTTTTACTGTATATTAACGACCTTCTAGTGAAAACCCAAAATCCAATTTATAGCTTTGCTGATGACAGCACACTTGTCTCGTCTTTTACCTTGACTCCCCAAACATCCGCTGCCGACGCACATCTTCGCAGGCAGCATGAAGTATTGCGCCTCAACAATGACCTGGAAGAAATTTTGGCTTGGGGTGACAGTAACCAAGTCGAATTTAATGCTAAGAAAACACAGGCAGCAGTCTTCTCCAAAAAGGTTAACATTGCAGAACCGGATAAAGTCATGGCAGGACACGCAATTCCCCTGGCAGCGTCTATTAATTTGCTGGGGGTCAATCTGGGAGGTAATATGTCTTGGCATGATCACGTTGCCGCAATTGCCAAGGCAGCTGCACAGAAACTTGTTGTACTTTTCCGCACCAAAAGGTTGTACTAACCTCATCAACTTTTGACACTCTACAAAGCCCAGATTCGACCATCACTAGAATATTGCTCTTATGTCTGGAGCTCTGCATCCAAGCACACCCTTCGGCTACTGGATTCCATTCAAAGGAGAGCCGTTGGTCTAATCGGCGACCCCGAGCTGACCAAGATCCTCGATAGCCTGGAGCATCGAAGACAGGTTGGTGATTTGGCTCTCTTTTACAGATATATCCATGGCAGGTGTTCGTCTGACATTGCCCACTTGATTCCACCTAGAGCAATGCAAAACAGAAATACACGGCGAACCACTGCCGCTCATCCATATGTTGTTCAGCTTAGTACTCCTCGAACTTCATTGTTCAAAAATTCTTTCATCTGGAGAACGTCATCTTTGTGGAATGATTTTCCTGAGGTCGTGTTTCCCAATGAATACAATCTTCAACGTTTCAAGACCAACGTTAATCGCTTTTTTCGCACTCACACCGCTCCCAGAGCCCCTAAAAGGATTTTTCCTACAGTGCAGGTGTTTTATCATAAAAAAAAAAAAATATTTTTAAATTGATAACGAATGAGGTATCGTAAAATAAGAAGCACGTTTGTGACAATTCAAATAATTTTTGCTGATAGGTTTATAATATTCAATAATCAGCAAGCTTATCATCACATTTCACATAATACTTGACTTCGTTTGTAATGTTGTTTCAATCAGGTGGACGATAGATTTTTAATCTATAATTAGTGTTTACCCCTTTTGCTACACTTCGCGCCATCGGTTTTGGAAAAAAAGAAATATGGAGGCGTTAATTGTTACTATTCCGGCTAGCAGCTCGTCTACAGAACGGTCCTTTTCTGAATTAGAAAGAATTCATACCTATTTACGAAACACACAGGGAGAGACACGCTTAACTGAATTAACAATAATCTCTCTGGAGAGCGACTTTTTGCAGGATTTAAAACGCAAGACCGTCGGCCCTGTGTTAAACTAATTTACAAATAATGTCGTTTTATTCTTCTTCTGCCAGTGTTTTTTCCACAAACTCAAAAACAAGACATTTTGTGACAATATTTGAAATTTCGATGCTTGAATGCTACGAACGGTAAATTTTTGTCTTAAATGCAATTTTTGCCTACCCTGGTTAAAACAGCATTGCACGCCACTGTAAAATCCCTTGTCAATTCGCCTCTTAAATCAATCAAACTTTTTTTTCATAACTTTATCACTGTAAGTGATATATCCGGCAATATGTAAATTTAATATGTGGACACGCGGTGATCAAATATTTATTTTTAATCTGTGGGTCATGGGTCGCCCAGGCGACAATTTTTGAATAAAATTAGTGTCTATGAATAGATTTGGGTGCTATAAGTTATAAAGCAAAATATTGGTAAATTAAACACACAGAGTTTATTGGTAAATATTGACATTAAATATAACTATCTGTATAAATTAAGATGTAACTAAATTAGTGGGTATGCTAGGTGTCAAGTTCAAGTTAATTTTGCTTGGTTATAGTAGAAGGCCGTGACTGCGTATTCGGAGATAGTTTTTTCCTACGACCACCTATGAAAATGAGGAAAAAAGCACGGTCAATTCGGCTAGAAAGCGCCGTATATCTCACGTGTGTTGAAAAAAAAATATTTCAATACTAGTGTTGAAATATCAAGACACACTATTTAATTTAAACATACGGTGCCAATCTGACAGACAACCCCTATTTATCAAAAAGAACAAATTTTAGAAAGCAGTAATTGTAAAGTGTTTAACTTATTTATCATGTATTTGTCGAGCGATTCAGAATTAGAGTGTAAAAATACGCCATGTAAAATTATAAAAAATGTTAATAAATATATTATAAGTATATACTGGAAAATCTATTACCAGAAAAAACAAATCGCGCTGAAGAGAGTGTCATGTATTAAACAACAAATTAACGTAGCGACAGCGTAGAGAATAGAGCTTTAGACTACAGCTCGTAAGGTCGCAGGTTCAAATCTCACCAGGAGAATTTGGCTTTTTTTTATTAAAATTATTTTGAATTAAAATCTTTCTTGACTGATAGAAGAGATTTGGACTTGCATTGTCTTTATTTGTTTTATATCACAATGTATAATAAAGACAATGCAAGTCCAAAACTCTTCTATCAGCCAAGAAATCTTCCTTGTTGGATGGATTTTTTAAATTTATGTTTACTAAACTGCTGGACAATTCAAGCGGACCGAGCTAATTGTTAGGTGAACTTTGGAGTAAAATATTTTACGAACGAATAAAGCTATCGATGCGCGGTTTGCAAAATTTAAAAGAGAATTTAATTCTTAATATAAAAATTTTTTCCGATTTTTTTTTACTTCTAACCTTTAACTGTCTACAGGGTTCAAAGAGAAGTATGTTTTTTTTACCAAAGTTTCTAAGTACCGGATTTCCACAAAAAATAATTTTAAATTATTTTGGATGGCATTTTCTTTATCTCCTATTTATAGAGAACAAAATAAATTCCCAAATTTTTGATATTCCTCTTTGTTCATGAAATTTCGATTTTTTTCTCAACCCCTGTAAATTTGAGGTATTTTTGTCATTAGGCCTTACAATGTTTTGTAAGAACGGGTTTTGGTAAGTGATGATAACTTCTTAGGACCACCTCTTTTGCAACGAGTACATTTTAATTTCTTGCGTTTCGTCGTGACCAGTGGCGTACCCATAATCGGTTTTATTTTATTTTTTTCATTTTATATGCCTCCATTTCCACACATCGTGTGTTTTGTGCCAGGATAACGTTGCAGTAGGTACCATGGTAACACCATTGTTAATTCAGGAGATGTCATTAAGTCACATAATTATTTTTAAAAATGACACGATTGTCCCGAACCGAACGCGCAAATGTTCTAAGATTGCTTAACGAAGGCCCGGCAGTTGAGGCTGTAGCCAATGTGTATAATTATGTGACTTAATTACATCTCCTGAATTAACAATGGTGTTACCATGGTATCTACTGCAACGTTATCCTGGCACAAAACACACGATGTGTGGAAATGGAGGCATATAAAATGAAAAAAATAAAATAACACCGATTATGGGTACGCCACTGGTCACGACGAAACGCAAGAAATTAAAATGTACTCGTTGCAAAAGAGGTGGTCCTAAGAAGTTATAATCACTTACCAAAACCCGTTCTTACAAAACATTGTAAGGCCTAATGACAAAAATACCTCAAATTTACAGGGGTTGAGAAAAAAATCGAAATTTCATGTACAAAGAGGGATATCAAAAATTTGAGAATTTATTTTGTTCTCTATAAATAGGAGATAAAGAAAATGCCATCCAAAATAATTTAAAATTATTTTTGTGGAAATCCGGTACTTAGAAACTTTGGTAAAAAAAAACATACTTCTCTTTGAACCCTGTAGACAGTTAAAGGTTAGAAGTAAAAAAAAATCGGAAAAAATGTTGTAAACCGCGCATCGATAGCTTTATTCGTTCGTAAAATATTTTACTCCAAAGTTCACCTAACAATTAGCTCGGTCCGCTTGAATTGTCCAGCAGTTTAGTACATTTTTCCTTAATTAAATTCAAAATGTTTTATTCTGGTTAGTCTAGAAGTCAATTCAGGATCAGTTCTTCCTATGATATATAAAATAAGAAAAAAGGAAATTTCCTTAAAAGTTAAACTACAACTAAAAAAGGAAAAGTCTGTTGACAAACTATGAAACCAGATATTAATTAGAACATAATTTTAAGTATGCTATTGATATCTCATTTCAACACTAGTGTGAAAATATTTTTTTCACAAATCAAAGGCTTTTTTAATAATTCTTTGTGGTCGTAGAAAAAATAGTGTACATTACTCGTCCGAAAGTGATTATTCTAAAATTAGGAGAATTTCCGCACTTGGCTGGCGCCTCGTGCTAAATATCTCGTCGTTTGAAAAGTATAACTTTCATTACTCATTATGTAATATTCTATTCATTTTTCATTTCAGGCAATTTTTTCTTGCAATTGCACCCAATGTAAAAAGGCCTTAAGTATGTTGGGAAATTGCCCGGGCAATTGATATCTGGAAATGCAAGTTTATGATCCTCATCATCTTAAATGTTTTAGTAATTTATTATATTTACAGGCTCTCCTTCCAGAGGAATGGCACAGTACTGGTCTTGGAATAACTACCCTGAATAAAAACTTGACAGCTTATCAAGGGTTTGGTTTTGAATTTTTCCTAGGATTTGTCTTGGTTCTCGTTGTTAGTGGAGTATGCGATCCAAACAGGTAAAAAATGTTAATAATACACTTAAATATCTGTAGATAAAGTAGCCCAAGTAACATTTTTTAGTAATTCTCCGAGTTGCGACTAATTTTTGACAAAATTTAACGTTGTTCTGTCGCCCAAAATGGTTGCCCAAAAGAGCCTTCACTCAGTGGCGTCTTTCCGTACGGGCCCGCCGGGCCCGGGCCCAGCGCTGTCTTGGAGGCCCCAGCACCAAAAACCATAAATAAATCTAGTAAGGATACCTAATGATGATAACATTGATAACCAATTTAAAAAACGTATGTCTAATTACACGGTTAAACAAAACGGTTATTATCCAGACTATTCAGCAAGGTGCAAGGCCAGCGTTAGCGTTAGCCATTGCCACATAACACCCCCCTTCCGGCCCTTCCCTTTACCCCAGAATACACAACGTAAAACTGAACGGAGTTCGAGAATCAAATTTTTTGATGGACCAGCTGAAGAAGCCCAATTTAGTGGCAAAGAAAAATTTAAAATTGAAGTTTTTTTTTCCAATTATGGATTCGTTAACAGCTGAACTTAACCGGCGATTTGCTGCATACGACAGCATTTTTAATCGGTTTAGTTTCCTAACAATTTTAAAAACAATCAGTCAAGTCGATTTGCACCTTAGTTGTTTAAGATTTGTAGACAATTACAGTTCTGATGTAAATGGAAAAGAATTAGAGTTGGAATGCATTTTTTTGGCAGAATATTTAAATTCAGACGAAAAATATAAAACCCAGGAAATCAGTTTATTGAACCTATACAATATTTTAACAACTAACAAATTAGAGGATACATTTCCTAACGTTGCCATTTCGTTGAGAAAATTTTTATCATTAATGATAACTAATTGCAGTGGAGAACGTTCATATTCTAAATTGGCCAGAATCAAAAACGAACTGAGGACTACCATGCTGCAAGAGAGACTAAACAGTCTATCGTTAATGTGTATAGAAAATGAGATCTTACTAGAAATAAATTTTGATGACATAATAGACGATTTTGCACACCTCAGATCAAGAAAACAATCATTTACATAGCGCGGATTATTTACAGTTATTAATATTAATAATATTAATGTTTTAGGATGAGATTTTATTTTTATATTTTAGTTAGAAGAAATAGTTTTATTTTAAAATAAATGTTGTGACGAAGATTTTACTCGTGGAACCTAGTATTTAAAAATAATTATATTTCTGGTTGAATTCCTAACTAACACCCTAAAAGGGGCGTGGCACCCAAATTTTTTTTCCCAGGGCCCCATTTCTGCCTTGGGCCCAGGGCCCCAATCATATGAAAGACGGCACTGCCTTCACTACCCTAAGTTGTATAAACGTCGAATTTACGTTAATATATTTTAGTTTAGCACCACGACGTTAAATATCGGTAATTAAATCGTCTCCCAAGAAAGACCATTTGCGATGTTAAAATTCCTTAGATTAGTAAACGTCGGTCACTTTAACGTTATCAAACGTCGCCTATTGCGACGGATATATATCCAACGTACAAGAACGTTGTTCAACGCTGTAAAGACCTAAATCACTTTCGTAGAAAGCCAATACAGTACGCTATCCTTTTGTTGTTGTACGTTGTCCTGTTGGGGAACAGGCTCTATACGAGAATCTTTATGTAGAATAAAAAAGTACGTTATTTGTTGAAAAAATATTAAGTGAGTCATAATAGTAAACCAAATGCCGTTGGGCGTTAAGTGACCATTCCCTAAACATTAATTATTTTAGGCCAGAAGCTAAAGCTGCAGGTCCTCTCGCCATAGGTCTTACAGTAGCTCTTGGTCATATGGGAGCTATCAACTTCACAGGCTCTTCAATGAATCCCGCTAGAAGTTTTGGAAGCGCTGTTATAGCAGGAGAATGGAGTCATCATTGGGTAAGTCGTAAGGTTGGTCAGGTCTTGCGGTCTTGTAACATCGATACGGCCCAACTGCGGAGTCCTTTGAACCAAATGAAGTATTCAAAGACTCATGTCGGAACGCATTATGTCTGATTTGTTTATCTATTCTTAAAACGTCATAGTATAGTACGAGCGAAAGAAGTCAAAGGCTTTTTCAATACATGGAGCAACACCATCGAACATCATGGAGAATCCCGGGCTGTTGCACTGGACATCTCTAGGGCTTTTGATCGTGTTTGGCACGATGGGCTTCTAAGTAAATTGCGATCCTACGGTATGCCTAATGGATTTTGTTTATGGTTAACCAGCTTCCTTAAAAACCGTTCTCTGCAAGTGGCGATTAACGGGTTTCTCTCAGACACCTTCACCATCAATGCCGGTGTTCCTCAAGGGTCCATATTGTCGCCTACCCTCTTTTTACTGTATATTAACGACCTTCTAGTGAAAACCCAAAATCCAATTTATAGCTTTGCTGATGACAGCACACTTGTCTCATCTTTTACCTTGACTCCCCAAACATCCGCTGCCGACGCACATCATCGCAGGCAGCATGAAGTATTGCGCCTCAACAATGACCTGGAAGAAATCTTGGCTTGGGGTGACAGTAACCAAGTCGAATTTAATGCTAAGAAAACCCAGGCAGCAGTCTTCTCCAAAAAGGTTAACATTGCAGAACCGGATATAGTCATGGCAGGACACGCAATTCCCCTGGCACCGTCTATTAATTTGCTGGAGGTCAATCTGGGAGGTAATAGGTCTTGGCATGATCACGTTGTCGCAATTGCCAAGGCAGCTGCACAGAAACTTGGTGTACTTTTCCGCACCAAAAAATTGTACACCCCTCATCAACTTTTGACACTCTACAAAGCCCAGATTCGACCATCATTAGAATATTGCTCTCATGTCTGGAGCTCTGCACCCAAGCACACCCTTCGGCTACTGGATTCCATTCAAAGGAGAGCCGTTCGTTTGATCGGCGACCCCGAGCTGACCAAGACCCTCGATAGCCTGGAGCATCGAAGACAGGTTGGTGATTTGGCTCTCTTTTACAGATATTTCCATGGCAGGTGTTCGACTGACATTGCCCACTTGATTCCACCTAGAGCAATGTAAAACAGAAATACACGGCGAACCACTGCCGCACATCCATATGTTGTTCAGCTTAGTACTCCTCGAACTTCATTGTTCAAGAATTCTTTCATCTGGAGAACGTCATCTTTGTGGAATGATTTTCCTGAGGTCGTGTTTCCCAATGAATACAATCTTCAACGTTTCAAGACCAACGTTAATCGCTTTTTTCGCACTCGCACCGCTCCCAGAGCGCCTTAAAGGATTTTTCCTACAGTGCAGGTGTTTTATCATAAATAAAAAATGTAAAGGATTGTTCTCTTAATAACGTTTTGATAATGCTGATGCAGGTTGTTGAATCCATATTTCTACTACTCTGAAAATATACTGAAACAGCAACAAAACAAACAACTATAATTATTAATAAAACATCAATCACAACACTCTTTTTAATGTTATTAACTTTGTTTTGTAGATATACTGGATAGGACCCATTGCCGGTGGAGTCGCCGCAGCTCTGATCTACCAGAACGCCTTGCGAGCCCCCGTACCCACCAACGTCAAAATCATCGAAAGGTATATCACCGTAGCTGACGAAAAAGAAGTAATATTTTTACCATGATTTATTTTTGACTAACCCCATTTGGTGACGGGTACTAGTACTAACAAATTAAGTGATTCTGGAGGCTGCTTCCTTGAGGAAATATTATACAATGCTAATAATAGATGCGTCTGGCAATTATTAATCGATGCCAAGCGATACATTGCACTGCACGGAAAAGAAAGCAATATACTGATATGAAGAATAAATACGCTTTATTCAAGTATATGCTAATTTTGCCAATCCTCAAAAATAAAATAATACTTGATTAATCAGGGCTTAATCTAGTTAAAACTTTGTTTGACATACACATGAATGTTGGTTAAGCCCTGATTATGGACTTAAGTAAATAAGGCCGAAAGCGCTTGGCGTCAGTGTTATTTAATAGTTACGCTAAAATACAACGTTTTTTTCCTTTCTTATACTGTAATTAGTCCAATATTATTACTTCTTTGAAAATTAGAAAGGTGCAGAGTTTCCAAATCAGGAGATAGAGGAAGGAGAGGTAAAATTGAGTGGCTTGCCAGATCCCCAGATCCCAGATCTAACTTATTTGGACTTTTGTTTGTGGGATGATTTAAAAAATAAGTTTACAAAAATGGAACGGATATAAAGTCTTGTATTAGAAATGAAATACGTGAAATCTTTTTGGCCTCTTAAGATAAGTTGAGGACAGGCCTCTATTTATTGCCTAGCGAACAATGCCAAACATCTAGTAAAGTAACTCGCGTGTTCAATAATTTTGACTGGAAGAGATTTCTAATAAGAAATGAGGACAAAAAGCGACAGTCCACATACGTTAGACCCTAAGAAAGATAATGAAATATCACAGTTAGTAGTTATTATGTGGTGTTTTTTAAAATTAAGTTTTCATCATTTTTATTAATATTTCCATTTCCTTTTTCAGCTAAGGAGGCTGGATGGAAACAAAGACAACGACAATTTCGCATAGACTTCATGCTTCTAAAGAATCTCAAGCTGTATATCCCAGTGCAATTTGTTGATACCAGTACAAGCCTTATATTTAATATAGCCACTATTGGCGCTATTTATGTACGTATTGGAGTAAAAAAGTCAGTTTTGTTACTCGAGAGAGCGACATGCGACTTTCTTACTTTATGCTTAATACGTTTTTCTACAATCTTTCTAACATACAAAAAAAATTATCTTTTTAGCAGTTTTTATGTAAAAAATCACTTTAATTTAGGCCATGGGTATCGCCTTAAGTCCGAAAGTTGATATAAAGAGATTGTAGAACTATTGTGATACAAGGGAGGAAAGTGTGTTTCTGAATTTGCCAATTATCTTGTATCAAATATATGTAATCTTAATTCAAACAAATATTTGTGCATCATGAATCTTAATAGAGATTTTTTCCCATGGCAAAAACACTTCTTCCTTGTTACACAGACATAAAAGCATATGATTTTTTCCACTACCTACTTGTAATAAGATCTAATCAACAGGGATGTGGGTAAGTTGTCAATATAAATACATATTTGGGTCACATGCCTAAAAATTATTTACTCACTAAAGGATCAATTCCGATCCAAATTAAAAATATTTAGGTTTTCTAAAAATTCAAGGCACTAAATATGACACGCCAATATCATTAAGCCCCTACAATTGTAGGAGTTATGGTGGAAAGCCACGATCATAAGACGAAAAGGATGCGATGAGGTATAAAGAGTAGGTATAATAGAATATATTATAGTGCTTCCTCAAATATATATTTTTTAATACTAGATATAAATAAATATTCTAGTAACAAAAATGACTACTACTACTGACTACTTGTTGAGCCCAATAGTTGTAATTTACCAAGCAAGAAATAGGTAGAATATAAAAATTAATATTGACTTTTGCAAAAAAAAAGTGAGCCGTTCCTAATACTCTCTTCTTTTATTGAAATGTGACACTTTCCATCTATCTAGTAAGGCAGAGTGGTATACATTTGTTATTTCTATGTAGGTAGTAGAAAAAACACTTTTATCCGTGTTTTTTGTATTAATTTAACTCGATGTAATTTATTTTTGTGTTCAAGCGTAGGCTTACGATATTATCATGTTAGTGTTTTAAGATATGTTATTTTTTACGTTTTTAATTTAAGCTTTATTTTATTGTATTTTGCCAATTGAATTCTCATTAACTGTTAATGTTAGGTCTAATATTAATATATGTTGTAAATAAGAATTTTAAACGATAAAAATAAAATACATTTTAATTTTTACCACTGTGTTATTCATTTGTATGAATTACCTACTATTACCCTTCTTCCGAATTAGGCTTTTTTTTACCCCTTCGTTCGCTGCCAGGGTCATTCCCGAGGAGACTTACAGCTTAATGTGGGTTCCGAACCACGCCCCTTACTCATGAACCCCCCCCCCCCCCCCCCCCCCTGTGTACCTTCTTTCGCACCTCACGAGATGTCCGATCTCATCCGGCCTGGTTACTGGCGTGAATGGGATGGGTTGGGAGATGATACATTTTACACTCTTCCCTGCATTCTTAAACCTACTAAATTTCGGACACTGCCGCGGTCTTTATATATAGTAATTTAAACAAACACCAAACCCCTATTGTCTATTTAACAAAGACGGATAGTAACAGATTTAATTTTTTCTTATTCATACCAGGTATCTTAAATAATTTCAATGAAGAAGACTAAAAAAAATCTAGTATTTAATACTTTATATATCTACAACGTAGTCCGCTGAGGCAGACGTCCAGTCCATTTATTATTTGTGTGTCACAAATGTGATTGGTTTAAACAAAAAAATAACATTAGTTTGTCAAGTCTTTCATCTCTCGACAACAGGTTAGCAGGTAGCTCCAACGTAACCACCACCCTCATTATTTTTGTCGCTGAATGTCAATGTTATTATAAACCCTTATTTAAATTAAATAACTAAATCATACCTACTCTCCAGAAGGGTTATTATTAACTGAATAAGAATGCAAATTTGTCCTTCGCCTTCTTTAATAAAAAACAATTAGGTACTGCCTATACGCGTTTCGGTTAAAAACCATCATCAGGGCTAGCAGGTCAAAAACTTAGCCACTCTATAGACAATCAAAACATAACACTGGTACCTACCTCTACAGGCCAATAAACGAACGATACCACACTTTAAAACTTACATTAAGTAATCATTTAAATGCCGTTTTTTGTACATATTTTCCAAAAAAGGTGTGGAATATATAAAATCAGTTAATGCAAAAAAATGAAATTGCCATAAGGGCCTGACGATAACCAGATAAACCTACTATACTTATGTGACGAAGTATTAATCACAAAGCCCAGAGTTTATATTTGAGAAACAGAAATGTAAAACGCTTTCTATTAAGTTACAAACTAATGGCAATCAAAAATGCGTAGAATACGTAGGTCAATCATCAAGCTCATCAGCATCAATACATACTCTATTAGGAGTATTACTACCAGGAAATAATTCATATCTGCTCCTCATTTAAGGTTGCAAAATTTCACATACCTTAGTCAGACCACTTAGTAATCAAACGGATCGAAATGGAGTATTGCCTGAAGTGTGTAGCTAACGCCTCAAATCGGAGAGAAGAAATGTCAGTGTAATCAGCTGGTTTTGATAAGTGGTTTAGGTGGCTGTTTATCAAATTTCCAAACAATGAGGTTGATTTGTGATTATAATTCTTTGGAATGTGAATAATACTAGTGATGATTCGTTAAAAAAAAACTAACAAGCACAAAAAAATAATGCACCATCAATCTTTCTACTTCGGAAATAATGTAGGGGTATTTTTAATTAAAGGGATTGATATTAACTCTACGGGAGGTTTGGTTGCTGTGTCCGTCTTCGTGGGATGTATGTCGTTTTTCTTTGAATACTTAAGGTAAGACCATGTGCACAATATTACCTTATGCTTGGGATGCATATAGGGTCCCATAGTTTTACTGTGTTTCTATGCTTCACACCTATTATTGGCTTATCCATATTTTAAAAAATTGTAGAGGAAAATGAGCAGAGACAATTCTAATCACATTAAGTAAAACACTCAGTATATTTGTAAAAACCTAATTGACGTCATAAACAAGTACTAGCTATTATTGTAATTAATAATCGAAAATAAAACTGCCAGCTCTAAAAGGTTAAAAATGTATTCATGTTAATGTTATGAGTCAAATTCTTACTTTTAGAATTATGCCTGTTTTGCTAAAGTCTTTGCCTATGATTTTTTTCTTGATGTTTTTTTAATCTTGCAAGTAATGCTGTAATTTTTAGATATATGCAGACGAAAAGTAAACAGACAGAACTAATATTACGAGCTAAACAACTCAAGCAATTATGTCCTACTGAAAGTGCCACCTTACTTGCCCAAACTATAACTAACCCAAGAAACCCTTTTAACATTACATTATTAGATAGGTAAGTGAATTAACAATTAACCAATTGCATACCGATTTTTAACAAAAATTAACTAACCAGCAGCTTTGACTATGACATAAATGACATTGGTACTCCCCTCGGTACTCCCAATAAAAGTTGCCTGATCAGTAAATTAACAATTAAGTTAACCGGGTCACTTTGATTATGAGAAAAATATTTCTTCTCATATCTCTTCATGTAACCAAAGGCGGCTCGTCAACCACCAAAAAAAATAATCCAGGAAGAAATTTTTTCGACAATAGTAAATAATAATGTACCAATACAGCTACCATTTTAGCCCTTAAAAAATAAATATGTTCGAATTAATAATATTAATTTAATCCGAATGTAGCTATGCATAATAGGGCCACGGTTAACTCCAATGGACAATAATTATAAATACTCGTGCATTTAGGCGCGCCCCAGCCGACCGTGTCCGTTAGCTCAAAGCAAGTGAAGACCCAACGCCCAACATGGCTTTGATATTCACTGTTGCTATGGTTACGTGACGTTAGTCACGCAGACAGCATGTAACAATTTGCGTTATGATGAAGGGCAATTGAAAAATAGATCAGTCGTATGCATCATTGTTTTATTTATTTATTGCCATATACATTTACAAAATAAATAATGACATTGTCAAAGTAAGAAAGAGAAAAGTTATTTTAAGTTTCATAACTCCATTCAGTCGTTGGACAGACGAGGATAAGAGAGACGTTTTGTTACACGAGTTTTTAGTCAATGTTTGTTTAAGTACCTGCAGTCTGCACTATACCTAGCTCTTCGCCATTTTTTAAGACCGCGAGCCGCCACTGCATGTAACTATGTCACCGTCTAAGTAGCTGGTTCGTTTATTATTGTTAAAAATCTTTATGCACTGGCTCTTCTCAGGAAGGTAAGAACTCGGTAAGAACTCACTTCAAGACAGATCCTGGAGAGCCAGGAATTTCAAGTTTCTGTAGCAGTATTTCATGAAAGCATTGGTCAAAAGTAACACACAAAACACTATTGCTAGACTTTATTTTTTTTTAGGTTTATCCTATTTGGAACTGAGGTTTCACTATGGCTGGTCCTTCAAAATCTAGGCTACCTTATAATGTTATCTGTCATGCTCTATGACGCATGGCTGCTGATATCCGCTGTCATAGGCGGCGGTATAGGATACTTTATTTTTGGGCAAAAATTTATGAAAATTAATTTGGAGAATTGCCATATTCTTAGGGAGACTTATTGTACGCAGATATGTGGTGAAACAGGTAAAGAATTATTTTTTATGGAATAAATTATGAGCTTATTTGCCTTCTAATCATAATTTATGTACAAGCACTTACTATGTAATGTAATTATCTATCTGTGTGTTCAAAAAAATATGCAACATATGGGAAATATTTTTATTACCAATTTCTCAAAAAATTGTATTGTTAATAAAAGTTAGTGCTTACCTTAAAACTATAAACGCATATTTCAGATTTTACCTGCGATTAATAGTAAGGGAACAAAGGCGATTTTTTCCAAATTTCCTTAAGTATAAAGTACATACTTACCTAAATCAGAGTTGCGATGATTTAAATCATGTTTTAAATCAACTGATTTTCTTAATGTTAATCGTGAATGATATCAAATTATAAATTGCTGTAAAAACAAGTCGCCAAAGCAAATAATTCATCAGGAAATTCAAAAAAAAAAGGAAGATAGTGTCGCGCCGCCACTGGTTAATAAAATTTTGCATATTCACAGACGTGTTTTCAGGTGTTCTAGGCCTGGAATGTTATCTTAGATTTTAATTGAAAGGGAGCGAAGTGGCTGCGACAGATTAGAAGTGAGGGTTCGATTTTTAGGGTTTTAATATTTTGCCTGAGAATTTTATTCTTAATAATCTGCTGTATGGCCGAAGAAAATAATAACCCACGGATCATTTTATAAATACGTTTATTGTTACTATATCATAATCACTAGTTATATAAATCAAGCGGTGAAGTTTATTGAATTCCATATTAATACAAAGTTCAAATTTTCATGTCTTTTAAATGTCTATACATGTACTGCGTACTGTCCTTTTCTCACTGGCGCGTTGCCTACGTTAAATTAAGGTCACTATTATTCTTCTATAGTTCTAAAGGGTCTTGTACCCCGTTGGGTTAACTCGCGTCTTACACATATATAAGTTATAACAGATAAATAATACATAGCCTAATCCTTTTTACGAATACAGCTTTCCATAGCTTCATCAGTATGTACTGCGTACATATTTTAAACATATTTAAATTTTATAATATGGAGACACTTTTCGCGTATATCGTCTGTCCTAATTTTACACTTGATTACAGAGTCTAAATGTTCTACAGGTTAGAAACTTACATTGTACAACAAAAATTGTCCGCGTCTTTTCCATTGTTAGGGCTTTAGGGTAAAACAATTTTCACTGGTATTCGCTGAGCACTAGTTTTCAATAATGAGAACACTGTATTTCTGAATGTTAAGTATTTCAGAATTTAGCAACTTTACTTTGATTAGAATTTAGATACTTTTTCACCGACTCGCGTACTTAATTTCGAGCATAGTGGCTAGCCCTGGAGACTAGACCGAACGACCATTCCGGACTGGTCAGAGAACCGAGAACTTCGAGCTGAGAACTTACTGGGGACTTCAGGAACTGACTTTTTAGCAATAGGAGCGTTTTTTTATAGATTTTTGCAAATATAGTAGTGGTCAAGGCCCACCCTCTTGGTCATTGTGGGAGTGTACAAAAATCATCGGTAATGTATTCTATTGGGTTCCCGCAGAACCTTCGGGCAGTGGTCGAGCGGCCATCTTGTTCCGGATGCTGCTAGAGTGCTTTTTGTTATTAAATTTTCAAAGCTTTTAACGTTAATTACCATAAAAATTTGTTAAAGAAAAGCTTTTAATTCTTTCAGTTAGCGTTGCGCGAGAACGTCTAGAGAGAGACGCGTGTTTTTTGTGCTCTTAATCTTGAAAACCACCTTATTTTAAAAGGTTAACGCCCACCGATAGAAAAGATGCAGCTAATTAGTATTAATCGGACAGGCGATCGTCGACAGAATTTTCACCTTCCTGTCTATGGCTTTAAAATATTTGTTTAACATTTTTAATCCATATTTCTTTAGGAGAAAATTAATAATAATAAAAATTAAAAAAATAAGAGGATTTTCAATTCTCGACAATAGTTTATTAGTTTATTTAAAACAAAGTGTTTAGATACATTATGTAAATGTAAAAACATAACTAATTGTCATCAGTCCAGCGTAAAAAATATTCATAAATTACGCTGCACGCTGCTGAAAATTTTCATGTCAATAAAAGTTATTTTGTATGTCGCCAAGAAAATCTTCTAACTGTAAATCTAGACAACAAATATTTTAGGGCGAATAGAGACAAAATAATAAAAATAAGTCATTTTAAAGTTCATTATTGCCATATTTAAGGAAAAAATCAGTATAAATTGATAAAAATCTAAAAAATCACGATGTAATCGAAAAATCAGACTTATTGATTTTTTCAAAAAAATCGTGATTTATTGCAACTCTGATCTTAATTTATGAAGTATACAGCAAAATTTTATATGGAGTATTGTTGCAAATTAAAAACTTAGTCCAAATACAAAATTTGAGTTGTATATCAATTGTGTTTCCACGGCCTACTCTTTAAAATACCAAAATACCTATTTTATAAGCATTTTTAAAGTAGGTTTTTGGACTTGAGCGTGTCGGGTGAAAATGACAAATAAATTATTAGTGATTTTCCGTAGTATGAATGGGGTTTCTATCCTAATTTTGATTAGAACACAAGTTGGATAAGAAGGTGTTTAAATATGCGTGCAACACGCTAATATTTAAATCAACTCTTATCATTGAAAAGTTTTAAGAGGTTTGCAACTACTTCATACATTTTTTTATAAACTCATGGTTAAGTTATTTGATAAATATGTTATTATCGCGTAAACAAAAAGTCGACCAGAGGCGTACCGTTTTAGGAAAAAATAGAGGTTTATAATTGAAATACATAACTCAAATGTCGTATTTGGACTAAGTTTTGCAACAATATCTCTATATAAAATGTTGCTGTATTTTTTATAATTAAGGTACTTTATTCTTAAGACCATTTCTAAATAAAGGCATTTGCTCCCTTACTATTAATCGCACGTAAAATCTGAAATATGCGTTTCTAGTTTTAAGGCATGCATCAATTTTTATCAAGAATAACATTTTCTGAGAAATCGGTAATAATTTTTTTTTCCATATACAGGGTGGCCCATTTGTCTGACAAAGTAATATACCGTCTCTACTATTAAAGATATCAAAAAAAAGTTATTATAAAAGTTGTGAGGTAAAAAAAAATATACGTTATAAAATTATTTTTAAGCATACAGGGTGGTCCAAAAAAGTAGGACAATAAAAAGATACATTTTTTTAAATGGAACACCCTATATAATTTAGCATTTTTTGTTTCCTTACAAAATTATCGATATAACGCCATATTTAGTTTTTTAATTTTTTGCAACGTGCCAAACAAAATGCAAAATTCTTAAAATTTTGGAAAAAACATTATAGTAAAAAATTACCTATATTTCTCAATAAGAGTATCGAAAATCGAAAATTTCTTGTCAACTCTTAAGTTTAGGGATAGAAAAACTGTCTTAAATCTTTAAGTACCTAAAATTTTGTACAGGGTGTTTTCTGTTGACATCCAAATATACAAAATTTTAAAATACAATAACTCTGTTTTTTCAAATAAGACACCCTATATTTATTAGGCTCGTCTGATAGATATTGTAAGTATCTTTTATTATTGTTAGGTCATACCCATAGGTACCTAAATTCACTAGTTTTGGCAATATTTCGATTTTTATTTAAATTTTGGTGAAAAAAACTATAGTTTTTATTTTTCTAGTAAGCCATAACCAGCAAAGTCGAAACAAATGTAATTGAATATAATGTCATATTTATAATTATCATATTTATATTTATAATGTTTGTGAACTTATTTTCAATATCAAATTGCGTAATAAAAAAGAAGTTTTGTTCAATTAAATAAATACGTAACTAACTATGGTTATCAATTTATTTTAATATAACATTATATTCAATTACATTTGTTTTTACTTTGCTGGTCATGGCCTACTAGAAAAATAAAAGCTATAGTTTTTTTCACCAAAATTTAAATAAAAATAGAAATATTGCCAAAACTAGTAAATTTAGGTATAGGTATGACTTAACACTAATAAAAGATACTTACAATATCTATCAGACGAACCTAATAAATATAGGGTGTCTCATTTGAAAAAACAGAGATACTTATTGTATTTTAAAATTTTGTATATTTGGATGTCAACAGAAAACACTCTGTACAAAATTTTAGGTACTTAAACATTTGAGACAGTTTTCCTATCTCTAAACTTAAGTGCTGACAAGAAATTTTCGATGTTCGATACTCTTATTGTGAAATACAGGTAATTTTTTACTATAATGTTTTTTCCAAAATTTTAAGAATTTTGCATTTTATTTGACAACGTTGCAAAATATTAAAAAACTAAATATGGCGTCATATGGATAATTTTCTAAGGAAACAAAAAATGCTAAAATATATAGGGTGTTACATTTAAAAAAATGCATCTTTTTATTGTCCTACTTTTCTGGACCATCCTGTATGTTTAAAAATAATTTTAGAACATATTTTTTTTTATACCTCACAACTTTTATAGAAACTTTTTCTTGATATCTTTAATAGTAGAGGTGTATTACTTTGTCAGACAAATGGGCCACCCTGTATGTTGCATACTTAATAAAAATACACAATTTTAAAACAAATAAAAATTAAACGGTAAATTATTATATTCTTCTAATTAAGTGTTAAACCAAGTAAATATGACACAGAACAATTACCATAGACCAAATTATTTACATTTTCCCTTAAGAACGTCCCATGTTCACAGAATAAGAATTTACGCACTGTAGTAATTTATAAGATTGTGATAGGAAAACAGCGTTGCCGATATACACTAAATTATCCCAGGTGTCCCAGATAACTTTTAACGCAACTTTTTTCTAATTTAACGTAAATCTTGATATGACAACATTTAAGTGACATAGTCGCGTCCGTTATATTTGCGATATGATTCATTATCATTCATCACCAATTATGACCACCAGCTGTCAACTTGTTAGTTTTTTTTTGGTAATCATTAATGACCGCTTCCCACTAGGACACTTTTTCATTAAATTGGAGCAAGATGTATTTCGCACGCGCATTTCTACGTACTGATCAGCTGTTGCCAGTTTTACGTCAGGTCCTAGTGATAGGATTCGTTCTAATTTTATTTCAGTGAATAGCATGTCCCAGACTTGCTTAGTGGAAAACAGGCATAAGAAATTATAATTTGTGACTTTATTTGAAATGTTTTTATTACATATATTTATTTATTTAAAGCATCAACAGAAAAAAAGCCATACAGGCACTCAACTTAAACTAATAGTCAGGAAACAATACAAAGTCATAAAAAACAATAACAATTAACTCAGCAAAGTATGTATAATACAGAAATTATAAAATACGACATATACAACAATTAGTTTATAAGTAATTTATCCTGCACAAGTTTTTTAACGCTTCCCAGATTAACAACATAAATAGGAAGATACTTTGGTCTCTTTGAGAAAATGGACGATTTTTTCGAATCAGATTAACAAGGTCGTTATCAATATCAGAAGCATACAAATTAAATAAATGACATAATCTATACAGGAGAAAACTTTTGTAAAGATTCGTGTGCGAAAAGGTCAGATAAAAAACATTACGATTTCTAGAATTAACATGATTGAAGATAAACAGAAGCTGTTCAAGAATATCAGGACAGTCAATATTACCCTTAAGGATTTTAAATACTGTACACAAGAAGATCCTTATCCTTCTTTTACTTAAAGATAATCTATCAAAAATTCCCAAAAGATACTCATTATCACAACCCTGAAGAGGATAAATCCCATACTTTCTGTAATGCATGCATTTCAAGAACTTTCTCTGCACTTCCTCAATCATCTTTATCCAAAGGTTATACTGAGGAGACCAAAGTATGCCTCCATATCCCAAAATTGGTATCACCAAGGTGTCAAACAAATAAAGGCTGACATCAATATTAAAGTGTTTAGTACTTCTTGCAATTAATCCTGCAATTATTTGGGCACCCTCAATTTTAGAGATTATTTGACTTTAAAAAGATAAGGTAGTATCAAATAAGATTCCCAGATCATTGCGCTCACCAACCCTCTTAAGTTCGGCAAAATTCATTTTGATAAAATGACACAACAGTTTAAAGTGTGCTAGAAATTAAGCCATCTAATCCCGAAGCCCTTTAACTATCTACACACAGCAATACCTTTTTATGAATGTAATACTTTGTCTATAGTCTATTGCAGAGGTTCCCAAACTTATTTTGTCTACTGCCCACTTTGAGAATAAATTATTTTTTAGCGCCCCCATTTTTTCACCTACTTAAAAACCACTATAACTTCAAATTAAATTAATTAATTATTGTAAGCTATATTAGCGGAGATTAAACATTCATTCTAAACGAGACTTTTACTATAACCTGCAAGAGTTAACTTGATACCTGAGCGCAGTACACAACGGCGCTCAGGTCTCAAGTTTACTCTTACGGGCTACACCTGCCAATGAGAATGATTATTGAAACGCAACTTTATAGTATTCCATGAACCAGCCGATTGATACAGGAATGCACAAATCGGG
Source organism: Polydrusus cervinus (assembly GCA_935413205.1). Classification (NCBI taxonomy): domain Eukaryota; kingdom Metazoa; phylum Arthropoda; class Insecta; order Coleoptera; family Curculionidae; genus Polydrusus; species Polydrusus cervinus. The sequence continues at coordinate 18,179,466 of OW284519.1, read as the reverse complement.
TTATTTAACAAAAACTTGATAAAAGATGATTGCCCGCGGTCTATTATTTACGAAAATTACCTATCGGAATACTAATAACAATGAAAATGCGAAAGTGTGTCTGTTGCCTTTTTATTTGTTTCTTTGTATCTACTTTCATTTCGAAACGGAGCGACCGACTGACAAAATTTTTATTTTATTTATTCAATAAAATAGGACAGATATATGAACTACGCGGAGAGAAATATCGAACCGAGTTGAGCAATCTTATAAGATTGCTCAAAGATTAAGATGTTCACAAGTTGTAGTCGAGAGTTGAGAGGTCAGTCGGTGTCTAAGAGTCCTCCTAGCTAGATGAAATTACAAATCGCCCCCCAAGCCTCTACACAACACCCCCATTTTTTTCTGGGTCTCTTACCGCCCCCCTTTACTCCTGCAGCGCCCACAAGGGGGCGTTATCGCCCACTTTGGGAAAGGCTGGTCTATGGTAATTGGTTTGATGAGCTTTTACCCATTTAAACCTAATCAAGTGTATTTTTTGTAGAAAAAGGCACTATTGGTAGTCCTGGAACATCCCAAAAATATGACGTCCTGTTTTGAAAATCCCTATCCTGAACCTTATCCTTATTCCTTAGTTATTTAACTTTATGTCCTATGTAATAAATGCCTTTCAAGAAAAAGCAACTTTTTTGGTATAGCATTTTATAAAATAGTTTAAAAAAAGTTATTGAGATGACTTAATATAATATATTATTAATAACGATTTTTGTAAATGGAAAGAATTGGAAATTTTTGTTTATTTAGATGTCGGCTTTGCTGGGGAACCATCGGAAACGACACCGCCTTTAGAAAGCCCGAATAATTCCCAAGAGCACATACATAAAGCATGTCATGGTGAGGGCTCAAATAGCCAGGCAGTAACGGTCAACGTACATAGAGAATGTCATTAAACGCTGGTATTAGGTATTTATGTAAAAAACAAGTTTTTAAGGAAAAATATGACTCAAGCCTTATGGTGTCTTTTTCAGTATTGGTCTATACTTTAAAATTTATTACTAAAAATGTCTTTATGTTTTGAGTGCTGCTCACTGTCTCGACAGATATGTGCGAACTCTGTCCTTGTAGGAAAAATTGTAACCTTTGTTGTCTTAAAGACTTTTTGTATTTTACTTCTATTTTTTCCCCACAATAAATATTATTATTATAAGACAAATTTGCAAATACTTAAAATAAACCTCTTATTTATAATTTTAACGTTTATATAGATTTTCAACTTCATCATTTCAATTTTGGGACAGAGAAGCATCGGACGGTAAGGTCTTAACTATACAGGGTCCTGCAATAGTTCGTCAGGCGTCTATAGCTCCTATACTAATTAAGTTAGGAATGTCATTCATATGCAGCCTTATACTGTATCATAGGATGTATTTCAGAAAAATATGTTTCCATATACAGGGTGGCCCAAAAAAATGTGATAACAAAAATCCACCCAGTATTTTATTACATATTTAGGTTTGTATTTGTGCCCTTTTTAATTTGTCAAAATTTTATTTAGTTTGCTTTGGTAATTTAAAGAAAAATAAATTAAAAACTAAAAATAGAGTTTTACTCTCCTGCAAAATAAATTTCAAAAAACATCTAAATTCAATTTTTAAACCATGGCACCGGGTAAGATTTATGATAAGGGGTTTAGAGATATTGTGAACCTAATAGTGTGTATCTATTTTATACAGGGTGTTCATAAAAGAGTTTCAAAAATCACACATTTTAAAATCATTTTTCAAAATGTATTTCATTTTATTCTGTGCACGCGTTCTTGAAAAGATCTTTTTACATCCCTTAATATTTCAGGTACTAAAAACAAGTAAAACAGCGTAAAAGTCGTAAAGGTTATGGCTTAAAACCATGGTAGACTTTGAAATAAAATTTCTCCTCCCTATATTGTAAACAACGCATTTTGACACTGTTTTGAAGGACGTAAGTAACAATTAACAAAAAGGTCCATTGCCCTTGACGACGGGTTGTAAGTCAACTTACCACCCTTGGGTGATAATAATTTATACCATATACAAACAATGATTTATAAAAATTGAGTAATCTTTAGTGATATGGATATTAATAGTACAAGTATTACAATTAAGAATATTATTTACAAAATTTGGATAAACGTTTTCTCGTTTTTTCTCAATTTGTATGAAATGTTCTGATTCCATAATTTCTCCATCTCTAACCAAGTTTTTTGTTACTCTTGAAGTACTGCAGGAGACTTCTGGCTTCGTTATATTGTATAAAATTTTATTTGCAACTTCCTTTTTATTGTTGACGCTCTTCGCTACATAACTTTCCGCAATAGTTGCAGATTTCCATCCGCCATGTCGCTTGAGAGCTAAGACATCAACTCCAGTATTCGTTAATAAAGTGGCCGACGTTCTTCTAAGGGAGTGTCCAGTATACTCCTTAAAGTTCTGAAAGTTAGTTAGCAATTTTACTTGAAATTGAGGAAATAGGGTTTTTCCCGACAGGCTTGTTTAAGCACTTTCCATTTTGATATCGCATGAAGAAGCGAGGATTAGAATTCGTCATATGGGATCCTATATCAATGTATTGTTGAACTATTTCGAAATAACAAACCTTCTCATCGTCACTTTTAGTCACTATAAATTTACGTGCCATTCCATTTTTGGAATCAGGAATAGTAACAAATATGACTTCATGCCTTAATTCAACATTGTCCATTTTCATTGCACAGAGTTCACTAGAACGGCACGCTCCAGCAACTCCCATTATCATTACAACCTTCATCATTAAATAAATATTATTGGGGGCTTCAAATAGGAATTTATTTACATCTTTCCTGTCAAACACATAAGATTTTTGGGTTTATATCCGCCATTTTTTCTTTTTAAAAAGCCCGAAGTTTAGGATACTTAAAATTATCTATGTTTTCCTCTATGAAAAGGGTGGACTTCAGCATATTCACACCATAAACTTGATGGAGGCTTTAGTACAGCAGATTGTTCGTGAAAGTACGCCAAAAGCACGGTTTCTGAAACTGCAGTAGCAGTCTTTGTTTGGCACCATTTCTTGAAGTATTGATACGTCGCTTCATACCTCTTCCTCAATTTCTCTCGCGACAGACAAGCGATGTTTGCTGATTCTTCTAAATCCATTTGGCTGTTAACAAATCAATAATTTCAAGTTCTTTCAATTTTTGATAATAAGCTTAGCTTAACGTCGTTGATAAAATAACAATGCTTATGATGCTATAGAAACCGGTTAAAGCTGCCCATAATTTCATGCGAAAAGTATCGAATTAAATTAATAATAATTAAAGAATAAATTCTGCGGGGAGGAGAAAAAATGTTATATACTTCACTCGATGTATGTATATTTACTAGTCTCAAACTTTATTGCCAGCCCTCGTTATCGCTCGGGCGCAAAATCGGTCTCGACTAGTAAATGTTACTTACATCCCTTGTAGTATAAATAGCTATTTAGTACCAGCAAAAGTAAGCAGGGCATACCGATGTTTTGACGGGTAGACCAGTCCGACTTTGTTACGAAACACAAGATACCATAAGGTTAATGTCATAATATTTGTTATGATCATATATTATAGAAATTATCTACAAGTGCCTTATACAACTAATTATAGGTTTTGAATTCCTTGTTTTATCTAGTTTTTAAATATTAAGGGTTATAGGATATTTGGTTATAGGACTTAAAATAAAACTTTAACCATGTATTATATCTAGATTTGTGATATATTTTAAAATACTAAACACAGTTAAGCAATATACTTAACCTTTGTTACCAGCAAGAAATACTTGAAAGTTATATTCTTTATTATTAAATTTTTAAATATTGGAGCTCGTTATACAGGGTGGTAACTATATTTAATTGACCACTCAGTTCTATGTCCTTTGTTATAACTGAGTCGTAAACTTGTCTTTATATACAATTCTGAATTATTTTTAATTTTATTATTAAGAGTACGTTTTACCCCAAATACAACAAAGCATTACTTAACCCCATTTTTTTACGTTTCGGCGAGGGATGATCACATTATCAGGAAAATTAGGTACAAATATAAAACATTTAATCGTAAATAAAAATACTAAGATTTTGCATTGTAACATCATTTAACTAAATGCTGAAAGCGGTCAGTTTCATTTTTAAGACGAAATTTCCCTGATGATGTAGTTATTTTATTCCGAAACGTAAGTAAAAAGGAATGAGTGATACAACATCGTATTTGGGATAAAAAAAATACTCTTAAAAACAAAGTAAATATTCCAGGTCCGTATTAAAAAAAAATTGCAATGTATTCTAAAATTAAAGCCTCTTAAAAAGCTTTACAAATGGCTCAATTTCTCTCTAACCTAATAAATTTCTTAGAGATTTCCATTTAGAAGACACCAATAGTGACGATTTAATTATGTAAGTAGTTACCACCGTGTTTTTTTGTTCGTCGGTTTAAGGTTTTATCATAGTTTTTAGAAAAAATGTATTTATATTTACCAGACATATTTTTTGTGTGTGATTTTGTTTTCTAGAAAATATCTGTAGTAGTTTATCATACAAAGTATACTTTTGTGTCATGGAATATCAGTACGTTTTTATAATGTTTATAAAGGTTTTGAAAACATTTACAACTAGAATATCAAAAAGTTTACATTTTGGTTTTAGTATAGAAATATTTGTCAGCAATGTATGAAACTATAATATACCAATATTATATCTGCCTTTGTCATATTGAATAATTGAGAGAGATAGAGAGAGCGCATAGATGGGCGCTAAATTTAAAAAAGATATTAAATTTAAAGAAAATTTGTTACTATCTAACTGCACCATTTTAGATTGATTTATTTATTACAATGAAAACAAAATATATTTTTGCAAAGTTAACAAAGTTATTTTTCATTTCTTACCCACATATTTTAAATGCCGGTAAATAAAAAACCAATATGGGCACTAACAATAGGTCCAGTTTAAATCGATGAAATGTCAAAAATGGTTATTTTATAACTCGGGTTATAAGTGATTTACCTAGTCATAACTTAATACAGGGTGATTCCTATGTTGATACTTTTGTTTTAGCTGTGTATAGAAGGCATTAAGATAAACAACATTTTCAAATACCTATTTTTGAAAAAACACTCAAAAATAAGGTACTATTGTGCCGATAAAAAACTGGGACAAGAGATTTAGAAAAACAATGTAAGAAATACATAATATCCCCTAGACTATAAAAGGTGTCTAGAGCTAAAAAGGAAAAACATTCAAAATTTAAAAAGTAACCTAGGTTACATAATGGAATGTTTTGTATTTTTCGATACGGGGTGGTTAAATTTGAGAGACATCATATAATATGGATAAAGTAAATTTATTAGATTTTTTTAAAGTCAAATATTTTATAAATTATTATATTTATCATTACCACAAAATAATAAATAAAGCTAATACAGGTAATAAAATACATTTAATAAAAAGAAAAAAATTGCGAACACAAAGTTTGTCAAAACAACACAAAATTAATATTTGGTCATAGAACCATTTCTGTTTATTACTTTTTGGAGCCTTTGTGGCATACTTAAAACTAAGTTTCTACATAATTCGACAGTTATTTCATCCCAAGCTTGATTTATCCTATGACGTAATTCATCCCTGTTTCTAGGTTGAAAATCATGTTTATACATAGATTTGACCATGGCACCCCAAATGTTTTCTATCGGGTTCAAATCGGGACTCTTCGAAGCCCAGGGAAGAACTGCTATGTTATTTTCTTGGAGAAAATTTTGTACAATGCGCGCTGTGTATATTGGAGCATTATCATACTGAAATGTGTAATTTTGACCGTATACAGCGTTTACCGATGGTATCATCACTTCGTTTAGTATATTAACGTATACTGCTGCAGTTAGTCTTCCTTCGACGATTTGGCAAAGTCCTGGTCCTCTAGCGCTAATCCAGCCCCAAACATTTATGGAGAAACGCCCACTTTGGTTGGTTTTGTGGGTGTATCTCTCATCATACCGCATGCCGGAAGGCCTATACACCCGAATTCTCCCATTATTGCATGACTGAAAAGTTTTCTCGTCAGAAAATATAACTGTTTCCCATAAATTTATTTGATTAATATATTCATGTGCAAATTCTAACCTGCCCTGTTTATTTATTTCCGTTAAAAAATTTTTATTGGCAGCACAACGGCTTCGTATATCGGAATTTCGAACCCTGTCTCTAGCGGTATTTGCAGAACCTGGAAAATTCGTCTCTTCTTTTGCCTTGATTGCAGTTTCGAAGGGATGATCCCTTAGATAATTAACCAGTCTTCTATCATGATCATCAGTAGAAATTTTAGGGGGACCAGAACCTGCATTCCTAATAATAGTCCCATGTCTTGCTATTTTTTGTTTTGCCAATAGCACGGTATTCTTGCTTACTCCCAGTTCATCTGCAATATCCCTAATAGCAACACTATCTCGCAACCGACTATAAATAATTGCCTTTTGCTGGGGGGTTAATTGTGGCATATTTACAAATAATATATGATTGTATGTTTGACGAGTCAATCATAAAGTGACAATCTTTATTGACATGCAAATTTTCATGACATTTTACTGGTACCAGGCTCGATATAAAATTATTCTTAATAGTCTAGGAGAAAATAGAAAAATTTCCTGTCCCAGTTTTTTATCGGCGCGATGGTACTTACATTCATTTATTACACTATGGATCAAATACGGTTTTGCCTAACTTGCCCGTTGAATAACATTAAGAAAACTTCTGGGTGTAGGATGAGCCCGCAAGGAAAAGCGTTCTGCGTATAATCTCGAAGCACTTTGCCACACTCACAGTAAATTAGCACCTCATATCTAATAGTTCATTGTTTTCAAATTTTCCCATTTTCACCAATTTAAAATTAACTTGCTTCAGAAAAACACACCGCAGCATGACGCCAAATAAATAACTGACCACTGACCCGTAAAATGCATGACTAATACCTACTAATAAGACAAAAACAGCATAAAGTATATCAGGGTATATTTTGATAACCAGGCCCGCACTTAGATTTTTTACTTCTGTATCTCGCCTATTTTTAAGTTTTTTGAAAAAAGGTATTTGATATTATTTATTTTAATGCCTTCTATACACAGCTTAAACAGAAGTATCAACTTAGGAATCGCCCTGTATCATGTAACTAATATAAAATAACACCCACAAGTTATGACCATGTTGATTACTCTTAAATTGAACTTTGCTGTCAATTTCCCATTATAAATCGACCATTTCTGGCATTTCAACGATTTTAGAATTACTATTCGGTTTAAACCTAGGTTTAAACTAAGGTTTAGGAGGACTTTATAAAATTGGGCCTAACTTAACTATGAGGTATGTGCTTCCACCATAGATAATTATTAAAAAGTATAAGGTCAAAATATGATTTTGTCAAAAAAAACATCCTTATCGACATAACAAAAAAAGAGGTATAGTATATGTATCTCACGTACTTTTTTAATGCTTTAAAACGCGTTGGCCAACATGTGATTGAAAAACTCGAAAAACGACGTTTGCTTTGAAATATTGGCTAGGTTCATGAGAGATGGATGGATACCTTATCGTATATTTACATGTACACGACAAGGATGCACACTAAACACTCGAATCTGTTGCCATTCAATCAGCTCAAAACCCGTCAAGAGATTATTGTTACAGCATCGACTGCCGTTAGTATTTGATCTCTTTCTTACGCTTTTGCCCTCGCACATCTCTTTCCGTACTTCATCAATCTGCGTGTCTTCCCTGCGTTCTTTCAATATCACAGAGCCGGCATTTATTCGTTCACGTGTTAAATAATAAGTGCAGTATGGCTGTTGTATTCGGTATTTTTAGAGATCATTTTGCTATTATTTTGTACCGGGTGTCCCACTAAGAATGGCTCTCGGCCGTATCTCGGAAACTACTGGGCATAGAAACTCAGGAAAAAAAAATTATAACTAAAGTGGTCATGAAAAAATCCTGGAAATAATTTTTAAGTTCCGCATTTTGCCGCAGGAGGGCGTAATTGAAAAATACATTTTAAAAGTTTACATATCTCCGAAAACTCCACATTAAGGTATATCTTTGATAACACCATTGAAAAGCTTGGACAATTATGCATCATTTTGGTCTTATGCTCATTGGCGTACCGACTTTAATAAGGGGGGGGGGGGAAGCGGTTGCGACTTTAATAAAGGGGGGGGGGGGGGGGGAAGCGGTTGAATGTGTAATCAGTTAAATCGCTGTAACTTATAAACGACTTATCCGATTTTAGCAAACTAAAGACTGTTTGGAAGAGAAATGTATGCACTTTCACCAATCGTATTTAGTTGTCCATAATAGTTCTCAAAAAAAATGCTAGAGGGCGCAATTTGTAATAATAACACATTTTTTGATTTTACTCCGAAAAAATAAATCATCATATTTATTATTATCATTATTAACATTGATAATGAAAAATTTAGTTTTATAAAAATTGTTGGAATTATTTTAATTAAGAACGGTGTGCCTGAGGAGAAAAACGCAAGAGAACATTTTTATGCAGAATTGACCAGGCTAATCAGAAATAATATCCACATAAAAAAATATCAGTGGCGTCCCACTTTTTTCTAAAAAATATATAATCGCTTACTTTTAAAAATTATTCTATTGGCGATAACGCTGAAACGAACGGAGATATCGAGCTGCGGTTTTAATATTTGTTCTAGCAAATTTAATCTACTTTTCGATTATGATATCATAATTATACCGTATGATTTATTTTTTCGGAGTAAAATCAAAAAATGTGTTATTGCATTTTTTTTTTGAGAACTATTATGGACAACTAAATACGATTGGTGAAAGTGCATACATTTCTCTTCCAAACAGTCTTTAGTTTGCTAAAATCGGATAAGTCGTTTATAAGTTACAGCGGTTTAACTGATTATACATTCAACCGCTTCCCCCCCTTTTATTAAAGTCGGTACGCCAATGAGCATAAGACCAAAATGATGCATAATTGTTCAAGCTTTTTAATGGTGTTATCAAAGATAAACCTTAATGTGGAATTTTCGGACATATGTAAACTTTTAAAATTTACTTTTCAATTACGCCCTCTTGCGGCAAAATGCGGAACTTAAAAATTATTTCCAGGATTTTCTCATGACCACTTTAGTTATAATTTTTTTTTCCTGAGTTTCTATGCCCAGTAGTTCCCGAGATACGGCCGAAAGCCATTCTTAGTGGGACACCCGGTACGTAGACTTTCTGGTTATAAACTGCTGGACTGTGTGTATCTTTGAAATGTTCTTTTTATTAAAAAGCAAGTACACATATTGTTTATTTGGTAATTAACGAACACCACTCCGGCCCTTACCAAACCTAACGTTCTATAAAATAAATGTTACTAGAAATGACAAGCAAGAAAAAAATAAAATTCCTCTACTTAGGGACTCGCCGAACGTTCAGTCTTTCCCGGAAGCTACTTTTTTCCAAGCCTAGCATGAATTGCTTAAACAATAACCGGAAAAATGAATCGCCGGGTAAAAATAATACACCTCAACTGAAAAATATTACATATTTTATTTTAATAACAATAAGATAAATTTTTGGACACAATAGGAACATAAAAAAAATAAAAACTTACAGCTACACCAAAAACTTCCACATAAACATTTTCTTATTGAATATTATGTTTGTTTACATAAGTTTTAAATATGACGATTAAATATTAATCCAATTTTTTTAAAATAATAGTTGACTTATGTACATTTGCTTGTACCTATTTATTTATGAATTTTTTTGCAAAATCGATGTAACTACCGTTTTAACTTCCGTGTATTGTCTGATACCATATTCACCCATTTCTCTGCCGTGTCCTGAATCTTTGTAACCTGAAAAAAAAACCATTTATTCATTTACCATGTCTCCTGTTTTTATCGAAAAAATGATGGGTTGTAGAGCACAGCTAATTTCTATGAAAATGTATTGATCCTTCCATTCTCAACATTCTAAAAGCTAATCTTATACCGTTTTAACTACCTCTGACGTATAACTACGCCTCGTCCCTTCAAAGGCCTTACAGGTCATTTCGCTTCAGCTAGATACACACATAATCTTAAAGTCATATCTATTTATCTATCTATACCCAACTAGCATTTTTACGTCATACCGACGTTATATTTTTCAACCTAACGTTGGAAACTTACGTCGAGAAGACTCGAATTTGCACCAATTTGGTGAACAAAATAAGGGTTGTAAGGACGTCACTATATGACTTCTGCACGTTATAAGTAACTTATCCTGCCCTAAAATGTCGGGAAGTTTTAAAAATATCTTTATTTGACTTCTGCACGGGTAAACATGCTAGACTACTAACAAGTATAACCAACTGATATTTTGTGGGTTCTTTCATAAAATATGAGTAATGGCTGCTATAAGAGCTTAGTCTTACTAGAATAAACTTATGTTAGAATGTTTCAGTCGCTTAAAATTGAAACACAAGGCACTTTATTGTTAAAATTTGGCAATATAGAGCCTTAAAAACTAAGCGCCCCTCAATTGATGACAAAAAGGAATAATAAAAATATAAAAAAATCTTGGATAAAGAAGAAAGCTTACATAAATTAAACTAGCATCTAAACACTTAGACTACGTAAAGTAGATTATTATAGATCAAATAGGGGCAATTTCCAGTATTTGGTTTTATGTTTTCCGAAATTATCTTGTGAAAAACGAAACCTTAAAATTGGCTTCCGTCAAAATATGGCGGAGTCATGTAGTTACCTAAAAGAATTTAAAACACGCTTTAGGGAAGAATTAGTCGTACACAAATGACGTATAGACAGATTTACTTAAAATAGGTATACCTAAATCGTGCATAGGTAATGAAAGTGCAAAACGTTCAACTCATTATTACTTCAAGTCAAGAAAATTACTTTCGGTATACTCTTAGTCATATTTTTACGTCCGGCCGACGATAAATGTAGTCCCTCAAGGACCTTCAGAAATGAGTCATAGTGCGACGTCTGTGTGACTACTTTTACCATCACAGATACTACCTCGGCATTTAAGGTCGGATTACTACATTTAAACGACGTAGGAGTCAATGACTATTCGCGACCTCAATCCGAAAGAAACTCAGTGACATCTGCACGACGTAGTTTAGCCGGTAAATACTAACTAGACATCTGAAGTAACTGTCTTACTCAAAGTTGCACCAACCCTGACGTCAAATTTAGTTCATATTTAGTCATAAGTCCTGAAAATGCTAGTTAGGTAATAAAAGTAATGTAACGAAAGTCCCATATGCAGTGTTTAAAACTCTACCGATCTATCAGATGTACTTTACTTAAGACACGACTAAAATTATTGATATTTGTATCTAGCTGGCGTAAGATAAGAGATAAAGACGATATGATTGTCACTGATCGCTTTAACTGAACAGAGGAGGCCGCATCAAAGGACTGGAAAGGTTGTGATTGGCGAACAACCAACGGCATTTTTCGAAAGCATCAATGTCCCTTGCTACGGAAGTCTGATCTCGTAAATTTCCATTAGGAAAAGCATTAGTCAGGCGATTTACGAATCTTAAATGGAATCCGATTGCGTTGACTGTCGATCTACGTTCATCGTCGAGTAAGGCGATGTCGGGCGACTCTCGGTTCAGTTGAAAGTAAAATTTGGCTTTGATCGAAACAAAAGACTAAATCAGCCTTAACTAGAACTCAGGAGCAGCCAAGCTGCCTACCTCTCATGTGTCAAATAAATCACCGACAACAATGAGCTAAGGAGTCTAGAGGATCAATATAACTGGACATCGAACGAAACAACGAAAGGATTGAGATGTTAACGGAAGAAGCTAGGGCATACCGTTATTAGCAGTGAGTCTAACGACCCATTAAACTGTCATTTCCCACTGACAAGGTGAGGGGACAGCGGGTAATAGACGAAGGGATGCACAGCGTGCAAACCCCGGACGCTCATCGCCGTGGAGAGCTACCAATAAACTATTGTTTACCGGTAGGTACGTCCATCGGGTTTTGAGGTACCATGGCCAGCCTGTCATTTAATTTGATGTTAACATTCCTTGCCTCACTTAAAATGAAATGTGAGGTCATCCTTGTTTCTGATTCTGGGTGCTCATCAGCGATCCGGCTGGGCAATGTGACACGTTCGATGTCCAGTTAAAATTTGGCTGACCCGACAGGGCGATCTTATGACTAGGGCTGTGTGTGCGCGCGCCATAATTCTAGGAAGAGCAGGGGATGTCTTTATTCAGACGGTTTACAAATCTTAAATGGAATTCAGTTAACTGTCGATCTACATTCAGCGTCGAGTAAGGCAATGTCGGGCGACTCTCCGTTCAGTTAACAGTAAAATGTGCCTGACTTGATGGAAAGAAAATAACGAGATTACAAATACGCGTATAAAAAGATGTGTTAAAAGTGACTTGACTAATTGCTTGAAGTCCTAAGGATACTGGAGTTACCGAACCGACAACTTTCATAGGGTTATTTAAGACAACGGCCTTCAAAACCCCGTTTGCTTCAGCAGATCAAAGCTTGTTTGCACACTATAAAAAATATTTAGCACCAGGTATATCAAGTCGGGTTACGGAACATTTTAAAGACGTCTTACCTCCAAATGGAGTCTGTGCTCCCAAAACGTTGTAGCAGTTCACCCAAACAGTTCCAGCCTTCAGGCCCTGTATGATGTAATTGACTTTGTCTATGTCCTTTGAAAATACAGCGGAGGCCAGGCCATAGTTCGTTTTGTTGGCACGTTCGATAATTTCATCCAAATCCTTAAATTTCATGAGTTGTTGGACGGGGCCGAAAATCTAGAACAAAGTTTACGATCATCAGGATGTAATAATAATCAAAGTATTAACTTTTAAATCCTCGTTTCTGTACGGTTAAGATCAACAATCCTAGTCTACTATTACCAGTGGTGTATTTAGGGGGGCTGCCGGGCTGCAGCCCCCCTCTCTTCCCCCTCCCCCTGAGCCTAGGAGCTCGGGTCTAAAAGTCTAATTGCAACTAATTTTTCGTCTCATGCCTGGACTCTTAATTTAAATCTTTAAATAATGTATTCTTGGCTTGGATTACAAAGGTCTTGCAGGAAACGTTTAGTTTTTAAACTTTTTCTTCTAAAAGTCCTGTTTTATATAGAGATTAAGGTTTCGGGCGCATATCGTTATTGATTTATGATGCAATTTTATAGGAAAACGAGTAAAAAAATAAATAATAGTTTATAGTATTTTTCTATTATATAATTGTCTGTTCCGTTTTCCCTTTTTTAGAGCTATTTTAAATGAACAAAAATATAATCCAATGCAATAAAATATTTTTACAACATAAACAAAAAACAACTAGGTATTTATTTTAAAGAGAAAAATTAGAGTAAACATTTTAATTGAAACAATTTTTATGGAAGAAGTGTGATAATTTATAATAAAAAAAATAGTACGGTAAGAAACGAAAATGCTTTATTATGAATATACAAAACTGCACTTAAGGAGTATTAAAAAAACCTAAGCATTTACACCAAAAACTGCTCTTAGATCTACGCTCCTAAAATACATAATTTCTGAAAAAAACATAAATTTTGGCGTGGTGAGCGATAATTACTTTATTTTTAATCATGAAAAACCGAGCCCGGAAAACGCTGGTTAGAGTCATACATACGTCTTATGTTAAAATTTTGGATTGACACCAATACTTATTCATATTTTTCACAAATATAAAAAATGTTTTTTTTTTAAATAAAGAGGAATATCAAAAAAAAGTAAAAAAAAAACATTGACATAAACAAATTTAATCCAACCATGCAGAGGGTAATAATAAATAAAATAAAAATTAAATTTTCAAAATTAGGTGAATTTTAAACGATCAGATAATTTTTCGCCTGCGGCGCTTTTCTGCCTTCTTCCCTAGGAACAATGTCATGAAATACATGTAGTCCCGACTGTTCCCTTTCTCCAGAAAAAAAAATGTCCTACTTACGCCCACTAAGCCCCCCCCCCCCCTTCCCGAGCATATTTTCTGGCTGCGCCACCGACTTTTACTTACTTCTTCTCTGGCAATAACATGGTCGTCTTGAACATCCGCAAATACGGTTGGTTCTACGAAGAAACCTTCGGTACCCAACCTTGAACCGCCATGGACGAGTTTCGCCCCTTGTTTCTGTCCTTCTTTGATGAGTCCCAGGATCTTATTCATTTGTTCTTCATCGATCTACAAATAAGTTAGTATTAAATTAACGAAACACTCAAGTAACGGGAAAATACAGGGTGTAATAGAATTGACGCTTTATATTTAAATGGATGACTCCGTGGGTATCTTAGAGAAATACTTCATATCTTTTTTAAACGACCGTCTAAATTGCAAGAAATACTAGACTTCAATGTTGATGTCAGCCTTTATTTGTTTGACACCTTGGTGATACCAATTTTGGAATATGGCAGCATAATTTGGTCTCCTCAGTATAACCTTTGGATAAAGATGATTGAGAGAGTGCAGAGAAAGTTCCTAAAATGCATGCATTTGCGATACAAGTAAGTCTCCGTAGGCTCCCATCCTTAAAAGGGCTTCGAGCTTAGATAGCTTAATTTCTTGCCTACTTTAAACTGTCGTGCCATTTTATCAGAATAAATAATGCTGAACTTAAGAGGGTTGATGAGAGGAAGGAGCTGGAAATCTTATTTGATACTACCTTATCTTTTTCCAATCATAAAATTGAGAGTGCCCAAAGAATTGCAGGATTAATTGCAAGAACTACTAAAGACTTCAATGTTGATGTCAGCCTTTATTTGTTTAACACCTTGGTGATACCAATTTTGGAATATGGCAGCATAATTTGGTCTCCTCAGTATAACCTTTGGATAAAGATGATTGAGAGAGTGCAAAGAAAGTTCCTAAAATGCATGCATTTGCGATACAAGTAAGTCTCCGTAGGCTCCCATCCTTAAAAGGGCTTCGAGCTCAGATAGCTTAATTTCTTGCCTACTTTAAACTGCCGTGCCATTTTATCAGAATAAATAATGCTGAACTTAAGAGGGTTGATGAGAGGAAGGAGCTGGAAATCTTATTTGATACTACCTTATCTTTTTCCAATCATAAAATTGAGAGTGCCCAAAGAATTGCAGGATTAATTGCAAGAACTACTAAAGACTTCAATGTTGATGTCAGCCTTTATTTGTTTAACACCTTGGTGATACCAATTTTGGAATATGGCAGCATAATTTGGTCTCCTCAGTATAACCTTTGGATAAAGATGATTGAGAGAAAGCAGAGAAAGTTCCTAAAATGCATGCATTTGCGATACAAGTAAGTCTCCGTAGGCTCCCATCCTTAAAAGGGCTTCGAGCTTAGATAGCTTAATTTCTTGCCTACTTTAAACTGTCGTGCCATTTTATCAGAATAAATAATGCTGAACTTAAGAGGGTTGATGAGAGGAAGGAGCTGGAAATCTTATTTGATACTACCTTATCTTTTTCCAATCATAAAATTGAGAGTGCCCAAAGAATTGCAGGATTAATTGCAAGAACTACTAAAGACTTCAATGTTGATGTCAGCCTTTATTTGTTTAACACCTTGGTGATACCAATTTTGGAATATGGCAGCATAATTTGGTCTCCTCAGTATAACCTTTGGATAAAGATGATTGAGAGAGTGCAGAGAAAGTTCCTAAAATGCATGCATTTGCGATACAAGTAAGTCTCCGTAGGCTCCCATCCTTAAAAGGGCTTCGAGCTTAGATAGCTTAATTTCTGGCCTACTTTAAACTGTCGTGCCATTTTATCAGAATAAATAATGCTGAACTTAAGAGGGTTGATGAGAGGAAGGAGCTGGAAATCTTATTTGATACTACCTTATCTTTTTCCAATCATAAAATTGAGAGTGCCCAAAGAATTGCAGGATTAATTGCAAGAACTACTAAAGACTTCAATGTTGATGTCAGCCTTTATTTGTTTAACACCTTGGTGATACCAATTTTGGAATATGGCAGCATAATTTGGTCTCCTCAGTATAACCTTTGGATAAAGATGATTGAGAGAGTGCAGAGAAAGTTCCTAAAATGCATGCATTTGCGATACAAGTAAGTCTCCGTAGGCTCCCATCCTTAAAAGGGCTTCGAGCTTAGATAGCTTAATTTCTGGCCTACTTTAAACTGTCGTGCCATTTTATCAGAATAAATAATGCTGAACTTAAGAGGGTTGATGAGAGGAAGGAGCTGGAAATCTTATTTGATACTACCTTATCTTTTTCCAATCATAAAATTGAGAGTGCCCAAAGAATTGCAGGATTAATTGCAAGAACTACTAAAGACTTCAATGTTGATGTCAGCCTTTATTTGTTTGACACCTTGGTGATACCAATTTTGGAATATGGCAGCATAATTTGGTCTCCTCAGTATAACCTTTGGATAAAGATGATTGAGGAAGTGCAGAGAAAATTCTTGAAATGCATGCATTACAGAAAGTTTGGGATTTATCCTCTTCAGAGTTTTAATTATGAGTATCTTTTGGGGATTTTTAATAGATCATCTTTAAGTAAACGAAGATTAAAGATCTTCTTGTGTACAGTGTTTAAAATCCTTAAGGGTGATATTGACTGTCCTGATATTCTTGAACAGCTTCCGTTTACCTTCAATCGTGTTAATTCTAGAAAGCATAATGTTTTTTTATCTGACCTTTCCACGAACGAATCTTTACAGAAGTTCCCCCCTGTATAGATGTCATTTATTTAATTTGTATGCTTCTGATATTATATATATATATATATATAGAGAATGCTATCCAAGCTGAGCCTAGGATAGCAAACTGTACATGCAATGTTGAGCCAGATCAACCAAGCTGAGCCGTATATGTGGCTCAGGTTAGTTTTTGCATGAAAACAGAGTCACGTGATGAAAAAAAATCCAAACGTACTAATTTTAAGATGGATTAATTTTTACCCAATCCTGGTCCTTCATTTCTCTCATCTGACAACTGTCCAAACAGATTTTACGCGCCAATTTGTCCCTCCAAAAAGTGGCTCAGGTTGGTATGAATTCTAATAATTTTAGTTCGGCAAAAAATCTACCGTGGCTCTGTCATCGAACTCGTATATACAAATTGTATAGGTGTAAAGCTAAGTTCGTGCATTACAACCTGAGCCATCTAAATTTGGCAACAATGAAATTTTATTTATTCGTTTAAATACATCGATTTAAATAGGTAGCTGTGAAATATAATTATGTAGCAAAAGATAAGCCAATCCAATTTTTTGTAATTACTTTTTGGGTAATAGATTTCACTCACACTCTGTTAGGGCACTCGGTTACTTGAGTTATACTTACTTACCTACATATTCTGTTTTAAAACTTTTAGTAAAGCATTGATGTTAAGACACACTTTTATGTAAAAGTTTTTATTTGGTTTTTTAGTTTTGAATACTTTTATATTCCTATAAGAAGCATTCTGATAAATTTGTAGAAAGACAGGAACAGACTTAACACTCAATTCGTGGGTCTTAAATTTAGATATGTGTCGTTTTAAAAAGCTAAAAACTAATTTTTAAGATACTTTCGGGCACTTTCTCTTAAAAATATTTTTTTTTGAAAAATAAACCATTTACGAAAAAATCTATTGTTTTTAGTCAACCAAAATTCTGTGATGCAGCATTATTCTACGTTATTTCTGAAAGCTTTAAACTTTTGATTGGTGAAATGAAATAAGAATTTACTTGCTACTCAAAATGGACCACCTGTAAGTACGTAAATACACTTTCTTATCCTTCAAATTTGATGGCCATGATAAGAGTTATCTTTAAGTCCTATATTTTCGTTAAAGAGAACATAAGAAAACAAGAATGACGTCCCCTACCCACTACAGAATTTTTTCGATATACTTACCGGACAACCTGTATTACTCACCGACGTAAAGCAAGGAATAAGCTTAGTCAACGTGAATCTCGCACACTAGCTTATATATTTTTTAGTATATTATAACACACCAATTATTTTACCACAAGAGGTGAACTGAAAATCTAGTTATTTACAATAATTTTAACCTTTTCGTACTTATCTTATGAATAAATGATTTAAAAAATTCAATGATTTTATCATGAAAATAAAAATGTATATTTTCGAACGTCAAAATGAAACTCTAATGTTGGGTTGCACAAAGATTTTGTAATTGACTAGCCAATACCTTTATATACTTTTCCCACGATAACTTCATATGAACTTAGCAAAACATCGCGTAATTTTTAAAAAATAAGAATGACAAAATTGATTTTTCCACAACTAATTAACGATAAAAAGAGGCAAACTTAGCGCTACTGACATTTGCAAAAAACTATTTTTTCTTTTATTGTTTTGCAAAGTTTATATAAAATTAACAAAAACAATGCAACATTTAAAAAAAATAAGAACGACAAAATTGATTTGTCCACAACTAATTAACGACAAAAAGAGGAAAACTTTACGCTACCAACATTTGCAAAAGATTATTTTTTTCTTTTATTGTTTTGCAAAGTTCATATGAAATTAACAAAAACATCGCGTAATTTTTAAAATATAAGAACGACAAAATTGATTTGTCCACAACTAATTAACGAGGCAAATTTTACGCTACTAACATTTGCAAAAGTTTTTTTTTCTTTTATTGTTTTGCAAAGTTCATATAAAATTAACAAAAACATCGCAACATTTTTAAAAAATAAGAACGCCAAAATTGATTTGTCCACAACTAATTAACGAAGTAAATTTTATGCTACTAACATTTGCAAAAGCCTATTTTTTTCTTTTATTGTTTTACAAAGTTCATATGAAATTAACAACAACATCGCCTAATTTTTTTAAAATAAGAACGCCAAATTTGATTTGTCCACAACTAAATTAACGACAAAAAGAGGCAAATTTTACGCTACTAACATTTGCAAAAAACACATGTCATTGAATTCACTTTTTGAAGATTATCACATGGTGACTATTTTCTTAGAAATCACCAAGACAATATTTCTTTTCTTCATAAAACTCTTCCATCCCCCACAAAATTTTCTGCGGGCGGCTTTGATTGTGTAGGTATACTTAAAAGTAAAAGCAATACACTTCCGGACGATAATGTAATTTGATAAAGTTTGATATTCGTGATCGATTTTAGAAATACTAGTGTTTGACAACTAACAATGCAATGTTTGAATAATTAAAACGATCTTCGCAAGAACTAACCAAAAAGAGATTTATAGTCGACTATAGACTATAAAAATCTCTCCGTATTGATTTTTATGTGTTTGTTTTCTTTTTAATTTTTATTAAATGTTAGGTCTGATGATGCCTTTATACAGGATGCTACAAACTCGTGTGCTATATTTTTCATTTTTTGAGGTTTAATAATTTGGTGAAAGAAAATGGTCAATAGTCCGAATACCTTCGGACATATTTATGCGAAAAAAAAAACGAAATTTTTAGTATTTGTGTTAATTTTTGGCGCCTTCATTTTTGACTTGGGAAAAAACAAAAAACACTTTCTCATAGCCGTTCTTTATGTTTTTTTAAATTCGACGTTTCGTTCTTTAGATACCAGCCTCAAGTCAATTTTTTTAAATACGGACCTGGCATTTTAAAAAACAGTTTGAGGGACTTCTAGGTTTTAGAAATGTAATACTGTTTAAAGATTTTTAAATTTTAACGTTTGGTCATCTAATAAGACATTTTTTCAAATTATCTTTTTATTTTATTACGGTCCCCAACATTTAGAGCTAAACTAAAAAACAAAATTCTGATTTAAAAAAACCGACCATTTTTACTCAAAGAAGCATGATATATATTTTGTAAGAAGAAATACCCAAAAGTCTCGGCCTCAAATACATTTCTGTCTGTTTATTTTTGTTGAGAAATAATACTGTTTTTTTTTAGTTTTTTATTTATTTTATTAATATAACATCTTGGATCCAATGATTTTTACCTTAGACCTAGACCGAAATACTGTAAAACAGAAAAAAATTATTGCTCCTGAGTAAAGAGACGGTAACTGGAGTGTTCGATTAGTTGTTACTGTGATGCGCTTCTATTTATTTCAAACACAATGTCAACATTTTTTTACTGTTTATAAGGTCTGACGATGCTAGTTCAAGCGAAACCCATGTAACAATAATAAACGAACAGAAAGATAGTTGAGGCCGAGACTTTGGGTCTTTTTTCATATCAAATATTAGGCCTCTTTGATTAAAAATGGACGGATTTTTCAAATCAGAAATTTTTTTTTTAAATGCTCATTACCATAATGATAAAAAATATAATTTGAAAAAATGTGTTATTAGATGACAAAACGTTAAAATTTCAAAAACTTTAAATTGTATTAATTTTGTAAAGCTTAGAAGTCCCTAAAACTGTATTTAAAATTCCAGGTCCATATTTAAAAAAATTGACTTTAGGTTGGTATCTAAAGAACGAAACGTAAAATTTGAAAACTAATAATGCCATCTTGTAGAACTTAAAAAACGGTTGTGAAAAAGTGTTTTTTTTACGACCGACCAGAAAATATACACTTTCTGGACAATTTTTCGTCCAGAAAATAACGTTTTGCCGGTCTCGGGACCGGAAAATTGACGTAAGGGACCGGAAAAATCCTTTGCAAGTCCCTTACGTCAATTTTCCAATCGCTCTTTGATAATGGAATCTACTTTGATTTCGTTACTAAGGTAACAACATTTCGAATGTATTGTTGAGTGATAGTTCGTTTGATGAATTTGTTGTTTATGTCAAATAAAATATAATGAATTAAAAAATGTATTATATAAAAGTGTCGGTCTTAAAAAAAATATTGTACGTCACGCAACCGGAAATTTGTGTTTTTCAGGTCTCCCCAAGATTCCAGGACTCGCCTACGGCTCGCCCTGGAAATGCTTGTCTCGACCTGAAAAACACTTCTTTCCGGTCTTGTAACGTAAATTACTATTTTTTCCCAAGTCACAAATGAAGGCGCGAAAAATTAAAAACCAAAAATAGAAATTTCGTTTTTTTTTCGGATATCTCCTAAAGCATTGGAAATATTTACAATTTTTCTTCGCCAAATTATTAAGCCCCAAAATACGCAACTTTGCCTCAATTTAACCCTCGATTTAACCATCTTCGTATCTCTTACCGTTTTCGAGATCCCCTTCTACGCACACAAATTTGTAGCACCCTGTAGAGGTGAAACATGTAAGTTTAAGATTTAATAAAATTAAATATTGCTATATAAATTTATTATAGGTATTATATATTTTGTCCCTGTGTTTATAAGAGTTCTTTTTGGGTTAGCATTTTTCCTTGAATTATACAACATTATAAAGTTCACTGCATTTTGATTCAGTACCTTCTTGGATTGCTCATTATATTAACATATCGAATTCCGTTCAGAAATCTTCAGAAATAATGCGAAATCACGAGATATTTCCCTATTTGCGAAATACTGTCACATTTAAAAATAAGAACGACAAAATTGATTTTTTCACAGCTAATTAACGACAAAAAAGAAGCAAATTTTACGCTACTAACATTTGCAAAAGACTATTTTTTTCTTTTATTGTTTTCAAAGTTCATATAAAATTAACAAAAACATCGCGTAATTTAAAAAAAATAAGAACGACATAATTAATTTTTCTACAACTAATTAACGACAAAAAAGAAGCAAACTTTACGCTTCTAACATTTGAAAAACTATTTTTTTTCTTTTATGGTTTTGCAAAGTTCATATGGAATTAACAAAAACATCGCGTAATTTTTAAAAAATAAGAACGACAAAATTGATTTTTCCACAACTAATTAACGACAAAAAAGAAGCAAACTTTACTCTACTAACATTTGCAAAAACTATTTTTTTTTCTTTTATTGTTTTGCAAAGTTCATATGGAATTAACAAAAACATCGCGTAATTTTTAAAAAATAAGAACGACAAAATTGATTTTTCCACAACTAATTAACGACAAAAAAGAAGCAAACTTTACGCTTCTAACATTTGCAAAAACTATTTTTTTTCTTTTATGGTTTTGCAAAGTTCATTTGGAATTAACAAAAACATCGCGTAATTTTTTAAAAATAACAACGACAAAATTGATTTTTCCACAACTAATTAACGACAAAAAAGAAGCAAACTTTACGCTTCTAACATTTGCAAAAACTATTTTTTTTCTTTTATGGTTTTGCAAAGTTCATTTGGAATTAACAAAAACATCGCGTAATTTTTTAAAAATAAGAACGACAAAATTGATTTGTCCACAACTAAATTAACGAGGCAAATTTTACGCTACTAACATTTGCAAAAGTTTTTTTTTTCTTTTATTGTTTTCCAAAGTTCATATGGAATTAAAAAAACCATCGCGTAATTTTTTAAAAATAAGAACGACAAAATTAATTTTTCCACAACTAATTAACGACAAAAAAGAAGCAAACTTTACGCTACTAACATTTGCAAAAACTATTTTTTTTTTCTTTTATTGTTTTGCAAAGTTCATATGGAATTAACAAAAATATCGCGTAATTTTTTAAAAATAAGAACGACACAATTGATTTTTCCACAACTAATTAACGACAAAAAAGAAGCAAACTTTACCCTTCTAACATTTGCAAAAACTATTTTTTTTCTTTTATGGTTTTGCAAAGTTCATATGGAATTAACAAAAACATCGCGTAATTTTTTAAAAATAAGAACGACAAAATTGATTTTTCCACAAATAATTAATGACAAAAAAGAAGCAAACTTTACTCTACTAACATTTGCAAAAAACTTTTTTTTTCTTTTATTGTTTTGCTATGTTCATATGAAGTTAATTTCAGGATATAATATCGGTATATAACTTCTTAATAGAATAATTTTTATTAATGCAAAAAAGGTCGAACTTATTTAGATCTTTTAAGACATGCTTTCCCTCATTCCATCGAAACATATTCCCCCTCCCGATTTTTTGTTTAAAAACATTAAGCGAACAATCCTATTGATATT
The DNA here is from genome assembly GCA_935413205.1 of Polydrusus cervinus. NCBI lineage: Eukaryota > Metazoa > Arthropoda > Insecta > Coleoptera > Curculionidae > Polydrusus > Polydrusus cervinus. The sequence goes on along the minus strand of OW284519.1, from coordinate 18,156,494 downwards.
CGCTTTAAACTTCATAAACAGTAATTGGTGAATTATACTAGTTAGTTATTTAATAATATAAGACAGACTTATTACCTCTCTCTTTTCCTCCTCTAAAAATATTTTTAAAACGAAAGTTTACTTTGGCAACAATGCACGGCTCAGAGTGGTTAACTTGAATCTAGAAAGTTGTATATTTGGCTCAGATTGGGTATAACTTTCTACATGGTTCAGGTTAGTACAAAAAGTATCTTTATATATAAAAACCAAAAAATTATAAAAAAAATGCATTAATTAGATATATATGTTGATAAACACTTACATTTTACCTTACAAATGAACTATGTACCTTCAATTTAAATTTTCATAAATATATAATGGATGGCTCTGTATAGTACGTTTTAACTAGTGGCTCGGATTTGATATAAAGATCTATATATATATATATATATATATAAAGAAGTACCTAATATATTATATATATACAAGAAAGTACCTAAAGAATATAATATAATATCGACCTTGTTAATCTGAGAAGCTAATAAATACAGGGTGATCCCTAAGTTGATACTTCTTTTTTAGCTGTGTATAGAAGGCATTAAAATAAACAACATTTTCAAATACCCTTTTTCAAAAAACTCAAAAATAAAGTACTTACATTCATTTATTACGCTATGGATCAAATACGGTCCTGCCTAACTTGCCCGTTGAATAACATTAAGAAAACTTTTGGGTCTAGGATGAGCCCGCAAGGGAAAGCGTTCTGCGCATAATTTTGAAGCAGCAGCCGCACTTTGAGGACACTCATCGTAAATTAGCACCGTATCTACTAGTTCGTTGTTTTCAAATTTTACCATTTTCACGTGTCACCAATTTAAAATTAAGTTGCTTCAGAAAAATACACCGCAGCGTATTGCCAAATAACGTACCATCGACCCGTAAATTGCATGACTAATAAGAGATAAGACAAACAACATAAAGTATAGCAGGCTATGTTTTGATGATCAGGCCCGCACTTAGATTTTTAACTTCTGTATCTCGCCTATTTTTAGGTTTTTTCTAAGAAGGTATTTGAAAATGTTGTTTATTTTAATGCCTTCTATACACAGATAAAAAAGAAGTATCAACTTAGGAATCGACCTGTATTTGTGTAAGCACACCTAAAACCCCGTGGAGCTGACGTCAATGGCCCCTCGCAATAACGTAACCTGGTTTGACGGCAGGTCAGCAACGTGTTTACCTTTTCCAGCAAAGAAAATGTACAGAGAGCACAGACAGGCTGCTGCATCCGCGTTGGTTTTTTAGGTTTACAATATTTATAAGTTTTTGTAATCAAACGAATAATTTCCAATGTTGTTTTGCTTAAAAACATAAAGCCTTTGGACACAGTTGTATTTTGTACTGTTTTACTAGTAAAAAGAGCGAAGTTTTAATAGTAAATTGGAATTATAGGTATTGTTTTTATTATGGTTTTTAATTTTTGAGGGGGTACTTTTAATAGTGTGGTATTAAAATAACTTACTTGTGGTCCTTGTTCTGTACCGGCAAGGAAGGGATCTCCAACTACACGCTTCTTAGCTCTTTCAACTGAACGTTCAACAAATTCGTCATAGATTGATTCTTGTATGAACGTACGGGTACCAGCACAGCATACTTGACCTGACAAAAAGAGATGTCTTAAATAAGATGTTTTTTCTGACAAAAAAGCATATTTTGACTTTGCAGCCACACACTAAAACAGGCCTTTAAAAAAAGAATACCTTGATTGAAGTAGACAGCCGCGTGCGCCTGTTCAACGGCATTTTCAATATCAACGTCGGCCAAAATAATGTTTGGACTTTTGCCTCCCAGTTCCAAAGTAACACGTTTCAAGTTACCGACTCCAGAGTTTTGTTGAATGAGTTTGCCGACCTCTGTAGATCCCGTAAAAGCAATTTTGTCGACCTAAAATAAAGTATTACACATCAAGAAACGTATCTAGCGACTAATATGCCCATTTCCCAAATTGTCATATAAAAATATCATTGAACTTACATTTTGGTTTTCTACAAGAGCAGCACCAGCCTCTCCATAACCAGGAACAATATTTACAACACCCGCGGGGAATCCTGCTTCTTTGCAGAGTTCGGCAGTGTAGAGGGAAGTCAGAGGAGTCTGTTCAGCAGGTTTCACGACAACAGTGTTGCCTGTAAAATTAAATTATAATCATTGGAAAAAGAGCTTCTTTTATTGACATTTTGAGCATGTAAGTAAGGCCAGAGATACCAAATTCCTTACCCATAGCTAAAGCTGGTGCGATCTTCCATGCCAACATGAGCAGAGGGAAATTCCAGGGAATAATCTGTCCACAGACACCGACAGGTTCATGTCTGGTGTAAGCCAAGTAGTTTCCGTCCAGAGGGAGCACTTTGCCGTGGTTTTTATCGGCCCATCCAGCCATATATCTGATGGCTTTAATCGAAAAGTTGACATCGATTGGGTAGGAGTTGTTGAACGGTTTGCCATTGTCGAGAGTTTCCAAGCTCTGTTACGGAGAGAAAATTGTGAGATTCCGTTCAATAAAAAATGTGAGCAAAATCCTATTTAATATAGAAATACAGACGTTGAGGGGATATTTTTGTGGGAGTTAACGACCAGTACCTGTTATGCTGGGATGTGCAGTTCCATCAGAGCTGGGCAAAGCACTCGGAGAAAGTGCTTCAAGCACCAAGCCCTTTGGAAAAGTATTTGCCAGCATCAAGCATTTTGTAATTTTGGCTAGCAAGCACTATGTTCGAAGCACTATTCTTGAAGCACTTTTCCAAGCACTCTCAAGGCAATTACTGCCCAGCTCTGAGTTCCACTAGTAGAAAATGTACATTCATAAGAAAAAAAAACATAAATTTATAAAAATGAATATGTTCACTTAACATATTCTATATAAATGGGAAGAAATAATACTCTAAGTCAACCTTCACTAAGATATATTTAATAGGAAACCTTTCTTTTACTGTACTCTACATGTTTCGAACGTGTAAACGTTCATCTTCAGGAGAAGTACCTATAGCTTATGTTGAAATAAATATTAGGAAATTGTAAGTGACACCCTCATAGAGCTTTCAAGAAAGTCAATTTATTAAAGAAAACTGATGGAGAACTTCCATAGAAGTAGGGGAGAAAAACATACTACCAAGTTCTATAGATAAACATGGCAGAATGGTTGATAAAGGGTATTTTAAAGTGACGAAATGACAAACGTTAGGTGAGACTAATATTGAAACTGAAAGCAACTTCAGTGGTGAAGGATATAATTGAATAAATTTTGCCAAAAGGTGTGAGATGAAAATTATATGTGCTGGTAGGACAGATGTACTGTTAACATACCTACTATAACAGACGTCGTACTATACATATAACACGATAACTGATAGTACATCTGTCCTACTAGCACATATAATTTTCATTTTATACCTTTTGGCAAATTTCTTCAATAATGTCCTTCACCACTCAAGTTGCTGTTCAGTTTCAATACCATTCTCACCTAACGTTTCTCATTTTATTACTTTAACATACCCTTTATCAACCATTCTTCCATCTTTATCTACAGAACTTCGTAGTATGTTTTTATCCCCTACTTCTATGGAAGTTCTTTATTCACTTTCTTTAATAAATTACTGATGCGCGAAGGATGGCCTATCCTCTTCGGCACAGAAAACCCGGGAGTGAGTATCCCGGCCAAGGAGCCAAGTGCTCCCATCTACTTAATAATCGCAGGTTATGTGAAATGTATTATCTAGGACGCTAGCTGGACCCTTGCAAAGAATAAAAACAACTACTTGTTCAGTGTAAAATAAAACGTATAATAAAAAGATGTAGAAATATATATACACAAAAAATACAGCTAAACGTCAAAAGACAAAAATAGAAACAATATAAAATAAATGTAAAATTCACTCTCTCCCATTCATTCAGTTCTAAAATTAAAAATTAAATTCAAATACAAAGGAATAAAATACTAACTGTCCAAAAAATATAAAACTGTGATCAGCAGATGAATCGATGAACCCTCAGTCAGGTGTCATCTTCCCCGTGTCTCATTTATTAATTTAAAGAAATGGTTGTAAATTCGGTGTAAAAAGTACTTAGATTTTTTATTATTATGAACCGACTAGCTGTAAATGTAGTAAACTTATCATTCAGCTGCACTTGTTCAATATATCAATATGATACCTGCGTCCAATGTAGGCTGGCTGGAACACCTTTGCTCGGCAGGTGAGCAGGAATCAGCACCTTACTCTAGCTGCGTAAAGCTTCGTAGCACAAGGAGAAGTTACGCAAATTTGAATAAAAAAACTTTCCTTGGCACAGGAATAAGTAAGTGATAGTGTCGTCGCACAGCACTGGTAAGACGCGACCTATCAATTATAATGTACTATTTATATGTATGCAATTAATTGAGGCTTTTTTAACCCGGTACCTAATGAGTCCCGTTCGACTCTTTCGTTTATGAGACACTGATTATATGTGAAATTAATTGAGTGCCCAGTGTGGGCTATTTTCACCCGACACCGCCATGGTCCCGCTCGACTCTTTGGCTCGGAAGACACTAATTAAATTATTGTTTATATATAAATTGGATAGAGTGCCCAGTGTGGGCTATTTTCACCCGACACCGCCGTGGTCCCGCTCGACTCTTTGGCTCGGAAGACACTAATTAAATTATTGTTTATATATAAATTGGATAGAGTGCCCAGTGTGGGCTATTTTCACCCGACACCGCCCTGGTCCCGCTCGACTCTTTGGCTCGGAAGACACTGATTTAATTATTGTTTATATATAAATTGGATAGAGTGCCCAGTGTGGGCTATTTTCACCCGACACCGCCGTGGTCCCGCTCGACTCTTTGGTTTGGACGACACTGATTTCTTCCCACATGTTGAACCGTATATTTTTCGGGACCAAACTTTCCCAAATAACCCCGCTGGGTAGAAAGCATAGAAGAATTTAAAAAAATGTCTATGGTTGAAAGTAGAAAGTTGAAAGTACGCAAAAGTAATAACGGTCAACATGTGGCCCTTAGAAATTAGGGATAACTTTTACTTCATGCCTGATTATAAATATTTATGTACAGGGCGCTTTAAAAATTTTTTTTTAAAAATGGGGAAACTCAAAGTCAAAAGTCTCAATCCTACACGCTCAATCCTACGCTTTAAAATTAATAAGATATTTACAAAAAACTATTTGATTAAAAATAAGAATAAAAAAAGAAGAATTGCATTGTCCGCAACAATTACCTTCCTCAAAAGCTCGATGATAGTGTCACTCACAATTACCTAATATTTATTCCAACGTAAGCTTTACTTCTCCTGAAGATGAACGTTTATACGTTCGAAACATGTAGAGTACAATAAAATAAAGGTTTCTTATTAAATATATCTTAGTGAAGGTTGACTTAGGGTATTATTTCTCCCTATTTAACTTATCACTTCACTTCAAGTATGGACTACTTCTTCAAATTAAAATTAAGTATGTATATTCTATTTACTTCTTAGCCTCAAAATGCTTCCCCCAAGGGACTTTAAATGATATAAATTTTGGTACTCCCTTTATAAATATCTCAAAACTTATTACAGGCAAAAATGTATGTAATGTAAAATTTTTATTTATCAACAAAGGCACTTGGTATGTAAATGAGTGTACCTACTTATCTTTGCTTATAATTTTTAATATCTACGATTGGTTGGCTAATTATGGCCTTATCAATGTACACTTGGGGGCAAATACTTAGATAACACTCAAGTAGAATTGATATAATTTTTTTTTACTGTCCTATTATCAAGTTTATACTAATTAATTTATGGTTAATATTTGTTTATAATAAAATAACATTAAAAAAAACATACGGGGTACATAAACAGTTCCATTTCGAAAGAGAAAAATTACTTGCAAGATTTTTTAAAAATGACTTTGCAAAATTAACATGACAACGCACTTTTGTGATCATGACATGACTTTTTTTTAAATAGATTCCAGATCCTATCATGGTCTAGATAGTTATTATCTACTAGCGAGATAGTGCTCCCAGGGCATATGAACTGTAGTTCATTTGTTTACATAACTTGTCTGTATAATGTAAATATTTAAGCATTTACATCTGACAAGTTAAGGCGCCGCCAACAGTAGAAAAGGCACTAAACCATATTTGCTCCAGGGTGGTACCATATTCAAACGTACAGACCTCACGGTACGTCACGTTAGTTATCTACCGTTTGTTTATTATCTATATGGTACCAACCTAAGTGTTTTTTAGTCACGTTTATCTTGTAATAACACCATATTATAATTACATAATTTTGAGGACTATAAATCAAAATTTATCGGGACAGAATAAAATTAACCCATTTTTCTGTCAAAAAAAGCGTGTCATATAAATGATAGTCTCGGACCTACAATAATGTGGCCTCGACGACCTCTTATTATACTATACAAAATCCTTATTTAAAAAAAATGCAAATTTATAAAGTATATATTTTCTTTTGATAGCCATGTAGTCCTTGCAACACAAATTATTACTAGTGGCAAGAGAGCTGATACTTTACTACAAAGAAGTCTACCGGTACCAGTAGCGGCTCGTCAGGTGAAGTAGGTGAAGGGGCTCTTCACCAAAAAAAAAATTAAACCAGGACACTATTAAATATTAATGTACCAATACAGCTACCATTTTAGCCCTTAAAAAATAATTATGTTCGAATTAATAATATTAATTTAATCCGAATAATAGGACCACTGTTAACTCCGATGGACAATAATATATGAACACTCGTGCACTTTGGTGCGCCCCAGCTGACCGCATCGTTAAGCTCAAAGCAGCAGTGAAGAGCAAACATACAGTCAAGCGGCTTTGATTTCACCGTCGCTATGGTTACGTGACGTCAGTCACGCGCCAGCACGTAAGAATTTGCATTATGATGAAGGGTAATTTAAAAATAGATCAGTCGTATACACCATTGTTTTAGCATTGGTTCGCCTAACCTTAAGGTATTTATTTTAAGGCTTCGCGTAACTTACGGTTATAGATATCGTTTTTACGGGATTTGCTATGTGATTAAAAAGTTTTGTTTTTATTTTTCAGTTAATTCAGTAGTGTGTGAATGAACCCAATTAATGACAGTTTGTAATTTGTTGGAAACTCCATTCAGTCGTTGGACAGATGAGGATAAGAGAGAAGTTTTGTTATACGGGCGACCTACTGGAATCTTAAACATAGATTTTAAAAAAGAATTTAAAAAAGTGGCAGATCCTATAAGATTAATTTTAAGAGTTCCTGGTTTTCAGAATATAATTGGCTATGTAGTAGTGCCGCCTTACAAAAATTGTTTTGTTGGTCCTGTTTACTCTTTTTGAAAAAACATTACGTTTGGAATAGGGACGGATTTACAGATTTTTTAAATGTTACTCGATCGTTGCGTAAACACGGGGATTCTGGAGAACACTTAAAATGTCAATTAATGTTAAGAAATTTTTAAAAAAATTAAAATACTATTGCCGATGCTTTAAGAGGGATTTCTACTGTGATGGTCCTATTTTCATCGTTTCTTTACGATTTTTTTTCTGGGAATAATAAGACAAATGCAGAAAAAAAGAGTTTTCAATTCTTTTTATTAAAGATAAAATGTACTAAAAAAAAAATGTTCAACCCCCAAAAAATGAAAAAATTTAAGGGTGCTACAGGGTGCTGAAGTTACCCCCTCAAAAAAAAAGTAACTTGCTGGCGGAATTCAAATAAATTTTTCTATTCAAGACAAAAATAAAATTGACCTAGATTCATCAATTGTAAGCATGTAGTTATAGCCCCCACTAGAATCAAGTCAAAACTCGAGTAACTGTTAAAATGGCGTGAGATTTAAAAAAAAAATTGACCATTTTTTTTTGTATTTTAAGGGCCGTAACATTTTCTGTAATATCGCAAAATACTTAATTCTAGAGGGGGCTATAACCACTTGTATTCTGAGCATTTTAAGGCCAGAATCATTAAATTCTGACAATTTGAACATACCGAAGTACTTTCCGCCAGCGCGAAAAACAGGGTTTCGAGAAAAACAACTTTAAAGTTTCAACGGTGGCTCACAACAAAATAGTCTCACTGCCACTTTGTCTGCGATGCCTGGCCCGTAGATTACACCCTCCTCTTCCTCGAAAAACGCTAAACGAGCTGATTTTTCCTGCCTCTTTGCGAGCCTGGCCTTTTTAGCGCCCTCAGATACCCATTTTTCGGATTGATTACATGCAGTGTGTACCTAACTCAAAAGTGGCTAGTGGTGAGAACTGACCGGCAATCATAAAATTGGATGTAACTTTATTTTGGAGTAGATTTGGTAAAAACGTTTACACACGGTTGTTCTAGTCTAGATGCTATAGTGTCGAAAAACGTCAGAAAAAAAATTTCGATTTTTTGAAACCGCCACAGTATAAATCCCCCTTAAAAGAAAACGCTAGACCTCAACCGAAGAATCGATCTGATTTACAAAAACTAGCTATGTAAATTAAAATATAAATAACTCAATGTTTGTTTAAGTACCAGCACTATACCTAGCTCTTCACCATATTTTAAGACCGCGAGCCGCCACTGACCGGTACCTATAAGTATCGATAAGTATCGTGTTTTTAGTCACGTTTGTCTTTGCAGTAAGTTAAATTATTAATAAACTGCATTAAAAAACTTTAAAATTCTTAAATCTCTATTTGCTATAACATAAATGAAGCCGGTACATTCAGGCGGTCCCACCGGCTGTACTGCTGAGTAAGAAGCCCAGCTGAATGTGCCGCTGCTTAGACAGAAGCTGAGTGTTTTGATAAGCGTAGAAAGTTCCTGCTTTTGACATGAATGACATTTAGAAATTGGGTTATGACTAAAGCTGAAACAGTCACCAATTAACAAACATAACCTTTACTGAATATATTTTATAATAAATGGGTGTACATATACTTACAGCTAGATATGCAGCGTCCCTTTCCATGAGGTCAGCTAACTTGTATAAAAGTCTGCCTCTTTCTGAGGCATCCAGAGTCCTCCATGGGGATCCCAGACGGAAGGCTTCACTTGCTGCATTCACAGCCAAATCTGGAAAGGTTAAATTACATAAATCAATTATATGTTTATTTGGACACTACCAAAGCATACCCAACCCTTCAACAAAGTTAAAGATAAGAGACTAAACAAATAATATAATTATTAAAAAACAATGATCCTATAATTGTTCCTTGAGGAACACCATATTTAAATGCTCATCAATAACTTTACTCTTTATCTATGTTAACAGAAGTTGGTATATCTTTTAGATGTTTAATTAATTCTAATCGCTTTCCTCTAGATTAAATCACAGGAGAGCTACACACTAACTTTTGATAAAATATTTTTTTGTGTTAAATGTATCCGGCACAAATTTTAGATTAATATACCTATATCAGCCTTGGTACCCCTCTGTACTTCAGTTATGACCTTTCCATTGGCGGGGTTGATTGTTTCGAAAGTAGCTCCAGATTTGGATTTGTGCCATTCATTATTAATGAAGATCTGAAAAAAAGAATTAAGATTAAAAGAAAATTTAGATTGGTAGATTCAAATCCAAATTCTTCTGGTCTCTAAAAGTGGCATTAGTATTCTTTACGAATAGGCTGACATCAGCAAAATATTCATAAATTACGCTGCACGCTGCCGAAAATTTGTATGTCAATACAAGTTATTTTGTATGTCGCCGAGGAGATTTTCTAACTGTAAATTTAGATCAAAAATATTTTTGGGCAAATAGGGACAAAATAATGAAAATAGATGATTTTAAAGTTCATTATGGCCATATTTAAGGAAACAAATCAGTATAAATTGTTAAAAACTAAAAAAAAAAAACGATTTACCCAAAAAAATCATATTTATTGATTTTTTTTTATAAATCGTAATTTATTGCAACCCTTATACCATGGCAGTGCCTCAGAGGTGAGTTACTGGCATTCGACCGTGGCGGTCCGATTTGAATCCTCCGGAGTGCAATAAAAAAAAGTATGTCCAAAATTTAGAATGTAGGGAAGAGTGTAAAATTTATCATCTTTCAACGCATCCCATTCACGCCGGTAGCCAGACCGGATGAGATTGGACATCTCGTGGGGTGCGGAAGAAGGTACACACTCCCCAATCGGTAGGTCATGCAATGACAAGAAACCAAGGGTTGATAGCCCTTGGGGGGTGTCGCATGACTGAGGATCGTGGCTCGGAACCCACGTTAAGCTATAGGTTCAAGAGCAAGCTCGCTGAATGTTTGAAAGGACAAATGGTCATCAGTAACACAGACTAAACAACAACAAAATATGATTATTACTTATTATATTTTTTCTGTTTTATTTTAACTGTAACATGCATAAGTAATCCTCCAGAACAAGATAAGTTTTCTGTATAAAAACTACAGCAAGAAAAATAACGCCTCTTAGTGAATAAAAACAATAATAAGAACATTGCTTTTTCTTTAACAATGGCTAATAGACCAGTTTTTGATCAGATTAGGCTTGACAATGTAGAACAGCCTTCGAAAGAAGTATCCCATATTAAATATTTGGGGGTTGTTCTAGACCAGTGTTTCCCAAAGTGGGCGATAATGCCCCCTTGTGGGCGCTGCAGGCAAGGGGGGCGGTAAGAGACCCAGAAAAAAAGGGGGAGTTGTGTAGAGGCTTGGGGGGCGATTTGTAATTTCATCTAGCTAGGAGGACTCTTAGACACCAACTGAGCTCTCGACTACAACTTGTGAACATCAACTAATATTAATTAAGAGATTGCTCAAACTAGGTTCGATATTTCTCTCCGCGTAGTTCATATATCTGTCCTGTTTTATTGAATAAATAAAATAAAAATCATGTCAATCGGTCGCTCCGTTTCGAAATGAAAGTAGATACAAAGAAACAAATAAAAAGGCAACAGACACACTTTCGCATTTTAATAGTTATTAGTATTCCTAGATAGGTAATTTTCGTAGATAATAGACAGCGGGCAATCATGTTTTAACAAGTTTTTGTTAAATAACCCGATTTGTGCATTCCTGTATCAATGCGACTGTTCTTGAGTAAATTGGAACCTGATATCAACAACAAACTTATTAAACAGCATCAGATTCATCCTTCACATTAATTTTTATATAAGAATCGATTATGTTTGTTTTATTTTGAATAAAAGATACTCTGCCTGAATACTATAAAGTTGCGTTTCAATAATCATTCTCATTGGCAGGTGTAGCCCGTAAGAGTTAACTTGAGATCTGAGCGCCGTTGTGTACTACCTACTACGCTAAGGTCTCAAGTTAACCCTTGCGGGTTATAGTAAAAGTATCGTTTAGAATGAATGTTTAATCTCAGCTAATATATTGGGGGGGCACCAGGGTGGGCACTCATGTATCAAGGGTGGGCCGGTGCTCACGCTGCCCCCCCTGGCGCCGCCGATGCTTGTTGAGCCCCTCTTAAGGTATGGCATAGTTGTATGGGGTAGGATGTACAGCTCAAATCTTAATCAACTGAAAGTGGTGCAGAACTACATTGTAAGGATCATTCTAAATAAACCTAGATTAAATTCTACTAACCAACTGTATTCTTTAGAAATCAACAATATAAAAGTACTCTATGTCCTTACAGTGTGTGGTTTTGTGCGTACAAATGAAAAACTAAAATCTAATTGTGTGTCCCATAACTTTATGACCTGGGCAAACGCTGCTCATGAGCTGAACATCCCTCAGCCAAGATGTGATTTGAACTTGCGCTTTATGACATATCTGGCTTCTAAATTCTATAATCTTATTCCTCTAGTATTAGAAATGTTAAAAAGTACAAAAAGTTTAATATTATGTTTAAAAGGTATTGTTGGGAAAATCGTGATAATTTTTTGTGACTATTTTAAATTTTGTTTATTCTGCTACTCTCTTCTCATCTCTTATGGTGATAATTGTAATATTTGTGATAATTGATTGTAATAATGACAGTTTTATTTTTCTATTTTGTTGGTATAGCTGAGAGGTTTAAAACAAACAAATAATATAATACTTATTTAGATAGATTATTCAACTAGGTAGGAATAAAAATAGGCGCATACAGGTTTTTCTTAAACCTAGGCGCTGTTACAAGAAAAATTTATTAAATTTGTATAATTTATTTTAAATATTTGTTTTTTTTCTTTTATGTACATATACCTTTGATTAATAGATTTTTGGATCTTTATATTTTGTATATACCGGGTATCCCATTATGGATGGTCACCGGCCGTATCTCGGAAACTACTGGGCATAGAAACTCGGGGGAAAAAAGATCGTAGTTAATCTGGCTAAGAGAAAATTCTGGAAACAATTTTTAAGTTCCGCATTTTGCCCCAAGAGGGCACAATTGAATTTCTCCGAAAATTCCCACATTAAGGTATACCTTTGGTAACATCATTAGAAAGCTTAGGCAATTCTGCATCATTTTGCTTTGGGCCTCATTGGCGTACCGACCTTGATAAGAGTGGGGGAAGCTATTGAAAGTGTAATCATTTAATTTCCTGTAATTTACAAACAACTTATACGATTTTAGTAAGCTTAAGCTTGTTTAAAATGAAAGGTAAGTACTTTTAATTGTCGTATTGGTACACGATAGTTCCTAAAAAAATGGTTGTACCTAATAATAATATTTTTTTTTCTTTTACACCGAAAACTTAAACCATACGGTATAATTAGGACACATAATCAGAAAGTCTTATTTATTTATTTATTTATTTATTTCAAAGCATCAACAGCAAAAAGCCAATTACAGACACTCAACTTAAACTATAGTCAGGCAGCACAACAAAGTCATAAATAACAATAGGCTTAGCAAAGTATGTATAACACAGAATTTATAAAATACGTCACAATACAACAATTAGTTTATAAGTAATTTATCCTGTATAAGTTTTTTAAAGCTTCTCAGATTTACAAGGTCGATATCAATATCAGAAGCATACAAATTAAATAAATGACATAATCTATACAGGGGGGAACTTCTGTAAAGATTCGTTCGCGGAAAGGTCAGATAAAAAACATTACGATTTCTAGAATTAACACGATTAAAGGTAAACGGAAGCTGTTCAAGAATATCAGGACAGTCAATATCACCCTTAAGGATTTTAAACATTGTACACAAGAATATCCTTATCCTTCTTTTACTTAAAGATAATCTGTTAAAAATTCCCAGAAGATCCTCATTATTACAACCCTGAAGTGGATAAATTCCAAACTTTCTATAATGCATGCATTTTAAGAACCTTCTCTGTACTCCCTCAATCATCCTTATCCAAATGTTATACTGAGGAGACCAAATTATGGTGCCATATTCTAAAATTGGTATCACCAAGGTGTCAAACAAATAAAGGCTGACATCAACATTGAAGTTTTTAGTACTTCTTGCAATTAATCCTGCAATTCTTTGGGCACTCTCAATTTTAGAAATTATATGACTGGAAAAAGACAAGGTAGTATCAAATAATATTCCCAGATCCTTCTGTTCATTAACCCTCCGAAGCTCCGCATCATTCAACGTATAGTCATGGACAACAGTATTTTTATTAAGTGTAAACGACATACAGGCACACTTATTTACATTTAAGTTAAAACCATTTACATTACACCAACTAGCAACATCACAGAAGTCCTGCTGAAGTGTCTCACAGTCATTCCTTGAATTAATCTCAAGAAAAATCTTAAAATCATCTGCAAAAACTAAGCCCTTTAAATTCTTAACCTTAGTCATAACCTTGTTAAAAGCTACTATGAAGAGCAGCGGTCCAAGATTAGAGCCTTGCGGCACCCCTGATGTACTCTTATAAACAACAGATCTACATCCTTTTATTTCTACATACTGTCGTCTATCGTCCAAATATGACTGAATCAGTTTAATTAGAAATGGAGAAACATCTAAGTCAGACAAAGAGTTTAGAATAACACAATGCCTCACTCTGTCAAAGGCTTTCTCCATATCAGTATAAATAACATCTACTTGGGTTTTCCGGTGTAGGGCATCATGCACGTATTGGGAAAAGGTAGTCAAGTTGGTAAAAGTAGATCTTTTTGGTAAAAAACCGTGCTGACAGGAGGATATTCCACCCGAAACCTCACTAAAGAGCATATCAAAAATTATCCGTTCAAAAATCTTGGAGACCGCACATACAATAGTTATTGGACGATAGTTCTTAATATCCTGCCTGGAGCCATTTTTATGAATTGGAATGACCTTACTAAGCTTCCACCTATCAGGATAAACTGAGGTTTTAAGTATTAAATTAAATAATAGTTGAAGAGGATGACTCAAAAACTCACAACAGCCCTTTAAGACATAAGAAGGGATCCCATCTAGACCAATAGCTTTATTAGGTTTTATTTTCATTACGGCTTTCTTAATATCGGCCAGTGAAATTACTTTATTACAAAAAAATGATTTTAATTCAGTTGCGTTACAACTCGTCAAGTCGATTAAATTTTCAAGAAAAAACGTGAAAACCGCAGTCCGGTATCTTTGTTTGCTTCAAATCAACACAACAAATCAACCCCTGTCAAAACTAAATCAGTTGGCCGCTAGGTATTTCAATTTTTTTATCTTCATAGAAACCTGCCAATTTTGTTTTACAATTATAGATTAATTTTTTAAAAACCATATTCGAATTATGTTTAAATTAGGAGTATTCAATGAAGTAGTTTTGGGCCATAGGAATAATGAGTAACAAACTTACATAATCATAAAAGTTAAAAATATTTTATTGTCGTGGAATGCTTGATGACAACTATGAAAACAATCACATCTTCAATTAAAGTGTTAAAAATGATTCTTTTGGCAATAACTCTGAAACGAAAGATGTTGAACTGCGGTCTACACGTTTTATTTTGCAAATTAATCTACTTTCCGATTATGATGTCATAGTTATACCGTATGGTTTGAGTTTTCGAGATAAAATCAAAAAAACTGTTACTATCACAAATTACGCTCTCTAGCTATTTTACTAGGAACTATCGGGTATCAATGGATACGACAATTAAAAGTACTTGCCTTTCTATTTTAAACAAGCTTAAGTTTACTAAAATCGGATAAGTCGTTTAGAAGTTAAAGCAATTTAAATAATTACACTTTCAATAGCTTCTTCCCCCACTCTTATCAAGGTCGGTACGTCAATGAGGCTTAAACCAAAATGATGCCGAATTATCTAAGCTTTCTAATGATATACCTTAATGTGGGAATTTTCGGAGAAATTTAGAATTTTAATATTTAATTTTCAATTGTGCCCTCTTGTGGCAAAATGCGGAACTTAAAAATTATTTCCAGTATTTTTCTCTTAGCCACTTTAATTACGATTTTTTACTTTCCGAGATACGGCCGGTGGCCATCCATAATGGGACACCCGGTATATTTAAATTGAAACAAATTGATGTCTATGTCTCCGAGAAGTTCATTGACAGTGACAGCGGACGGCAAAAAGTGGGTATATTTTCCATGCGGTAATGAATTGAACAAATTAATTTAATAACTAAACTAAAACTTACTAAATAACCATCACACTGCCCTACATAGAAGATAGATTATAGATATAAAACCGAAAAAGAATCTTACAGACTTAGTTTTTAATTAAACAAATAAATACATATAATCTTGCACAAAAGATTACAGGTTCAAGGGCAGTATCAAGATGTTTTCAATGTTAAAAATATCTGAATTCATTTATAATTAAATTTTAAAGTATGTGTGTGTACTTATTCTATGAAGTAAGGCTAACAGCTTTTAGAATAAGAAGGATAAACCATATAAGTACAATGCAGTGCCGTCTCTAGGGGGAGGGTAGCAGGGGCGAGGTACTAGGATTTTTTTTCCACAGTTAAGTAAAATTTGGAAAAAAGGCACCAAAATATATTTTTTCCGGAAAATATGTTGTGTATTTATCTCCAGAGACATAAAGATAGCTATGTCAAGCATAATAGTAAGTTGATAGCCATACTAATCAATGTTAGTTCTTGGAGATTTACAAATTTATATTTTTAGGTTTTGTTGCAACCATTTAAAAACATCAATATTAATTTATTATTTTAACAAATTATCTCTGCATACCTATGCATATATGTCAAATGTAAATGATAAAAAGTATATTTCTGTGTTCTGTGATGGTTATAGGTATAACAAAAATTGCTGAGCTGTGTTGATAACCTCTTATCTCCCTATTGAAATCAGTTTTTAAATGTTTTCTCAACCATAACATTTTGTGATAACACCAATTACATAATTTTGATTACTATAAATCAGTACCTACTTATAAAATTTATAAAAATTTATCAGGGCATAATAAAATAAACCCATTTTTCTGTCAGAAAAAGCGTGTAATGTAAATGATAGTCTCGGACTCACAATAATGCGGCCTCTTACTACACTATACAAATTCTTATTTACAAAAAAAATGCAAATATAAAAAGTACATGTATTGTGTTCCTTTGATAGCCATGGAGTCTATCGGTATTGATAAGTCTCGTAACACTGAAGAAGTGTATTCTTAGTGAACATAATTTCTGCGATAGGCATTTATATAACTATTTGAAGAAATTAATGTTTCTTACCCCAGAATAAAGCACTTTTGGTGATGTCTCCGGCTTGACCTCGGCTAGACTAGAAAAATTGGCACTTTTCTTGATATTGTTTACTTTTGAAACTGCGTTTCTGGCGGCTTGTAAAATCCTCATTTTTGTTCCTAAAATAGGTTGATTATAATAGTTGATTGCAATACTAAACGGAAAACACTTTATCTATACAGTAAACGCTTACTTGTTAAGTCTAGCCGGTTCTAACTAAGATCTTATCACAAATGAAAAAAAAATACTCTGGTTAATTCGTTTATTTATAGCAATTTTTAATTATTAACCCCACTTACTTCATTCTCTGAAAGTTTTTGTGCGCCCAGTATCGATAGTATCAGCTTCTATCTCTATCGCCTTTGCCCTAAAATAAAAGATAGTAGAGGTTAATTCGAGAAATATGCTTAAACGAACGTTTATAGTGTCCAGTACTGGAGCTAGGATGAAACAACACCGGTAGCGTTACATTATAAACAAAACAAAGCAATGTAATAATTGTGTTCAAATCTATCTCAATAGTTCAAAGACAGTAATCTTCAAAAACGTGTATTAAATTAATTGCAAAAGTTATTATTTGCTTTTATACCAAGATAAAGTAACGAATTTTAATAATGAATGTTTAGTAACATCTGTTATTTTACTTATTCCGGCTCTGACTTGCCTAACTTTATCGTTACTAGGCAAACAACCACACGTATGCGCGCCACATGTTGTATACCTTAAACGTCAAAATAAGACATATTTTTAGATTTTTTGCACGTGTACGACTGCATAATCCTTTTTTTTTGTATTTTCGTGAAATTGTCGAGTAATTGGTTAGTTTTTTGAAAAAATGGTGCAGACAAGGAGCTCAGAAACCCTTGCTTTAGATAAAAGTCAACAGAGAGAAGTTACAAAACAGACAAAGAAAATTAAACAAGGATTATCGGTACGTTTGACATGCGTTATTTTATTTTTATTATTACAACTCCTGTTGTTCCCTTCAATTAGCAACCACGTTTTTTTTTTTAGGACGGTTCCATTGAAGTTAAGAACCTTCACAAAGATAATAAACAAAAAGCCGAACAAAAAAGGGGCCTAATTTACATAGGGCACATTCCTCATGGTTTCTACGAGGACGAAATGAGGGACTACTTTAAACAGTTTGGTAAAGTTACTAATGTCAAATTATGCCGATCCAGAAGTTCAGGAAATAGCAAAGGTTTTGGATATGTAGAGTTTGCACATCCGGAAGTTGCCAAGATTGCTGCGGATACAATGAATAATTATGTTATGTTTAAGAAACGGATAGTTAGTAAGTTGTTATTTTAATAATTATTTATTATTATCTAATAACCACCCCCCCAAAAAGAAGGATTTTGGGGTGTGGATTACGAATCTGTAAATGATTTCCTTTGGAAACTGTTATTTTTTGAGATATTTCTTCTCAAAATGCCTATTCTTAAAAATTGAAGGTTAGGTTCTCAGAACAATTCCATAGACAAAACTATCTTGAAAACTATGTATGTTTTCCTTTAAGGACGTCCGATCTTTACATTATAAGATTTTAGCATATTCTCAAAAAAATATTAAATCTCTAAAAATAATAAATGTTTATGCCACACCTTATTTTCCTTTTAACAGTTTTAAACAAACTACATTTTAATATTTTTTGAAAATATTGGTGTCATCCTTATGGAAAAAAAATATTGTTTTCCAAGTTTGTCACTGTGGCAACGTCGCGTGTCTTATATTTGCGATCTAATGGTTGCCTACCTTTTCTAGAGGCCTTTGTCCATTAATCAATTGTAATGACCAGCTGTCAGACGCGATATTAAACGCATTATTTAAAGTGAGCTTTTGGTATTTTATCATAAGAAGAACTTGCTGGGCTAGTTTGTTGCCGCTCCCAAACCAAGCTTGCCCTTTGTCCTCCTACACGCCACTGGGATAAAGTGGAATTTAATCATAACACTTTCAGAAAGGCTTTGCACCGCCCGATAACATTATTTTTTCGTTTTAGCTGAATTTATTCCTTATGAAAAACGTCCTAAAGGCTTATTTCATGGTAAAGCCAGCACAGTAGAAAATACCTCGGTAAAATCAAGGAGAGGCAAACAAAAAAACTCACGCAACAAAGATTTGGACGATAAGGTCGTGACAAAAAAACGGAAAACTAGTTTAAAGAAATTAAAAACGAAACTTCAAACATTGGAAGATCTTGGAATCCAGTGTAATATACTACCTGTAGGATTAGACAAAGAAGCTTCGGAAGAGTTTAGAACGGAAAAACGTCTAAGTAAGGCGTCTACAAAAGCAGTATATGCTTCAGGTTCGGACGATGCGTTCAAGAAACCAAGTAAAAAATCTATTTCTTCGAAGAATGCACTTTCTAGTCTATCGAAAGAATCAACAAGCAATTCTGTAACAGGAGTAAGATCGAAAAGGACATTTTTAACCAAATCCCTTGACTCTGTCAAAACGTTGCTGTCAGGTAGTTCTTTAGAAAATTCTCAGGATGAAGAAACCCAGACGCTTCCGGTATTTGAACTTAACAGTGAAAAAGGAGGTGGTAAGAGAAACAAACTAAAGGGCGTAAGAAAAATAAAAAAGGAAAAGAAACCTGTGATTCTTAATAACGAGACTGTAAAGAGAATTGCAAGAGAGTTAATTAGGACAAGAGGCAACCCGCTTATCAATATATTGCCAAGTAAGCCCAAGAAGTCGGCAAGGAAGTGAGACCTTAATAGAATTATTAATAAATGAGGTTTTGCTTAAAAGTTTATTTTATTTTAATGTGTGAGAAAGAGGAAATATGGATTGAGAATGGGGTATTTTTTTATTATAAAATGGCTCGGTTTGGGTAGGCAGTCCTATACAGGAGCCCCATGACTATAAAAAGAAAGGTGAGCAACATAGATCAATAATAAAATGTATTTATTTTGTGTCTTGATTATTACTACCACTGGTAAATTATTGTTTGGTGCAATACCACAAGTGTAAATAAAATTACAAATAATTCAGGGTAAAAATTGCTGGGGTGCGTTGTCTTTGTTGTTAGAAAGCAAATAGAAAGAAAATGCACAAATCGTTTTTTTTTGGCAACACATTTTTTTTAGAACTGTTTGGCTAATTTTTGTGGCAAGAGTGGTATTTGGTAGAGTATTTCCCGAACAAATAAAAATATCAAAGTTGGATATAATATACCTACTATAAATTATTTTATTTTATGTAAACTTGTAGGTAGTAAGTATCATGGAGGTGCTAAAATTTAAAAAAATACTTGACTTACTCCACACTTGAAGTGGAGTGGTAATTTAAATGGAATTAAATAAACTCTAAAGTTGACTTGCATAAAAATGTTTATAATTAACCAACCAGCGAGTGCGACATAAATGACATCGGGAGGCATTTTTTGCTCACAGTCAAAGTTGCCTGATTAGTGAATTAGGCTAATCGGGCCGTTTTGATTGTGAGAGAATTTTTTCTGTCAATGTTATGTCAACACGTGACACCGTTAAATTTGCTGGTTAGTTAATTATTAGATATACCATAAAAAAGGAGGGGAAAAAATGTGAAAAGAGAAAGTTAGAGAATTTAATAAAGGAAAGGGCTGTAGTAAAAGTAGAATACTTTAAACGGCAGTAGAGCTTTGGACTTGCATTGTCTTTATTTGTTTTGAATCACAACGTTTCAACTGGTAAGTATCTCCAGTCATCTTCAGGTGAATCCTGTCATGTATTCACGACTGGAGATACTTACCATGTTTTGAATCACTACGTTTCAACTGGTAAGTATCTCCAGTCGTCTTCAGGTGAATATACTGTCATGTATTCACGACTGGAGATACTAACCATGTTTTGAATCATAACGTTTTAACTGGTAAGTATCTTCAGGTGAATACTGTCATGTGTTCACTACTGGAGATACTTACCATGTTTTGAATCACTACGTTTCAACTGGTAAGTATCTCCAGTCGTCTTCAGGTGAATATACTGTCATGTATTCACGACTGGAGATACTAACCATGTTTTGAATCATACCGTTTTAACTGGTAAGTATCTTCAGGTGAATACTGTCATGTGTTCACTACTGGAGATACTTACCATGTTTTGAATCACTACGTTTCAACTGGTAAGTATCTCCAGTCGTCTTCAGGTGAATATACTGTCATGTATTCACGACTGGAGATACTAAACATGTTTTGAATCATAACGTTTTAACTGGTAAGTATCTTCAGGTAAATACTGTGTTCACTACTGGAGATACTTACCATGTTTTAAATCATAACGTTTTAACTGGTAAGTATCTTCAGGTGAATACTGTCATGTGTTCACTACTAAAGACACTTACCATGTTTTGAATCACAACGTTTTAACTGGTAAGTATCTTCAGGTAAATACTGTGTTCACTACTGGAGATACTTACCATATTTTAAATCATAACGTTTTAAGTGGTAAGTATCTTCAGGTGAATACTATCACATACTGTACTCATACTGGAGACACTTACCATATTTTGAATCACAACGTTTCAACTGGTAAGTATCTCCAGTCGTCTTCAGGTGAATCCTGTCATGTATTCACGACTGGAGATACTTATCATGTTTTGAATCACTACGTTTCAACTGGTAAGCATTTCCAGTGTGAATACTACAGTATTCACCTAAAGACGACTGGAGATACTTACCAGTTGAAAGGTAGTGATTTAAAACAAATAAAGACAATGCAAGTCCAAAACTCTACTGCCGTTCAAGAAACGTCATTGTCTCCAACCTTTAAAAAGGCCCGTATTATTCATCTCCTGGTAACTTTACCAGCCAAATAATTTCTATGGAGACAATTGTCTTAACAATGGTTTCTTTGGAAATTATCTTTGCTGATAAAGTTACCAGGAGATTAATAATACGGAAACAGACGAAAGTAGAAGTATTAAATATAAAGCTCCGATTTACCTGAATTTAGATTAAAATAAGCATTTAAAATTGAGTACTTTTTTTTATCTATTCCACAATAATAATGGACTCAAGTGTAGTTATGGATAAATACATTTTTCTTGTTTCTTAATTTAGTTTATTCAAAAAATTTTATTGGAACTTAAATTTATTTTATTTATTAGTTTACAAAGTTTTATGTACAAAAACGATAATTTGGGTGAACGTGTTGAATTCATTTTCTGATTCTGCTCATTTTCTTGGTGATTATTTTTTCGTCAGGTTTCGTCCGTTTCCACTTCATTCTTCTGTTTTGAAACCATACTTTAACCTATGGATGAAAAAAAGCTTTATAGCCAGTTTTTTTTTTGTCTTTTACGTCGTACGTATATTTATCTAACAAAATACATAGAGAAGGTTTTGAGATAGGTACTCAAAATGTTTTAAAAAACTGCAATAAAAGGGAAAACTCTCTGGAACTTTTTTGATTAGTTAGGGTACCAGCACTATTATAGTCTATTTCAGAAAGGTGCAAAGGGACTACAGAGTGACCCAACGAATATTTAAGCCACTTTCATAATTTGGCATTGATTTCATTACAAAATTCTTTGTTTTCATCAAGTGCAGGTAGTACCACCCGGGTTTGGTCAATTTATGGGTTTTGTCTATTGTTATCCATTCACAAACACTGAAAATGGTGTGACAAAGGCGTGCATTATGTACTGGGTGGTCAACTAAAAATGACCGCCAGCCATATCTCAGAAACTAGTAATCGTACAGCATCCGGGGTAAATTTTTTTATGACAAAAGTGCCCAAGAGAAAATGCTGGAAATTATTTTTAAGTTCCGCATTTTGCCGCAAGGGAGCGTAATTGAAAAGTAAATTTTAATATTTTACATATCTCCGAAAATTCCACATTAAGGTATATCTTTGATAACACCATTAAAAAGCTTGGACAATTATGCATCATTTTGGTCTTATGCTCATTGGCGTACCGACTTTAATAAGAGGGGAGAAGCTGTTGAAAGTGTAATCAGTTAAATCGCTGTAACTTTTAAACGACTTATCCGATTTTAGCAAACTAAAGACTGTTTGGAAGAGAAATGTATGCACTTTCACCACTCGTATTTAGTTGTCCATAATAGTTCTCAAAAAATAATGCTAGAGGGCGCAATTCGCAATAATATCACATTTTTTGATTTTACTCCGAAAATATAAATCATACGGTATAATTATGATACGATAATCGAAAAGTAGATGAAATTTGCTAGAAAAAATATTAAAACCGCAGCTCGATATCTCCGTTCGTTTCAGCGTTATCGCCAATAGAATAATTTTTAAAACTACGCGATTATATATTTTTTAGAAAAAAAGTGGTACGCCACTGATATTTTTCCATGTGGATATTATTTCTGATTAGCCTGGTCAATTCTGCATAAAAATGGTCTCTTGCGTTCTTCTTCTCAGGCACACCGTTCTTAATTAAAATAATTAAATTAAATTAGCTGTTATTATTAACATTGATAATGCAAAATTTTGTTTTATAGAAATTGGTGGAAATGACCACCTTCACTTAATAGGCATGCATGAAGCTAATTTAATTATTTTAATTAAGAACGGTGTGCCTGAGGAGAAAAACGCAAGAGACCATTTTTATGCAGAATTGACCAGGTTAATCAGAAATAATATCCACATGGAAAAATATCAGTGGCGTACCACTTTTTTTCTAAAAAATATATGATCGCTTAGTTTTAAAAATTATTCTATTGGCGATAACGCTGAAATGAACGGAGATATCGAGCTGCGGTTTTAATATTTTTTCTAGCAAATTTCATCTACTTTTCGATTATGGTATCATAATTATACCGTATGATTTCTTTTTTCGGAGTAAAATCAAAAAATGTGTTATTATTGCAAATTGCGCCCTCTAGCATTTTTTTGAGAACTATTATGGACAACTAAATACAAGTGGTGAAAGTGCATACATTTCTCTTCCAAACAGTCTTTAGTTTGCTAAAATCGGATAAGTCGTTTAAAAGTTACAGCGATTTAACTGATTACACTTTCAACAGCTTCCCCCCCTCTCCCTCAAGTCGGTACGCCAATGAGCATAATACCAAAATGATGCATAATTGTCCAAGCTTTTTAATGGTCTTATCAAAGATATACCTTAATGTGGAATTTTCGGAGATATGTAAAATTTTAAAATTTACTTTTCAATTACGCCCTCTTGCGGCAAAATGCGGAACTTAAAAATAATTTCCAGCATTTTCTCTTGGGCACTTTTGTCATTAAAAAATGTACCCGGATGCTGTACGATTACTAGTTTCTGAGATATGGCTGGCGGTCATTCTTAGTTGACCACCCGATACATAGTATTGGCTACACTTATTTTTTATTAAACATAAAATACATTATACGGAAATTAAATTATAAAAAATTATAATATTCTTTGTTATCTGAGGAACTGTCATCTCCTCTTGACGTTATAATTAACGTGTCGACGGTCCAATCGATCAGGTGATCAAGATCCCACATTTTCTTCTTTAATGACATGATGGACTGCTTTTCGCCAGTTCTCTGGTGTCGCTTCCTTAATGGCTTGATCAAACAGTAGCTTAGCATCTTGAATGTCGTGTTATGTCTTGCTACAGATCTTTTCACTTGCGCCCATATAAGTTCTATAGGATTTAGTTCGCAACGATATGGCCGTATGCGCAGCACAGTCACACTATGTTTTTCAGCTAGATCTTCCACGGCATATTTCATAAAACGATATTTGTGTAAATTAGCTATAAATAATAGTTCCTTCTTTATCAAATTATCTTATTCAAATTCAATACTTTTGGTGGTTATATAACCAGTCGATAATTTCTTGTTTTCTCCCAGATGAAGTTGGAGTCTTCTCTGTGGGTCGTGAATGATAGCTTAAGGTATCTATAACCACTACTGAAACAGCTGGAAGATATTTTATCATTTCACCAAAATAGTCCTCAAAAACATTGGAATTCATGTCATCGTGGTAATCTCCCGAATTGAATGACACTTGAAATTACAAACAATACTATTTTATCTTAATACCCGTTAACCTAATTCTCTAAAAAAATTTTGTTAGTTACCATAAATAATTTAATGCACAAAATTTACGTCGCCTATGGCCGACACTTAAATTGAGCCGAACTGGACGGAATATCCCATTTTATTACTGTACACCTTTCTGAAATAGACTATAGTATTAGACAATACATCTAAGAAAAAGTGTATTTACAATTATTGGTTTATTATATTTTCTGCTTATTTTAAATCAGTGTTTCCCAAAGTGGGCGATAACGCCCTCTTGTGGGCGCTGCAGGCCTAAAGGGAGGCGGTAAGAGACCCAGAAAAAAAGGGGGGGGTTGTGTAGAGGCTTGGGGGGCGATTTGTAATTTCATCTAGCTAGGAGGACTCTTAGACACCGACTGAGCTCTCGACTACAACTTGTGAACATCAACTAATATTAATTAAGAGATTGCTCAAACTAGGTTCGATTATTCTCTCCGCGTAGTTCATATATCTGTCCTGTTTTATTGAATAAATAAAATAAAAATCATGTCAATCGGTCGCTCCGTTTCGAAATAAAAGTAGATACAAAAAAACAAATAAAAAGGCAACAGACACACTTTCGCATTTTAATAGTTATTAGTATTCCTAGATAGGTAATTTTCGTAGATAATAGACAGCGGGCAATCATGTTTTAACAAGTTTTTGTTAAATAACCCGATTTGTGCATTCCTGTATCAATGCGACTGTTCTTGAGTAAATTGGAACCTGATATCAACAAACTTATTAAACAGCATCAGATTCATCCTTCACATTAATTTTTATATAAGAATCGATTGTGTTTATTTTATTTTGAAAAAAGATACTCTGCCTGAATACTATAAAGTTGTGTTTCAATAATCATTCTCATTGGCAGGTGTAGCCCGTAAGAGTTAACTTGAGATCTGAGCGCCGTTGTGTACTACCTACTGCGCTCAGGTCTCAAGTTAACTCATGCGGGTTATAGTAAAAGACTCGTTTAGAATAAATGTTTAATCTCCGCTAATATAGCTCACAATAATTAATTAATTTAATTTGAAGTTATAGTGGTTTTTAAGTACCTAGGTGAAAAAATGGGGGCGCTAAAAAATAATTTATTCTCAAAGTGGGCAGTAGACAAAATAAGTTTGGGAACCCCTGTTTTAAATAATCAATGTCTTACTTGTCTTTCTGTTAGATCTAAGGCCACAGCTATCTCATATCTCCTAAGCCTGGTAAGATAATTGGACCTTAAAAACTCCTTTTCCAATTCTTTTATTTGGTTTTTGGTAAACGCGGTCCTCTCTTTTCTCGGTTTTCCACCATAAAGTTGTTTGATATCTGGAACAAAGAACCCTTTTAGGTTGATATAACTATGATTATTATAAATGTTGATGGTTATTTTTTTGTTATATTCAAAATACGCCAGTTTTTGGTTCAATTGAATACATTTAAGAGTGAGGTCTAGTGACACATTCGATCGCCATTTCGTTTTTTGATCAATATTTCGTTAATTTTTCCTTTTATCCAAAAATCTGCCAAATACCGACATTTGAAGCATAATTACCTACAATTTAAAGTTAAAGAAGTTGAATTAAAGCAGAAAAATAGACAAATTTCACAAATTTTCGTTTTTTTGCTTTTATTAATTTATTAATCAAAATTTCTTTAGTTAAAAACTGTAGGTAATTGCTACTCAAAGACGGCTATTTGTCCCCATTTTGAATAAAGCGAAAAGGATAAGAAATATGGATCAAAAAATAAAATGGCGAATGCATCACTAGATTTCACACTTGAATTTTAAAAAAAAATCCATTTGTAATAAAACAACCCTCAAGCTTAACGTTTAAAAGTGCCTAAAGATTTTTGAAATTCGAAAATGTCCGTAATAGATTTTTTTTTAATTTTAGGAAACGCTAACAAGGCAAAATTTTAGAAATTTTTGTTTAATAAAATCAAGTAAAATAAAAACAAAGTTCTCGTCACAGCAACTATTTAGAGCTCGATAAAGCTAACCAGTATCTCTACGATACCGTACAATCAATGATTAATAAAAGACAAAGTCACGGTCTCATTAAAATTTAATTAAGACCGTGACTTTGTGTTTTTATTAATTTTAGCATCGTCATGTTTCCAAAAAATTGTCACCATGCTTTCCAGGTGTCAAAGCTTTCTCTAGGGCACCTTTAGAACAGATGTTTCCGAAATTTCGGAATGCCTTTTCGTTGTTGTTTATACAAGTTCGTAATTTATGTGTTTTCGGTGTCCTTAGATAAATACATGGGAGGTAAAGTGATACCTTTGAAACCTTAAAAAAATATATAAAAATTATAATAATTAGAATAAATACTTAGTACAGGGTGAGTCAACGATAGGGTAATGTTCATTTTCTCCTTTATCTTAAGAATTAGAGAAAAATTCAAAATACAAAAGTTGTAGAGACCATTGAGGTGCACATTTTTAAATTATGCTGCAGTATACGGGGTAGCCCAAAAAAACGTGGCGAATGTAACTTGGGCTTTATTAAATGGAACACCCTATATATTGTTTTATTTATATACAGGGTGTCCCACCGGGAACCGAATCGATCTATATATAGAAAACTATACATAGGAAAATTTTGAAAATTTGACAGTATGCTGATGCTAATAAGGGCGACCGGGCTAAAATATTTTCATAATGGTGGCACTTCCGGTTATACCGGAAGTGTCAACTTGCTTATTTTAAATGGGACACCCAATATATTATTACATTTTTGCATTCTACGCAAGATTCTAGGCAGATTTTGTATACCATGTCCTATACCTATGTCTAAACGTTTTTGACAAATTTGAATTTTTATGTCAAAAATGACGTTTGCAAGCCTTGGAATAATTATCAATTTTTTCTATAAAGAAGCCTTATTTATTTAATTTAGGTAGGATTTCTTGTTATAAAGGACCTGCTTTAATAGATTTTTTATAATATTTTGATTACTATTAATACAGGGTGTTTAAAAAATAAGATTAAAAATGAAATTGAAAAAACTGCAAAAAGTCTAGATTTTCAAATGGAAACACCCAAATTTTATAATTATTTCTTATTTAGCATTAAAAATAAGGGTAAGTTTGTGTAAGGTTGTATATCTCAAAATTTTTAGTTTTCGAAATATTGCCAATTTAATATTTTTATAAGGCGATCTTGCAGCGGATTTTAAGTTCAGTTACTCCTAGTTGGCTATGACTATGTACAATTTAAGCGTCCTGGCATGGTTATTTATTATTGTCAAATGGTAAGTGACAGCTTCAATGCCGTCATAGCCAACTAGGAGCAACTGAACTTAAAATCTGCTGCAAGATCGCCATATAAAAATACTAAATTGGCAATATTTCGAAAACTAAAAATTTTTGAGATATACAATTTTACACAAACTTACCCTTATTTTTAATGCTAAATAAAAAATAATATATAAAATTTGGGTGTTTCTATTTGAAAATCTAGACTTTTTGCAGTTTTTCCAATTTCATTTTTAATCTTATTTTTTAAACACCCTGTATTAATAGTTATCAAAATAAAATAAAATATCTATTAAAGCAGGTCCTTTATAACAAGGAATCCCATTTAAATTAAATAAATAAGGCTTGCAAACGTCATTTTTGACATAAATATTCAAATATGTCAAAAACGTTTAGACATAGTTATAGGACATGGTATACAAAATCTACCTAGAATCTTGCGTAGAATGCAAAAATGTAATAATATATAGGGTGTCCCATTTAAAATAAGCAAGTTGATACTTACTTCCGGTATAACCGGAAGTGCCACCATTATGAAAATATTTTAGCCCGGTCGCCCCCATCAGCATCAGCATACTGTCAAATTTTCAAAATTTTCCTATGTATAGTTTTCTATATATAGATCGATTCGGTTCTCGGTGGGACACCCTGTATATACAGGGTGCTACAAATTCTTGTGCGTACAAAGGGATCTCGAAAACGGCAAGAGATACGAAGATGATTAAATAAAGGCAAAGTTGCGTATTTTGGAGCCTAATAATTTGGTGAAAGAAAATTGTAAATACTCCGAATGCTTTCGGATATATCCGATTTTGCGCCTTAATTTTTGACTTAGGAAAATAACAAAAAACACTTTCTCATAGCCGTTCTTTATGTTCTACAAGATGGCGTTATTAGTTTTCAAATTGGACGTTTCGTTCTTTAGATACCAACCTCTATTCATTTTTTTAAATACGGACCTGGAATTTTTAAACCAGTTTTAAGAACTTCAAAGCTTTGGAAATTTAATACAATTTAAAGGTTTTTAAAAGTTTAACGTTTTGTCATCAAATAACACATCACTAGTATCTCAATATATCCTTTCTTTAGGTACTATTACGGCCCTGGCAATTATTTTTTGGATTACTTAAATATTAAAATTACATTACAAGAAGCTATGGTGTCTAGGCCATTTATTATTTAAATAACATACCGTAACAATAATAATACTCTAGGTAGGAAGTAGATAAATAAGTTTTTAAGGCATATGAGAAGTAATTCTATTTTTTATTAGTATTTTATTTATAACTTATGTCCTACGATTTTTGCCTTAGACCTAGACCGAAATACTGTAAAACAGAAAGAAAATAATGCTCCCGAGTGAAGAAAAGGTAACTGGAGTGTTAGTCTAGTTATGTTCCTGTGATGCGCTTATGTTTGTTTTAAAAACAATTTAATTTTTTTTTTAAGTTAAGAAGATCTGATGAGGCGAAATACAGGGTGGCCCATTTGTCTGACAAAGTAATATACCGTCTCTACTATTAAAGATATCAAAAAAAAGTTTTTATAAAAGTTGTGAGGTACAAAAAAATATATGTTCTAAAATTATTTTTAAACATACAGGATGGTCCAAAAAAGTAGGACAATAAAAAGATACATTTTTTTAAATGGAACACCCTATATATTTTAGCATTTTTTGTTTCCTTACAAAATTATCCATATGACGCCATATTTAGTTTTTTAATTTTTTGCAACGTTGCCAAACAAAATGCAAAATTCTTAAAATTTTGGAAAAAACATGATAGTAAAAAATTACTTGTATTTCTCAATAAGAGTATCAAAAATCGAAAATTTCTTGTAAGCTCTTCAGTTTAGGGATAGATAAACTGTCGTAAATCTTTAAGTACCGAAAATTTTGTACAGTTTGTTTTCTGTTGACATCCAAATATACAAAATTTTAAAATACAATAACTCTGTTTTTCCAAATGAAACACCCTATATTTATTAGGCTCGTCTGATAGATATTGTCAGTATCTTTTATTATTATTAAGTCATACCTATACCTAAATTTACTAGTTTTGGCAATATTTCGATTTTTATTTAAATTTTGGTGAAAAAAAACTATAGTTTGTATTTTTCCAGTAAGCCATGAACAGCAAAGTAAAAACAAATGTAATTGAATATAATGTCAAATTAAAATATATTGATAACCATAGTTAGTTACGTATTTATTTAATTAAATAAAATTTCTTTTCTATTACGCAACTTGATATTGAAAATAAGTTCACAAACATTATAAAAATAAATATAATAATTATAAATATGGCATTATATTCAATTACATTTGTTTTTTGTATATTTTGTATATTTGGATGTCAACAGAAAACAAACTGTACAAAATTTTCGGTACTTAAAGATTTACGACAGTTTATCTATCCCTAAACTGAAGAGCTTACAAGAAATTTTCGATTTTTGATACTCTTATTGAGAAATACAAGTAATTTTTTACTATCATGTTTTTTCCAAAATTTTAAGAATTTTGCATTTTGTTTGGCAACGTTGCAAAAAATAAAAAAACTAAATATGGCGTCATATGGATAATTTTGTAAGGAAACAAAAAATGCTAAAATATATAGGGTGTTCCATTTAAAAAAATGTATCTTTTTATTGTCCTACTTTTTTGGACCATCCTGTATGTTTAAAAATAATTTTAGAACATATGTTTTTTTATACCTCACAACTTTTATAAAAACTTTTTTTTGATATCTTTAATAGTAGAGACGGTATATTACTTTGTCAGACAAATGGGCCACCCTGTATGTAACAAAAATAAACAGACAGAAAAATATTCGAGGTCGAGACTTTGGGTTCCTTTTCTTACATAATATCAGGTCTCTTTGAGTAAAAATGGACGGATTTTTTAAATCAGAAATCTTTTGTTTTTTTTAGTTTGGCTCTATTAAATGTTCAGGACCGTAATGAAATGAAAACGATAATTTGAAAAATGTGTTATTAGATGACAAAACGTAAAAATTTAAAAACTTGTACATTGTACTAAATTTCCAAAGCTTAGAAATCTCTAAAACTGCATTAAAAATTCCAGGTCCGTATTTAAAAAAATTGAATTGAGGTTGGTAACCAAAGAATGAAACGTCGAATTTGAAAACTAATAACGCCATCTTGTAGAACATAAAAAACGGCAATAAAAAGTGTTTTTTATTTTTTCCCTAGTCAAAAATAAAAGCGCAAAAAATTAAAAACCAAAAAAGATAATTTCGGGTTTTTTTCGGATATCTCTGAAAGAATTCGAAATAATTACAACTTTTTTCACCAAATTATTAAGCCCCAAAATACGCAACTTTGCCTCAATTTAATCATCTTCGTATCTCTTACCGTTTTCGAGATCTCCTTGTACGCACGTAAATTTGTAGCACCCTGTATATAGGGTGTTCCCTTTAAAAAAAAACCAAGTTATATTCGCCACGTCTTTGTGGGCCACCCCGTATACTCCAGCATAATTTTAAAGTGTGCACCTCAATGGTCTCTACAACTTTTGTATTTCGAATTTTTATCTAATTCTAACTTTTATAGAGCATTTAAATGTGAATAAAAAAGTTTATAACCATTTTTACGATATTTCTAATAGTTATGACCATAAAATCATGTGCATTTTTAGGGTTCATCGGCTATTTAGAAACATCACGTATTCATTAAATTTTCAACTTGGCAACACTGCCCATTATATATTTTTCAAATGCCGCACTAGACGCTGCAACGCCACTTCAAGAACGACAGTGATGCCATATCGACATGTAAGTAGGTAAGTCCTATTTATAAAAAACTTGACCGAAAGATTCTTTTGAAATGTGCGAATTTCCCATCGCTTATTGGTTGTAGATAAGAAAAAAGTAGTAGGTACGTAATAATAACCTTTGTTGTGCAAGATTGAATGCTCTACAGTTTTTGTAAAAAACTGTTTGCCATATTATTTTTCCTTTAAGAGTTATGGCCAAAGCTTAGACATCTCTAAAACTGCATTAAAAATTCCAGGTCCGTATTTAAAAAAATTGAATTGAGGTTGGTAACCAAAGAATGAAACGTCGAATTTGAAAACTAATAACGCAATCTTGTAGAACATAAAAAACGGCAATAAAAAGTGTTTTTTATTTTTTCCCTAGTCAAAAATAAAAGCGCAAAAAATTAAAAACCAAAAAAGATAATTTCGCTTTTTTTTCGGATATCTCTGAAAGAATTCGAAATAATTACAACTTTTTTCACCAAATTATTAAGCCCCAAAATACGCAACTTTGCCTCAATTTAATCATCTTCGTAACTCTTACCGTTTTCGAGATCTCCTTGTACGCACGTAAATTTGTAGCACCCTGTATATAGGGTGTTCCCTTTAAAAAAAAAACAAGTTATATTCGCCACGTCTTTGTGGGCCACCCCGTATACTCCAGCATAATTTTAAAGTGTGCACCTCAATGGTCTCTACAACTTTTGTATTTCGAATTTTTATCTAATTCTAACTTTTATAGAGCATTTAAATGTGAATAAAAAAGTTTATAACCATTTTTACGATATTTCTAATAGTTATGACCATAAAATCATGTGCATTTTTAGGGTTCATCGGCTATTTAGAAACATCACGTATTCATTAAATTTTCAACTTGGCAACACTGCCCATTATATATTTTTCAAATGCCGCACTAGACGCTGCAACGCCACTTCAAGAACGACAGTGATGCCATATCGACATGTAAGTAAGTCCTATTTATAAAAAACTTGATCGAAAAATTCATTTGAAATGTGTGAATTTCCCATCGCTTATTGGTTGTAGATAAGAAAAAAGTAGTAGGTACTATTGTGCCGATAAAAAACTGGGACAAGAGATTTACAAAAACAATGTAAGAAATACATATCCCCTAGACTATAAAAGGTGTCTAGAGCTAAAAAGGAAAAACATTCAAAATTTAAAAAGTAACCTAGGTTACATAATGGAATGTTTTGTATTTTT
This sequence comes from Polydrusus cervinus, assembly GCA_935413205.1. Taxonomy (NCBI): domain Eukaryota; kingdom Metazoa; phylum Arthropoda; class Insecta; order Coleoptera; family Curculionidae; genus Polydrusus; species Polydrusus cervinus. The sequence continues at coordinate 18,123,652 of OW284519.1, read as the reverse complement.
CGATACGGGGTGGTTAAATTTCAGAGACATCATATAATATGGATAAAGTAAATTTATTAGATTTTTTTAAAGTCAAATATTTTATAAATTATTATATTTACCATTACCACAAAATAATAAATAAAGCTAATACATTTAATAAAAAGAAAAAAATTGCGAACACAAAGTTTGTCAAAACAACACAAAATTAATATTTGGTCATAGAACCATTTCTGTTTATTACTTTTTGGAGCCTTTGTGGCATACTTAAAACTAAGTTTCTACATAATTCGACAGTTATTTCATCCCAAGCTTGATTTATCCTATGACGTAATTCATCCCTGTTTCTAGGTTGAAAATCATGTTTATACATAGATTTGACCATGGCACCCCAAATGTTTTCTATCGGGTTCAAATCGGGACTCTTCGAAGCCCAGGGAAGAACTGCTATGTTATTTTCTTGGAGAAAATTTTGTACAATGCGCGCTGTGTGTATTGGAGCATTATCATGCTGAAATGTGTAATTTTGACCGTATACAGCGTTTACCGATGGTATCATCACTTCGTTTAGTATATTAACGTATACTGCTGCAGTTAGTCTTCCTTCGACGATTTGGCAAAGTCCTGGTCCTCTAGCGCTAATCCAGCCCCAAACATTTATGGAGAAACGCCCACTTTGGTTGGTTTTGTGGGTGTATCTCTCATCATACCGCATGCCGGAAAGCCTATACACCCGAATTCTCCCATTATTGCATGACTGAAAAGTTTTCTCGTCAGAAAATATAACTGTTTCCCATAAATTTATTTGATTAATATATTCATGTGCAAATTCTAACCTGCCCTGTTTATTTATTTCCGTTAAAAAATTTTTATTGGCAGCACAACGGCTTCGTATATCGGAATTTCGAACCCTGTCTCTAGCGGTATTTGCAGAACCTGGAAAATTCGTCTCTTCTTTTGCCTTGATTGCAGTTTCGAAGGGATGATCCCTTAGATAATTAACCAGTCTTCTATCATGATCATCAGTAAAAATTTTAGGGGGACCAGAACCTGCATTCCTAATAATAGTCCCATGTCTTGCTATTTTTTGTTTTGCCAATAGCACGGTATTCTTGCTTATTCCCAGTTCATCTGCAATATCCCTAATAGCAACACTATCTCGCAACCGACTATAAATAATTGCCTTTTGCTGGGGGGTTAATTGTGGCATATTTACAAATAATATATGATTGTATGTTTGACGAGTCAATCATAAAGTGACAATCTTTATTGACATGCAAATTTTCATGACATTTTACTGGTACCAGGCTTGATGTAAAATTATTCTTAATAGTCTAGGAGAAAATAGAAAAATTTCCTGTCCCAGTTTTTTATCGGCGCGATGGTACGTAATAACCTTTGTTGTGCAAAATTGAATGCTCTACAGTTTTTGTAAAAAACTTTTTGCCATATTATTTTTCCTTTAAGAGTTATGGCCCAAAAATATATTTTCATCCTATTTTTAGAGTTTTTTAACTATCTTCCAATGGCTGGACACAAGATAAGTGTTATTTTAAAACAATAAAATGTACCTTCAATCAAAAAAGCAGCTTTCTAACTGAAGTTTACTTCGTGATATAAATTTTATATCGATCGCGCGTGACAGTATACGCTATTTTATTTTAAGACCAACTAGGTGAAGTTTAGGTGACATAGTTATGTTTTTTTTATTGCGAATTGCAGAAATGAACACTTTAGGTGTGCCCACTTTATAAATTAAAGGCGGTATAAAAATCGACTTAAAATAATGATGTGCCAATATTTTCCAGGTCACTTTATAAAGATAAGTTCATATGAACATAATAACCAGTTTTTTTCGTTTTTTTTTAAATGGAACACCCTATATATTATTACATTTTTGGATTTTACCCAAAAAGGCAGATTTTGTATATCATGTCCTATTCCTAAGTCTAAGCGTTTTTGACATATTTAAAAAAAGACGTTTATATAGCACTAGTGCTGTAATGGAAAAAAACTTTTATTAAAATTTTGCTGTTAAATTAACCACACTTTTTAGAAGAATAATTTATTATTAACAATTATATCTTGATTTTTCTTGACTGAAATCATAGTTCTCAACATTGAGTAGTGAGTCCATAGTGTAGATGGATTCTGGGAGCGTTGCTTTACGGAAAAATAACCCAAAAGGATTTTCTTAGACACCTCCTTTATTTTGTTAGCTTTGCACCAATCTTCAAACTTCTGATACTCTAACTCATACCGCGCCTTGGATTTTGTCGGAACTAAACTTGAGAACGCTTCGTTTGCCGCTGCTTCTATATCAGAGGGTAAACTTCCATCAGAATCGCTCATTTTGAAAAACGCTTTTTATATTTTTGAATTTGTTTGACAAAGTTTCGACAGTAACCATGCGAAACAGTAACTATGCGAAAGGTAACATAAAAAACTTGATTAGTAAACTTAATAGCAGGTACATTTTTATTTTTAAAACGCCTCTTGTCAAATATTTTTATTTATAGATGAAAGTAGATAAAATTTTGTACAATATTCTTGTTGTAAATTCATATCACTACACTCGATGTTTTATTAAACTCGGCTGACGCCTCGTTTGACAACTTTAACATCTCGTGTTGTAATATGAATCTTTACAACACTTATATCGCAAATAACTATTAAGTACAAGCCTTAAAATAATTATCAAATTTTCCTATAAAGAAGGCTTAATTATATATTTAATTTAAGTATGGTTCCTTGTTGTAAAGGACCTGCTTTAATAAATTTTTTATAATATTTTGATAACTATTAATACAGGGTGTTCAAACAATAAGATTAAAAATTGATAAAACTGCTAAAAGTCTAGATTTTTACATGGAAACCCCCAAATTTTCTATTTATTTCTTATTTAGCATTAAAAATAAGGGTAAGTTTGTGAAAGGTTGTCTATTCCAAAAAAATCTAGTTTTCGAAATATTGCCAATTTAATATTTTTTTTCTTTGACTTAGTTATAGGACATAATATTCAAAATCTGCCCAGAATCTTAAGTCCAAAAATATAATAATAAATAGAGTGTTTCACTTAAAATAAGCAATTTAATACCTGCTTCCAGTGTAACCGGAAATGCCACCATACTGAAAGTTATTACTGTCAAATTTTCCTATGTAGGTATAGTTTTCCCTGTATAGATCGAGGCGATTCCCGGTGGGATATCCTGTAGTTTTGTCTATGGTATTTGATCTGATAATCATACCATGGAATATTAGCACGTCATTAAAAAACACCCGGTATACCAGCAAAAATCAGATGGCGAATGACGTGTGTGACTAATATTCGAGCTGTCCAAAGAGAGATTTTTTACAGTATCCGTGATTATGTGGTGTTATTTCAAATCCTCGGCTAAGCCCTCAAATAAATATAATTTGTCAGACACACCCATAAACAATTTGGGTGGTCTGATATATCAGATTTTCTGTTGTCGGTTTGATGAAGTTGAATTTTAGTTTGTATAGTTTTCTGTATTTAAGTTGATCAGAACAATATTTCTAAATTCTTCTCCAAAGTTACCAGTTCCATGCGAAATTATATATATACAGGGTGCTACAAATTCGCGTGCGTGCCTGGGGATCTTGAAAACGGTAAGAGATACGACGATGGTTAAATCAAGGCAAAGTTGCGTATTTTGGGGCTTAATAATTTGGTAAAAGAAAAATCTAAATATTTGGAATGCCTTCGGAAAAACCCGAAATTTTCAGTTTTGGTTTTTAATTTTTTGCGCCTTTATTTTTGACTTGGGAAAAAAACAAGAAATACTTTTTTATAGCCGTTTTTTATGATCTACAATATGGCCTTTTTCATTTTTAAATGCGACGTTTCGTTCTTTGGATTCCACCATGAAGTCAATTTTTTTTAAATACGGACCTGGATTTTTTATTACGGGTTTAGGGGCTTATAGGCGTTAAAAAAATTGACTTGATGGTGGTATCCAAAGAACGAAACGTCGCATTTAAAAATTAAAAAGGCCATATTGTAGATCATAAAAAAACGGCTATAAAAAAGTGTTTCTTGTTTTTTTCCCAAGTCAAAAATAAAGGCGCAAAAAATTAAAAACCAAAACTGAAAATTTCGGTTTTTTTCGGATATCTCCGAAGGCATTCGAAATATTTAGAATTTTCTTTCACCAAATTAGTAAGCCCCAAAATATGCAACTTTGCCTCAATTTAACCAACTTCGTATCTCTTACCGTTTTCGAGATCCCATGCACGCACGCGAATTTGTAGCACCCTGTATATTAAAAACATTGCATTCTCTTGAACCGAATCCTGTCCATATTTATTCACAGATTTTTTTTAAAAAATTTAAATTTGGACTGGATATTGGAGATTGTGAGATAGTTATTTTTATTTAAAAAAAATCCCCAATAATTTTTACAAAACAATGAACTTTGGTGATTTATTTAGGATTGCCACTGCCTTATATATTTTCCTCGATTTTCTTTTCTGCATGAAAATGACTCTCAAAACCCACATACCGGGTGACAACGAAATTATTTCCCAGCTTGTCACGTGCTTATAAAATAATACCTATACATTATTATAAAATTTTGGTTGAAACGGAAGTGCACAAAACTTTTTATTTTAAATAAAACACCCTGTATATCTTTATAGATATGCATTCTGTGAATAATTCTAAGCATAAAACATGTATCACATCCTATACGACCGTTTCCGAAAGAAAGGCGTTGGAAATTGTCAAATTTTGGTTGCTTATATTACAAATTTAATTGCTTATATCTTAAAAACTAATAAGTTTAGACATAGAGAAGCATAAATAAAAAATATTTAGAAAAGTGAGATAATAGTGACATTTTTCCAACCAACAAAATCCCTCTAAACGCTATTTCAAACGTGATTTTCTCGGAGTTCAGACAAACAATTTAGTAAAAACCTGTTTCATATTCAGCGGAAAATATAATTATTTCCAGCGAATCGAGAATTCGGTTTTAGGATCCGCCAGTGCGGAGATTTTAGCGCCTGAAAAATCGATTAGCGGGATTTTGTTGGTTGGCGAAAGTCACCAATTTTAAAAGAGGTAGTGCCATTAAAATTATTGGAGAAATGTTTGAATTACAAATTTTGCAGCTCTTCCGGTTATACCGGAAGTGAAATAATTGTTTCAACGTCTGAAACAATATAATGGGTGGCTAATTTGAGAATTTCCAACGCCTGTTTCTCGAAGACTCTCTTAGATAGGTATAGGATATGATACATGTTTTATGCTGACAAAAAAATATTTTAACCAAAATATTTTTTTGTACCGGGTGATTCAATAAGATAAGATAAGATTAAAATAAGATAAGAAGCATTTATTTCAAAACAGGTTTGTACAATCAGAAAGTTTGAAATACGTCGAAAATTAAGAATGGTGTGTCTGAGGAGAAAAACGCAAGAGACCATTTTTATGCAGAATTGACCAGGCTAATCAGGAATAATATCTACATAAAAAATATCAGTGGCGTCCCACTTTTTTTCTAAAAAATATATAATCGCTTCTTCATTAAAATTTATTCTATTGGCGATAACGCTGAAACGAACGGAGATATCGGGCTGCGGTTTTAAAATTTTTTCTAGCAAATTTAATCTACTTTTCGATTATGGTATCATAATTATACCGTATAATTTATTTTTTCGGAGTAAAATCAAAAAATGTGTTATTATTACAAATTGTGCCCTCTAGCATTTTTTTTTGAGAACTATTATGGACAACTAAATACGATTTGTGAAAGCGCATACATTTCTCTTCAAACCAGTCTTTAGTTTGCTAAAATCGGATAAGTCGTTTATAAGTTACAGCGATTTAAATGATTACACTTTCAACAGCTCCCCCCCCCTCTTATTAAAGTCGGTACGCCAATGAGCATAAGACCAAAATGATGCATAATTGTCCAAGCTTTTTAATGGTGTTATCAAAGTTATACCTTAATGTGGAATTTTCCGAGATATGTAAACTTTTATAATTTACTTTTCAATTACGCCCTCTTTCGGCAAAATGCGGAACTTAAAAATCATTTCCAGGATTTTCTCATGGCCAGTTTAGTTATAATTTTTTTTTCCCGAGTTTCTATGCCCAGTAGTTTCCGAGATATAGCCGGCGTCCTTTCTTATTGAATCACCCGGTACCTACTTCAATTTTATGTTTGGTTATAACTGTGGCTGTGAAAAATTTTAGCTTTCTACGTCAAGCGATCTTTGACAGGAGAGATGATAATATAGATATACTGGGTATATTTCATAAAGGTTCAGTTTTTTAATTTTGTAATCAGCGAAAACGACATAGCTTCGTTTTTGGGCACTTTGGTTCTCTATTTTAAAAAATGCTCGGATGCAATTGAGGGGAACACTGTAAATTTTAACCGTTTTTCTTTAACCCCGTAAACAGGGGTGGAATATGCCTTATCATTTTAAATGGCACGTAGAGGAAACGTTTGCTTTTAAACTTTTCCTTCTTAAAGTCCTGTTTTATATATAGATTAAGGTTTAGGACACATATCGTTTTAGTTATTGAATTATGAATCAATTTTATAGGAAAACGAGTAAAAATAATATTTTATAGTATTTTTTTACTATATTCTTGTCTGTTCCGTTTCCCTTTTGTAGAGCTAGTTTAAATCAACAAAAATATAACCTAATGCAATAAAATATTTTATTGCATTGGTATTTATTTTTAAAGAGGTATTTTTATTAGGTATTTATTTTTAAAGAGAAAAATTAAAGTAAAAATTTTAATTGAAACATTTTTTATGAAAGAAGAGTGATAATTTATAACAAAAATAGTGCGGGAAGAAACGAGAATGCTTTATTATTATTATATGAATGCGGTACTTAAGAAGGAGTATTTTAAAGCCTAAGCATTTTTGCACCCAAAACTGCTCTTATATCTACGATCCTAAAATACATGATTTCTGAAAAAATCATCAATTTTGGCGTTGTGAGCGATATTTACTTTATTTTTAATCATGATAAACCGAGCCCGAAAACCCCTGGTTAGCGTCATACATACGTCTTATGTTAAAATTTTGCATTGACACCAATATTCATAGTTTTCACAAATTTAAAAAAAAATTTAATAAAGAGCCAGCTAAGAATATCAAAAAAAAATACATTTACAAAAACAAATTTAATCCAACCATGCAGAGGGGGAGAGGTAATAATTTAATTTTGGAAATTTGATAGTAGTTAGGTGAATTTTAAACGAACTTTGGGCGTGACCCCGAAAATTTTTCGCCTACGGCGCTTTTCTGCCTACTACATACAATATCATGAAATACGTGTAGTCCCAACTGACCCTTTCTTCAGAAAAGAAATATGCTACTTACGCCTACTGACCCCTCCCTAACATATTTTCTGGTTACGCCATTGAGTGCACCTCATTTTAAAGCTCTTTTAATTCTTTTTACAGCAGTAACAATGCTTTTTAATTTTAACAGTGGCTGAATATAAATGAATAAAAATCTACTTTTAACTTACCACTTGTGGCCGAATATTCAATGGAATGAACATCAATACACTGTTCTCCATGATAATATCCATCTTGAAAATATTCAAAATTATCTTGATCTGCCCCTTCAGTTTGTCCACCATTTTCCGGAAACTCAATGTTTTTACCGACACCATTTTTATTACGGTTTTGAAAATTACCGTCACTATCACACCAATTTTTTTGGAAATTTACGTAATTCTGACAACCTTGTAACTCCTGATGAGGGCTAGAGCGTTCGAGACAGTATTCATTATGCAGGGGATTTGTCGCAGGTTGAATATATAAATATTCGTTGGGAGTGTAAGGGGGGAAGTTTTGAACGGAATTTGAAAATTCGTGGTAAAATATGTTCACTAGAGAAGGAGATGACTCATATATGTCCTCATTTTGTTGGATAACTTTGGGTGAATATTGAAGATGATTTTGGGGGGATGTCGATTCCATTTTGATGTTTGAAAGGGGAAAATGCATGTTTTTTCTTTTAACAAGCACAATTTTGTAAAAACGAAAACAACACTAATCCATTAAAACTGTTAAGTCCACTGGTAGATATTTACGTCTTGACTAATTAAAATAAACTAAACAGAAAATTTGTTAAAGTAATCATCGGAACTGAGATTTTCAAAGATTTTGAGGGCAGGATGCGTGCAAGGATGTCACCTAATTAGCATTTAAAGTTGACAGTTATCTTTTCAGTGGACCAATGAGGATTTCGAAACACGGGTGGGTGGAAGCAATTAAAAATCTGGAGTGGTTTCATTGGCTCGAAGGTTTTTAGTTGTCTCGGTATTATGTAATGTTATTTGTGTTTCGATGAGTAAAATTTAATGGTAATTTAATTTAAGAAAATTGGTTTATAGCATCGATCAGTTCGGTGAATGATGATAAGAAGGTGTTAAGGGCGTCTGACCGGAGGCGGTTCTACGGGGGGGCCCAGGACCCCCCAACATTTCTGAAAAAAACTATAAAATTCATGCCACTGATAAAAAAAAATTCCGGGTGCTTTATTATTTACATAATTTGATACAATTTGAGCATGATCCTAAAAAATTTTGGGCTGTGGCGTTATTTGCTTGCGAAGGCTACCAAAAATTGTGGCGGTGCCCAGGGGCGGGGAGGGGGGGGGGGGAGGAGCTGCCGGGCTGCATTTTCATCTCACGCATGGACTCTTAATTTAAATCTTTAAATAATGTATTCTTGGCTTAGATTACAAAGGTCTTGTAGGAAACGTTTAGCTTTTAAACTTTTCCTTCTAAAAGTCCCCTTTTATATAGAGATTAAGGTTTCACACGCATATCGTTTTATTTATTGATTTTTGATGCAATTTTAAAGGAAAACGAGTAAAAAGAATAATATTTTATAGAATTTTTCTATTAGGTGTATACGTTTTCCCTTTTTTAGAGCTATTTTAAATCAACAAAAATATAACCCAATGCAATAAAATATTTTTACAACAAAAACAATTAGGTATTTATTTCATAATAGAAAAATTAATGTAAACATTTCAATTGAAACATTTTTATGGAAGAAGTGTGATAATTTATAATAAAAAAAATAGTGCGGAATGAAATGAGAATGCTTTATTAGGAATATAAATATACGGCACTTAAGAAGGAGTATTTCAACACCGAAGCATTTTCACCACAAACTGCTCTTAGATCTACGCTCCTAAAATACATGATTTCTGAAAAAATCATCAATTTTGGCGTGGTGAGCGATATTTACTTTTTTTTTTAATCATGAAAAACCGAGCCCGGAAAACGCTGGTTAGAGTCATACATACGTCTTATGTTAAAATTTTGGATTGACACCAATATTCATATTTTTCACAATTATAAAAAGGAATAGGAATATCAAAAAAAAAGTAAAAAAAACATTTACAAAAACAAATTTAATACCATGGAACACATATAGTCCCGACTATCCCTCTCTTCAGAAAAAAATGTCCTACTTACGCCCAACATTTTTAATTTTTTGTAATTTATGATTGAATAAATTGAAGAAATATGATATGTATTTATAAAAATACTTCAAAAGTAGACAAAGAAAAATAGTTTTCTTACAACAAAATCGTTATTCGGCCAGATATAAAATCATATTCTAAGTAAGAAGGCAACAATAGCTATTTGTTTTTACATAAGTTTATTTTAAGCGAAATCCAAAAAACGAAAAATGTTGTTTCTGACGAACCCTGTATAGTAATCGCAAATCTGATATTCGAAATTGTAGTTTCAGCACAAGCAGACGTTTTTATAAAGAATGACTTTTTCTTCTATACCTACCAATGAAAGAGTTTTTCCTCTTCCAAACTCTATCCGTGGACACACTGTATATGTACAGGGTGTCCCAAATTCCATGCATGGGTATATCTCGGAAACTATAAGATCGGTCAAATAGGGGCAAAGTTGCGGAATTTTGTGTCCAGTAATATTGTAACAAAAAATTTGAGCTTTATTTTTTAATTTTTAAATTATTTGAAAAAAACAAAAATTTTGAGTTTTTGTTTTTTAATGGCTACAGAAAAATAAATAAATATTGTTAAAGCAACTTTTTTAATTTTCTTTCTACCGGTGTGTCACAAGTTAATAATTATTTATTAGATAATAGTATAAATTAACAAGAAATATGATAAATGTAATTTCTAGACCCGTATACGCAGTGGCGTGCAATGCTGTTTTAATCAGGGTGGGCAAAAATTGCATTTAAGACAAAAATTTACCTTCCCCAGCATTCAAGCATCTAAATTTCAAATTTTGTCACAAAATATCTTATTTTTGAGTTTGTGGAAAGAACACTGACAGAAGAAGAATAAAATGGCATTATTTGTAATTCAGTTTAACGTAAATACGTAAAAAAAAATTTAAAACATCGTCATAAAAATTGGTTTTGCGTTTTAAATTTTGCAAAAGGTCGCTCTCCAGAGAGATTATTGTTAATAAACGTGTAATAAATAAATTTATCGCCCTGTGTGTTTCGTAAATAGGTATAAATTCTTTTTTAATCCAGCACAGGATCGTTCTGCAGACGTTCTGCTAGCTGAAATAGTAACAATTAACGCCTCCATATTTATTTTTTTCCAAAACTCGACGGCGCGAAGTCTGGCAAAGGGCCGAAACACACAAATTATAAATTAAAAATCTATCATCCACCTGATTAAACCAATGTTGCCAAAAGCGAGGTCAATTAATTATTATGTGAATTATGATGATAAGCTTAGGTACTGATTATTACATATTATGAACCTATCAGCAAAAATTATTTTCATTGTCACAAAAATGCTTCTTATTTTATGATACCTTATCCGTTATCCCTTTAAAAATATCTTAACTAAACTAATTAATAATAAAACTTATAGAGGCGTGTTTCATATTTTATATTGAGAAAGCGAAGTATTTTCCAAACTACGGTCAAACTTAAAGATTGGCACCAATGCCCTTACCAAACGCGTGCTTTCTTGGCGCGGACTGATAGATGAAGGAAGGTCGAAGGTTGCGACGGATTTATTTGTTACATCTCTTTCTACCCTACTGCCCACCGGCTCTCTCGCTTGCTTCCACTCGTACAAAAGCAGTGCTTTTACTTTGCATAAGACGCTAATGTACAGCGAGATATTTGCTTTTAGAACGGTCTACCGGAATGCATATAGAGCGGAATGCGTTGAAAACGTTAAAATGAACCATTTTAACGTTTTCATGGCCTACTCTTTACCACTTACCGTGATTTACCAAAGGTATCTATGTACATTTTAGAAAACAGATAATAAAGAGTGGTATGTCATTAAAAAAGGGAATTTTTAATAGAATTTAAACGTCGATTAAAAATAAGAGGTTCTTATTTAAAATTGAAAAGTTGACTTTACTTCCGGTTAAACCCGAAGGGGTTTCGAAGATTTGAATTGATCGAAAAATGACAATTGCACACTTATTAATGTCTCACATTTTTAAATATTTACTGCTAAATGTACGGATAAAATTAGAGGAGGGGGGGGGGGGGGTGTAACGCTTTCTTGTATCACCCGGTATAGATATAATTTCGCATGAAACTGGTAACCTCAGTGAAGAACTTAGAAATAATGTTCGAATATTGTTAAAAGAAAATAATAAGACCAAGAAATATATATCTGGGTTTAAATATATATGAAAACCGGTTAAGAATCTGATTTCTACCGTGGTAGGTTTACTGGTCCATTACATTAAAATTCTTATTCCTCATTAAATATTTTTATTTGTTTTTTCTCTCTCGACCACTTGTGTCTGTAAAGCTGTAAAAATAAAGCCGTTGTAGCTTTGCTTCAGTAGCAAGCTTGACATATTTAAGGCCTCAGTGTAGTTTTTGTATACTCTTCCTGTGTTATTATTAAAGAAAAACGTCATCATCTGTAGGTAAGGTCTATTTCAGTCAAATTTATTATACACATTTTTTCTTGCAAATTTAATCTACTTTCAAATTCTGATGTCATAGTTCTACCGTATGATTTGATTTTTCAGTATAAAGTCAAAAAAACTATTATTATTACAAATTGTGCCTTCTATCAATCTTTTTAGGAAATATCGTGAACCAACCCACTTTTTGCCGTCTGCTATCACTGAATTTCTCCGAGACTAGCCATCAGTTTGGTTCAATTTAAGTATATGTACCAAGTGTCCCATTATAGATGGCCACCGGCCGTATCTCGGAAACTACTTGGTATAGATACTCAAAGAAAAAAAATTGTTATTAAAGTGGCTATAAGAGAAAATCCTGGAAATAATTTTTCAGTTCCACATTTTACCGCAAGAGGGCACAATTGAAAATTAAATATTGAAATTCTAAATTTCTCCGAAAATTTCCACATTAAGGTATACCTTTGATAGCATCATTAGAAAGCTTAGATAATTCGACATCATTTTGGTTTAAGGCTCATTGGCGTAAAGACCTTGATAAGAGTGGGGGAAGAAGCTGTTGAAAGTATTATTATTTAAATTGCTGTATCTTCTAAACGACTTATCCGATTTTAGTATACTTAAGCTTGTTTAAAATAGAAAGGTAAGTAAGTACTTTTAGTTGTCGTGTCCATTGGTACATGATAGTTCCTAGTAAAGTAGCTAGAGAGCGTAATTTGTGATACTAACAAATCAGGTTTTTTTATTTTTTTTTATGAAAAATTGAAATACGTAGTGGCCAACTGATTTAATTTTGACAGGGGTTGATTTGTTGTGTTGATTTGAAGCAAACAAAGATACCGGACTGCCGTTTTCACGTTTTTTCTGGAAAATTGAATCGACCTTCCAATCATAATCTCCTAAGTATACCGTATGATTTAGGTTGTCGGTAAAAAATAAAAAAAACTATTATTATTACAACAATTTTTTTAGGAACTATCGTGTACCAATACGACAATTGAAAATACTTGCCTTTCTATTTTAAACAAGCTTAAGTTTACTAAAATCGGATAAGTCATTTAGAAATTACAACTATTTAAATGATTATACTTTCAACAGTTTCCCCCACTCTTATCAAGGTCGGTACGCCAATGAGCCCTAAACCAAAATAATGCAGAATTATCCAAGCTTTCTAATGATGTTACCAAAGGTATACATTAATGTGGAATTTTTCGGATAAATTTAGAATTTCAATATTTAATTTTCAATTGTGCCCTCTTGCGGCAAAATGCAAAACTTAAAAATTATTTCCAGGATTTTCTCTTAGCCTCTTTAATTACGATTTTTTCCCTGAGTTTCTATGCCCAGTAGCACAAAATATATAGCTATGCGTAGCTATATATTTTGTGCCAGTAGTTTCCGAGATACGACCGGTGGCCATCCATAATGGGACACCCGATACATATACCAGGTTTACCCGTTACGCTGAAAGTTGGTATTTTTGGGTAAAAAATAAAATACTAAGATAGGAATGTAAAAAATGTTGGATAATTAGTAGTTTGTACAACAAGAGTGGATATGATGTCCATACCTCACGAGGAAGTAAAATGAGCACGACACCGTAGGCGGAGTGCTCAAACTTCCGAGTACGGTATAAACAATCCACTCGAGTGGAAAGTGAAACAGTATATTTTTTCTACGACCAAACTTATGTAAAAAAAAATTTTTAAGTTATAATCTTCTGTCTTCGATTCTTTGGCGCACGTAGTATTCAGTAGGTTTTGAAATATTCGCAACATTGCAAACTTTCTTGACACTCTGTATAATTCAAATTAAATTTTAACAATTATTCGATACGGTCATAAACCAGTGCCCATAAAAATAATTGCAATCGCCGGAAAAGTTATACAATAAAAAATAGTTTTGTATGCAGTGAACGTGCACTTTCTGACACCGTACTGTCCTGACCATGCATTGTACTGTTTATAGCGTAATAAATTATACTATTACTCGATGCATAGTCATAGATATTTTTAGGATACGGTTTAGTTATTTTGCTGTCCCACTTTTTAACTAAATGGGTCAATATGGCAACAAAGACAAAAGTTAGCGCTCCAAAATCTATTTATTCACAATAACTAATTACAGTGGCGTATTTAGCCCCCCCCCCCCCCTCTTAGTCTAAAAGTCTAATTGCGACCTAATTTTTCATCTCACGCTTGGACTCCTAATTTAAATCTTTAAATAATGTATTCTTGTCTTAGATTACAAAGGTCTTGTAGGAAACGTTTAGTTTTTAAACTTTTCCTTCTAAAAGTCCTGTTTTATATAGAGATGAAGATTTCAGACGCATATCGTTTTAATTATTGATTTATGATGCAATTTTAAAGGAAAACGAGTAAAAAGAATAATATTTTATAGAATTTTTCTATTATATACTTGTCTGTTCCGTTTTCCCTTTTTAGAGCTGTTTTAAATCAATAAAAATATAACCAAATGCAATAAAATATTTTTACAACAAACCAAAAACAATTAGGTATTCATATTTTTAAAGAGAAAAATTAAAGTAAAAATTGTAATTAGCCTATTTTATGGAAAAAGTGTGATAATTTATAATAAAAAAATAGTGCGGGAAGAAACGACAATGCTTTATTATGAATATACAAAACGGCACTTAAGAAGGAGTATTTCAAAACCTAAGCATTGGCACCAAAAACTGCTCTTAGATCTACGCTTCTAAAATACATGATTTCTGAAAAATCATCAATTTTTCATCATTCGATTGTAGTGAAAAAGCCCATTCCCATGACCGTGATTTTAAGGAACGAAATTCTCCACCAACCAACAGAAATAAAAAAACCTAAATCTTGTTTATAAACAAGAAGTTAGTTCCAAATGATGTACTTAAGTGGCGCCTTAATTTCATAAACTAATAAATTCTAAACCACACTTTTGGGACAACTGCTGAAGGGATGTTAACATAACTAATAAGGGCGGCGCTAGATCAAAGAGGGTACAAATCACCTAAATAAAACGTGCCTGAAGAAAACTTTATAAATTTAACAGAAATATAAATATACTGGGTCCGTCAACGTGGCGGGGATGGAAGATTAAATCATTATCAAGGAGCTTATCAAAAATACTAAACCAGCATAAGGTATCGACTTAAAAGCGGCATATTTTAAAAATATTTTACATTATACAGGGTGGCTTAAAAAAGTGTGGCGGACTAAACTTGCATTTTTTTAAATGGAACACCCTATATATTATATTATTTTCTAATTCCCTATACAATACCACGTATATTTTGTATAAAATGTCATATGTCTAAATTCAATTGTTTTTGAGTAATTGACGTTTAAAATATGGCATTTTTTGACTTTGACAGGCTGTAACATTGGAACGGTTCATCTTAGAGAAAAATGGTTTTCACCTCCCTATCTTAGTTTTTCATTCTCTATCCAAGGAAACCAACCTCCGATTTACCATAAACCAAAAAACCGGTTTTAACGGTTTAACATGGTAAATCGGAGGTTGGTTTCCTTGGATAGAGAATGAAAAACTAAGATAGGGAGGTGAAAACCATTTTTCTCTAAGATGAACCGTTCCAGTGTTACAGCCTGTCAAAGTCAAAAAATGCCATATTTTAAACGTCAATTACTCAAAAACAATTGAATTTAAACATATGACATTTTATACAAAATATACGTGGAATTGTATAGGGAATTAGAAAATAATATAATATATAGGGTGTTCCATTTAAAAAAATGCAAGTTTAGTCCGCCACACTTTTTTGAGCCACCCTGTATAATGTAAAATATTTTTAAAATATGCCGCTTTTAAGTCGATACCTTATGCTGGTTTAGTATTTTTGATAAGCTCCTCGATAATGATTTAATCTTCCATCCCCGCAACGTTGGCGGACCCTAAAGATATTTACCAGAATGTTACAAGTTAGAACCCTTTTTTTCTCAGATATATAAATGGGGTGACAAAGGCGTGCATTATGTACATATTATTAGGTAGGTACACTTATTTTCTATTAAACATTATAAGAAAAATACACAATACAAAAAATACATTATACAGAAATTAGATTATAAAAAATCATAATATTCCTCGTCATCTGAGGAACTGTCATCTCCTCTTGATGTTATTATTAACGGGACGACGGTCCGATCGATCAGGTGGTGATGATCCCTCTCATCTTCTCCTCTTCTTTAATGGCATGATGGACTGCTGCTCGCCAGTTCTCTGGTGTCACTTCCTTACTGGTTTGATCAAACAGTAACTTAACGTCTTTCATTTTGAATGTCGCGGTGTGTCTTGCCACAAATCCTTTCACTTGCACCCATATAAGTTCTATAGGATTTAGTTCGCAATGATATGGTGGTGTGCGCAGCACAGTTACAGTAGGTTTTTCAGCTACATATATCTTCCACGGCATATTATATAAATTTACCTGCGCCTATGGTCGACACCGAAATAGAGCCGAAGTGGACGGAATTTCCCATTTTATTACTCTACACCTTTCTGAAATAGACTATAATTTTATTTCACATCCACATATCCAATATTTTTAGGAAAACGGCGTGTACCCCCCAAATCCCCCCCCCCCTCTCCCCCGGACAAAAAATAAAAAAATATTAACGGAGGGAGCTAAAATATGACTTGGTTATAATAGTACCTTTCGGCCTAAAAATAAAGCGTTAAAAATGTTCATTGTGTTGATCGATTTTTTTAAAATAGAATTAAGTTAATTGTGTAAAGCCCGACAGCACCTACACCAATCATACGTTAACCCAAAAATGTTATTGTACCGTATCCTTTAATGCCGAACGCAATATTAATCTGAAATGCTAGAAAAATATGAGCTTTAAATTGATCGGAAAAAATAGACCATCTACACCATAACTTCATTATCCTTTCTGTAAAACGTACTTTATGTTCTACCACCTCACTTTGACATTGTTTATGAATGTTCTGGCGACCATAATTTAACACTTTATTGAACTGAGGAGAGTTAAATACGCAATATAAAAAAAAGTTATGTTTTAATATTAAACACCATTGTTTACCCTGAAGAAACAATCCATACTTGAAGTAGACTGGGAAGTTAAACGGAAAGAAATGAGAAACCTTAAGTCTTCCTTTACTGATATATTTAAATAAATAATTTTTAGAAGTTAGAATCTCTACATGTTTCGAATGTATAAACATTCATCTTCAAAAGAATAACAACACTACCAAAATAAATGCAGAAAGTGATGAAATTCTGGATAGCACACACAGGTGCAAGGTAGAAAGTATCTACCCCTAAAATAAAATTGTTAATTAAAACTTTTATATAATAATAATAATAATAATAATAATAATAATAATAATAATAATAATATCATCCGCGCGCCGCCAAGTGAACAGCTTGTAACTTAGCAAGAGAAAGCTCTACGTGGCAAATACCCTACTGCACTTCAAAATCCACTTATAGATAGAGAAATATCACTGAATTGGTTAGAAAGAATGCAGGTATACGCTGAAATAGAAGGTTTTATAATTTCTATATAAGACTGTCGAACTCGAAACTCTGGATAGGTCATGTGAATGATGTGTGCAGAAAATGCAATTGCCCCGGAGAAACGATAGAACATATGACGGTGGGTTGTGGTGCTATGGCACCCAACGATTATATGTGAAGGTATAATCAGGTGGCAAAGTTTATTCACATAGAACTGGCTTATAAACTAGGTTTATAAGAAAACCTCCCACCATACTATCAATACTCACCGGGGCCAGTCCTTGAATCTCCTGAATAACTCTTATACTGGGACAGGCCAATAAATAACGGATAGAACAGTAGACCACAACCGCCCGGATATTTTTCTAATCGTCAAGATTACCAAGAAACCTTTCATAATCGATATAGGTTGCCCACTAACACACAACCCGACACAACCTCTCTGAAACCGAATCGGAGAAAAAAAATCAAGTACTGCAATGGCAACAGAGATCAAAAATATATGAAAGCTAGAAAAAATAGACATCATTCCGATCATAATATTGGTGAACGAGCTATGACGAAAAATTTCAAGCCCAACTTGGAAATATTTGTCCTTTCAGGTTATTTATACCAACAAATACAGAAAATCGTCATCCTCCAAACATGACGTATAGTACGGAAGTTTCTTAACAGTGCAGGTTAAGATGAATTTCTTCTCTGTACTGTAATACCAGCCATACCAACAAAGAACTGTGAAAAATAAGAATATTAAATTTTATAAGTTGCTAGCCATTTTTACTGACCTACATGCTTCATTGGTGAGGTTTATTTACGCCAAATCTAAATGCGTGAAATAAGGGCAGAACTGCGTCAAAACCAAACATTATTTCAAATTTTAGGTCACTTCCTATTTCTGTCCCAGCGCCTAGAGCTTGTCTTGTTCGTCGGGGTCTTTTATTTTGGTAATCTGATATTTCTCTGACAGCCAGATAAAGAAAATATAGAAAAGCGATTATGGGTTTGGTCCCTCTTGTTCTAGATTTACTAAAATTAGCACTAACTTTTATAGGGCGACCAAGGACCTTTTTGTTTTTATAGAGATTAAGCAAGGCGGTTGGGTGACCTGAATCGTTAACGACGGCAAATCGACTTTATCAAATAGGTAGGTCAGAGAAGGTAGTAATATTGCATAGAACGCAGACCTCTGATTTTTAGTTCATTTTTAAGGATTTAGGCGGTTTATAAGGAATTAAAAATTTAGAAAACAAACTATAGTCTTTCAGAAAGGTGTAGAGTAATAAAAGGGACTACAGAGTGACCCAACGAATATTTAAGCCACTTTCATAATTTGGCATTGATTTCATTTCAAAATTCTTTATTTTCATCAAGTGCAGGTAGTACCATTCGAGTTTGGGTCAATTTATGGGTTTTGCCTATTGTTAACCATTCACAAACACTGAAAATGGTGTGAGAAAGGCTTGCATTATCTACATAGTATAAGGTACACTTATTTTTTATTAAACATTAAAAAAAATACAAAATACATTATACAGAAATTAAATTATAAAAAATTATAGTATTCTTTGTCATCTGAGGAACTGTCATCTCCTCTTGACGTTAAAATTAACGGGTCGACAGTCCGATCGATCAGGTCGTTAAGATCCCACATTTTCTCCTCTTTTTTAATGACATGATGGACTGCTCTTCGCCAGTTCTCTGGTGTCACTTCCTTAATGGCTTGATCAAACAGTAGCTTAACGTCTTTCATTTTGAATGTCGTGTTGTGTCTTGCTACAAATCCTTTCACTTGCGCTCATATCAGTTCTATAGGCTTTAGTTCACAATGATATGGCTGTAAGGTGACTAGTTGGTTCGACGAGTGAGAGGCATAGAGATAGAGATGCGTATAAAATGTATATTTTATCTATTCTATCTTACAAAATCAGTCGTAGTTCTATATATTATACTAAACTTAACCTTAAACTCTTTATAGTTAATATAAAATAATATACCGTCACCTTTGGTAGAGGGTTATACCCTCGACAATATCCTTGTTATTGATACCAAGGTTCGAGAATGATTATAACAACATTAAAAATACAACTAAAATAGGTAAAATAAGATAAAGCCTTATTTTTACCCTACATGGCGGTGTGCGCAGCACAGTTACACTATGTTTTTCAGCTAAATCTTCCACGGGGTATTTCATAAAACTATGTCTGTGTAAATTTACTCTAGCTAAAAGTTCCTTCTTTATCAAATTATCTTCTTTTTTTCTTTGGTTAGTTATCATAAATAATTTAATGCACAAAATTTACCTGCGCCTATAGCCGACACCGAAATTTAGCTGAACTGGACGAAATTTCCCATTTTATTACTCTACACCTTTCTGAAATAGACTATAAATAAAACATACTGAAGACACGATGCAAATCAATGTGCACATTTAATTATTAATTTATCTTTGTCTAACTCAAATGAATTTCGGCGCGTTTCGAGTGTGTTTCAATCACTAACCGTTTCAATAAGCTACTGTCGCTCTACCTAAAGAGCGATATGATTGCTGCGGCAAGGACGACGGGTTACATTTATTGTCTCATTTTAACTTTCGGACTCGCCTATATGTTTGTTTTGCTCTTATAGCCTATTTCAGAAAGGTGTAAAGTAAATGAGAAATTCCGTCCAGTTCGGGGCAATTTCGGTGTCGGCCATAGGCGTAGGTAAATTTTATGCATTAAAATATGTATGATAACTAACCAAAGAAAAAAAAAGAAGGTAATTTAATTAAGACGGAACTTTTAGCTATAGTAAATTTACACAAACATCGTATTATGAAATATGCCGTGGAAGATATAGCTGAAAACATAGTGTAACACACCGCCGTATCATTGCGAACTAAATCCTTAAGAACTTATATGTGCGCAAGTGAAAGGATTTGTAGCAAGATACAACACGACATTCAAAATGAAATACCTTAAGCTACTGTTTGATCAAGTTATTAAGGAAGTGACACCAGAGAACTGGCAAAAAGCAGTCCAT
Source organism: Polydrusus cervinus (assembly GCA_935413205.1). NCBI lineage: Eukaryota > Metazoa > Arthropoda > Insecta > Coleoptera > Curculionidae > Polydrusus > Polydrusus cervinus. The sequence goes on along the minus strand of OW284519.1, from coordinate 18,103,242 downwards.
CGTGTCATTAAAGAAGAGTAGACAATGTGGGATCTTGACCACCTGATCAATCGCATCGTCGACCCGTTAATTATAACGTCAAGAGGAGATGACAGTTCCTCAGATGATGAAGAATATTATGATTTTTTTAAATTTAATTTCTGTATTTTGTATTATTTTTTTAATGTTTAATAAAAAATAAGTGTATACTATGTACATAATGCACGCCTTTGTCACACCATTTTTAGTGTTTGTGAATGAATAGCAATAGACAAAACCCATAAATTGACCTAAACCCTGGTGGTGCTATCTGCAATTGATGAAAATAAAGAATTTTGTAATGAAATCAATGCCAAATTATGAAAGTGGCTTAAATATTTGTTGGGTCACTCTGTAGTCACTTTGCATACCAATTGAGCTTTTATTACTCTACACTCTACACCTGCGTGTGTAAATGTAATTAATTTTTCTCATTAATTATGCCAATAGGTACAACCCCTGCATTTTAAGGCACTTATCGCCACTACTTGACAGTTTTTTGTCTTTATTTTAGACCATTTTTTATGGGGTGAGTTACTGGCAATCGACCATGGCGATCCGGGTTCGATCCCCGGAGTGGGCATACGCACAATAAAAAAAGTCCGAAATTTAGTAGGTTTAAGAATGCAGGGAAGAGTGTAAAATGTATCATCCCAACCCACCCCATTCACGCCGGTAACCAGGCCGGATGAAATCGGACATCTCGTGGGGTGCGGAAGATACACACTCCCCAATCGGTAGGTCATGCAATGGTAAGAAACCAAGGCCTTAGGGGGTGTCGCATGATTGAGTACCGTGGTTCGGAACCCCCGTTAGCTGTAGGTCCCCTCGGAAATGGCCCTGGCAGCAAACGAAGAGAAAAAAAAAGCCTAATTCGAAAGGAGGGCAAGAAATGACATCATTTGTTATGTATCAGATAGAAAACATAAACTTTTACAAAACAATAGAAGATCCTGTCCCACATAATATTATGTAAAACGTTCGAAACGACAAAAGCATTAAAAATAATTTAAAAAACTATTTTGAATAAATTCGGGTACACCATGTTGGGAAAGCGACCCTGAAGTTGATTTACTGCACTTATTTTTTTTTTTGATTTATTACCGTTTGCTCATATGGCGTAACTAGCTAAATTAGCATGTAAAATGCGTGCAGGTATTGCAGTTTATTATAAATAATATTAAAATGATCGTAATTGCCGCCATTTTTCGACTAAATTACTATGAAGTAATAACTCATTACTTACACCTAATTTATCTATGATGGTATTATCAAAGGAACCGACACGTTGACATTGGTAATCGTGTGTTATTATTATTATTTTTATATAATTAGATAAAAATTCGAAATACAAACGTTGTAGAGACTATTGAGGACATTGAGGTGCACATTTTAAAATTATGCTGGAGTATACGGGGTTGCCCAAAAAAACATGTCGAATATAATTTGGGTTTTTTTAAATGGAACACCCTATATGATTGATGATGTGATTCACGTTGAGTGGCCTATTAGAAGATCTCGGAAACGAGTAAACGTATCTTTTTAAAAATTTAATAGCGGGCATAATTGGCTTTGAGCTTTTAAACCATTATATTTTGACGTTTCTATTACTTCCGGTTATACCGGAAGTTAATGTCAACTTTGCTATTTCAAATGGAACACCCTGTATATTTTAGCATTTTAGATTACCTTATTAAAATATAAATAACTTATGTTAATAATAATCTATAATCTATTCCTATCTCTAACCGTTTTTGGATATGAATTATAAAAGGATTTTTTTGTGTAAAACGCTTCGAGAAGAAAGTTTAGTAACTCTAAAACTAATAAAGATAAACATTTAAAATTTTGTAAACTCTCAAGTAATACATAGATCTTTAGTTTAATCAATCTACGTGAGTCACCCTGTATATATATATATTTTTTATTCTGCATATTATAAACTTTTACAGTGCCATGAGCCTGAATCCCATATATTTTTATTGTTACAATACCACGTGTGTATTAGTTTTCTCACAGTTCTATTTACTGAACTTACAATTTTGATGCTCCGTTAAGGTGATATCTATTAGTTTCTTCTTTTTTCATTCATTCTCCTGAAGATGAATGCTTCTGCATTCGAAACATGTAGAGATAAAAAGTTTCTCTGAACATACGAGATTCTTTAATTTAATATAATAGTGGAGGAAGACTTTGTGTTCTTATTTCTTTCCTTCTGAATTTCCACTCCACTTTAAGTATGGACTATTTCTTCAAATTAATAATACACTTAGAAATTTGTATACCAGAAGTGGATGTGATGGAGCCCTTTACGTTCGAATATCCAATCATTAAATCCGTGTCTGACCCCATGATCTTTTTTGCTATTTGTTTCTTATTTTCTAAAGAATTCTCAACGTAGCCTTTTGCCGTAGAAGAGGATTTCCAGCTCTCATGACGCTTCAACATCTGCATATCTGCACCACCATCAACTAGAATGGTGGCTGAGGACCTCCTAAAACAATGTCCACTGTATCCTTCGGGATTATTCAATCCAAGTTTTGTTGCAATCTTTTTTGGTATACTTCCAAAACTATTAATTCCGACAGGCTGGGAGGTGCATTTTCCTTTTCCATAGAATAGAAAAAACCGCCTGTGAGTTGCATTAAGAGGACGAAGTTTAACATACTTTCGAAAAATACTTAAACAGTTGACACCTGTCACATTTCCTTCTGTTATAACAAATTCTCGCATAATTTTGGTTTTCGAGAATGAAATCACAATTTTTATATACAAATCATTATGTTCAATATGATCCAACATTAACTTAGCTAGAGTTCTTCGCGCCGACAAGCCCCGAAAATGCCGATTATTATCATAACAACCTTCATAAGTAAATATGTTCATCATCTGCAGTACTAAGAAACTTACATACGTCTTCCTTTGTGAAAACTTTGGATTTTTTGGCCTTGTAACCCTCTGAACTTTTTTTTAAAAATGCGATTAGTTGAGAAAATCTGCTTATATCTTGATTTTTCTTGACTGAAATCATAGTTTTCAACATTGAGTAGTGAGTCCATAGTGTAGATGGTTTTTGGGTGCGTTGCTTTACGGAAAAATAACCCAAAAGGATTTTCTCAGACACCTCCTTTATTTTGTTAGCTTTGCACCAATCTTCAAACTTCTGATACTCCAACTCATACCGCGCCTTGGATTTTGTCGGAACTAAACTTGAGATCGCTTCGTTTACCGCTGCTTCTATATCAGAGGGTAAACTTCCTTTAGAATCGCTCATTTTGAAAAACGCTTTTTATATCTTTGAATTTGTTTGACAAAGTTTCGACAGTAACCATGCGAAACAGTAACTATGCGAAAGGTAACATAAAAAACTTGATTAGTAAACTTAATAGCAGGTGCATTTTTACAGGTGCATTTTTATTTTAAAAAATGCCTTTTGCCAAATATTTTTATTCATAGATGAAAGTAGATAAAATTTTGTACAATATTCTTGTTGTAAATTCATACTACACTCGATGTTTTATTAAACTCGGCTGACGCCTCGTTTGACAACTTTAACATCTCGTGTTGTAATATGAATCTTTACAACACTTATATCGTAAATAACTATTACAATACAATGAACTTTTTTTGAAAATTTAGTAACTATTTTTAGGGTTTTCATTGGCTTATACAGTGTGTCCACGTAAGTTGGCGGCATATGGGAAACTTCTTTATTATTAATTTTACGAAAAAAAGTTATTCTTCATAAAAAGTTCTGCACGGTCCAAAACCTAAAATGCAACCATCAGATGTTCAATTTTTTCAGGCGTATACGAGGTTTGTCAAAAAATATGAATTTTGCGAGAGTAAAGTAGCTTTATTTTTGACAATATCGAAAACTGTAATTATGAAAATTTGTTCGGTATGAAAAACTATGTCCTAATATGCAATTACACTAAAAAATATTTTTTTTATTTTTACAAATTTTGTCTTAAATTACCGATAAATTTGTAAAAATAAAAAAAATATTTTTTAGTGTAATTGCATATTATTTTTTCATTTCATACCGAACAAATTTTCATAATTACAGTTTTCGTTATTGTCAAAAATAAAGGTACTTTACTCTTGGGCAAAATTCATATTTTTTGACAAACCTCGTATACGCCTAAAAAAATTGAACATCTGATGGTTGCATTTTAAGTTTTGGACCATGCAGAACTTTTTATGAAGAATAACTTTTTTACATAAAGTTAATAATAAAAAAGTTTCCCATATGCCGCCAACTTACGTGGACACACTGTATATTTTTCTTGACATTTTTCTTGTTTTAATAAACATTTCTGACACTATCATCCGTAGAGTCCAAATTTAAAAATATTTTAAAAATCCATTTATAAAAAACATGGCTAGGATTCGGGCCAAGAGAACGCCGTGTTGCTGGTAACCTTGGAGAGTAATTTAGAAATATTAGTCATATGCTGTTAAATCTCTGAGAATACATTTAGGACTTTAACTTAGTAATTTGTAGTATGAACTTTAAAAAAAAAATTAAAGCCAGGGCTAATTCTAGTGGTTCTTCACATAATAAATAATTCAACATAATGAATCAACGGTGAATTTAAATAAACAAACTATAAATTCTGAATTAAGTTGGGGTTTTTAGAATTGTAATTGTGACTACTTGTGAGAGTTTAAAGCCTCTAGAATTATATTGGAGACATTCTGAAACTTAGCGAATGCAAATTGGGAAAATACTTTATGACTAAAGTCTATTTTAGAAAGATGTAGAGTAATAAAAGCTCATTAGGTATGCAAAGGGACTACAGAGTGACCCAACGAATATTTAAGCCACTTTTATAATTTCGCATTGATTTCATTGCAAAATTCTTTATCAAGTGCAGGTAGTACCACCCGGGTTTTGGTCAATTTATGGGTTTTGCCTATTGTTATCCATTCACAAACACTGAAAACGGTGTGATAAAGGCGTGCATTATGTACATAGTATTAGGTACACTTATTTTTTTATTAAACATTATAAAAAAAATACAAAATACAAAAAATACATCATACAGAAATTAAATTATAAAAAATTATAATATTCTTCGTCATCTGAGGAACTGTCGTCTCCTCTTGACGTTATAATTAACGGGTCGACGGTTCGATCGATCAGGTGGTCAAAATCCCACACTTTCTCCTCTTCTTTAATGACATGGTGGACTGCTTTTCGCCAATTCTCTGGTGTCACTTCTTTAATGGCTTTATCAGACAGTAGCTTAACGTCTTTCATTTGGAATGTCGTGTTGTGTCTTGCTACAAATCCTTTCACTTGCGCCCATATAAGTTCTATAGTATTTAGTTCGCAATGATATGGTGGTGTGGGCAGCACAGTTACATTATGTTTTTCAGCAATATCTTCCACGGCATATATCATAAAACGATGTTTGTGTAAATTTGCTATAGGTAATAGTTCTTTCTTTATTAAATTATCTTTTTTTCTTTGGTTAGTTATCATAATTAGTTTATAGAACAAAGTTTACCTGCGCCTATGGCCGACACCGAAATTGAGCCGAGCTGGACTGAATTTCCCATTTTATTACTCTACACCTTTCTGAAATAGACTATAGAAAGTTTTAAAATACTTAGTAATTTTTCGTGCTGATGGTAATAAACTTATAAATTTATTATAATTTAAAACAAATTGTACTCCTCTTTGTGTTCTAATACTCGACCGATTTTAATGTTCTTTTTTCGGTGTTATAAAGAACACTAATAATAATGTTTTTAGACTTTTTAATGCAGAAGCTGATGAGTTTTCCAGAAGCAAGTGCTCTAATTTATGGGTTTAATGTAGGAATATTTGTTGGTGGCGATGGGAGTAATTATTTTAATCAGCTGTAATAAATTATTTTTTTAAGCAGAATTTTTTTTTGAATAATTTTATTTTTTAGTAAAAATGGGTATAAAATATTGTAAATTTATCATTTATTTTTATTAATAACAGAAGTATATCTTACATGAACTAGGAGCATAAGAATTCAGTTTATTATCATGTTGACGATATTCTATGTTGTTCAAGCCGCCCTTCTTTCAAAATAAACCGCGGCAGTGGCTCAAAGGTAAGGTCCTTCGGGTTCGATCCCCTGAGTGGGCATAAGCATAATAAAAAAATATGTCTGAATTTTAGTAGGTTTAAGAAAGCAGGAAAGAGTGTAAAATGTATCATCTCCCAGCCCACGCCGGTAACCAGGCCGGATGAGATCGGTCATCTCGTGGGGTGCGGAGGAAGGTATACACTCCCCAATCGGTAGGTCATGCAATGGTAAGAAACCAAGGGTTGATAGCCCTTGGGGGGTGTCGCATGACTGAGGATAGCGGTTCGGATCCCATGTTAATTTGTAGGTCCCCTCGGAAATGGCCCTGGCAACGAACAAAGAGGAAAAAATTACACAACAAAAAAAATTCTTTGAAAATAAATTTTTTTTCCAGTTATGAGTATATTTAGTTTAGTACCTACATAGAAAAATTTGGAAATTTCCATAATTTTTCTAGGTGGTACAGAAAAATAAATACTATCTCCTATGGACATTACGGACAACTCACAGTCGCACAGATTGGCAATGTCCAAATTTTAACTTTTCAGCAAAAATATCTTAACAAAATTAAAATCTTGTCACGTAACTGCTCAATCTGCCTCTATTCTAATTTACTGTTGCCTTAACTTCTTGACGAAGCAGTATATATTATGCCATGACGTAATTGGTTTTTATGACCTAACGGTGTACGCCAATAGGAAGTCGTTAATTTGCACGTGCCAGAAAAAACTGAAAAATATTTTTAATTCAATCGTGGCGGGCAGGCGTTTTTATTTGCCAAAATTGAAAGGAAAATAAATATTTAGTTGTATTTTAGTTGGCGTGCCTTGTGAAACAGGAAGAGGGGGGGGCATCAAATGAAAGAAACAAGTTTTTTTAAGCCACAATTGCCTTTAATAAAAATAAACATCCAAAATCGTATAAACTGCTGACGCTTTGAAATGCATTAGGAAAATTTTTAGTCTATATTTGAAATTAAATATATCAGGAAATATTAAATATATTTGAACGCGGTTTGAACCATATTATAGGGCTTCTTGTTTGTTCTTGGGGTAGATTGATTAGTTTTGTTTTGTATGAATTTTAATTCCACAATACATGTGGTATGTGGTAACTAAAATAGTGCAAAATTAACAAAATTTCACATCTACGCTATTTCTTCCCAAAAACAATTTTTCTTTATTTCTGGGTTTTACAAGAATCACTGGTTCAATTGTAAAAAACAACTTTTGTTGGTTTATAAGTTTGAGCTACCACCATGTATTGTGGAATTAAGAAGAATTATACACAACTAATAAATCTGCCCTAGAACAAAACAATGAGTCATAATGTGCCTTAAATCGTTTTCAAATATCTTTAACATTTCCTAAGTATTTAATTTCAAATATAGATTAAAAATACCCCTTATGCGATTCAAAGTGCCAGCAGTTTATATAAAATAGAAGAAATGTACTGTTAAAGGCCTTTTTACATTGGGTGCAATTGCAAGAAAAATGGCCTGGAAGCATGCGCTTCTACTACGCTTTAATCAGCTGATGCACGTTTTTCCATTTAAAACCTGCATCAGCTGTTTAAAACGTCGACAGAGCGCATGCTTTCAGGCAATTTTTTCTTGCAATTGCACCCAATGTAAAAAGGCCTTTTTACTATAATTAAATTAAATATCGCCAACCGTTGACCGTTACCAAAAATCTTGCAGTAAAGAAAAAACTACAATTAGAAAGAATAATATAGTTTAATTTATTCGTCATGAAATTTTATTCCGGAAATCTCCAGTTTTCCACTCATTTCTAGACAGTCCCTACAAGATTACAAACATACCCTTTATAATTAATTCTTTAACAAAATAAAAGTTTGCACTGTTGGTTACCATATAATTAATTTTTCACCCTAAAGCCAAGTAAAAAATTTTACAAAAAATGTAAATATTAGAAATAACGAGATTGTATTACGTTTAGGGACTCCCAAAACTCATCTTTAATATTTAAATTTTTTTAATGAAATCTTATATTCTCATCTAACTTACGGTTTACTTTAAACCATATTTATTATTTGTTCTTTTGATATAAAATAATATACAAGTTATGTTTACAAGCAAAAACTATTACAAAGAATACAAAGAACGGCTTTTTTCGTATCTTTTACTTCTTGGTCCATTTGTCTGCTGCTAAGTATGTACCTAAAATATATCTTTTTTTTTAAATATCGGGAGAACAAAAGTAGGTAAAAGGGAATACACAAAGAGTTGCAACCATAGACATTGTTTTTTATATGTCTATGGTTGCAACCGTTTCGCATACTAAAAAACATATAAATTTTTTTTTTCTACTCCTATATTAGTAAACATTGTTTTAAGTATACAGTTCACTCTATAAATAAATCCATTCTTACGCACAACTGTGTGGAAAGAATAAAAACGCACAACTGTGTGTTATGATGCCTAGTATAACAATCAAGTTAGCCTTGAACCATTCAAATCGTGACATTTATCTATCTTGCGTTTTGAATATTTGAAAGTGACATTGTCACATTTGCAGTTCAAATCGATACTTTATAAACTATAAACCGATCTTTAATGTAGTAGTAAGAGTCGTATAAAAGGTATAGTAAGTATTGCGTGTTGTAAAGCAATTACGCATTCATGTAATTACTGCACTCACCGCTACGCGGCTCGATCGCAATTTTTCCATTCGTGCGTAATATGCTTTTTTACCACGTTTAATACGTAGTATACTATACCTATGGGATGTGCACGCGCACTGCGTACGAATAAGTATCACTTTGCACACTCTCGTAGAAAAAACTATTTTTAAATATTCTTCCTAATCTTCTCCTCATATAAAAAACTTTACTTCCTAGGTTAATATTTGGGTTTATCTAATCGGTATTTTTACTGATACACTCCATAAAATTTGAATAATTTTATTGTTTGAAAGCGACATGACATCATAAAACCAGATTATTAAGAGATCCTTGCCGAGCTGTTAATTATCACTAAAAAAATAGTGCGGCTCAAAATAATAGGACCGGACGACACTGAAGTTAATGACGAATGCAAGTTAGTAAAATTTTGACTTTATTACACACATTATCGAATGTAAAATACACCTTTTTTTGCTCTTCGCTGTTACTGATTCTCCAGATTGGGACATACGCTTTACTGATTTTCCGAGGGCTCGTCCGTGCGCCGGATGCACTTAGGCCAAATTTGGCCCATTGTACTCACCCTGTTTGGTTGTTACATCCACTCCGTGATCCTAGTTCCTTGCACTAGTTTGTGTAGGTCAACTGGGGAGAGGGTAAGGATATCCTCTGGTTCCAGTTTTGATTGCCCGAGTATTTGTTGCCTCTTCCGATCTAGTGACTCGCAATGGCAAACTATGTGCTGTACAGTTTCTCTGTCTTGTCCGCATAAGCTGCAGTCAAGGTGCAGATAGTTTTTCACAGCCATGTGTCCTGTCAGAATTGCTTTAATGGTTCTCAGCTGGTTCCTGTGCATTTGAAGCAACTGTTTCGTAAGGCTTGCGTCTTTTTTTTTATTTTTTTATGATAAAACACCTGCACTGTAGGAAAAATCCTTTAAGGCGCTCTGGGAGCGGTGCGTGTGCGAAGAAAGCGATTAACGTTGGTCTTGAAACGTTGAAGATTGTATTCATTGGGAAACACGACCTCAGGAAGATCATTCCACAAAGATGACGTTCTCCAGATGAAAGAATTCTTGAACAATGAAGTTCGAGGAGTACTAAGCTGAACAACATATGGATGAGCGGCAGTGGTTCGCCGTGTATTTCTGTTTTGCATTGCTCTAGGTGGAATCAAGTGGGCAATGTCAGTCGAACACCTGCCATGGAAATATCTGTAAAAGAGAGCCAAATCACCAACCTGTCTTCGATGCTCCAGGCTATCGAGGGTCTTGGTCAGCTCGGGGTCGCCGATCAGACGAATGGCTCTCCTTTGAATGGAATCCAGTAGCCGAAAGGTGTGCTTGGGTGCAGAGCTCCAGACATGAGAGCAATATTCTAATGATGGTCGAATCTGGGCTTTGTAGAGTGTTAAAAGTTGATGAGGTGTGTACAACCTTTTGGTACGGAAAAGTACACCAAGTTTCTGTGCAGCTGCCTTGGCAATTGCGGCAACGTGATCATGCCAAGACATATTACCTCCCAGATTGACCCCCAGCAAATTAATAGACGGTGCCAGGGGAATTGCGTGTCCTGCCTGATATTGAAAAACACATTTTTAAAAGCATCCGAAAAAAAAGTATGTTTGATTTGCCCTAACATGGAAATGTCAGAAATGGTCGATTTATATAATGTGGGATTGACAGCAAAGTTTAATTTAAGCGTATAATCAACCTAGTCATTACTTGTTATGTTATCTTACATTATATTAAGTTATGACAAGGTAAATTCATTTTAACTCGAACTTTGCGGTCAGTTCCACATTATAATCCATCCAGCTCGTCGACTCGTATGGCAAAACAGCCTGAAGCAACTTTATTCCTAAGTTGTAAGACATGTGACTCAAACTTGAGTTTATTATCAATGTATATTGATGAGCCCTAACAATTGAGTATCGCTTTGCTCTGCAATGGAAATGTTATTAAATTGACATTTAAACGGTATAATATTTGAAGGTTGGAGACAATGATGTTTCTTGCATGATATAAGAGTTTTGGACTTGCATTATTTTTATTTGTTTTACATCACAACGTTTCAACTTGTAAGTATCTCCAGTCGTCTTCAGTATTCACCTAAATGCATTTATCCAATCTTTAATCTTCTTTAGATCTTCAGAAACATCCAATTCTAATTGCCCAGTGTCCCTGTCTATCCATAAAATTGTGGCGTCAGCAGCGAACAACGTGAGAGAACCCTTGATATCGACTTTAGCAAGATCATTGATGTAAATCAAAAAACAATGGCCCCAAAACAGAGCCCTGCGTTACTAGCAAGTTTGACTGTGACATAACTGATATTGGCAGGCATTATGTGCTCACAATCAAAGGTGCCTGATTAGTAAATAAAAAATGTTTTCTGCCAAAGTCACAGTTACAGCCAAACTTGCTGGTTATAGTTATAGTTGCAAACAAGGCGGCGTCAGCCGAGTGCGGAAATTCTCCGAATTTTAAGATCATCACTTTCACAAGAATAATGTATACTATTTTTTCTACGACTACAAGGAATTATTAAAAAAGCCTTTGATTTGTGAAAAAAATATTTCAACACTAGTGTTCAAATTAGCCTACTTAGGATTATGTTCCACTTAATATCTGGTTTTATAGTTTGTCAATAAGCTTTTCCTTTAATTGTAGTTTAACTTTTTTATATTTTATATATTATAGGAAGAACTGATCCTGGATTGACTTGTAGATTAACCAAAATGAAAAATTTTAAATTTAATCAAGGAAAGATGCATTAAATATAAATTTAAAAAATTCACCCACCAAGGAAGATTTCAATTCAAAATAATTCTATAAATAATTTAATGTTTTTATAAAAAAAAGTGAAATACTCCTAATGGGATTTGAACCTATGACCTTGCGATCTGTAAGCTAGAGCTTTATTCTCTACGCTGTGGCTACCGATAAACATTTGTTGTTTAATACATGACACTCTTCAGCGCGATTTGTTTTTTCTGGTAATAGATTTTCCAGTATATTATTAGGTAACATTTTTTATAATTTCAGATAGCGTATTTCCACACTCTAATTCTGAATCACTCGACAATTACATGATAAATAAGTTAAACACTTTACAATTACTGCTTTCTAAAATTGGTTCTTTTTAATAAATAAGGGTTGCCTGTCAAAATGACACCGTATGTTTAAATTATTTTTAAATAGTGTGCCTTGTATTTCAGCACTAGTGTTGAAATATTTTTTTTCAACACTTGTGTGATATACGACGCTTTCTAGCCAAATTAATCGTGCTTTTTTTCTCATTTTCATAGGTGGTCGTATAGGAAAATTATAATTAACATTCCTTGTGCAATCCGACATAAGTGAAATAGATTGTCCCAATTTTTATAGCAGATGACGATAAATAACCCTCAATATTTTTTTCCTACACTGTATAAGTTTCCTACATTCATAAAAATTCCCTGACTTCGTCTCTGTCTATCACATGCATATCAGGATTAATTTATTACCTAGCTTTGTTTTATGGTCCTACTTCATAACATATGCCGCAAAGGAGGGGCAACAAGTAGTATTCAAGTAAACAAACGAGTCGGTACTGTCGCGTACGTGTTTCTCTTACGTTTTTCGCGTTGGTTAAACAAAGAAAAATATATTTTGGTAGTAAATTGCATGAGTTTAGATGTTATTAAGATACGCTTGCTCGCTCTGATATGACTGAAGATTTAAACAATTTGTCTCACTGTTTATTTAGTTTTTTCGCGCTTTTTGAAAACGTAACAATAGGTGGTACTAAACGCGGTGCTTAGTTTATGCCGGCATTTTTACACGGTAACAGTGATTATGAAAATTTTTATTTTATCTAATCTTTAGTCTTATTGTATAGTGTTTTAAAAATATATTTGCTAAAAACCGACGTTGCTAGTTTCGATATCTTATATTGGAAAAAGTTTAATTATTATTTTCTTTAAAAAATTCACTTTTAGTTTTCTTTTATTTATAGTATATTTCAGAAAGGTGTACAGTAATAAAAGTTAATTAGGTATGCAAAGGGACTACAGCATGATCCAACGAATATTTCAGCCACTTTCATAATTTGGCATTGATTTCATTGCAAAATTCTTTATTTTCATCAAGTGCAGGTAGTACCACCCGGGTTTGGGTCAATTTATGGGTTTTGCCTATTGTTATCCATTCAAAAACACTGAAAATGGTGTGACAAAGCCGTGTATATAGTATTAGGTACACCAATTTTTTATTAAACATTATAAAAGAAATACCTACATTATACAAAAATTAAATTATAAAAAATCATAATATTCTTCGTCATCTGAGGAACTGTCATCTCCTCTTGACGTTATAATTAACGGGTCGACGGTCCGATCGATCAGGTGGTCAAGATCCCACATTTTCTCCTCTTCTTTAATGACATGATGGACTTCTTTGCGCCAGTTCTCTGGTTTCACTTCGTTAATGGCTTGATCAAACAGTAGCTTAACGTCTATCATTTTGAATGTCGTGTTGTGTCTTGCTACAAATCGTTTCACTTGCGCCCATATAAGTTCTATAGAATTTAGTTCGCAATGATATGGCGGTATGCACAGTTACACTATGTTTTTCAGCTATATCTTCCACGGCGTATTTCATAAAACGATGTTTGAGTAAATTTCCTATAGCTAATAGTTCCTTCTTTATCAGGTTATCTTCTTTTTTTCTTTGGTTAGTTATCATAAATAATTTAATGCACAAAATGTACCTGCTCCTATGACCGACACTGAAATTGAGCCGAACTGGACGGAATTTCCCATTTTATTACTCTAAACCTTTCTGAAATAGTCTATAGTAACTTATTTTTGTTTTCAATTTTCACTTCTTTTCGTTGATTATGAATTATTTTAAACAGGTTTCTATACAATCCTAGACATCTATCCTGTATATGGAATAAGCAGTGAAATAAGGTGCCTTTTTAATTTTTTGCGTCCCAATTTTTGACTTAGGAAAAAAAGACGAACACTTTTTCATAGTCGTTTTTTATGTTCTACCAGACGGTGTTATTAGTTTTCAAAATCGACATTTCGTTCTTTAGATACCAACCTCAAGTCAATATTTTTAAATACGGACCTGGAATTTTAAAAACAGTTTTAGGGTCTTCTAAGCTTTAGAAATTAAATACAATTTAAAAGTTTTTAAAATATTAACGGTTTGTCATCAAATAGCACAGAGTATTTCAAATTATCCTTTCTTTACTATAACGGCCCTGAAAATTATTTTTAGGGTTACTTTGATAAATAGATTAGTTTAATAAGATTTACCGTAACAATATTCTAGGAAGTAAATAAGTTTTTAAGACATTAGAATTAAGAGTAAGTAATTCTATTTTTTATTAGTATTTTATTTATTTTATTAATATAACATAATAATATCTTAAGTTCAATGGTTTTTGCCTAAATATTTGAGGCCGAGACGTTGGGTCTTTTTTCTTACAATACATGGAATACCAAGCGTCTTTAAGTAAAAACGGATGGATTTTTCAAATCAGAATTTTTTTTAAATTTTGGTTCTAAATGTTCAGGAGCGTAATTATACAGGGCCCTGCACCTCACCTCCCGTCGTCTATAGCTCATTTATTAATTAAGTTAGGATTTTGATACTTTGCAAACTTTACCTGTATCCTAGGGTGCATTTCAGGAAAATGTTTTTGTATATACAGGGTGTTCCAAAAACGTGTGATGTCATAAGGATATATTTTTTTAGATGACATGCTATATATATTCTTACTTACTTGGATGCCCCTTATAGTTGACTACATACCCCCAAAATTTTAATGAAATCGGTTTAGTATTATAGGCAAAAAAAAATAAAAACTAAAAAAAAACAGTTTTGCACCACTGGTTTTAAAAATTAATAAAAAATTAAAATAATGCCTCGTTATTAAAATTCTACAAAGGTACTTAATAAATAAGATCGAACAGTCTCGTTAACCAAGTTTGATTAATACGAATTGTACAGGGTGTCCAAAGTTTAGTGTCAAACTTTGCAAACTTTAAAGCAATTTATTTTTCTTATTTCAAATTGTAACCCCTGTATATTATTATGTTATTCGATGCAGAATTACAATTCAAACATTTATTCTAATTACAACCCTATCGCAATTTCTAACGCATCAAAATTTATTTGCAGAAAACTCCTTTTATCAACTATTCCACCAGTCATTATCATAAATAAATATCGAAGGTAGCTTTAAAAAACAATTTATTTGTACCTATTAACGTTTACTAAAGTGACATAAAATAATTCTTTTCGCATGCTCCTAATATGAAAATCATATCTACGCGCTCTTCTTGGTTGTATTTCATCAGAAAAAATAATATAGCTTAAATAATTAATATTAATCTAACAATATTAGAAACTAAAGTCAAAATGGGCTTTTGTCGTTTTAATAAACTTTTATACCAATAAATTGTTTTGCAAAGCCATTTTCGATATTTATTTATAATAATGACTGGTGGAATACTTGATAAAATGAGTTTTTTGCAAATAAGTCTTGATGCGTCAGAAATTGCGATAGGATTGTAATTAGAACAAATGTTTGATTTTTAATTCTTAATAATATACAGGGTAACAATTTGAAATAAGAAAAATAAATTGATTTAAAGTTTGCAAAGTTTGATACTAAACTTTGGACACCCTGTACAATTCTTATTAATAAAACTTGATTAACGAGACTGTTCGACCTTATTTATTAAGTACCTATGTATAGTTTAATTAACGAGGGATTATTTTTATTTTTTATTAATTTTGGAAACCAGTGGTGCAAAACTAATATTTATTAGTTTTTATTTTTTGTCGCCTATAATACTGAACCGATTTCATTAAAATTTTAGGGGTATGAAGGCAACTATAAGATGCATCCAAATAAGTAAAAATATTTATGGTATGTAATCTAAAAAAATATATCCCAATGACGTCACACTTTTCTGGAACACCCTGTATAAACAAAAATATTTTCCTGAAATGCGCGCTAGGATACAGATAAAGCCTGTAAAATAATAAAATCCTAAGTTAATTAATAAGTGAGCTATAGAAGACGGGAGGTGAGGCGCAGGACCCTGTATAAATAGGTAGGTATCGTGAAAGAATGTGTTATTAGATGACAAACGTTATAGTTTCAAAAACCTTTAAATTGTATTAATTTTATAAAGCTTAGAAGTTCCTAAAACCATATTTAAAATTCCAGGTACGTATTTAAAAAAAATGACTTGAGGTTGGTATCTATAAAACGAAACGTCGAATTTAAAATCTAATAACGCCAACTTGTTGAACATAAAAAACGGTTATAGGAAAATGTTTTTTGTTTTTTCCCAAGTCAAAAATAAAGGCGCACAAAACTAAAAACCAAAAATAGAAATTTCGGTTTTTTTCGGACATCTCCGAAAGCATTCGGATTATTTAGAAGTTTTTTTAACCAAATTATTAAGCCCCAAAATACCCAACATTGCCACAATTTAACCGACTTTGTATCTCTTACCATTTTTGAAATCCAACACACGGATTTGTAGCACCCTGTATATTAAGTCGATACGAACGCCCTAAAATTAATTTGATTGTTATACTAGGCAGCATAACGCACAGTTGTGCGTAAGAATGGATTTACTTATGCAGGGTGATTTCTAAGTTGATACTTCTTTTTTAGCTGCGTATAGAAAGCATAAAAATACATAACATTTTCAAATACCTTTTTTCAAAAAACCCAAAAATAAAGTACTTACATTCATTTATTACACTACAAATCAAATACAGTTCTGCCTAACTTGGCCATTAAATAACATTAAGAAAAAGGTATTTGAAAAACTTGTTTATTTTAATGCCTTCTATACATTTTAAAGAACTATATTATCTATTTGACATAACCATACTCTTATCAGGACCAATGAACACATGTTATACATAATATTTTTTCGTGTTCATTAAAAGTATAAATTGATATCAAAATCAAGATTTCTTTGGATTTAGGATAGCAACAATTGATTCAAGTGATTATTCTTTATATAAAATTTATGTTTAACTGACTTTAAATCGACGCTTTTGGTTTTTGGGATTTTCTAATTATTTTAAAAGAAGTAACCATTGCAAAACTGCTGAAAATATTTGTTTTATTTTAATATAAACAACATTACCGTCGTTACAGTCCCACACACCAAAATGTCAACAATCTCATTTTTTTTTATGCTGTCTAGCGGTTTTTTACCTATCTATCTGCCCACTGTTTGATTAGTCTATTAAAAGCGTAGGCCCATAGAACCGGTATGCCTTTTACTTGCGTTTTTGGTTACTTACATCAATTCTAGAAGTATTTAAGTAACACGACTTTTATACATGGTGATGTCAATTAGAAAAATATATTTCGAAAAAATCAAACAATGTAATATATTTTCTACTCCTATATTAGTAAATATTATTTTACATATAGTTCATTCTATAAGTTAATCCATTCATACGCACAACTGTGAGTCAAGAATACAAACGCACAACTGTGCTTTATGATGCCTAGTATAACAATCAAGTTAACCTTGAACCACTCAAATCGTGATATTTATCTGGCGTTTTAAATATTTGACAGTGATATTGTCGTTATTTACTATTTAAAATTCAAATCGATACTTAATAAATTATAAACCGCATTTTAATTTATTAGTAAGAGTCATAAAAAAAGTATAGTACGTATTGCGTGTTGTAAAGCAATCATATAATTACTGCACTCGCCGCTACGCGGTTCGTTCGCAGGTTTTCCATTCGTGCATAATATGCTTTTAACCACACTTAATACATAATATACTATAATAGTTCGGTTTGATTCTTCAAGTCATTTTATGAAGAAAAGTTCATATAAACATATATCCTAAACGGCTTAAATTTTTTGTTACAGGGTGTTGAATTATTTTTTTTTAATGCGTTTTTTGTAATATCTCCGAAAGTACTTTAGATAATATTTTCAATTTTGGCATGTGCTAATAGGATATAAAACCATCGATTTTAGTTATAAAAGTTATTTTTTGTCCCACCAGTGGGGTCCCTGCAAACATGTCCTCTGATATTTCTTATAAAAAAAATGGTACGCCACTGACATTGTTCCATGTGGATATTATTTCTGATTAGCCTGGTCAATTCTGCATAAAAATAGTATCTTGCGTTTTTCTCCTCAGGCACACCGTTCTTAATTAAAATAAGTAAATTAGCACTACTATTTATTATTATTATTATTATTAACATTGATAATGCAAAATTTTGTTTCATAAAAATTTTTGGAAATGACCACCTTCATTAATAGGCATGCTTCCGCCCCGCCCGTCTAATATAATTTTTTATGGTTTTAATTGGAAAATCATTTTCTTCGATTTTTTTTGCATGAAAATAACTTTCCAGAAGCTACATCAAAACCAATTTTCCATTGGTGAAAAAAACTCAAAATTTGTTTAGTTTTTTTGTAAATCTGGTCAAGAAGAAGAGCAGTTTAACAAGGCAAATTTTAGCTCTCTCGGTTTCCAATTAAATTTATTACAAATAACTTGGTATAGGTTCTTTTAGAATATTGTGATTTTTTTAGAATAATCAACAGAGAATACTATTTTCAAACGACATGAAGTAATTTGTGGTAACTAATTAACCTAATAATTACAATACTTTTTTCTTACAAAATCCATTATCCTTTTAGCCGTTTATTATGTTTATATGAACTTTTCTTTATAAAATGACTTATATGAATCACCCTAAAATATTAGCACGTCATTAAGGAACACCCTGTATAGCGTCGTTCCGTAACTGTCGGTAGACGGCTAGTGGTGACAATCCGAACTGTAAAGAAAACTCCGCCCACACCCTCCAAACTAGAACAAATCCGGGGAAACCCGGACGGATGGCAACCCTAAAAATATAGAACCCATTTTTTTTTGTTCTGTACTGTAACTGAATTACTCAAAATTGGGCCATATAATTTACATACGTCTGGTCAATAAAACAATGTCTCAAAAAAATGCTATATAGGTAGAATTAAAGAATCTTGAACTCGTGAAACTGCTGAATCTTGAAATTAAGAAAAAAATTACCCGCTTTTATTTGGCGTTATTTAGTACTTATACTACGTTCTGTTCGAGATGATGACTGATGGTGATGATAAGACACGAGCTATTATTAAATATTCATAGTATAATAAATATATGTTAATACACTCACCGGCACAAAATTCCGCCACCCTGAAATTTTGGCCAAGTTTGATGTTTTATAACTTGTTTATTTTTTATCCGATTTTCATAATTTTTTTATCAGTTTGTAGATCCATTTATTCTGTTTTCCTTTAATTATTTTATAAAGTATCATTATTCGATTAGGCTATATTATACAGGAGGAAATCAAAATGTTGTTTTTTGTCGTAATTTCAAAACACCCTGTAGGGAAATTGAGGTGGATAATATTGTTCACATACTATCTCTTGTAATGTGTGATGTATTTTAAACATTTCTTTTTTTGATTCATTCCATTATCTCATTTCTGCTGAGAGCTGCAAAATTTTAAATGAAACGATGTTATTTTTTGATGGTCGTGAGCGGGTAGACAGACGTAGAAATGAAAGATGTGCTAACTGCACCATATCAGAACGAATCTCATATTATGGCGGTTCAGTCATAATTTGGGCAGGTATTTCTACCGAAGCACGCACCAATCTTGTATTTGTTGAAAATGGAGCTCTAACCGCCCACCGTTACATTGAGGAAATCCTCCAAGAAGTTGTTGTTCCATTTGCGCCTTTTATTGGGAACCAATTTACATTAGTGCAAGATAATGCTAGACCTCACGTTGCACATGTAGTAAGCGAATATCTAGATGAAGTTGAACTTCCAAGATTGGAATAGCCTGCATGTAGCCCGGATCTCAACTCAATCGAACATCTTTAGGATCAACTTAAAAGAGCCGTTCGTCGTCGTCCTGTACAACCACAAACCTTGCAAGACTTAAGACTGGCGCTGACCGAAAAATATCAAGCTATTCCTCAAGAAACAATAAGTGATCTTATTCATTCGATGCCACGAAGACTGCAAGCTGTCATTGCTGCGAGAGGAGGAAATATACGTTATTAAATTGTTTTTGTTAATTATCTTTATGATATACCTAGTGTTTGTTTTTCTTAATAAAATTAGGCTTCAAATCATCGTTTCATTTAAAATTTTGCAGCTCTCAGCAAAAATGAGATAATGGAATAAATCAAAAAAAGAAATGTTTAGAATACATTACAGATTACAAGAGATAGTATGTAAACAAAATTATCCACCTCAATTTCCCTACAGGGTGTTTTGAAATTACGACAAAAAACAACATTTTGATTTCCCCCTGTATAATATAGCCTAATCGAAAAATGATACTTTATAAAATAATTAAAGGAAAACAGAATAAATGGATCTACAAACTGATAAAAAAATGATGAAAATCGGATAAAAAATAACTAAGTTATAAAACATCAAACTTTGCCGAAATTTCAGGGTGGCGGAATTTTGTGCCGGTGAGTGTATTATTTTATTTAATAAATTTATTCTTTAATTCCATGAACACGTGCTGGTTAGGGGCAAATCATATTCCTTCTTTAGTATTTAAATCAAATAAATATAAGAATATGCTTTTTTTTTGTTAATATTCGTCAACATTGCAGAAAAATTAAATTTTAAATTAAAAACCTTAAAATATACAGGGTGTCCATGAAATGACTGTACAACGCTTTACCATAAACTCCTTAACCGAAAATAAGGCGATCTAGGCAAACTTACCTATATGCAATGTTGCTTCGTTCTGCCGCTACAGGGCGCTAAAGTTTTCAAATTAATATGGTTTTTTCGGAATAATTTCTAAACGCCTTTATCGATTTCCACTAATTTTGGAACTAAGAATGACCACTATTAATAGCGTGTTTTGACGTATGCGCCATGTTTTTTTCTGCAAATTTAAAAATGGCGTGTGATTGGTAATTAAAAGTTCCCTTTTTTGTTACCCCCCGTATACGTGAGTTAAATTATTTCTCTGACACTAGCTGACTTGATGTTGAAACTTTTTTGTCTCTTGTAAAATTTTAGCCAGACATGCAGTTTCTTTGCAAAAAAATTATTTACCATACCGTGTAATTCATCATTGCTGTTTATTCAGAACGAGAAACATGAAAAAAAAATTCTAAATAACTACCAACTAGTTTGACAATTGTTCGAAACATGTACGGCTTACTTTTAAAGGTTTTCTAAAATAAAATTAATTTTTTATAAATTGTTATCAAACAGTGGCGTAGCCAGAGGGGGAGCCCGAGCCCCTCCCCGAAATTAAAAAAAAAAAAGATATAAAATATAATTGGGCAACATAAAAAATCTTTGACGGCAACGCTATCAATAACGCGCCAAATAAAATAACAAATCATCCTCCCAGTAACTACAGCTTCAGCAGAAAGAAGTTTTTTCACTTTAAAAAGATTAAAAACATATCTGAAAAACCATTCAGGCAAAGAGCGTACAACAAGTTTAGCTTTAATAAGCATTCATCAAAAAATCCCAATTGATATATGAAATAATCAACCTATTTTGTCAAAACAGGCGACGAATTACGGTTTAGTTTTAGGCAAAAAAATATGTTGTGCATTTAGTTTATGGTTAATTTTTGTTTTTTCAATAATTTGTTATTTCTGTTTTAAATTACCTATATTTAGTGTATGTACGTGTATAACTCACTACAAGTCTCTTTAAATATATGTATTTTTTATTTTGAAATTTTTTTTGATTGTCCAAAAGAAGGGTTTTTTGGGAGTGGCACCCAAAAAAATTTTAGCCTTTGGCGATTTGTCTGCGGCGCTGGTTCGTCGCTTTTCCTACCCTTTTGCCCCCCCCCCCCCCCCCCCACGCCACTGTAATCAAACCAATTTTTTATATTTAAAGATTTTTTAAATTTTGTTATTTGAGTTATCCCAATTTGTATCGGTATAAAAAATTATGATTTTCACCAACGCAATTTATACTTAATCATTAATGTAAATATTAAAAACGTATTAATTACTCACATGAAAAAAATTGCGTCAGACAATATCAAATAACTAAAAAAAAAACTCACACTGTTTACACCTAAAATAAACCAACTCAACCTACTTTAACCGCATTTTTTCAGTTCTTCTTGAAAGAACCTCTTGAAATCCTTCAATGTCGGTTTTAAGCATGAAATGTTTGTTTACTTTCAATGATTCAGTAAAGACTCAATGTTTGTTTTATTTATTTGGTAGCGATGTGTTAATTTTTCATTAGTGATGGAAAAGACGAGGTAGCGACATCCGATGTTAGTCCTCTAACGGAATGCCAAATGTTAAGTTATGGTGTGAAAAGTCAACAAACATTACGATAGTTCAAATCTGAAGACCGGAGAACTTTTGGAAGAGTCAAAAATCGTGGATTTACCATCTTAAGTGATTAAGTTAGTGAATTTTTACGAGTGTTTTTAATAATGCTAAAAGCTACTCGTCAAAAGAGACTTTCTACCCTCTAAAGACTAAAACTGTTGTTTCTTATGCGATAAAGTATTTATTTGTATATAGAAGGACGTTGTTGTGACCCAACAAGATGGTTGGCAAACTAGATTATTCAAGTAAGTATTTTTAAAATAGTTATTTGCCTTACAACATCACAGTTACAATTTTACTAGCGCGTAGTAGAGGGTGACTGGTTGCCAGCCCCTGAAAACCATTTTGTGCTATGCCTTTTTACCATGAAATATAGATAATAACAGAGCGGAGCCGTATCGGCGCTTCGGCTACTAGCGATCAAAATTACTGTTGATTGGTCGAATTTCGCATGGTGACATTAATTTATAACTGATTAAGGCAATGAGAAACGGAAAATGGGCTTTGAATGCCAATAGAATATTATTTAGGATAAATTAGATAGGGCTATCTTGAAACCCACGTTGACTGTTATTATATAGTCTTACTGGAACATCGGCTCTTCCTTTGTCTCATTTTTTTTTCAGAAGATGGAAATTTTAACAATTATATTATACAGGGTGATTCCTAAGTTGATAGTTTTTTTTAGCTGTGTATAGGAGACATTAAAATAAACAACATTTTCAAATACCTTTTTTCAAAAAAC
The DNA here is from genome assembly GCA_935413205.1 of Polydrusus cervinus. NCBI lineage: Eukaryota > Metazoa > Arthropoda > Insecta > Coleoptera > Curculionidae > Polydrusus > Polydrusus cervinus. The sequence continues at coordinate 18,080,359 of OW284519.1, read as the reverse complement.
TTGAAAATAAAATACTTACATTCATTTATTACACTATGGAACAAATACGGTCCTGCCGAACTTGCCCGTTAAATAACATTAAGAAAATTTCTGGGTGTAGGATAAGCCCGCAAGGGAAAGCGTTCTGCGTATAATCCCGAAGCAGCAGCCGCACTTTGAAGACACTCACTCTAAATTAGCACCATGCCTACTAGTTCATTGTTTTTAAATTTTACCATTTTCACGTGTCACCAATTTAAAATTAACTTGCTTCAGAAAAACACACCGGGAAAGCGTTCTGCGTATAATCTCGAAGCAGCAGTCGCACTCTGACGACACTTACCGTAAATTAGCACTATATCTACCAGATCATTGTTTTCAAATTTTACCATTTTCACGTGTCACCAATTTAAAATTAACGTGCTTCAGAAAAACACACCGCAGCGTATTGCCAAATAACTCACTACCGACCCGTAAATTGCATGACTAATAAGAGATAAGACAAACAACATAAAAGAATAAGAAATCACCCTGTATATGTGGCGGTTACTTTACCAATAATAGGGATATTTTGGGTGATTGGTAAAAAATAAATTATTTTTTGAAACATTGAAAAATTTAGGAAATGTTTTAAAAATATACGTACATAACCACAATATTTTTTTAAATTTAGCTTTTGTTGACATCATTATTTTTTTTACAATTTCCTGTATGTCAAGGTCCTTTTGCCACTACATAAAATAGATATGTACATTTATACATGTATACACTGACAGGCCATATGGCAGCGCTTTATCACTTTCATTTGGCATTGGCATAGTTCTCAGCTATTTTTATCTCTTCTGTTGGATTTATCTGGATTTATGTTAAGATCTGTTCGATTTTTTGATAAAATTAGAATCAAATCGCAAACAGAGCGGTATAGAATATAGATTACTCATGTTTGTTTCTGAATTAAAGAATAGAAGTATTTTATAACATTAGTGCCTACTAATTTAAATGCATGCATAGAGAAGAATATATTTAGTTATTTTTTTTGAATTATTCCCTTTATGTTCCCATTCTTTTTTATAAAAAGAAAGGTCAAAATATATCAAAATTACACCAGATACGGACCCAGGGGGAGGGGGGCAAAGTTAATCCCCCTGACCCTTACAAAATGGATGTTTTGTTTATGAGCCATACAAAATAAGCGTTTTGTTTACTTTGAGCCTTGAAAATTGAAGGGCGTATGAAGGGTCAGTATTTCAAGTCCCTTTGGAGAGTAGGAAGATTTTTTAATCGCCTCCCCCCCCCCTCAGCAATACCCTGGATCCGCCACGGCTTTACACGATGTTAACATTTTTGTTTTTATTATTGGTTAGTTATTTTGGTTGATGTATTTGTCATTTCTTGCCATTCTTTCGAATTAGGCTTTCTACCTCTTCGTTCGCTGCCAGGGCCATTCCCGAGGGGACCTATAGCTTAACGTGGGTTCCGCACCACGATTCTCAGTCATGCGACACTCCCCCCTAAGGGCTAACACTCGGTTTCTTGCGCGATTATATGACCTACCGGGGAGTGTGTACCTTCTTCCGCACCCCACGAGATATCCGATCTCATCCGGCCTGGTTACCGGCGTGAATGGGGTGGGTTGGGAGATGATACATTTTACACTCTTCCCTGCATTCTTAAACCTACTAAAATTCGGACATACTTTTTTTTATTGTGCGTGCCCACGATCGGATCAGGATCGAACTTGGAACGCCAATATTTTTTAAAAATTATTTTATTCGTATTTATTTAAAATTGCGCAACTTTTACGAGAAATAAGATAATTCAAGAAACAGAATGTTAGAAATAAATTTTAGACGATTTTTTCACAGGGAGTTTTCACGTTGTGAGCAAATAGATATTTCTGTTATAAGGATCATAATAACGATCATTATGGTACTAGCCGTGAGTATTATTGGACGAGGCATTAGCCGAGTCTAATAACATTATTTCGATTTACCCTGCTATAATATCATTTAAGCGAAATATGTTAATTATTGAAATATTAAAAATTAATCTCAATAACAGACTTTTTCACACCCTGTATAAATAAATAGGATGATTTTTCATCGTACCATTTTCTTTTATTTATAACGTTGTTGTGGGGAAATGTGCAAATTTTCACTCGTCGTTTTTGTATACTATACCGTTCAAATGCAAATTGAATTAATTAATGAAATGAATCACTTTAATGAAAAAAATTACGTCAGCCCTCATAGTATCTAGAAGGTGGCGGTTGTCAGTTTATGTATTTATTTATGGGAACTTTGTTTCCATTTAAATTGGTTATTGTATTTTATGACTCTGTGCCATTTGCAATCATGTCTTTGATGGTATTTATTAATTTTATAGCCTGCGGAAATTAGCACACAAAAAGTAATAAAATGACTTCAAGGAGACAATATTAATAAGGAAGACATTAGACCATCCCTATATTTATCTATAGGTTTTGTCACCAGGATTGTTCACCTTCCAGCCAAATTTTCTATCGGTGCCATCGTTTACCCGGTCCAGCGCTTGGTCGAAGGCCTGACATTTCCTAATGATGATCAGGAAGCTTCCTTACTTATCTCCAATTATATTTACAACTTAAATTTAATATTCGATGTTTCAAAGTTATTTTTTGGATTTTCACAATGGCATCGGCGAAGTTTTTGGGCACATATTAGGTTACGAGGTCTCCCGAAACTGGTAGCATCTTTTGCGGGTCTCTGCATGGCGAGTCTACGCCGCTTCTTCACACCTTGTCTCTAATGGTTCATCGTGTAAAAATAACACGTAATACTGGAAGGAAATTTAGGACTTTTCGCTCACTTCCCTTGGCTTCGAGGCACTCCTTTCATACGGCTGTGGACTTATCTGTCTTCCATAAATGCTTCACGCACCTTTTCCCACTCGCGTCTATATCCCGGTCTGCTGGCAAGGTCAGGCGGATGGCGGGGCATTTAAAATATAGGTAGAAATGGATTTAATTATTTTTTTACGTCACGGTGTTGAGTCGTAGTCGAGGTATTAATTTTGCTTACAAGAACAGTTTGCCAGTTTGTTAATTTGTGGCCTTGCATAATTAAAATGGAGGGGCAGGTTATTAATCAGTAAGTTTTGTTATGGCATGCGGCTGACACAAAATATTAAATATTTTGAAAGTAAAAACCTAACCGTCATTTTTTAAATTGTAGAACAGTTTATGTGTGCACAGACTGTGGGATGAAATGTAGTACAAAAACAAATATTAATGTTCACATGAAAAGAAAACACAAAGTCTTCAAAGGATCACCTTTAAATACCATTACATGCCATGCATTTTTGGTGTTAATGCACTAAAAACAATAATAAGCCCTATGATGACTCTAATAACAAAAGTCGGAATTACAAAATCGTAGACTGTCAACACCGGCAACCACACCTTTGAATTCCAAAACGTAAAAGAAAAAAATTGAATGATTGAAAAATGTAAATAGAATAAATACCGTTATATTAAAAAAAATTTTACGAGTAATAATTGAACACATTTCTACCTATGTAAATTTTAAATATCCCGCCATCGCACTATTCACCTGACATGCGCAATATGCCAAGTATGGCTCCCAGCAGGCTAGGATGTAGACGCGAGTCTTTTCCCTTTAAGCCTAGTTCTTAGAGCTTAGTTCTGTCGCTGGCGACACGTGATGTAACCAATAGAAAATGAGTATTGGAATCACATGTCAAAATACTCATTTTCTATTAGTCACAACACGTGTCGCCAGCGACAGAACGAAGCTCTGAGAACTCGGCTTTACTCACTGTCCGATGCCCCAAATGGAATTTAACCTCAAAAACTAAGTTCTCCTACCACAAACGATAGGGAAGTTTGTCACAGAGGAAAGGCAGCGCGCGTCGCTGGGCCAGAGAGAACACTTCTGGTTTTGAACAATCAGAAACTTTTCGGTTTTACTTTAAACAAACAATTACAGATGGAGTCTGCAAATTTCAAATTAAATCATCTGATAAGCATAAACTACAAAACGAGGATGTCAAGATAAATGTTATCTGCTGACTGAACTCAACAATAACATTTTAAAGTGGTATTTCAAAATGTCTACTATGACGTCATTTTCGTCCCCAGTCATAGCGATATGAAAATAGTATTTAAACTTCTTATTGATATTTTATTCAAAAGTCGTAAGTGTCCAACTATCAAAAATGACACACATTTACCAGACCATTTGACGAATGAACTGGTATTGCTTGTACTTATATTTCAATAAAAACAGAAATTGGACTCATATAACTGTCTTTATAGGACTAATTGACGTAATGATTATTATTACTTTTAAAAGCAACAAACGGTGGGTCGAAAATGTTTATTTTAATGATGTTTCATGTGTTTTCGCTAATATATTCATATGCCAACCTACAATAATAGCGAAATAGTCATAATTTAGTTTTATATCAGATCTAAACAAATATACGAGGTGTTTAATTTTTTTTTTCTTTTATTACAATAAAATAAGTGTATTGTTATTATATTATTCTTTTAAAGGAACCATCAGTCGTTTAATAGCTCAAAAAATCTCATTTATCAGTCTCGAAGTTCTAAATTTCATAGATTCTATTATTATTTATATTATTATTGGGTTTATTTTTTGTGTTGTTCTACAATTTTGTGTATAGCGACTAAAAGTTTTATAAACAGATTACAAATTTTACAAAATAAAGCAATGGTAATTTTACTTAATACAGGGTGATTCCTAGCTGATACTTCTGTTTTAGCTGTGTATAGAAGGAATTAAAATAAACAACATTTTCAAATACCTACCTTTTTTTAAAAAACTTAAAAATGGGCAAGATATAGAAAAAAAAAATTCAAGTTCGGGCCTGGTCATCAAAACGTAGCCTGCTATACTTTATGTTGTTTTTGTCTTGTTAGTCATGCAATTTACAGGTCGGTCAGTTATTTATTTGGAAGGAAAGACAAATGTTTGTATTAAAGTGCATACATTTATGCATTCTAACATAAAAATGTGTCTTTTCTTCCACTTCAAAAAGTGCACACAACCGCTACAAACGTATTTTAGTTATTTATTTGGCAATCCGCTGCGGTGTGTTTTTCTGAAGCAAGTTAATTTTAAATTGGTGGACAACAATGAACTAGTAGATATGGTGCTAATTTACGGTGAGTGTCATCAAAGTGCAGCTGCTGCTTCAAGATTTACGCAGAACGCTTTCCCTTGCGGGCTCATCCTACACCCAGAAGTTTTTCTTAATGTTATTTAACGGGAAGTTAAGCAGGACCGTATTTGATCCATAGTGTAATAAATGAATGTAAGTACCTTTTTTTGAGTTTTTTTGAAAAAATGTTGTTTATTTTAATGTCTTCTATACACAGCTAAAACAGAAGTGTTAACTTAGGAATCACCCTGTATATTATGGATAATGTTATAAAAAATAGAATGGTCAAACCTGCTTACTACATATTTAAAGGAATCGACTCTTCTGAATTGTGATCATAATGGGTAATTATTTATCGCAAAACAACATATTAATTTTTCGAAGAACATAAAGCATAAAAATTAATATTTTATAAAGGACTTGAATTAAATTTAATAATTTAAACAGGCCAACAAAAAAAAACCTTAAAATCATTTAAAACAGTTTAAAAAAATATTTATTAACGCAACAAAAAAACTACACAAGAACGTTTTAACCGGTCATTGCACAATTCAGTTAAGAAAATATTTATTAAAACGTCCAGCGTGCTAAATAAATATATATATCTTAAGCGAAACCAGAAGAAAATGTTAACCATTCCTGACCTGTGACGCGTCACTGTGTTTGACACAGCTATAGTGTTCTTTCTATAAATATTTTTTCCCTCGTACATTTTATGTACATTAAACACCTTGTATTAAAGAATAGTTTATAGATTTGTGTGTGGGAGGCTAAGCTTAATTTCGCATAAATAATTGGCATCAGGGTATTTGCAATAGATCAAAAATAGTTTATTTTCTGCAGTATTAGTATCGGAATAAGAAATTAAGGCGGGTCCTTTGTAGATATATTGACAGAAGTATTTTTTGCGTAACATGATTGACAGATATATGTTTTTATTGTGCGATTTCTACATTTTCTTATGTCTATATATGTAGATATAACTACCTATTCATGGTCAAGTATAATTTCTAATCTGTTTAACTATTTATTCTCGTCAATCTATAATAATTGATTTTAATAAAATCGGCATTGTTACCCATACCTTACTATTGCTTTACTGCTCTTAAAAATTGGTGAAGAGCTAGGTATAGTGCGGATACTTAAACAAACATTGACTAAAAACCCGTATAACAAAACGTCTCTCTTATCCTCATCTATCCAGCAACTGAATGGAGTTTCCAACAAACCATGTCATTAATTGGGTTCATTTTTAAAACACACAACTAAGTAGTTACGTACACTACTGAATTAACTGACAAATAAACACAAAACTTTTTAATCACACAGTAAATCACGTAAAAACGATATCTATAACCGTAAGTTTCGCGAAGCGTTAAAATAAATACCTTAAGGTTAGGCGAACCAATGCTAAAACAATGGTGCATACGACTGATCTATTTTTAAATTGCCCTTCATCATAATGCAAACTGTTACATGCTATCGCGTAACTGACTTCACGTAACCATAGCAACGGTGAAAATCAAAGCCACTTGACTGTATGTTGAGCGTCGGGTCTTCACTTGCTGCTTTGAGCTCACTGACACGGTCGGCTGGGGCACGCCAAAATGCACGAGTGTTTATAACTATTATCCATCGGAGTTAACCGTGGCCCTATTACGCATAGCTACATTCGTATTAAATTAATACTATTAATTCGAACATAATTATTTTTTAAGGGCTAAAATGGTAGCTGTATGGTACATTAATATTTAGTATGGTCGAAAAAATTTCCTCCTGGTTTTATTTTTTTTTTTTGGTGAAGAACCCCTTCACCTACTTCAGCTGACGAGCCGCCACTGGCTTTATACATAAATATGATAATATCGTTGGCCCACTCTCAACGCAGGATTCCATAGCATCTAACATACATACATTTTTAATATTTTTCAATAACAGAGTTATAGGATTTAGTTCTATTATATGAAAATATTTTAATTATATAGGGTGTTCCAAATAGTCAGGGCACATCAAGCAAGTTTTTTTTTAATAGAACACCCTATACATTGTATTATTTTGTAATTTCCAACAAAATTACACGCTATTTTGTATAGAATGTCGTATGTCTAAAATCAATTGTTTTTAAGATATCGACGTTTGAAATATGGCATTTTCAGACTTTGACAGGCTGTAACATTGGAACGGTTCATCTTAGATGAAAACCTTCCTATCTTAATTTTTTATTCTCTGTCTAATAGTTACAACGTCCGGTTTAATATGTTAAACTGTAGAACCCAGGGTAAAATCTGTTTTTGGTTTATTATGTTAAATCGTGAGTTGGTCTCTTTGAATAGAGAATGAAAAACTAGAATAGGTAGGTGAAAATAATTTTTTTCTACTCCCACATGGAAATTTGCTGTTTCCTTTACACTTAAGTGGCGAGTAAAGTAGGCTATTCCAGTTAACTGTGCGGGAAAATCTCATATCCATCCTAGATAGGTAATAAAACTGACCAATCACAGTAGTCAATTACAGAGAAGCCATTGTTGTTCCTAAAAGTACTGCCCAATCACAGTATATTATTTTTACTGAGGCTCCGCCTTCTTTTTCAAGACATTAAATTATATAATTTAAATGCATATGGTACAATTTGTTATTAATTTGTTCAATATAATAAAATCTAGACGCATTTATAATAGATTTATCAATAATGCAACCTGCCGAATGTGCATAAAAAATTAATTTAATGTAGCATCATTTGTCAGTTTGTTTTCCGATAATTAACTAAACACTTCAGTAGTCCAGACGTTAGAGCGTTGGACTATGGAACCAATGGTCGTGAGTTCGAGCCCGGCAACCTACAAACTTTTTTTTTACATTTTTTAGCATTAGGTCGGAGAAAAAATATACTGTTCAACTCGAGTGGATTGTCCATATTGCCCTCGGAAGTTTGAGAACTACGCCTACGGCGTCGTGCTCAATTTACTTCCTCGTGCGATATGGACATCATATCCACTCTTGTTGTACAAACTACTACTTTCTAAGATGAATCGTTCCAATGTTACAGCCTGTCAAAGTCTGAAAATGCCATATTTTAAACGTCTATATCTCAAAAATTATACCGTATATTCAATAGTTTTTGAAATATTTGCAATGTTCCAAACTTTTTTGATAATCCGTATATCTTATTCAATCTACAATACATTCTTTTCCAATGCACCGTGTAAAACAATATCACATTTCAGAAAAACAGTAAAATTTTAACTTGCAACTTGTAATATGTAACCATCAAAAGAATCCCGGAAGTTTACATCAGTCAAGCCGACAAAACCAGGAAAAGTAAACTACTTAAATCAAGGAGCGTTATCTTTAGTTGCAATGAATTGTCGGCAATTAATACAAATGAAACAGTAAATAAGGGGCCACACGCATATTATGTTGTCTTGGATGTTCCATAATACAGGGTGATTCACGTTGAGTGGCCTATTAGAAGATCTCGGAAACGAGTAACCCTATCTTTCTAAAAATTTGATAGCAGGCATAATTGGCTTTTAAAACATTGTCTTTTGAGGTTTTTATTACTTCCGGTTATACCGAAAGTTAATGTCAACTTTGCTATTTCAAATGGAACATCCTATATATTTTAGCATTTTTGATTACCTTATTAAAATCTAAATAACTTTTGTTAATAATAATATATTCCTATCTCTAACCGTTTTTGAAATATGAATTATAAAAGGGTTTTTTTGTGTAAAAACGCTCCGAGAAGAAAGTTTAGTAACTCTGAAACTAATAATAGTTCTTTAAATTATGCCAATGTTTCCATTTAAATAAATGTGCATAAGTCAATTTTTGCAAATGGAACACCATAGTTTTTAGCTTACTAACGTGTAGAGAATTAAATTTCCTATCTAAATGTTTAATATGTTACAATCCACATTTTTAGTGGTTTTGGAATTATGAGCAATTTAAATAAAAAATCTTAAAATTTCTGTTTGTGTTAATGCGACATTATTTTTGAAAAGAAGGCTTCGACTGGGACTTTTGTTTGGCTTTGAATGAGAAATAGATAAGCAACGAACATAGGCGGTTAATAACAAATGGTAACAAAGCTCAAAGTCAAACGAAAATCCCAGTCGAGAGAAGAAATTTTAAGATTTTTTATTTAAATTGCTCATAATTCCAAAACGACTAAAAATGTGGATTGTAACATATTAGGCATTTAGATAGGAAATTTAATTCTCTACACGTTAGTAAGCTAAAAAATAGGGTGTTCCATTTGCAAAAATTAAAATTATGCACATTTATTTAAATGGAAACATTGGCATAATTTAAAGAACTCCCTGTATAAAAAACGCGAATCCTAAGTAATTTAAACTAAAGATCTATGTATTACTTGAAAGCTTATAAAATTTTAAATGTTTACCTTTATTAGTTTCAGAGTTACTAAACTTTCTTCTCGGAGCGTTTTTACACAAAAAAATCCTTTTATAATTCATATCTCAAAAACGGTTAGAGATAGGAATAGATTATTATTAACAAAAGTTATTTAAATTTTAATAAGGTAATCAAAATTGCTAAAATATACAGGATGTTCCATTTGAAATAGCAAAGTTAGCATTAACTTCCGGTATAACCGGAAGTAATAAAAACGTCAAAATATAATGTTTTAAAAGCTCAAAACCAATTATGCCTGCTATCAAATTTTTAGAAAGATAGGGTTACTCGTTTCCGAGATCTTCTAATAGGCCACTCAACGTGAATCACCCTGTATACATAATATATTTCGACATTCAGTCCGAAATATGTACATAGATAATACAGGGTGAATTCTAAGTTGTAACTTCTTTTTAGCTGTTTAATAGAAGGCACTAAAATAAACAACATTTTCAAAAAACTTAAAAATAGGCGAGATAGAGAAGTAAAAAATCTAAGTGCAGGCCTGGCCAGCAAAACGTAGCCTGCTATTCTTTATATTGTTTTTATCTGATTAGTCATGCAAATTACGGGTCAGGGTGGTCAGGCAATCCGCTGCGGTGTGTTTTTCTTCAAGTTAATTTCAAATTGGTGACACGTGAAAATGGTAAAATTTGAAAACAATGAACAAGTAGATATGGTGCTAATTTACAGTGAGTGTCGTCAAAGTGCGGCTACTGCTTCGGGATTATACGCAGATTGCTTTTCCTTGCGGGCTCATTCTACACCCAGTAGTTTTCTTAATGTTATTTAACGGGCAAGTTAGGCAGGACCGTATTTGATCCATAGTGTAATAAATGAATGTATATTTTATTTTTGAGTTTTTTTAAAAAAGGCATTTGAAAATGTTGTTTATTTTAATGCCTATCTATGTCTATACACAGCTAAAAAATAAGTATCAACTTGGGGATCACCCTCTATATACAGGGTGGGGATTTTAAATGGAACACTGCTTATAGAGGCTCTGGAAATAAGATTTCTCTAAAATCCAAAAATACGCCCTCAAAGATTTTTTATGGGCCTCGCTTTTGTCATGTAAAAAAAATTGGGCTCCAAAAAAGGAGCGCAACCCTAACAAACTTTTTTTTTCAAACTAGAGGATACACCACTTGTGGCACCTGTTTGGAAAGCTTATCGAAAAAGGAATTTGTCCATATTTTTTTACATCTGTTACACCATCTGTCTAAAATTTTAGAAAGCGTTTAACTTTTTTATCATGTATTTGTCGAGTGATTGTGAATTAGAGTGTGAAAATGCGCCATCTGAAATTATAAAAAATATTAATAATATACTGGAAAATATATGATCAGAAAAAACAAATCGCGCTGAAGAAAGTTTCATGTATTAAACAACAAATCCTTATTGCTATCGATAGCGTAGAGAATAGAGCACTAGCCTACAGATCGCAAGGTCACAGGTTCAAATCCCATCAGGAGTATTTGACTTTTTTTTATAAAAACATTAAATAATTTATAAAATTATTTTAAATTGAATTCTTCCTTGTTGGGTGGATTTATGTTTATGTTTTTCCTGATTAAATTTAAAATTTTTCATTCTGGTTAATCTAAAAGTCAATTCAGGATTAGTTTTTCCTATGATATATAAAATATGAAAAGATGAAAAAGTTAAACTACAAATAAAGGAAAAGCCTATTGACAAACTATGAAACCAGATATCAAGTGGAACATAATCCTAAGTTTGATAATTTCAACACTAGTGTTGATATTTTTGTTTTCAACACTAGTGTTGAAGTATTTTTTTACAAATCAAAGGCTTTTTTAATAATTCTTTGTGGTCCGTAGGAAAAATAGTGTACCGGGTGAGTCAACGATTGCGCGGAGCAATTTTATGGCTTGAAGATAAAATTTGTCGACAATAAGCTTTTGTGTTAAAGTATGGTTGGATATCAGGCACATTTTAAAAATATTTTGAATTATACAGGGTGCGCCCAAAAAGTAGGGTGTCAAAAAGGTACATTTTTTTTAATGGAACACCCTATATATTGTATTATTTTCTGATTCCTCACAAAGTTTTACGCTTATTTCGTAAATGTGAAATGTCTAGAGTCAATAGTTTTTGAGATATTGAAGTTTAAAATATGGCATTTTCAGACTTTGACAGGCTGTAACATTGGAACGGTTCATCTTAGAGAAAAATGGTTTTCACCTCCCCATCTTAATTTTTTATTCTCCATCTAAACGTTACTATTTCCGGTTTAGCATGTTAAACCGTTAAAACCGGTTTTTTGGTTTAATATGGTAAACCGGAGGTTGGTTTCTTTGGATAGAGAATAAAAAACTAAGATAGGGAGGTGAAAATCATTTTTCTCTAAGATGAACCGTTCCAATGCTACAGCCTGTCAAAGTCTGAAAATGCCATATTTGAACCGTCAATATCTCAAAAACTATTGAATTTAGACATATGACATTTACAAAATAAGCGTATAAATTTTGTGAGGAATCAGAAAATAATACAATATATAGGGTGTCTTTTTGGGCGCACCCTGTATAATTCAAAATATTTTGCCTGATATCCAACCATACTGTAACATAAAAGTTTATTGTCGACAAATTTTATCTTCAAGGCATAAAATTACTCCGCGCAATCGTTGACTCACCCGGTACATTACTCGTGTGAAAGTGATTATTCTAAAACTCGGAGAATTTCCGCACTCGGCTGACGCCTCGTGCTAAATATCTCCTCGTTTGAAAAGTATCACTTGTTATGTAATATACCATTTCTAAGTAGGATATTATTTGGAGGACTTAAAATATTATTTGAAGTAGGTATGTTTGAATCACAAAATCATCACTGAACGATTAATCTTCATAGAAAAATCAATGCCAGTCTGTCAAAAATAGCTGCGAATATATAAATGTTTAATGTTGAATGGCACTAAAAGCGCATACTGGATGATATACGAACAGATTTTTAATTGTCTGTTTGTGCATCGCTTGCGAAAAGTATTTTAAGCGATTCATTTAAATTTCATGGACATGCATTTTGTTCTGAAAGGTTAGCAGATACTTTGGTTACAGTAAATGTTTAATTAATGTGATATAACAATTATGAACAATATGGTTGATTGGGATGACCGAGTTTTTGAAAAAAGAATAATCAACAGCAGTGGCGTACAGGCAGGGCCCGCCACCCTGGGCAAAACAAGAAATTGCCGCCTTTTTCATCCCTTTTTCGTTTTATACCTACCACAACAGCAAATTGTCTGTCTATTCCTCGCCGCTTGCCGACTTGTCCTTTGCTGTGACGCCGCCATGACCAAAAAAAGTACCGGTGCCGGTGCCGGCGTTGTTCGGCTTGCTTTGTCACGGAATTGCTTGATATTATAATATTAAAAAGAAAAGGGATCCATCCAAATTTTCACTGTTTTGAAAATAAGACGGCACGGACGGTGTTTTTTTGGATTTTTCATGCCGCTCTTCCAACTTGCCGCCCTGGGCAGGGGCCCAGGTTGCCGCCCCCTAGAGCGGGCCCTGCGTACAGGGCCGTAGCCAGAATCAAATTTTTGGTAGGGCTATTCGATTCCTTACCAGGGCCCATATTCTCACGTTGAAATATAATATTATTTGATTTTTAAGGGACGCTGTAAAATTTTTTACATTTTAGAACGACCGACATCCGACATGCTTCATTCATAAGCATGTATTATATTTATTATAAGCAGTGGCGTAGCCAGAAAATATGCTCGGGGAGCTGAATGGGCGTAAGTAGGGCATTTTTTTTTGGAGAAAGGGACAGTTGGGAATACACGTATTTCATGAAATTGTACCTAGGAAAGAAGACGGCCAAGAGCCGCAGGCGAAACATTTTCGGGGCTACGCCCAAAGTTCGTTTAAAATTCACCTAATTACTAACAAATTTTATCAAAATTATTAAAATTTGTTTTTGTAAATGTTTTTTTAACTTTTTATTTGATTTTCCTAGCTGGCTCTTTATTAAAAACAAAACATTTTTTATATTTGTAAACAATATGAATATTAGTGTCAATTCAAAATTTTAACATAAGACGTATGTATGACTCTAACCAGCGATTTTCGGGCTCGATTTTTCATAATTAAAAATAAGTATATATATCGCTCTCCACGCCAAAATTGATGATTTTTCAGAAATCATGTATTTTTGGAGCGTAAATCTAGGAGCAGTTTTTGGTGCAAATTCTTAGGTTTTGAAATACTCTTTCTTAAGTGCCGTTTTGTATATTCATAATAAAGCATTCTCGTTTCTTCCCGCACTATTTTTTTTTTATTATAAATCATCACACTTCTTCAATAAAAAATGTTTCAATTAAAATGTTTACTATAATTTTTTTCTTTAAAAATAAATAGATAATTATTTTTTGTTTTTGTTGTAAAAATATTTTATTGCATTGGGTTATATTTTTATATAAAAAAGGGAAAACGGAACAGACTAGTATATAATAGAAAAATACTATAAAATATTATTCTTTTTACTCGTTTTCCTAAAAAATTTCATCATACATCAATAACTAAAACGATATGCGTCTGAAACCTTAATCTCTATATATAAAACAGGTCTTTTAGAAGGAAAAGTTTATAAACTAAACGTTTCCTACAAGACCTTTGTAATCTAAGCCAAGAATACATTATTTAAAGATTTAAATTAAGAGTCGTGAGACGAAAAATTAGGTAGCAGTTAGACTTATAGACCCCCCCCCCCCCCCCCCCCCACTGACGCCACTGACTTTGGTTACAGTACATGTTTAATTAATGTGCTACATAACAATTATTAAACAATATCGATGACTACGATGACCGAGTTCTTGAAAAAAGTTCAATCAACATTGACCATAGCACATCGACAAAGAGTCCCTAATGTTTCGCGAAAACTCGCTATTTTTTTTTCAAAATCCCCGACTTGGCGCTTCTTTAATCGTCTAGTTTGACGCCGCGACGCCGATGGAAAGCATCGGCATCGTATCCCCAGCTGAGACGCGTCCGGTTTGACACAAATTGGCGTCTACGCGTTCACTAATTGACTGTTAAAAAAATTTAAAAAAGGTGACAAATGGCAGGTGTGAAAAGTAACATTTGATTGGTGACGCACTGACAACGACCGACTGTATTTTGTTTTTATTAAAAACATTGTTGATTTCGAGTGTCAATTAGTAAACCGTCAAAAGGTTTATATAAACTTTTGAAAGTTAGTTAGGAGAGAAACATGGTTGGATATTATAATCAAGGTGTGTATTTTACTAATATTCACTAAAGAAAAATTGATAAAGTTACAAATTAAAAATGTTTCAATGACTAACATGCGAAATTAAATTACGGAACAATATTGAATACCAATAAAAGTCCAACGGGGTGAGGTCGGGGGATCTGGCAGGCTACTCGATGTCACCTCTCCCCTCTACTCACTAATTTGGCAACATTTTTCCATATACAGGGTGGCCCATTTGTCTGACAAAGTAATATACCTTCTCTACTATTAAAAATATGAAAAAAAAGTTTTTATAAAACTTGTGAGGTATATAAAAATATATGTCCTAAAATTATTTTTAAACGTAGAGGATGGTCCAGAAAATTAGTACAATAAAAAGCTAAATTTTTTTAAATGGAACACCCTATATATTTTAGCATTTTTTGTTTTCTTACAAAATTATCCATATATGACGTCGTATTTAGTTTTTTAATTTTTTGCAACGTTGCCAAACAAAATACAAAATTCTTATAATTTTTGAAAAAACATGATAGTAAAAAATTACCTGTATTTCTCAATAAGAGTATCAAAGATCGAAAATTTCTTATAAGCTCTTAAGTTTAGGGATAGAAAAACTATCTTAAATCTTTAAGGACCTACAATTTTATACAGGGTGTTTTCTGTTGACATCCGAATATAGCGAATTTTAAAATACAATAACTCTGTTTTTCAAATAAACCACCCTATATTTGTTAGGCTCGTCTGATAAGTATATTTTATTATTGTTAAGTCATACATATACCTAAATTTCCTAGTTTTGCCGATATTTCGATTTTTATTTAAATTTTCGTGAGAAAAAGTAATTTATATTTTTTCAGTTAGCCATGACCAGCAAAGTCAAAGCAAATGTAATTAAATATAATGTCATATTAAAATAAATTGATAGTCACGTATTTATTTAATTAAATAAAACTTATTTTTTATTACGCAACTTGATATTGAAAATGAGTTCACAAACATTTAAATTGTGTAAAGCAACACCATTAGACTCAACTCATGAAAGACGAGGGTTCGCGTCGTTTATTCTCGGTTCAGTGATAGTCAATATAGCTCATTTTCTTCAGTTTAAACAGTTTTTCTTCTATTCCTTTTTTGGCCATAGTCACGCTTCCTGTTCTATCAAACCTTTCCATTAATTTTTCCAAAGCTGGTTTATTGGGTGGTCATCTGTCTGGATATTTTCCATGATAAAATTTTGTTGCCAAAAATGTATTTTTGTCACTTACACCAAGAATGTAAGTCATATAGCATTTTGGTTCTTGAAAAAATATATTTTTACATAATGTTAATATGAACGACCAGCACCTAGATTATAAGAAGACATCGTCAAAAAAATATTACTTTTATACGTATTCTAATTTGACCATGTATTCAATCATATTTGTTTTGACTTTGCTGGTCATGGCTAACTAGAAAAATAAAAACCATAGTTTTTTCACGAAAATTTAAAATAAAATCGAAATATTAGCAAAACTAGTAAATTTTGGATAGGTATGACTTAACAATAATAAAAGATTCTTACAATATCTATCAGACGAGACTACAAAATATAGGGTGTTACTTTTAAAAAAACAGAGTTATTGTATTTTAAAATTTTGTATATTTGGATGTCAACAGAAAACACCCTGTACAAAATTTTCAGTACTTAAAGATTTAAGACAGTTTTTCTAGCCCTAAACTTAAGAGCTTTCAAGAAATTTTCGATTTTCGATACTCTTATTGAGAAATACAGTAATTTTTTACTATCATGTTTCTTCCAAAATTTTAAGAATTTTGCATTTTGTTTGGCAACGTTGCAAAAAAATAAAAAACTAAATATGGCGTCATATGGATAATTTTGTAAGGAAACAAAAAATGTTAAAATATATAGGGTGTTCCATTTAAAAAAATGTTTATTTTTATTGTCCTACGTTTCTGGACCATCCTGTATTTTTAAAAATAATTTTAGAACATATATTTTTTATACCTTACAACTTTTATAAAAGCTTTTTTTTGGTATCTTTAATAGTAGAGACGGTATATTACTTTGTCAGATAAATGTGCCACCCTATGTAGGTGGATCAAAACTGTTCCCGTTGGGATACCCCACCCGTATACCATTAATTTATATAACATAGGCAGCTTTGAGTTCTCCTTTCTTTTGTCGGAGCCTAGCTTAACTGATGAGCCATGATATGGCGAAACGCGTCTAAGGATGGATCTGACGAGATGAAAGAAAATTCTTCTTCTGCATTAATTTATATGCTGAAAAGGAAAGTCAAAGCTAAAAATCCGATACTTGTGACAAATATACTGATTGAAGTTAATCATAAGTATCAATCTGATGAAATGCAATGAGAGCTAAGGACGAAAATATTGTTGTGGCATGAGACCATGAATTGTGACACTCTTAATAAAGAAGCATTTTAAATTATTGTTTTCATTTGTTCATTGAATAATAGAGTTTAAAATAGATATCCATCAAAAGTTCAAAGACACTAGATTATGCGTGATATTTCTAATGAAATTTTAAAAGCTCTATGTCTTAATTGATTTGAACTTGTTAATAAATAAAATAGGTACTCGATTCTGAGAAACTATGCACGATTATTGTTTAGGAAAAAATGTGTACTATCTCATTAAGAGTAAAGTCTGGTGATGCATTAGCCATTTCATTTTTTGATCAATATTTCTTCTCATTTTCACTTTATTCAAAAAAGAACCAAATACCCAACCTTGGGTAGCAATTACCTACAGTTTTGAACTAAAGAAATTTTTATTTATGAATTAATAAAAGCAAAACACGAAAATTTGTTAAATTGGTCCATTATTCTTTTTCTGCTTTTATAATTTTATAAATTCAAACTTGTTTTACTTTAAATTGTCGGTATTTGGTCGATTTTTGGATAAAAGGAAAAAGTAACGAAATATTCATTAAAAAACTAAATGGCGAATGCGTCACTAGATATCACTCTTAAGCTATTAATATTGGAATATTTTTTCTTATAGAAAAATATAAAAAGTTCAAGCTGTAGACATCTTTAATTCTGAAATGTGGATGTTATTTTCGGTCGCAATTATTTTGTTGATTACAGCTTTATGTGAGGTACTTACTGTACCCACTACAGCGCAGTGCCGTTCATGTCAATTAGGAAAAAAATTAAATTCCAAAAATTGGTGTATTATTTAAATCCACTTTTTCCCGGTTTTCAAGGATGGAGAATACGACACCTCAATTTTCAATACTCAAAGTAAACAATACACCCAACTGTCCCCCCCCCCCCCCTTGCCTTCCGTAAGACCGTTCTAAAAGCAAAGATCTCGCTGTAAATTAGCGTCTTATGCAAAAGCACTGCTTTTGTACGAGTGGAAGCAAGCGAGAGAGCCGGTAGGCAGTAGGGTAGAAAGAGATGTAACAAATAAACCCGTCGCAACCTTCGACCTTCCTTCATCTATCTGCTCGCGCCAAGAAAGCCCGCGTTTGGTGTGTGCATTAGTGCCAATCTTCAAGTTTTAACGTAGTTTGGAAAATACCTCGCTTTCCCAATATAAAATATGAAATATGCCTCTATAGGTTTTATTATTAGTTAGTTTAGTTAGGATATTTTTAAAGGGGTAACGGATAAGGTATCGTAAAATAAGGAGAACTTTTGTGACAATTAAAATAATTTTTGCTGATAGGTTCATAATATTTAATAATCAGTAAGCTTATCATCTTCACATAATAATTGACTTCGTTTTTGGCAACATTGGTTCAATCAGGTGGATGATGAATTTTTTAATTTATAATTAGTGTTTTCGCCCTTTTACTAGACTTCGCGCCGGCGGGTTTCGGGAAAAAAAGCAATATGTAGGCGTTAATTGTTACTATTCTGGCTAGCAGCGCAGAACGATCCTGTTCTGGATTAAAAAGAATTCATACCTATTTACGAAACACACGGAGAGAGACACGCTTAAGTGAATTAACAATAATCTGTCTGGAAGCGACCTTTTGCAGGATTTAAAAAAGCAAAACCAGTTTTTATAACGATGTTTTAAAAGAATTTTTATGTAAAGACCAGCATTTTAAACTAATTTACAAATAATATCGTTTTATTTTTCTTCTGCCACAATGTTATTTCCACAAATTCAAAAACAAGACATTTTGTGACAAAATTTGTAATTTAGACGCTTAAATGCTACAGACAGCAATACTGATGGGGAATATTATTATTATTATATTATTTTCACAGTTGAACATTTATACTCTATGCGGCCAAAGAAATTTTAATAAAATACTATGTAAAATTAAACTACAAGCAAAGCTCCTGTTAAAAAGTTTGGTAATGCAATGATGTTTTTATTAGGGCAATGAATTCATTTAGAATTTTAACCAGCCAAGAGTGGGGCAAGTGTCCTCCTTCCTCCTTCGAACACCCACAATCCAGGCTACGCACCCCTCATAAAGTATATTTTCTTCTAATGTTGATAAAAAAATTAATTTCGTTAACATTGTACAAGACAAGGCAATAAAATCTAAAATAACCTTGACAAAGGCAAGGCCCTAATTTAACACGATTCTTCCATAAAGCCTAAATAGAAACATGCAACGTAGACTGCAAAATAAATTGTGCCTTAATATAAATAAGCCGTTTTTTTCAATTAGCCTAATTCGGCGGTCCAGCCTTGTCTAGCCCATGTGGCAATTTTTTTTATTGCTGCATTTTTAATCACATTTAAAAATAGAAATAAGGACATTTTTATTAATCTGGGACGCCTCGATTGTTTGAGATTAATTTAGTTGGCTAAATTCTTGTTTTGAGTATGAGTTGTCTGATTCATCATTTATTGTAAAATATATTTTTTAAATAGCAAATAAATGAAATTGGCCTGTGAAGGTTTTTCAATACTTTTTTTTTTATGGTTCACCGACTACGTAGGCCATCTTGAACCGATCATCGACCACAAATGTGATCTACCGACTGGGGAGTGTGAAACGGCACCTTCATCCTACGAGATATCCGATCTCATCCGGCCTGTCCGGCGTGAATAGGATGGCTAGGTGTCGATTCATTTTACACTCTTCCCTGAGGCAAGAGCACGCCGTGTTTCCAAGCGGTCACCCGCCCAAGTACTAACCGCGCTCGACACAGCTTAACTTCGGTGATCTGCGGGAACCGGTGCTTAATATGTCGAGAGGCCCTTGCCCGTTTTTCAATACATAAACACTAATTACATAAAGGGTTCTTTTAAAACGAATTTTATTCAAGTTTTTTTCTTATTTTTATGTTCAAGTTTAGTGCCAAACTTTGCAAACTTTTAAACAATTTATTTATTTTGTTTCAAATTGAAACCCTTGTATATTATTATGTCATTCGATGCAGAATTGAAAAAATGTTATTATACCGGATGATTCACGACGAGCTTGCATTAGAACTTTTGAGGAAACTACTGAAAATATTTTTTTGAAAATCTTTTAGGTTTAAGTTTATCGATATGCTCTCTAAAACTAAAATATTAACATGTTTTTGTCACTTCCGGTTATACCGGAAGTAGCTTCAACTTTAATTTTTTAAATACAACATAGCATTTTTTATTATATTTTTCGTTCTTGCATTAAATTTTAATAACATTTTATGGAATACGTTTTTTACCTAAGTCTACTCATTTCTGAGATATCTGCATATTTTGTAATTATTTTGTAAATGCATAGCGATGAAATTATCCGTATATGTTTTTTACCTTAGATCCTGGACTCAAATTTTTTTATTTGGGTATAGGGAAAAAATCAACAAAATCAAGAAATAATTAAACTTGGCATAAAATATACAGGGAGGTCACAATTAAGGGCTCATTGTAAAAAACTTTAAATATTAAAATCTTTCTTATTTTAAATGGAACACCCTGTATATTTTTCTTTAATATGATGGTAAATTAACTGCTCCTTAAAATTGCTATAACCTTTTCTATACCTATATCAACGCGTTTTCTTAAAATATCAAGTTTTATTTTTAAATACGATTTTTTCAAGCTTGCCATAAAAACAAATGTACATGAATACTCCATAGTGATATTTATAAGGGAAATATTTTAAGCAATTATTATTTAGTCTTCTAATAATATCAGGTGAAGGAGTCGGTCGATTCGGATATTTATCGTGATATATCCGACATGCTCTAAACTTTATTTTGCCACATTTAATATAAACATTTAATAAATTTAAAAAATATGATAACATGACATTTTCCAGAAACAAAATTGACATTCTTAAAATATGCAACAAATAATTCAATGCAACTGTTTTTCTTGTCCAAGCCTTCTAGAAAACATTACCGCCAACATTATTTCCCTTATAAATATCACAATGGAGTGAGTATCCATGTACATTTGTTGTCATTGCAAGCTTGAAAAAATCGTATTTAAAAATAAAACTTGATATTTTAAGAAAACGCGTTGATATAGGTATAAAAAAGGTTATAGCAATTTTAAGGAGCAGTTAATTTACCATCATATAAAATAAAAATATACAGGGTGTTCCATTTAAAATAAGAACGTTTTTAATGTTTAAAGTTTGTTACAATGAGCCCTTAGTTGTGACCTCCCTGTATATTTTATGCCAAGTTTAATTATTTCTTGAGATTTGTTAATTCTTTAACTATACACAAACAAAAAAATTTTAGTCCAGAAGCTAAGGTAAAAAATATATACGAATAACTTCATCGCTATGCATTTACGAGATAATTACAAAATATGCAAATATCTCAGAAATGAGTAGACTTTGGTAAAAAACGTGTTCCATAGAATGTTATTAAAATTTAATGCAAAAACCAAAAATATAATAAAAAATGCTATGTTGTATTTAAAAAATGAAATTTGAATTTACTTCCGGTATAACCGGAAATGACAAAAACGTTAATATTTTAGTTTAAGAGAGCATATCGATAAACTTAAACCTACGGATTTTCAAAAAAATATTTTCAGTAGTTTCCTCAAAAGTTCTAATGGAAGCTCGTCGTGAATCACCCGGTATAGTTTCAAATATTGTTATATTATTATTAATAACTATTAAGTCATATTATTTTTGTGATGGAATAAAACCAAGAAAAGCTCGTAAATATGATTTTCGTATATTAGGAGCATGCGAAAAGAATTCTTTTTTGTCACTTTAGTAAACGTTAATACAAATAAATTATTTTTTAAACCCACCTTTGATATTTATTCATAATAATAACTGTTGGAATATGTAGTTGATAAAATGAGTTATTGCGATAGGGTTGTAATTAGGATAAATTTTTGATTTTTAATTCTGCATCGAATGACATAATAATATACAGGGGCTCCAATTTGAAATAAGAAAAATAAATGTATTTAAAGTTTGCAAAGTTTGACACTAAACTTTGGACACCCTGTACAATTCGTATTAATCAAACTTGGTTAACGAGACTCTTCGACCTTATTTATTAAGTACCTTTGTATAATTTTAATAACGAGGCATTATTTTTATTTTTTATTAATTTTTAAAACCAGTGTGCACAACTGATTTTTCTTAGTGTTTATTTTTTTTCGCCTATAACACTAAACCGATTTCATTAAAATTTTGGGGGTATGTAGGCAACTATAAGAGGCACCTAAATAAGTAAGAATATTTATGGCATGTAATCTAAAAAAATAAATCCTTGTAACGTCACACTTTTTGGAACACCCTGTATAAACAAAAATATTTTCCTGAAATGCGCCCTAGGATACAGGTTAAGTCTAAAATATATCAATATCCTAACATAATTAATAAGTGAGCTATAGAAGACGGGAGGTGTGGTGCAGGACCCTGTATAATTCCTATAACTTAATTTTTTTAATTTGCAGGTGTCCCGACTTCGGTCGACCTCGAGAACAACTCAACCAAAAAAAAATACACGGTGAACCAAAATCCCGGCAAAAGTCTGGTTATATCGAGGCCACTCTGTACATTAATGGCGATAGGAGCCCTGTTATTAGCTGTTTTAGTGGGATTAGTAGTATTTTTCTTAGTTCCTAGAGGATGTAATGGGGAAAAAGGCAGTCCGTTGGCGTCTTTAATAAAACAAGACAGTAAATCGTTAGGGAATTTGGACGAAAATGAGGTCAACGAGAGGTTACCGAGGAGTATAAAGCCTTTACATTATAGGTAAGTTTTTACAAAAAAAAAATTAAAAAAAAATATCCGACTTCAAAAATCCACTGTAACAATTTATTATATTGTTATCGGTTAACAGTGAAATATTGTGAAGCAAAATATAGTTTTATCTACAATTTTTATTGTTATATCTGTTAAATTATACAAAAATCAAATGCAAATCGTCATATTATAACAACATACTATAGTAGGTACACTATAACAATATTTTATGGTAACGTAACTATATTTTAAAATTACTGTAACAAACCTGGTTAGTTAGTGTGGTATAGTCGAGAAGTTAGAGTCCAAGTTATTAGCAACACAATTTACTAAACGGCAGTAGAGTTTTGGACTTGCATTGTGTTTATTTGTTTAGAATCACTACGTTTCAACTGGTAAGCATCACCAGTCGTCTTCAGGTGAATACTAAATAAGTACGACAACAAAAAATCCTGCAAAAAGAACCGCACTGGAGGAAGAGGAAGTTTAAGGAAGCTGCGACCATACACCAAAATCCAGGTTGCTTTAGTAAGCCTTCATTAGATATGAGAAACGTCTGTAAACCCTTGTTAAGTAAATGTAATCTTAGAATAAGACCACCCAAGAGTTAAACGCATGACGTCATCGAGCATGGCGTTATCGAGCATGACTCATCGAGCATGACTCATCCAGTTAGCGTCATCACCTAGCAACACGCATGACTCCGCCCACTAGTCATGCGTCACCGCACCTGCCTAGTATAAATAGAGCTGTAGTTGCCGCACTTATTTAGTATTCACCTGAAGACGACTGGGGATGCTTACCAGTTGAAACGTAGTGAATCTAAACAAATGCAAGTCCAAAACTCTACTGCCGTTTAAGAAACGTCATTGTCTCCAACCTTTAAACAGACACAATTCACCAACTTTATGAACTACTGGTTATAAGCAAATCCATATATACTCTGACAGTCAAGCAGTCCTTAAATCACTAATATGCAAGAAGGTAACCTCAAGACTGGTATGGGATTGGGAATGTCAAGAGGAACTGGATGGCCTGGGAAAAGTAAACACAGTAATATTGCAGTGGGTACCAGGGCACGAAGGTATTACAGAAAATGAAAGAGTCAATAAACTTGCGAGGACAGGCCCAGGAAAAGACATTCATTGGTCCAGAACCGGCACTCGGAGTACCAAGGTGCACAGTACGTGGTGCCATAAAGTCATGGATCAGGAGTGAACACAAACTCCACTGGAGTAACAGACAGGGATTACACTACAGCAAAAGCTTCATTGGGGATCCAAACCCAAGACTTATGAAACAGCTGCTTCAAATGAATATGAATCAGCTGACAACTATTACAGGAATTCTGACAGGACACATAGCTGTCAAGAACCATCTGCACAGAATGCAACTGTATAATGGAGACCTTAACTGTAGATTATGCGGACAAGTCAGGGAAATTGTATAGCACATAGTTTGCCATTACGAATCACTAGATCGGAAGAGGCAACAAATACTCGGGCTAAAATGTACTTATACCATTTACACTCTACAGCATCGCTGTTTATTTTATTTCATCCTGTCCAGTAAATCTACTTACCCTGTACTCATTTGCGGACGGTAAATGGAACATTACAGTCTCAGATACTGTAATGTGTTGCCCCTCAACAATGGTATAATTTTAGAAAAAATGACTGGTTACTTTCGATCTTTGACAAGTTGTCACTTAAACGTAATATGACCTATTTGTTTATTCTTTTTAAAAAGGATTATAAAGATAGGATGAAATAAAATATCATACGATACGCGTCCGTTAGGTGTTATTACAGCACTCGTATATATTCCAGACTCGGCTCCTGCGTCGCCTCGTCCGTAAAACAACTCGAACTGTAATAAGTCACCTAACGTAAAATACTATATCATAACTGATATTTAGCAGTAGTAACGATTTTCTTTTTTTGATTTCTTCATTTTTATTTGCAGAATAGTATTTTTAAGTTAAGAATAACATTCTGCCTTCGTCAAAGAATATATTTACCGACACATTTAAGCTTTAAGGTTAAAATAATCCAGGTGTGGTATTATAAAAAAGGTCAAGAGCAACTAAATAGCAACTTTGCTGCCCTGCAAGTCGTTAAATTTGTCCCAGATTTCGCATTTTACATTCGGAGAGGGAGGATATGTTTGTTTTAAAGGGCGCGGCCTAGAATAAATCGGTATAAATTGAATCGAATGGACTTGCACAAAGTTTAACAATGCAATTTTAAAGGATCTACCCTCAATGTTGAGTATTTTTAACTCTACATTTATTGGGGAGTGTCGGAAAGTGAATTTTGTTTAAAAAAATAATTTTCAATATTCAAAAATAAGAAAAAGAAAAGAGCGTGTACCCGGCTCTAAAAATCTTATTCCTACTCTCAAAAATGACTTCTAAAAAAATTCTGACTGTTCACACGCCCTACAATTTTCAAGGCTCAAAGTGAACCCCCCCCCCCCCCCCCTGTATCCGCGCTTGTTCAACAGCTTAGCTTAAGCTTACCTAGTTCCCACAACAAGTTTAAATATGTATCTAAACCAAACCTACCAGGTGAGGTGATGGCACCAAAAATTATATGTAACTTTAGAAGGTTGCTAATATAGTAATTATCAAATCAAGACCATCGTTTTGAAGGTTAGTTGGAAAGATCCTACCCTGTAAGGACCACATATATACATACACTATATTGCTAATACCATAATTCAATGATGACACCACTGTAGGCAGATGATCAGGGTCCGTTGAGTTTGCGCAGCTCGGAAATTTGCTTCTTGATGTAAACATATGACAGGTCCGACTTTTAAAATATTTTTACAAGCTTTTATTTAAATTCACGCGTTAGTTCGGGTGTGTACAGTTTATGGTCAAATAAAACTAAGTAACCAATATTTTACATACTTGAAATACCTTATTACTGGTATTGAACCGCGACTCGTGCAAAAAAAGGATCATGCAACTTTTTCTACCCATCTTGAGATACAAGTCGCTAACAATAAAAAAATGCCTGGTAAAGTTTTATACCTAAATACGCACCCAAAACTTAAAAATAATATCCACAATCACACACGGAATATCCGAACGAATACAACGTAAAAAAAGATGAAAACGACTAACAAACTCACAAAAAAAAATGTCTCTAGTAAAGTTTTATAAATATTAACACCCAAAACTTGGAAACTATAACCACACACGAACGAACGAAACAAAAGATGGCGACGAATAAGAATACAAACAACGGCGAGCCGGTTCTGTTTACGATCTGTTAGATATTATGTCGGTTGCCTAATTTTCTCCCTACTGCGCAAGCGCCACGGGCCCAAGTTCAGGTTATTTTGAATCGCACGATAGGTCTCTTCTCGCTTCGTGCGGCTGCTTGTATTGGCAATATAGTGTATGGACGAAAACGAAAGGGTTCGAAACGACTCCGCAGGTGGTTGCATCGTACAATAGTAAAGTCTTCATTTCTTAGTTGTGCAATCTGATTTGTATTTTGACACAGAGTGTTGTGTCAGTTATAAATTTACCCAATAGCAGAAAAATATAGGTTACCGATTTCACTGGTCAACAAAATTTAAGATTTTTTTTGTCCCACGAGCTGAAGTGGGTGTACTTGGTAGTACTTTTTAAACATATTTCATATATGTTTTCAGAATTTTTCCATCACGCAGGGTTTTAAAGTGACAAAGCAATGAATTTTTGTGAACGTATATATTATAATATGGGTATAAGTTATGAAAAAATAAAGTACAAAGTGATATATTTACTTAGAAAATGTGGTCATATATGACTTTCGACTGTACTTTGCATCAGAAACATCTCTCTTCAGCGTCCAGCAATAGTCTGCCAACATAGCGGGGCTCCATTTGCCTTGGTATCTCTTCTCCATGTCCAGAATGTCCCGGTGAAATCGCTCGCCATGTTCGTCACTTACTGCTCCAAGGTTTTTCGGAAAAAAGTCCAAGTGTGAATGAAGAAAGTGTATTTTTAGACTCATGTTGCAACCCATGGCTTTATATGAGACCAATAAATTGTTAACATTCTCTACGTAATTTTCGGATTTACGATTTCCCAAGAAGCCGTTGCAAATGTCCTTGAAAGAAAACCATGCTGCTTTTTCAACTCCATTCAGAGCCTCACTAAAGTTTTCATCTCGAAGTAGCTCTCTGATCTGAGGTTCCACAAAAATACCTTCCTTTATCTTGGCATCACTGATTTTAGGGAACTTACTTCTCACATATGCAAACGCACTGTTAGTTTTATCCATACCTTTAACAAAATTCTTCATTAACCCAAGCTTAATGTGCAAAGGTGGTAAATAAATTTTTTGGGGATCAACAAGTGGGATACCACTGACATTCTTATTTCCTGGTGTCAGGGAAGTTCGTTTAGGCCACTCTTTCTTTTCATAGTGATTTTTCCTATCTCGACTGTCCCATTCGCATAGGAAACAACAATACTTTGTGTAACCGAGTTGCATGCCGAGCAAAAGTGAAACAACTTTCAAATCGCCACAAATATTCCACTTAAAGCCTATATATTTAATTTTTTCCAAAAGAAGCTTCACAGCCTGACACAAGTTTTTTGTTAGATGACTCTTATAGTACAGACCTATGCGTGCATTTTATAGGTAAATAATCACATAGGTATACTGGAACATAAAAACTAAGGGTGATGGAGAAATTCTGAAAACATGATTGATTTCAGTATGCAAAATTATATTGAAATCAGACATTTTTGCGCTTGGGACAAAAATCTTGTTAACCAGTATTATTTGACAAATGATTAAGTGAGAAAGGTGATATATTTTTAGAAAAACTGTGGAACTATAAAACACATGCATCGTTGTTCTTGGCTCAGAATAAAACAAAATAGATTTTTGTTAAATAGATACGTCGTAAGACCTGACAGGTTATATGTTTTTTTGTTGATTTACAATTCATTTCAGTTTTCAATGTATTTAATTTATATCTCGAGAGCAGTATCAGCTTTTGAGAGTAGACCGATTCCCAGTGGCGTGTATACAATATAGGCAAAAAAGCATTGCCTACCCTGGGAACAATCAAACAAACAGATACAATTTTTTTGTATTTGAGTTTTTATCCGTGTAATCCAACTTTGGCAATTTATCTCTACATTGTGTCCAAAAAAGTATGCAACATATGTAAAAGTTTTTTATTACCGATTTCTCAGAAAATTTTATTCTTGATAAAAGTTGGTGCATGCCTTGAAACTATAAATGCATATTTCACATTTCACCCGCGGCTAATAGTAAGGGAGCAAATGCCACTTTTTCGAAATTGCATTAAGAGTAAAGTACCTTAGTTATTAGAAATACAGCAAAATTTTATATGGAAGTGTTATTGCAAATTAAAAACATAGCTCAAATACGAAATTTGAGTTACGTTTCTCAATTTTTATTTTATTTTTTCTAATCTCTAATTTCCCCTAAACGGTACGCCTCTGGTCGATTTTTCGTTTACGCAATTTTAATATATTTATCAAATAACTTAAACGTGGGTTTATAATAAAAATGCATTAAGTAGTTGCAAACTTTTAAAAACTTTTCAATGAACCGGGTCGGTTTCGATATAAGCGTGTTGCACGCGTACTTAAACACATTTTAGCCAACTTCTGTTCGAAACTAAATTATAATAAAATTCAACCCTTTTCATAGTACTGGAAATAACTACTAATTTATTTCTCATTTTCACCCAGTACGCTAAAGTCCAAAAACCTACTTTAAAAAAATGCATATAAAATTAGATATTAGAAAAAAAAATAAAAATTAAGACACGTAACTCAAATTTTGTATTTGGGCTATGTTTTTAATTTGCAATAACATTTCCATATAAAATTTTGCTGTATTTCTAATAACTAAGGTACTTTACTCTTAATGCAATTTCGAAAAAATGACATTTGCTCCGTTACTATTAGCCGCGGGTGAAATGTGAAATATGCATTTATAGTTTCAAGGCGTGCACCAACTTTTATCAAGAATAAAATTTTCTGAGAAATCGGTAATAAAAAACTTTTACATATGTTGCATACTTTTTTGGACACACTGTATATTAATATAATAAATATTATAGAACTGAAAACTTAATCCTATATCATTTCCACGAACGCATTATTTGTATCGTAAACTAGATCCCTGTATAAGCATTCCATAGGACGGTTCTAAAATCAAAGATCTCGCTGTAAATTAACGTCTTATGCAAAAGCAAAAGCACTGGTTTTGTACGAGTGGAAGCAAGCGAGAGAGCCGGTAGACAGTAGGGTAGAAAGAGATGTAACAAATAAACCCGTCGCAACCTTCGGCCTTCCTTCATCTATCAGCCCGCGCCAAGAAAGCACGCGTTTAATAAGTGCATTGGTGCTAATCTTTAAGTTTTACCGTAGTTTCGCTTTCTCAATATAAAATATGAAATGCGCCTCTATAAGTTGTATTATTTATTAGTTTAGTTAGGATATTTTTAAAGGGATAACGAATAAGGTATCGTAAAATAAAAAGCACTTTTGTGACAATTAAAATAATTTTTGCTGATAGCTTCATAATATTTAATAATCAGTAAGCTTATCATCTTCACATAATAATTGACTTCGTTTTTGGCAACATTGGTTCAATTAGGTGGATGATGAATTTTTTAATTTATAATTAGTGTTTTCGCCCTTTTGCTAGACTTCGCGCCGGCGGGTTTCGGGAAAAAAAGCAATATGTAGGCGTTAATTGTTACTATTCCCCCCAGCAGTCTTCTCCAAAAAGGTTAACATTGCAGAACCGGATATAGTCATGGCAGGACACGCAATTCCCCTGGCACCGTCTATTAATTTGCTGAGGGTCAATCTGGGAGGTAATATGTCTTGGCATGATCACGTTGCCGCAATTGCCAAGGCAGCTGCACAGAAACTTGGTGTACTTTTCCGCACCAAAAGGTTGTACACACCTCATCAACTTTTGACACTTTACAAAGCCCAGATTCGACCATCATTAGAATATTGCTCTCATGTCTGGAGCTCTGCACCCAAGCACACCCTTCGGCTACTGGATTCCATTCAAAGGAGAGCCATTCGTCTGATCGGCGACCCCGAGCTGACCAAGACCCTCGATAGCCTGGAGCATCGAAGACAGGTTGGTGATTTGGCTCTCTTTTACAGATATTTCCATGGCAGGTGTTCGACTGACATTGCCCACTTGATTCCACCTAGAGCAATGCAAAACAGAAATACACGGCGAACCACTGCCGCTCATCCATATGTTGTTCAGCTTAGTGCTCCTCGAACTTCATTGTTCAAGAATTCTTTCATCTGGAGAACGTCATCTTTGTGGAATGATCTTCCTGAGGTCGTGTTTCCCAATGAATACAATCTTCAACGTTTCAAGACCAACGTTAATCGCTTTTTTCGCACTCGCACCGCTCCCAGAGCGCCTTAAAGGATTTTTCCTACAGTGCAGGTGTTTTATCATAAAAAAAAAAAAACTATTCTGGCTAGCAGCGCAGAACGATCCTGTTCTGGATTAAAAAGAATTCATACCTATTTACAAAACACACGGAGAGAGACACGCTTAAGTGAATTAACAATAATCTGTCTGGAAGCGACCTTTTGCAGGATTTAAAAAAGCAAAAACAGTTTTTATAACGATGTTTTAAAATATTTTTTACCTAAAGACAGTGTTCTTTTCACAAACTCAAAAACGTGACAAAATTTGAACTGCAGATGCTTGAATGCTACGGAAGGTAAGTTTTTGTCTTCAAAGCAATTTTTGCCTAGGTACCCTGGTTAAAACATCATTGCACGCCGCTGGTGATTCCAGCTTATTTTGCTTGAGTCACGTCGTCGGCTCCTATTATTTTTTCATGGATATTTCCACATCGTAACCTTTTATTGCACATTCAGGCCTTTATTGCCTCCATTATCCATGGCTACTATAAACCTACATTCCTTATCTGATACATCAAATTAGGTCAATTTTTGAAAGACTATAAATTAATTAAGAAACCTTCTTTATTGTGAAAGAAGTAGGTGACCAGTGGATCGGTATTTTCCTAAAGAAAAGCAATTTTCCAAATTGCTTCACTTATGAATCCTATTATTCGGTTATCTTTATCCGTCGATTTTAATTCTCCGGCAGTTAGTTTCAGTGAAAAATGATTTTATTTGATACAGTCACGTTTCCTGGTTTGGATGTTATTTATTTACTAAAGTTTAGAAACTGTAAATCGTATTCTTAAAGTAGAGTTGAGGACTTGCATTGTCTTTATTTGTTTTAAATCACAACGTTTCAACTGGTATACTGGTAAGTATCTCCAGTGGTCTTCAGGTGAATACTGGAGATGCTTACCAGTTGAAACGTAGTAATTCACAACAAATAGAGACAATGCATGTCCACAACTCTACTGCCGTTCAAGAAACGTCATTGTCTCTAACCTGTACATAGTATATTACATAACATATTACATAACAAGTGATGAAGTGATACTTTTCAAACGAGGCGATATTTAGCACGAGGCGTCAGCCGAGTGCGGAAATTCTCCGAGTTTTAGAATAATCACTTTCACACGAGTAATGTACACTATTTTTCCTACGACCACAAAGAATTATAAAAAAAGCCTTTGAATTGCGAAAACAATATGTCAACCCTAGGTTGAAAAAATATATCAACGCTAGTGTTGAAATAAGCATACTTAGGATTATGTTCCACTTAATATCTGGTTTCATAGTTTGTCAATAGCCTTTTCCTTTATTTGTAGTTTTTTAACTTTCTCATTTTTTCATGTTTTATATACATATCATAGGAAGAAGTAACCCTAGATTAACCAGAATGAAATTTTTTTAATTTAATCAAGGAAAGATGTATTAAACGTAAATTTAAAAAATCCACCCAACAAGGAAGATTTCAATTGAAAATAATTCTATAAATTATTTAATGTTTCTATAAAAAAAGTTAAATACTCCTGATTCGATTTGAACCTGTGACCTTGCGATTTATAGGCTAAAGCTCTATTCTCTACGCTATCGCTACCTATAAACATTTGTTGTTTAAAACATGACACTCTCTTCAGCGCGATTTGTTTTTTCTAGAAATAGATTTTCCTATATAATATTATTAACACTTCTTATAATTTCAGATGGCGTATTTTCACACTCTAATTCTAAATCACTCGACAAATACATGATAAATAAGTTAAACATTTTACCATTACTGCTTTCTAAAATTCGTTCTTTTTAATAAATAGGGGTGGTCTGTTAAATTGGCGCCATATGTTTAAACTAAATAGTTTGCCTTGATATTTTAACAATGGTGTTGAATTTTTTTTTCCTACGACCAGCTGTGAAAATGAGAAAAAAAACACGGTTAACTTGGCTCGAAAGCGCCGAATATCACACGCGTGTTGAAAGAAAATATTTCAACTCAAGAGTGGAAATACAAGGCACACTATTTAATTTAAACATTATGGTGTCAATTTGACAGACCACACCTATTTATTAAAAAGAATAAATTTTAGAAAGCACTAGGCGAGGTTAGGCGAACCAATGCTAAAATGGTGCGTATGACTGATCTATTTTTAAATTTCCCTTCATCATAATGCAAATTGGTAAATGCTGTCTGCATGACTGACATCACGTAACCATAGCAACGGTGTCTTCACTTGCTTTGAGCTAACAGACGCGGTCGCTGGGCGCGCCAAAATGCACGAGTGTTTATAATTATTGTTTATTGGAGTTAACCGAGGCCCTATTATACATTCGGATTAAATTAATATTATTAATTCGAACATAATTATATTTAAGGGCTAAAATGGTAGCTGTATTGGTACATTAATATTTAACATTGTCGAAAAAATTTCCTCCTGATTTTTTTTTTTTTTGGTGAAGAGCCCCTTCACCTACTTCACCTGACGAGCCGCCACTGTGAAGCACTTCTTTATTTTTGAATGATATACTCTTTAAAAAAGCCTAATATACCATACCAGAAACTTAGTAACGGATACTACATTTTATTGCTAGCCCGATTCCGTCATTGATTACTAGTCACTTTGTCAGTAGCAAACTAACTGCTTGTTAGGTTAAAGAGTAAGTTTGTTGCCAGTACTAATTTGTTTGAAAAATGCTTTAATAGTTATTTACGTTATAAGTGTTGTAAAGATTCATATTACAACACGAGATGTTAAGGTTGTCAAACGAGGCGTCAGCCGAGTTTAACAAAACATCGAGTGAAGTAATATGAATTTGCAACAAGAATATTGTACAAAATTTTATCTACTTTCATCTATGAATAAAAATAGTTGGCAAAAGGCATTTTTTAAAATAAAAATGCACCTGCTATTAAGTTTACTTATCAAGTTTTTTATGTTACCTTTCGCATAGTTACTGTTTCGCATGGTTACTGTCGAAACTTTGTCAAACAAATTCAAAAATATAAAAAGCGTTTTTCAAAATGAGCGATTCTGATGGAAGTTTACCCTCTGATATAGAAGCTGCGGCAAACGAAGCGATCTCAAGTTTAGTTCCGACAAAATTCAAGGTGCGGTATGAGTTGGAGTTTGAAGATTGGTGCAAAGCTAACAAAATAAATGAGGTGCCTGAGAAAACCCTTTTGGGTTATTTTTCCGTAAAGCAACGCTCCCAGAAACCATCTACACTATGAACTCACTACTCAATGTTGAGAACTATGATTTCAGTCAAGAAAAATCAAGATATAAGCAGATTTTCTCAACTAATCGCGTTTTTGAAAAGAAGTTCAGAGGGTTGCAAGGCCAAAAAGTCCAAAGTTTTCACAAAGGAAGACGCATGTAAGTTTCTTAGTACTGCAGATGATAAAACATATTTACTTATGAAGGTTGTTATGATAATCGGCATTTTTGGGGCTTGTCGGCGCGAAGAACAAGATAAGTTAATGTTGGATCATATTGAACACAATGATTTGTATAAAAAATTGTGATTCCATTCTCGTAAACCAAAATTATGTTAGAATTTGTTATAACAGAAGGAAATGTGACAGGTGTCAACTGTTTAAGTATTTTTCGAAAGTATGCTAAACTTCGTCCTCTTAATGCAACTCATAGGCGGTTTTTTGTATTCTATGGAAAAGGAAAATGCACCTCCCAGCCTGTCGGAATTAATAGTTTTAGAAGTATACCAAAAAAGATTGCAACAAAACTTGGATTGAATAATCCCGAAGGATACAGTGGACATTGTTTTAGGAGGTCCTCAGCCACCATTCTAGTTGATGGTGGTGCAGATATGCAGATGTTAAAGCGTCATGGGGGCTGGAAATCCTCTTCTACGGAAGAAGGCTACGTTGAAAATTCTTTAGAAAATAAGAAACAAATAGCAAAGAAGATCATGGGGTCAGACACGGATTTAATGATTGGAAATTCGAACATAAAGGGCTCCATCACATCCACTTCTGGTATACAAATTTCTAACTGTAAAAAGTGTATTATTAATGTTTATAATAAACCAAGTGTTATATTTTAATTAATAATTGGTAATTAATTTTATAATTGTTAATAATAAATCATTCTTCTAAAAAGTGTGGTTTTATTTAACAGCAACATTTTAATAAAACCGGTCTTTTTCCATTACAGCACTAGTGCTGTAAAGGCTCTAATACGGCACTAGTGCTGTAATAGATGCCCTTACAAAACGATTTACAGAAATGTAAAATTCATATTACTATATGAAAGTAGATAAAATAATATAACGTCATATTTTGTCAACGTTGTCATACGTAATAGATTTGAAAATACAAATCAGATTGCGCCACCAAGA
Organism: Polydrusus cervinus; assembly: GCA_935413205.1. Classification (NCBI taxonomy): domain Eukaryota; kingdom Metazoa; phylum Arthropoda; class Insecta; order Coleoptera; family Curculionidae; genus Polydrusus; species Polydrusus cervinus. Next base: position 18,045,596 of record OW284519.1, on the reverse strand, counting down.
AGTGAAAACTTTACTATTGGTATGATGCAACCACCTGCAGACCGGTTTCGAACTCTTTCGTTCTCGGCCGTACAGGACAGGTGTCTATACCTTCCAACCGATAGTCTTGATACTAAAAACTATAATATTATTAAGGCATTAAAATAAACAACATTTTCAAATACCTTTTCCAAAAACTCAAAAAAGGTACTGACATTCATTTATTACACTATGGATCAAATACGGTCCTGCCTAACTTGCCCGTTAAATAACATTAAGAAAAACTTCTGGGTGTAGGATGAGCCCGCAAGGGAAAACATTCTGCGTATAATTTCGAAGCAGCAGCCGCACCTTGACGACACTCATCGTAAATTAGTGCCATATCTACTAGTTCATTGTTTTCAAATTTTACCATTTTCACGTGTCACCAATTTAAAATATACTTGCTTCAGAAAAATACACCGAAGCGGATTGCCAAATAACTCACCACCGACCCGTAAATTGCATGACTAATAAAAGATAAGAAAAGCAACATAAAGAGCAGGCTACGTTTTAATGACCAGGCCCGCACTTGGATTTTTAACTTCTGTATCTCGGCTATTTTTTAAGTTTCTTGAAAAAAGGTATTTGAAAATGTTTATTTTAAGGTCTTCTATACACAGCTAAAAAAGAAGTATCAACTTAGGAATCACCCTGTATAAGAATCTCCACTAAATAATACACTTAGGTGACATCCTTATATGACTAGATAGTAAAAAAATTAGCTAAACAAACAATGAAAAATTAATTAACTACGTTTAAATAGGTATCTAATGTTACATTCATCAGAATGTAAACAGTGGCGTCAACAATGCAAATAAAGTTCTATTATTATGTTCGGTGGGATGTTGGCTTCATAAATTAACATTTTATAGATCATACCTTAAAAATTATTACCTGTGTCATATTTTCGTATTTAAAAATAGTTCTAACCTCACCAGGATGTGGACTTTATTACGATAAGCCTTTTCACTAAATTTTGAGTTTGACCCTACCACATAGAGCAGGAAAAAATAATGTTTTCTATGGTTTCAGATTTTAAATTTTTGAATTATTTCGGCAGCCAGCGATCGCTTTTTAACCGATGCGATTCTATGAATGATGTGTCTAGTTTGGTTTCCTGTTTCTAAACTATTTTTTTTTTGTTTTTGAAACAGAGATAACAATATAAACGGTCGCACGACTAGCAATTATAAGAATTGGGCGATTAATAGGATGACGTCTTGATGTTATGTTTTCAAATTGTCTGCTTTCGCGGCGTCTTTTTATTGAAGATTTTTATTATTGGTATATATTTTTAATAGGTTCTATGTCAAGATGTTGGTGCTGAATATGATAAAGCGATTATAGGGAAAAGAACCATTTTACCAAGATTTCATGCAAAAATCTTTTCATATCACTTTACTTATATAAACAGTGTGTCTCTTTTTTATGTATTCAGGTATCTGTGATGAAGAAGCACTATACAGGGTAATGCCTAAGTTGATACTTCTTTTTTTTAGCTGTGTATAGAAGGCATTAAAATAAACAACATTTTCATATACCTTTTTTTTTAAACTTAAAAATAAGCGAGATACAGAAGTAAAAAATCTAAGTGCGGGCCTGGTAATCAAAACGTAGCCCGCTATACTTTATGTTGTTTGTCTTATTAGTTATGCAATTGACGTCGGTGGTGAGTTATTTGGCAATACGCTGGAGTGTGTTTTTCTGGAGCAAGTTAATTTTAAACTGGTGACACGTGAAAATGGTAAAATTTGAAAACAATGAACTAGTAAATTTGATGCTAATTTACGGTGAGTGTCGACAAAGTGCGGCTGCTGCCTCAAGATTATACGCAGAACGCTTTCCCTTGAGGGCTCATCCTATACCCAGAAGTTTTTTAAAATTTAATCAACGGGCAAGTTAGGCAGAACCGTATTTGATCCATAATGTAATAAATGAATGTATACAGAGCTGTGAGTAACTTAAGTAACTAGATACATTTTAGTATCTAGTTACTTAAAGTAACTAGATACTTAGTAACTTAGTTCTTTTTTGAATCATGCCAAAAGTAACTGTAACTTCGTTACTTTTGAAAAGTAACTTGTATCTAGTTACTTTTTAGGAGTAACTATACACTTAAAAAGTAACTAGATACTTTAAAAGTAACTAAGATGCTTTAAAAGTAACTAAGTTCCTTTTAAAGTAACTAAGTTCCTTTTAAAGTAACTAAGTTACTTTTAAAGTAACTAAGTTAGGTACTTTTAGAGTTCCTCTAGGATACCAATTATGCACACGTGCCCTCCATCAGATGATGACCAAGGGACGATCGGCGGCCGTTAAACAGATTTTCACGAAGGGACGAGCTGCGAGTCGCGAGCGTCAAACAGCAAACTGGTTGGAACGCGAAATTTCTTGGCAAGCATTTTATTTTACTTGTTCGTTGTTCGAATTAACACTTCTTAGTTTAGTTTTCTGATGGTAATAGTGGTAGTGTGTACAGGAAAAGGAGTTATCACTACCGGGTAAATTTATGGTATCTAGTTCAAAAGCATCTTAGTTACTTTAAGAGTTTCGTAGTTTCAATTAAAATAACTAGTTACTCAAAAGTATCTTAGTTACTTTTAGTAACTAGTTACAATCAATGTAACTAGTAACTATGTAAGCAATGTAACTAGTTACAATCAATGTAACTAGTAACTGTAAAAGTATCTTAGTTACTATAACTGGTTACTTTAACTGAGTAGCTAAGAACTAAGTTACTTTTAGGTAAAAGTAACTATTCCTTATAAGTATCTAGATACATTTGTGCAAAAGTATCGAAAAAGTATCTAGTTACTTTTCTGAAGTAACTTTCACAGCTCTGAATGTAAATACCTTATTTTAGAATTTTTTGAAAAAAAGTATTTGTTGTTTATTTTAATGCCTTCTATACACAGCTAAAAAAGAAGTATCAATTTAGGAATCACCCTGTATAAGTATTACTGTTTTAGTAAACTTTTTTTTACTACAGCTCAGTTCAACATGTCAAATAAGAACTGCGACAGACAAATAGATAGACGCCGAAATATGGTTTAAAAAGCGCGACATTTTTCCATTTTTGGTACGGAACACTTAAGGCTCTACCACGCGCAAATTTAGAGGATGAAAAACACCGTTTCGCTACTGCAGGATTCTGCAAAGGCTATTTGAAATATTTGTCGGGACAATTTAAAATTTAATAAAGGAATGTTTGTATTTCTAAGGTACAAAGCCCTTTTTTGAAAAAAATAAGAATATGTATAAGAAAATGCCCACTAAAGGTGCGTATTTTAGGCACTTTTCCAAGGTTAATATCGTAGCTAAGAATTTTTTTTTCAAAAAAATAGCCATGTACCTTAGAACTTCCATGTCTTATCTTTAAGAATTCAAAAATTGAGACAAAACAATGTCGTAATAAGTCCGTTATCTTGCAGCGCGCAACTCATGTTTTAGGTAAATTTTGTTGTCATGTTATATAAGTTGCCTATATACAGCAGAATTTATTCTAGGCTGACGTGAAACAATTTACATCCAGAGAGAATAATGATACACTGAAAAAAATTATAGGTGGTCGAACAAGAAGTTATTTCGGGGGTAATTTTGGGCTAAATTTTATGTTTTCCTTTTTGTATTGTCTGTGCCAATAACAGAATATCTAAGCGTTAATATTAAAAAGACGTAACTAGTAGTTGTGCTATTAACTTCGGGTTACCATACATTTTTCGGCTTAGACCGGGATGGTTTATAATGCGCCGCAGGGCAAAATGTTCAAGGCGCGTTCACCATTTTGTCAAAACTGGTGTTTGGGCTTTCAAAATTTCTTATTCATGTTAGGTAAGGATAAGAATTGAACGAAATCCGGTCGATTTGTTGCAATCAAAAATGGGCTATATTGAATTTTTTGTTTCGTTTCTTAGTGAGTAACCAACTGTTGCATATTCGATTGTTTTTATATTTTATGCTTATTATACGGGATCTATATATTGCTTATGTAGTGAGCTTCTGTCTGAACCTGTTAAAATATGAATTCATCTTAAAGGTGAAATGTGTTTATTATTTTATCCATGGTTTACCGATTTAAAAGTAGTATTCAGGCACGAATTTGGCGTTGGTCACATGAGATTTCTCTGTCCATCTTGTTGGCTGGCAGCTATAATTTGGTGCAGCCTGACTCCTGTATAGTGACAATGCTTCTAAGAAGCTAAGTACTAAATAAAAATTGGACAGTATGCCAGGCAGAGTAATAAAATACAATATTTTGTTAGGCTTGGGCGCCCATAGAGAGGGCGGCAGTGGCCCCCGTCTCTTGACCAAGGGCGTAGATAAGGTTTTTACTTTTTGTTAGGGTGAGTTTATGAAACGAATGCGGCATTTTTTTTGTAGGAATCACTTTTGATAGAAGTTCTTGAAAACGAACGTTTTGTTTTCTTTTGTAGCCACTTTTGAACGGTGGAGGAAGTGTTGAAAAGGCTGCTACATATTTTATTTAAGTCACTTTTAAGAACTTACACGCTTTTTTTGGCTACCCCCCTTCCACTCTATGTGTGCCTATGTTGGTAGGTTTTATTATTAGGTAGTATACCCTAAATAAAAACATTCATAATATTGTAAATTTTTATTAAAAATACAGGTAGGCAATAAAGTTGGTCCTTTCATGGTACAAATTAAAAATACTTATTAAAATAAAAAATACTACAATAACTATATTATTAGCTACCAGAAATATTTAAAAATTGCGATCTTAAGTCTTTAATTTTTCTCTTGTTGGGGTATTGAGGATTTATCATTTCGGGAAGAAGGCAACTAAAAAAAAAAGTTTTTAACTGCTGTTCCATCTTTTCTTGCCAAAATTGGTCATCTCTGTATATCTGAAACAAAATTATTATTGTTAAAATTACATTAATTATTATTTCATAAAATTTGTAAATCATAGATACTTATACGATCAAATATTATATGAAATGAATGTATTAAATATTTTAAAAAGTGTTCTTATTTACTTTTTGTTTCGTAAATTGATGAAGTTATGCCCAGCCATTAAATTTTTAAAGAAAATATTGAGAAGAGTATTTTTTTTATCTTTGAAGGCTAAATAGGATAAACTAGTTTTATCCCCATTTAATACTTCTGGAATAAGAATCTCATATTTTCCAATAGAAAATAATTGCACTGTGAGGAAAACTTTACACGGTTTGTAAAAATTTGAAAATTTGTTGGTTTTACCTTTCTGGCTATATTATTCCTGAGTATCTATGTATTTAAAAAAAAAGTTTTTGTTCTGTTTTTGAGATAGAGACATAATATTTATAAACACATCGTTTCCTAGAAAATAACTATTTTAAAAGTGGTTTTCATTACCTTTTCATACTCTAGTTGTAGAGGTGTCCATACAATAAAATAACAGTACTGCCTTGACGTTATTTGTAACTGTCCCTGTACCTGATAGTAATAGTGGTGATTTCGTTTTAATGTAAAATTTCCATTTTCAATTGTAGCAAATTTTATTGTTTTAGTCTCGATGCCTTGACGAGGAGTTTTGGTACTACAGGATCTGGGGCACTTAACTTCTATAATTCCATTTTGTCCAATTAGACCATCTGGAGATGCCCCAAGGTAGCATTGCTTTGTGCTGACAAAAAGTCCACAGTCCTCAACTATTAGGTCGGTGGTTCGTTCAAACTGGGTTATAGCGATTTTTTCATGCTCTTTGCCCCAATTTGTAGCACTGTTGCTGGTAAAACTGCTATATAAGATGGCTTTTACCGTGTTTGCACAATGTGTACTTTTACGTAATTTACAAATTTTTCCAAAATTACTTGCTGTTAGTCTTTTTCCACGTTCTTCCATCCATAACAGTGTGTCTGCTTGTCCGACTGTATCACGTTCTAATTTATGTGCAGTTTCTTTATCTACCGTAATGGAAGTTATGAAGAAAGATTGTTGCAGTTTGTACTCATCCTCGTCCATATCTATGGCTGGTAAGCCGTAATCCTCGTCGGGAGGAGCATCTTCGTGTTTTTTTTTGTGAGTTTGTGGAAATAATTGTCTACGGCATTTAGTCCAACTCCGTTTGTGTTTTTTTTCTTTAATAAATTTTGTATGTATATTTCCTGGACTTCGACCACAAAGTTTCTTTTGAATAAGTCGAGATGACTCAGCTCCAACATTGTACGAAATTGCAGCTTTCTCGCAACGCATTTCGTAGGATCTTCTTAAAGAAAAGTTAATTCTTTTGCCACCAACTGTTTTGGCTAATAAGGCATTATAAAGTTCAGCAGCGTTATTATCCATGTTTAATAATAAACTTTCGGAATTTCTAACTATTCTCTCAATGATTACTAAAATATCTGAAAATAAGCCTGAACTTCTCATAATATTGGTAAAATCTATCTCATTTTCTTTTGGTCCCTGGCAAAAGTAGTTAGCACATTTTGAATGATCTCCAAAGACGTGACTAGAAGTATTTGTAATATCACGCTTTAAATGAATAATTTTTTGAGCGTAGCTTAGATCCTCTTTTTCAATGTAGTAATTGACTGCTGCTACAATTCCATATCTTATTCTTTTAACATTATTAGAAAGCATGTTTCTTTCCTTTATAGAAACTACTTTGTTCTTCGAACTGGTTCTTTTTTGGGCTAACTCTCGAAGGCGTGTACATAAATTTCTTAGCAAATGATTTCTACATTCAATTTTCTGAACTGATCTATTCTGGTATGGTCTTGCCTCTGCCAACTTTTTTGTCACACTGCTATCTCCATCTCCAACCAAATAACCGTATTTTATTCCGTGCAGTTCGTTACTTTGTAAAAATCCTTGTACAATAATTTCGGATTCCATAGCTGTTGATGCTTTGTCCCAGTTTTTGTAGCAAATGTGGTCTTTTGCGGCAATATTCTTGCTCTGTGCTCTTGTACATATGCAACAGTATTTATTTTTAACTCCCAGGAATAGGATTTTCTTTGTCTCTTGTCCAACAATTATTGCCTAAAATAAAAATGTTATTTATAATTTACCTTCCACCAGAACGTTAATGTTGTTTACCTTTTACATGCTTTATGATAGGTTGGACTACAATTGGTCTAGTTTTTAAATTATATAAAACCATCACCATTAAACGAAACTTAAAAGAATATGTATAACTTACCACTCCAGAAAGTGCATTATAGTTAACTTTATATGATCGTTTACTCCATGCGCCATCTGCGATAACGGTTATATATGGAATACCATCAGGATCAACTTTTCCCTTTTCGATGGCAATTGCTTTCTCTTCTTCGCCAGCTTTCTTTATTTCTTCCCAAGCGGTTGCATGAATTGCATCAGCTATTTCACTTTGAATTTTCAAAAACGTATAATTTGACATAATCGGTATATCGCAGTAGCTGAAAATTTCTTGCATTTGGCTGTAGCCTCCGCCGGTTGAAATCATACCCAAAACGATTAATTTGTTTAAGTCTGCAGTGTCAGGGTTCTCTGTACATATTCTTTTTTCTTCGTGGCATATGGAACATTTAATTACAAACGTGCTTTGCAATCCAACAGATATTTCTTTTGTTATTTTTAAACTTGTACTCTCGCAACCAAAAATGCCCAAATGTTTAAAATTAGTTACTTCGTTAAAGAAGAAATTAATATCAATTATTCTTCTTCCGGAAATATCACATATGGTCTGACATCTTTGGGATACCTTTTCAGAATATTCGGTTGAAATTTCTGTTTCGGGTTGTGAACTAGAAACTTGTTCTGGACTAATCGATTTGGAATTACTATCATCACTGTCATAATCTATCAAGTTTAGTTTTTTCATATCTCTACTGCTCTCAACCCTATCATGAGATGGTCCTGCAACTTCCGAAGTAGGTAAATCCATGGCAAAATTAGAAATACTGACAACTTTTTTACTTGGGGTGGCGGTGTCCTGAGTTGTCAGTTTTTTGCGTTGCCTAAAGAAATATTAGGTAAGATAAAACCAGTATTTTTTACAGGAGAATTCTGTTTATCACCAAATGGGGAGCATAAATTTACACCAATATTAATATATTTCTAAAACAAGCATTTGATTCTTTTTCAGCTGTATTATTTGTTTAAACAAATTGTTGAAAATTGTGAGTAAGTTTCTCGACCCTTATATAAAAATAATTTATATCCCTCTTTAGTATTTAAGCTTATTATAACAGCACTGTTCACACTTTATAAAACGTAGAGATAAATCCCAGTATTTTAATTTAGAAGAAACTGAATTTACCAAAAAACTACTTAGTATATAGAAAAGGGATTCTGGAAATCGGTTGACTGGCTGGTATCAATGGAAATGTCTCATAACTCATCATAATGTTCGACAAATTTTTTTTAACACTTTTAGGTGTGTAGTTTGGAAAACAACATCACAAATCAATATTTCAGGATAATTTCGTTTTTTTTTGTTTTATATCCTAGGGCAAGAATTATCTAATTTGAAAGAACAGCTGGTCTGAACACAACTAGTGACAGCAGCTTGTTTACACTGTGTTTTTTTTTCAAATAAACTAATTTTTTTTTTCATAAAAAATAAATAAGAAAATAAATATATTCGTTACATATTATACTCAAATTACAAAGAGTAAGAAAAAGTTAAGATAATTGCGTTATTAAAATTTAAAAAAGATAGCTATGAAAGGTTTATGTTTTTGTAAAAACGTTGTTTTTATGCTTTAGGATCTCTTGATACATTTTTGGATAATACCTATCCTAGGAGTTTAATCGAGATATCAATTACCTCTTTTTGTAATAGAAAACAAACAGCGTACATAAGCATCATAGGGCTGATGTCAGTAGTTGTGTCCAAAACGGATGCTTTTTTAAAATAATTAGGATAATTCTTGGCCTAGGGCCTAAAAAAAATTCGAATACTCCCGAAATATTGTAGGTCATAAAACAACGTTACAACGTAACATGACAAAAACAACTAACAAAATGTCACTTACTAACAATTTTAAACTTTCTGTACGGCTTTACTTGTACTTTTTTAAAACTGAGCGTATGAAACGGTTATGCACGTTATGTTCTATTTTATTTCTACAGCATATGAAAAGGAGCAAAATCAATAATCTTGAGAATTTCATTCACCTGTCAAATTTCATATTTTAACAATTAAATACCATAATTTTATTTTGTGTTACCATGGTTATTCTATTGTTGCAAAAAATTATCGTGATAATTTTTTGACATATTTTCTTTTTGTCAGTCATAACAAACAAAAAGCAACATCAGTCCATGAAATTCCCTTACAAATATAACGCGGGCATTGATAATTTACCGGTAATTTTAGCCAAATATGCCGTCATGCAATTTGGAGCAAGCAAAAGCATTCGTGCACTACGTGCACTCATGCTTTTTTTGGCTCCAAATTGTATTCAAGCATATTTTCCTAAAATTACCGATAATTTTCAATGCACTTGTTATATTATATATGATAATAAAAATTATACAACTTTGCAATTATTTCTAAAATGATTGCAAGTACTCACCTGAGTAATTTAAGTTTTTGTTGAATACTTCGTCGACGGCCACACGGAGTACGATTTGTGCTAGTATACTTTTGCGGCATATTGATAATATAAAATAGAAACACACTGTAGATACAACTTCACAATAGATTCACAACGAACAGTTCAAATCACAAATGAATAAAAATCTATGTAGTTCTTAGTTTTTATATTCAATTATACTCCAATTACCAAAATAAAAACCTTCTTTCACAAAAATAGGCTAAGTACTTAGGTAGCAGATATCAGTGGCGTGGAGGTGCTAGAAAAATGTAAATGGATCCGATTTTTTTGAGGTAGGCATATAAGATCCTGGTATCTAGCTATTGTTTAGTTTTTACTGTAGATATATTTTTATCGCTTTTCTAGACGAAAAGTTAAACCTTTGAGCTTAAAAAGTAGGTACACGACTTTTCGTCGATTGGTACTGTTTGCTGACGCTTTCCGTGTGATGCGATATACAATATCTATCGGTTCTACTCGTGTCGCATTATCTTTGCGTTAGCTCCAGAGAATAACATGATTTTTTATTATTATTATTAATATTATTATTATTATTATTATTATTATTATTATTATTATTATTATTTAGCAATAGTAAGCGGTAAAACCGATGAGACCATTGCATCTATTCTATTATCACATGTATATTCTGTATCGGATTGGCGCTGAAATTCAATTATTTTATTCCATTCTCGTATAGGTGCGACGATACGGTACTGTGTTTCTAAAAAAAAGGTCTAGGTACTTCGTTTGTTCTCTTGTTTAATAAATAAGCATGGTGAAAAATTATTCATATGAGAGAATTTTAATTCAAAAACTATTGACCTTACAAAATATTTCAACACCAATGCTGAAAAATTCACAATAAAACAGTTTGTACATTGTGTTATGTATAAACTACCTAAGTACCTAAACTTAATTTGGATGGGCAACTTTAATTTAAGGGTATGCCTGTGCCTTCTTCCCCCCTGACGCCGCCACTGGCATATATGCAGGTGTTCTTATACCTACTATTAATTAATTAACACTTTAGTCGGTAGGTAATAATAAGATTAACAGACATGTATCTTGGTACCTATATTAAAAATTAGAATACGATTTCAGAAGTTTTATTACCTTTTTTAAATCATTAAAATCATTATAATAAGCTTTTCCAAGGAATTTATAAAATTAACAGATTTTATTTTCCAAAATTTTTTGCTCTCCTTAATTTTATTTTTTGTACATATTAATAAAATAAGAATCCGTATAACGATTAGATGCATTATTTTAACTTAGAATACAATAACAAGTAAAATACTTATTTCCCACAAAACAAATTTCTGGTCTCCGAAATAAAATCAACCAAAACTCATTAGCATAATAAAGAACCTACCGCCTTGCATCGTGCTTTCAGTGTGTGTCGATGTTTACGGAATATTTTTCACCACGTCATAAGCTCGCTAGTATGCCCACTTCGGGTGAGACTCTCTTGCAAATATATTTCTTGCTGCACAAAGTTCCGCCTTAAACGAGGGATTTTAAAAATAATTCGCACTTTTTTAAAAATAACCTCACGCGAATTATAAACATACAAATTCCATATTTTAAAATACAAAAAATATTAGGCAATTAATAGTTTTTAACACCTGAAAATACTTCTCAACATAAACAAACCGTCAGTTATGTAAACGGAATTTTACTATTTTAATTTTGCCCCATATCGTAAACTTTACTAACCATCATAAAGTAAAGCAAAAATAGTTGTAACATTTTAGAAAGGTTCAAGAAACCGTTTACTTTAAACAAATAATATTAACGATAAATTTAGCGGAAAGCCGGAGTTATGTAACATTTTCTGCGAAAATGATTTTTTTTTAAGAATGTTCGCTTTGAGAAAAGCTATAATGTATGTTTACTACGGACCTATTTAAATGGAACGTAAATACACAAACGTTACTGTAATAATTAACTCTTAAGAAGTTCATCCAGTGTCGCACCCAGTTTTTTTTTTATTGGGGTAATACGTCTCCGATCAAAGGTAACTTCTAAAAACAGAACGTGACTGATCAATGCTAAATGGAATTTTTAAATTTTCTTATATTTCTCCTTTAACCATTTAAAGACAAAGGAAGAAATAATGTTTATTACGACTGTGACACTGATGGATATACTGCTTTGGTGGGAATAGGTCCACTTCCTTTAGTTTTTTGCTGTATTTATCCTAAACTAAATACTCTAACCAACATATATTTCCTAAGACCACCTATGAAAATGAGAAAAAAGCACGGTTAATTTGGCTAGAAAGCGCCATCTATAGCACGCGTGTGGAAAAAAAATATTTCAACACTAGTGTTGAAATATCAAGGCACACTATGTAATTTAAACATATGGGTGCCAATTTGACAGCCAACCCCTATTTATTAAAAAGAACAAATTTTAGAAAGCAGTAATTGTAAAGTGTTTAACTTATTTATTATGTATTTGTCGAGTGATTGTGAATTAGATTGTAAAAATGCGCCATCTGAAATTATAAAAAATGTTGATAATATACTGGAAAATCTATTACCAGAAAAAAACAAATCGCGCTGAAGAGAGTGTCATGTCAACAACAAATCTTTATCGGTAGCGATAGGCTAGAGACTAGAGCTCTAGCATACAGATCGCAAGGTCACAGGTTCAAATCCCATCAGTTGTATTTGACTTTTTTTTATAAAAACATTAAATAATTTAAAAAATTATTTTGAATTGAAAACTTTCTTGTTCGGTGGATTTTTAAAATTTATGTTTAATGCATCTTTCCTTGATTAAATTTTCATTCTGGATAATCTAGAAGTCAATCAAGGATTAGTTCATCCTTTGATATATAAAATATGAAAAAGTTAAACTACAAATAAAGGAAAAGCCTCTAAACAAACTATGAACTAGATATTAAGTGGAACATACTCCTAAGTATGCTAATTTTAACACTAGTGTTGAAATATTTTTTTCACAATTTAAAGGCTTTTTTAATAATTCTTTGTGGTCGTAGAAAAAATAGTGTACATTACTCTTGTGAAAGTGATTATTCTAAGACTCTCTCGGCTGACGCCTCGTGCTAAATATAATAATAATAATAATTCATTTATTATTCCAAAAATAAAACATAAACATATTAAATTACAAATACAAATATACAATGGAATAAAAGGCCCACTTGCAGCATCCCTCACGATGGAAGGCGCTGTTGAAGCCCTGTTATACTTTAAAAAGAAAAAGAATACTTAATCAAATAAATTAAATGTACTAGCAACAGTACAGTTATATTGCCTTCATTTTTTTCTTAAAACTGACACACTTTGTGAGAAATCTGTGATTTTATATTTGTTTATAAGATAAGCTACATTGTAGGAGAAAGATTCTTTATTGTGAGCTGGTATGCTTAAAATGTGTTTTTTACGTATGTTTAGATTATGTACGTCAGTTCGGAATTTAAGCTTATTGTAGAGATAAGGAGGGCCCTTAAATTTAATTAACTTATAATAAATGCATAATGAGTAGAGAATTCGTCTATTAAACATATTCAGCCAGCCCAATTCACGTAATTTATGTGATACCCTTTGCCTGCGTCTTATTCCACACACCAGTCTTATACAAGAATTTTGAAGTTTCTGTATCCGCCTAGTATCAACTAAGTCCAGAAAGGGGCCATATAAGTTGTCCGAAAAATTGCAATGGGACAGGACTAATGAGTCGCACAGCTCCATTTTAGTTTTCTGAGAAAGGTAATGTCTGTGAGAATAAATCATTTTTAACATAGAAAATCCCCTTTTAAGACATTGTGTTACATGCTCTCTAAATTTTAACCTGGTATCGACAATAAGACCCAAGTTTTTTGTATACTCTTTAAAAGGAATAACTTCAGAGCCAATTTTTAAATTTATTACGTCTAACAACGTATTTCTATGATTTTCGTTACAAAACAAAAGAGCTATGGATTTAATGGGATTGATTTTGAGTAAATGATTAGACGTTACGTCCAAGAGCTTATTTAAATCCTCATTTAGTTTAGTGATAGCATTGTGTACCTCGTTGAGCCTAAATGAAAGGTAAATTTGCGTATCATCCGCATATAAATGATACAGTGAGTGTTTTAAATATTTTATAAAATTTGAGGTGAAAATGCTTAAAATAAGAGGACCCAGGATGCTACCCTGTGGTAACATCTTTGGGGTCTGATTTTTTTCCATCGAGAACAATCCTCTGAACCCTGTCGGACAAAAAAGAGGCCAGCAAAGAAACTGAGTTTGAAGTAAAGCCAATGTAGGCTAGAATTGCAGTTAAAATGTCATGGTTCAGCATATCAAAGGCTTTGGTAAAATCAAGAAGTACAAGTATTGTTGCTTCATTTTTATCATGCGCCACTAATACGTCATCGAGAATATCAGAAAGCGCAGTGGCACAGCTGTAACCCTCTCGAAACCCTGACTGTTTTTTTGGTATAATATTGTGCTGAAGTACATACGAGTTAATCTGTCGCTCCATAATTTTTTCTAATATTTTAGAAAATGTCGGCAATATTGAAATTGACCGTAGTTGTCCGAATTCTGTAGGATTGCTCACTTTGGGTAATGGGACAAAATGTGCAAACTTCCAACCCTTGGGAAAGTAGGACTTGTTAATAAAACAGTTGATTATGTGCGTTAAATGAGTTACAATAAATGGACAGCATAATATAATGAGATCTATATTTAAATTATCGGCTCCAAAGGTTTTAGATTTAATTTGAAAAATTATATTAGATACTTCGTTCTCCGACACTGGCTCAAAAGCAAACTGCCTGTCAAGAAGTCTATTGTTTTTGTAAAAATTTAAAAGTTCGTGTTTAGGATTACTATTATTATTAGCTAGTGTCGTAAAGTAATTATTAAGTTCGTCTAGTTTTTTTAACCCTTCGGGAATTTTTTTATTTTTAAAATTTAAAATATTTAGTTTTTTAAGCTCACGCCATTTTTCTTTTACATTGCAGTGTTGGAGTTTATGATTAAGGTACGCTTTTTTTTCTGATCTCTTTGTTTGAAAAGTATCACTTTCATCACTTGTTATGTAATAAACTATATTACCCTATATATAATATAAATATATGTACATACAAATTAAAGTACAACATAAATTAACTTATTGATATTTTACACGTTTACAACCCACAATCTATTTCTAGAGATTATGCGATTACGCTTGCCTGTTCTATTTTATATCTAAACATCTGATTCATAAAATTTTTATATATTTAGAAAACGCACTGTCTCTGCCAAAGCCAATATTTCTCACTTAAACTGAAGCGAGATCAGATGCAATTATTTTAGAAATTGCACCAATCGAGACGAAATTTATAACAAGAAACGAAAGTAACAAACTGTCTTAATTTGAATCGAAGATATCTGTATGTAGGTAAAAGGTGGATCAGAAATTTTTAAAACTATTTCAACCCTGTTACTCTGTATACGTATGGCATACAGACATCAAACATTTTTTATTCTTTAATCGAAAAGGTCTGGTTTAACTGTTAAACTTGCAACCTTCAAACAGACACCGGTTTTATCTAAAGAAGAAATGTAATAGTATTTGGCAACGGAGGGCAAATAATGTGTTTATTTTACTGATGATGAACTGATTTAAAATTATCAGCATATATATTTTATTTATTACGTATTTCTTTTTTTTTACAGTATACAAATCAAGCCGGACTTTAATGACTCCACCACCCATGGCGTCGAGAGAATAACTCTTCAACCGACTGAAGATACAGATACGATCATCTTTCATGTCAACAAAATCAACATAAACGAACATTCTGTTACTATAAGACCGTCAGAGAGTGATAATGCGGCGCAAAATAGTGCCACAGGTATTTATCTAACAAACTAGGGCGGGAAGTGTTTTTTTTCTTCCGCATGAGCTTGCAATTGAAAAAACGACTCGCAAAACTCGTTAGAACGGCGACCGCGCTTAACAAAATCATACATTTCGAAAGAGAGACACAACATCGACAGTAGATGTCGTCACCTAATACATCCTCCTGAGAGTTTCCGCCTTTTACTATTCAAGTAGTGCACTACTTTTCCTTTCTTTTATCGGATCCTAGCCTTACTGATATAAGCCATAATATGCTATATTATTATAATATAATGTAATGTGCATTTTATCCAGAGCCATTTCACAACCAGAGTAACAGTACGCGAAACCACTCAAGATCTGTTTTGTGCAGAAAAAGAGCGTTTACAGTGTTCAATGTAAAATTGTGGACGACGGCCAAAACGGCAACAGGTTATGCCAAACGTTATCTATAATAAACATTAAGCGAGCACGAATATCCGTCTAAAGTCACTTCTCATTTCGGTATTTACGTCGAGGCCTTGAGTCTCGTTTAAGCCCATTTACGTGGAATGTCTAGGTTTACTAAGTTTATTGTTTTACCGACACTCGTGTTTGCGTTATTTGCAATAGAATGTAATTTATATTGCAAATAAAGCAACACACCGGACTCAACCACCGGCACCTCCCGCGAACCCTGATAACCCCCCATGCCCCTGGTCCTGTAGGATAACCATAGGAGTTAGAGAAACGATTAAATGGGGGCAAAGTTGTGTAATTCGGTGCTGATTATAATGCCGCTTTAAAAGTTTTCAAATTTCGAATACTTCCGATTTTATTCGAAAAAAACCAAAATTTTGCAAAATCGTTTTATTTTTTCCTGAGCTCATTTGACAAGCTATTTAAAAATTAATGACACTTTGTCATTGCCACTTTTTCTCCTCTGCAAAATGACGTTACTAAACAAAAGATCCGCCGTTTCGTCTCCGAGCGGCCATCACCAAATTTACTTTTTTAAATACGGACCTGGATTTTTTTTAACCGATTTTTAAACCCTCCTACCCTCAAAATGTAATGGCGATATTACTTTCTCATAATGATGAATTGTTCTTGCCTTTTTTTTTAAATTCATATTTTTTACACTTCTTGCCAGTCCGGTCCTGGCAACGAATCACAATATTAAATAAAAACTTTATTTTATTTAAAACATTCATACATAAGTAATATAATTTATTTTATAAGAATTTTCTAATACTCAATGCTAAATTTACTAATTATAAATCCTAATTTTCTAAATGTTCAAAGAGATTGCCGTTTGGCGCAGTACAACGATCGATTTTCCTTCCAATTTTGGCGACAGCCCTTTCAACCGATCTTCTTCTTTTCCTTCCAAATGCAACCTTTATGCGTTCTTCGAGTTCTTCCATTGTATCTACTCTACGTCATTTTTATTAATAACATTTTTAAAATAAGCAAGAACAATTCATCATTATGAGAAAGTAATATCGCCATTACATTTTGAGGGTAGGAGGGTTTAAAAATCGGTTAAAAAAATCCAGGGCCGTATTTAAAAAAGTAAAGTTGGTGATGGCCGCTCGGAGACGAAACGGCGTATCTTTAGTTTAGTAACGTCATTTTGTAGAGGAGAAAAAAAGCAATGACAAAGTGTCATTTATTTTTAAATAGCTAGTCAAATGAGCTCAGGAAAAAATAAAAATCATTTTGCAAAATTTCGGTTTTTTTCGAATTAAATCGGAAGTATTCGGAATTTGAAAACTTTTAAAGCGGCATTATAATCAGCACCGAATTACACAACTTTGCCCCCACCCAACCGTTTCTCTAACTCGTATGGTTTCCGAGATTCCAATGTAACACCCTGTATATAATGATTTAAAAACAATTTGGTCAACAATTTGTCTCATTACATTACATAACATTTTTTTTTTCTTCTAGACGGCCTGCCTATTACATCACAAGAGTACCTAGAAGGACAAAGATATAGAATTGAATTGGGACGTAAACTGAATAAAGACAAATATTACTCCCTTAACATGGAGTTTCAGGGAGAAATAAACAATCAACTTCAGGGTTTTTATAAGAGTCAGTATACGAGTCCTTCTGGAGATACCCGGTTAGTAGATGCATATTTTCCTAGATTATTCTATTACTTTACAAATATTCTATTGCAAATTATTGGTATACAGGAATACAGGGTCGTTTTATGTATGGAATTGGTCGATTATTTCTTAAAGTACGATAGCTAGCAAAAAATGTAAAAAAGAAAAGTTTTAGAGTTTTTATAAAAGTGTTACTGCAAAAACATTAAGTATACACGATAAGTCAAAAAGTCATTAAAAACCTGGTTATTTTATTTTAAATTAAACGCCTTTTATATAATTCTGTGATGAAATTACTTTTAAAATAAGACCAGAATCACCAGAATGGCCAAAAGCTAATAGGGCTCCACAGAAGGTGTCATCGGATGTATATTGGCGATTGGATTCCAAAATACACCCCAACATTGAAATTACTTCAATAAATGCCAGAGATGGTCAAAAACCGCTACGACCGTGAGGATTGACGAGTAAATTTCAATTGCGCAGAAATTACTTTAAAAATAAGACCAGAAATTACCTTAATTTTTAAACCAACCTTTTTAATAATGTTGTTATACCTATCAAGCTGGTACTCACATTAAAACCTGTAGGGAGTACAACACTATAGAAGTGTCAATTTTCGTCTAACTTCACTTATCAGTTAACTTTCTTATTAATGATGTAAGACCTATCAAGTTGGTACTCAAATTAACGGCCGCGAGGAGTACAACACTGTAGAAGTGTCAATTTTCGTCTAACTTCATTTTTCAGCTAACTTTCTTATTAATGATGTTAGAGCTATCAACTTGGTACTCAAATTAACTGCCGTGAGGAGTACAACACTATAGAAGTGTAAATTTTCGTCGGTTCTTTTAGGTTTGCAGCCAGCACTCAGTTTTCTCCGACAGATGCCCGAAGAGCGTTTCCATGTTTCGACGATCCCTCTTTTAAGGCTAAATTTTCCATTAGACTGGCTAGACCTGGAAACATGTCAACTTTGTCCAACATGCCAGTGGGCAAGAGCGAACTATTCCAGTAAGTAAATGTGTGGAGTTGGTTGTACAATGTGTACTGAAGAAAGGAATAACGTTGTATTTCAGTGTAACTGTTTATTATTACTGACGCGTTAGTACACTGAAATACGTTTTTCCTTTCTTCTTATTCCAGGAAATACAAGATTTATTTTTTACTTTAGTGGTGAGTGCCTGGGTAGACGTATGATTTCCATTATTCCATTCGTAGAGAAGTTTAACAGATACACATATGTACGTTAGTGGCGGCTCGTCAGTTTTGTTTTTATTTTTTAGTTAATTCAGTAGTGTACGTACCATTGCGCCCAAAAAAAACTGGGACAGCAAAATGTAGTTTAATCTCCCAGACTATTAGCTTTTTTTTTGAAGTGGTCAATTTAATTTAATTTTGTGCCTGACAGTGACGTGTCAAAAAAAAATATTTTTTGAAACCGTTACCCACGAAGCAAAAAGCGATCATTTACACTCGATTAAGAGATGGGCATCAAATAGGAAACATCGCAGATGAATTAGGGATTAGCAAAAATACCGTGTTGTTGGCTAAGCACAAAATTGCAGAATATTGAAGTATTGTAAGAAAAGCAGGTTCTAGTCGCCCCAAAATTTCGAATGACGGCCAAGATATAGAATTAATTAATTTTCTATAAGATCATCCTTTCGAAACAGCAATACAAGCTAAAAAGAAACACATTTTCCTGGTTCAGCTAATACAGCGCGTAGAGGTATTCGTAGTTCAGATATAAAAAGTTGTTGTGCTGCCAATAAAATATTTTTGACCGAAGCAAACAAACAGAGAAGAACCGTAATATTTTCCGATGAAAAAACCTTTCAATCATGCAATAATAGGAAAATACGCGTTTATAGGCCTTCTGGTACGAGATACGATGGAAGATATACAAATAAGACTTATCAAATCGGACGCTTTTCTATAAACGTTTGGGGCTGGATTAGTGCAAGGGGCCCATGAGTTTGCCAAATAGTGCAGGGGAGGTTCAGTGCACCATTATATTGCAACATACTAAACCAAGTTATGATACCATCTGTCGACGCAGTTTATGGCCAAGATTTTATATTTTAACAAGATAATGCTCCTATACATAAAGCCCGCATAGTTCAAGATTATTTAGAAGAAAATCAAATTCATATTCTGCCTTGGCTCTCGAAAAGTCTGGATATCAACCCAATTGAAAACGTTTGAGGTGAGGTGACAAAATTTATGTATAAACACAACTTCCAGCCTAGAACTCGGATTAAATTAAGCCAAAGGATAATGCAAGCATGGTATGCAATAACGCAAGAGTATACGAGAAACCTAATGTTAATTATGCCACGACGTTCACAAGCATTAATCGATAATAACGGTGCAACTACCAAATATTAAAAACATGTTATTATATTAAGGTTTAAATATGATTGAAAATAAAATTTATTGGAACATAATATTAAAAAACTTTGTTTTATTTTTGTTACATTTTAAAACACAATATGCGTATTTTAATTTTTCCTCGTATTTCTAAAAATGTGGTATTGTTGTTAAACCTTTTCACTTCCATGACAACTATTATAACAACAATGATAACCTTTCCTCAATGGAATTTATATATTCCTTATAGTCAATGAGCTACTCTACAACAACAATTTTGCTGTCCCAGTTTTTTTTGGGCGCAATGGTACCTACTTAGTTGTGTGTTTTAAAAATGAACCTAATTAATGACATAGTTTGTAATTTTTTGAAAACTTCATTCAGTCGTTGGACAGATGAGGATAAGAGAGACGTTTTGTTACACGGGTTTTTAGTCAATGTTTAAGTACCCGCACTATACCTAGCTCTTCACCATTTTTTTAGAACCGCAAGCCGCCACTGATGTACATCTGTACAAAAAATGCCTTATTTTATAGTATATATAATTTTTTTAGAACTCCAGAAGGACCCTGGTACTGGGACAATTATCCAGAAACTCCAGAAATGTCTACCTACCTGGTTGCCTTCATTATCAGCGAACTGACCCAGCTACAATCAGCTGATGGATTGATTAAAATATGGGCAAGACGGGAATTTTTAACGCAAACTGATTATGCCGCGAATATAGCGCCGAAAATGTTGAGATACTTTGAAAATTATTTTAGGTGAGTTATTTTATTTTTAGTAAAAATATTTTAGCCTCAGCGATATTTTTATATGCTGCTAATCAGTAGCGTAACCAGACCGCGATTAAGGGGTGGAGGGTACAAATTTCGTAAATATTTATTTATTTTTTGATATACCCTTGTATTTGGCATAATATCGAAAAAAAAATTTTATTGTCTATTTCAGAAATGTGAATAGTAAAAAAAGCTCATTAGGTATGCAAAGGAACTACAGAGTGACCCAACGAATATTTAAGCCACTTTCATAATTTGGCATTGATTTCATTCCAAAATTCATTATTTTCATCAAGTGCAGGTAGTACCACCCGGGTTTTGGGTCAATTTATGGATTTTGCCTATTATTATCCATTCACAAACAGTAAAAATGGTATGATAAAGGCGTGAATTAGGTACACTTATTTTTTATTAAACATTATAAAAAAGTACAAAATACAAAAATTACATTATACGGAAAACTTAAATTATAAAAATCATAATATTCTTCGTCATCTGAGGAACTGTCATCTCCTCTTGACGTTATAATTAATGGGTCGACGGTCCGATCGATCAGGTGGTCAAGATCCCACATTTTGACATGATGAACTGCTTTTCGTCAGTTCTCTGTCACTTCCTTAATGGTTTGATCAAACAGTAGCTTAACGTATTTCATTTCCCCATCACCCGGTTAAAAAATATTTTTTATTTTTCTAGGACTGATTTTCCATTGAAGAAAATCGACATTGTGGCTGTTCCTGAATTTGGTTTTAGCGCAATGGAAAACTGGGGACTGATAACCTTTAGGTATTCATATTTTTCTATAAGTAATAATTAAAAGCACTAAGTCTAAGCAACCTTGTTAAGCTTATTGCGTTTTATAATTGAAAAGTATGTTTTCTTAAAAATAATTTTCTTCCCTAGAGAAAGTTCCCTACTGTTTGACAACTACAGCTCGACAGTCGAAGACAAACGAACGGTGGCAACTGTGCTTTCCCATGAAATTGCCCATCAGTGGTTTGGCAACCTGGTAACGCCAAAGTGGTGGAACGATTTATGGTTAAAAGAAGGATTTGCAACTTACTTGGAGTATTTGGGAGTTGATTATGTAAGTTTTTACTCTTGTTGACAAAGAGTTAAGAATAAATAAAAATATATATTTTTTTTTTTTTTTTTTTTTACGGTTCGCCGACTACGTAGGCCATCTTGAACCGGTCATCGACCACAAATGTGATCTACCGACTGGGGAGTGTGAAACGGCACCTTCATCCTACGAGATATCCGATCTCATCCGGCCTGTCCGGCGTGAATAGGATGGCTAGGTGTCGATTCATTTTACACTCTTCCCTTAGGCAAGAGCACGCCGTGTTCCCAAGCGGTCACCCGCCCAAGTACTAACCGCGCTCGACACCGCTTAACTTCGGTGATCAACGGGAAAATAAAAATAGATCAAAACACCCGAAATTGCTTTCTCTTTTATTGTAAAGATTATTGTAAAAATAGTTATGGATAATTTTTTTCATTTTCCTTAGGCTGAGCCAACCTGGAAAATTCTAGAAGAATTTCCACCTAGCGAAATAGAACGCGCTATGGCTATAGATGCTCTGGAGTCCTCCAGGCCTATCAGTTTCGAGGTTATCAACAGTAGACAAATAAAACAAGCGTTTGATGAAATATCCTATGCCAAGGGTAAGAATATGTTATAAAAAAACGTATTTATGAATCATTTTGGACAGTATTCTTTTGTTCTTTTGTGTGAAAAGTCCAAAGATCATGATGTGAAAGTTTTTGTATTCTTTACTGACAAGCAAGCAAGAGTTTAAATTTAAAAGTATGTGTCCTAAACTATTATGTAGTGAAGTTAAATGACTCATAGCTTTAGTCTAAAAGGTACTAAATTGAATGGATTAAAGGCCGTGAGGAGTACAACACTATAGAAGTGTAAATTTTTGTATAACTTCACTTTTCAGCTAACTTTCTTATTAATGATGTTAGACTCATCAAGTTGGTACTCAAATTAAAGGCCGTGAGGAGTACAACACTATAGAAGTGTAAATTTTTGTATAACTTCACTTTTCAGCTAACTTTCTTATTAATGATGTTAGACTCATCAAGTTGGTACTCAAATTAAAGGCCGTGAGGAGTACAACACTATGCAAATATCAATTTTTGTCTAACTTAATTTTAAAGTTAACTTTCTTATTAGTGATGTTAGACCTATCAAGTTGGTACTCAAATCAAATGCCGCGATGAGTACAACACTATGGAAGTGTAAATTTTTGTCTAACTTCACTTTTTAGCTAACTTTCTTAGTAATGATGTTAGACCTATCAAGTTGGTACTCAAATTAAAGGCCGTTAGGAGTACAACACTATGCAAATATCAATTTTTGTCTAACTTAATTTTAAAGTTAACTTTCTTATTAGTGATGTTAGACCTATCAAGTTGGTACTCAAATCAAATGCCGTAAGGAATACAACACTATGCAAATGTCCATTTTGGTCTAACTTCACTTTTCAGCTAACTTTCTTATTAATGATGTTAGACCTATCAAGTTGGTACTCAAATTAAAGGCCGTGAGAAGTACAATACTATGCAAACATCAATTTTTGTCTAACTTCATTTTTTAGTCAACTTTCTTATTAGTTATGTTAGACCTATCAAGTTGGTACTCAAATTAAAAGCCGTAAGAAATACAAATGTCAATTTTTGTCTAACTTCACTTTTCAGCTAACTTTCTTATTAATGATGTTAGACCTATCAAGTTGGTACTCAAATTAAAGGCCGTGAGGAGTACAACACTATGCAAATATCAATTTTTGTCTAACTTAATTTTAAAGTTAACTTTCTTATTAGTGATGTTAGACCTATCAAGTTGGTACTCAAATCAAATGCCGCGATGAGTACAACACTATGGAAGTGTAAATTTTTGTCTAACTTCACTTTTTAGCTAACTTTCTTAGTAATGATGTTAGACCTATCAAGTTGGTACTCAAATTAAAGGCCGTTAGGAGTACAACACTATGCAAATATCAATTTTTGTCTAACTTAATTTTAAAGTTAACTTTCTTATTAGTGATGTTAGACCTATCAAGTTGGTACTCAAATTAAAGGCCGTGAGGAGTACAACACTATGCAAATGTCCATTTTGGTCTAACTTCACTTTTCAGCTAACTTTCTTATTAATGATGTTAGACCTATCAAGTTGGTACTCAAATTAAAGGCCGTGAGAAGTACAATACTATGCAAACATCAATTTTTGTCTAACTTCATTTTTTAGTCAACTTTCTTATTAGTTATGTTAGACCTATCAAGTTGGTACTCAAATTAAAAGCCGTAAGAAATACAAATGTCAATTTTTGTCTAACTTCACTTTTCAGCTAACTTTCTTATTAATGATGTTAGACCTATCAAGTTGGTACTCAAATTAAAGGCCGTGAGGAGTACAACACTATGCAAATATCAATTTTTGTCTAACTTAATTTTAAAGTTAACTTTCTTATTAGTGATGTTAGACCTATCAAGTTGGTACTCAAATCAAATGCCGCGATGAGTACAACACTATGGAAGTGTAAATTTTTGTCTAACTTCACTTTTTAGCTAACTTTCTTAGTAATGATGTTAGACCTATCAAGTTGGTACTCAAATTAAAGGCCGTTAGGAGTACAACACTATGCAAATATCAATTTTTGTCTAACTTAATTTTAAAGTTAACTTTCTTATTAGTGATGTTAGACCTATCAAGTTGGTACTCAAATTAAAGGCCGTGAGGAGTACAACACTATGCAAATGTCCATTTTGGTCTAACTTCACTTTTCAGCTAACTTTCTTATTAATGATGTTAGACCTATCAAGTTGGTACTCAAATTAAAGGCCGTGAGAAGTACAATACTATGCAAACATCAATTTTTGTCTAACTTCATTTTTTAGTCAACTTTCTTATTAGTTATGTTAGACCTATCAAGTTGGTACTCAAATTAAAAGCCGTAAGAAATACAAATGTCAATTTTTGTCTAACTTTACTTTTCAGCTAACTTTTTTATTAACAATGTTACACCGATGAAATCAATATATCAAAATACTATTCCAATTGCATAGAACAACTAGAAGTGGAAGACTTTTCTGCTGGTAGAATGTCACCACCTGCAGATCTATCTAGAACAATGTAGTTCTCGTCGACGGTGTAGGTGTGTTGTAATTTTTCAAATGTTTTTTTTATCAGGTGCGTGTATCATTCGTATGATGAACCACTTCTTGGGCGAAGAAACCTTTAAAAACGGCCTAATTAAATACCTCCAAAAATACAAGTACGGCAACGCCGATAGAAATGATTTATTTGCCAGTCTAACGGAAGAAGCGCATCTGAGGAGGGTCCTTTTGCCAAACGAAACGGTGAAGCACATCATGGATACTTGGACTGAGCAAGCCGGGTTCCCGGTTATTAACGTGCTGCCTGACTATAAGACTAATACCTTGAAGATTGTGCAGGTATAGTAACAAGTGAATAAGTCAAAAATATGCTTTAATATCAGAAAGAAAACAACTTATGTTGGGCTGCATATAGATTTTTAACCACAATTAACTAACCAGCAAGTTTCACTGTGACAAGCTTTATTTACTTACAAACAAAGGTCCCTGATCAGTTAATTAAAAATTAAGGTAACCGAGCCAGTATGAATGTGGGAAACTTATTTCTGCCAATGTCATGGCATGTATGTCACGGTCAAACTTGCTAGTTAATTGTGGTTAAAGATCTTTATACAACCCAAAATAAATCGACACAGCTTCCATAAAATTTAACTTTTTTGATACCGGTCCTTTATATTATATATATGCGTTATCCCAATTAATTTTATGACCTGTATCCCAAATGTGTTTTCCTACGACCACCTATGAAAATGAGGAAAAAAAGCACGGTTAATTTGGCCAGAAAGCGCCGTATATCACACGCGTGTTAAAAAAAATATTTCAACACTAGTGTTGAAATACAAGGCACACTATTCAATTTAAACATGTGCTGCTAATTTGACAGACCGTTATTCATTAAAAAGAACAAATTTTGGAAAGCAGTAAGTGTAAAGTATTTAACTTATTCATCATGTATTTGTCGAGCGATTCAGAATTAGATTGTGAAAATACGCCATCTGAAATTATAAAAAATGTTAATAATATACTGGGAAAATCTATTACCAGAAAAAACAAATCGCGCTGAAGAAAGTGTCATGTATTAAACAACAAATCTTTATCGGTAGCGATAGCGTAGAGAATAGAGCTCTTGCCAAAAGATCGCAAGGTCACAGGTTCAAATTCCATCGGGAGTATTTGACTTTTTTTATACAAACATTAAATTATGTATAGAATTATTTTGAATTGAAATCTTCCTTGTTGGGGGGATTTTTTAAATTTATGTTTAATGCATCTTTTCCTGATTAAATTTAAAATTTTTCATTTTGGTTAATCTAGAAGACAATCCAGTATTAGTTCCTCCCATGGGCGCCGCCACATAAAGGCAAGGGGGGGGCGCCCCCCCCCCCTTGGATTTTTCACAGAACACAAATTCTGATCGAAAAAAGAAATTTGAAATTTTTTTTGTTGACTAAGACTGCCCACTGCCCATAGGTTTAGTTCTGTTGTTTCTCCTTATGTATTTGTAGAGTTAGTATTATTAAGGAACTAGGTTTCTTCTGTCTTCTATTAAAATTTAAGTCTTGTTTATAAAAGAGTTTTGAATTCTGTTAATAGAATATGTTTTGTTATTCTTATGTTTCCTTATGATTTGCCAAAGAAACAAATTATATTTGCTTTTTATTTTTGTTATTTTTATTTATTTTTTCTTTTGAGTTTTATAATAACTAATATTAGGTTTTCTTTTTAGAAAATAAATGTATTTTTTCAAGTTTGCTGTTTCAATCATGTTCAACTAAATATATTACTATACTCGTATATCTTTTTTGTAAATATAATGTTGTTGAAAAGAAACTGGTGGTAGGTAGTGGGTACTGACAGTACTGACCATTGCTTGTAAGGCTCTTCCCTGTAATATAATCCACAGCCTTTAATTTAAAAAAAGCCCCCCCCCCCCCTCCCCCCAAAAAGTTTTTCCTGGCGGCGCCCATGTTCCTCCTATGATATGTAAAAAAATGGAAAAGTTAAACTACAAATAAAGGAAAAGCCCATTGACAAACTATGAAACCAGATATTAAGTGAAACATAATCCAACACTAGTATTGAAACATTTTTTTTTCACAAATCAAAGGCTTTTTCAATAATTCTTTGTGGTCGTAGGAAAAATAGTGTACATTACTCGTGTGAAAGTGATTCTTCTAAAACTCTGAGAATTTCCGCACTCGGCTGAGTCTCGTGCTAATTTAATTATCTCCTCGTTTGAAAAGTATCACTTTCATCACTTGTTATGTAATATACTATAATCTATTCTACTTTTATAAAAATCGCGATGTCTAGTTAATTCGTGATCCTCTTTATACTTCGAGTCTACAAGTTTCCCCTAAATAAAATTTATAGTTTGGCGTTGAACGTGACTTATTATAAGTAATTCAAAATTATACTGTAAATTTGAATGTGTTAAATTATTGATTATCTATAATAATTTTTACTGTGGATTACTCATAGCAACAAAATATTTTTAGAAACGATTTCTCTTGACCAATCCAACAACCAGCGACAAATCGACATGGTGGATACCCATTTCTTATACCAATAGCATCACTCGGGATTTTGGAAATACCAAACCAAAAATTTGGGTCAGGGGCCAAACCGAAACCACAGAGGAAGTTGGTGAGATTGGAGAATGGTATTTGTTGAATTTGAATCAGACAGGTAAAAACAATGGGCGACAATCTGGTAAAAATAGATAATTTTCAATGGAAGAAACATAAACGCAGTGTTGCAAAGTGCTTTTAAAAATACCAGTTTTAGTATTCCAAACAACATATTCATATTATTTACTAGAGGAATGTCACAGCTTGTCAGAGTCAGAGATAAACAGTGGCTGAAAGTTTTAGGACTGAACAACATTTTTCAAACTTTTATTATGACATTGAAATTTTGAAAGTTAATCAAGTAAAATATTTAGGAATAATCTTTGACGGTAAATTAAATTGGAATTTTCACATAGAATATTTGATTAAAAAATTAAGAAGTTTACTACCAATTTTTAGAAACACTAAAAAAATTTTGAACGTAAAACAAATGGAAATATTATATTATGCGTTAGTTAAAACTCATTTAAATTAGGGAATTTTAGGTTGGGGAGGAATAAATAGATCTTTAGTTAAAAAATTAGAAATATTACAAAATAGATTTCTAAAAATTATATTTAATAAAGATTATCTTTATCCTTCAATAAAATTATATTCTGAAACAAAAAAAATGAACATTAGACAACTTTACATTTATAATATCTTAATGTACACATTTAAAAATAAAAATCTTATACAATTTAAAAACCATAATCATAATACTCGTCATAAAAATAAAACCTAAAATAAATAAGTCCATAGGACAAAAAAAAACTAACAAAAATTAAAAAACATATTTCATTAAAAAAATATTAAGTCGAAATAAGAGAATGGATATTGGAAACGGATAATTTAAAAATATTTTTGGAAATGTTTTAATTGATATTGTTATGAATACCTAATATATTTTTCAAAATTTTATTATACCTATATCTTCAAAAAACTGCGTTTATATTTAAATACAAATACTTAAACGTTTTTTATTTGCAATTTAACTTTTATACAATATTAACAAATATTTAAACAAAATATTTTAATACTCTCATATATTTATAATTTAAAATATTAAGATTTGCCCCTAACAAGCACGTCTTCGGGGGATCAAAGAAGAAGTTTATTTAGGAAAATAAATAAACAAATTTATTATAATATAAATATTGAAAATAAACTTATTATTATCAAATAAGTAAAAATAATATTTCAATTAAAATTACACAATAATTCAGATGTAAACAAAAACAGTGATAGGGCTACAATGACTAGCTGGAGCTTTTCCAAAACTATCAAAGTTGATCACTCCTTCTACCTAAATGGTTGAAACCGATGGGAGTGCTAGTCTCCTGAAATAAATACAAACAAACTAATCATCTATTTACAATCAGTCTTGTACAATACAAGATTCTTTTATTTCTAGGTTATTACATTGTAAATTATGACGAACAAAACTGGAAAAAGTTAAGCGAAAAAATCATGGATGTGCCTCCGTCTGTAAGGAGTCAACTTATAAGTAATTCTATGGATTTAGCTCGGGCGAATCAGCTGGATTATGAGATACCGTTGAAAATGATTGCAAGGTATTTATTACTATTTATTTTGGACAAAATGTATCTTTATAGTGTCTGTTTGAAGGTTGGAGACAATGATGTTTCTTGAATGATAGAAGAGTTTTGTCTTTATTTGTTTTACATCACAATGTTTCAACTAGTAAATATCTCCAGTCGTCTTCAGGTGAATACTAAATGGGTAAAGTAGCTACAGCTCTATTTATACTAGCTAGATGCACTGGAGCATAACTGAGATGGGTGCAGGCATGCGTTTTGTACTTACTTACTTACTCCGTAGCACTACAACCCAGGGTGGGTCTTGGCTGCCTTGACTATTTGCTTCCACCTAGAACGGTCTTGAGCCAGCTCCTTCCATTCTTGCTGGTCCACTTCAAGGGTAGCTAGATCCTTATTGATGTTATCTCTCCATCTAAGCCTAGGTCTTCCCAGTGGTATTTTTCCTTGTGGTGCCTCCTCCCAAACCCGTTTTAATAGTCGATCATTTTGACTTCTTTGTATGTGCCCTGCCCATCTTAGTCTGCTGGACTTTATTTCCTGAATGATGTCAGGACTTTGATATATTTGAGCAAGTTCTGCGTTGCTTCTCATTTTGTAACGGCCGGTTTCGGGGTCTCGGCACGGGCCATATATCATTCGCAGGATTTTTCTCTCAAACCTTCTTAGGAGCTCTGTGTCGCGAACTGTCAGGGTCCATGTTTCACTGGCATAGGTTGCTACTGGTCGTATTATTGTTTGGTAAATTACGGTTTTGGCTTTCCTTGTGATAAATTTTGATTTCAGTAGGGTTTTAATTGCGAAAGTGCATTTGTTTGCTTGAGTGATACGCTGTTTAATCTCTTCCTGCATATTATTGTCTGCCGTTATCACTGCGCCCAGGTACTTGAAGGTACGTACATGTTCAAAATTGTAGTCATCCATGGTGATGTTCTGTCTGACTCTGTCTCTCGCGGGGTTGCGGGAGACATGCATGTATTTGGTCTTTCCTTCATTTATTCGGAGGCCTATTCTCTGAGCTTCTTTTTCTATATTTATAAAGTTCTCCTTCACACTGACCGTACTTTCCCCTACTGCGCCGATGTCATCCGCGTAGGCCAAAATAAGTTTAGGACCACGTGGTCCAAAAACCTCTGCTTTCGCTGATGCTGTCCTTACCGCTTTTTCCAGTGCAAGGTTAAATAGTGCTGGCGACAAGGCATCTCCCTGTTTTAGGCCTCTGTTGATAGTGAAACCTTGACTGTACTCTCCTTCGATTTTTATGCAGCTCTTTGCCCCCTCTAGGCACGCTCTACATAGTCGAATCAGCTTGTGTGGGATTCCAAGTTCTTCCATAACTTCCCACAGTTTTACCCTAATAACACTGTCATATGCTTGCTCAAAGTCTATAAACAGGGTATGTAAGTTTTTGTTAAACTCCCAACATTTTTCTAGGATCTGTCGGATAGTGAAAAGCTGGTCAGTTGTTGATCTTCCACTTCGAAAGCCGCATTGATAGTCTCCGATAATCTCTTCGGTATATGGAGAAAGGCGTTGAAGGAGGATGTTGGAGAAGATTTTGTAGGCGTGGCTTAGTCCCCTCCATGTTTAAGATTTTCTGCCAAAATATTATCTCTGCCTGCTGCTTTGTTGTTTTTGAGTTTCATAATGGCTCTAATTGTTTCTTCCCTGGATGGGGGTGGGATATTAGCCTCTGCCGTAGGGAATACAGTGACCTCTGGTTCTTCCTGCGTCGGTCTGTTTAGTAACTCGTCAAAGTAGCACTTCCAACTGTCAAGTACTTCTACTTTGGAAGCGGTGACTGTGCCATCGTCGCGCTTTAGCATTGTGGCACTTCTTGGACGGAAACCCTTTTTGTGCCTCCCCACTTCCTTGTAAAACCTCCTTGCATTACCGTTCTGGAAATCAGCCTGTAAGTTAAGTACTTTTTCTGTCTCATGTTCTTTTTTCTTTTTCCTGATCAGTTTACGTAGCTGTGCTCTTAGTTCGTTAAATCTAGCTGTTGTCTGCTCTGATGGGCTATGAAGCATTTCAATTCGTGCTTCTGTTTTGATGGCACTAAGGTTTTGACACTCGTCATCGAACCGTGGATGTCGTTTAGGTTTTGGTTTTGGGCCTAACACGTTTTCGTTTGCTTCCACTATGCATTTCTTTATGTGCTTCCAGCTAGATTCTATACTGTCAGTTACAGCTATTTCGCTAAGGCTCTCTGAGATTCTTTCCTTGTAAACTAAGCATATTTGTGGGTCTTGTAGTTTATTAGTGTCGTATTGTGCCTCTAATTTGGATTTCTTATTTTTGTTTGAAGATATGCGCGTTCTCACACCAACAGATGATCGGAGTCTGCTTCGGCCCCTCTATAACTTCTCACGTCTATTATATTATTGCCATATCTTGAGTTTACCAGAACATGATCTATCTGGTTTCTAGTAACGCCATCATTTGAGATCCACGTTTGTTTGTGTATGCGTTTGTGTGGAAACATGGTTGACTTCACTCTTAATGCGTTTGACGATGCTAGATCTATGACTCTCGTTCCGTTGTCATTCGATATGTCATGTAGGCTGTGAAAACCCGCAACTGGGCGTGCTGCAGGCTCTTTTCCAATTTTTGCATTGTAGTCGCCCAAAACTATAAGCATATCTTGTTTAGGCGCTTGATTAATAGCGGCTTGCAGGGTATCATAGAATGTGTCTTTTATGTCATCATGTGCTTCTTCTGTTGGTGCATAGGCGGATATCAAACTAAGGTTGTGCAGCTTGCCTCGCATCCTTATGCAGCAAATCCTTTCGTTGACGGGAGTAAAACCAATGACCTTATTTACCAGTTGCTCTTTAATGGCGAAACCTGCTCCACTTTCGTGCCTTGATTCATGGCCACTATAAAAAATGGTATAGTTCCCTATTTTGACATTCCCTGACCCAGTATATCTGATTTCTTGGAGTGCGGTTATATCCATGTTATATTTTTGGAGAGACTGGACCGTCACTATCGAAGTACCTGGTCTATACCAGCTTTGTATGTTCCATGTTCCAATATTCATGTCCTTGTTTCGTAGCTTTTGTCGTCTTCTTATTTCTGTCCGGCTCCGAGGCAAATGTTTCGGTTTCGTAACAACGGAGTTTTTATGGGGTTAGGTTGTTGGCCTAACGCCCAACCTGCGTTTTGTGCAGTATTTTAAGTTTACATCTACACTGAGGGAAAAATTAGGCTGCCACAACTAAAATATGGGCTGCTCCAACAAAAATTATGCATTAAATAGAGGACAGCCTATGCCTCTAGTTGTGACAACCAAATTATATTTGTTGGACCGGCGCCATGACAGGTTGGTTGAGACAACTACACTTTTTAGTTACAGTAGCCAAGTAACAACAACAAATTCTTTGGTTGCCCTTACTAAACCCATTTGCTGCTAGAAACATTTTCTTTAGCTGTTGGAACTAAACGCAGTAGTTGTGATAACTACATTTTTAGTAATGGTAACCAAAATATTGGTTTGCTGCGACAAATGTAGACGACTGTGACAGCTAATATTTTGGGTTGAAAATTATTAACATTCTTGCGCCTTCGCCAATTGAAAGTACGTTTTTTTAAAGCGCTCTCGCCATTTATTCAAATTTTTTGTACTGGCAGTGAAAATACAGTGTGTCCACGGAGGGACTTAACTACCTATACTTACTTGGAAAAAAACTTTTTTTTCAATTTTTCGAAAAAAAGTCATTCTTCATCATTTTTTCTGCTTATTAAATAAATATAATTCACGTAAGAAAATTTTCATTTTTCTATACAGGGTGCACAAAAAATGTAATAATGTAGATTTGAAAAATTAAAAAATTTTTATCCAAATTTTTTGAATGATCAAAATAAAAAAATGGACATTTTCTTACGTGAATTATATTTATTTAATAAGCAGAAGAAATGATGAATGACTTTTTTTCGAAAAATTGAAAAAAGTTTTTTACAAGTATCTACCTATAGTTAAGTCCATCCGTGGACACACTATATATTTACCAAAATAGTTTATAATTAAACACTTTTACTTACATTAATTAAAATCTCTAATTATTATATTTAAAAAAAGAAATATTAGTCATGTGATTTTGTTAAAACTATTTTAATTAGGTATCTACGTACCTAGGTACTAATAATTAAAAATTCTAACTGCTGTAGGTATCTAAGTGTTTAATTTTCCTCCATTTTATTTTACAGTTTTATCACTGTGGTTACCGATATATCCCTAATTTGGGATGTCCTAAATCAAATTTAAGCATCTAATATGCAATATAAAAAGCCGGAAATTCCGTAGGTGCCTATATTATGTTATTAGCGTCACGCTGTAGATATACACCTGGAAGTAACTTCTAGAGTTCGTTAACTTAGGTTATCTTTAGGAAATGAAAAAAAAGTTTTGTCACAAAAATATATATATTTTCTGCTTATTCGTCATATAAACTACGGACAACTTCGTCACTTATATAATAGTGTGTTGCCAAACTTTTTAATGAAGAAAAACTAATTTACAAACCTATTATTAAAATATTATACAACAAAAATTTGCAAAAAAAAATACAAAATTGGTATCAAACTAAATTTAGCTACAAATTCAAAAATAGGTGTAGAGGGTGGTCCCCTATAAATGGACTGCTCCTTTAACTGTATTATCTGATGATATATGAAAAAATGGAAAATACAAAAGGTTTAGAGTACAATATGTTTTTTACGAAATTATTTTAGTAGGTATATATTTTATATAATTAGAAAATAGTAAACAAAAATGTATTTTTTGTTTACTATATATAGAATATACTTACTCAGGTCCATAAGCACCAATTAGTTCATTTATTACAATGTTCGCCAATTTTTGCCTTTGGTCATTTGTTAGCTTATTTTTATTTAGCAATATTATATTTCCTTCAGTATTTTTTTTTAATAGTGCTTCCAAACCCTACAAATAAGTATAAGTAGGTACCTACTTTTTAAATTATTTCTGAAAGAGACTAGTTAATCTATACTGTTAATGTATGTTGCTATAATAAATATACAAACACATTGAAGGGAAAACTAAAAGCTCGACTAAAAGTAACATACCGAGCCACATACCAAACATTAAGAATAAATGTTTGTGGAAAATAAAACATCAGAGCTACTAAAATAAATATCAAATTACCATTCTTACCTCATGAAAGACAGTGTCAATGTTAGTTATGTCAATATTTGCCTTTTTTGGCAAATTTGTATCTGTCTGAGTCTGATCTAATGGTCTTTTCCCTTTATATTCTTCAATTTGGAAAGTATAATTTTCCAAAGCTGATTCAAGGTCGGAGTCAGTAACACTAACTCTACCTGTAGATATAGTGTCTGTCGAAACGGTGGATTGTGTTTCTGCTACCTGAAATTGAATATTTTTTACCAAATTTATTTTATTTTAAATAAAATAAATTTAAAGTAGTAAAATATTATCTTCTTTTTTAAATAAAAAAAAAATTCTATTTTTTTTTTTTGTTTTTTGTAATAGGTAGGTACCTATAATTTTTAATATTTGATACAAAAAACACTTTCAAAAAAATATTGTTTTAAAAAAGTTTTAAACAGTTTAAATCATATCTGTTTAAAACGCTATACCTATTATGCTGTTTTCAACATGTTTAAAACAATTGTTTAAAACATAACAACCCTGTTTTACGTAATCCTCGACATATTCCGAGAAAATTTCTAAGCTATGCAAAGATGCTTGAAAAAAAGCAATTTGGGTGATGTACTCGGTGATGTAAGACACTAATTCAGATACGCAAATTGCCCTAGTGCTAATCATACGTATACAAATAAAGTCAACACATCATCTAGCCCTTTAATATAGACCCTATTTTCAACATTCTACTGCTTATACCAGGCCTAAAGAACCCAAGGAATTCTTGCTATTTTTTTATGACTGTCGATCAGAGGTGCAGAAGATAGTGTATATTTTTTAACGAGTAGGTAATCGGTGAATCACTACCATGTCATTTTTTACAAAATTTCTACCCCTATACCAATAATGCTGCTAGTATCTTTGGAAACTAAAAATAATAAGGAAAAACTTACCAGTGTACTTGCTTCCTTGGAATTACTTTTCAAAAAGTATTCATAATATTTCTTAAATTTTAATCTGGGCCCAGACTTAACGAATATTTTTTTGACTGTTTCTTCATCTAGCAAATTAAAACTCTCGTCATCAATACCCTCCTCTACGGCAAAAAAATTAAGTGAGTTGAGTTGAGTAAATGATAGAAAAATATAAAAATTATGTAAGTAGCAACAAATGAGTTAGAGGTTAGGGTGTCTTTCTTCTCCATCATTCAGAGAAAACTTCTTTTTCGTTTACGACCATGAGGTCAACATTTTGAACGGTTTTACTTTTAATAAAACGAACAATAACTATACCAATGTGGGGCATTTGGGGACACCCCCCCCCCCCATCCTTTCCAAAAGGGTATAATTTTTATTATTACTTGCAATTATTTTATTATTATTATACTTATACCTACATTATTATACTTATACCTACATAATACAACAGCATGCTACCTACAAAAACAAAACTAACAAAATTTTAGATTACCTACCTACTTACCATCAAAAGCATCCACGTAGTCTGCAAAATTCCACTCAAGTAACATAAGCTTGAACGCCATTTTGAAATTTGTGCGCGCACTAAACACTGAAACTCATCGACCGCAGGGAGATAACACCAAAGATGAAATGACGAAATTCAGAAAATGACGCCGTACTCGTAATGCGATGGCGCGAAATTGGTTTCGCGACCAAACGACTAGTCGCGGAACAACCCGAATGATTTTTTAATCAATCACGTTCGCTACGGCAACCAACCTGTCGGTTGCATTAACAAATTTTTGGTTGTATCAATTAGAGATTTTGTTGTATCAACTTACGGCACGCCTGGTAGAACCAGGAAAAGTTAGCCTCATGATCCTTCTGCACCAACTAGTTGGTGTAACTTAAATTTCTGGTTGGTGTCTACGTTTTAACCAAATTTTTAGTTGCTGGAATAGACATTTTGGCTGGAGCAGCCAGACAAGCCAGGAAAAATAAGTTGATTGTTGTAGCTATTCGTTAGTATTGCGGTAACAAAAAAATTGTTGCTAGAACCATAATTTTGAGTTACTGCAACCAAAAATCTTTAACTAATTTTCTTAGTAGCTCAATTTTCTCAGTGTAGTTAACAAAGGTTTCCAGATATTTCTTATATCTAGTGAGGGCTTACTAAAACAATCTGGGTTCTGGTATATGGTAGCAGCTTCCTTGAACTTCCTCTTGCTTTAATGTGGTTCTTTATGCAGGATTCGAGCTTCTGTCCACTTAATGTGATGACCGTGTGTCCAGGCATGGTCAGCTGCCCCTGATTTTTCGGTTTCTCCTTTAAGCGTGTTGTTTCTGTGTTCCTTGACCCTAGTTTCAAGTGGCCTTAGAGTCTCACCAATGTAGGATCGGCCACATTCGCAGGGGGTCCGGTAGACACAGTTTTTCCTGTCTTTCTGACTTGTTGGTTTCGTCTTCGTCCCGAAGCCACCTGAAAACCGAAAAATCAGGTGCAGCTGACCATGCTTTGACACACAGTCATCACATCAAGTGGACAGAAGCTCGAATCCTGCATAAAGAATCACATTGGAGGAAGAGGAAGTTCAAGGAAGCTGCTACCATTTACCAGAACCCAGATTGTTTTAGTAAGCCCTCACTAGATATAAGAAATATCTGGAAACCTTTGTTAAGTAGATGTAAACTTAAAATACCGCACACGAACTAAACGCATGACTGCACCCATCTCGGTCATGCTCCAGTGCATCTAGATAGTATAAATAGAGCTTAGTTACTTTACTTATTTAGTATTCACCTGAAGACGACTGGAGATGCTTACCAGTTGAAACGTTGTGATGTAAAACAAATAAAGACAATGCAAGTCCAAACCTCTTCTATCATTCATGTAGCTTTTTGATACGTCAAAGTACAGTAGTCAAAATTTACACTTACATTAAAAGCGATACATTTTACTGTATCTAGAAACAACATTACACTTCAGGTTCATGGTTCCATCAGGGTTCTCGCCTCAAAAAAATGGTCTGTGAATAATTTTTAGTTTAAAAGCCCATCGTTACTGTTGAAACTAAGCTACAAAAGTTATACTTATTTTCATACTTACAAGCATCATCATTTTTATATTTTTATAGAATGGCTCTTCAAGATTCAATGATTATGTTCGTCCCGACTCTAGTAGCATTCAAGAAATTGAAATACCTTAGCGATATTTTATATGATACACCAGCGTTTGGATTATTTGAGGTAAGAACTATTTACTATTGTGGATATATTGACTACTTTTTTGTAACCTTCTGTACAGTGTAGCCGCCAGAAATTTGTAAATAGGTGGGCAGAAACGGACTATTTTTGGGGTGGGGTCAAGGTAATGTCCAACATTTGTATCACTCCTCTAAAGAACAACGGACGCTTTTATTTCTTTTTTTAATTTACACATAAACGACTAATTTCGGTCGTGTACGAATACCTTCGGAAGTACTCAAAATTTTCAAATTTCCCAAAGATACATGTAAATGAAGGTATTTTTAAACGGTAAAACTGTCTAAAAGATTATTTTCCTACTAACCCCTATGACAAAAAAAAAGCACGATTAATTTGGCTAGAAAGCGCCGTATATCAAACGCGTGTTGAAAAAAAAATATTTCAACACTAGTGTTGAAATATCCAGGCACACTATTTAATTTAAACATATGGTGCCAATTTGACAGACAACCCCTATTTATTAAAAATAACAAATTCTAGAAAACAGTTATTGTAAAGTGTTTAACTTATTTATCATGTATTTGTCGAGTAATTCAGAATTGCAGTGTTAAACTATGCCATCTGAAATTATAAAAAATGTTAATAAACTACTGGAAAATCTATTACCAGAAAAAATAAATCGCGCTAAAGAGTTTCATGTTTTAAACAAGAAATCTTTATCGGTAGCGATAGCGTAGAGAATAGAGCTCTAGCCTACAGATCGCAAGGTCACAGGTTCAAATCCCATCAGGAGTATTTGACTTTTTATAAAAACATTAAATAATTTATAGAATTATTTTGAACTGAAATCTTCCTTGTTGGGTGGATATTTTAAATTTATGTTTAATGTATCTTTCCTTGATTAAATTTAAAATTTTTCATTCTGGTTAATCTACAAGTTAATCCAGGATTAGTTTCTTCCTAGGATATATAAAAGGTAAAAAAATTAAAAAGTTAAACTACAAACTATAAAAC
Organism: Polydrusus cervinus; assembly: GCA_935413205.1. NCBI lineage: Eukaryota > Metazoa > Arthropoda > Insecta > Coleoptera > Curculionidae > Polydrusus > Polydrusus cervinus. The sequence continues at coordinate 18,007,345 of OW284519.1, read as the reverse complement.
CAGACTATTGACAAACTATAAAACCAGATTTTAAATGGAACATAATCCTAAGTATGCTAATTTCAGTGTTGAATTTTTTTTTCACAAATCAAAGACTTTTTTAATATTTCTTTGTGGTCGTAGGAAGAATAGTGTACATTACTCGTGCGAAAGTGGTTATTCTAAAACTCGGAGAATTTCCGCACTCGGCTGACGCCTCGTGCTAAATATCTCCTCGTTTAAAAAGTGTCACTTACATCATTTGTTATGTAATATACTATTTCATTGCAATTCAAAATTCTAACACTGATATTTGGCAATAATTTTTTTTTAAATTGTTTAATGCCTTTTTAGGAGTATCACAAAGCTATTTTCAAAAACACCTACGACGTGGTTGACTTCAACGACAATATCGACGACTACATCACCAGAAGAATAAGGCAAACCGTTCTGAAGTGGTCCTGTAGAAGCTCCGAATCTACATGTGTACATGAATCAAGGACTCGGTTTAGGAACTTAATGATTAACGGAAAATCGTAAGTGTATTTTATTAAAGGTGTTTCGATTAATAGTGCGTTATGATGAAGATATACAGGGTGTTACTTAACGATTATAGGGGGAGTAGGAGAGACAGAATGTTTATAAATAAAAACAAATTAAAATCACTGTCACAGCCCTCTGCTACTTGGCTGGTAAAGATGCAAGCCAACTGTATAGCCAAGAAGCAAACCATCAGCCAGTTGAAGTGTTTTGACGTTTTTTTATTCAATTGCCTGACACTTGTTTCGGTTTCGACCCTTATGGCCAGGTTATACCTCAACTAAACTAAACTTAACTTAACTAAGCTAAGATAATTAAGAAATTTAAATACTACATTCATATGGAACCATTTATACATACAATTAAGGAATTAAACTAAACTAAGAAGTTGGTCAACTTTTAACTTTCTTAGTTAAGTTTAGTTGATTCGGCAATTTTCGTGCGACGATCGGCATAATCCGTGATTTCCGTCATTCAATAAGTAAAGGATTGAAGCATAAAAAAGAATTTTTGATTTCTGCACGTAACCCTAAATTTGAGACTATTTTGTGAAGACATTCCGCATTCTCTTCGGAATCTATTAATTGGTCTTACTCCATACGAAATAGCCAAATGGATGACCAAATGGAAAATCACCCTAAACCCACAAAAAACACAGGCCATTATATTCACCAAATCTCGAAAACCGCTACCCAGGCAAATCATATTAAATAACACCCAAGTGACATGGTCCAAAAAAGCCAAATATCTGGGTTTACACTTCGACTCCAAGCTTATCTGAAAGGAACACCTGGCCCAAACATTAACCAAAGCAAACAAGCTCCTACACCAGTACTATCCACTAATACATAGAAATAGCAAGCTAAACACCCGCAACAAAGTTACCATCTACAAACTATGCATAAGACCAGCACTACTGTATGCCGCCCCATCATGGTCAACGCTCTGCATGACGGGAAAAAGCAAAATACAAACATATCAAAACAAATTGCTACGAATAATAACTAATGCACCATGGTTTGTACGTAATACTACATTACACAGAGACCTTAAAATGGAAACGATTCAAGACTACATCACGAACACCAGCAACAATTACTTCAACATAGCAGAACAAAGCCAGAACCCGCTAATTCGCCATTCCCACCAACCACAACACCAGGCAGGTCCATACAGGCTACCACGACAATGAGGAACCCAGGTTCAAATCCCTCACACAACACGAACATAGTGTACTAGTTTTAAGCTAATGTTTTATCAATAATTAAGAGGAGTTATAGGCCTAGCCTCGCTTAAAATTTTAATCAATGATGATCCTAGTCTTACTCCATACCGTCTAATCCGCTGTGTAGAATTTTTTTTTAAATAGGTAGGCTGTCATCAGCATGCACAATAAAAGAATAAATATATTTTTTTCGTTCATCTTTGAGAGACTACAAATCAAATGTCAAAACAAAGCAAACCGATAATAAGAAAGGTTAGGTTAGGTGCACTTTCTTCTTCTCTTATTGTGGATATCATTAGGTGGTCGAGTTGAAGTATAAACACTGCTCTTTTTTTCTTAATTTAATTTATCTAGTTTAGTTCTAATTTAGTTCAGTTTAATTGAGGTATAACCTGGCCATTAGGAACCTTTTGAGTGTCTTCTTGTACTCCTTTGACAAAGACCTAAAAAGAGTCGAAGCACGTGTCAGGTAACCGAATAAAAAATTTGTTAGACAAGTAATTAATTTTTTATTTACCGCACAATGGAAATATCGTGTCACCAAGAATGTAGTCCAGATCAAATAAGTTTTAATATCATATTATTGAGTTAAACCCGTGGCTGCTGAAAGGGACAGGTCGCCACTTTTCCCAGGGTCACCCCCTTGAAGATGTCATCGCACCTTGATCCGTCAAAGTGTTCCATTGAGGTAGGATTATAAGGAGGCGCCATAAGATTTAATTTCGCGTCGAGAAAACGGTACCACTAGGCGTGGCTAATAGTAGTTGCAATATGGATGCCTCGCCAGGTCCGGACTATTTATATTTATATGTATTACGCTAGCATTAAGCTTATAATAAGATAATCATATAATGTAAATATCTCGGTAAATATCATTTTTTGTTTTAAAATACAGTGTCTAGCAAAAGTCCCGCAATATGCTTTATTTCGAAAACTTTTTGAATAAAAAAAAAATATGTTTTAAATAAAAGTCTTTGGGACTAGGGTTTCTACTGATTTAAATAGCTCACATATTTTCTTTTTAAGTGCAGTTTGTCTAAATTTTAGGATTTATCTAATATAAGTCACTGTCGAACACTGTATACATATTTATTACTATAATTTTATTGACAATCCTTTTTTTATATTCTAAAATAAGATAATGTGCAGCTATTACACACAAAAAATAAAACAAATTCTTGAAAAACAAAAATTTATTGTCCCTTAAATAAAACAATCTTATTACTATGATGCCTAATACTTTCTGATTTGTTGGATTTTTGTTTGGCGAAATGGTACAACCTTACATTTATGTACTTTTCTGCCACAGCTTTGATTAGCAATACTCGGTAAAAAAATCTTAAAGCTTTAAGGAATCTATAAATACATCTTATTTAAATACAACCCTGTTTTTTGTTTACTTACTTATGAAATGTTATTCCCGTAGATTTTTTCTTGTCGACTGCATCCCTGCTATTGCAAGAACGATGAGCACAAGAAACCATTATTGTATTTAAATAGTTAATATAAATATCACTCGAAAAACAATATAAAACACAAAAAACTAAAAAAACACTCTCCCGTCATAAAACGTCAAAAGGTCACATTTGTTTGACATAAACGTCGATTCAATATATCTACCTGTGGTCACTTTTAGCCACGTTATGGCGTCTCTGTATAATCCTACCTCAATGAAGTGTTCAAATGAAATGGTTTGGAATTCTGTCTCCCTTACTCCTTTTACATCTAAAGGGATATACCTTAAATATGTGTTGATTGAATAGGACTATCGTTTGTGTCGACCTACACATTGAGGAGGTCTTGATTTTAAGTTAAAGTAATCTATTTATTTTTATACAAGGTCTAGAAATAGGAAATCAACACAAGAAAACAAATCGTAAGTTAAAAATATCAGAATAGAAAAAAATTTAAATCATGCATCTCACTAAGCCATTGACTGATGTTCATTGCATTATTTTATCGGACATTGGGCTCTTTCACTTTTCTGATATTTGATAGTTTTGGTATTTCAATTGTCGGTTAAAAGTCGGTGCTATAATAGGGGTTTATCATCAATAAAACTATTACTAGGTCATTCCATTAATGTTTTGCAGCTCATTGAAAACATGCACAATTTCCACACATTTTTTAAAACCCAAAACTGCCGCGATTACTTGATGACGTCGATCCGATAAAAATTTACAGTGAGCACCGTTACCGATCTTTCACTTGTCATGTCGGTTTTTTTGTTTACATCTTACTTACATCCGAATTATTGTAAAGTTTTGATGTATTTTGTTTAAAATAACTGTTCTTTTTATTTATTTGCTTATAGAGCAGAAAGATCGCACAATAAACAAATAACTTAGGTTAGAGTTTTTCAACTGTCATTTTCATTACTATTATTAAGATAAAAATACAGGGTGATTTCTAAGTTGGTACTTTCTTCTTAGCTGTGTATAGAAGGCATTAAAATAAACAACATTTTCAAATACCTTTTTTCAAAAAACTTTAAAATAAGCGAGATACACAAGTAAAAAATCTAAGTGGTAATAATGGTGCTAATTTACGGTGAGTGTCGTCAAAGTGCGGCGGCTGCTGCTTCGAGATAATAAGCAGAACGCTTTCCCTTGCAGGCTCATCCTACACCCAGAAGTTTTCTTAATTTTATTCAACGGGCAAGCTAAGCAGGACCGTATTTGATCCATAGTGTAATAAATGAATGGAAGTACCTTATTTTTGAGTTTTTTGAAAATGTTGTCTATTTTAATGCCTTCTATACACAGCTAAAAAAGAAGTATCACCTTAGGAATCACCCTGTATAGATAACATTTTATAAATAATATGTTCATTTTTTAATTTTTCTGCATATATACCTAAGTCCGTTTTGGACAATTATTTCTATTTGATTACTTTTCAGACTTTGTCATTGTATTATAATATAAAAATTTAAAAGAACATTGGCAACATTGTCAAGCTACCTTTTTCATGACGTATATTCGATAAAGTCCGTGTTTTTGTTCCAATGGTTTTTTAAATTTATTTTTCATTTTGTCAACTGGACAACGTCTAGTCTGTTATACATTTCAGTCATTTCATGGGCGAGAACAAAATCGGCCATGTCCATGACATGACTAACTGTGAAAGCACTTTACTAAATAACTAAAATCCCCTCATTCACTTTCTTTCCCGTGCGTCCCGATTGATACCTCCAATTCAATTTTAAACAACTTTATATATTCATTGATTTTGTATAACATATCATTCTATTTACATAATATATTATTAACATAATATTGCTTAACAACTAGTTCTTCTGGGCTAGCATTCTAACCAGGACACATCAACGAGGCAACGCCCCGTTGGGGCAGGTGTTAGCCCTTGGTAAATAGACAATGATTTTTCCTTTTTGGATATTCGGCATTTGAAAGGTGGGAGACTCACTTGTATTGCAAATGGGAATTTAACTGTGTTCGCACAACAATAGCCGTTAAATGAAATATTTTATCTAGGGTAATTGGTCTAAGATTGCAACTCGCTCCAGAGCTTTTACAATTTATTAACTGGCAAATAAATAAGACTGAAGGGAATGAATTTAAATAGTATATTCCCACATTCTTACGGCTGTAACGGTAATTACATTTGTAATACCACTTTCCCCGCCCAAAATACGAAAGTGACAACAAGCAAGAGGGGAAGAGGGGGTTGTTAAAAAAGTCCTTTCTTTAAGTCATGTTATTCTAGGTATACATTTTCATCCTCATTTGCTTGTATTTTGTATTATTTGACTATTTTTGTTCAACTCCCAAGTATTATAAAACACTTTTTTATTTTTTAGTATTTTACCTAATCTTCGGTCGATTATCTATTGTACCGCTATCAGAGAAGGCTCCGATATAGAATGGAATTTCGCTTACGAAAAATACTTGGCATCCACTTCCCCGACAGAAAAGAACATATTACTGGACGCTCTGGGTTGTACCAAATTGAAATGGCTGTTATCGAGGTACAATAGTAATATTTAAAATTTTAATTTCGGCGGGCATTAAGGAACTTAGTTGGATGCAATCTCAGAAAGCTTACTTTAATAACTGTTTGAAAAATAAGTTATTAAATTAAATTGTAAAAACGCTTCGCGTCTTACTGATTAAAACGTCTATTTGTTTTAAGTATTGTTAAAACCAGATATAATAACTGATGCTTGTCAAGAAATTTTCCTAATGACACTTTTACATCAATTTTACGTGTAAAGAGACATGGATAAAAATGAACCGCACTGTTGAGTATTTATTGAAATAGAAACATTTTTCTTATATGTCACACACCATATCAGGAAATCCCAAAAGTCAAGTAGGGCCAACCAATCGTTTGACTGGTAGATCGTCGGTCCCGGGTCCAGTCCGACATGTAAAAATGATGTAATTACTTCTTCAAAAACAGTTAATCTACTTTAAAACCTCTTTAAAATGGCATGATCCTTTTCGCCTGCCCTAAATGCTCTATTTAACACTTTTGGCACCCCACTTTTTTAGATTCAGAACTTTAGAGGTAGATCTTACTAACCCCTGGGTACGAATTCTGTAATTTTGAAATTATTTGCAGATATCTGGATAAACTTATTGATGGTTATAGTATCAGGATCCAGGACGCCGACAGGGTGTTTGAGTCTGTTTCGAAAAATAAGGAGGGGACGCTGATAGCCTTCGATTTTATCCGCAAACATTGGAACGAATTGTTAACGCAGTAAGTGAAAGCTTATATATTTCTGTTTTCACATTATGGTCTATTTCTTTTCGATTGCGAACGATGACAGAAACCCGTTTTACAATAAAAAAAATGCAAGAATTTTCATTTTTGATAAGTTGAAAAAGTAAGGTTAGGGATTTACGTCATAACTGACATTTTGTTGTTTACTGTTTATAGCGGTTAGAATTTTAAATTAACACTTGCTAAGGCCGCTTTGCAGTTTGCAATTTTTCTTTTACGCAAGAAAAGATTGCCCGGGAGTATGCGCAGAACGAGGCTAATGATCAGCTGCCGTAATTTGTATTGCTTGCAAGAAATATAACTCGGACCGTATTTTTATTGCCATTGCAAGCGCAATTTTGAGGATTTTCTGGTGATTTATGAGACACCAAACTAAATATAAAAATCCCTGACATTTATTTATGTTTTTTCTAACCTATAGCGGGTAAGTTTTGTTTTTGTTGGTTTGCTTTCATGTCTTGTAATGATGTTTTGTTAAAATGAATGCACAAAAAGCGCCGGTAAGTCCTAACCAAATGTATTTTTATTTTAATGGTTGGCAAGTGGTACATCACCTACGATCTTGGCAAGTCATTGCACGCTGTAAAACGAAGTGAAATTTTTATTGCCGCAATATTAATTGCTGCAAGACAACTTGTGTGAAAGAAAAATTGCAAACTGTAAAGCGGCCTTTAAGAAGATGAATGTCTAGGTTATGTCACAATGTTTGGCGTTTGGCATGGCCTTCTATATTTTGTCGATAAATCGGGCATCCGTTTTACTTCAACACAAAGTAGGCATAGGTTTACTATTTTATGTTGCAGAAAAACGCGAAATTAACCGATTTTATGTACAGAAAGTTAATAGATTGTTTGTTTCGTAATATAACTAGAGCTAAAAGTTAATTTTAATTGCTAAATGGTTTATAATTAGCATATATGTATTTGCTAGAAATCAATCGAACGGAAATTTCTTATTCTTCTTCTGTGATTTAAAAAAAAAGACCTTTAATAAGTTGGCTATGCATTTATGTAGTGTAAATTGGTTCATGATTTAACCAATTAGGTGAATTTTTTTTTCTGTCATTGTTCGCAATCGAAAAGAAATAGACCATAGATGGCTATCTTTTGCATTGAGTTGGTTCCAGCAGATGGCGATACTAGGTTTTCATCATATTTTTATTCGTAAAAATATCTTGACAGCGTATTTTCACTGTAGTGGAAATTGCTTACAGGTTATGGCTTTCTGATGAGTCCCAACAAGGACGAAACAGCCTGTCATTGTCTACCTGTGCCCCAGGGAACCCATTACCTTTAGCGTATCTGTGTACTTTAATGCAAAAGATAGATGCACCAATCTGTCCGCTTGCCGCTAAGCTTCTTTCTATATATTGTAACGGACACAGAATTTCACTATTTTATCTAGACATTTTATTTTCTTACGCAGACGTAGATCACTAAGAAAAGTGTTATTTGTTTCTGTAAGTTTGTTAGATGTGCTGGTATGCTCAAGAGTGTAACAGCGACACATATGTAGCTCCGTGTGTAACATCTTGCTGGTGTGCGTTACCAAATACTGCTTAAAGCAGTTTTGAGTTACTCATCCTTTCTTTCGTCTGATCCTAGCCCTACCGATGAGCCATGATATGGCCAAACGCGTATAGGGATGGATGGATGTAATTTGTTTTAGTTTTTTAAAATATACGAACAAACCCTAATTAATCGGTAATTAAAAATACTCTTCCATTTTCCTTCTGCAAGTAAGCATCCCCGCCTATTTCTGACGCTTTGGATTTTTTCATTGAATAAAGAATTGATACAAACTTATGGCAATATGTTATCAGTTAAAAAGGCCCTCAAAGTATGCTGTGGAATCGATACCGCACGTCTTAAATAATATTTTTTGAAAGGTAATAACTTAAGCTCAACCCAAGAATTCTTTCCAAACGAAACGACCAGCCGCAGTCAATACAATTTTCATATCGGTTTATGCGTAATTTGCATAATAAAATAATCGTGATTTAAAATCTTTTTTACTGGCGAAGTATGGTTTTACTGCTCTGACTATGTAAATGCTTAACAATAAATCAAAATTTGGTGCTCTGAAAACCTACATTTTTTATATAAAGAAGCATCTGCATTCTCGGAACGATGGCGTGCGGGCAGCCATATAGAAAAAAATGTCATTTCAGCGCAATACCGTAAATAAATTTAAGAAAATCTATCCATTTGATATTCCATACTTCAAATCATTGTTAGCCAAAGACAACAATAAAAATCAATACTTATTATTACAAAAAAAAATTAACTTTTTATATTTTTACTAGTTATGGAGATGGCTTCAACATTTTGGGAAAAATGGTTAAGTCATTAGCAGTATATATGACAACACCGTTTCAACTAGAAGAGGTAAGCATTCCAGAAATTGTTTAACAAAATTTAAGAATCATCTAATTGGATGATCTTTACTATTGCCTGCTGAATACTGCTAAATGTTTACAAGGTTTTCTAATGATTTTTTAATTTCTTACATAATTTTAATACTTTTAGCAGCGTAACTTTGGCAAACAAAGTGGAGGGCAGCAATTTGCATTCAATTTACTTTAGATTGATTCCTAAGTTGATACTTCTTTTTCAGCTGTGCATAAAAGGCATTAAAATAAACATTTTTATAAAACTTCAAAAATAAGGTACTTACATACATTCATTTATTACACTATGGATCAAATAAGGTTTTGCCTAACTTGCCCGTTGAATAACATTAAGAAAACTTCTGGGTGTAGGATGAGCCCGCAAGGGAAGCGTTCTGCGTATAATCTCGAAGCAGCAGCCGCACTTAAACGACACTTGCCGTAAATTAGCACCAGATCTACTAGTGCATTGTTTTTAAATTTTACCATTTTCACATGTCACCAATTTAAAATTAACTTGCTTTTGAAAAACACACCGCAGCGGATTGCCAAATAACTGACCACCGACTTGTCAATTGCATGACTAATAAGACAAACAACATAAAGCATGGCAGGCTCCCAGATTGACCCCCAGCAGATTAATAGACGGTGCCAGGGGAATTGCGTGTCCTGCCATGACTATATCCGGTTCTGCAATGTTAACCTTTTTGGAGAAGATTAACATTGCAGAACCGGATATAGTCATGGCAGGACACGCAATTCCCCTGGCACCGTCTATTAATCTGCTGGGGGTCAATCTGGGAGGTAATATGTCTTGGCATGATCACGTTGCCGCAATTGCCAAGACAGCTGCACAGAAACTTGGTGTACTTTTCCGCACCAAAAGGTTGTACACACCTCATCAACTTTTGACACTCTACAAAGCCCAGATTCGACCATCATGTCTGGAGCTCTGCACCCAAGCACACCCTTCGGCTACTGGATTCCATTCAAAGGAGAGCTGTTCGTCTGATCGGCGACCCCGAGCTGACCAAGACCCTCGATAGCCTGGAGCATCGAAGAAAGGTTGGTGATTTGGCTCTCTTTTACAGATATTTCCATGGCAGGTGTTCGACTGACATTGCCCACTTGATTCCACCTAGAGCAATGCAAAACAGAAATACACGGCGAACCACTGCCGCTCATCCATATGTTGTTCAGCTTAGTACTCCTCGAACTTCATTGTTCAAGAATTCTTTCATCTGGAGAACGTCATCTTTGTGGAATGATCTTCCTGAGGTCGTGTTTCCCAATGAATACAATCTTCAACGTTTCAAGACCAACGTTAATCGCTTTTTTCGCACTCGCACCGCTCCCAGAGCGCCTTAAGGGATTTTTCCTACAGTGCGGGTGTTTTATCATAAAAAAAAGGCTAAGTTTTGATGACTAAACCCGCACTTAGATTTTTTACTTCTGTATCGCGCCTATTTTTAAGTTTTTTGAAAAAAGGTATTTGAAAATGTTGTTTATTTTAATGCATTCTATACACAGCTTAAAAAGAAGAATCAGTTTAGGAATCACCCTGTATATTGATTTCAAAAGATGTATTTGTTATTCTTGAATTTAAAAGTAAAAAAAACATTATCGTTTACCTTTTTCAGCTTGAGAGATTTAAGGACAGCATTAAAGGAAACATAAGCACGACCACCCAGGCATTCGACAGCGCCATAGAAACTGCCAAAGCTAACGTTGATTGGATGACGAAAAATTACCAACAAGTAGAGGATTGGTTGACTAAATACCAAGAAAGGTTCCATTATCTTGAAAAATAAATTTAAAAATCTGATTTTATATAAAGAAAAAAATCCTAGTCAGACGTACAGGCCAATCAATTAAGTGAATTAATTTTCTTTGAGAATTCATAGCCGATATACATATATCCTATAAGAAACATACTTTTTACACAATTTTTCTGCAGTTTCAATGAATCTCTTGACCGTTGAGAAAAATACAATTAAATATAAATTACGTCCGGCGAGAGTTTACTGGTTACTTGACATAAATTTACGTGCGTAGAGTTGCATAAAGAATCGTGTAGCTTGTGATACTCGTTTTCGGCTCATGGCCCAAACTAACACACTCGTCTTCAAGATGTAGTTTTTATCACTCGCTGTACAATATACAATAATTTAAGCACAATCGTCGTCAGACTAACGCCAGTCAACTAAAGTTAAGCACCTTCCTAGTGAATTCTAGTGCCTTTTATAGTAAACCTAATCAATCGTTGAAGCGGAAATCTCAGTATTTTTAGTTTACTTCTTTTGCACTATACTTTTTGTGATATTATTACTTTTACATACTTACCCGTTGTTATACAGGGTGTCAAGAAAATCTGGACTATTGCAAATATTTTATAACCTACTGACTATAATTTTTTAAGAAACTATTCTGAAAATTTTTAGTTTTCGAGATATTGCCAATTTAATATTTTTATATGGCGATTTAGCTGCGAATTTTAAGTTCAGTTGCTAGTTGACTATGACAGCGTTGAAAACCCGTCCAATGCTAATGAAATCTATGAAGCTGTCACTTGCTATTTGAAAATTATAAATAATCATGCCGGGGCACTTAAATTATACAAACAGTCCATAGCCAGTAACTGAACTTAAAATCCGCAGCAAAATTGCCATATAAAAATACTAAATTGGCAATATATCGAATATAATAATATATAGGGTGTTCCATTTAAAATAAGCACGTTGACACCTACTTCCGATATAACTCTTTTATTATATAATAAGGTCATTCCATTTCATAAGAATGGCTCCAGGCAGGATATTAAAAACTATCGTCCAATTACTATGTGCGGTTTCCAAGATTTTTGAACGGATAATTTTGATTGATATGCTCTTTAGTGACGTTTCGGGTGGAATATCCTCGTGTCAAGATTTTTCTTGAAATTAATTCGAGGAATGATTGCGAGACACACACACACAGGCAGGATTTTTATGATGTTGCTAGTTGGTGTAATGTAAATAATTTTAACTTACATGTAGATATGCCTGTATGTCGTTTACACTTAAAAATATTGTTGTCCATGATTATACTTTGAATGATGCTGAACTTAAGAGGGTTGATGAACGTAACGGTCTGGGAATCTTATTTGATACTAACCAAGTCGAATTTAATGCTAAGAAAACCCAGGCAGCAGTCTTCTCCAAAAAGGTTAACATTGCAGAACCGGATATAGTCATGGCAGGACACGCAATTCCCCTAGCACCGTCTATTAATTTGCTGGGGGTCAATCTGGGAGGTAATATGTCTTGGCATGATCACGTTGCCGCAATTGCCAAGACAGCTGCACAGAAACTTGGTGTACTTTTCCGCACCAAAAGGTTGTACACACCTCATCAACTTTTGACACTCTACAAAGCCCAGATTCGACCATCATTAGAATATTGCTCTCATGTCTGGAGCTCTGCACCCAAGCACACCTTTCGGCTACTGGATTCCATTCAAAGGAGTGCCGTTCGTCTGATCGGCGACCCCGAGCTGACCAAGACCCTCGATAGTCTGGAGCATCGAAGACAGGTTGGTGATTTGGCTCTCTTTTACAGATATTTCCATGGCAGGTGTTCGACTGACATTGCCCACTTGATTCCACCTAGAGCAATGCAAAACAGAAATACACGGCGAACCACTGCCGCTCATCCATATGTTGTTCAGCTTAGTACTCCTCGAACTTCATTGTTCAAGAATTCTTTCATGTGGAGAACGTCATCTTTGTGGAATGATCTTCCTGAGGTCGTGTTTCCCAATGAATACAATCTTCAACGTTTCAAGACCAACGTTAATCGCTTTCTTCGCACACGCACCGCTCCCAGAGCGCCTTAAAGGATTTTTCCTACAGTGCAGGTGTTTCATCATAAAAAAAAAAACCTTATCTTGTTCCAGTCATAGAATTTCTAAAATTAATTGTGCCCAAAGGATTGCAGGATTAATTGCAAGAAGTACTAAAGCTTTCAATGTTGATGTCAGCCTTTATTTGTCCGACTCCTTGGTGATACTAATTTTGAAATATGGTAGCATAATTTGGTCTCCTCAGTATAACCTTTGGATAAAGATGATTGAGGAAGTGCAGAGAAAGTTCTTGAAATGCATGCATTACAGAAAGTTTGGGATTTATCCTCTTCAGTGTTGTGATAAGTATCTTTTGGGAATTTTTAATAGATTATCTTTAAGTAAAAGAAGGATAAGGATCTTCTTGTGTACAGTGTTTAAAATCCTTAAGGGTGATATTGACTGTCCTGATATTCTTGAACGGCTTCCGTCTACCTTTAATCGTGTTAATTCTAGAAATCGTCATGTTTTTTTATGTGACCTTTCTGCAAACAAATCTTTACAGAAGTATGGATTATGTCATTTATTTAATTTGTATGCTTCTGATATTGATATCGACCTTGTTAATCTGAGAAGCTTTAAAAAACTTAATACAGGATAAATTACTTATAAAATAATTGTTTATGTCGTATTTTATAATTTCTGTGTTATACATACTTTGTTGAGTTAATTGTTATTTTTTTTTATGACTTTGTATTGTTGCCTGACTATTAGTTTAAACTGAGTGTCTGTTGGCTTTTTGCTGTTGATGCTTTGAAATAAATACCCTGGAGTGCCACCATATTGAAAATATTTTAGTCTGGTTGCCGCCATCAACATTAGCATACTGTCAAATTTTCTTACGTATGTATAGATCGAGGCGATTCTCGGTGGGACACCGTGTATATAGAGACAATTATATTCAGTAGTTTTTGAAATGTCCACAGTAATCCAGACTCTTTTGACATCCTTTAGAAACAATTAATTATTTTTGTTATTAACCCATTTTTAAAGATATTTTCCTTTTATAACCAAAAGTATATTTTTAGTAACGTTTTAATTTATACTGTTTTGTAAATTTTGACTTATAGTGTAATAAAATTATTGTTAGATGTAGAATGTTGTTTAAAACTGTATAGATTTAGAATTTTATGGTGCCTTGAACTAGACATATTCAGAAGACAGAGCAAAAACTAAGATTTTAATAAGAACTCCTACAATAAGTATTTGAATAATAAAATTATTACACCGTTACGTAATGATTATTACTTGCAGAGGAAGAAAAATACAATTTCAGGCGAAAGAATTAACAAATCGTCCCCATTCTTGATTAGGAAAAGGAACATATTTCCAATAAGCCAAGCGTGTCTTTTTCTAATTATCTCTATAGTCTATTTCAGAAAGGTGTAGAGTAATAAATGCTTATTAGGTATGCTACCGAGTAACCCAACGAATATTTAAGCCATTTTCATAATTTGACATTGATTTCATTCCAAAATTCTTTATTTTTATCAAGTGCAGGTAGTACCACCCGGTTTTGGGTTAGTTTATGGGTTTTTCCTAATGTTATTCATTTACAAACACTGAAAATGGTGTGACAAAGGCGTGCATTATGTACATAGGTACACTTATTTTTTAATAAACAAAAATAAATACATTATACAGAAATTAAATAATAAAAAAGAATATTCTTTGTCATCTGAGGAACTGTCATCTTCTCTTGACGTTATAATTAACGGGTCGACGGTCCGATCGATCATGTGGTCAAGGTCCCACATTTTCTCCTCTTCTTTAATGACATGATGGACTGCTTTTCGCCAGTTCTCTGGTGTCACTTCCTTAATGATTTGATCAAACAGTAGCTTAACGTCTTTCATTTTTAATAAATTAATTGATTCAGCCGATACTAGGTGGAAATCCATAACTATTATATTATAGGATACAGTAAAACAAAGTTGAACTTGTAAATTTCCACTATATTAAAAAGAAGAAACATAACATGTTTCGCTGCACGGCAGCTTCGTCAGATGACAATGTGAAATAAGATGTAAAAGGTATAGATTATTGACAATGTAAATAAAAACAGTGGGAGGGTTAAAAGCTAGGAAAAACCCAAAGAAAGGGTCGGTATAATTCAATTAAGTAAAATGATGGGTTTTTTCAACCATTGTTAGGTATACAATTATCAACAGAATAAGTTTAACAAAGGTGAACTATTTATTTTATTTTTATTATATTTTATATTATATTATTTCATTTTTAATGTCGTGTTGTATCTTGCTACAAATTCTTTCACTTGCGCCCATATAAGTTCTATAGGATTTAGTCCGTAATAATATGGCGGTGTGCGCAGCACAGTTACACTATGTTTTCAGCTATATCTTTCAGGGCATATTTCATAAAACGATGCTTGTGTACATTTGCTATAGCCAATAGTTCCTTCTTTATCAAATTATCTTCTTTGGTTAGTTATCATAAATAATTTAATGCGCAAAATTTACCTACGCCTATGACCGACACCGAAATTCAGCAGAACTGGACGGAATCTCCCATTTTATTACTTACACCGTTCTGAAATAGATTATAGAAGGTGAATTAATTTTGACCTATGACCTGTGTATTTAGAGTCGACTGAGGACACCTTTGATGGCTTATTTATAAAACTACAGGCCTTCAAGGCGTCTCTGCAAACCACCCTTAAGTGGGTTTTCTTGTACTGTACCAATAATTTAAGTAGTACCTAAAATTCACTTTAAAATAGCCCGTAACATTTTTTAATGTTTTCGGTATTTTGAAGATTTCTCTGTTCTAAAATGAAAATTTGACCATAATTTTTCTAGGTGCTTTATAAAAAAATATTTTCTTTATTCAAAGAACTTGGGGGGATTGATGGTGGATATTTTTATTTTACAACAGAAATATCGCCAACAAACTGAATTTTTAAAGATAAGAAAGCAGGAATTTGATGATTATGTTTTAGGGTGATCTTACTCTCAAAAATAGGTAAAAAAAAGTAATATATATGTGCATATTTTTTTTAACATTTTGCTAATATTTGAAGAAGCACAGCTTATTAAGGCTACCCAGCTAATGAGCGTTGTTTTAAGTCCTAAGTAATTTTGCCAAGAAAATTTAAATTGATAATCTTATCGGCCACTGAAAAACATTAAATTTATTAGTCTTTATTTTTCCCGAGAAAACGTTAATAAAAACCTCAAATTCCTGCCTCGTTAATATTAAGTAGTTTAAGTGCATTAATCTGTGGGTTTCATGCCGTATCGTATTGCAGCGTCGCTGTGCCGGGCAGTGTTAAGCTACCGGACCAGTAGACTTGCAGGCGGCAAAATAAACAACTATATTTGTATGAGTTCAGTGGAACCGCGTCCGCCGCGATGCATTAATAGCAAATTCCAAAAAAAAAATTTTTAAATCTCCCAAACTAAGTTCCTTACGACTTTAAGCAGACATTTAAGTCACTTTAAGACAGGGTAGTGTCGGTTTGCACAAGGAATTTTAATGAAAATTAACCCGCAAATTTGACTGTGACATACATTACATTGGCAGAAATAATTTTCTCACAATCATAGTGCTCTGGTTACCTTAATTTTTAATTTACTAACCAGGTACCTTTGATTGTGAGTACTAATGCCTGTCAAAGTCATTTATGTCACAGTCAAACTTGCTGGTTAGTTAATTATGGTTAAAAATCTTTGTGCAACCCAACATGTGTCCTTCACACCTTTTTATACGTGTACATGTATTTTCTCATTTTTTTTCTTTCTAATCTGTATTATGACGCAAACCCACAGCTTCAATTGTATCAATCACATTATATCAGACTAAATCGCTTTTTTATTGTACATACTTACACATAAGATATTTAAATATTGTTAGAACATAGTTAAATAAAAGGATAATTTCACGATTATGGCGTTATCTTTTTCCCTTGATCGTAGCAAACTTCTAAATATTTCCTCAATTGACCTCAATGACTTCGTCCCCAGAGGTGTTTTTATGATAAAAAAAAAATCTGATGGCGCTAAATCCGGAATACTCGGAGGACAATCCAGCAGCAACTTGTAAAGACCCAACACGTTTTTGGTCAATTGGCGATTTACCACAGAAAATGCCTCTGGTGGTACCCTTAAAAGCTCGCAGGCCTTTTTTTGAGGTCGAAAACTCTTAGGAACCCATTGCGTAGACTAAAATTATTTCTGGATCCGAGTAATGTATCATGGCCAGTCCTAAAAAACCAGTGTCTGTGGAAAATTACAAAAAAACCCTTAGCTGACGTCATTTTGCCTCTACGAAAACCAACTGAAAGAACATATTAATGCCTATTTTTGATGAACCATTGCTTACAGCTGGCGCAAGTGAGTTCAGTTAAGGGGAATGTGGAAAAATAAAATAATTATACAGAGTGATTCCTAAGTTGATTCTTCTTTTTTGGCTGTGTATAGAAGGCATTAAAATAAACAACATGTTCAAATACCTTTTTCAAAAAACTCAAAAATAAGGTACTTACATTCATTTATTACACCCCCTGCCTAACTTGCTTGTTGAATAACATTAAGAAAACTTCTGGGCGTAGGATGGGCCCGCAAGGGCAAGCGTTCTGCGTATAATATCGAAGCAGCAGCCGCACTTTGACGACACTCACCGTAAATTAGCACCATATCTACTAGTTCATTGTTTTCATATCTTACCATTTTCACGTGCCACCAATTTAAAATTAATTTGCTTCAGAAAAATACACCGCAGCGTATTGCCAAATAACTTACCACCGACCCGTAAATTGCATGACTAATAAGAGATAAGACTAACAACATAAAGTATAGCAGGCTACGTTTTGATGACCAGGCCCGCAGTTAGATTTTTTACTTCTGTATCTCGCTTGTTTTTATTTTTTTTGAAAATGTTTATTTTATTGCCTTCTATACACAGCTAAAAAAGAGGTATTAAGAATCACCCTGTATAATACATATTTCGTGGGTAAGACATATTCTAAAATCTTACCCCCTGAAATATACAAATCAAAAATAAAATCCAATATTTAGCATTATTATCCATGTATTTTCCCTCTTTTGTCTTTAACAAAGAACATAATATAGTGATGTAGTTCAACACATAGAGCAGGGTTAAAATAAATCTGGTGACTACAGTTGAAATGGCTGAATTTGGAATTGCACAAAAAAGAAACCTAAATAACACAGTAAATAAAAATGAATAAAATAGGTAAGTGTTCCCGCACCCTGCGTATTTTTTTATATTCTTTAGGATAAATTATAAAACTATAAATCTAAGCTAGGAGACAGATTGGTGGTATTTTTGATAATGAGTTTTGAAACCGTTTCATAGCGGTGAAGTTTAGAATGATACGCTGTACCCAAAGTCTATTTCACAAAAAGTTAGAAGTCTGACGAAATATGTGGTTATTTAAGTTGGCTTGCATAAAAACTTTGATCTAGAATTGAAATAAATAATATCACAATCAAAGTTGCCCGAATCTTGGATTTGTTATGCAAGCAAGCTTAATTGTGAGTAAATAAATCATTTCTGTACTTATGAGTTATGTCTGATTAGTTAACTGTTTTTTAAAAACTTTGATGTAACACAACCAGTGGCGGCTTGTCAGGTGAAGGGGCTCTCTTCACCGAAAAAATAAATAAAACCAGGAGGAAAGTTTTTCGACAATATTAAATAGTAATGTACCAATACAGCTACCATTTTGGTCCTTAAAAAATAATGGGGATACTTACCAGTTGAAACGCTGTGATTTAAAACAAATAAAGATAATGCAAGTCCAAAACTACTCTTATCATCATCATATCAGTAAGGTTAAGTCGATCAGGGTGGATAATATCTGTAAGTGTTATCCACATCTGGAGTTCGCCTTTTCTGTTGTTGTAACTCTTATTTTAATATAATTGTAATACTATTACTTAATACAGAAATAAAGACATCATTATTATTATTGTTATTATTATTATTATCATTCAATTAAAAAGATGCGTCCTATGTGATAGGGTCAAAAAGAAAATTTAGTGACAAAACCCATCGGCTCTTTAAAAAAATTGTGTAAGTTTAGATGCAATCCTCCTCTTTCGGCTAAATGAATTGTTAGTAACAAGACTTGTAGTTTTGTGAAACAGATCTCTGATGTCAATACTTAATAAAAAAATCACCGCTTATGTTGAAGGTTGCGAACGTACGAACATTGGTTTGAGAGTATCTTTTATATTCAAAATTCATTATCAAGAATCTCCTATTTATTGGTACTTCTACTATCCAACTAAAACTTGCTTCTAATGTCGGTTCAAAAATTAACACATTTTTATAAAGGCAGACGAGTAGCTTCAATAATTTTGAGGTAAAATGATAATTTCCTGAAAATGTGCGGAATTCTATCACAACAAAAATTATTATCCGCGGATTAATAACTAATAAACACAAATATTTCAAGACAAATACATACACGTTGCATTCTCTTGTAACTACTTTCCCACGCATGTCAGATTATGTAACGTCACACGGAAAATGTTCATTTGTGTCCTAAAGTCGGTCCTATTAATCAAGAATTCCTTCAACCAATATTGTGCTTTAAAAAAAAATCGTATGCTTTACAATTCGGTGTCAAAAATTAAAGGAAATTACCTGTTATGTAACCTTATGTTAAGGAATACCTTTAAAGCTTTTAAATGAAGATTTTTTAAAATAATTTGCGTTATTTTAGTTGTAGTTGGACGAAAATTAATCAAAGTACCAATAAAGCACCAAACAAGCAAAATTCCTATTAAAAAATAATTAAATAAAAAAGAAAAAAAACTATAATAGTAACTAAATAATAGTTAGTCACATAAAAACTGTATAAGTATTTGAGAGCAGCATTTTTGGACAAAATACTCCCTCGACATTTATTTTTTTGCGTAACTTTTTAAGTACTGGTTTAACTATATTATTGCATAGTCGTTTATTGACGTTGGTCTTCGTTTGTCTTTCAAACCTTTAAGAAAACAATCGTTCGTATTCATCATCCGTTTCTTTCTAACCGCTTCTTCCATCGATTGTTTCCTTTCTATAGGCGTGTTCGTGTGTTGTTAAAGAATTGTTTCCCTTTTGATTTACGCATTATTTTCTCGTTTGTTTCGATGTTTTACTGACAATTTACCATTCGATATCTCACTTTCAATTTTTTTTGTTATTGGCTCGTGTGTTCAACGTATGTTGTCGCTTCCGCGTCTCTTCAATGGTTGTCGTGTGACGTGTCGTATCAGTAGGGCTGCGAGAATTGGGCGCTCGGTTGGTAAAATGCAGACCTGAAACAAAAAAACAATTCATCTGAGCACGGTAACATTGTGAAAAAATACATTTACGAACTAATGACTTAAAGAGATGATTACACGGCCAAGCAGCGTGCACAGAACAGATGGACAGAGTTGACAACCCGTAGTACATCCAAGCAACTGTGACCCACATTTGATAAACAGAGAACCGCAGAGCTATTGAGACCAGTCGGAAAGACGTGAGTAATATTACTGCGGTTGTTACCGGACATTGCCTCTTCGGTAGACATGCCGAACGTATGCAAATACCCACTAACGACTGTTGCAGAGATGAGGAAAAAAGTATTCAACATGTTTTGTGTGAATGCCCTGGCCTCGCAAGAAGAAGGTTCACTGCTCTGGGTGAACCATTTTTTCGATAGCCTGGAGGAACTAAGCAACTTACAACTTGGACGACTAAGCAGGTTTCTGAATAGTAGTGGCTGGTTTGAATAAGTTGTTAAAATTCTTCTGCGGTGCACGCCGCAGTAACCATCAGAGATCTGATGAAGGTGGGTTCTACGGAACACGTGTGGTATCACAACGGACCTAATAGGACTACGTGAGATTGTTTGGTCAGAACCAAAGGTCTGCCACTCTTACCTAACCTAATGACTTAAAACTAATAAATAAGTTATTTAAATTTGGTATTATAATTTGTTGAAAAATAGAAAAAAAACTAATTTCGTTCACAGATCCAAGGATTGAATTACACTGCAACATATTCGTCGATTTGGGTAATTTCTTATATTTGCACAAAATCACTTCAAATATATTTATCTTTTTCGAATTGAGCATCTTATAATATCAGACAAAAAGAGAATAATTTGAAGTAGTCCATACTTGAAGTGAAGTGGCAAGTTAAATGGGGAGAAATAATACTCTCAAGTCAACCTTCACTAAGATATATTCAATAAGAAACCTTTATTTTATTGTACTCTACATGTTTCGAACGTATAACGTTCATCTTCAGGAGAAGTATAGCTTATGTTGGAATAATTATTAATTAGGAAATTTTAAGTGATACCCTCATAGAGCTTTTGAGGAAGTTAATTTAACAAAGAAAAGTGATGAAGAACTTTCATAGAAGTATGGTTATGCCGATGTCAATTGGTTCTTTTAAAAGTGTTATAATGCCCGTTTGCATGCGCGAAGCCGTAATTTTTCCCCATTTTCCAATATTATTCAGGGATCCGGTTAAATGGTTTAAAATATTACCTATCTCCTTGATACGTCGAATCCTGCGACAACAACCCGTCCATCTGACTCTGATATTCCGCCATGTACAGGTCCTGGCTAAGTTCCGCTTGGCTTAGCCCGGGTTGGGAGAGGCTGAAACCAGGCTGCGACAACCCAGGTTGCGACATACCGCCTTGAGTAAGTTGGAGACTTTGGCTGAAAGGCTGCGTTTGGTCTTGGCTGAGATTTTTTCCTGTAACAAGTAATTATGGCTTGACATTGTCATAAAAATAAGTTTGAGTGACAATGATGTTCATAAATATGATATCTTGACGTGCCACAAAGCAAAAGTTTCCCATCCTGAGAATTAATAGAAAAAGCTACAAATATACAAACAGATATCAGAAAACAAAACAGTGCTTGATTAGAGTAATCCCGGTAGCTCAGGCCACTCATAGAAGAGTGGAATACAAGTATTTTTCATTAATAAACGATCTCAAAGGTTCAGCTTTTGTCTTAGACTATCTCGTAAAGAAAAGTGTGAGATAGTCACATCAATTTATAAAGTTTTCTAATCCGCTTCTCCTGTTAGATACCTTTTTGTCTCTGCGGAACTCTTCTATTTTGCTGCCGTGGATTTTGCTGTTGCTGTCTGGCCTGCAAGGCCTGTTGATGTTGGTTATAGAATCTAGGCGGTATATGAGCCATGTTCATGAACATACCCACTGGCACTGGAAGGTTTAGACCAGCTTGAGCTCTACAAAAAATATAGTACATTTAATAAACGTCTGGACAAAATTACCGCAACATCATCAGTTTATAAAAATATCTTGAGCCATAAAACACACATAATAACAGTGATAATGAAGTGAACCAAAATTGAGAATGTGAATAATATATAATATAAAATAAAAATTAATTTTTTATCATCAATACCGGAAACTTTGATATTGTCAAGGAACCAATCTACAGCGTGTCCAGAAACCATCTTAACATACGGGAAACTTTTTTATTTTAGACTTTACAAAAAAAAGAGATTCTTCATAAAAAGTTCTACATGGTCTAAAACCTAAAATGCAACTATCAGATATTAAATTCTCCCAGGCGTATACGAGGTAAATCAAAAAATATGAATTTGACTTAAAAGTAAAGTACCTTTATTTTTGATAATATCGAAAATTGTTATTAAAAAAAGTTGATCAGAACTAAAAACCACGTTTAAATATGAAATTACGCCCATTTACAAGATTTTAAGAAGCGGTATTCATTCTCGTTTAGTAGGTCCAGCACGCCTTGGAAAACTAAATGAAACCATGACAACTAATTATTTTATTTGTCAAGGCGGACAGTTTCCTTTTAATTAAATATGGTGCTTAAATTTACAATCGAGGAAAAAGTTAAAATAGTGTTAATTGTTGGAGACCACTACAAGACGTACAGAGAGGCTGCTCAAATTTTTAATGCAAGATATCCAAATAAAATTATTAGCCATGTAACGGTTGGAGATATTTTTAATAAATTTAAAAATTCCGGATCTGTAAGTAATAAATTTTCTGACAAGCATCAGGTTGGGCGTACGGACGAAGATACCC
This sequence comes from Polydrusus cervinus, assembly GCA_935413205.1. Taxonomy (NCBI): domain Eukaryota; kingdom Metazoa; phylum Arthropoda; class Insecta; order Coleoptera; family Curculionidae; genus Polydrusus; species Polydrusus cervinus. Next base: position 17,984,515 of record OW284519.1, on the reverse strand, counting down.
AATGGAATGTTTTGCTAGCTGTCGTGGAAAATCCTAAAATCTCATTGAGAAATATTTCACAAACTGTTCCACGACCTGTTACAAAGTCCACGGCCCAAGTTATTTTAAGGAAAAATAATTTTTACCCATACAAACCAAAATTTCTTCACAAACTGCAGCCTAGAGATTTTGATTCAAGATTTTTGTTTTGCTCTTGGTTTCAAGGTGAGGTAGAAGATGACCCACTATTCACAAGTAAAATATTGTTTTCAGATGAGGCGATGTTCACCTCAAATGGAGTAGTGTGTTCTCAAAACTGTAGGTGGTGGAGTGATGAGAATCCCCATTTTGTAATTGAGTGTCGTGACCAGTATTATTTCAAGACAAATGTTTGGTGCGGCGTTTTTAGAAACCAAATTGTAGAGCCGTACTTTTTCGAGAAAATATTACCGGTGAAATTTACTTGAACTTTTTGGACTCGGAATTATTTGAATTTTTTCATGGACTACCAATGAATATAATACAAACACTTTGGTTCCAACATGACGGCGCTCCATGCCACAGCTCTGCAAGAGTGACAGAATTCTTAAACCGGACATTTCCACAGAAATGGATTGGTAGAAGATTAGAATTTGCTTGGCCACCAAGGTCACCTGATCTAACACCTCTGGATTTTTTCGTATGGGGATTTTTAAAACAAAAAGTGTATACCCACAGACCTTTCGAGAACATAGACCATTTAGGAGAATTATCAGAAAATGTGTCCAAGAAATTTCCCCTCAGAATGTTAGAAATGCAGTAATGGAATTTTCATGACGTACAACCGTTTGTATGGAAAAAAAACGGTGGTCATGTTGAAGCTTAGTGTAGTATTTCATTATTGTACTTTGTAATTAAAATTATTAAATATAGTTTTCCATTTATTGACTTTCTGAACACCCCGTATGTGCTGGCTCAAAACTTTTAATTTGAATGTTATTTTATCAACAAGCAGAACTTTTTATGAAGAATAATTTTTTTTCGTAAAGTTAAAATAAAAAAGTTTCCCATATGTTAAGATGGTTTCTGGACACGCTGTATAAGGAATTTTCTAAACGCAGTTCATTCAAACTAACTTGTGTCCAATATTAAACTAATAAGTTTCAGAATCAGTGTTTACCTTTCTGGTGCTATATAACCAATGGGATCGTGGGTACGGCCAAACATGTCCATTTGCATCGGCCTAGTTGGCTGAAATCCTGTACCGAGGTTACCAAACGGGCCGTTACCATTCATAGCAGAACTAGTCCTAAAATATTATTTATTATAACACTGCTACAGACCACTGTAAAGAGCGGTTGCTTGTTGATTTAGAAAGTAACTTTAATTTGTTTTTAAATCCTATGTTCTTTGATATGTAAAAGAATTAGACGTGTTCAATAATATTACCTATCGTAAACAGATCCGGGTACCATTGCCTCTCTGGCGTCAAACATAGAAGTAGACATGAAGTGACTGCCAGGGTTTTCCGAATTGGTCAGTTTTTTCGGCTTAGCGAACTGAATCAGTGATTCCTTCATGTTGGTCAGTGGTCCTTCTACTAAAACCTAAAGAAAAAAGAAGGTAAATTACAGTGGAACTTTTCATCCTGTCTTGCTTTAAAGTAGGTAAACTTGTTATTTACAAATCATTACTACATTAGTACAGGTGGATCAGAAAACTCAGCTTAGTTAGTTTTGTTAATGAAGGAAGAAATGTGGATGGATGCAAAGTTATTTTAGTAACAAATCTGTACCCTTAGGGCTTAGGCTTTAGGACAAAAAAATGTTAAAAGTAATTCTGAATTAATTGTAAAAGTACTTTAAAGATTGTAATGAAGTTACAGTTTACGTTTGGAACTTTTTACCGATATCACTCGACGTGTACCGGGCCGCACCGATTTTTGCAAGTAATTTAACCATTTGGCTTCTTTTCTGATAGCATAAGTAGGCCCCGTCCTTTCACTAATATCTGCAAGTCCGTTACCGTACTGACCTTTATACCGATACTGTTTATGAAGCCACGTCCGTTCTTCTTGTTCTTCGCCTACGTACCGCTGCCGTTAAGTCAACCGCCGAACAGCTCGCAAATATGGAAACGCGAAACTGTTTAATCAAGTCGTCAGACGTCAAAGCCGGAATCATTTATTTTACCCTCGGATAATAAAGTAAAAATACACTGTCACAAACAAATGAACGTATACAACTTCCTCTCTCTTTAAATGGTAAAGATGTTTTTAAACCGATTGTTTCATTTATATTATGTCATCCTACCATGTGCAGTTGGACGCCTGGTTTATTTTCTCCAGTCTAAAAGCTTCCCGAGGGCAACTGTGGGCCTCTTACCACATTAATCCAAGAGGTGGCGCCCGAGATACCGTTGGAAAAGAACTTTCCGTCCTGTAGTCGAACGCATTATCACGGGTAAGCGACGTGAGCAAAAGTTAGTAAAATAGATAGGAATAGGAACATCACATCAAAAATTTAAAGCGCCCTTTACAAGATAATTATTTATCTTTTAACCGCAAAACCTCAAAGTTTAGAATCATCTGAAGGTAATTTACAAAAATACGCACAATAACAATACCTTTTGTTCCTTATAAAACGATAAGAGATGGTTCCACAAAGGCTGCTTGGATAATACTTTTGGATTTCCAACTATAATAATTCCATATTTTGCTCTGGTCAAGGCTACATTCAATCTTCTAGGGTCGTTCAAAAATCCAATACCCTGATGTTCATTGCTCCTAAAGATAATCAGAAACTTATTAACTTTAAACAAAATTTACTTAATAAAAGTAACTAAAACTTTAATCCTAGCCCTAAGAACAGGTTTTTTTTAAATTCCAAGATTCCGAAGCATAATTTCCTTTCATTTCATCAGATCCGTCCCTAGACGCGTTTCGCCATATCATGGCTCATCAGTAGAGCTAGGATCCGACGAAAGAAAGGAGCTTGTTTTTATTAGTTTTAATACTAACCTTACGCAAGACATGATAATTATGTCCTTTTCTCGCCCTTGGAACGCATCTACACTGGCGATTTCGATTTCTTGATACAATTTACTATGCAAGGAGCCTTGGTATTGCATGTACTGCACCAAGTATGCCCTCTGTCCTTCATAGGGAGTTATCACGCCGATCTGTTCTGGCTTAACGCCGGCGCGAAGAAATCTAAAATTGAAAGATAAAAATGTAATTGTGATATAAAAATAAAATAAAGAAATTGCCTAGCAGCACTGACTAAAAGTAAAGTAAAGTTACCTAGTAGCAATTTTTTCGACATTAGCAGCTTCGGTTCTGTTCAAATAACTTGTACCGCTGCCTGCTATCTCCTCTTGTCCCTGAGTGACCAAGAAGAACATGGGCCTATCCTGGATGGGCCATGGAAATTCAATTTTGGCTAGTTTTCGTTCTTCAGCGCTGACCCCATTTTGTAAACTAAAAAAAAAGTTACATAAACGAAAGTACGTGTTGTTTCCATAGACAAATGACACGTAAATATGGGGGACTTTGTTTATGTGCTTAAATATACAGTTTTATTCGTAAAAAAACGTACATGAATTAGAGTGAGAGAAAACCTTAACCATATTTGCGTAAAACTGGCTTATCGCATGTTAAAGGTTATTAAAAATGCAAGGCATTGACGTTGGGCGTTAGTTCAATAGGATAACAAAAATTAATTTTTTATTTTATAATAAATTTTATAACGTTTATATAAATTACAATGAAACAAAAAACGTTAAACAAGAATAAATAAAATCTAATATTCGGTCATATATCCCTGTTTCTCTATTACTTGAGCCAGTCTATTCGGAATTGACTGAATTATATTTGATACAATATTTGGATCAAGCTCTTCCTACCACGTATGTATTATTTCCCATAAATCTTCAAAATTTTGTGGCCTAAAATTTCGATTATATATTTGTTTACGATTATACCCCAAATATTTTCGATTCGAAAAATCCTTTAAGACGCTCTGGGAGCGGTGCGTGTGCGAAGAAAGCGATTAACGTTGGTCTTGAAACGTTGAAGATTGTATTCATTGGGAAACACGACCTCAGGAAGATCATTCCACAAAGATGACATTCTCCAGATGAAAGAATTCTTGAACAATGAAGTTCGAGGATTACTAAGCTGAACAACATATGGATGAGCGGCAGTGGTTCGCCGTGTATTTCTGTTTTGCATTGCTCTAGGTGGAATCAAGTGGGCAATGTCAGTCGAACACCTGCCATGGAAATATCTGTAAAAGAGAGCCAAATCACCAACCTGTCTTCGATGCTCCAGGCTATCCAGGGTCTTGGTCAGCTCGGGGTCGCCGATCAGACGAACGACTCTCCTTTGAATGGAATCCAGTAGCCGAAGGGTGTGCTTGGGTGCAGAGCTCCAGACATAAGAGCAATATTCTAATGATGGTCGAATCTGGGCTTTGTAGAGTGTTAAAAATTGATGAGGGTGTGTACAAGTACAACCTTTTGGTGCGGAAAAGTACACCAAGTTTCTGTGCAGCTGCCTTGGCAATTGCGGCAACGTGATCATGCCAAGACATATTACCTCCCAGATTGATCCCCAGCAAATTAATAGACGGTGCCAGGGGAATTGCGTGTCCTGCCATGACTATATCCGGTTCTGCAATGTTAACCTTTTTGGAGAAGACTGCTGCCTGGGTTTTCTTAGCGTTAAATTCGACTTGGTTACTGTCACCCCAAGCCAAAATTTCTTCCAGGTCATTGTTGAGGCGCAATACTTCATGCTGCCTGCGAAGATGTGCGTCGGCAGCGGATGTTTGGGGAGTCAAGGTAAAAGATGAGACAAGTTTAGTGTGCTGTCATCAGCAAAGCTATAAATTGGATTTTGGGTTTTCACTAGAAGGTCGTTAATATACAGTAAAAAGATTGGATTGATATCGGGACTATAAGCGACCCAAGGCAGCACTTCCACATTATGGGTTTGAAACCAGTGGGTTACAGCATTGGCAGTGTGGGCTGGACAATTATCTAATATGAAAGTATTATTGGGATATATTTGATCAGCAGATGGTAACAATATGTTTTCTAAAATGTTAATGTAATTTCCGGCATTTGAATCTTCCTTCTATTCGCCAGCAAACACCAGGTCCATGAACACTTATCCAGCCCCATACATTTACAGAAGAACGCTTATGCCTAGAAGCGAGGGGGGTTAGTATATCGCTCTTCAAACCTAGTATTGCTTGGACGGTCCACACGAATTTGGCCGTTATAAGTCGACTGGAACGTCTTTTCATCAGTAAAAATGACCATGTTCCAAAATTGAGGATTGCGGTATATATAATTTAAAGCAAAAATAACCATTGATTGTCGCCGTTCTTCGGTAAGAAACATTTTTTTCGCAGCTGGGCGACATTTTCGTTCAGATTCCTCGACTCTCCTGCTGGCGGTAGGTTGGGAGCCAGGAAATGCTGTATCAATAACAGCATCCCTTGCTGTTTGATATACTTTAAGTTCGTAACGTGTGCATTGCAAACTCTCGTGCAAGCCAAAACTACCGTTGCCAGGACAACCGATGTCGCCGATACTCGAAGCGAAGGCGGCTGCAGCGGGGCGCGGAAAAACAACGTGTCAACGTTACCACGGTTTCTACTGTAAAAAACAAGACAGTTTGATTTATATATTTTGTAGAATCATTATTCTTGTGTATCAGCTTGTTGTCAACACATAAAAGCAGTAAATTAAATTATTTTGAGTGTTTTAATTTACGTTAGAAAAGGCCGAGCCAGGCGACCATCTACAGTCCACCAATTTTCCTCTTTAAGGGGATTCTTCTTGTCTCCAGCGTTTCTTAATTTTCAATAGTTTTTTTATTCATATTATACAACTGCGCCACAGCACGGATTGACCTTCGCGGCGGCTTCGATTCTTGATTCAATTTGAGCCCTTTTCAACTTCAGACAACTGACGAGGCATTTTTATTTAATTTTTAACATTTAAGTTTATCAAACGTTACCGCCATTGCAGTTTCAAAATTAATCATACCGACGCCAGTGCTTTGCATTTTTGATAATCTATGACTTGTGATAACTTCCAATAAACAATCATTTAGATCGACAAGCCGGTTTTAGGCAAATATGACAAAACTTACCTCTCATTCAAATTCTTGTACGCTTTTTTTATGAATACAACTGTACCGTTACTTACCTACGATAAAATCGTCATTGTAAGCGTAATGCGGGGAAAATATTCCCCATAATATAAGTACATACCTTCCTTCATAAAAGAAATTCGACGGGAACCTGGACAACTCCGGGTGCATACGGTACTGAACTTCCAACCTGAAAGGCCTTATACCCAAGACGACGAGCCTCTCGAACAACGACTGCGAAAGTCCGGCCCTGGCGGCCTTCTTACACATCACGACCGGGCCCAATTGACAATGGTCGCCGACCAAGATCAGTTGTTTCACTCCCAGGACGACTGGAACCATGCACTCTGGTTCCGTTGCCTAAAATTTGTTTGACAAAATGTTACATAATGGAATACTCTACGTTAGAAACTTAATATTTACCAAGGATAGACCACAAAATTAACTATTATAGTTTATTTGAGAATAAAAAGGGGGAAAAAAATTAAAAAGGAAGTTAATTTAAATTAAGTGACCAATAAATATTATTAAACATTTGTTTTTATAAACAATTTTCAATGTTTTTTAAAAGTTGGCTTTTTTGAATTTTTCTGATAATTTCTGCCGCCATGGCGCTGCCAGGGTCATCTGGTAAATTCCCAATAATAATGTTTTGTAAGGGTGAAATAGCACATACTGAAAAAAACAGTATCTACATTGGAATCCACAAACATAATCTTGCATTTTTTTTAACACTGAACATTTTGTTGTAATATTAAGTGTGGTTTTTAAATGCATACAATTTTGATCCCTTTCAAATAAAGCTAGAAAAAATACTCGCGTCTATATCCCAACCTAATGGCAGGCACACTGCGCATGTCAGGCGGATAGCGTGATGGCGGGTTATTTAAAATATAGGTAGAAAGAAGAAATTTTTCGACCACAAATATCACACTCCCCAGTCTACCGACTGGGGAGTGTGAAACGGCACTTTCATCCTACGCCATCTCTGTCCGGCGTGAATAGGATGGCTAGGTTTCGATTCATTTTACACTCTTCCCTGAGGCAAGATCACGCAGTGTTCCCAAGCGGTCACCCACCCAACTACTAATCGCGTTCGACACAGCTTAACTTCGGTGATCTGCGGGAACCGGTGCTTAATATGTCGACAGACCCTTGCCCCCCTTGTAAAAGTCAAAACAGACATCTGATAAGTAATTCCTTAACGCAAGCTTTAAAGAAACAGCAAGACGTAAGTTGTGTGTTTACCTGCATGCTTTCATCAATCAAAATCGAATGGAACTTTAATCTAACCAATCTTGGGTCGCCAGCGCCGACGCAGGTACAGCAAATGACATCGGCTGCTTCCAACAGTTCTTTTTCGGCCAATTTTTTCAACATCCTATAAGAAAAAGGGTTGGTTATAATGAAGGTAATGAAGAAAGAAAATATTATAGTAGGAATAAAAATAAAATGTATTTGTTACAAAGTTACCAGGACGTTGTATTTATAGATATTATTAAATTACCAACCTGTATCTTTTTTCATCCACACTAGACAGTTCGCCGGTTTCGTCTTTGAGTTGTTGCAACTTTTGTAACTCGGTATTTCCTTCGAGTTTTCTGATTTGATTGTGTAAAGCCAAGAAACTAACTGGTGAATCAATGGCTTCGCGTGACTTGGCACATAATCTAAAACAGAAAATAGATATCTTTATTAGACAGATACACTAAAAATAATATAAAATTGACAATGAGTAAAAGTTTTATGCAACAGAAAAAAATAAATTGTCCGTTACAACATTCTTCTGGATACACTAATGATAGTAACGTTTCAAAACTCTTTAAATTCAATTTTCTTACCTTACTACTTTTAAATCCGTCTTGTGTATCTTTTCAGTCAGTTGATCAACAGCCGTGTTACTTGGAGCGCACACTAACACTGGTCCACCGTTCTGTTTTACCAGTTGGTAAACTATGGTTGCCGATGTCACAGTCTTACCAGTACCAGGAGGTCCTAGAATGAAAGACATTGAACTAGACGTTCTTATATTATTGAGGTTGTAAGACAACTAAGAGGTAATTTTTAAAAGTGATATGTAGAGTAGCTTAAGGACGTCCGAAAGATTCCTTGGTCTAAGCTTTTGTATAGGCCAAGGACGCATTCAAAATATCGTTGGCCACTGAGACTTCTGTGCTTCAAATTCCGTCAATTGTTATTAACAAGTTTGATAAAAATAGCCACTGAAAATTGAAATAGTTGTCGTAATGAACAAAAAACCTACATTATGTTTTAAAAAATCGTTAAGGCAACAACTGCACTGTGAAAAGACAAAAAATAAACAATAATTACCTTGAATTAAAGACAAAGGTCTCTGTAAAGCGTGCTTGACAGCGTAGACTTGCGACCTGTTTAAATCCGGCAAATTGGGAGCGGAGAAATGCTTCGGCAAATGGCAACGGAATAAGACCTCTTCCACTTCGTGTCCCAACAGCCTGTGGTAAATGTATGCCGAAACTGAGGCGTCATCTACGGCGAATTTGCGTAGAGCTAACTGCATTCTAATTTATTTTAAAAAAAACGTAGTTTATTTGTAAGGTTTTATTTAGAGAAAAATAATAAAAAAGGAATGAAAGCTGCTAGTCCCTATATGTATACAGGATGATTCCTAAGTTGTTACTTCTTTTTTAGCTGTGTATAGAAGGCATTAAAATAAACAACATTTTCAAATACCTTTTTTCAAAAAACTTAAAATAGCCGAGTTACAGAAGTAAAAAATCCAAGTGCGGGCCTGGTAATCAAAACGTAGCCCGCTATACTTTATGTTGTTTGTCTTATTACTCATGCAATTGACGTCGGTGGTGAGTTATTAGGCAATACGCTGCAGTGTGTTCTTTTGGAGCAAGTTAATTTTAAACTGGTGAAACGTGAAAATGGTATAATTTGAAAACAATGAACTAGTAGATATGGTGCTAATTTACGGTGAGTGTGGTCAAAGTGCAGCTGCTACTGCTGCAGCTGTCGTCAAAGTAAAGTAAGTACCTTATTTTTGAGTTTTTTGAAAAAAGGTATTTAAAAATGTTGTTTATTTTAATGCCTTCTATACACAGCTAAAAAAGAAGTATCAACTTACGAATCACCCTGTATAATAGGAAAACTGGTGACATTTTTCAGTGATGATGAGGGAGGTATGTTTAAGGATATTCCTTAATAGCGGTCTGCGAAGAAGGCAGAACACTCCTCACAACAAGAAAATAGTGAACATAATTATTTTAGGCTGCAACTTTCTGGTTTGTGTATTTATTTATTATTTACTACAGTTTATTGACATTTGCCAAAGGGCTAACGACCGGGGTCTTCCTGCCCAGGAGGATTACAATTTTATGTGTTGCCTAAAATATATGTACAAAAAAGAAATCTTTTCAAATTTCAGTTATACAAAAAAAAAGAAAAAAAAGGAAAAAAGGGAAAAAGAAAAAAAATTTAAAAAGAAAAGAAAACTTAAATATTAACTAAATAAGCACAAAAAAAAATACTAAATATTTACTATAAACTATGGCACCCAAACAAGCACGAGAGCTTGTATTGGGTTTGTGTAACAATCAATAATTCTCGCTATAAGATTTGCAGATCAAACAGTTGCCTTATTAACATATTATAATTTGAAGCTTGGATTCATAATAATTATAATGTTGTTAAGACCCTTTTGGGTAATCTCCAACCCGTTTAAAAACGACCAATCGATATGCAAATGTTATAGCCAGAATTATTGACTACCAGACAAACAATACAGAAAGATTCATCTATGAACACATTATACATTTGTTTACAATTTTGTTTAGCCAATTGGAAGTGTTCTGCCTCCCTCCCAGATAATCCATGACACTTAACCATACCTCCCCCAACATTCTTACAAAAAAATAGGCCTTGAATAGATAATTCTTTTTTAGCTGTGTATAGAAGGCATTAAAATAAACAATATGTTCAAATACCGTTTTTCAAAAAACTTAAAAATAGGCGAGATACAGAAGTAAAAAATCTAAGTGCGGGCCTGGTCATCAAAAGTAGCCTGTTATTTTTGTCTTATTAGTCATGCAATTCACTGGTCGGTAGTAGGTTATTTATTTGGCAATCTGCCGCAGTGTGTTTTTCTGAAGCAAGTTAATTTTAAATTGGTGACATGCGAAGATGGTAAAATTTGAAAACAATGAACTAGTAGATATGGTGTGAGTGTGGTCAAAGTGCAGCTGCTGCTTCGAGATTATACGCAGAACGATATCCCTTGCGGGCTCATCCTACACCCAGAAGTTTTCTTAATGTAAGTATTTTATTTTTGAGTTTTTTGAAAAAGGTATTTGAAAATGTTGTTTATTTTAATGCCTTCTATACACAGCTAAAAAAGAAGTATCATCTTAGGAATCACCGTGTATAAAAAAAGCGAGGAGATATGAAATATTGAAAAGTTCCACTAATCCTTATAAACTTATCCAGTTGTGCAAATAAACCCACATTTTAAAAATTTCAGATTTAAAAAACAGCATTCTATACGTTTAGATAAGAGAAGGTACCTTTTAAAATTTAAATTAGAGCCCAAAGATTATTTTCACAAAGCACTCTCTCATACCTGTCAAAACTCGTGCTTTTCCATATAAAATCGACGACGAAATTGCTGGTGCACTCTGTCGGCGCTCCGGAACCATTTTTCAGTTCAATGCCGATGTCCTCGCCGTAATTATCAGGAACCTTGATAACATGACCCACTCCGGCCCAAGACTTGTGCATTTCACCCACATATCTGAAAAAAAACACGTTAAAAAAATTGCTTTGTAATTGTTTAAAGAAATTTAAAAAATAATAAAAGGAATAAAGTAAAATATACGTTGTTTTTATGGTAATTGAGGTCAAGGAAATCAACAGTTTTTACCTTAAACGCAATTCATCTCCGTGCATTAACTTCATATCGCCGTCTGTTTTGGCCAGCGTAAAGTAAGCTATGGTCTTCTTATTCAACCCCACGTCCCATCTGACTTCAATGTTCTCCTGGGTCTGGGACTCCTTCAATCTCTTGTCATAGTCGGCCTCTAACTTAACTAACGGTCCAAAGATGTTCTGGTATTGGTAACCATCTTCATAGCGCAGCAACACCTGAAGGAATTGTATAGTAGAACGTTTTGTTATAACGATTTTTTTTTATTAGAATACAAATAATAATAATAATAATAAGAGTTTATTTATCTTCCTTAATAAACTTCTTCTTTGATCCCCCGAAGACGTGCTTGTTAGGGGCAAATCTTAATATTTTAAATTATAAATATGTGAGAATATTAAAATATTTTGTTTAAATATTTTTTAATATTATATAAAATTTAAATTGTAAATAAAAAACGTTTAAGTATATGTATATAAATATAAACGCAGTTTTTTGAAGATATGGGTATAATAAAATTTTGAAAAATATATTATTCATAACAATATCAATTAAAACATTTCCAAAAATATTTTTAAATTATCCGTTTCCAATATCCATGCTTTTATTTCGACTTTATATTTTTTAATGAAATATATTTTTTAATTCTTGTTGGTAAATAATCGTTTAAATAAAAACATAAATATTTGAAACTTTTTTGTCTTATGGACTTATTTATTTTAGGTTTTATGGTTTTTTCATTTTTATGACGAGTATTACGCTTATGGTTTTTAAATTGTATAAGATTTTTATTTTTAAATATGTATATTAAGATATTATAAATGTAAAGTTGTCTTATGTTCATTTTCTTTGTTTCAGAATATAATTTTATTGAAGGATAAAGATAATCTTTATTAAATACAATTTTTAGAAACATTTTCTGAAATATTTATAATTTTTTAACTAAAGTTCTATTTATTCCTCCCCAACCTAAAATTCCGTAATTTAAATGAGTTTTAACTAATGCATAATATAATATTTCCAGTTGTCTTACGTTCAAATTTTTTTTAATGTTTCTAAAAATTGGTAGTAAACTTCTTAATTTTTTAATCAAATATTCTATGTAAAAATTCCAATTTAATTTACTGTCAAAGATTATTTCTAAATATTATACTTGATTAACTTTTAAAATTTCAATGTCATCAGTTATTTTAATACTGGTATGTTATTTGGATTTAAAGTGAAAGGAAGATAATTAGTTTTATCAAAATTAATTGTTAATAAATTTTTATCAAACCAATTTTTTATTTTAAAATTTTTTTAAATTTTATTATTTAAGTTGTCCCAATTTGTAACTATATAAAAAATTGCAGTATCATCTGCGAAACTATGAATTTCTCCATCACAATTCACATTAAATAAATCATTAATATAGATATTAAAAAATAATGGTCCTAAAATTGTTCCTTGAGGAACACCATATTTAATTACTTTAGGATATGTATCTATTTGAACATAAGTTGGTCTATCTTTTAGATAATTTTTAATTAATTCAAATTGTTTTCCTCTAAATCCAATATTTTCAATTTTTTCCAACAATAAATCATGACTAACTGTATCGAATGCTTTTGCTAAATCCAGAAAAATACAACTAGAAGGTTTTTTATTATCTAATAAAATAATTAATACGATTTTTTTCTTAGAATTACTTACTGAACAGTCATATGGATGTTCCCAGACTGGGAAAATTAGTACCAAAAAAATTCCCTACCTGCCTGAACTATACAGGGTGTTACGAGCATTGGGATCTCTGAATTTATACAAAGATAGAGAGATATTAACTTGAAGAAGTAGTTCATACTTGAAGCGCAGTGGCAAGTTAAATGGGGAGAAATAATACTCTAAGTCAACCTTCACTAAGATATATTTGATAAGAAACCTTTATTTTGTTTACTCTACATGTTTCGAACGTATACACGTTCATCTTCAGGAGAAGTATGGCTTACGTTGGAATAAATATTAGGAAATTGTGAGCGACACCCTCATAGAGCTTTTGAGGAAGTTAATTTGTTAAAAGAAAAGTGTTGAAGAATTTTCACAGAAGTAGGGGAGAAAAACATACTACCAAGTTCAATAGATAAAGAAAGGAGAACGGTTGATAAAGTTAAAACCTACTGTTAAACGAATAATTTTTAAACCAAAAACCTACTTGCTGCGGTTCCTCATCGACACCGGGCTTCTCCAAATCCTGGAACGTAGCGTCGACGTTCTCCTTCCACAGTTCTTCTAGCTTGTTAATTTGCTGCGCGGTAATCTGACGGGCTCTGAGCTGTTCCTGCTCGGAAGGGATCTTCACCAGCCACGTCAGAAAACAACGGTCGGCGATCAAGGGTTTCCACTGATCTTGATCCCAGTTCATGTCCTAGAATTTCGGAAATAGCAGTATGTACATACATAACAATACGCATTTTTTATTTATTGGTAGATTTGTTGGGTTATGGTAAAATACACAAATTTAGAAAGCCATTATTTGTACTTTTTAGTAAAAATGTAGATATAGGTACTATCATTTAAGACCAGCTTTGGACTTTTGGGAAAATGTATAAAACAATTTTTTCCATAGCTAATATAAAAGTTGCCTTTAATTTACTCGAAAGAGTAGATAAAATAGCACTTTATCCGCTGATTCTGAATGATACTTTAACAGCAGTGGCGTGCATACAATATAGGCAACAAAGCATTGCCTACCCTGGGAACAATAAAACAAAAAATCAATTTTTTTGTATTTTAGTTTTTATCCGTGTAATCCAACTTTGGCAATTTATCTCTACATTAATATAATATAGGACCGAAAACTTAATCCTATATCATTTACACGAACGCATTCATTGCTTATTATATCGTAAACTAGATCCCTGCATAAGCATTCCATAAAACCGTTTTAATAGCAAAGATCTTACTGTACATTAGCGTCTTATGCAAAAGCAAAATCACTGCTGTTGTACGAGTGGAAGCAAGCGAGAGAGCCGATAGGCAGTAGGGTAGAAGGAGATGTAACAAATAAACCCGTCGCAACCTTCGACCTTTCTTCATCTATCAGCCCGCGCCAAGAAAGCACGCGTTTGGTAAGTGCATTGGTGCCAATCTTCAAGTTTTACCGTAGTTTGGAAAATTCTTCGCTTTCTCAATATAAAATATGAAACACGCCTCTATAAATTTTATTATTAATTAGTTTAGTTGGGATGTTTTTAAAGGGATAACAGATAAGGTATCGTAAAATAAAAAGAACTTTTGTCACAATAAAAATAATTTTTGCTGATAGGTTCATAATATTTAATAATCAGTAAGTTTAGAATATTTCACATAATAATTGACTTCGTTTTTGACAACATTGGTTCAATCAGGTGGATGATATATTTTTAATTTATAATTAGTGTTTTCGCCCTTTTGCTAGACTTCGCGCCGTCGGGTTTCGGGAAAAAAATAAATATGATAGCGACAATAATTGTTACTATTCCGGCTAGCAGCACGTCTGCAGAACGATCGTTCTCTGGATGAAAAATAATTCACACCTATTTATGAAACACACAGGAAGAGACACGCTTAAGTGAATTAACAATAATCTCTCTAGAGAGCGACCTTTTGCAGGATTTAAAAAGCAAAATTTTTATGACGTTTTAAAATAATTTTTACGTAAAGACCGAAGTGTTAAACTCATTTTCAAATAATGTCGTTTTATTCTCCTTCTGCCACAGTACTCTTTCCACAAACTCAAAAACAAGACATTTGAGAAACATTTGAAATTTAGATACTTGAATGTACAGAAGGTAAGTTTTAGTCTTAAATGCAATTTTTGCCACCTTGGTTAAAACAGCATTGCACGCCACTATTTAACAGGAAGAATAGATTCAAAACTACATTTTTAAGTAAAAAAAAAACTAGATTTTGATGGTAATAGTTGGGCAATCACCTCCGACACTTCAACTCAAATATCGGGTGGTAAAAATTATTCATCATTTTCAATCATTTCTTCTTCCAAAAACCACACTGAACAACACCACAGAAGAAATAATTTTAAACTTTTATGTATTGCCTATTTGTATTTTATATTATTACTAAATTTTAAAATGTGTCCGCCCAAGGGAAATTTGTTATTAGGTAATATATAAATGCAAAATTATTACTACATATATGTAAAAATAAACATTTAATAACTTCCACAACATCAATTTTCTCTTTCAGACTCAAAACGCGACGTTTTTCTGCCATTGTTTACGATTTTAACCTTACAACTCACAAATAAACGGCGGACGTACTGCTTTCAGGGAATCACACTACTTTCATTCGGCGAAGTCCTTTCGCGTTGCTACGCATACGGACTTTGGTTGCCGGTCTGTCTTCAGACAGTTTTTGCGCCATACTTATTCGTCTCCTAAATACTTTTAAAAAAATGTTGTCCTTTTAAAGTAATTTTTCGCACTCTTTGTATGAAAAAAGCCCAAGAGAGGTTGATTTTGATTGAATTTCATATACCTAGTTCCGGACTATGAAAAAATGTCCGCCTAATAGAGGTGTCCGCTTATCAGAGGTGTCCGTTATAAGAGGTTTCACTGCACATATTTTGAAAACAATACTGGCATCTTCATGGCAAAAAAAATAATCATTCTCCAATATTGTCAACGTGACAACGTCGCGTCTGTCATATTTGTGATCTGATTGTTGCCTACCTTGTTTTATTGGTTAAATTGGGAGAGATTAGTTTGATTATTGAGTGGTTTTTTTTAAATCTATTTATCTGTAATCCGTTTGTTTTGTGTCATATAATCTAGCCGTTCTAAACCTTCAACAAATAATCATTACACAGCTTTAAATAATAGATACAATAATAAGTGTTGTGCTATATTTTAAAATATTTATCAGAAATTTAGTACTTCTATAAATTGATAACAAAATAGTATAAAAGGGACCACTAGAAAAAAACCTAAAATCAAGTTTAACATAAGAGAAAGACTAAACATTCATAAAAAATTAATAAATTAATTAAAAATCTTATTCTGTCTTACCTTTAACGAATTTTGAGCGGCACAAGGCTGTCGACACAGCAACACAACAACAGAATCGGCTTTGGCAGGAATAAAACCCAGAACGAAAACATTTCTCACTCCGCAGCTGTAGCATTCCAAGATGGTCTCTCCCAATGGACCGTCCTTGTGAAGGGTCACTTCCTTGTGTTTTGCTCGAACCTGCCAAAGTGATCAGAAAAAAAAACACAAATTTAAAAATTATGTATTATATTAAAAAGTTGTGGAAGAACAGGTTTGAAGGACAAATTAAAAATGTACCAAGTATAGGTTGTATAATAAAGGTGACATAACAGGTCAAGGGCTAAAAATATGTCCCTTATATCATAAGGATTTTGCCAATATTGTATTTATATTACCAACTGTAATTATTGTTATCATAAATTGTATTTTATTGGGCATTACCTGTTTGTTCAGAATTAAATTAAAAAAATAAATAAGGGTGAAATAAAACTCCAAAAAATGTTGCTTTAGCAGTATATTACAACTATAGGAAGGCGAGTCTTTGTGACTTACCAAATGATTAATGATATGGCTGCCAGAAGTATTCCCTCTGCCATTACAAAACCACTTCTTGCACAGGTTGCACATAACAACACAATTCGGCTCGTGTATCCCACAATATTTGCAGGCGAAGTCTGGCAGTTCTTTGCTATTGTAAAATTCTTCATCTTCTTCTTCGAATTGGAGCTCACCTAGGGCCTGTGTAGTTGTTGCGATTTTAGTGGCTATATTATTGATCTGGAAATAAAAATCTTTATTACTGAGTGTCTCTTATTTTGATGCCTCCTCCTAATATTATATTTTTTTCTATGTCTACCTAACCTAGGTATATTAATTTGCCGCAAATAAAGGAGTCTATTTTTCTTCATGTAAATGATCTGAAAATAAAATCTTTACATATTATCTCTTGTTTTAATATCACTTTTCCTCCCTTCGAAAAATAAAACCACAATAAGTGCCTACCTATATTTTTTGTTCCCCGTGGTATTGCCATGTGTCATGTTTTCAGTGTTACCTGTAAGCGAGTCATTTTGACTAATGTCAAGCGTTCGGTGATCACAAAGAGCTTTTCTGTGAGCCAAGACTGATTTGTAGACCTAATTGTTGCAGTTAGAAAATATAAATAAATAAATTTTACTACTTTTTGACAATATTTAAGTCAAAACTGAAAAAAAGAAGGCATGGTAGTATTAAATATATTAGTGGCATCGTTTAAAGTCAAAATCAACCTTAAAGTTGGCTTTGCAGCATCATGAGCATGTCGCAAATTACTATTATTTCACCTAATTACTGTCATAAAATATTACAAGGCTAACTTAGAGTGATTTTTTTTTAATCTTACATTATATTTATTGTCATAAGAGGATGAATGTCAAGCCTCACCTAAAAATAATTTTTAGGCATAAATAATAAAGAAATGTGAAATTGTTCAGATTTTTGGTTAACTGTATTAGCCCTGGTACCAAATCGCCAGGGCAATATCAAGTTTTTTGTCCGCTAACGGTTATAATGTTCAATGGAAAATATGTCAATAATAATTATTCGGGGACTCACAAATGCTCAAAGTTCATTCTAATTATAGCGACTGCCAGAGACTCTGCTAGCATCGGGGTTAATCAGTTGTTAACAATACCCAACAAAAACTGACTTACAAACAAAGTTATTTATTTAATCTAATTTAAACTGTCCATATTTTGAAAGAAATCTCCTAAAACACCCAAAAAAGCCCCCAAAGTGGTTCAACCAAAAAACGTGAAGTTTCTGTCCTTGAATTTTTAAACTAACCTGTACGCCCTGAACTTTTGGCCCCGCGTGGTCGTGCTGAGAGGCCTGAGTCTGTGACGGGATGGTAAAATCAGTGAAATCACATTCTGAGCCCTGGGTGTCGGCCCCAATAAGATCCGCTTCTTCCGTGTCCAAAAACGTGAGCGTTTGAGAACTCGGCCCATACGCGTCGACACTCATGGTTTCTTCCTGATTTTCTTTACGATGCGTTTGAAGAACTTCATATATTTTTGAATAAACACACTACGTTGTGTATTTTCTTACTTATTTGTTCAGAAAACTGCGTTCCAACGCGATTTCACGTAGACTTTCTGAAAATTTCGTGATGATAAGCGACAGAAGGCGCCATGACGGATTTGATTAGTCATTTGTTTCGCTGTCATCGTTGCTTCCGGTTTTGTGGCGCGATATTTAAATTTAACGGTTTTTTAAAATAACATAGTTGAAAATGGCCTGTTTTACTCACGGCTTGTTGTACTAAAATATTTGAAGTTTACTACTCATTTACTACCATTTAAATAATGTATTTTCAAAATGGGGTCTATATAACTTTTTAAAATGACCAGGTTTTAGTATTACAAGAATATCTTGAAGACACTAAATAAACAAAATCTCGCAGAAAACCATAGGATTTTTTTCTTAGACGAGGAAAGATTTGATTTCGTGTTTTGAATTATGTCTTATTTCAGAACAATGTATGTAATCCATTATGCATTTCGTGTCCTAGTGCGCAAAATACATGAGCGCACTCAATGTCCTAGGATTAAAGTTTTGCCACCTGCGAAGAATGAAAATGTCCAATTTAATTCCTCATTTTCTTCTTCGGTGGTAGAGAATATCGTAAACATATACAGGGAAATGTATAATATACATATTTTTCAGCAATCTTCTGTGTAAATTTACAAAGATAAAATTTAATAAATTGGCGGTCTTTTATAATTGAATGTATCACTGGTTGCCTGGTAAGCAAATAGTCTTGATATCAGTTTATTTGTCTATACTGTAGTAGACCTGCGTAGTAGTTGTTGGTAGTAGTTCTATTGAACCTGTCAGTGTCACTGTAGTGTCAATTTCAGTTTCGTTTACATTTTTTTACAGGTGAGGCACATTTTGGCAGGTACCTGTGCGTGAGAAGGCCGTTTTCTCTGTTTTTCTTTATTTTTCCATTAAACATTTCGTTTTCCCAATTATGTGTGACTCATAAATACTCCAGTCATGTGCCTGAAGTGTTTTTAGACGTGTTTTTTTGTGATTTATTTGGATAAAATCGGTTTGTTGTCAAGAATGGAGGCGGATAAGTTAAAAGTAATCTTCCTGTATGTTGGTAAGTTTTTCATGTTTTTGTGTACGTTTCCATAACTACTGCGTAAGCAAAATAATGCTCCCGATAAAAACTTTGCTTGAATGATTAACGGTTCTATAATTCCAGTGTCTAATTTTTAAAAACTGATTTGGTGGACGGGTGAACACTATTTTTGAATCAGTTTTTGTATTTTATTAATAAGGTTTTCATGTAATTCATACTCCGTAATAAAATTACCCCTAAAAAATTTAAATGATTAATACGTAAACTAAAGTAGGATGTACCTACCTATCTACAAACCCCACAGTGGACTCTGTTCATCACTTGCAACTTTCAAACTACAATAGACGCTTCGTTTTGAAAATCAGCTTTTTTTACTTTTTTCCTAAAAATTTAATAGATCAATAATTGTTACTGGTCTCAGAACACCTTGTTTCCAATATTCTAGGTAACTAACCATTTATACTGTAAAATTTTCAAAAACAAAGAGAAATAAAGGCAATTGAATTTCTGATCTTATAACTGATGGCAAAGTTTGTCAACCCATTTCAATGATACCTATTCAAGTGTCAAAAGAAAACTTCTTTCAAGCTTTTTAAAAACAGCTCACAGCTTGTCAACAGTCCAATCATGTCTTACTCTGACATTGTCACTTGTAGTCAGAGACTGGAATTTTCAGCAAGTGGTGAATACTTTGTGGTACATTTGAGGGTACACTTTATGATATTTTCTAGGATATTTTAATTTTTAATGGATATCCAATATATACAATACATAGGTATCTTCTAGTCACAGTCTTAGCCTCAGAGCTGTATACTAAGGTACATGAGGCGCAGTTATATAAAATAGCTAAAACTAAATTCAGATTTATTGGGGTAGTTTCTTGAAGTGGTAAGTGAGAGTTGCATTATCAAACCAATTGATTGTGTAGGGTACTAAATAAACAGCTAATGAAGTGACCAATCAAATATTTAACACAGACAGGCTTCTTGTATTTTTTGCTCAAGTTTTTCTTTAAGTTCATTCATTCAGTTCATTCTTTTTGGGTGTAACGCTCGATTCAAAGCTCACATGGGAGGCCCATATAAACAAATTATCAAAAGAATTGTCTAAATCCATATACTTAATAAGAAGTTTGGCTGGATGCGTCTCTACTGAGACATTGCTGTGTGCTTACCATGCGAGCTTCGGCTCCGGGGCCTCCTATGCTCTGTTGGGATGGGGACACTCCTCTCATTTTGGAAGGGTATTTGCGCTACAGAGGAAATGCATTAGAATTAACACCAATATCGGATATCGTAATGATTGCCGACAGCAATTCATTCAGCTAAGGGTGCTCACCTTCCCTTGTCTGTACATCCTCCAATGTCTCATGTTCGTGAAACAAAATCTCCATCTTTATAATAATCACCAGTACTATCATGACCATGACACACAAAACAACCAGGACATACAACATGAATACCACAGACTTTTGAGATCCAGGGGTGGCACAAATTATCTCGGTATAACTTTTTTCAATGCGCTACCCCGAAATATCAGGGACATGGACGAAATAGCATTTAGGAGCGCCGTTAGAGGGTATTTACTGAGGCATGCCTTTTACTCCTGCGAGGTGTACCTGGGCAGCGGCTTTGACTTCAGCCCTGCATAACTACTTTCATAGCGCCTTTATCTGGGACCTTCCTCGACTTTTATAAATGTTTTTAAAGTGTTATTTTTATTACTTGTAAGTTTTATCTTTATATGTAAAATTGTTTTTATACTTTTTTAAAAATATCTTATCTTCTTGACGTGTAAAAGTACTAAATGTATATTATTATGAATAAATATAAATATGAATATTCATTCAAACATTTCAAATTTTGACCAATCTTTATCGCCTTATGTAAAAATATTTGTATAAAAATTTTATCGAAAATTGTGGTTTTACTGATGGAAATCAATATTAAAGGTCATTCAAACTTTTTTTATATATTTCCGAGGGCGCGACCGTGCGCCGGATGCACTTAGGTCAGGTTTGGCCCATTGTGCTCACCCTGCTTGGTCGTTACACCCACTCGGTGATCCCAGTTCCTTGCACTAGTTTGTGTAGGTCAACTGGGGAGAGGGTAAGGATGTCCTCTGGTTCCAGTTTTGGTTGCCCGAGTATTTGTTGCCTCTTCTGATCTAGTGACTCGCAATGGTAAATTATGTGCTCTACTGTTTCCCTGTCTTGTCCGCATAATATTTTTAAGTGTCTCACCCGATTGGCGACTTTGCTATCAGCCACAATAAAAAAACAATTATGTATTCTCTAACAGCTTTTAGTGAAGAAGCCAAATTTGATGTCAAAAAAAATCTATGTTTACAAATTTGACAGATACGACGCCATATTGGATTTTCTTAAATGGCAACCCTACCTTATAGTAAGCCAGCTGCATTCGCCTATTTGTTCCAACATTAAAAATGTATAATTGTCAATATTTATTTTCAGCCGTTCCGGAGATACGAGGCTTCAAAGTTGGTGATTTTGTTATCATCGAATTAACAGAAGCTTTAAGATTAGAAACTCAATTTTTTCTGAAGATACGTAATTTCTTATGGCGGAGCCACCCATGCTATTGTCATATATGTCAGATGTCAGAGAATGACAGTTACGACGCCATTTTGAATTTTTTTAAATGGCTACCCACATTTATAACTACGTCAGTGTATTGCATTTTGCGGTCCGATTTCAAAAATATATAGTTGTCGGTATTTATTTCCAACCCTTACCGAACTACGACCGTATCAAAAACTGCATCGTAGGATTATGTGTTTTAAGTATCTCACCTCATTAAAAAAAATAGAAACTTTGTGATTAAACAATCAATTTTTTCTGGAGATACGTAATTTCTTATGGTGGAGCCATCCATGCTATTGTCATATATGCCAGATGTCAAAAATGACAAATACGACGCCATTTTGAAATTTATTTTTTAATCACAAAGCTTCTATTTTTTAATGGGGTGAGATACTTAAAAGACGTAATCGTACGATGCAGTTTTTGATGCGGTCGTATTTCCGTAAGGGTTGGAAATAAATATCGACAACTATATATTTTTGAAATCGGACCGCGATATGCTATTTACTGACGTAGTTATAAATGTGGGTTGCCATTTAAAAAATTCAAAATGGCGTCGTATCTGTCATTTTCTGACATCTGACATATATGACAATAGCATGGGTGGCTCCGCCATAAGAAATAACGTATCTTCAGAAAAAATTTAGTTTCTAATCTCAAAGCTTCTGTTAATTCGATGATTACAAAATCACCAACTTCGAAGCCTCGTACCTCCGGAACGGCTGAAAATAAATATTGACAATCATACATTTTTAATGTTGGAACAAATAGGCGAATGCAGCTGGCTTACTATAAGGTAGGGTTGCCATTTAAGAAAATCCAATATGGCGTCGTTCGTATCTGTCAAATTTGTAAACATAGATTTTTTTTGACATCAAATTTGGCTTCTTCACTAAAAGCTATTAGGGAATACACATAATTGTTTTTTTATTGTGGTTGATAGCAAAGTCGCCAATCAGGTGAGACACTTAAAAATAATGTCCCTGTACAGTTGCATTCTGTACAGATGGTTCTTGACAGCCATGTGTCCTGTCAGAATTCCTGTAATGGTTCTCAGGTGGTTCCTGTTTATTTGAAGCAACTGTTTCGTAAGTCTTGGGTCTGAATCCATAATGAAGCTTTTGCTGTGGTGGAATCCCTGTCTGTTGCTCCAGTGGTTTCTCTTGACATTCCCATACCAGTCTTGAGGTTACCTTGTTGCATATTAGCGATCTAAGGGCTGCTTGACTGTTAGAATATAAATGAATCCGCTTATTGAGGTAAGCCCTACTATTGTTTTCGTACGCACATTGCAATATGGCGTAGATTTCTGCTTGGAACACTGTGGGAGACTTTCCCAGAGAGAAAACGCATTTTTCTCCGGTCTTTCTCCGTGTATCCCCGCTCCGGTACCCTCTTTGGTTTCGGAGCCGTCTGTGTACCAGATTATTGCCCCATTCAAACGATTAAGAAATTATTGCTTTTTTATAAACTGTTCCCAAGAATTGTAAGAATTAGTAATAAATAACAAAATGGAAACCAATAAGGAGGACAAATCGGGTCTGGGGATTTAATCACTTAAACAATATTTATTTAACAAATGGTAGTGTCCGTTACGCTATTTCATAATGAAGAAAATATTCAAGTCAAAATAGTCTTGACCAATTTTTGATCTTCAACGTTTCTTATAAAAAATCAATATTCACAAATATAATAAATACCTACTAAATTCCATACTAATTTATCTCTTGATAATAATTTATGCTTTGTTTATGGCAACAAAAGCCAGTCCTAATTTGAAAGAAGCATTTCGCAATCGTTTGTGTGAAACACAAAAGAAATGCAGCGACTTTACACTAAAATATTACCAAGCATTCTTATCCTGTTATTGTATTCTGAAGACAGAATGAGTATAAAGACCTTGAGTATTAAATTTGTATAATTTCCTTTTCTTAAATTTTATTGGTTGGTTTAAAGTACAAAAAAACCAAGCAAAATATGAAACAAGCGTCATTCATTCACTAAGTTCATTATTATTGCGTTGTTTTAATTCTTTTTGTCCCTAATTTTAATAAGGTTTAATGGTTTTATGAAGTATTTTGTCCTTTTAAACATAATGTATTTGAAATTAAGTTTCAAATTATTTAAGACATTGAATGACAATATTTTTAATCAAATTAAAAATAAGAAAATCTGCTATTGACCCTTATAATATCATCATAAATAGATAATAGCATTGGCGTAGCCAGGAAATACGCTGGAGGGGGGGGGGCGGCGGCTCGGTGGGCGTAAGTAGGACATTTGTTTTCTGGATAAAAAGACAGTCGGGACTACATGTATTTCATGATACCGTACCTACCTAATGAAGAAAACGGAAAAGCGCCCAAAGTTCGTTTAAAATTCACCTAACTACTATCAAATTTCGAAAATTAAATTATTACCTCTCCCCCTCTGCATGGTTGGATTAATTTTGTTTTTGTAAATGTTTTTTCTTTTACTTTTTTTTTGATATTCCTGGCTGGCTCTTTATTAAAAAAAACATTTTTTATATTCGTGAAAAATATGAATATTGGTGTCAAGACGTACATGTATGACTCTAACCGGCGTGTTTCGGGCTCGGTTTTTCGTAATTAAAAATAAAGTAAATATTGCTCACCGCGCCAAAATTTATGATTTCTTCGGAAATCATGTATTTTATTAGCATAGATCTAAGAGCAGTTTTTTGGTGAAAATGCTTAGGTTTTTAAATACTCCTTCTTAAGTGTCGTTTTGTATATTCATAATAAAGCATTCTCGTTTCTTCCGCACTATTTTTTTTATTATAAATTATCACACTTCTTCTATAAAAAAGGTTTCAATTAAAATTTTTACTTTAATTTTTCTCTTTAAAAATAAATACCCAATTGTTTTTTGTTTTTGTTGTAAAAATATTTTATTACCTACATTGGGTAATATTTTTGTTGATTTAAAATAGCTCTAAAAAAGGGAAAACGAAACAGACAAGTATATACTTAATAGAAAATTACTATAAAATATTATTCTTTTTACTCGTTTTCCTATGAAATAGCATCATAAATCAAATAACTAGAACGAGGGGGGGGGCTGTAGTCCGGCAGCCCCCTTTCCCGCCTAAATACGCGCCACTGGATAATAGAAATAGGAAGGCTTTAAACGAAATCTCAAGAAATTTAATATGGGTAACTCTACACAATGTTCACTTACCATAACCCCAGGTACCAGAGCTATAATTTTCCAAGAACTTGAAGAATTTAATGTTACATGTGTACAGTCTGTTTCCTATCAATTTTAACGGTAAAACCATAAAGTACCCACCTATCAAGTTAAATAAGTATAGGAGGGTTAGGTATATTAGTAAGGATTTATTTATTTATTCTTTTTGAAATATACTCTACTCTGGATTTTGCCCATTTGGTATGTTTTAATGCGTATATTCGTCCCGAAATCGGCCTTTCTTTTTTTACACTTGCAAGCTTAATAAATGTGCATCAATTTAAAAAATCCATTTGATTTAATTCCTCAATAAAGTAAATATAGTTTATTTTTGTCAACCCTACTTTGGAACAACTATTGGCACAACCCTGTAGATTTGATCAGTATATTAAGAATTTCCACGATGCCTTTGTGAACCAATTTGTTATACCCGTGATATTCACAAGTTCTCAGGAAAATTACATGCAAAACGACACTTAAACAAAGCAGGTCAAAAGTTTGCAGGGGGGCCTTTATTAGCTTGAGTGAGTCATAATACTGGTAAGATAAGACATGGTCTGCAGGAGAATAAACCAACGAATTTGAGAAAGGAAGGAGTTACGGCGTTTAGATTCTTGTACGGGTATATACAGGGTGTCCCAGATAAGGATGCACTTTACAGGAATGTGGTAAACCATATAAGATACAAAGATGGTTAAATTAGAATAAAAGTTGCGTCCTACTAGACTCTGCGACATTGTCTTTTCAAATTTAAAAAACTCCGAATCCTTCCTGGGCAAAACCGAATTTTTACGATTTCGTTTTGATTATTTTCTGACTATTTAAAGAGATATCTTAAGTGAAGAGCTAGGTATAGTGCGGGTACTTAAACGAACATTGACTAATTTTACACTATTGAATTACCTGAAAAATAAAAACAAAACTTTTTAATCACACAGTAAATCACGTAAAAACGATACATATTTATAACCGTTTCGCGAAGCCTCAAAATAAACACTTTAAGGTTAGGCGAACCAATGCTAACACAATGGTGCATACGACTGATCTATTTTTAAATTGTCCTTCATCTTAATGCAAGTTGTTACATGCTGTCGTTTGACTTACGTCACGTAACCATAGCAACGGTGAAAATCAAAGCCACTTGACTGTATGTTGGGCGTTCGGTCTTCACTTGCTGCGTTGAGCTCACGGACACGGTCGGCTGGGGCGCGCCAAAATGCACGAGTGTTTATAATGATTGTCCATCGGAGTTAACCGTGGCCCTATTATGCATAGCTACATTCGGATTAAATTAATATTATTAATTTGAAGATAATTATTTTTTAAAGGCTTAAATGGTAGCTGTATTGGTATAATATTTAATATTGTCGCAAACATTTCCTCCTAGTTTTTTTTTTGGTGAAGCCCCTTCAGCTACTGCACCTGACGAGCCACCACTAGTAGGATACTGCATTCTTTTATCCACTAAATTTCGGACATATTTTTTTTTATTATGCGTATACCCACTCTGGGGTTCGAACTCGGACCGCCACGGTCGAATGCCAGTACCTCACCTTTGATGCGCTGCCGCTGTCTGTATATTCTGTGGTTTACGAAATCCTTGTAGGGTGCATCCTTATCTGTATGTAAAGTATTACAAAAAATGTAAAAAATACACACGATTTATATAAAAAAAAGATACATTCTTAGAGATGACATTTTCTTAATCAATATTTTTCATGGTACATTACGGTAAGAACGTTAGAAGTATGTGTTGCATTTTAAGTAGATACTTAAATTAATTATGCCATGTCACATGCCATTATTCATTATCCTACGGTCATCCGCTAAAAGAAATTATTAAACATATAAATTTTCATCGGATTAAGGAATATATTATTTAAAAAATTAACGACCGCCCGTTAGTTACGCCAGATTTGAGCCCGTTAGATTTTAATTGCAGAATTTGGGTTAACTTAAACTAGATTTTCGATGCGTTATTTAAATACGCTTTCAATAAATTAAATTAATATTTCGTATTGGGTGTTTGGCAACAGTAAAATGCGATCCGTTATGAAAATTAGGGGATTTTAAAAATTGGGACGAATGTGTAATTCATTATGACGGGAGAAGGGGGGGTAACTGAGGAAGAGGAACAGATTTTCAGGTTTAAATTTAATTTTGTTTTTAAGTCATTTTTAGGGTTTTCATTGGCTTATATATTTTTCTAAGTGAAAATAACTTTCTACGACCACCTGAATGAAAAAAACACGGTTAATTTGGCTAGAAAGTGGCGTATATCACACGCGTGTTGAAAGAAATATTCAACATTATTGTTGAAATATCAAGGCACACTATTTAATTTAAACATATGGTGCCAATTTGACAGACCACCCTTATTTATTAAAAAGAACAAATTTTAGAAAGCAGTAATTGTAAAGTGTGTAACTTATTTATCATGTATTTGTCGAGTGATTCAGAATTAGAGAAGAGAGTCTCATGTATTAAACAACAAATCTTTATCGGTAGCGATAGCGTAGAGAATAGAGCTCTAGCCTACAGATCGCAAGGTCACAGGTTCTAATCCCATCGGGAGTATTTGACTTTTTTTTTATAAAAACATTAAATAATTTATAGAATTATTGAATTGAAATCTTCCTTGTTGGGTGGATTTTTTAAATTTATATTTAATGCATCTTTCCTTGATTAAGTTTAAAATTTTTCATTCTGGCTAATCTAGAAGTCAATCCAGGATTAGTTCTTCCTATAATACTTATATAAAATATCAAACATGAAAAAGTTTAACTACAAATAAACGAAAAGCCTATTGACAAACTATGAAACCAGATATTAAGTGGAACAATCCTAAGTATGCTAATTTCAACACTAGTGTTGAAAAAAAAATTTCACAAATCAAAGGCCTTTTTAATAATTCTTTGTGGTCGTAAGAAAAATAGTGTACATTACTCGTGTGAAAGTGATTATTCTAATACTAGGAGAATTTCCGCACTCGGCTGACGCCTCGTGCTAAATATCTCCTTGTTTGAAAAGTATCACTTTTATCACCCGTTATGTAATATACTATTCCCACGCCCACATAGATACCACCTTTTCATTGGTGAAAAAAATATTAAATAACAGAGCCTTCTCGATGTAAGAAGAGTGAGTGAGACAGAATCTCTAGCCGATTCATTTAGGGACTTTGAGTGATATCGGTGCGGGGGCGTTTTTGAGGGGGGCCTAACCTTGAGTGGAGACCTCCATGTCACTGGCCAGAACTAAATAATTTGAGGTTAGTTTTATTGGTCAAGTCATGACAAAAATGTAGTTTAAGCTTAGTTTGGTTTATCAAATCGTGACAAAACGTCAAGGCGTTGACATTAAATGTATAGCAGTGTAGCAGTAGGCCACGACCTACGTCGTCCAGCGGCGGCTCGTCAGGTGAAGTAGGTGATGGGACTCTTCACCAAAAAAATAAAATCAGGAGAAAGGTTTTTCGACAATATTAAATATTAATATACCAATACAGCTACCAGTTTGGCCCTTAAAAAATAATTATGTTCAAATTAATAATATTAATTTAATCTAAATGTAGCTATGCATAATAGGGCCACGGTTAACTCCGATGGATAATCATTATAAACACTCGTGCATTTCGGCGCGCCCCAGCCGACCGTGTCCGTTAACTCAAAGCAAGTGAAGACCCAACACAAAACATGGCTTTGATATTCCCCGTTGCTATGGTTACGTGACGTTAGTCACGCAAACAGCATGTAACAATTCGCATTATGATGAAGGGCAATTTAAAAATAGATCAGTCGTATGCACCATTGTTTTAGCATTGGTTCGCCGAACCTTAAGGTATTTATTTTGAGACTTCGCGAAACTTACGGTTATAGATATCGTTTTTACGTGATTTACTTGTGATTAAAAAGTTTTATTTTTCAGTTAATTCAGTAGTGTACGTACCTACTTAGTTGTGTGTTTTAAAAATGAACCCAATTAATGATATGGTTTGTTGTAAACTCCATTTAGTCGTTGCGCAGATGAGGATAAGAGAGACGTTTTGTTACACGGGTTTTTAGTCAATGTTTATTTAAGTACCCGCACTATACCTGGGTCTTCACCATTTTTTAAAACCGCGAGCCGCCACTGACGTCGTCTACGTGGTAAACGTCAAAATTTCCCCCCACTCTTCTTCAATGAACTGGCCTGGATAGTTTCTCACTCTCCTTAAATTCTAGAAGGCTATGCTAAATAATTTCCTTAGTTTTTTTGTAGTTCTGATAACGACAAAGAGTTGACATCTAATGACCTGATGACATACATACATGTATTGATGACATAAGAACGCTTATAATAATTAATGAGTTAAATGCATTCAGTTGTGTAGGTTTATTTTGCGGTATTTGTTGCCTTTCAAACACTTTCCCTAACATGAGAAATTACTTTCGAAATATATATGAAATGATAGAATATTAAGTTATTTGTAAATGGTTAAATAAACAAAGTAAAACGAACATGCAGCGGACGTATTCATTCATAGAAGCTACTTCTATTTTTATTTTAGGAAATAATAGATTTTTGTAATTTATTTCATTTGTTAGTGATACTCCTACTGCAGTGGCGAGGCGAGCCTATGAGCTCTGGTCTAAATAAAAGTCTAATTGCAACCTAATTTTTCGTCTCACGGTTGGACTCTTAATTAAAATTTTTAAATAATGTATTCTTGGCAAAGATTACAAAGGTCTTGGTAGGAAACGTTTAGTTTTTAAACTTTTTCTTCTAAAAGTCCTGTTTTATATAGAAATTAAGGTTTCGGACACATATCGTTTTAGTTATTGATTTATGATGCAATTTTAAAGGAAAACGGGTAAAAATAATATTTTATATTCCGACGTGTCATAATGACATTATTATGGATTTCATTTTCAGTGTCGAAATGACATACTTTATAGGACTGAGTACTATAATGAAAAATAGACGCAAAAATGAAAAAATTTAGTTAAAACAAAATGGAATAAAATTTAATGATTAAAATTAAAAGTAACATATTACAATTCGTTAAATTGATGTTGGACATGGGAGTTAAAATTGTTGCATTGTTGTGATTTTTAATTTCTATGGTTTCTGTTTCTTCTGAGGGAACGACAGTCGATGAAACACTCGATAATGATTTTTTCCCGAGAATGGCTGATGAAATTCTTTTCTTGTTTTCGCAAGAGTTCTCTATATATCCTTCAGCAACTGTGTCACTTTTCCAGCCACCATGGCGTTTAATAGTGTGAAGATCGACTCCTGAATCAGCCAGCAGTGAAGCTGAAGACCTCCGGAAACAGTGACCTGTGTATTCGGCGGAATGGGATAACTTTAAAAAAGCAGCGATCGTTTTGCACATATTTCCGAAAGCATGTATACCCACGGGTTGCTTTGTACATTTGTTGTTTCTAAATGATAGAAAAAAACGAGAAACTTCGGCATCGGGGGTCTCATTGCTACATAGGTCCGAACAAGCTGCACCATATTTATTCCTTCGACATCGCCAGGCGTTACGTAAAATTCTCGGGGAACGATGGTTTTTGTACTAGGTATGAAAATTCGAAAAATAACCCCCTCATCGTGTACATCTTCTTTCTTAAGTTTTTTAACTCAACTCTTCGACATGCTCCACTTATTTCTATTATCATTGACACTTTTGATAGCAAGTATGTTTCGTTGTCTGCCTGTTGTAAAAACTTTGCAATATTTTCTTTAGTCAAAATCCTGGATTTTTTGGGTGTGTAAGAATCAGATTTTCGTTTTAAAAAAGCTATCAATTGATTGAACTTACTTATGTCGATGTTTTTCTTAAGTAATAGTGTAGGTACTCCTTAACATAGAGTAATAACTCCATAAACTCGAAGACTTTTTCTTCATTGATTCTTCCTTGAAATATGCCAAAATTACCTTTTCGTGTACGATATTGACAACCTTTTTCTAGGAACACCAAGTTTTGTAATTGGCATAAGTTTTTTCATATATGCCTTTAGACTTTTCGGGCAACAAACCAACAACTGCTTTATTGGCCAATTCTTCGATTTCTGATGGTAAATTATCCATATTATATTACCTATATAAACGTTGAAATTAAAAATTCAATTCTGACAATGACAATACAAACAAATCTTTCTATAGTTACTTGGTTTTAATAAAATCAAGCTATTAGTTTACTGACGAAAACTTAAAATTCATTAAAAAACACAAAAATCGTCGGAATATAAAATATTGTATGAAATTCGGATCATAATAACGATCATTATGGTACACGCCGTGTTATTAGACTCGGCTGACGCCTCGTCCAATAATACTCACGGCTAGTACCATAATGATCGTTATTATGATCCTTATAACATAAATAAATATCTATTATAGTATTTTTCTATTATATATAGGTTCTTGTTTGTTCCGTTTTCCCTTTTTTAGAGCTATTGTTAATCAACAAAAATATAACCCAATGCAATAAAATATTTTTACAACAAAAACAAAAAACAATTAAAGTAAAAATTTTAATTGTTATGGAAGAAGTGTGATAATTTATAATAAAAAAAATAGTGCGGGAAAACACGAGAATGCTTTATTATGAATATACAACACGGCGCTTAAGAAGGAATATATCAAAACTTAAGCATTTGCACCAAAAACTGCTCTTAGATCTACGCTTCTGTAATACATGATTTCTGAAAAAATCATTAATTTTGGCGTGGTGAACGATATTTACTATATTTTTAATCATGAAAAACCGAGCCCGAAAAACGCTGGTTAGAGTCATACATACGTCTTATCATAAGACGTAAATTTAAACATAAGGCTCTTATGTTTAAATTTTGAATTGACACCAATATTCATATTTTTCACAAATATAAAAAATGTTTTTTTTAAATGAAGAGCCAGCTAGGAATATCAAAAAAAAATTTAATCCAAAAGGGAGAGAGGTAATAATTTAATTTTCGAAATTTGATAGTAGTTAGGTGAATTTTAAACGAACTTTGGTCGTGGCCCCGTGGCCTGCGGCGCTTTTCCGCCTTCTCACTAGGTAAAATATCATGAAATACATGTAGTCCCTCCAGAAAAAAAATGTCGTACTTACGCTCACTGAGCACCCCCCCATATTTTCTGGCTACCCCACTGACTCCTAGCCCGTTTACACAATGGGTTTAAAAACAAAAATGTCTGTTTACTTATAATTACCCGACGATTATTTAGTGACCTCCCAAGAAATACCCCTAATCTTTTTAACATAAATTTTTTATATTTTCGGTTTTAAAATTTACTTGAATAATGAAGACGACTATAAGTACCTACTAGCTGAAACGTTGTGCTTTAAAACAAATAAAGATAATCCAACTTCTCCATTCAATAAAAGTTGCTCTTTTAAAATAGTATTTTTTGGAACAAACTTTAGCAGAGTAGGGGACAAACCAAGTTGGGGAGGTATGCCTTCTGTTCCTACGCTACTGCTAATACTAATGACACCCTAATGAGAAAGTTGCAAATATTTTTTTCTCTACCACCTTGCTTCATAAAATAAGTTGGTCAAAATTTAATTTTATTCGTTATTTTTACTTTTTATTTTGATTCTGCCGTTTCGCATTAAAAAATTGAGACGAGCTCATTTTGTATAATTGCCTTGTTGTTTTCATGTAGTAACATAGAAACTGTGTACGTAGCTGTATATATTGTGCAATGAAGACCTACAAGTTTTTGAAAACGGTGTTTTTGTGATGTAATCTAACAGTTTATTAAAAGCAATATTTAAAAAAAAATCGCTTTGTAAAGATTTTAGTTATTTGGAAGATTCGTTCTAAACTACATTTCTCTCTAAAGATTGGAATTACTCTTTATAGGTACTTTATTGTTTTATTGTCATTTTTCGGCTTTTATTTAAATCTGGTACAAATAAAGACCAATTTACTATAAAGACCAATTTACTAATAAGTGAAAACTTTTTATTATTTCGTACTTTGATTTTCATTCATAAAATAAAGTATATCAGTCAGCACTATATTATAAATTATTCTTGACAAAATATAATGAAGTATATATTGACAATACAAGAGGTCAAAACAACTTTACTTTGTATCATACAAATTTAAAATCTACTCTAAAATCAATGTTTTTAGAGGTATTATGGGACATAATAAATTGTGTAACGAAATTAAAAGATGTACCTAATAACTTAAAATTATTTATAAAAAAATTAAAAAACCAAATTTTACATAATTATGAACGATAGTATTTCTAGATTGTAATGCTTTTTTTTACTATAATCGGATTTATCCTATTCAGCTCTAACATCCTGTACTAAAACCTATTAAAAATATATTTTAATAGTAAAATCTTCCAAAAAAAAACATTTGTAGAAACAAAAAACACGGCGCTAAAGCAGGGAATTTTAAAAACATAAGTTGAAAGGAGATGTACGTCATCCTATTAACCTCGCGATTTTTATTTGCCAGTCGTGCGACCGATTAGAGCCCTGTACGGCCCGGAATTTCACGACCAGACCCGGCCCGAGCCGGAATTTTGGGAAGCGGCCTGGTCCGGCCCGTTAACCAAAACCGAACAGCCCGACAAACCTGGCGGGACCATCAGGCCCGTGCAGGCCTCTACGGCCGATTATATTGTTATCTTTGTTTCAATAACTTAACTAGACGAAGTTTAGAAACATAAAAGGTTTCAAATTCCGAATACTTCCGATTTTATTCGAAAAAACCAGAAATTTTGCAAAATCCTTTTTATTTTTTCCTGAGCTCATTCGACTAGCTATTTAAAAATAAATGACACTTTGTCATTGCCACTTTTCTCCTCTACAAAATGACGTTACTTAACTAAAGATCCGCCGTTTCGTTTCCGAGCGGCCATCACCAACTTTACTTTTTTAAATACGGACCTGGATTTGATAAAACCGATTTTTAAACCCTCCTACCCTCAAAATGTAATGGCGATATTACTTTTTCATAATGATGAATTGTCTTTGCTTATTTTTTTAAATTCATATTTTTTACACTTCTTGTCAGTCTGGTCCTGGCAACGAATTGCAATATTAATAAAAAACATTATTTTATTTAAAACATTCATACATAAGTAATATAATTTATTTTATAGGAATTTTCTAATAATTCTAAATTTACTAATTATAAATCCTAATTTTTTAAATGTTCAAAGAGATTGCCGTTTTGCTCAATAAAACGATCGATTTTTCTTCCAATTTTGGCGACAGCCCGTTCAACCGATCTTCTCCTTATCCTACCAAATGCAATTTTAAAAAATATGAATTTAAAAAAATAAGCAAGGACAATTTAACATTATGAGAAAGTAATATCGCCATTACATTTTGAGAGTAGGAGGGTTTAAAAATCGGTTAAAAAAATCCAGATCCGTATTTAAAAAAGTAAAGTTGGTGATGGTCGCTCGGAGACGAAACGGCGGATCTTTAGTTTAGTAACGTCATTTTTTAGAAGAGAAAAAGTGGCAATGACAAAGTTTCATTTATTTTTAAATAGCTAGTCGAATGAGCTCAGGAAAAAATAAAAACGATTTTGCAACATTTCGGTTTTTTTCGAATAAAATCGGTACTCGGAATTTGAAAACTTTAAAGCGGCATTATAATTAGCACCGAATTGCACAATTTTACCCCCATTTAACCGTTTCTATAACTCCTATGGTTTCCGAGATTCCAATGCTGGTATGTCGAATTTGTAACACCTTGTATAAGTGGAAAGTGCATAAAAATCCTGACAAAAATAAAATTAGATTGACAATTTGTCATTGAGTTGCGCCGACGCCACAGAAATAATTTGCCAGTGCGCGCTCAGCCTAATTAAAATCATTTATCTTTCGCCCACTTGACCAATGTTCCTATCAGCTGTTAAAAGAAAGTACCCGTTAGTTTAATGATGATAATAATTACCTTTCCTCATACTTATTGTAGATGTATTTTATTAAGAGTATATGCCGTTTTGAATAACATGTCTGCGATTTGAGGAGTGAGAGACACATTACGGGCCCGTTCATAGTAAAAAAGTCATCTTTTACGTTTGCTACGGGGCTGACTCATCGGCTTATGCAACTCAGCTACGGCTAGTACTAAACCCATCGAGATAGAATAAACAAGGAGGCGCTATTACCATTTAATTTCGTCTGCGAAAACAGTATCAGGGGGCGGGGCAAAGTGTCATACCAATATGGCCGATTTATAAGGGCCTGATTAAATTTATTTTGAACAATTCTAAAAATGCTTGGGTCAACTAGAATAATATAATTTAATTAAGTAATGAACAGCTTTGTAATAGAAATTAAGTATAATGGTATTATATACAGGTACACATGTTTGTATATTATATACTTGTTAGTAGCTAGAAAAATTTTGGTGAAACCCGTTTGTACTTATTAATTTAATGAATTGGTGACATAGAAAATATTGAGAATATAGTATTGTAATTAAATATTGTTCCTTTGCAAAGGCGCACAATGGGATAAGAAATGATATTATTTAGAAGTTGTAAATGTTTTAATAAATAAACTTTAACCCATAAAATTTGACTTACATGCGACAGCAGCAAAAATGAAAATATTTTTTACACTTTTTTATGAACCATGTAACTTGTCAGACGAAGACGAGTAGTGGCATAGTGGCCTGGTTGCCTAAATTTTAATTTATAAATATTGCAAGTTCGATTGTAAATAATGCCTGCCAATGTTATTTATGACACAGTCGATCTTGGTGGTTAGTTAATTCTGGTTAAAAATATTTATGAAACCCAATATACAAGTTGTTTATTTCGCACATAGAAAATAATGACCTGTAACAATAAACAAATGTTGACATTGTAGTTAAGCGGCTAGTCCCAGTCAAAGCTGATTTAACTTAACTGTGGATGTATTGTTTTTACATTTTTTTGTTATTCAATAATAATAATAATAACATTGCAACTAAACAAACCATAGGCACCAATTAGCACCCAAAGTTTATAAATACAGACTTGCCCTTTATTTAAACTAACCTATAAAACGTAATTTTCGCCGTTCTCTTCTTATCCATAGCATTTCTGCTGTAACAACTTCGCACGGCACAAGAAATAATTAATATCTATCACACAGTAGCAATAGTTTCGCTCAAAAATTGAAAAACTTCTCATAAAATCTAAAACCACCTCGATTATGATAGATCGAACAGCTGATTACACGAATGACATAAGTGTCATACCAATATGGCGCAGGTAGGGTCGCTTTGTCGTGATGTCGCCTCCTTGTTTATTCTATCTCGATGACTAAAGCAAATAGCTGCCAGGGAGAGGTCGCCACTTTACCTCAGGATCTCCCCTCAAAGACGTCCCCGCACCTCGATCTGTCAAAGTCCCAAAATGAAAATGGGAATTATGTCTCACTCGTTTCTTTTAAAACGAGACGGTCATATTTAAGAGCTAAACTTTGTGGCCTTACTCACCATACAGTCTAAACGCGTACTATACTGGTTGCTAGCGGTAATGACGTATAAACTATGAACTATTAATTTTATGTTAACCCCCTAGCAAAGAATGCAATAGAGCATAATCATTATAATGTTATGTACCCTTTATTGAAAAAAGGGATCAGCAGAGTAGGTAAAGACAAAATGGTCGCCTGACAAGGGCTAGCGATAAGCGTCGACCCATCTGTGTGTGTAGATATTAGTATATCCTTTTAAAGAAAAATATATAATTCCAGGAGGTTTTTATCGACCGCGCAACGTCGAACGTCGTTATCAGCCAACGAAAATGTGCCGAGTGCGAAAGCGAACTTGATGTTGATGAGCAGTTCAAGAAACAACAAACTCGTACAGCAGGTTTATCGTTTTACCAAAGTCCACCGCACGTAATTTCTTTCGAAGTTATTTTTCGTGCTTATTTAGTGCTAGTGTCAGTTGTTTTTGTGCAAAACAAGGTACGTAAAATGGTTTTTATTTAGTTATATTTGGTTCAAACATAACCTACATAAGTTTTGTTATCGATAATTTATTTCAACAACGCCCTTTTTTTCCTCTATTTTCATCGTGGCTATTTAGTTATTGAGAGTACTTAATAGTTTTTTTTAATAGAATACAGCTAGAGCCTATTAAAATATTACTTATTTAGCGATGAAGTCGGTGACTTTTCGCACCCACTGGGCGACGCTTAAAAACCGCAAACATCACTCACATATATTCGAGTCAATTAATTCTCAAAACAGGCGCTCTTATGCATGAATATGAATAATATGTTCAAAACATTATATTTTCTATGTTAAAGATTTTAGCTCATTAAATAGAGCGGTAATTGCCCGCAAAAACTCCCTATTTATGACCTAAGTTATAAGACATTATCATATTTTAGATGGGAAAAACTATCGATATTTTCTGTTAACATTTTTTAACTTTCTCTTGAAAGATGGAAAAATACTACATTGTAGTATTGTTGATGGAAGAATACGTGTTTAAGTGTCGCATTAGGAAGTATTATCCCTGATAGCGGTATGGGAGGGAGGCAAAACAATTGACAGAAAAGAGACTGATGAACATAATTATTATTTTAACTTGAAAAATAGTCCATACGTGAAGTGGCAAGTTAAAAAATAGTCTATATCTTAGTGAAGATTGACTTATTTCTATTTACAATTGTTTGTTTAAGGCTGCATCATCTTTAAGTATTGTCAAGCACGGTTGCCTTAAGAGCATAGTACAATTTTAAGCTGAAATAAATGATAAAAATGTTATGGCTCAGACCACACGTTTAGGATCATACACTATTGGCAAACTCGAATCTGGGGTGCGAAATCTCTAATGCAACCAAGAGAAAAGGCACATATGGGCAAAACGTTCAGTTAAAAAGAGACATCTAACCACTCCTACATTCCGACTGAAAGGGGGGATATGTGTGTGGTGTGGCCGAGTCGACGCCGACGTATCGATTGTTCCCGCCATAGACATATATGTGTTTCTTTTATGTCTATGGTTCCCGTGTGTGCTTCGACCGCGTGTTCTAAAGAATGGAAGGTGGGAGGTAGGGGATAGCGTGTTCTCTGTTTAACGTGTTAAACGCTACTAATAATCTCCGTCTGATGCGTTTATATCGGCCCCCTAGATTCGAGTTTGCCAATAGTGTATATTCTGCAGCACTTCCATTTCACTATCAGAGATAATCCTTATTAACATGGACTCCATAAAATACATTTGATGGGGGCCAGCCAAAAAAAACCGCAAAACTTCTCTTATCAAAAGTAATAAGAAAAAAACAACGTCGCCGTCGTCTCCTATCAACAATAATCTGTGAAACAAGCTGTTACCGTTGCCGGGTGTCTATGGCCTTGCTCTAGACCAAGAGGGCCGGAGGGGGGGGGGGGGTGTTATGGCCCCCTATTTGGGCTTTCTAATGACATTTAAACATGGCTTTCCTCTCAATAGTCTTATAAAAGTATGCATTGAATATTCACTGAAAAAAATGTCACCAGCTCTTAAGCTATAACAATAACTGAGGACAAGAATGAATAATGTGTCAAGAAGGGCAGATCAGGGCGGGAATAATTGTCTGGGGGGGGGGGGGATCTTTTACCATTGCGTTGCCATACTGCTGAATGTTTACAGGGTTTTAGGTAATGTTTTTAATTTCCTAAATCATGTTAATACTTTTAACAGCGCACGTTTGGCAAACAATGTAGGTGTACTTTGGACTGTAATTTATTAATGTCAATAGATTTATTTGTTTATTTGTTATTGTTGAATCTAGAGGTAAAATGTCATCGGCTTTAATACTCTTTGTTGAAATATAAATTAATCTTAGTATAAATAGGCCATTTTT
This sequence comes from Polydrusus cervinus, assembly GCA_935413205.1. Lineage (NCBI taxonomy): Eukaryota > Metazoa > Arthropoda > Insecta > Coleoptera > Curculionidae > Polydrusus > Polydrusus cervinus. The sequence goes on along the minus strand of OW284519.1, from coordinate 17,945,693 downwards.
GGGTTTAGGAGTTATTTTCTTTCCACCACAGCTCTAAATTAAAAATCTTGAAACAACCTAATACGTTTCAACCACAAGAATAAATATAATAAATTATTTTTCGACCTTGAACCGCTATGCTACATCATATCGACATGAAATCATATCGATACTTGTTCCCACCGCTTAGATCTTGTATACTGTGGCCTGTTTTTACAACGTTGCCGCGTCTCCCTCTGATTTTAGCTATTTTCTTGTAGGATAAACATTAACCGAAGCCACCATGGTTAGAGTATTTGTAATTGGCGTTGCCATGACTAAATTCGATAAACCTGGAACGAAACCAGGGGATTATCCTGATTGGGGTAAGGAGGCCATTTTGGGAGCTTTGCAAGATGCCGGGGTGAAAATGGACGAGGTGCAACTGGCAACGGCGGGATTCGTATACGGAGATTCCACCAGTGGGCAAAGAGTAAGTGACACTTTAACCGGCTACAGTTCTGTTTATTTATGGTAGAATTTGCAAAAAAATCGCTTGCACATTTATTTTTCTTAGTTTTTTATTCTTTAATCAAAATGCTAACTTATAGTCTAATTTAAAGGGACTACAGAGTGACTCAACGAATATTTAAGCGACTTTCATAATTTGGCATTGATTTCATTGCAAAATTCTTTATTTTCATCAAGTCCAGGTAGTACCACCCGGGTTTGTGTCAATTTATGCGTTTTGGCTATTGTTATCCATTCACAAACACTGAAAATGGTGTGACAAAGGCGTGCATTATGTACATACTATTAGGTACACTTATTTTTTATTAAACATTATTAAAAAAATACAAAATATAAAAAATACATTATACAGAAATTAAATTATAAAAAATCATAATATTCTTCGTCATCTGAGGAACTATATTCTCCTCTTGACGTTATAATTAACGGGTCCGACGATCAGGTGGTCAAGATCCCACATTTTCTCCTCTTCTTTAATGACATGATGGACTGCTTTTCGCCAGTTCTTCCTTAATGGCTTGCTCAAACAGTAGCTTAACGTCTTTTATTTTGAATGTCGTGTTGTGTCTCGCGACAAATCCTTTCATTTGCTCCCATATAAGTTCTATAGGATTTCGTTCACAATGATATGGCGGTGTGCACAGCACACTTACACTATGTTTTTCTGCTATATCTTCCACGGCATATTTCATAAAACGATGTTTGTGTAAATTTCCTATAGCTAATAGTTCCTTCTTTATCAAATTATCTTCTTTTTTTTCTTTGGTTAGTTATCATAAATAATTTAATGCACAAAATGTACCTGCGCCTATGGCCGACACCGAAATTGAGCCGAACTGGACGCAATTTTCCATTTTATTACTGTACACCTTTCTGAAAGAGACCATAACCATTTTATAAAAATGCAATAAAGTTGCATTTTTTTATTGGTTTCGGACTAAAAATACAATACGAAAAAATAGAGCATTTCTGTAATGATAAAATCTACAGGACAAAGTTCTACAATCAAGAGAAATATTTATGGCATAAGTTATCCTAATGCAATACAATACATGAAGAATGGAAATTAATTATAATTATGTTTCATGAATGTTTAAAATATTTACTTCAAGTGCTTATCACCATTTGAAGTACACATTATTTGATAAAATGTGTTTATGAACATGAAGGTTTAAAGAGACAAGATATCTTCATTGTGTAATTGAGAATGTATAAATAGCTGTTACTACTGTTATTTTCCGAGTGTGTAATGTAACTATTATACCCTTAGACAACTACATAGACAACACTATTTACGTTTTCCCGTAAGGACGTCCAATGTTCACAGAAAGAAAATTTACGCACTAATAAGCACTAATATAAAGGTTGGGATCGCAACACTATGTTGCCAACTTGCACTAAATAATACAGGGTGATCCCTTAATTAATACTTCTTTTTTAGCTCTGTATAGAAAGCATTAAAATAAACAACATTTTCAAATACCTTTTTTCAAAAAACTCAAAAATAAGGTACTTACATTCATTTATTATGCTATGGCTCAAATACGGTTCTGCCTAACTTGCCCGTTGAATAAGATTAAGAAAACTTCTGGGTGTAGGATGAGCCAGCAAGGGAAAGCGTTCTGCGTATAATCTCGAAGCAGCAGCCGCACTTTGACGACACTCACCGTAAATTAGCACCATATCTACTACTTCATCGACCCGTAAATTGCATGACTAATAAGACAAAAACAACATAAAGTATAGCAGGCTACCTTTTGATGATCAGGCCCGTACTAAGTTGATACTTCTTTTTTAGCTACGTATAGAAGGCATTACAATAAAAAACATTTTCAAATACCTTTTTTCAAAAAAACCCAAAAATAAAGTACTTACATTCATTTATTACACTACAAATCAAATACGGTTCTGCCTAACTTGCCCATTGAATAACATTAGGAAAACTTCTGGGTGTAGAGAAAAAACATCCGCACTTTTACGACACTCACAATAAATAAGCACCATAATTACTTCATTGTTTTTAAATTTTACCATTTTCACCAGTTTATTAAAAGAAAACTACACCGCGCCGCGAATTGAAAAAAATTAATAACTGAACACCGATCCGTAAAATGCATGACTCACATACAAAAAACGGACAAAAACAATATAAAGTAAAGGGCTACGTTTTAATTACCAGGCCCGCACTTAGATTTTTTACTTCTGTATCTTGGCTATTTTTAAGTTTTTTGAAAAAAGGTATTTGAAAATGTTGTTTATTTTAATGCCTTCTATACACAGCTAAAAAAGAAGTATCAACTTAGGAATCACCCTGTATAAGCAGTAGGTAAACAAGAACATTAAAACTTGAGCCTACCTACTTGTCTGCAAAAATTCTCAAATACATTTCATTATCATTGGTCGATTTTTGGACAAAACAAAAAAGTAACGAAACATATAACACCGCCATTGTTACAGTAACTGCTGTTGCCGTCAGTTGGGGTACAGGGATGTCGCATTACAGTATTGAAAGACGAGGAAAATATTCCGATGATAATGACATTATTTTACAGTGTATAATATTGTGTCTTTTCCTTGTAGGTAATCTATGAGGTCGGTATGACTGGTATTCCAATTTTTAATGTGAATAACAATTGCTCAACTGGTTCAACTGCCCTAATGTTGGCCAAAGAGATGGTAGAAGTCGGTAAAGCTGAATGTGCCTTGGCTGTAGGTTTCGAAAAAATGCAAAGGGGCAGTTTAGGGGCTACTTTTATGGATAGATCGAATCCTATGGAGAGGCATGTCGAAGCTATGTCAGAAATTGTTGAAATAAGTAAGTCCATAAAATTACACTTCGTTTTTCTCACTGATTCATTTAATTTAATAATGTTTGAAACATTTGCAATAGTCCAGACTTTTGACTCACTGTAAGTGTTAGCGGCATGTTAGTTTAATTGTGACATTTTGCAAACCAACAAAATCCCTCTAAACCCTATTTCAATTTCAAACGTGATTTTCTCGGAATCCACACAAACAATTTTGTAAAAACCTGTTTCATATTCAGCGGCAATTATAATTATTTCCAGCGAATCGAGAACCCGGTTTCCGGTATCAGCCAGTGCGATGATTTAACGGCCTGAAAAATCAATTAGCAGGATTTTGTTGGCTTGCAAAATGTCACCAATATGTAAGTAACGTTTTAACGGTATTTTTAGATCCTTCTCCTATAACGGCCCAAATGTTTGGTAATGCAGGCATTGAGCATATGAAAAAATACGGCACAAAACCGGAACATTTTGCTAAAATCGCCTGGAAGAACCATAAACATTCTGTAAATAATCCAAACTCGCAGTTTAGAGATGAATATACTTTGGAGCAAATTAAGAAATCGCCTCAAATTTATGGACCTTTGACAAAATTGCAGGTAAGTTTATTTTTATGTCATTGTTGTAGTGGTAGATGCTAGAAAGTTGGGTAAATACCCCTAAAACCGCGTTGGGCGAGCGCCAATGGGCGCCCCAACAGAACCTGATTTGAATGACCACGTTTCGTCAGTTCACCACTCGCCGTATAAAGATTTCAGTCTGATAATTGGCGCCCGCGTTCGGTTATTTGTTTAGTTTTACACTAGTTAAATGTTTGTGGATAATTTTTAATATCGTGCTTAAAAACATGTTTTACAGGGTGATTCCTAAGTTGATACCTACTTATTTTTTAGCTGCGTATAGAAGGCATTAAAATAAACAACATTTTCAAATACCTTTTTCCAAAAACCCAAAAATAAAGTACTTACATTCATTTATTACACTACAAATCAAATACGGTTCTGCCCAACTTGCCCGTTGAATAAGATTAGGAAAACTTCTAGGTGTAGAGAAAAAACATCCACACTTTTACGACACTCACAATAAATAACCACCACAATTACTTCATTGTTTTCAAATTTTACCATTTTCACCAATTTATTAAAAGAAAACCACACCGCGCCGCGAATTGACAAAATTAATAACTGAACACCGATCCGTAAAATGCATGACTCACATACAAAAAATGGACAAAAACAATATAAAGTAAAGGGCTACGTTTTGATAACCAGGCACTTAGATTTTTTACGTCTGTAACTCGGCTATTTTTAAGTTTGAAAAAAGGTATTTGAAAAAGTTGTTTATTTTAATGCCTTCTATACACAGCTAAAAAAGAAGTATCAACTAAGGAATCACCCTGTATAGTTATATATTGCCAGCATTATAAATATAACACAAATGATCATATCTAAAAGCCTTTTTACATTAGGTGCAATTTCAAGAAACATTGCCTAAAAGCATGCGCTTTGGCGACATGTTAATCAGCTGATGCAAATTTTAAATGGGAAAACTTGAATCAGCTGATGTAAACGTCGTCAAGGTGCATATTTTCAGGCAATTGAGTGTTATTTGCTTACATAGTCGAACATTGTGAACTTTTGACAACCGCACTTGTAGCTTTGTACTTTTTATAAATCGATTCCATACTCAAACAGACCTCTTGAGGGCACATTTGCTTGGAAATATGAATTTAATATTGGCATTCAATTTATAATTTTCAAAAATGGACGAGCGCGATCCGTAAATTCTTAAAACAGATTTTACGCGGCTTGATGTTTTAGGAAATTTTTGTTTAATTATCATGTTTTATTAATTTTAGTGTTGTCCTACAAGCGACGGTGCTGCTGCTGCAATAGTAGCATCTGAAAGTTTCGTAAGGCGGCATGGCTTAGAATCCAAAGCCGTAGAAATTTTGGGTATGGAAATGGCTACAGATTTACCATCGACTTTTGCGTGAGTATTTATTTATTTCAAAGCATCAACAGCAAAAAGCCAATTACAGACACTCAACTTAAACTAATAGTCAGGCAACAATAAAAAGTCATAAAAAAACAATAACAATTAGCTCAACAAAGTATGTATAACACAAAAATTATAAATACGACATATTATACAACAATTAATTTATAAGTAATTTATCCTGTATAAGTTTTTTAAAGTTTCTCAGATTAACAAGGTCGATATCAATATCAGAAGCATACAAATTAAATAAATGGCATAATCTATACAGGGGAGAACTTCTGTAAATATTCGTTTGCGGAAAGGTCAGATAAAAAACATTACGATTTCTAGAATTAACACGATTGAAGGTAAACGGAAACTGTTCAAGAACATCAGGACAGTCAATATCACCCTTAAGGATTTTAAACACTGTACACAAGAAGATCCTTATCCTTCTTTTACTTAAAGATAATCTATTAAAAATTCCCAAAAGATACCCATTATCACAATCCTGAAGAGGATAAATTCCAAACTTTCTGTAATACATACATTTCAAGAACTTTCTCTGCACTTCCTCAATCATCCTTATCCAAAGGTTATACTGAGGAGACCAAATTATGCTGCCATATTCGATACACTTAACCATCGGCTTTTATGTGCTAAGCTTCGCTCATTTGGCTTCTCGGAATCTTCGGTAAATTTCTTTAAAGACTATTTGACAGATAGATCCCAATTCGTGTTTCTGGAAGGCCGTCGATCCGCCTCTAGAGCAGTGCGTATGGGTGTACCACAGGGTTCGATCTTGGGGCCGCTACTTTTCGTAATTTATACAATCGATATTAACGACTTTGTTAAGGGTTGCGATTTGCAGAGATATGCCGATGACAAGCAACTGCGCACCAGTTTTAGTAAAGCCACTGCTGTTGAAGCAAAGAGTAATCTTACCTAGTGCCTGATATCTATTTGTGACTATTCTCAAAGCAATGGTCTAAAGTTAAATCCTAAAAAATCTGCAATAATTTATTTTGGACCTGATAGCCAATGGGCAGCAGACAACATGGATGTAGTTATGGCCGATACAGTATTACCCGTTGTGCAGGAATATAAAAATTTGGGGGTCATTTTTGATAGCAAGCTTCGGTTTAGAAGTCAGGTAGCTACAGTTATTCAAAAATCGTATTTTTCACTCAGAAACTTATACAAAAATAAACACATCTTACGACCTCAATTAAAAAAGGAACTGTGTGAAACTCTTGTTTTATTTCACGCTAACTATTGTAACTTCGTGTACGGCCCCTGTTTGGATTTGCAGTGTAAGACTAGACTACAAAAGGTTCAGAACTCTTGCATTCGCTTTGTTTATGGACTGCGTGCAAGAGAACATGTTAGCTATAAATTGCCTGAGTTAAAATGGCTTAAAATGGTCGATCGCCAAAGACTACATTTTTCTTGTTTTTTGTATCGTCTGCTTGTGAGTGGAGTACCCCAACACCTACGTGAAAAGCTTCATTTCCGGCATTCTACACACAATCGTACAACCCGTTATAATGGTCTTTTAAACGTACCGAAACATCGAACTGCCCTCTTTCAACGCAGTTTTTCTTATATAGCTCCTAAAATCTTTAATACTGATATTTGTACCAAATTTGTCAACCTAAGTTTAAACTCCTTTAGGACCAATTATCGCAGTTTTTTGCTTGAATATGTATAAGATCAATATTATGTAAATATATCATTAGTTTAAGTTGCCAATATTTAAGTTTCTGCCTTAACTAGATTAGGTACTTAACATAACTTAGCAATTTTGCCTCTTTGTAAAACTTAACTTTTGTAAATTTATCATACATGCTCGGTTAAGCAAACAGCAAGCTGACCTTCGCCGAGTCAAAAATAAAGATGTTTCTATCTATCTATCTATCTATCTATCTATCTATATTCCAAAATTCGTATCACCAAGGTGTCAAACAAATAAAGGCTGACATCAACATTGAAGTCTTAAGTACTTCTTACAATTAATCCTGCAATTCTTTGGGCACTCTCAATTTTGGAAATTATATGACTGGATAAAGTTTCAATCACTTTGTAATATAATGTACTCTTAAAAAGACGGCTTCATATTATTTTAATTTCAAGTTTATACGTTCGATTCAATCGTTTACTTTCTGGTCCATGTACTTTCGTTTCAAGACTGGAAGAATATTTATATTATGTAACCGAGCTTTTTTTTCTAGTGACAAAAGCAGCATGAAAATCATTGGTTACGACATGGTAAAACTCGCTGCAAACCGTCTTTTTACGAAAACAAGAAAACGTCCTACCGACGTTCAAGTCGTGGAATTACACGACTGTTTCTCAGCTAATGAACTGGTTACCTACGAGGCCCTTGGTCTCTGCGCACCAGGTGGTGCTGGTGCTCTTATTGATAGAGGCGATAATACGTATGGAGGAAAGTATGTGGTAAGTTTTACTATGTTATTTCTTTATGTCAAAGTAAGAAAGAAAAAAAAGTTATTTTAAGTTTTATATGATATCAGCGTAGTCTCAAATATCATAAAAATGCTTGTCAAGAATTTCAGTCAGCTAACTCTTGCATTTATGTGTTCAGTATGTATTTTTCTTTTTTTTAGATAAATCCTTCTGGTGGTCTCATTTCCAAAGGACATCCTTTGGGAGCAACCGGTTTGGCTCAATGTGCTGAACTTTGCTGGCAGTTAAGAGGGGAAGCCGGTCCAAGACAGGTAATTATCTTATATTTGAAACATCAACTATAAAATTGACTTTTAGTTTCTTTTTTAATTTACGTAGCCCGCAGAGTAGGCAAAAAAGTCCAGTTACTTTATCATGATGTGTCACAATACAATTTAATAATTTGTTCGCCATTTTAAGGTTCCAAATGTAAAACTGGCCCTCCAACACAACATCGGTTTAGGTGGCGCTGTCGTAGTAGGTCTATATCAGCTGGGATTCCCGGAATATAGAGATAGAAGGGTGGCGACTAGAAAAACGGCTGCCGCCACCAGCGATGAAGGGTTCACCGTCACCCCATATTTAGCCGTTTTGCAACAGGCTATGTTAGAAGATGAAGATGGTTTAATTAATAAACACAGAGCCATATATGGATTAAAGGTATTGACAATGTACAGTTGTGTTTATAAAAAAGTAGGACAAGTTTTGAGTTATGTAAACCTGCCTATAGTGCGCCACATTTCAAAAAAAAGTAGTACAAGTATGTTGATTTTTAAGGTGGAATCTAGTTCCTCCAAGACTGTTTTCAACCTCAGTCAACTAAATTAGGTACATTATAAAATATAGTTTATTAAACAAAAACAAATATATTAACTAGTTAATATTTAGTCATGGCTCCATTTCGCCCTAAAATTTCATTTAGTCTATTAGGAATTGAGGAATAAAGGTTTCTTATCAAATCTTGGCTATCACTGAGTTCATCCCATGTTTCTTGTAAAAAACTTATTAGCTCGTTTTTGTTGGCTGGTCTGAAGTTTACCTCGTAAATTTTTTTGGTCAATATACCCCACACATTCTCCATTATATTTATGTCGGGACTTTTTGAAGACCACAATAGAGTTTCTATATTGTTCTGTTGAAACCATTCTTTCACCATTCCTGCATTGTGAACTGGGCAGTTGTCTTGTTGAAGTATGAAATTATGAGTAGGAAAATGTTCTAAAACACTGGGCAGCATAACATTTTCCAAAATGTTTCTGTAACTGAGCGCTGTAAACCTTTCTTTAATTACCCAGCAAACTCCCAGACCTTGATAGCTGAGCCAAGCCCACACATTTACTAAAAATCTTCCAGATCTCTCCGAGTTATTGGTGTATTTTTCATCAAATCCAGTTCCGCGAGGTCTATATACTCTAATGTGGCCATTGAATGACGATTGGAAAACTTTCTCATCAGTAAAGATTACCCTGTTCCAATCTTCTCGCAAGATATTATTAAGTGCGAAAATAATTCTAGCTTGTTTATGTTCTTGCCTTAAAATAGTTTTTTTTTACAGCAACATAATTTTTTAAGGGTGATTTCTTTATTCTTCGACATGCTGTGGATCTTGAGGCTGGAAAATCTGTTTTTGCCATAGCTTTTACCGCTACCGTAAATGGATTTTCTTCTAAAAAATGCACGAGAGCGTTATCTTCTTCTTGGGTCGTAGCCCTTGGCCTTCCCGTCGGCTTTTTATTATCTAATGTTCCATGTATCTCCCATCGATGTTTTATTTTCTGAACTGTGTTTTTATTTACATGCATTACTTGTGCGACGTCTCTCACAGGCATACCATCTTGCACATAGGCAATAACTTGTGCCTTTTGAACTGTGTTCAGCTGTGGCATTTTATTTGTCTCAAAATCACGTTAAATAAGTTGATACAAAATAACGGATGTCTCCCTGACACTGACTGTCAGGGAGACATCTGATGACGATTTCGAAGACCAGTTTATATTATACTAAAACATGTGTATTATAGATTTATGAACACAACTGTACTTGACACACTTTTGCCTATCCTGGTATGTTGTAGTACATGCTTCCTACGGCAACGTAATCCACTGTGTAGGCAAAATCCAGTAATAACTTTCTCATGGTCTGATGTTTCTTTCTTGTTGTTGCGCTGATCCTTTGTTAATTTAATTTATATATTTTAGGTTCAAAAATCTACCGGCGAGGAAGGTCTGTGGATCATTAACGCAAAAGAAGGCAAAGGCAAAATAGAATTCAACGGCAAACAAAAACCGGACGTGACGTTTATAGTTAAAGACGAGGACGTCATAGAATTGTTAACCGGAAAAATCCCACCTCAGAGAGCATTTTTCCAGGGAAAAGTAAAAGTTGTCGGCAACATGGGATTAGCGATGAGATTGACTGAGTTACAAAGGACTGCTGCAGATAAAATTGATGCTTTAAGAGCCAAGCACCTTAAGTCAAAGTTGTAAAATGACATTTCTACTTTTTGTAGGGGGAGATGGGGTTATTTTTTGTATTGGGTAATGTAGGCTGATTATTTTTCAAGTATATTCAACTTTGTGAAAGGGTCCCAGTGAATAACGTGTTTTCGCTGTTACAATTACATTTTTGGTATATTGTTAATTATGTCCCGTACACATAATTCACTGAAACGAAAGACAAATTGTCACGAGGGGCAAGCCCACCTTTTATTTTTTATTGATTTACTTACTCCATTCCTTTGTTTTTTTCTTGTTTTTGACTTCTGCGTATGTATGAATAACATTAAAGCAGTGAGTGTAAAATGACGAGGTGTTTTGTCTGTATTTTCACTTTAAAAACTGTTATAATTTTAGTTTATAAATGTAATATTTACATTAAAGATATTGTTATTTTTGTTACACGATGTGGTTATTTGTTATACTTGTAGGATATTATATAAATAAAAAGTACGAAAGTAAGTTTGGTAGTTTATTATTTTCTACGAATTACCACAATATACAAAAACAATTGTTATAATTGAAGCAAGAAAAGTTACTATCCGCAACAAAGACCAGTTGACCCGGTAGCAGCAAGACGATATCTCGCGCTTCGGCAAAGAAGAGCGCCCGAAATACGTTTCAAACTACCTTCATAAATTAAACGTGGCTGTAGGACAAAACATTATACGCTAAACAAAATTTTTACTATAAATTTACAAAAGCTAAAATAAGCTATAACTTTAACAATCACAAACATGTCAACAAAAATCTACTATAACGAGTTAGCGTCTGTTTTGTCTCGTAGCCTTTTACTTTATTATTTAATTCTGTCTGCTTTTTCCTTATACTTAAAACAAACTCAAAATATACTTTATTGTAAAAGAAACAGTGTCCTTATCGACAACGTCACTATTTGCGAATATCTAATATGTTTAATAAATACATCTAAAAGCCTTAGAAAAAAATACAAACAATCAGTGAGGAGAAAAAAAAACATTATGCTTATCACAAAAGGGTTTAAAATAAGTAAAATTTAGAAAAACAAAAAAAAGCAAAAACGAAAATTTTATAAAACACGCAGTAGTAGCAAAAGTAAACAAAGTAATACTGCAGTGGGTACCAGGCCACGAAGGTATTACAGGAAACGAAAAAGCCGCTAAACTCGCGAGAAAAGGCTCCGAAAACACATTCATTGGTCCAGAACCGGCACTCGGAGTGCCAAGATGTACGTCACGAGATGCTATAAAGCGATGGATCAGGAATGAACACAAAATCCCCTGGAGTAACAGACAGGGATTAGCCCATAGCAAAAGCTTCATTGGGAATCCAGACCCAAGACTTACAAAACAGCTGCTTCAAATGAATAGGAACCAGCTGAGAACCATTACAGGAGACCTTGACTGCAGAATATGCGGACAAGACAGAGAAACTGTACAGCACATAGTTTGCCATTGCGAGTCACTGGATCGGAAGAGGCAACAAATACTCGGGCAACCAAACTGGAACCAGAGGACATCCTTACCCTCTCCCTAGTTGACTTACACAAACTAGTGCAATGAACTGGGATCACGGAGTGGATGTAATAACCAAACAGGGTGAGCAAAATGGGCCAAACCTGGCCTAAGTGCATCCCGCGTATAGACGGGCCCTCGGAAGAAAAAAAACACAGATTAACGTATTACTGATGGATCATTGAAAAATTCATCCAAAGCGTAGTAAGCTTGTTCAGTTAAGAAACGCTTGGTCAGTTTTTTTTAAACTTTTTCAAATTTTGTTACCTTTTTAAAGAGAGAGGAAGATGATTGAATATTTTCTTACCATCATATATAAAAGATTTTCTAATTTGTTTTGAATGAGGTATATGTAAGCTTAAAACAAAAAGATAAATTGCAGAACAAACACCGTGTTAAATAAATGGGAATACCGAATACAGGCGCGGAAATACAAGAGAAGAAAGAAATACAAGAGTATTATTTACTGTTTATTTCAAAAGACAAAATTATTTGGAACAAATAGTTGACAATTTTTTCAAATGTAACTAATAGCTTGCTTTAAATTTTTATCTACTGTTTTTTTTCAAGATATTAATTTTAATAAAGTTTTTGTTTAACCCTTTGAGGTAACATTGATTAGACACTGGAGGAATAACCTTGCACCCTGTAACATAACGTTAAGCCTTTTCTAAAAAAGATATTTCTTTTTCCAGCTCTCTTTTACATATCAGATTGCAATTCACTGACTGAAATCACTGCAATTGGACCTAGCAACCAATCGGAGGCTTATTTCAATGGCTCATCATACTTAAGACTGCAAAATACTATATCGTTAAAAAGGCCTACGGGTATAAGTTTCAGGACATGTTTTGGTAAGTAATACGTTTATACAGACTTATGTGCTGCTTTACACCCACGCACCAATTTTTTTTTTTGGAAAGAAACTTTTCCTGGCCTCGTTTTTCTCACTATTTACAATAGCATTTGTTTGTTGACATCTCTCTGTGGCTAAAATTTAGCCCTATATTACGTTTTTTCTGGCTTGACATTGCGACAGTCAAAAAAGTATAAGAAAACTTAAATTTTAAGGTTATCCAACTTAAGTTTTAAGGTTATCCAACTTAAGTTTTAAGGTTATCATCCTACCAAAAATATATTTTGATTTAATTACAAAAACCAAGAAATCCCTAGATCCGTGCGACGTTGCCCTATTATTGCCACAATAAAGAGTCATTAGTAAAAGTTCCGAAAGAGTGACTCTGTGCAAATCATTTAAAATTAACGGGCCGTTAAAATTTAAAAGACCTTTTGTTACTTTACTTTATTGTCTGAAGAAAATACAATCTTGTTGACAAAGTGTGTTAACTTAAAATAAAACATAAGATAAGAAGAGATGTACGTTATCCTATTAACCGCGCAATTCTTTTATTTGCCAGTCGTGCGATTGATTATATTTTTATCTTTGTTTCGATATCTTAAATCGACAAAGACAGTTTCGAAACAGGAAACCCGACTCGCGACCTCAGTCAGGTAGGAGTGCGTCGTTCACAAGGCGATCGGCTGTTGTGACTTCGCGGTAAGTTGCTTTGCGTGTCTTTATTATGAAGCGTATTATGCTTAAATATTTTCTTAGTAAATGATAATAATAATAAATCGACTTTTATTATTTTATTAGCAACATACAGTAAAATTGAACAAAATTGTATGAAGCAGAGTAAGGACGAAGTTTAGCCGGATCAACAATGAGTAATTGTAGGATTTAAAACTTAAAATGTGGAAATTTTTATTTTTTCCTGCTCTATATGATATGGTTAAAATCAGAGCAGTACAGTGCTTTCCAGCATCAAGCACTTTGGAAACAGTAATTCGAAGCCATTTAAATTACTTGATGCTGGTAAAAATTTAGTCAAAAAGCCAATTGAGAGCCGCATGACCATATTTGTTGGTAACATGAAAAGAATACAATAAAATCAGTGGCATAAAGTTGAACTTTTTTAAATTTTTTTTTATAGGAGGAAGCTTATTTTCCCAAAAACAAAACGAAGAATCCATGGAGCTCCTAGTCAACGCAAAAGGCGTGGTTTTTAAAGCGAAAGTGGAGGGAGAGCAGTACGAAGAATTGATTTATGGCAACTATTTAAACAACAAATGGCATACGGTGTTTTTACAGTACCGAATAGGAAATCTTACGATTGACGTTGATGGCGAGTCCAAGGTATGAGGTCTCTTTAAAAGAAATTATAGTCTATTTCATAAAGGTGTATAGTAATAAAAGCTTATTAGGTATGCAAAGGGACTACAGAGTAAGCCAAAGAATATTTAAGCCATAATTTGGCATTGATTTCAGTGCAAAATTATTTCTTTTCATCAAGTGCAGGGGTTTGGCTCGATTTATGGGTTTTACCTATTGTTATCCATTCACAAACACTAAAAATGGTGTGACAAAGGCGTGCATTATGTACATAGTATTAGGTACTCTTATTTTTTATTGAACATTATAAAAAAATATACAAAATACAAAAAATACATTATTCAGAAATTAAATTATAACAAATCATAATATTCTTAGTCATTTGAGGAACTGTCATCTCCTCTTGACGTTATAAATAACAGTTCGACGGTCCGATCGATCAGGTGGTCAAGATCCCACATTTTTCGGTGGTCAAGATCCCACATTTTTCTTTAATTACATGATAGACTGCTTTTTGCCAGTTCTCTGGTGTTACTTCTTTAATGGCTTCATCAAATAGTAGCTTTACGTATTTCATTTTGAATGTCGTGTTGTGTCTTGCTACAAATCCTTTCACTTGCGCCCATATAAGTAATATAGGATTTAGTTCGCAATGATATCGACCGTGCGGAAGAAAAGGGTTATATCTCGAAAAACGTAATTTTACAGGAGAGCTGTTTATACTTTTTTTTATAACAAAATATTCCGTAACTTTAACACCCGTAAATATTAAGGCTTGATTTAATTTATAATAATATTGCGTTTATCGATACTTTAAACTGCAGGTAGTACAACGTTTCAGAAAATTGTAGTTTTAAGAAAAAAAAAATAACTCTATTCAACATAAAGAAGATTTTCCTTTTTCATTTCGCCAGATCCATCTCCAGACGCGTTTCGTCATATCATGACTCATCAGTAGAGCTAGGATCCGACGAAAAGAAAAGGGATCTCGAAGCTACTTAAGGCAGCACTTGGTGGGACACACCAGTAAGATGTGGCACGGAGCGCCATCTGTGTCGTTGTTAGACACTCTTGAGCATACCAGCACCTCTAACAAACTTATAGAAACAAGTAAATGTTAAGAGGAAATCGCCTGTAAAGACATTCGTCACAATTACAGGAGTCCCGCTAGGCAGCGCTAACTCACATCGGTTTATTATCCGAAAACAATGAGTAAAGAAGATTTTCCTTTTCATTTCGCCAGATCCATCTCCAGACGCGTTTCGTCATATCATGACTCATCAGTAGAGCTAGGATTCAACATAATTTTTTTTTATGTTAGGACTTGTAACAAAAGGTCATTATTGTTCATAAATATAAAAAAAAATGTTAAATATCTTAATGATTCCGTCCTTTTTTGTTAATATAAAGCAAACATTTAAAGTATTGGTATATTGACTTTCATACTTAAAAAAGTTTTATAACAAGTTACCACAGATTCTTTATAAGAAACACTAGTGCATAGAATGTTTGAAATCGAAATGTAACGGTCTTCTCGAAACACAAAGATACTACCACACGAAAAGTCGGTTACAAACTAAATTGTTGCCTTGTTGCACGCATGTTCTATAAAATCTGCCGAAATAGGCGTGTTACATGTCGCCATCTTTTGGCCAAAATTTGAACTAGACATATAACATTTATTTCCATAAAATTAGGTTATTTTTTGAGTCGATTTATATAAAAATACCAAAAATTATAAATTTTGAGTTGTAACACTCTTCTTCCGTAAGGTCGATATGACGGTATGCGCAGCACAGTTACACTATGTTTTTCAGCTATATCTTCCACGGCATATTTCATAAAACGATGTTTGTGTAAATTTTCTATAGCTAATAGTTCCTTCTTTATCAAATTATCTTCTTTGGTTAGTTATCATAAATAATCTAATGCACAAAATTTACCTACGCCTGTGGCAGACACCGAAATTGAGCCGAACTGGACGGAATTTCCCATTTTATTACTCTACACCTTTCTGAAATAGACTATAGATTTTTTCATCGATTTATCATCATGTTGGTCTGAGGTTTTACCTATTTTTCTCTTGGAAAAAAACGTCCACTTTCACTAAAGAATTTCTGCAATGTTTTGTATTATTTTACAGCTTATTGCCAACGCCAGCTACAACAACCCACTTCTCACCAGCAGCAACTTAAACAACGAAGTAGCCTCGGTTTTACTCATAGGAAAAAACTTCAACGGGTGCTTACTAGAGGGCCCTAGCATAGTTTTCGACGCTAATCTAATCACGGTCAGCCATAATGTTGTTTTCGAGTGGTGTCCTATACCTCCGGATAGCTGTAAGTTTAACTCACAATATACAGGGTGTAATTGAATTAACAGATTATACAGGGTGTCCCGTAACTTATGGACCGTAGAGTAACTGGAGATACTAGACATCAAACTAAGCCAATTAAGTCATAAGTTTTTCGGATTGTTACTCGTTCTAGAGATACAGGGTGTTGAAAGTAAAAGTTTATTCTCGAAAATAAGCCATAATTTTAAAACGGTTTAATGAATCGAATTGAAAGTTGGCCATATTATGTTTTTATGAGCAAGAAATAAGAATTTGTAGACATTTTTAAGTTTCAAACTAGAGGGCGCTAGTTTCATACACTGGGCTTCATAAATGTATGTTTTTTTTTCTTACCTGTGATATTAGGTGTTTTTCAATTATAGTTTCTTTAAAAGGGCATTTTCTGAGTCAAAAATGTGTACTGGATTGATCTTAATATCTTTAACGGGTTTCGAGATATTTCCCTTTAAACATCCCAAAGCATAAAAAAACAGTACATAATTGAATTAATATTTTAATTATCAAAAAAACAACTTATAAGACATAATCGGCTTGGTTTGATGTCTAGTATCTCCAGTTACTCTACGGCCCATAAGTTATGGGTCACCCTGTATTTGAAACTATAAATATTGATATGAAAACATGTTTAAAAAACATATTTTTAAATGTCGAGTTGCTATAATCAACGAGAGAATTAACCATTTATTGGTTTATTTGGTATTAGAGTTCAGTGACCCGTGATTTGTAATGATGTTGCCTGTGATATTCTAAGTTCAAATAAATAAAGAAATCCTAAAATAATTAAATATGGTGTTCCTCAAGGAACAATTTTGGGACCATTATTTTTTAATATCTATATTAATGACTTATTTAATGTAAATTGTAATGGAGAAATTCATAGTTTTGCAGATGATACTGCCATTTTTTATACAGATACAACTTAAATAACAAAATTAAAAAAGATTTAAAAATAATAAAAAACTGGTTTGATAAAAATTTATTAACAATTAATTTTGATAAAACTAACTCTCTTCCTTTTACTTTAAATCCAAATAACGT
This sequence comes from Polydrusus cervinus, assembly GCA_935413205.1. Lineage (NCBI taxonomy): Eukaryota > Metazoa > Arthropoda > Insecta > Coleoptera > Curculionidae > Polydrusus > Polydrusus cervinus. Next base: position 17,928,396 of record OW284519.1, on the reverse strand, counting down.
ACCATAAAATATTAACAGTATTAAAATAAAAGATGACATTCAAATTTTTGAAAGTTAATCAAGTAAAATATTTAGGAATAATCTTTGACAGTAAATTAAATGGGAATTTTCACATAGAATATATGATTAAAAAATTAAGAAGTTTGCTACCAATTTTTAGAAATATTATATTATGCATTAGTAAAAACTCATTTAAATTTTAGGTTGGGGAGGAATAAATAGAACTTTAGTTAAAAAATTAGAAATACTACAGAAAAGGTTTCTAAAAATTATATTTAATAAAGATTATCTTTATCCTTAAATAAAATTATATTCTGAAAAAACAAAAATGAACATTAGACAACTTTACATTTATAACATCTTAATATACATATTTAAAAATAAAAATCTTATACAGTTTAAAAACCATAATCATAATACACGTCAAAAAATGAAATAACCATAAAACCTAAACAGACAATTTAAAAAAAATTTTTGAAAATGTTTTAATTACGTAATATTGTTCTGAACAATATATTTTTTAAAATTTTATTATATCTTCAAAAAACTGCGTTTATATTTATATACATATACTTAAACGTTTTTTATTTACAATTTAACTTTTATATAATATTAACAAATATTTTTAAAATCATATTTTAATATTCTTATATACCTATTTATAATTTAAAATACTAAGATTTGCCCCTAACAAGCATGTCTTCGGGGGATCAAAGAAAAACTTTATTGAGGAAGATAAATAAACACATTTATTATATTATAAATATTGAAAGTAAACTTATTATTATTAAGTTCAAAAATAAAAATTACACCTATTTTACCTCGAAACTTTTTATTATTGATTTTTCGTCCAAAAGTTATTCTTTATAAAAAGTTTTGATTTCTTTCAAATACCGAATGGCTTAACTAAAACTGGTTTAACCTATACAGGATTGACGACAATTTACTTTTTTGAAAATTACAATTTTACGAACCTTTTTATTATTTGATTTCAATCAAAATTGTTGCCTAAAAAAAGTTTTCTTTGGAAAAGTACGCATTTCTTTATTTATTTTTAGGTTTGCCAGCTGAGAAAATGACTGGATTTGACTACTGCCTGAACGAACCATGTATGAGACATGGGACCTGTATAAACGATCATACCCATAATACCTATACTTGCGCTTGTTTACCCAGATACACTGGTAAGTACCACTTGTATACAGAAACGAACATGTAGGCTTCCCTGGTCAGTGCTAACAATGGGTACATTCGGGCGGTCCCAGCCGCTTAGTTTCGCACTCAGCAGTTGTGACCGCTGCTAATAAAGCGCCTACGTTTTCGCCGAATGCGTGGCTGATTGACAGCGGATTTTAAGTCAATAAAGTTCTGTAAAGTTGTTGACTAATGACTGTTCAGGCTTCACTAATAACCCAATGTTATTAATATCAAAATCAGGAATTTTCTACGCTGAGCAAAATACTCAGCTGCTGTCTAAGCAGCGGTACATTCAACTGGGCTTCTTACTAAGCAGTTCAGCCGCGGAACGGCCTGAATGTACCCATTAAAATTATAAATTTGCAGATAAATACTATTCTAAGGGTTTCTCTCTCTCCAGTGGCAGCTTGTCAGGTGAAGGGCTCGTCAGGCGAAGTAGGTGAAGGGAGCCCCTTCACCTACTTCACAAAAAAAAAAAAAAAATCCAGGAGGAAAGTTTTTCGACAATATTAAATATTAATGTACCAATACAGCTATCATTTTAGCCCTTAAAAAATAATTATGTTCGAATTAATAATATTAATTTAATCCGAATGTAGCTATGCATCATGGGCCACGGTTAACTCCAATGGACAATAATTATAGACACTCGTGCATTTTGGCGCGCTCCAGCCGACCATGTCCTTTAGCTCAAAGCAAGTGAAGACCCAACGCCCAACATGGCTTTGATATTCACTGTTGCTATGGTTACGTGACGCCAGTCACGCAAACAGCATGTAACAATTTGCATTATGATGAAGGGCAATTTAAAAATAGTTCAGTCGTATGCACCATTGTTTTAGCATTGGTTCGCCTAACCTTAACGTATTTATTTTGAGGCTTCGCGAAACTTACGGTTATAGATATCGTTTTACGTGATTTACTGTGTGATTAAGAAGTTTTGTTTTTATTTTTCAGTTAATTCAGTAGTGTACCTACTTAGTTGTGTGTTTTAAAAATGAACCCAATTATTGACATAGTTTGTAATTTGTTAAAAACTCCATTCAATCGTTAGACAGATGAGGATAAGAGAGACGTTTTGTTCCACGGGTTTTTAGTCAATGTTTGTTTACGTACCCGCACTATACCTAGCTCTTCACCATTTTTTAAGACCGCGAACCGCCACTCTCTCTTTGAATAATATTGTGGCTAAATGGACTACCGAGCAGTCGTCAGCTGAACTATTTAACAACAATAATAATTAAAGAGAAAAAAACATAAGATTAATGTTTATGTGCAATTTCCTAACTCAAAATTCAGCACTGACTAGGGAAGCCTACCGTTTTTGTGCCCTAAGGATGATATTATAAACGTTGAAACGTCTGCATTGAGGCTTATTAGATTTTGACCATTCTAATATATTATTATTTTCTAGGTAAAAATTGTGAAATTGACCTTGGAAATCCCTGTGAAAAGAAGCCTGCAGTATGTAAGAATGGCGCCACTTGTGTCTCGGACCCCATGGGAGACTATAGTTGCGTGTGTGCCCCAGGATTTAGCGGTAGGAGTTGTGAGAATGAGCTCCGGCCTCATCCTAGGTGTAAGGTGAGAAATATAAAATTTCTTATGTTCCAAGGATATTTATAATAAAATAAGGTACCTGTACAAAAGCGAGGAAGGAAAAGTCAAGTAAATAGTGGATTTTTTTCGTAGCAATTGAGTAATATGTTATTTATATACTACATTAACGTAGTAAATTACACTAAGACAATTTCCGAATATTTGTCAGGAATGTCAAAATAATGTCTAAATGACACAAGGATATTAAAGCAAAGGGGGATACGAAGTTGGGTCACAGTCTTTGAAGCACAAATAATGCCCATTATTAGCTCCATTGTAAACAACTTTTCAGAAAAAACACTCGGGGAATTCGGAAAATTAGTATAATTTATCTTTGTCGTTTTGTGTTAATTAGACAAGGACGTTAGGTTGCGTTCGAGCGTTCAGAACGTGTTTTCTATTGAGCCTTTTTTGGGACGCCCGTTATTCATATCTGTTTGACGTTTATCAGTACCTGATTAACAGCTGCTGTCATGTATTTGTTGGTTTTCAGTGTTTCTGTATTAAATTTAAGTATTTTTGAGTGGAAAAAGCAAATGTGTGTGTAAAGTGTGCGGTAAATTAGAAATGAAAGAAAATAGAAAAGTATGCCTTTTGCAGTTCCAATGCTGTGGCGAAAACCCACCAATCATTTTAAAGATTGCTATTTTTGCATGACAAAGACTGAAGGTTATTTCAAAAAAGAAAAGCTCAAAATTGACTATCCGAATTTGCCTTCCTCCATAAGACCTTTTCTTCACGATTCAGATCTATCAGTACCGACTGTACGCTTAGATTGGCAAGATATTGTTTTGGGAGACAATGGAGATAATAACACATCATCAGGTCGCTCCGAAGATATGTGGGGATTTAAAAGTTATGCAATTTTAGCGGGACTTTAGGGAGGATTTACAAAATATTGCTGTTTTCTTTGTTTTGGGGACAGTCGTGCCGTGAATGAACATTGTGACGAATATTTGGCCGGAAAGGAGTGAAGTTCAACCGGGAATTCAAAATTTGTAGGTAACAATGTTGTGGCTGCAAACTACGAACAAGTTGGTTGCCGAATGTTATTAAAAATTTACTTTCTCCATTCTCATTTATTATTTTTTTCCTAAGAATTTGGCACTGTTAGCGATGAGCAGGGTGAAAAGTTCCATCAAGATATCGGAACACGAGAGAAGATGTGTTTCTACATAAAAAGAAAACAGAATTAGTGTGTTTTAAATAAATATTTTTGATGTTTGCTTTTTCTTAGTTATAAATTATAAATATAGTCGATATATAGGGCTAAAAAACTTGAAAAATTCTGTTTTCAATAAATATTGAACGGTACGCCTATTGATCATCGATACTGCAAACAGCCAAAGCGACTATTAAATCATGTGTATACGTAAATAAACAGTTATTTATGAAAATAAATTATGTATTCAAATTATCATTTTTATTTTATTTAAGCAAGGTATGTAAAATACTTAACAATTTCATGGTTTTTCTGGATATGGTCAACTTGAAAACTATCATATGGGTAGGTGCTATCTAATAGTTATAAAAATAGTGCTTACGCTTATCAAATAATTTTATGCTTTAAAAATAATACAGAAATTTAAATCGTACCTATACCAACATCGACTTAAATTCTACCTATTCTGTCTTTGGAAAGGGTGCCACAGCTAGTTTTTTTGGTCTCTAAAACTGATATAATATTTGAGCTTTAGAATGGAATCATATATTTATTATGAAGTGAAACAATAATTTTTCATGTTCTGTAAATGGTAAATTTAAAATATTTGTTGACGAAGGTACTAATACCACGACCCTTGTTAATAATTATTTTATCATATTAGAAGTATCATCCCTTTATTTCATATGGAAATAACGAAACATTGTTTAGGGCATCAAATTGATTAATTTTATTTCTCACGTTTTTATATAAAGTAGTTCCCAATTAAAATGATTTATATTTTTTGTGGAAATCGCATAAAATAAGTAAATGCAATTTTATTAGACGATCACGAAACTGTTTGTTTTCCTAAATTTCGTCTGTGAACTTTTGAGTCACGTCCGTCGAGTGTATAGTTTGCACAAACGAGACGTCAAATTTATCAGCTGTTAAAATGACAACAAGAGACAGACTGAAAATAAAAAGAAATAGAGATTCTACATGTAGAAGTTTGTTTATTTATTTTCGTAAATAACAGGCGTCAAGCTGACATGTACAAAGGGAATAGAAATATCTGGTCCATGTTTCTTTAACGTCAATGAAATGACACAAATATATTTTTTTAATTGTAGGACAATCCATGTTTGAACGGCGGCACTTGTGACATCGAATTGGAAACTGAAGCTGTTCACTGCCTATGCAAACCTGGATTTAGCGGCGTTAACTGTGAACTGGACGTAGACGATTGTGCTAGCAAACCATGCCTAAATGGTAGGAAACAATGTTTTATTATAGGCACTCCATTGTCATTTTAAATGTAAATTGATTGGAATTTAGAGTCTCTAGGGTAGGTTAGCGGTGTGGCAGAATACGTATCTTGTGGTTGTGATAGTCCTTTTCAATATTCTTTAATACATATGCTTTTTTTACATAAACTTCAACATGATCTACCTTGGCGTAGTTCCCCAGAAGAATTTAACGTCCATTCTTCTTTTTGTCTTTACCAAAATATGCCTCCGTCAGCTATTTTCGACCCATCAGTGAACCACCAGACCTTTGGCTACTGACGGAGGTGTTTCTTTTATCCACTAACAGGTTTCTGGTAATTTGTTGGGTCCAAGTTAGCTTTCCGCCCGGGATAAGTTTGTCTTCCCTTTGACGACATCCCTGTCTTACCTGGGCTGTATAAGCTGGTCTGACTTGCCGATATTATAGATCCAATTTGATCGAAAGGGAAGGCTTAATCAGCCTTAACTTAGAACTCAGGGGCAGCCAAGCTGCATACCTTTCATGTGTCGAATAAATCACCGACAACAATGAGCTAAGGAGTCTAGATGATCAATATGATAACTGGACATCGAACGTGTCACATTGCCAAGCCAGATCACTGATGAGCACCCAGAATCAGAAGCGAGGATGACCTTACATTTCATTTTAAGTGAGGCAAGAAATGTTAACATCAAATGCAATGACAGGCTGGCCATGGTACCTCAAAACCCGACGGACGTACCTATTGGTAAACAATAGTTTATTGGTGGCTCTCCACGGCGCTGAGCATCCGGGGTTTGCACGCTGTGCACCCCTTCGTCTATTACCCGCTGTCCCCTCACCTTGTCAGTGGGGAATGGCAGGTCATCCTTATTTCTGATTCTGGGTGCTCATCAGTGATCTGGCTTGGCAATGCGACACGTTCGATGTCCAGTTATCATTATAGATCCACCTACAAGTCGTGTACATGACTTACTGCAGCCGATATAGCGACACGGGAGGCCTTATCGAAAGCCACCTGTGTATGTCAATGAAAGCACTTAGGTCAATTTTTTTGTGATGTAGCCATGTTTCGATTCTCTTTATTAGATTGTGCAAAGCCGTCTCACAAGATTTCCCTGATGGATAGGTCTGTTGGTGTTCGTAAGGGACTTTCTCCATGACTGCCCCGTCTTCAATATGCCTGTCTATATGTCTTTCTAGCTTTTAATGAGAAGGATAAAAGACTTATTGGTCGACATACATTAGCTTTAGTGTATGGCACACGTCCGGGCTTGGGGATGAAGATGACATTTGCGAATCTCCCGACCTCGAAGATATAACCATGGCGATACAAGTTCGATAGATTATGCATATATGTAGCACTAAATAGTTGAGTCATTTTTGAAGTAGAATGGAATAGATCGCATCTGGAGTTACCATCACTTTTGGGTAGACAAGGTAGTGTTAGTTGCTATTAAGTAAATTAATGACCTACGTTCTTAGTTCTATTTTTATTACCATAACGCAATGGTATATAGTTATCAAACGAAACCCTGATTATTTATTTAAAGGTTGAAGACAATGACGTTTCTTGAACGACAGTGAAGTTAGGAAGGTGTTGCCATTTTTCTCTACGTTGACGTCTAGAAAAGGTAATTGGTTGTTTTCTTCTTTCTCCATTGTGAATTTAATTGTCGGTGCAAAGTTATTGATATGATGTAGAAATTCATTGAGTTCGTCATCGTTTCCTTTCCAAATAATGAAGGTATCATCCACATACCTCAGCCATATTTTTGGTTTCTTCTTTGCTTGTTTTATTGCTTCGGATTCAAACCATTTCATGTAAATGTTGGTGATTATGAGCGAGAGAGATGAGCCCATTGGTAGTCCGTCCTCTGGGCTAAAGAATCTTTCTTTTTCTTTGAAATAAGAATTGTTAAGGCAGCATTCCAATAGTTCCATGATATCATTTGTAGGTAGCGTTTTTTTTCTTGTAGAGTCCGGTCTTCCTTAAGTCTGCGTCTGATAACCTTAAGTGCGTCTTTTATAAGGACGTTGGTGTAAAGACTTGATCATTCTCCATTCACCTGAGGATGACTGGAGATGCTTACCAGTTGAAACGTAGTGATTCAAAAACAAATAAAGACAATGCAAGTGCAAAACTCTACTCCCCTTCCTGATAATTTATGTTATACTAAATTTTACCTTCAACTTTATGTTTTATATTGGGAACTGTTTTTAGGAGGTACATGTACCGATGAACTTAACAATTTTACCTGCGACTGCAATCATACCGGCTACACGGGACGATTATGCGAAACGAATATAAACGAATGTGTCACCAACCCGTGTCTCAACGGGGGAATATGCTTCGATACGTACGGGTCTTACTTGTGCCAATGTCCCTCGGGATTCGGAGGAAAGAACTGTCAATTTGTAAGTAAAAATACACTGTACCATTGAACCACGTACACAGATATAAAAAATATAGTAAATTTTTACGGTCTGTTTATTTTTATTGTGACATGTTTCGCCTTAAACTGGCATCATCAGACCTCAGTGGCGGCTCGCGGTCTGAAAACATGGTGATGAGCTAGGTATAGTGCGGGTACTTAAACAAACATTGACTAAAAACTCGTGTAACAAAACATCTCTCTTATCCTCATCTGTCCAACGACTGAATGAAGTTTCCAACAAATTACAAACTATGTCATTAATTTGGTTCATTTTTAAAACACACAACTAAGTAGGTACTTACACTACTGAATTAACTGAAAAATAAAAACAAAACTTTTTAATCACACAGTAAATCACGTAAAAAAGATATAAAACCGTAAGTTTCGCGAAGCCTCAAAATAAATACCTTAAGGTTAGGCGAACCAATGCTAAAACAATGGTGCATACGACTGATCTATTTTTAAATTGCCCTTTATCATAATGCAAATTATTACATGCTGTTTGCGTGACTGACGTCGCGTAACCATAGCAACGGTAAATATCAAAGCCATGTTGGGCGTTGGGTCTTCACTTGCTTTGAGCTAACGGATACGGTCGGCTGAAGCGCGCCAAAATGCACGAGTGTCTATAATTATTGTCCATCGGAGTTAACCGTGGCCCATGATGCATAGCTACATTCGGATTAAATTAATATTATTAATTTGAACATAATTATTTTTTAAGGGCTAAAATAATAGCTGTATTGGTACATTAATATTTAATATTGTCGAAAAACTTTCCTCCTGGTTTTATTTTATTTTTTTGAGAAGAGTTAAGAAAAATTTCTGATGATGCCAGTTTAAGGGGAAACACGTGACAACAAAAATAAACAGACCTTAAAAATTTTGAGGCCGAGACTTTGTGTATTTTTCTTACAAAAAAAAAACGTAAATTTGTTAAATTCCATCTAATTAAATTGTTTAATCCTTAGAATGTGGACGAATGCGCCTCGCAGCCATGCTTCAACAATGGCGTTTGCGTGAGCCACGCGACCAGCTACGAATGTAAATGTTTACCTGGATTTTTCGGAGATAATTGTGAACTCGAACAACGACTACAGAGGCATTGTGACGTCATTAGTTGTGGGAGATACGCCGAATGCAAGCAAGGTAAAACGTTGCTTTGTATTATAATATAAGATTTAATAAAAAAAATGTTTTCGAAGGGAAATAAATGAAAAAATATCAGTATTCTCTCTGACACAAAATTTTTGTGAGAAAAAACTGTTTTTTCATTTATTTTCCGTCGTAAAGTGGAATCGACGCACATAATGGGAGGCCCTCAAGATTTATAAAAAATCTTTTGTCGAAATACGCCTTTATTTGAAAATCAAAATAGTATATTACATAACAAGTGAAGAAAGTGATACTTTTCAAACGAGGAGATATTTAGCACGAGGCGTCAGCCGAGTGCGGAAATTATTCGAGTTTTAGAATAATCACTTTCACACGAGTAATGTACACTATTTTTCCTACGACCACAAAGAATTATTGAAAAAGCCTTTGATTTGTGAAAAAAATATTTCAACACTAGTGTTGAAAAAAAATTATCAACACTAGTGTTGAAATTAGCATACTTAGGATTATGTTTCACTTAATATCTGGTTTCATAGTTTGTCAATAGGCTTTTCGTTTATTTGTAGTTTAACTTTTTCATTTTTTCATATTCTATATATCACAGGAAGAACTAATGACTTCTAGATTAACCAGAATGAAAATTTAATTAAGGAAAGATGTATTAAACATAAATTTAAAAAAATCCACCCAACAAGGAAGATTTCAATTCAAAATAATTCTATAAATTATTTAATGTTTTTATGAAAGAAGTCAAATACACCTGATGGGATTTGAACCTGTGACCTTGCGATCTGTAGGCTAGAGCTTTATTCTCTACGCTGTGGCTACCGATAAACATGTGTTGTTTAATACATGACACTCTTCATCGCGATTTGTTTTTTCCGGTAATAGATTTTCCAATATATTATTAACATTTTTTATAATTTCAGATGGCGTATTTTCACACTCTAATTCTGAATCACTCGACAAATACATGATAAATACGTTAAACACTTTACAATTACTGCTTTCTAAAATTTGTTTTTTTTAATAAATAGGGGTTGTCTATCAAATTGGCACCATATGTTTAAATTAAATAGTGTGCCACGTTACCCGTGCTTTTTTTCTCATTTTCATAGGTGGTCGTAGGAACAGTAAATTTTTTGTACCAGTAATTTTAGATCATTATTGAACCGAACTTATACACATTTTATGACGCTAAGCGGGTCAAAATTTGATTGTTTCTGCGCATTGCGTCACTCTCGACCTATGGTCTAGTGGGATTTGAGTTGAGTGAGTGACACACAATAATCGGTTGATTCCGTTTGGATTAAAAAACAATTATTTCCCAACCTAATGTTATTGTATGTCTTTTAGATCCAATTAGTGGCCCAGAATGCCTATGCAAACCCGATTTTCCTGGGGAATATCCCAACTGCAAACCAGCGTCTGTATGTTCTAACAACCCCTGCAAGAACGACGGCGCCTGCAACATATTTAACGGGAACATACAGTGTTCTTGCCCTCCAGGTTTTAAAGGTCAGTGTGTTTTTTTAAACGATTGTTCAAAATTGTCGCGTATCAAAATGGTGGGCCACGGGAACGTGTAGCTTAGATAGTTTAAAATTACGTTTTAATTTATTTAGTTTGTTCGGGTTTGTTTGCTATTTATTTACTAAAACACCAAAGATTTTTAATAGTTTTATTGAAGCGAAGCAATTCAGGATTACATTATGATATATAACATACGAGTCTTAAAAAATAAAGTAAATTTAGAGAGTTTCCCTAAAACTCACATACGATGCTATTTCAAGTAAGTTCAAGAAAAACAATTTCCGCTTGACAGTCAACTCGGGCTAAAAGAGAAATAAACTATTTTACACTTAAATCAACTTTACAAAGATCACTTACTCACTGGATGTGATTCTGAGATTTAGTTTTTACATTATTTAGAGAGACTTGAGTAACCAAACGGGCAGAGGCTACCCTTACACTTAAATACGTTAAACACTCCACTGAGTAAGTGTTTCTTTAAGTTTTTATAATGTTTTTTAACCCCTACCAAAATAGAGAAGGGGTCCCTTTTTGCTGTGTCAGGAATTATTAACATTCGGAGGAAAGATTCCTAAATGTACTATTTAAAATGGAACACTGTCTTCCACCAATTACAAACAGTTATTTTTATAAACATTAGTCTACTGACTTCTCCCACGAAACTAGAAATGTTCTTGTTCCTTGTTCTATGCACTATATTTTCACTATACCTATTTATCACCAATTAAAAGTCCTAACTTCACAGCGAAGTATTAGATGGGTAATCCATCCTTAAGGATACCAATCCATAGCCGACAATATTTTTCTTAATTGGTTGAGACCTCCTCTACACTACACAACAGGACATATGCAATATCCCCAAAACAAAAGTATCACTGTAGACGATTTTCTGATCTTTTAATGTTCATAAATGTTTTTTGCTACAAGGAACTAAAGTAGGTTTCAAAGTATATCATCTAGGCTTTTGGCTACGTAGAATCTACGTGAATTAAACGTCATTATTCTATATCTAAGAGGTCTACACGGTGACCTTAGTACAATTTTAATAATGTCACTGTGTAGCGTTGTTTTGCACAGAAATTATGGAATTTCCCCTTGTTATTCAGTCTAAACGTTATGATAATTGATCACCGCACCCGTATAATTTGGATATTATATTAAATAAACGAATCAGTCTTGAAAAATGCAGTTAACAAAAGTACATTTATGAATACATCTAATTTAACATAATTTTTTTTCTGTGTAGTTTAAATTTTTTGTTTTCCTTATGCATGCATTCTTTTGGATGACGTATAATTTTTTGTGGAATGTTCAGGCTTTTCATTCGTAAAAGCGTCATTGTGTAAATCGAGCTTATGTCGAAACGGTGGCACTTGCATCGACCAGTCTGATGGATCGTATTGTGCATGTGCTCATGCTTGGACTGGGACGTACTGTCATTTAAGGGTGTCTTGTACGAATAAGCCTTGCAAGCATGCTTTGTCGTGTCGCGATTATGTAAGTTTTAGATCAGGGTGTCATAATTTGTTTGCTAGAGCACACTACTTACCAAGAACGACGGCAGTACTGAGATTGACATTTTATTTAGACAGAATGTAATTAGTTTTCAGTCTTGTGCTAACAATGGGTACATTCGGGCGGTCCCAGCCGCTTAGTTTCGCACTCAGTAGTTGTGACGGTTGTTTATAGAACACCTTCATTTTCGCCAAATGCGTGGCTGATTTTAAATCAACCAACTTTAGTAATAACCCAATTTTTAAATGTTATTAATGTCAAAACTACGCTGAGCAAAACACTCAGCTGCTGTCTAAGCGGAAGTACATTCAGCTGTGTTTCTTACTAAGCAGTGCAGCCGCTGCGACCTCCTGAATGTGCCTAATTGCTGGATGCACGTCACAGCTTCTGACGTAATTTTTGATTCGAGTCATGTCGTTGATTAAATCATATATTTTTTCAATTCGGTCAGGATTTAATTAAACTTCAAAATGAGCATTTCTTCTATTGCTAAATAATGAGACATATTTTCAGAATACGTTTAAATTAATAATTTTTCGCTTTCAAATTACTGTTAATACTTAAAGTTCTTCGAAATGACAAAGGTTGTCAAAACGAATTTTACCTCAATTCACAGGACCCTTTAATTAATAACAGACTTGGTTTAATTTTTGTTTCTGTTTTGATTATGTATTTACGAGTTGTGAGGTGCATCCAGCCCGTAATTGGATGAACTTTAGTGCAAAGCCAATGAACATATATTATTATGCTTCTGCAGACCTTTCTATAATGTTATACTTTAGCTCATGTTACAAAGCCATGTCTTTATTCCAAATTTACATTATTTATAAACGATATTGTCAATAGCCTTACTATTTGTTGTCTGCTATACGCAGATGATCTAAAAATTTTCTGTTTAATATCAAGTTTAATGGACTGTTTAAAGCTACAGTGTAATCTGGATTTGTTGTATGATTGGTGCACTAAAAACAGATTGAATTTAAATATTGCTAAATGTAATGTTATGACATATACAAACAAAAACACCACTTATGATTTCAATTATAACATAAATGGTAAGATTCTGGATAGACCTACTGTGTTTAAGGATCTAGGAGTTATTTTCGATAGAGAACTATCCTTTCTTCCTCATATTGATCACGTCGTATCCACCGCCTATAAAATACTTGGTTTCATCCTTAGAACTACTAAAGATTTTAGGTCAGTTGATCCGTTAGTAACTTTGTATCGTTCTCTTGTTGTATCTAAATTGGAATACTCTTCAATCATTTGGTCTCCGTTTTATAAAGTTCACATTGACAATATTGAGAGCGTTCAGAGACGTTTTTTGAAAGCTTTGTGGTATAGATCTGATGGAGTGTATCCCGACAGAGGTTTTCCTCATGACCAGCTGCTGCAAAGATTCTCGTTTGTTAGATTACATGATAGACGCACATGTTCTACGCAGTTATTTTTACATAAACTGCTCAATAACAATATTATTTGTGAAGAGCTGCTGCACAAACTGAACTTTAGAATTCCTTCTCTAAATGCCCGTAACTTATATACCTTCTACTTACCACCTTCACGAACCAATGTCTTCAAATATTCTCCCATCAATAGGATGTGTACATGTTACAATGACAATGTCCATGCCTATGATGTCTTTAATTGTAGCTTAAGCGCTGTCAAAAGACATTTTTATCACTAGTACCTATGCTACGTATGTAACTAATTACTTTTTTTAAATTATTTCTTGTTGTAGGGTACCTATTATTACTACCGTATTGTTAGTCTCATAAATTTAAATATTGCTAATCTTTATGTTAATTGTTAAATAATTTGTTTTATTTTTACTTAATTAAATTCTGTTTTCTACCTGTTTTGTAACTGGGAAACTGTAAAACAGTGTATGAAATAAATAAATAAATAAATAAATTGAAAATGTAAATGAATTCGTAAAGTCGATTGTAGTAAAATATATAAATATACAAGAAAGATTCTTTCAGGAAATTATTTGCCTTCCATATTCGATTAAAGCGATATAAACATTTCTAACAACTATTATCTAGGTCTTAACACAGTAACTCTAAGAGCGGAAGGTGGAATAAATCATTGAGCTGCTGGTTAAGTCTTTAATGTTAATGTTTATCAATAAAAGCCTTGGTCTTCACCCAACCAGTTAATGACTCTCATTAATTTGGACTGTTCAGCTCACTACTCAGTTTGGCGTTTTTTCTGTAAGGAGGGCTTGGCAAATTGCCAATATACCGAAGCCTCAATGGCCTATTGTCTCTCCATATCGTCTGGGTAGTGTCAGCCAGAGCCCAGGATTGACTTTCAGCTTCTTGCGTGGAACTTCTATCTACTAGTCGTGTCTTTACGTTCCTATAGGTACATAACCCCTTTGGGTCTTACAAGAAAATTACCGGGAGACTGTTGCATTCTTAAATTTATTAAAATGTGTATGCCCTAGCTGAGGATCGAACTCGGTCCGCCACAGTCAAATGCTGGTAACTAACCAGAGTTACCGACGCTTAGTAAGAGCTTCAGAGTCCCAGAGGTGATTTAGACCTTGCCCAATTTAGGTGGTATTTGACCCTCTGTCAATATATATTGACGTCAGTTGGTTATGACCGCTAGGGCTAGCTTAAGTTGACTTGATAGCTACGTAGCTAATAAATTTAGTTTGTTCGAGGCTATTTTTTTACTTATGTTCCCTAAAAGAAAGATTTTGATTTATAAAAATTTCTAGTGCAAGTGCTTTAGTTAAAATATGCATCTATGTATATAGTTCAATAGGATTAATTAAAACGATTATATTCTGTAAATATAGTAGATATCTCACTATCTGTATGTAAGAAAGGCTTTAATGTGGTTTTATTACCCATGCTGCTTATCACTAGAGTTTAGTAAGTGTACTATAATAAATTTGAGCCTAGATACAAAGTCTTTTATTCTCACTTACACAGCTGGGTGGTTATTACTGCACCTGCGCGCCAGGGTGGACAGGCACCGATTGCGAGATAAAAATGGGTCCTTGTCTTACTAACCCCTGTCGGAATCATGGAGTATGCGTTGAACACGATGTTGGGTTTATCTGTCACTGCAGAACCGGGTTCACAGGTAGAAGAAAATGTATTGTCGCTTGCCTAATAATATTTGTTTTGCTTCTTGACATTTAGTTGTTGTGTTGTTTTCTACAAAATAGAATGTGTTTCTTATTTAGATTAGAATTCCCAAGTTGAATCAATCTAAAATGAAAGTTATAATAATATATTATAGGCAAGTATTGTCAAACGAATACAGACGACTGCCAGCCTAACCAGTGCCTCAACGGTGGAACCTGCGTGGACGGAATAGATTCATTCCATTGCAACTGTACTAGTCAGTGGATGGGAACGCTGTGCGAATCACCATATGACGCTTGTGAATTACAGCCTTGTCAGGTATTTACTAAATGCTTTGTAATTGTCAAGACAGTTTCTATACAGGGTGATTCACGTTGAGTGGCCTATTTGAAGATCTCGGAAACGAGTAAACTTATCTTTCTAAAAATTTGATAACAGGCATAATTGGCTTTGAGCTTTTAAAACATTATCTTTTGAGGTTTTTGTTACTTCCGGTTATACCGGAAGTTAATGCCAACTTTGCTATTTCAAATGGAACACCCTGTCTATTTTAGCATTTTTGATAACCTTATTAAAATCTAAATAACATTTGTTAATATTAATCTATTCCTACCTCTAACCGTTTTTGAGAAATTATAAAAGGATTTTTTTGTATAAAAATGCTCCGAGAAGAAAGTTTAGTAACTCTGAAACTAATAAAGGTAAACATTTAAAATTGTGTAAGCTTTTAAGTAATACATAGAGCTTAGGTTTAAATTACTTAGGTTTCACGTTTTTTATACAGGGAGTTCTTAAAATTGTGCCAATGTTTCCATTTAAATAAATGTGCATAAGTCAATTTTTGCAAATGGAACACTTTTTTTTTAGCTTACCAACGTGTAGAGTATTAAATTTCCTATCTAAATGCCTAATATGTTACAATCCACATTTTTACTCGTTTTGGAATTATGAGCAATTTAAATAAAAAATCTTAAAATTTCTTTTTGTGTTAATGTTAATTATTTTTAAAAAGAAGGCTTCGACTGGGATTTTCATTTGACTTTGAGCTTTGTTACCATTTGCTATTAAGCGCCTATGTTCGTTGCTTAGCTATTTCTAATTTTCAAAGTTAAACGAAAATCCCAGTCGAAGCCTTCTTTTCAAAAATAACGTCGCATTAACACAAACAGACATTTTAAGATTTTTTATTTAAATTGCTCATAATTCCAAAACGACTAAAAACGTGGATTCTAACATATAAGGCATTTAGATAGGAAATTTAATTCTCTACACGTTAGTAAGCTAAAAAATAGGGTGTTCCATTTGCAAAAATTGACTTATGCACATTCATTTAAATGGAAACATTGGCACAATTTTAAGAACTCCCCGTATAAAAAACGTGAAACTTAAGTACTTTAAACTAAAGATCTATGTATTACTTGAAAGCTTACAAAATTTTAAATGTTTACCTTTATTGGTTTCAAAGTTACTAAACTTTCTTCTCGGAGCGTGTTAACACAAAAAAATCCTTTTATAATTCATATCTCAAAAACGGTTAGAGATAGGAATAGATTAATATTAACAAAAGTTTTTTGGAATTTAATAAGGTAATCAAAAATTCTAAAATATACAGGGTGTTTCATTTGAAATAGCAAAGTTGGCATTAACTTCCGGTATAACCGGAAGTAACAAAAACCTCAAAAGATAATGTTTTAAAAGATCAAAGCCAATTATGCCTGCTATCAAATTTTTAGAAAGATAAGTTTACTCGTTTTCGAGATCTTCTAATAGGCCACTCAACGTGAATCACCCTGTATATCTGTGTATTAAATTAACATGTATGACAAGCCAAGGTTCAATCGCAACAGATAAAGGAACTTACCTTGTACTTCGTAGAACCCTATTTCCAGTTATGTGTCTTATAGTATTCAGATTTTACAGCAATATAGCTTTTAAAAAGCCTGACCCGAAGGCACGACCGTATCGGCCAATAACTGGCTTATTCAAACCCACTTTCTATTTTATTCCTATCTTTTACAGGGCAGGGACGAATGCAAATAAATAAAGAATGCCATGTAAATCCTTATAAAACCGCTTAAATTTAGTTTTGTCACCTTGTTAGGGTATTGCATATTAAGTAGGGTTTATTACTACCAATTTCAAATAGACTCTAAAACCTATAGAGAAATGTCAATCAACCTTTTTTTTGGGTGTTTTAGAACAACGCAACATGCATCTCTATGCCGAATAAGCACGACTTTACATGCAGATGTCAGACAGGTTTTGAAGGTCCAAATTGTGAAATAAACATTGACGATTGCAAGGGAGTTAAATGTTCAAAAGGACAGGTAAGAATGAAAAAAAAGTCAAACTTTACCTTCTTATATTTGAAAAGTTGATCATATTAGCTTATAGTGGTAAAATAAGTCTGCACTAATAATAAGTTTATTTTCAATATTTATAATATAATAAATTTGTTTATTTATCTTCCTTAATAAACTTCTTCTTTGATTCCCCGAAGACGTGCTTGTTAGGGGCAAATCTTAGTATTTTAAATTATAAATGTATAGGAATATTAAAATATGTTTTTTTAAAATATTTGTTATTATTATATAAAAGTTAAATTGCACATAAAAAACATTTAACTTTATGTATATAATCATAAACGCAGTTTTTTTAAGATATAGGATATAAAAATTTTGAAAAATATATCATTCATAACAATATTTTTAAAACATTTCCAAAATTTTTTTAAGTTATCTGTTTCCAATATCCATGGTTTTATTTCGACTTTATATTTTTTTAATGAAATATATTTTTTAATTTTTGTTGGTAAATAATCGATTAAATAAAAACATAAATATTTGAAATTTTTATGTCCTAAGGACTTATTTATTTTAGGTTTTATGGTTATTTCATTTTTATGACGTGTATTATGATTATGGTTTTTAAACTGTATAAGATTTTTATTTTTAAATATGAATATTAAGATAAATATAAATGTAAAGTTGCCTAATATTAATTTTTTTTTGTTTCAGAATATAATTTTATTGAAAGATAAAGATAATATTTATTAAATATAATTTTTAGAAACCTTTTCTGTAATATTTCTAATTTTTTAACTAAAGTTCTATTTATTCCTCCCCAACCTAAAATTCCGTAATTTAAATGAGTTTTAACTAATGCATAATGTAATATTTCCAGTTATTTTACGTTCAAAATTTTTTTAATGTTTCTAAAAAATTGGTAGTAAACTTCTTAATTTTTTAATCAAATATTCAAAGTGAAAATTTCAATTTAATTTACTGTCAAAGATTATTCCTAAATATTTTACTTGATTAACTTAAATTTTGTGACATGCTTACTCTACGACGTAACTTTAATTTTTTTTTAAATGTTCTGGGTGTTCTAAAAAATTTATTAAGGATGTCACCCAAACTTTGGCTGAGTCTTAAGTAGGGCTAGTCTCACTGCTAGTAAAATAAAAAAAAGTGTATTCTATTTAACATTTTTTCTGTTCGCCGCAAACGATCCTTTATTTTAATCTAGTATAATAAAATAACTTGACACAATTTTAATTGATTTAAAGGTTTGTGTCGACCTGATCAACGCGTACGAGTGTCAATGTCCCCTGGGTTACACGGGTGAAGATTGCAGCGTAGACATCGATCCCTGTTCTAAAGAGCCCTGCGTCAACGGTACCTGCATTACCGACCCGACTAGCAAAGATTGGCAGTGTAAATGTCAGCCAGGGTTTACAGGTTAGTGCAGTAAAAAATGTTCAAATTTACATTTCGTAGTAAGTTTACGAAGAGGATATCTCGAACCACTTTCTCTCACCCTCATTTGACCTACACAAACTAGTACAAGGAACTAAAAATCACTAAGTGGGTGTAAACATGTTGGAACCTTGAAAAAAAAACTAACTATAGTCAAATTTTCTTAAGAAAACGCCAAGTCACTTGTCATTTATGGCACCCTGTTGACGTCTGGTCTATTTTACGTTTAGAGGTTGGCTAAAAAGACAGGACCGGACTATTTTTATGTTCCATTAACAAACCAAAAAAATATTTAAATATTAAGTTCCTTATCTCCCATTTTAATTTATCAAAGAAGACTTTACAAATTTTTCTATTTAAATCATCGTTCTTAACTAAAGTTGTCAAGAAACTTTTGGAGATGAAATGAACTTTATTATCAGTCAAATTGAGTTACAAAAGAAAATGTCACAACAACTTGGCAAACACGTTCAAAATTAAAAATTTAAGTCTAAATAAGTTAACTGCCTACATAACAATTTTAAAAAAACAAAATGAAACACTTGCATCATTACAATAAAAACTAACATATTAAAATAAATATGGAAGACAGCATCTTACAATGTACTTACCCTGGTAAATTAAATAATAAACTCCAAGAAAATTGCAATGTAAAAGTCTAAAAATATCTCAAATGTTTTTAAACACACACTATATAAAAAACAGCCATAAAAATATTAAAAAACGACGAAAATAATAGGATGCGAACTGACATGTGAACTTGTTACGGTCCACACTAAATCTAGTAACTTTTCGGCGGAACTAGAATCAGCTGTGAATGTCATCTGTGGCTTTCAACTGTCGAAACGCCGTTTTCTATCGCGATATGATCTCTATATGTACCGATACACAGTTTTGATAAAGAAATGGATCAGCAGATATATAGAATACTCAATCAAGAATCGAATATATTTGTATCTACTTTCATTTAGTAATATGAATTTTACAGTTCTGTAAATCGTTTTTTAATGGCATCTATTACAACACTAGTGCTGTAATGGAAAACAAAAAGTTTTATTAAAATTTTGCTGTTAAATAAAACCACACTTTTTAGAAGAATGATTTATTATTAACGATTATAAAATTAATTACCAATTATTAATTAAAATATAACACTTAAGGTTTATTATAAACATTACATAATAATACACTTTACAGTTAGAAATTTGTATAGCAGAAGTGGATGTGATGGAGTCCTTTACGTTCGAATTTCCAATCATTAAATCCGTGTCTGACCCCATGATCTTTGCTATTTGTTTCTTATTTTCTAAAGAATTCTCAACGTAGCCTTCTGCCGTAGAAGATGATTTCTAGCCCCCATGACGCTTTAACATCTGCATATTTGCACCACCATCAACTAGAATGGTAGCTGAGGACCTCCTAAAACAATTTCCACTGTATCCTTCGGGATTATTCAATCCAAGTTTTGTTGCAATCTTGTTTGGTATACTTACAAAACTATTAATTCCGACAGGCTGGGAGGTGCATTTTCCTTTTTCATGGAATACAAAAAACCGCCTGTGAGTTGCACTAAGAGGACGAAGTTTAGCATACTTTCGAAAAATACTTAAACAGTTGACACCTGTCACATTTCCTTCTGTTATAACAAATTCTCGCATAATTTTGGTATTCGAGAATGGAATTACAATTTTTATATACAAATCATTGTGTACAATATGATCCAACATAGTTCTTCGCGCCGACAAGCCCCAAAAATGCCGATTATCATAACAACCTTCATAAGTAAATATGTTTCATCATCTGCAGTACTAAGAAACTTACATACGTCTTCCTTTGTGAAAACTTTGGACTTTTTGGCCTTGAACTTCTTTTCAAAAATGCGATTAGTTGAGATTTTTGCTTATATCTTGATTTTTCTTGATTTTTTTTGTACAATATTCTTGTTGTAAATTCATATTACTACACTCGCTGTTTTATTAAACTCGGCTGATGCCTCGTTTGACAACTTTAACATCTCGTGTTGTAATATGAATCTTTACAACAATTATATCGTAAATAACTATTACATCAATTACTATTACTACAATCAACTCTAGAAATATATCTAAATTTCCTTCGAAATGATCTGGTTGCAGGTCTTGTCACTCTATTTTCAGATTATAATGATCCTGATTTACCAACTTTAACATTATGGTTTTAACAGGATTATTACACTACTCATGTAAGGGAGCCCTTAAATACAATTTTCCCGGTACGGTGGATAGGTAGACGGCGCCCGATCTTAACCCACTGGATTTTTTTTGTGGGGCTCCGTCAATAATGTAGCTTATAAATCTAAACCCAGCTCGATAGATACGCTTGCGGATGTCATTTGACGAGAAATTTCTCCACAAGTACGGTATTCTATATAAACGACTGATCCCTTTCTTTATCATAACCCTATATGTAATTACGTAAGTTACACATTGTTCACAATATCCACATATACTGTACTTGTCATTTGGTAGTGTTACCAACAAAATTATTTCTGTTTATATTATCATTTATTTAGTTGGCAACCGTCGATATCACTTTTTATTTTCAGGTCCTGTTTGTGATATGGATATTGACGAGTGCCACATACCAAACACGAAAATCTGTAAGACGGGTCTTTGTATTAACACTAGAGGAAGTTTTAAATGCTATTGTGAACCGGGGTATACGGGAACGAGGTAAGACATTTTAATAAAATTTATAAACGTCTATTTTGATTAAGACACGTTTCTTTAATCCGAGTGAGAATAGGGTAGTTGAATGCCACGGTGCTAAAGTTATCGAATCAGTAAATTTATACAGTTTTCTCTAAAGAAGAGTTGTTTCCTTAAAACTTACATACGACGCTATTTCAAGTAAGTTCAAGAGAAACAATTTCCGCTTTACAGTCAACTCAGGCTAAAAGAGAAATAAACAATTTAACACTTAAAGAAACATTACAAAGACCACTTGCTCATTGCCTGGAAACTGTTTTAGTTCTGTCATGATGGTTTACATCATTTCGACAGACTTGAGCTACCAAACGGGCAGAGGTTACTCTTACACTTGAATACTACACAACTCCACTGAGTGAGTGGTTCTTTGAGTGTTTATAGTGTTTTGTAACCCCTACCAAAATGTAGAAGGGGTTCCTTTTTGCTGTCTCAGGAATTATTAACATTAGGAGAAAATCTTCTCAAGTGTACTATTCAAAATGGAACCCTGTCTTCAACCAATTACAAACAGTTATTTTTATAAACATTAGTCTACTGACTTCTCCTACGAAACTAGAAATGTTCTTGTTCTATGCACTACACCGAACTTACCACCTATTAAGAGTCTTAACTTCACAGCGAAGTATTAGATGAGCAATCCATCCGACAATATTATGCTAAATAAAGTTGCATATGTAATATAAAATAAAAAAATGTTATTCTTTGGAATATACTGTATAACTTTTCATTTAAATGACTATATGTTACTTAATCAGTAAGATAATTGGTGTATTTTCTGATATATTATAGATTGATATTTTCCCTGTCGATTTGTCAAATTATTTATGGATGAAACAGAGTGCCAAGTGGGCTGTTGTGAATTTCTAGGAGATTTTTAATATTTTTTTTAACCTGAATTGTTTTTGCAGATGTGAAATCGATATTGATGAATGTTTACCGCAACCATGTCAAAATAAAGCCACTTGTGTAGATTTAGTCAACAACTATACATGTGTCTGTCAACCTGGGTAAGTTCTTTAAATAGCTTAGAAGATGAGGATTTTTAAAAATAAAATGTTTACTGTTTTGAAAACAATGCATGAGGTGCGTTGAAACCACCAAACTCTGAAAATAATATCAAAAATAATCGTCTAAAGTCTCCATTACAAAATAATAACATTATTATTGTGTGTCCTAATCGAGTTAATCTCGAAAACTACTAACGTATTCCATAACATACTTTATACACCATTTTGCCAATTCACATGCCATCTCTATAAAACCTTTACGTTCTTAAAATTTTCTTTTTCTTTCAACACTAATTTTCATTTTATATGTATCCGCTAAGAACAATCCATGTCACTTCTAGGAACCATATCCTAAGATGTCTCGAAACATCATAGATCATATAAGTACATGGTTTTTCACATACCTACTATCCTTAACAGACGTCGTAATACACATATAACACGACAACTGATAGTTCATCTGTCCTACCAGCACATATAATTTTCATTTTGCACCATTTAGCAACAAATTTCTTCAATAATATACTTCACTACTGAAGTGCTGTTCAGTTCCAATATTATTCTCACCTAACGTTACTCATTTCGTCATTTTAAAATACCCTTTATCAACCATTCTCCCATCTTTATCTATAGAACTTGGTATTATGTTTTTCTCCCCTACTTTTATTGAAGTTATTCATCACTTTTCTTTAACAAATTAACTTTCTCAAAAGCTCCTTCCTAATGTTTATTCCAACATAAGCTATACTTTTCCTGAAGATGAAAGTTTTTACGTTCGAAACATGTAGAGTACAATAAAATAAAGGTTTCTTATTGAATATATCTTAGTGAAGGTTGACTTAGAATATTATTTCTCTCCATTTAACTTGTCACTTCACTTTAAGTATGGACTACTTTACTTCTTCAAATTATTATTGTGATTTACTTAAAAACGTTACTTTAGTTATTTAATGATTAAGTACCTAAAAATCATCCTGTATTAATATTTTAGCTATGAAGGTAGGAACTGTAGTCAAGAGATCGATGAATGCGCCTCGAACCCATGCGTGGGAGGGTCGACGTGTAAGGACGACATCAACGATTTCACTTGTATATGTCCTCCGGGCCTGGCTGGAAAAACTTGCAGTATTAATATTGATGATTGTGAGGTGAGGTCGCTAGACAAGATTAGGTCTAATTTTGTAAACTTTATTTTTTAAATCGCCCCACCATTACTAGTCCAAAGGGGTGAGGTCTGGGTATCTGACAAGCCTTTCCTCCCTATCCACTGATTTGGTCTAACTGAATATATCACATATTTCATGGATAATTTTCCTGTGGTCACCATATCCAACCATTGTTTTTTACATACATTTATATATACTAGTCACATATAATTTGTCACTTCTAATTAAGAAGAACATATTTTTTTAGTCATCTCCATGTCAAAATGGTGCCGAGTGTATTGATGGACTCAACGAGTACACCTGCAACTGTACAAACACCGGCTACGAAGGTCTACATTGTGAAATCAATATAAACGACTGCCAAGGAGATCCTTGTATGAACGGTGCTGAATGCGTTGATAGGGTTAAGGACTATGATTGCAATTGTCATATGGTAAGTACTGGAACTAGACAAACTGGTTTTATTAATTTACGGGAACCACCAAACCCTATATAACAGAACAAATACAGGGTGATTTACGTTGAGTGGCCTATTAGAAGATCTCGGAAACGAGTAACCCTATATTTCTAAAAATTTGATAGCAGGCATAATTGGTTTTGAGGTTTTAAAATATTATATTTTGACGTTTTTATTACTTCCGGTTATACCGGAAGTTAATGCTAACTTTGCTATTTCAAATGGAACACCCTGTATATTTTAGCATTTTTAATTACCTTATTAAAATCTAAATAACTTTTGTTAATAATAATCTATTTCTATCTTTAACCGTTTTTGAGATATGAATTATAAAAGGATTTTTTTTGTGTAAAAACGCTCCGAGAAGAAAGTTTAGTAACTCTGAAACTAGTGTAACGAAGTTACATTATTTTTACAGGGTTGTATACGTATCCATTTTTAACTTTCTTATTTTTCGTCGCACAAAGTTCATTCTTGTTCGTAAATAATTCATTTAATTTGTACTGATTAATTTTCTAAAGTTTTCCGTCGCGAAATACCAGGAAATAGCTTTTCTTAGTTTTCCTACACTCCCCACTGTTCACAGTACGGGTCGGCGCGGAACCGCCGTCGCCATCGGTACTTCTCGATGTCGCGCGCCGAATGGAAGGGGATTCGCCCGGCTGAGAGCCTTCCTTAGCGAGATCGTACCGTCTTACAATCAGAGTACGATACTCTCACACCGCAACCGGTCGACTCTCTTGACTAGCTCCGGACAAATACCGGCTAAAGTAAAAAATTAACGGTAAGCAGTAAAATGTAGATTATTAATAGATATTTAAACCGCCGTTCTATACTACACATTCTGGCATTACTGACCGCTTTCTCACTCACACCTACTGACAATATAATGTTTTCTTTCATTCTGACGCGTATACCGGGTTGTTTTATAGTATTCACATACATAAGACCGGGCTGCTCCAGGTCATCTTAGCCGAGTAGCTCTGTCATATTGTTTTCTCTCGTACATACATAGTATACCGGAATAATTATTTCTTTGTTTCTCTCATACACGACACCGGACTGCTCCAGGTCATCTTAGCCGAGTAGTTCTGTCTCGTTCTGATTCAAGCCACAGTTCAACTATACGATACCGGACTGCTCCAGGTCATCTTAGCCGAGTAGTTCTGTCTCGTTCTGATTCAAGCCACAGTTCAACTATACGACACTGGACTGCTCCAGGTCATCTTAGCCGAGTAGTTCTGTCTCGTTTTAAATTTCAAAGGCTAAATCGTTCATTTGTATCATTCTCATATCACCGGTTACCACCGCCATTACACTCACACACATGACACCGACAATTTCGTATCTCTTTTCCTCTCATATGCAGAACCGGACTACTCCAGGTCATCTTAGCCGAGTAGCTCTGTTTTGTTTTAGTACAACGGGCCGCAAATTCATGTTATCACCTTTATGCAAGGCCGAGTTGCTGCAGGAACTCTGATTTGCTTAATGTAAATTCAGACCGGGAAAATAGACTATCTATCTCTCTCATACACACACACCGACACAACATACACAATACCACATACATCACATCGCATTCGCAAGTAGCTTTACCGCGTAAACCTTTTCTTTCAAACATAGACCGCATCCTTTTCTGATATCTGCAAGTCCGTCACCGTAGTCCGTCCTGACCTTTATCCTATTAATTAAGCTGCGACCGCGCTTGCAGATCTTTGTACTGATTTTATTTCCGCGGGTCTATGTATTACTGTTATTAAGTTGACCGCCGGACCGCTTGCGAACCTGAAGACGCGAATCTGTAATTTCATCAAGCCGTCGGACGTCAAAGCCGGAATCATTTATTTTTAGCCGCGATTAATCATTGATTAAAAGATACATGACCGCGGACAAAGAACGTATACAATCCTCCTCTCTCTGTTATTTCCTTTATTTTAACTGGTAAAATCATTCATTTTAAACCGATAGTAAATGGGGCACATATTAATGTAAAAGTCTTTGAATACAAAATGTTTTAAAACCGATTGTTTTATTATTCCTTCGCACCATACGCAGTTGAACGCCTGGATTATTTTCTCCACTGTCTAAAAGCTACTCGAAGGTAACTGTGGGCCTCTTACCACATTAATCCAAGAGGTGGCGCCCGTGACTCCGTTGGAAAAGTACTTTTCGTCCTATAGTCGCATGCAGCTAATCACGCATAAGCGACGTGAGCAATAGATTAGCTAGATAGATAGATAGGAATTAATACGGATCGCAAAACGCCTTTTACACTAATAAAGGTAAACATTTAAAATTTTCTAAGCTTTTAAGTAATACATAGATCTTTAGTTTAAATTACTTAGGTTTCGCGTTTTTTATACAGGGAGTTCTTAAAATTATGCCAATGTTTCCATTTAAATAAATGTGCATAAGTCAATTTTTGCAAATGGAACACCCTATTTTTTAGCTTACTAACGTGTAGAGAATTAAATTTCCTATCTAAATGCCTATTATGTTACAATTCACATTTTTAGTCGTTTTGGAATTATGAGCAATTTAAATAAGAAATCTTAAAATTTCTTTTTGAGTTAATGCGACATTATTTTTGAAAAGAAGGCTTCGACTGGGATTTTCGTTTGACTTTGAGCTTTGTTACCATTTGTTATTAACTGCCTATGTTCGTTGCTTAGCTATTTCTCATTCAAGATTTTAGATGTAAGAATGCAGTATGACACTGGTTGACTCCCGAATACGACCCATTAATGGCGGAGTCCTGCCTTTAGGGGACTGACGGATAAACCAGTGCATACGCATGGTTCGGATCCCACGTAAAAAACTGTAGGTCCCGTCTGGCTGACATTATCCCGACGTTAAGCAAAAGGGATACAATAAGCCATTTGGCTGCAGTATACTGAGAACAGGTCAACCCTCCTTGAATCAACCGACCAATAGTAGTAATAAAATGGAAAGATAATTCAGCAGCGGCTTTTTCACTACTTATTTCATTCTTAAGTAAGTCATAAAAACGCGCTTTCCCTATTTCTGGAGTTGCTATTCAGGTTATGGCTTTCCATAGAGTCCTAGTAAGGACGAAAAGGCCGTCATTGTCTACCTGTGCCCCAGGAAACCCAGTATTTTGGCGTCCCTGTGTACTTTAACGAAAAAACAGATGCACCACTTATCTTTCAACAATAGTAATCATCATTTTAGGGTTATGCTGGTAAAAACTGCGAGATCGACATTGATGAATGTGAAAGTAGCCCTTGCAAATTCGACGGGCTGTGTTTGGAAAAATCGAACATGACCTTATACAATACCAGCGTTATTTCTAAGATGAACATAACATTGCCAGAAGCGTTCCAGAAGTCTTTTAGTTATGACGACGCAGAAGGGTAAGTAGTAAATCACTGTGTACAGGGTGTCCCAAATTCGACGCTCATCTTGGGTATCTCGGCAGGTTAAAATAAAATGTATATCGATTTTAAATATATTTTACTCTCTTAGGTACGAATGCCTTTGTGTCCAAGGTGTTACAGGCCAGAATTGCGAAATCAATATAAACGAATGCGATTCTAATCCGTGTCAGTCTGGAACTTGTATAGACAAAATTGGTGGTTACATTTGCGAATGTGAAGAAGGATACGACGGAACCCATTGTGAACAGGTAATTATTACTTTATTAACAAGTTATTTTTAATACAGGGTGATGATAAAGAAACGGAACAGCCTTTAATATTTATCAAGAAATATTTTTTTTAATGAAACATGATATATTTTTACATTCTACAATCAATTCTAGACATTTTTCATAAATCATGCCCTAT
The DNA here is from genome assembly GCA_935413205.1 of Polydrusus cervinus. Lineage (NCBI taxonomy): Eukaryota > Metazoa > Arthropoda > Insecta > Coleoptera > Curculionidae > Polydrusus > Polydrusus cervinus. Next base: position 17,900,534 of record OW284519.1, on the reverse strand, counting down.
CTCTATCTTCAACCGTTTACGACATATTAACACTTTAATGCTGGTGTGCGCCATTGATATGTTTCTGGACTTAGCAACTTTCTGAACTCAAGTCACAATCATTAAGGTATTGACAATGACAAGTTTGAGACGTCAGTGGATCTTAATTAAATTTGCGATTTGCTCTTACATCCAAAATGCGCCTATTTGAAGATGAACGCATAGGCATTTTGATTATGTCGAGTTGTGAAGATAAAAGAATGAGTCTAAGAAAACAGTTTAACATCAGTAATAGAACAAGAACAATTAATAATATCACAATATTATCACATCATTTAAGAAGTCGGGGTGTAGTATGCTCTGGAAATCAACCAGAATTTTAATTTTCGTTCCATTTTATTTAATGGTAAGCTTTTTAGTTGAACTCTGGTAATTTGTTCCAAATCTTTGTGAAGTAAACAAAGAAGATTCCAAGACATACAGACCAACCGCTGTCCATAGTTTTTTATTTATAAAGACTTTCTTACAGCTCTCCCTCTGTTTCTTGCCATATATGCTTCTTATGCATCTCTTCTGAATTATCAGAAATTCTTGACTGGACAAAAGCATGAAACGCCACCTAGGCTACACTTTCATTCACATAGGTAGACAAAAGCTTTAAGGTATCCAACCAAGTTTTCAGCTCACTCATCACCTCATTCACTTCAGTTCTACATTTATCCCTTGTATCCTTACTCACAATCAAAGAAGTATCATCACAATAAAGTACAAGTTTTTTTTCTGAAAATGCCCGGCAATTCGATAACATATAATATATATAGAAGGGGCCTAGGATTTAACCCTGAGGCACACCACCAGATACATTTCATTAAAGAATACCCAAATCGCCCGCCTAATAGCCCATCGACAGTGTCTAGGGTGACAAGTGAGTGATTTGTGCGTTGCCTTTTTCATGTTTAGGATGTTTTTGTTTTTTTTTAACCCAAGGATGTTAAAAATTTGTCTTGTGTTGTCTTCTTTTTGTTTTAAAATTGTTATTTAAAAATTTTATGCCATTCTACCCGAATGAGGATGTCGCTGTGTAATTGATGGCACCGATGATGTCGAAAGCGCTGTGCTACAATATAAATTTAATTCAGTATCTACACTTAATACAAAGTCTTTTTCTTCAAAATAAATTTCACACATGATATCCAAGCAGGTTTTTTTCTAGAACTAGAGCGTTGAAACTAATATATTAAAAACTGGGAGAAAATATTGGACAGATCATTAAGATTTAATTTAGGTATTAATTCGTATGTTTTTTTTTGGAAGCTAAATCATAATAATATATGATTTTTTTAGGATATAGACGAGTGCGAAAAATACGATCCGTGCGTCCATGGTATGTGTGTGGACCGAGTGGCCAACTATTTTTGTAGATGCGATACCGGTTATGGCGGTAAAAATTGTTCCGTTGAACTTGTAGGTAAGAAAAATATTAATTTTTTATTTAAGGAGAAAATATCTTTTTGACAAAAAAATTAGTTTTAAAAAAAATTTCTTTAATTTTTTTTCCTATTAGGATTACAGGTTTAAATATAATAAGTTCTAAAAGGTAAGAAATAAGAATATAAAGTCTTCCTCCACTGTTATATTAAAGCAAGTAAATATTTTACAAAACTTCTCTACATGTTTCGAATGTAGAAACATTCATCTTCAGGAGAACAAATATAATAAAAAGAAGGAAAACTAGTTGATATCACCCTAACTGAGCGACAAGATTGAAGGTTCAATGAAAAAATGAATAGAACGGTGAGAAAATAGGTGCACACGTTGCATTGTAAAAATAAAAATATGTCGGTTTTAAGGCTCAGGGCACTATAAGAATGGAATGTTAAATAAAAGTTTGACATCTGTGTGTGAAAAAACTGTTAAAGGACAAGAACTGAAGTGAAATGGAATAATCATTTATGAAAAGAAAATTGATGGCTGGTCATTTGAAACTATGGAGAAGAAGTGGATGTGTGAGGAAGATGAGTATTAAAACTATAAAAGAAGGGTAGTCTTAACTGGGAAACCTCATATGGTTAAGTTAACTACCCTTCTTTTATAGTTTTAATACTCATCTTCCTCACACATCCACTTCTTCTCCATAGTTTCAAATGACCAGCCATCAATTTTCTTTTCATAAATGATTATTCCATTTCACTTCAGTTCTATGTCCTTCAACAGTTTTTTCTCACACAGATGTCAAACTTTTATTTAACATTCCAATTTTTATAGTGCCTTGAGCCTTAAAACCGACATATTTTTCTTTTTACACTGCAACGTATGCACCTATTTTCTCACCATTCTACTCATTTTTTCATTGAACCTTCAATCTTGTCGCTCAGTTAGGGTGATATCTACTAGTTTTCCTTCTTTTTATTATATTTGTTCTCCTGAAGATGAATGTTTCTACATTCGAAACATGAAGAGAAGTTTTGTAAAAAAATTACCTGCTTTAATATAACAGTGGAGGAAGACTTTATGTTCTTATTTCTTACCTTCTAAATTTCCACTCCACTTCAAATATGGACTATTTCTTCAAGTTAATAAGTTCTTTTTATAACGCCCTGTGTCAGTGTTAAAAAGTGATCAATCTTAAAAGCGGTTTAACGAATAACTGTTAAAATTATCAAGACAAATTTGATCCACCTATTTGTTTTCAGGATGTATGGAAGAACCTTGTGAAAATAACGGTACCTGTAAGCCTTATCTTATTAATGAAAATGAACACAGGTTTAACTGTTCTTGTCCTAATGGATTCCACGGTCATACCTGTCAGAATACGACTACCATGTCTTTTGGAGGTAAGCAAGGAGTTTAAATAAATAATGTTTCATATACTGTATCGTAAGTACTCTCTCTACTAAAACTCGCAATAGGAGAAACGTACTATAATAATTCTTCAATAAATATCAATGAAACATTAAAAAGTTACAGGTGTTTTACTATAGTCTATTTCAGAAAGGTGTAGAGTAATAAAATGGAAAATTCCGTTCAGTTCGGCTCAATTTCGGTGTCCGTCAAAGACGCAGGTAAATTTTGTGCATTAAATTGTTTATGATAACTAACCAAAAAAAAAAGATAATTTGATAAAAAAGGAACTATAAGCTATAACAAATTTACACAAACTTCGTTTTATGAAATATGCCGTGGAAGATATAGCTGAAATTACATAGTGTAACTGTGCTACGCACACCGTCATATCATTGCGGCCTACGTCCTATAGAACTTATATGGCCGCAAGTGAAAGGATTTATAGGAATACACAACACGACATTCAAAATGAAAAACGTTAAGCTACTGTTTGATCATGCCATTAAAGAAGAGGATAAAATGTGTGATCTTGACCACCTGATCGATCGTATCGTCGACCCGTTAATTATAACGTCAAGAGGAGATGGCAGTTTCTCAGATGACGAAAAATATTATGATTTTTATAATTTAATTTCGGTATAATGTATTTTTTTTATAATGTTTAATAAAAAATAAGTGTACCTAATACTATGTACATAATGCACGCCTTTGTCACACCATTTTCAGTGTTTGTGAATCGATAATAATAGGTAAAACCCATAAATTGACCCAAACCAGGGCGGTACTACCTGCACTTGATTTATGCACTGAAGTCAATGCCAAATTATGAAAGTGGCTTAAATATTCGTTGTGTCACTCTGTAGTCCCTTTGCATACCTAAAGAGCTTGTATTACTCTACACCTTTCTGAAAGAGACTACAAAAAGTATATTAACTAATTTAATTTTGCAGGAAACTCTCTAGTAACTGTCAACACTAGCAGAGATGAAGGTTACGATATTCAATTTAGATTTAAAACCACCTTGGGCGATGGACTTCTAGCTTTAGGTTTGTATATTAATAATTGTATCGAGAATTAACCAGTTTAGGCCATATGTTTATATGAAAATTTGTCCTGAAATGAACCAGGTTCGAATCCTGCTGTTTCAACCATCAGTCAAAATATACCATGTCTATTTATTTAAATTTCTAGCCTTAATTATGTATCAATATACATTTTTAGGTAAAGGATTAACATACTACATTCTGGAGCTCTCGAGAGGTCGCCTCAATCTACAATCTAGTCTCCTGAACAAGTGGGAAGGAGTTTTTATTGGCTCGAACTTGAACGACAGTACGTGGCAAAAGGTTTTCGTGGCGATAAATTCGACGCATCTCGTGTTGAGTGCGAACGAAGAACAAACTATTTATCCGATTACTTTCAACGAAAATTATAATGGTTCGTCTACGAGGTATGTCAAATATAATCATAAGTTATATCACAAGAGGTGAATATGCGGAAAAATGTCAAAAAATATTCTAAATAAAATATTTACCTCGAGTGGTATATGTTGAGATTATATACCAAAAAAAAAGAAAAAATACAACGAAATGCAAGATTTTTAAAATGATTTATGTAGCTACTAGAAAAACGGACAAAACGAAACAAAACCTAAACAATTGACAAAGTAATAAAACTAACAGAAAATTAGTTATAAGTATTATTGTTAAACACACAGTTATTATAATAAACAGTAGTGGCTTGCTGGTGTTGCTGGAAACTCTTCGAGCTGCAAGAGACTGGAGCTTCGTGTTGGTCCAACCCATTAGTTGGAGGGTGACCTCTTAAACCTTGAATAGTGTTTTCGTGATGAGTTTTGTCCATCTGCAAGTATGGCTTTATGGATGCAGCACTACTATGTCCAGTTATTTTTATAAGAGTTTGTTCGCTCACACCTGCTTTGCTTAATGTAAAGACAGCTGTGGCTCGATTGGAATGGTTTGTGATTTTTTCTTTCTCAGTATCTAGTCCAATTTTTTGTGCTGCTTGTTTTGTCCAATTAGAAAGAGTATTTTTTCCAGTGGGACAGTTTTTATACCAATTTCCCATTTTCCAATTTGGATTTACTGTCAGGAATAGTCTTTGGGTAGTTATATTTTGCCCTCTTTTTGAAATTAGTTTTCTGTAAAGGCGAACTGGACATAAATCGGCATCTTTTGTGTTTGCTACTAACCATTTTGAATTTGAAAGCTTCTTGTCTCCGCCTTGGGATGTTTTTGAAAAGATTGGGTTATATTCCATTCTATTACTTTTTGTACCATCGCTATAATATTCTTATCTGAAATACGTAATTAGGCATGTCTGGGCTTCTCCTCCTCTCCATGCTGATTCCACAGCCGCTATTTGATAGAACTTTTTCTGTAAATCCTCGGGGTTATTTTCGTCAAAAATTTTTACCATCTTTTTGTACTCGTCGTAGGTTAGTGCTCTTGCACTTTTCCGGTGATTTTTTGGATCAGCCTGAAGCAGTTTTCTTTTAGAATTTCTAGCCATACGTGCTTTTTGGAATTCAGGATCTTTAAAAGGATCAAATTTAATGTTGTATTTATTGAAGTACCTTTCTTGAAGCAGTTGGGCTTGGGCACATTGTCTTGATAACCCCTTCCTTGTAGTCAGAACCATCATTTTTCTTCATATTAAAACTCCAGTCTTCCAATATAGCGGCAAGCTGTATTATAGTTGTATTTTTGGTCAATATATACTGCCGTGTTTCGCAGAATTTCTCGAATTGGGTCCATATATACTTTTTTGTTTTTGTTGTATTTTCTGGGATAGTCTTTTCAGCGTTTTTTCTTATATTTTCGATTGAAACATTACCGAATCGGCAAGATTCCATTTTTAAAAAAATGTGACATGAATCTGACAACATCAAAAACTTGATTTGTTGAAAGGGATTTTTGTTATTATAGAAACGGTCTATAGCAACCATCAAATATTTTAAACTTGTTATGATGTTGTTATGCATTGGCATTGTTGTGGCAGGTGGCCCGGGGTATATCCACTTATGCGGGGTATATTCAGTATAATATGCATCTGATTGGTCGCAAAACAGCGTTTAATTGGTCAGAATCGGATTGAGGTATATAATCAGTATTATGAATCTTATTTGTATGGTGACAAGTTTCTATATTGTATGTATTTAATGTTTTACTATTTTTTTTCTAGTTTCCCTGTGACTTATATCGGTGGAATACCGTCAAATTTACGCAAGCTAACTCATGGACAGCCATTTCTCGTTGGTAAGTAATATAGGTTCGAAGAATTCGTCCATTTTTTACTCAAATATAACTGATATTTGATATTTTGTAAGACAAAATATAAGTAATATCGGTAATAAGATAGATAAGTTTTCAACATGTAGTTTTTAATCCAGGAATAAACATTTACGTCGAGGCCTTGAGCCTGGTTTTAGCTCATTTACGTGAGATCTCTAGGTTTATTTAGTTTATGGTAAAATTATACTAAATAATATATTTCGGTTTTATACTATTTTAACCGCATTTATATAATATTGTTCTAACAATAACTTGTAATCATGTAAAACATTTTATGTTAAAAAAAAATGGTTATGTTGACATGAAGAACACTGTGTTGGTATACAAAAATATCATACGTAATCACACAGTTGCTTATGGCTTATTCTTTAGGTTTTTATTTTTTAATATACAGGGTGATTCCTAACTTTTTTTAGCTGTGTATAGACCGCAACTGTGGCTCAGAGGTAGAGCTACTGGCATTCGACTGCGGCGACCCGGGTTTGATTCCCGGAGTGGGCATACGTACAATAAAAAAAGTATGTGCGAAATTAAGTGGATTTAAGAATGCAGAGTGTAAAAGGTATCATCTCCCAACCCACCCCATTCACGCCGGTAACCAGGCCGGATGAGATCGGACATCTCGTGGGGTGCGGAAGAAGGTACACACTCCCCAATCGGTAGGTCATGCAATGGCAATAAACAAAGGGTTGATAGATCTTGGGGGGTGTCGCATGACTGAGGATCGTGGTTCGGAACCCACGTTAAACTGTAGGTCCCCTCGGGAATGGCCCTGGCAGCGAACGAAGAGGAAAAAAGCCTAATTCGAAAGAAGGGCAGAACGGCAAGCTGTGTATAGAAGGCATTAAAATAAACAACATTTTTGAATACCTTTTTTCAAAAAACTTTAAAATAGGCGAAATACAGAAGTAAAAATCTAAGTGCGGGCCTGGTCATCAAAACGTAGTCTGCTATACTTTATGTTCTTTGTATTATCTCTTGGTGGTGAGTTATTTGACAATACGCTGCGGTGTGTTTTTCTGAAGCAAGTTTTTTAAATTGGTGACACGTGAAAATGGTAAAATTTGAAAACAACGAGCTAGTGGACATGGTGCTAATTTTTTTTTTTTTTTTTTTTTTTTTTATGATGAAATACTTGCACTGTAGGAAAAATCCTTTAAGGCGCTCTGGGAGCGGTGCGTGTGCGATGTGTGCGGTGAGTGTCGTCAAAGTGCTGCTTCGAGATTATACGCAGAACGATTTCCCTTGCGGGCTCATTCTACACAGTTTTCTTAATACCTTATGTTTGAGTTTTTTGAAAAAATATATTTGAAAATGTTGTTTATTTTAATGCCTTCTATACACAGCTAGAACAGAAGTATCAACTTAGGAATCACCCTGTATAATATTTTCGATTTTTTATTTGTTAATAAAATAATATATCGACGCTTTATATCATCTTTATTTAAGTGTTCTGACTTATTTCATAATTCATCATAACCATTTGAATTGCTTAAAAATGGTATGTCGTTATTTCAGGTTGCGCAGAAGACATTCAAATCAACTCTGAATGGGTGATTCCGCAGCCGAGAAACACTACTTATCTCACATTCCAAAATACCGAAATCGGCTGTGTTAGAGAGCCACAGTGCGATCCAAATCCTTGTTTTTCTGGGGGCCATTGCACAGACAAGTGGAGAGATTTCAGGTAAGTCTATAACATAGTTGCGATGGTAAAAGCATTATTTAACGTCGCTCGCTGAATATCTAAAATTTACCGGCGAAAATGCCCGGTTTAATTTACTTCTTACTTCTATGGGAGCTCTTCATCACTTTTCTTTAATAAATTAACGTCTTCAAAAGCTCTATGTCACTCACAACTTCCTAATATCTATTCCAACATAAGCTATACTTCTCCTGAAGATGAACGTTTATACGTTCGAAACATGTAAAGTACAATAAAATAAAGGTTTCCTATTAAATATATTATCTTAGTGAAGGTTGATTTAGAGTATTATTTCTCCCCATTTATTCTATAATTCTTTCTAATTATTTTAGTTGTGCCTGTACGCGTCCGTACCTTGGAACTACCTGTCAGTACAATTATACAGCTGCTACGTTTGGTCATGAAGATATAACTGATGCATTGGTTACCGTAAGTTAATTCAAGGGGGTGACCTCTATACATAGTTAACAAGGAAGCTTTAACAGGGTGTCTAGAAGCCGGGAAAACCGGAAAAAAAATGGGAATTTTACAAAGCTGAAAAAAACCAGGGATTCGACGGGAAAATCAAGTTTAAGCCGGGAATTTTGAATGAGCAGATAATTTCGAACTTAAAAATCTAAAGTAGGTGCCTACTTATTCCTATAAACTGCATTCGAAAAAGACAAGAATGATTTATATTGCGACCTTAAAAAAGTCCAAGAGATTGATCTAGGATATGGGACTAGAGCGGCTATCAAAAAATGCGTCGGAGTTAAAGATAAAGAAATGATGATCTTTCGCCAGGATTGTCGAAACTGCTTGATGTATACAGTTTCCAAAGTTTTGGAAAAATGTCCGTTAGCATATAAATTAACTGAAGCTGTAAGTTTCCTTAACCCCAATAAAACTGGCAGAGATCCAAAAAAATTCTTGCGACTGATGTCCAAAGCATTTGAAATTTTGTTAAATTCAAACAGATGCAATGCGACTAAATTGAAAGAAGCAGATAGAGCATTTAGAGACATTCTTACTGATCAGACTATAAGTAAAATGAGAAATTATTCCAGATGTAACAGAGTAGATGACTTTTGCATGGAAGCCATCACAAAATGACAGTTTAAAAAACGTGGTGCAACTTCTTCTAACAATTTCTCATGGAAATGCCACAGCAGAAAGGGGATTTTCTATTAATAAGGAGATTTTGGTAAAAAATATAAAAGAAGAGTAACTTATAGGCCAAAGATTAGTGTACGATTCACTACAAAAAATTGGAGGAGTTCAAACTATGGACATTACAAAATCCATGATACTTTCCATGAGAAATGCCTATTCAAGGTACAACACAGCACAAAAAGATAAAAAGGCAAACGAGGATGACAGCGACTTGAAAAAGGCAGAAAAAATGAAGCTTCAAAAGCAAGCAGAAGAACTGGAAACTAAAAAGAAAAAAATTATCGAACAATCACAAAAAGATTTGGCAGCTATTGAACAAGAAATCGTAAAATTAAAAAAATAACTATATTATTTGGTTGTGTTTAAGCCATATGTGTTTTTCAAATAAATGTTTTAAAATTTCACAACGAAAGTGTAGTTAATTTAGGAAAACCCAGCAAAGAAATTTTCAAAAACCGGGAATTAGTCGGGAATTTTGTTTTCGATTTTTGCTAGACACCCTGTTTAAGTTAGAAATCACCCTGTTTAATTCTTAAGGAGAAATACAATGTTTATTTTTTTTTAGGTCGACGTTTTTGACACCGCACGGCGTGCTATAAGGACCATAGTTGACATATCGATGTTCATAAAAACGAGACAGAGCAAAGGTCAGATATTTTATCTCGGATCGTCTATAGGAAGCCAGGCTGTCAACGATGAAACTTACATTGCTGCACAACTAGAGAACGGTAAGTTTTTAATATAATAGAAACCGTCCAAGTATAAACATTAGGATGCTAATATTAGAACTGCTTATATATTTTATTTGGTTTTCACTTGAACGGCAGTAGAGTTTCGGACTTGCATTGTCTTTATTTCTTTTGAATCACTATGTTTCAACTGGTAAGCATCTCCAGTCGTCTTCAGGTGAATACCAGTATTCACCTGAGCATCTCCAGTCGTCTTCAGGTGAATACCAGTATTCACCTGATCATCTCTAGGGGTGCGCAAAATAATCGATTAATCGTGTAATAATCGATTAATCGATTATTCGATTAAGGATATATTTTTAATCGATTAATCGATTATTAATCGAAAATTATTCGATTTTTCGATTAATCGAAAAATCGAAATGTTTTCGATTAATCGATTAATAGAAAAATCGAAATGTTTTCGATTAATCAAAAAATCGAAACAACTATTTCGATTTTTCGATGATATAATTTCGATTAAAATATGTCTTTTTCGATTAATGGGAATAATAACAATTTTTAGATTAATCGAATAGATTAATAAAAATATTTTGCGACAAAATCAACGATATAACTTGAGGCCTCTATTACGTATTACCCTCAAGTTTGGCTTGTCAAAATTAATAATAATTATGATTTAGATATTATTTCAATGTTATTTAAGTATATAATGAAAAAAATCGATAATTATTTTCGATTATTTGATTTTTTTATATTAACTGATTGTTTTCAATAAGGCGATTCGAAAAAAAAACGATTAATCGATTATTTCGATTAGTCGATTATTTCGATTAATCGATTATTTTGATTAATCGATTATTTCGACTAATCGATTAATAATCGATTCATTCATATAATCGAAAATCGATTATTTTTTTTGATAATCGCCCAGCCCTAATCATCTCCAGTCGTCTGGAGATGCGTATCAGTTAAAACGTAGTGATTTAAAACAAATAAAGACAATACAACTCCAAAACTCTACCGCCGTTCAAGAAACGTCATTGTCTCAACAATGGTCTGAAAGTGCAATAGATATTTCAGTGAATATTTCAATACACTCTGGTATAATTCACAATGTTTCTACAGTATATCAAGTAATGACTTACTTAATTGTATACTTATGTGTTTTTTTTCTTATTTAGGTGAACTGTTCGTACGAATACAATTTAATGGTTCCGGAGAAGCTTATCCGGTATCGGGTGTTAAGCTTGATAACGGATATAATCATCTTATAGAAGTTATTAGAAATGTGACCCTGGTCCAGGTTCGATTAAACGGAACGGAGTATTTTAGGTAATAGATGGTTATTTTCCTAACAAGTGCGCGAAGTTCAATATTTTTTCTACACTTCCGATAACAATGAAAATAATGATTAGTTTTTGTAGTATCAGGTGCTTCTTATGTATCTTAAAACTTCATTTTGGTCGGTATTCCACGTTTTGCTTTTTTATAAATGATATTAGCTTGAAATATAAACTTAAATTCATTTCTCTTACTCCACAAAGTATTAGGCTGAAACATTTTTTGTAGATCCGCAAAATAGGCCAGAAATACTTCTGTCTAAATTATTTATTAAAACTACAACAAGCATAAATCTAACACATAAAAATTCCACCAATGCGACAACCTTAAACATTGTGGAAAATATGTTTTTTTAAAAATATATATCTTCAATGTTCTATAATTTGTACTTTGAATCCTAGAAAGACGATATCGGCCAATGGTATTTTAAACGCCCAAGTTTTATTTTTGGGCGGTCAACCCCAGCTCAGATCTGTTCGGCAGGCTACAGAGAACACGGTGACACCTAAGATGGACCTGGCCACCCCCACAGCATCGGCTGCGATCAGCAGCCTTAGTAATGTGAATTTTAAAGGAATAATACAGGATGTTCAAGTAAGTGATTTAATTTGAGACACTTTTTGTTTGCTAATAGTCTACCGCCCGAAGGCACTACTGCTGGCTACTTTTATTAATATGCCAGGCAAAAACAGGTTGGCAGACATATTATTTCCTTCCAATACAAAGAAAATAAGGATTCAATAAAAATGGCCTCGTGTTGCTTGCTTTCTGGTACAGGTTGAATGACTGGACGGACTGTAACCAAACATTTATTTATGGAAAAAACATTTAAAAACAATAATTTCTTTTTCACAGGTAAGCAATGGGTCCAGTGTGATGGTGGTAGAGTTTTTCCCCATTATAGCTTCGGAATTAGTGATCCCACCGCCGTTCGGAAACGTGTCTTTTGACAGGACCCTCGTGTTGGAGGGGATCATATCGGATGACTTGTGCCAAGTAAACCCTTGTCACCACAATGGAATATGTGAGAATACTTGGAATGACTATAGGTGTGTTTGTATCAGAGGTAAGGAACAACTGTAACACTTATTGATAAGGAATAGTAAATTTTTACCCATTTCGTCCACAATTTCACCAACTGGCGTCTTTCAGCTCTTCATAGTTTCCTTATTACGCACCACAAAGTCGTAGACGTATCTCAAATGTCTTTCGCCTATAAAATTTTTCATCGTGAACTTTTTTTTCAAATACGGACCTGGATCTTATTTTTCAATGTATACTACAAGTCCAAAATTATTTTCAGTGAATCTTCGCTTTCATATAGAGTGTAACAGTTACATTCGTCTAGTAAGTTCTGACTTTCGGATAGTTTTTTCCACGTCTTTGTTCCAGGTCAGTCTGGAATCTAAGGTTACTCCCAGGGTTTTGACCTCTTCTGATAGTGAAATATTTTCTCCTCGTAGTCAGTGTTTCACCCAGCAGTTCTGAGTATACAATTCTGCCTTGAAGCATGCTTTCTATCCACAGCACCAAGTAGCAGCAGAGCTCTCTCCACACTTCTCACTAGCTGGTGAGGTGCCGTTTCCGTTGATTTTCCTCTTCTGTAGGCATAATGGTCTTGATGAACTGGTATGTGTTCCAAAATATCATCCTTAATATGCCTGTCTAACAGTTTTTCAAGCGTTATTAGTATAAATGACAACAGGCTGATAGGCCTGAATGCTTTTGCCGCCGAATAGTCTGGTCCTCCAAGTTTAGGTATAAATACCGCCTATGTCAGTCTCCATGCTTTCGGAATGGGTCCTGTGGCCAGGCTGGCTCTCAGTGTGAGGCAAAGCTTTTCTATTAACAGGTCCGTTCCTTGCTAAAGCATTGCTGGATAGACTCCGTCCGGTCACGGAGACTTATATGGCTCGAATGTGCTTATTGCCCATTGAAACTTTTCCTTTGTCACCACCTTTTTGGCAATCTGCCAATTTTCTCTGCAAGCTTTGTCTGTTTGTTTTTTTTATTGGGTACGTCTTACCCCAAACACAATGATGTATCACTCAACCCTATTTACTTACGTTTCGACAAAAATGGTTACATCATCAGTACATTTTCGTACTAAAAATCAAGGAAGCTATTTAACCGCCTTTATAAATTTCAGGTTTTAAAGGCAAAACATGCTCCGAACTGGAGTTTTGCGAGCTAGAAGGTTGTCCAACGGGAGCGGAATGCAAGAACTTGGAAGATGGTTACGAATGTATCGCCAACGCTACGTTTAACGGCAGACAAGAACCGCTGTTGTACAGATTAACGGTGTTGCCGGATTCAATAAGAGGGTTTAACGCCGGAGAAATTGAATTGACCTACAGGACCAGGTTAGTAAAATCTGTTGTATTTTTTAAAAATATAAATTGGTATTTGGGAGGTTTTACAAGTACCAAAGTTGCCTAGTCTCAACTTGCATGGATGGCAAGGGGAAGCCCCTTAGGGGGCAAAATGTAGAGGCTTTCTTATCTCTTCGCTGAATAGGTGCAATTCATATTTTTTTCTTTTAGGTCTTGGGGAACGTTGCTTTTTGCAAAAAACAACGCTGATTATTTCACCGTATTCATCTATCATAACGAGGTGGTAATCGAGTGGAGTTTTGGTGCAGGAGTGACCACGAAACGGTTCAAGAAGGATAAATTCGATGGACAATGGCTCTCCTTATTGCTAGTTTTCAAAGATCAGAATTTTAAAGGTATTTGTTATAAAAATATCACAAATTTTTCGTGATGATTAATCAAATCAAATATAACTTTATTATCATAAGAACTTCTCATTGACAAAGCAAATCAACTTAAAATTATTACTACAGTTAAAACACCCTAAAAACAAACAAAGACCCTTACAGCGATACCTCGAAAAATTCATTTATCGAATGGAAGGCCCTCTTGGTTAACAGTTTTTTTTAGGTCTCTCCGAAACTTTCTATGGCAAACAATTTTACGTAAACTAAGGGGCAAATTATTAAACAATTTTTTGCTGTTATGTCAAGGAAGTATGTATTTCAGATTTATACTTCTTATGCATAGGACATGCTGTTTCAAAAATATACAGAGAAGCCAAAGTCAATATCCCCAAATTTACAAAGTGCGGTCGGCAGGACGTTCGGCGACTCAACTGACAAATACACCGTATTGCTCTTTTTTTTAATGCGAATACCGATCTGAAAAGGTAGTGAGCGCAAGATCCCCAGAAACACAACCCGTACCGAAGGTGACTTTCTATAAGGGCAAAGTATGCGTTCCTCGCAATAAAAACTCCCAACTCTCGTGATATAACCCTCAAAGCATAGCACCCACGAGCTGTTCTTGTATTTAAATTCGCTATGTGATGCTCAAACTTCAATTTATTGTCAATATAAAGCCCCAGAAATTTGTTCATTGCAGAATTACTATATAAATGAGCTTCTGGTCCTATACTATGAATATGCCATTTAAAAGTGAGTAGGTTAGTTTTAGAAACATTAAGCGACAAATAATTTGAGTAGCACCAGTCCTTAATCTTCAGCATATCATAATTAATGTCACCCTCCAACTGGGTCACATCAGAGCCCTACCAAAGAATCATATCATCCTCAAATATTGTAAAACTACCAGATATATCTAGCTTTGCTAAATCATTAATATACAATAAAAACAGTAACGGCTCCAGAACAGAGCCGTGCGGTACTCCTAATGAAACTCTCATTATTTTTGATTCCCTTCCATTAAAGTAAATCGTCTGATATTATGTCCGAAAGATAAGAATTAAACTAAGACAGTGCAGTGCCCCTAAAGCCGTAGACCTCAAGTTTGCCCAACAGTATCATGCGTTTTTTGACAATCTTCTCAATGATTTTAGATATGGTAGGCAATAATGATACTGGTCTAAAATTTGATAGCGATTCATTATCACCCCCTTTTAAATAAAGGAATAACGTGTGCAATTTTCAAACATAGAGAAAAACTACCCATCATGTATACATTGTATTTCACCGTACATTCCACACTTTAACCACAAAATATTAAACACATGTTATTGAAATGATGTTAACATACTTTCTAACACTTCATTAAAAGACTCTACATTGAAAATTATTTAATCAAGAACAAAGCAAATCGTTATAATAAAATAAACAGGCTAAAAAAAAAGAAAACATTGACTGGTACTAACGTATACATTGTATTTATGTTTATATATTTTTAGGAGGGTTCAGGGAGAACGTTTTGGATCAGTTACCCAACATCGAAGTTAAGCAATTTGACATCGTCTCCCTCACCGAACTGTTCAAGAAAGGTGATATATACATAGCTGGAAGTGACAATAAGACGTTTGATTTTGTATCAGGTGAGTGCATTTTTTCTATTTATTGGTAATTAAGACTTCATAGTCCACGGAGTAAGCAGAGATCCAGTACTATTATTACTATATTCTTTCTTAAAATATTATTGTGTGTCTCTCGCCATACGTAATGACTATTTATTTTTTAGCAATTGAAAACACCGAACTGAACACGACGAATTACGTGACCGATACTACCACACTCGATCCCCTTATAAGTACCAATTCCGTGGAAAGCGGAGAAACGAACATTGACGATGGATTTTTGTATAGAATCGATCAAAATAAAAAGACCGATAGATTCAAGGGATGTCTTAGCGAAATCAGAATCGGTAAGTATGAAACTTTGGGCCAGTTCTTAAAATAGTCGGACAATATTTGGTGTCGTTTCTAGAAATTGTCAAGCTCTCTAGTTCGACCAAATCTTGAATATGCAAGGGTTGTTTGGCCTCCCTACAACCAATAAGGTACCTACAGATTGGCCCAATTAGGTTAATTCTTGATTTATTATAGTCTATTTCAGAAAGGATAGAGTAATAAAATGGGAAATTTCGTCCAGTTTCGCTCAATTTCGGTGTCTGCCATAGGCACACGTAAATTTTGTACATTAAATCATTTATGATAACTAACCAAAGAAAACAAAGATGATTTGATAAAGAAGGAACTATTAGCTATAATAAATTTACACAAACATCCTTTTATGAAATATGCCGTGGAAGATATAGCTGAAAACCATAGTGTAACTAAATCCTATAGAACTTATATGGGTGCAAGTGAAAGGATTTGTAGCAAGACACAACACGACATTCAAAATTAAAGACGTTAGGCTACGGTTTGATCAAGCCATTAAGGAAGTTACACCAGAGAACTGGCGAAAAGCAGTTCATCATGTCATTAAAGAAGAGGAGAAAATGTGGGATCTTGACCACCTGATCGATCGGACCGTCGAACCGTTAATTATAACGTCAAGAGAAGATGACAGATCCTCAGATGACGAAGAATATTATGATGTTTTACAATTTAATTTCTGTATAATGTATTTTTTTATAATGGTTAATAAAAAATAGGGGTATCTAATACTATGTACATAATGTACGCCTTTGTCACACCATTTTCAGCTTTTGTGAATGGATAACAATAGGCAAAACCCATAAATTGACCCAAACCCGGGTGGTACTATCTGCACTTGATGAAAACAAAGAATTTTGCAATGAAATCAATGCCAAATTATGAAAGTGGCTTAAATATTCGTTGGGTCTCTCTGTAGTCCCATTGCATACCTAATAAGCTTTTCTTTATCCACACCTTTCTGAAATAACCAGGCAATTGGTTTGCGAGTAAATCATTCATATCAGAATTTAAGTTGTCTGTGTACAACATAAGTATTTTGCTACTGTTTATATTCTCTAAAACTATAATAGTTTATTCTTATTAATTTTTTAGGCGGTTTACTGTTACCCTACTTTACTACCAGGGAAATCTACCCAACAACGACATATACAGATGAGTTATTTGAATTGGAAGCCACTACGAAACCCGAATTAGGATGTATTTTGTGTTACGATATGGACTGTAACAGCCAAGGACAGTGTATCAATAGTACAGAGACTTACAAGTGCGACTGTAGCGAAGGTAAACATATACATATTTTTAATGATAAATAGAAATTTTGTTACGTTTACACGTGAGTTTATTTAGAAACCTTTAGGTTTTTTTACAAACGTTAAACACTATTATAATTCACTTTTAAAACTTCAATTAGACGTTTATTCTGTTAGAGATCATCAGGTAAATTTTGTTAAGAGTGGCCGGTAAGATCACCAGACTTGACCCCATTGGATTATTTACTTTGGACACAAATTGAAAGGTGTTGTATATGAAGATCTCATAGAAGACTTTAGACGTGACATATATAAAATAGGTCTAGAATTTTATGAGGAATTTAAAAATCTGAGGAAAAATGTGTTATACGATTAAAAAAAATGTACAGCTGTTCAATCTTCTTGACGCACCCGGTGCATTTTCCAGAAATCCTATAACATTAAAAAAAATCACCCTGTGAACGTTTTCTAATGAAGTAGTTCAAACCCAGAACCTTTATCAGCTCCCTGTATGCACTCGCGTCTATATCCCAACCTAATGGCAGGCACACTGCGCATGTCAGGCGGATAGCGTGATGGCGGGTTTTTAAAATTTACATAGGTGGAAATGAGTTCAATTATTACATGTAAAATATGATTGATATGCAGGGTGATTCACGTTGAGTGGCCTATTAGAAGATCTCGGAAACGAGTAAACTTATCTTTTTAAAAATTTGATAGCAGGCATAATTGGCTTTGAGCTTTTAAAACATTATCTTTTGAGGTTTTCGTTACTTCCGGTTATACCGGAAGTTAATGCCAACTTTGCTATTTCAAATGGAACACCCTGTATATTTTAGCATTTTTAATTACCTTATTAAAATCTAAATAACTTTTGTTTATATTAATCTATTTCTATCTCTAACCGTTTTTGAGATATGAATTATAAAAGAATTTTTTGTGTAAAAACGCTCCGAGAAGAAAGGTTAGTAACTCTGAAACTAATAAAGGTAAACATTTAAAATTTTATAAGCTTTCAAGTAATACATAGATCTTTAGTTTAAATTACTTAAGTTTCACGTTTTTTATACAGGGAGTTCTTAAAATTGTGCCAATGTTTCCATTTAAATAAATGTGCATAAGTCAATTTTTGCAAATGGAACACCCTATTTTTAAGCTTACTAACGTGTAGAGAATTAAATTTCCTATCTAAATGCCTAATATGTCACAATCCACATTTTTAGTCGTTTTGGAATTATGAGCAATTTAAATAAAAAATCTTAAAATTTCTGTTTGTGTTAATGCGACATTATTTTTGGAAAGAAGACTTCGACTGGGATTTTCGTTTGACTTTGAAAATTAGAAATAGCTAAGCAACGAATATAGGCGCATAATAGCAAATGGTAACAAAGCTCACAGTCAAACGAAGATCCCAGTCGAAGCCTTCATTTCAAAAATAATGTCGCATTAACACAAACAGAAATTTTAAGATTTTTTATTTAAATTGCTCATAATTCCAAAACGACTAAAAATGTGGATCGTAACATATTAGGCATTTAGATAGGAAATTTAATAATCTACACGTTGGTAAGCTAAAAAATAGGGTGTTCCATTTGCAAAAATTGACTTATGCACATTTATTTAAATGGAAACATTGACCCAATTTTAAGAACTCC
This sequence comes from Polydrusus cervinus, assembly GCA_935413205.1. Taxonomy (NCBI): domain Eukaryota; kingdom Metazoa; phylum Arthropoda; class Insecta; order Coleoptera; family Curculionidae; genus Polydrusus; species Polydrusus cervinus. The sequence continues at coordinate 17,881,898 of OW284519.1, read as the reverse complement.
CTGTATAAAAAACGTGAAACCTAAGTAATTTAAACTAAAGATCAATGTATTACTTGAAAGCTTACAAAATTTTAAATGTTTACCTTTATTAGTTTCAGAGTTACTGAACTTTTTTCTCGGAGCGTTTTTACACAAAAAAATCCTATTATAATTCATATCTCAAAAACGGTTAGAGATAGGAATAGGTTAATATTAACAAAAGTTAATTAGATTTTAATAAGGTAATCAAAAATAGTAAAATATACAGGGTGTTCCATTTGAAATAGCAAAGTTGGCATTAACTTTCGGTATAACCGGAGGTAATAAAAACCTCAAAAGATAATGTTTTAAAAGCTCAAAGCCATTTATGCCCGCTATTAAATTTTTAGAAATATAGGGTTACTCGTTTCCGAGATCTTCTAATAGGCCACTCAACGTGAATCACCCTGTATAGTGATTAATTAATTAAATTTTTAATATTACGGTAGCCTATTTTATTTTTAAATCGAACACTTTATTCTCTTTTTTTCTTTTACGTTTCAAGGAATTCAAAGATGTGGTTACCGGTGTTGATGTCTACGATTTTGTAATTCCGACTTTTTGTTATGAGGGTCATAGTTAAAAGAAATCATATCCTTGTTGTTTTTAGTGCATTATTACCAGAAATGCATGGAATGTAATGGTCTTTAAAGGTGATCGTTTGAAGACTTTGGGTTTTCTTTTCATGTAAACATTAATATTTGTTTTTGTACTACATTTCATCCCATAGTCTGTGCACACATAAACTGTTCTACAATTTAAAAAATGACGGTTAGGTTTTTACTTTCAAAATATTTAATATTTTGTGTCAGCCGCATGCCATAACAAAACTTACTGATTAATAACCTGCCCCTCCATTTTAATTATGCCCCACAAGGCCACAAATTAACAAACTGGCAAACTCTTCTTGTAAGCAAAATTAATACCTCGACTACGACTCAACACCGTGACAAAAAAAAATAATGAAATCCATTTCTACCTATATTTTAAATGGTCCGTCATCACGCTATCCACCTGATATGCGCAATATGCCTGCCATTAGGTTGGGCTATTGCTTTGGCCAAACTTAGACAAATCGGCCCATAGGCTAGTATTTTTTGGACTTTTGCTACATAAAAACATAATAGAAAATTAATACTTTGTAATTTTAGGTTATGCAGCGGACGATTGTTCCGTTGACATCAACGAGTGCGATGACAATCAATGCCAGAACGGAGCTACTTGTTTGGATTTAGTGGCTCGATACCAGTGTCAGTGTGCCCTGGGTTACGAGGGAGAACAGTACGTACCCTTTTTATAATCCAGAAATCTCTCTCTCTCTCTCTCTCTGGTCCTTTAATTTTATTGGTTCTAGTTGTTTTTTTCTTTTATGAATTTTTCTAAAAAGTTTGTGACTTGATTTGTTGGTAGAAGTCTTAGACATGAATGATTTTCTTTCAATACTTATGAAAAATTTAAATTTTTTAAAGGGATAATGCAAAATTTTGTTTTATAAAAATTATTGGAAATGACCACCTTCACTTAATAGGCATGCATGAAGCTAATTCAATTTAATTATTTTAATTAAGAACGGTGTGCCTGAGGAGAAAAACGCAAGAGACCAGGCTAATCAGAAATAATATCCACATGAAAAAATATCAGTGGCGTACCACTTTTTTTCTAAAAAATATATAATCGCTTAGTTTTAAAAATTATTCTATTGGCGATAACGCTGAAACGAACGGAGATATCGAGCTGCGGTTTTAATATTTTTTCTAGTAAATTTCATCTACTTTTCGATTATGGTATCATAATTATACCGTATGATTTAGTTTTTCGGAGTAAAATCAAAAAATGTGTTATTATTGCAAATTGCGCCCTCTAGCATTTTTTTTGAGAACTATTATGCACAACTAAATACGATTGGTGAAAGTGCATATATTTCTCTTCCAAAGAGTCTTTAGTTTGCTAAAATCGGATAAGTCGTTTAAAAGTTACAGCGATTTTACTGATTACACTTTCAACAGCTTCCCCTGGCTGGTTTTATTTATTTTTGGTGAAGAGCCCCTTCACCTGACGAGCCGCCACTGATTGTGTACTAGTGTTATTGCTGTTTACTGGTGGGAAATAGATTAACGTTATTTATAGTGAGTCATATTAATCAGCTTTTTAATGAACAGCTGAACATTCAAATCACCGATAAAAATAATAAACATGCTAACACTTAGAACTACCGGCCCTAAGAGGGTTTAATCACTTTTAAAAAATTACTAACTGTGTGATAAGGTTGACCTCCACAGTGATTTGTAAGCAGTGAAATTGTATCGCAGGATTGTTTGTAAGTTTCTGCGAAGCTATAAAAAGTTATTTTCCTGTAAGAATAGTGGATTGCCCGTGAAAAAATGTGTTTTTCAAGTTTTTATCATTGCGTTTTTTAATTCTGAGTAATATATTGTGCTAGGTGTGATTACATTATAGACGGAGCAGTGTATAATAGAACGCTTTAAGAAAAGGATAGCGACGATAAACCTTATTATAGTCAGCGAAATTAGTAACAATTTCTTTATTACTAAAATAATAGTCAACAATTCATTATTGCTGTTCCGTTTTAGCTGTCAAATTGATATCGACGAGTGTCAAAGCAATCCATGTAAGCACGGTGGGACCTGCAACGATCTGATTGGTACTTTTAAATGCGAATGTCCGGATGATTTCGTCGGGAAACAGTGTGAAGCCCCGCTTTTGATTACATGCGAGAATAGACCTTGTAGAGATGGAGCCACTTGTAAAACTGGACCAAGTAAGTAACCTTTTTTTTTAAATTTTATTTTCTATCTGTCTATATGGTCTAAAATACAGAGAATAAATATTAATGCCCTTACAACTGATCCATGTGGAACACCACTTGATACTTTGCGATGGTTTGATAGAATATTTTATCCATTCCAGTAAATTTCCTCTGATACCAAACTGTTCTGATTCAATTACAATACATTTTATAGATGAAATAACCATATATTTTAATTTAAAATATAAATAAATCTACCTGCGGCAGTCTTTTCCCGAAAACATTTCTTCGGAGGCGCTTGACTGTAATAAGACATCTCGAGAACTACTAAACCGATCTTCATGATATTGTCGCGTATCAAAATGGTATAGCGACGGGAACGTGTAGCTTAGATAGTTTAAAATTACGTTTTATTTTATTTAATTTGTTGTGCGCTATTTATTTACTGAAACACCAAAGATTTTTAATAGTTTTATTTAAGAGAAGCAAAGCAATTGACGATTACATTATGATGAATAACATACAAGTCTTAAGAAATAAAAATAAAGTTATTAAATAGGTAAATTTAGAGAGTTTTCTCTAAAGAAGAGTTGTTTCCTTGAAACTCGCATACGATGCTATTTCAAGTAAGTTCAAGAGAAATAATTCACGCTTTACAGTCAACTCAGGCCAAAAGAGAAATAAACCATTTAACAATTACATAAACATTACCAAGATCACTTACTTACTGGCTGGAAACTGCTCTGGTTCTGAGATTGTGTTTTTTACATCTTGACTTGAGTGACCAAACGGGCAGAGGTTACCCTTATACTTGAAAACGTTAAACAACTCCACTGAGTAAGTGTTTATTTGAGTTTTTATAATGTTTTGTAACCCCTACCAAAATAGAGAAGGGGTTCCTTTTTGCTGTGTCAGGAATTATTACCATTAGGAGGAAAGCTTCCTAAATGTACTATTCAAAATGGAACCGTTTCTTCAACCAATTACAAACAGTTATTTTTATAAACATTTGTCTACTGACTCCTCCTACGAAACTAGAAATGTTCTTGTCCTTGTTCTATGCACTATCTTTCCACTACACCTATTTATCACCCATTAAGAGTCTTAACTTCACAGCGAAGTATTAGATGAGTAATCCATCCTTAAGGATACCAATCCATATCCGACAATATCTTAATCACAGTTTCTACATATTAAAAGCTGGTCGGTAAACGAAGGGATTTTTATTTTGTTTAGGGGTCGTTCACAATTTACGTAACGCAATTTGAGGGAGAGGGTGTCCGGCAAGAAGTTACGGTGGGGGTGTTACGTCACGATTTTAGAACTGCTAGAAATAACAGTTACGTAATGAAATGTTGACCAGAAGAGGGGGAGTTGGCCAGGCGTTACGGCCCTGGTACACCTAGTTTCACGGTTAACTTCCAGGTGGAAATATCGAAATTTGGTGGATTGTTCATATGATACGCACTATATATACAGCCGAGTAAAACCGACTACTAATATAATTCTGGGAAGAAGCGAATGTAATGCAGCCAGCCAATGACGTTTTTAATATTGATAAGTGTTGCCAGATCTTTAGTTTTAGCGGTGGATCTACCGTTTTAATGTCTTCCTGTCTATCGCTAGGCTACCGCTAAATATTACACGTAAATCAATTTACGCTTTCAAACTAGGCATGCTAATAAATACTAAAATAGTTTCCTTAATAATAATTTTTAATTTAATTTACAATAAGAGATATATGTCAATATTGGAGCAAAATCATTATGGCCGGGTCGGCACCACATACTCCGATAAGGTTTGACTTTTCGGATTCAGCAAATTCCCCAGTTTGAGACCATCTCGTAGTACTCGTATACCTATCTTAAGTCGATTAGCATTATTTGTTAAATTATCGTCCGTATAAAAAACTACCTACCTACCAGAATAGCAGACTTTTCTGCATTTAGCAGATTATTGGAAGCATATATATTTGCAGAGCTGCAGAATCATTTCGTATTAGCATTATTTTTCAAATTATCGTCCGTATACCTATCAGACTTTTCTGCATTTAGCAGATTTTTGGAAGCATATTTGCAGATCTGTAGAATCATTTTGTAATATGCAGATTTTTAAAGAATTTTTAATAAATAAGAAATACTTTAACAATTAGATTTAAAAACACAATATACAATGAAAATATTCAGAATTTTGTTTTTTTCTGAAACTATTGATAAGGACGAAGTAAGGGCAAGGGGCCAATAAAAATATATCTGATAATACAACCTTGATATACAATTCAGCAGATGATCCACTCCGCAGAATAATTCGTTGACCAGTCTGGCAACACTGCCCCGATGTTTGCGCTGGTCCACTAATAGTGTCGGCCTGCCTAAGCGCTGTTGCGCGATCGTGAGCGTTGTTGCGCGATCGTTAAAATTAAATAATAATGTGGCTGTTGATTGACTGTGACAAAGATCGAAAGTGAGGTAAGGTTATTTTGTAGTATTTTAGACAATCGGGAGGTAGAGTTTAAAAGTTGAGCTTTATTATTCATTCGATTCGAAGATAATATTTGAGTAAGTCTGACATTTTTTGATATACCAATGAGAGCTGTAAATTTCAAGATGACAGCTGGGTCCGCTTTTGGAATATTTTTTTAAATGAAAATGGGGTTCTCCAATTAATATTTTTTTTTAATTAAAAAAAAATTAAAATTACTTCATGCAAATTTTTTTTTACCTATTAGATGACTATTTATTGTTGCTGTCATAATATTTTTAAATGACTGACGACAGAAAATATTCTTAGCCCTAAATTGTCTTAAATGACTTGTTCTTTACAAGATAAATTTGAAGCAGTTATTATTTTTGGCGAAGCTAGTCCAAATTACCAAGCTGCTGTTCGTATGTTCAATGAATGATATCCGGAACGCAAAATATGCCGAAATTTTTTGCAAAAACTAATTTTAATTTTTTCTTAATTAAATTTTTTTATTATTTTTAAATTAGAGAATGTCTCAAGCATTAAAATACCTTTAAAATGAGGTATCAGTAGAGTATTCCAAAAGTGGACCCAGATGTCATCTAGAAATTTACAGCTGTCATTGGTATGTCAAAAAATGCAAGACTTATGTCGGGTTGCACAAAGAATTTTAATAATAATTATTTAACCAGCAAGTTTGACTGTGACAGACGTAACATTGGCAGAAATAATTTTCTCACAATCATACTGGCCCGGTTACCTTAATTTTTAATTTACTAATCACGCACCTTTGAATGTGAGTACCTATTTAATGCCTGTCAAAGTCATTTATATCACAGTCAAACTTGATGGTTAAATAATTATTATTAAAATTCTTTGTGCAACCCGACGTTACTCAGATATTATTGTTCTAAATTTTATTAAACTATACCGAACTATTTAGAAGTTAGAGGGAGGGGGGGGGGGGGGGGGCTTTGTGTCCTCACTGTATTCATTGTTGATTAAACTTTAATTAGGAAACGTCCAAATGAACAATGCAAATTTGTTATGTTGGCATTGGTGACGAAGACAAGCAATCGCTGCCTATTTATTGTTAAAAAAATAGAGCACAAAAAACACATACGTCAGTAGAAACCTGCGAGATTTTTTAATTTAGAAAGAAACAGGGTGCCTATCATAATTTAATTCATGATGAATGAGGCTAATTCCCCTTTGTCACCTTGTCTTTGCGTCCGCATAGTCATTGTATCAATATCGTCGATCATTACAATTTGACACGTGTCAAATTTTCATAATAGAATTTTTTGCGTAACATTTAATTTGGTTTTAATAATTTTAATAGCAATTAATATTCAAACAGCGAACAATTAAACCCTTATACCCCCCCTCCCCCACTCTTGTGACCTAATTAACGGCAACCTATTGCCAGCGGGTATCTTAAATTCATTGCAAAGCATTAAATCACAATATCGTGTTTAATAGTGATCAAAGGCATTTATTTCTCTGTCTTACGCATACTATTGATTTGTAAAGACGCTAAAAGACGAAGTTTTACGATCCGAAAATATATAGGCTGTTGCGGCTAAAAATTTCAGCAAATTTAAAATTATTTTATTCACCTGGAAGTTAGCCGTGAAACTAGGTGTACGTAGGGACGGTCAAAAATTTGAAAATTTTGCTTTACGTAAGTGTAGACGACCCCTCATTACTTTTCCTTTTTTTTCACAACATGTAAAAATCGCCCTTTTTCACTCAAATTTATTGTTTGTCAGGGAATAATTTTGGGACCATTATTTTTTAATATCTACATTATTGATTTGTTTAATATAAATTGTGATGGAGAAACTCATAGTTTCGCAGATTATACTGCAATTTTTATACAGATACATATTGGGACAACTTAAATAACATAATTTAAAAAGGTTTTAGAATAATAAAAAATTGGTTTGATAAAAAAAAATAATTAATTTTGATAAAACTAATTATCTTCCTTTTCTTTTAAATCCAAATAACATACCTCAAAATATGAATATTATTAAAATAAATGATGACATTTAAATTTTGAAAGTTAATAAAGTAAAATATTTAGGAATAATCTTTGACAGTAAATTAAATTGGAAATTTCACATAGAATATTTGATTAAAAAATTAAGAAGTTTACTACCAATTTTTAAAAACAATAAAAAATTTTGAACGTAAAACATATGGAAATATTATATTATGCATTAGTTAAAACTCATTTAAATTACGGAATTTTTGGTTGGGGAGGAATAAATAGAACTTTAGTTAAAAAATTAGAAATACTACAAAATAGATTTCTGAAAATTATATTTAATAAAGATTATCTTTATCCTTCAATAGAATTATATTCTGAAACAAAAAAAAAATGAACATTAGACAACTTTACATTTATAATATCTTAATATAGGTACATTTTTAAAAATAAAAATCTTATACAATTTAAAAACCATAATCATAATAATACTCGTCATAAAAATGAAATAACCATAAAACCTAAAATAAATAAGTTCATAGGACAAAAAATGTCAAATATTTATGTTTTTATTTATACGATTATTTACGAACAAAAATTAAAAAATATATTTCATTAAAAACATATAAAGTCGAAATAAAAGCATGAATATTTGAAACAGTTAACTTAAACATTTTTTTGGAAATGTTTTAATAAATATTTATGAATAATATATTTTTCAAAATTATATCATTCTAAAAACTGCGGTTATATTTAAATACTTACACATAATTAAAAGTTTTTATTTACAATTAAACTTTTATATAATATTAACAAATATTTTTAAAAACATATTTTAATATTTCTATATACCGGGTGACAACGAATGTTGTTACCCCCCCCTATTTTTTCCGTAGTTTTCATAATACAAATTTTAAAATTTTAGGAGATTCTAAGTGTATATTTTGTTAGTTTTTAGTAAAGTCATAATTTTAAAATCACTTCCGGTGGTATCAACTCTTTTATTTTAAATAGAAACCTATTATTTTTTTTCGATATTTGAATTAAAGGGCAAATTTCCTTTAAAATGACATATCACACATTATCATTTGTTTTTAAAATGGCTTCCAGGAAAAATTTTCAAGGAAATACTTAGATGGCCATGGACTCGCTAATATAACATGACTTTTTGAGAGTGGGCCATGGAAGTTTTAAAGTGGTCTATTTTAACCAGTTTTATGTTAAACAATAACATTCTTTGCGAAAGATGCTTTGTCAAAAATATTTTAGATATGTCATATTTTTTTAAACAATGATACATATTTTTTTACTCAATATTTTTAAATGACAACAAGCCATTCATTTAGGGCTAAAAAATAGCTTATTAAATTATCTTTTTAAAAATGTTTCATTATACTTAAAGGAGTAGCTAAAATTGAAAAAAAATCGAGAAATGTCATATTTCAAAAAAAAATTGAGTTCTTCAATTTTTGTTACGAACACTTTTGTCATTTCACAGAATATTTCACAGCCTACTTGTCTAACATAAAACAGGTTAAAATAAACCACTTTAAAACTTCCATGGCCCACTCTCAAAAAGTCATGTTATATTAGCGATTCCATGGCCATCTAAGGATTTCCTTAAAAATTTTTCCTGGAAGCCATTTTAAAAACAAATGATCTGTGTGATATGTCATTTTAAAGGAAATTTGCCGTAGAATTCAAATATCGAATAAAAATAATAGGTTTCTATTTAAAATAAAAGAGTTGATACCACTTCCGGTCAAACCGGAGGTGATTTTAAAAGAATTACTTTACTGAAAACTAAAAAAATATACACTTAGAATCTCCTGAAATTTTAAATATTGTTTTAATAAAACTACGGAAAAAGTTGGGGGGGGGGGGGGGGGGTAACAACATTCGTTGTCACCCGGTATATATAATTTAAAATACTAAGATTTGCCCCTAACAAGCACGTGTTCGGGGGATCAAAGAAGAAGTTTATTGAGGAAGATAAATAAACACATTTATCATATTATAAATATTGAAAATAAACTTATTATTATTTACAGATCCGGACACAGGCAACAATTTCACGTGTTCCTGTACTGAGGGTATGCAAGGGCCTCTCTGCGATACGCCGTTTTGTGAAATAGAAAAGTGCATATTTGGAATATGTAATGCGACAAAAGTAAGTTTTAAGTTATTAAAATAAAGTTAAAAAAAAAATTTATAAACAATTAATTTGAATTCATTTTTACCGGGCTTTGTACCTCAGTAAAATTAAATTATAAAAATGATATATTTGAAAAATGTTTTTATGAATTTCATATTTTTTTCTGGAGATTGCACGCACAAAATAATGCCATTTTTTCTATAGGTTCCATTTTGCGCATGTAACCCAGGTTTCGACGGAAAGTTTTGTGAAAATAACATAGACGAGTGCGTTACGTCTGCTGGAGGAAGCCCTTGTCAAAACGGAGGTGCTTGTATTGACGGTATATCAAGGTACGACTGCAATTGCAGTGGAACCGGTTTCAGAGGAACCAACTGCGATAACGATATAAATGAATGCGACGATAAACCTCCGCCTTGTGGAACTGGAACGTGTGAGAACATGCCCGGAACTTATAGGTAAATAATAGGTTATATAATTCATTTTGTGGCCAAACGTTAGGCGATAGATTAGCAGGTAACTCCAAAAAAAAAACAAACAATTATTTTGTTACTCAATGTCATAATTTCAGACTTATTTAAATGTCCTTTTTTTTAACATATTTTTCAAAAAAGGCATGTAAATATGTTTTCTTACGACCACCTATGAAAATGAGAAAAAAAAAGTACGGTTAATTTGGCTAAGTATATCACACGCGTGTTGAAAAAAAATATTTCAACACTGGTGTTGAAATACAAGGCACACTATTTAATTTAAACATATGGTGCCAATTTGACAGACCACCCCTATTTATTAAAAAATACAAATTTTAGAAAGCAGTAATTGTAAAGTGTTTAACTATTTATCATGTATTTGTCGAGTGATTCAGAATTAGAGTGTGAAAATACGCCATCTGAAATTATAAAAAATGTTGATAATATACTGGAAAATCTACTACCAGAAAAAACAAATCGCGCTGAAGAGAGTATCTATCATGTATTAAACAACAAATGTTTATCGGTAGCAATAGCGTAGAGCGTAGAGAATAGAGCTCTAGCCTACAGATCGCAAGGTCACAGGTTTAAATCCCATCAGGAGTATTTGACTTTTTTTTATTAAAACATTAAATAATTTATAGAATTATTTTGAATTGATATCTTCTTTGTTGGGTGGATTTTTTAAATTTATGTTTAATGCATATTTTCTTGATTAAATTTAAAATTTTTTATTCTGGGTAATCTAGAAGCCAATTCAGGATTAGTTCTTCCTATGATATATAAAATATGAAAAAGTTAAACTACAAAAAATAAAGGAAAAGCCTATTGACAACCTATGAAACCAGATATTAAGTGGAACATAATCCTAAGTATGCTAATTTCAACACTAGTGTTGATATAATTTTTCACAAATCAAGACTTTTTTAATAATTCTTTGTGGTCGTAGGAAAAATAGTGTACATTACTCGGCTGACGCCTCGTGCTTAATATGTCTTCGTTTGAAAAGTATCGCTTTCTTCACTTGTTATGTAATATATTTATTTATTTATTTATTTATTTATTTATTACATAGTACACTACAGAGAAAACTCCAATTGGCACTTGTTTAAGTGCTTGTTAAGTTCTTAATTTAATAGTTTTTAAAAGTTTCAATTTTAACCTTAATTACATGATGTAAAATTTAATTCAATACTTTTTCTTCTTTTTCTGTTGCTCAGGTAGGAAGACACATACTACTACATTTCCTTAATCTCTTTACTTCTTTATACAAAACTAAATATAAAAAAATTTAATACAACTTATTCATTTCTCCTTTTTTCTCTTTTAGTTTAACATGCAATGTTGAAGGTCTCTCTTTTTGTAACACTTTAATTTTATTTCGCTGATGATGAAGGTTTTTACCGTCGAAACATGTACGATAAGACACTAAGGCTTTCTAAATAAGAAATCCTTATAATAAACTAGTGGAGCAGACTGTGTATTATTCCCCTACTTATTTTTTTTGTTTTCTAGATGTACATGTGGAAATACCGGCAAGTGTGGTCATCACTGCGCTTTAGTCGACCCCTGTATATTCGAGGAACCCTGTACTCATGGAAGCTGCGTGTCTCAGTGCACAGACAGACCAGATTACCTTTGCTTATGCGAGGAAAATTGGACAGGGAAGAACTGCACAGATTTAAAGGTATAAATGCTTCAAATATTATTACAAAATTATTTATAATATTAAAATAGTGGAATTTAGTGTCCGTTAAAATATATAGAAAGAAGCTTCGCGACAAGCGGACAGAGTAGTGCGTCTGTCTTTTGTTTTGCAAGTACACAGAGACGCCAAAGGTAATGGGTTCCCTGGGGCACAGGTAGACAATAACAGGCTGTTTCGTTCTTGTTGGAACTCATCAGAAAGTCATAACCCGTAAGCAATTCCCACTACAACGAAAACAAGTTTTTAAGATATTTTTACGAATAAAAATGTGATGAAAACCTAGCATCGTCATCTGTTGGAATCAACTCAATACAAAAGATAGCCATCTAACGTCAAAACATTAACAACACAACAAGCCACGAAAAAACATGAACAACAACAGATGAAATAAAAATAAGAATACAGTGCGGTTGTAGATGCATGTACTATTGTGCCGATAAAAAACTGGGACAAGAGATTTACAAAAACAATGTAAGAAATACATATCCCCTAGACTATAAAAGGTGTCTAGAGCTAAAAAGGAAAAACATTCAAAATTTAAAAAGTAACCTAGGTTACATAATGGAATGTTTTGTATTTTTCGATACGGGGTGGTTAAATTTGAAAGACATCATATAATATGGATAAAGTAAATTTATTAGATTTTTTTAAAGTCAAATATTTTATAAATTATTATATTTACCATTACCACAAAATAATAAATAAAGCTAATACAGGTTATAAAATACATTTAATAAAAAGAAAAAAATTGCGAACACAAAGTTTGTCAAAACAACACAAAATTAATATTTGGTCATAGAACCATTTCTGTTTATTACTTTTTGGAGCCTTTGTGGCATACTTAAAACTAAGTTTCTACATAATTCGACAGTTATTTCATCCCAAGCTTGATTTATCCTATGACGTAATTCATCCCTGTTTCTAGGTTGAAAATCATGTTTATACATAGATTTGACCATGGCACCCCAAATGTTTTCTATCGGGTTCAAATCGGGACTCTTCGAAGCCCAGGGAAGAACTGCTATGTTATTTTCTTGGAGAAAATTTTGTACAATGCGCGCTGTGTGTATTGGAGCATTATCATGCTGAAATGTGTAATTTTGACCGTATACAGCGTTTACCGATGGTATCATCACTTCGTTTAGTATATTAACGTATACTGCTGCAGTTAGTCTTCCTTCGACGATTTGGCAAAGTCCTGGTCCTCTAGCGCTAATCCAGCCCCAAACATTTATGGAGAAACGCCCACTTTGGTTGGTTTTGTGGGTGTATCTCTCATCATACCGCATGCCGGAAGGCCTATACACCCAAATTCTCCCATTATTGCATGACTGAAAAGTTTTCTCGTCAGAAAATATAACTGTTTCCCATAAATTTATTTGATTAATATATTCATGTGCAAATTCTAACCTGCCCTGTTTATTTATTTCCGTTAAAAAATTTTTATTGGCAGCACAACGGCTTCGTATATCGGAATTTCGAACCCTGTCTCTAGCGGTATTTGCAGAACCTGGAAAATTCGTCTCTTCTTTTGCCTTGATTGCAGTTTCGAAGGGATGATCCCTTAGATAATTAACCAGTCTTCTATCATGATCATCAGTAGAAATTTTAGGGGGACCAGAACCTGCATTCCTAATAATAGTCCCATGTCTTGCTATTTTTTGTTTTGCCAATAGCACGGTATTCTTGCTTACTCCCAGTTCATCTGCAATATCCCTAATAGCAACACTATCTCGTAACCGACTATAAATAATTGCCTTTTGCTGGGGGGTTAATTGTGGCATATTTACAAATAATATATGATTGTATGGATTGTATGTTTGACGAGTCAATCATAAAGTGACAATCTTTATTGACATGCAAATTTTCATGACATTTTACTGGTACCAGGCTTGATGTAAAATTATTCTTAATAGTCTAGGAAAAAAAAGAAAAATTTCCTGTCCCAGTTTTTTATCGGCGCGATGGTACGCTCTAAAAGGTGTTATTACCAGCAAAAATATATCCCGTAGGTCAAAGATTAAAGTATATAAAACAGTAATACGACCAGTTGTCATGTACGGGAGTGAGACTTGGACACTTACCAAGGAAAATGAGCGCAGACTGAAGTGCTTCGAGCGAAAAGTCCTGCGTAAAATCTTTGGACCATACAAAGACCCACGAACAGAGCAATTCCGACCAAGAACAAATAACGAACTGGCGGAGCTCTATGAGGAACCAGACATTATCAAGGGAATTAAGGCCGGACGTCTGAGATGGGCTGGACATGTGCATCGGCAACCAGGCTCTCGTATGATCAAGATGGTCTGGGAGCAGAATCCGGAAGGGCGTAGATCTCTGGGAATACCACGTATGAGATGGAGAGATAACATCGTTGCGGATCTGAGGGCGATGGGAATAGAATACCATCCTGAACTGTTGCAGGATAGAGAAGGGTGGAGAATGATCGTGCAGTCAGCCAAGACCCACCAAGGGTTGTAGAGCTCGAGATGATGATGATGACTACAACGAAAAAATGTTTTCAAGATATTATTACGAATAAAAATGTGATGAAAACCTAACATCGCCATCTGCTGGAATCAACTCAATACAAAAGATAGCCATCTAACGTGAAAACGTTAGATGGCTTGTTGTGTTGTTAATGTTTTCACGTTAGATGGCTATCTTTTGTATTGAGTTGATTCCAACAGATGGCGATGCTAGGTTTTCATCACATTTTTATTCGTAAAAATATCTTAAAAACATATTTTCGCCGTAGTCGGAATTGTTTATAGGTTATGGCTTTCTGATGAGTCCCAACAAGGACGAAGCAGCCTGTCATTGTCTACCTGTGCCCCAGGGAACCCATCACCTTTGGCGTACCTGTGTACTTTAATGCAAAAGATAGACGTGCTACTCTGTCCGCTTGTCGCTAAGCTTCTTTCTATATATAATAACATTACCACCGATGGCCATACTAAGACATGATGTCATTGAACGAGTTGATATGAGCAGTATTTCCTCTAATTATATCCTCGAAGATGTACCCACATATTTCGATAATTACGTATTTTTCTTTTTTCATTCGAAGGTTGCTCTCAGCACAGCAGAGAATGGCTTCAACATACTCTATGTCATCGTACCGGTGCTGTTCATTCTTCTGCTCGGATGTCTGGTCGGAATGATCATTCTAGTGAACGTTGCTCGCAGTAAACGAGCTACAAGGGGCACTTACAGTCCGTCTGCTCAAGAGTTTTGTAATCCGAGAGTGGAATTGGATCACGTGTTAAAACCGCCTCCCGAAGAAAGATTGATATGATCAAAATAAAAAGGGGTATTAGAGATAGAGGGACAGATATAGGATGTGACGGTTATTGTGCGTGTTGCTCATTAATGGTTTGATTAAGGAGGTTTTCGCTGCTTTTGGTGGGGGGAGTAGGACCTCTTCTAAGTTTTACAGACAGATTATAAGATGCAGATATTACAATCAAAACTTGATCAAACTATAAACAAATTCTCAGCAACTTCCAGGTCTAAATGTATGTAATTATAAGCAATAGTAATAATTGTAGTATTAAAGAAACAATATTGTTGTATAATGTACATATTGCATGTATAGTCTGCCACTCGCGTCTAGAGTTACGAAAATATGCCGATTTACATTACAATACGCCCTATGATGATGCTCTTTGACATAATTGAATAATTAAAATGTTATTCTAACACATTACTGGGCATACCTATACCACAAACTTTTTAGTTAACCCTAAAACATTATTCAAACTGCCTATATGTTTTATCCCCTCCCCCTCCTCCTCCCCACCTCCTTCCCCTTCTCCGGCGATGCGACATGTAACTCTAGAAGCGAGTGTGAGAGTATACGACCTAAGGTAGTGGCAGGATTTTTTAGGGTATCAGGCTGAATAATGCTTTTTTACAACACAACCAACATTGGAGGGGGGCTTTTTCTTGGTTCCTGAAATCTTGCCTGTCCCGTAGAGTCCATTAATTTTAGTAGCTATTTTTGTTTCTTATTTGTTGTAGATATTTCTATTTTGTTAATTAGAATCTCTTTTTTTTGAATATTTTAAGAATTAGGTAGTTGAGCACGTTCGGGTGGTTTTGTTTTTGTAAATATTTTCATGAACATAAACTTAAACACCCTTCGAACGGACTAGGCCTTCATAAAATGGAACTTATATGTGTATCTTTAAAAATTGATATTTTAAATTTTACTGACGATGTCGCTCAGACCAATTTCTGATTAATTGTTGAGTTATCTCGAATTTTATATAAACACTTTACCTTTTTTTTTATCAGTAATCGTACTTTAATGATATTTTTTTTATTGTGTAAAATTGTTATTTTCTGTGACTATGTGGAAGTAGAGATAATGTCGTAATGTATACTTAATTTTTATTATTAACACTACTTACTTTTTCTTTATGTTTATACTCTCACTTAATGCTATTTTATTAGCTAGTATAATTCCTTTTATAAAAATAATTGTTTTGACTATTTTCTCTGACTGATATTTAATTCTTACAAATGTTAGTTCTCGTTCTCGTATTAAATGTAACTGAAAATGATAACCGGCGTGCAGGCTAATTTTTTAAAATTGAAAATTTATGTCTTCTCTGGATGTCCTACTTCATTTTTTATGTTAGTTGTATAGAATTTAGAATCTCCGATGGTTTTTAACTGGAGAGGGTGATGTTAGAGGATTTGAAGTTCCTGGTGAGGATTGATCATTATAATCTAAGTATACAAGACTGGATGACTTAAAAAAAGTGTCAATTTAAAAAATTGTTTTCATCCCGCTAAGCATTTTGAGTTTTAACTGTTACTTATTTATCAACCTTTAAAGATGTTCTATCAAGGGGTCAAAAAAGTGTGGAATATTTCAAAAACTACTTAATATAATTTTTTGAATATTTATTATTAATCTGTCAGTTTTAGTAATTTTTTTTTAATCGCACCTCAAATTAAAGTTCAAGGGGGTCAGGTCTGGAGATCTGGTAGGTCATTCAATCTCGCCTCTCCCAGTGCTTAGATTTTTCCATTTTCCAAAGATTGACATTTTAAACTCCTATTTTGGAACAAAACTATTAAAAAAATTGATTTGGTATGCTTTGAGAGCATGTAGGTGATAGAACATCCTTAAAAGTGACCTGAGGTTTTGTTAACGATTTTAAACCCATCAATGGCTATTCATCGGGTTTTTCTTTTCCATTTTTGGTATCTAAGTTAAATTATTTGACAACTGTGTAGTTTTTTTCCTACGACCACCTATGAAAATGAAAAAAAAAGCACGGTTAATTTTGCTAGAAAGCGCCGTGCAATGCCTGTTGAAAAAAATATTTTAACACTAGTTTTGAAATACAAGGCGCACTATTTAATTTAAACATATGGTGCCAATTTGACAGATAACCAATTTTAGAAAGCAGTAATTGTAAAGTCTTTAACTTATTTATCATGTATTTGTCGAGTGATTCAGAATTATAGTATGAAAATTAGAGATCTGAGATTATAAAAAATGTTAATAATATACTGGAAAATCTATTACAAGCCATAGCGTAGAGAATAGAGCTCTAGCCTACAGATCGAAGGTCACAGGTTCAAATCCCATCAGGAGTATTTGACTTTTTTTTTATAAAAACATTAAATAATTCATAGAATAATTTTGAATTAAAATCTTCCTTGTTGGGTGGATTTTTTAAATTTATGTTTAATGCATCTTTCCTTGATTAAATTTAAAATTTTTCATTCTGGTTAATCTAAGAGTCAATCCTGGATTAGTTCTTCCTATGATATATAAAATATGAAAAAAATAAAAAGTTAAACTACAAATAAAGGAAAAGCCTATTGATAAACTATGAAACCAGATATTAAGTGGAACATAATCCTAAGTATGCTAATTTCAACACTAGTGTTGTAATATTTTTTTCACAAATCAAAGGCTTTTTTAATAATTCTTTGTGGTCATATTAAAAATAGTGGATATTACTCGTGTGAAAGTGATTATTCTAAAACTCGGAGAATTTCCACACTCGGCTGACGCCTTTTGCTAAATATCTCCTCGTTTGAAAAGTATCACTTGTTATGTAATATACTATAAACCAATAGTATACTCACAAAATTACCCATTGATTAATACATTTATCTCATGTTTTGTTTAATTTTTTTAACTTTATTTTATACACACATTCTTGTACGATTAAGTCTTACTGGGTGTATGTATTTTTATGTACTTATTAGGATATAAACCTTAAGCAATTTTGTATGAATCTTATGATATGGTCCGTCCGAGTAAAATAATTATGTAGTTATATATTTAGTTTCCAAGCAAAAAGTACTGATGCGGTAATAATGCCTGCAGACATTTTTTATTGCACTAGAGCCGTAATCAAACTGTTGTAAGAAATAGTTATTTATCTATTATTTTATTTACTGTTACGTCATTCATTTTTATCACTCATTAGTGATTGTTCCATCAATGTTATCCCTGCAAACATGCCCTCGGATATTGTTTACAAAAAAAAGTGGTTAGTTCAACAAACAACACAAAAAGGAATTTTAATACATTTTATTGTTTGAAAGAACACTTATTCAGTACTATACAGGGTGAGTCAGCGATAGAGTAAAGTTAATTTTCTCCTTTATCTTAAGAATTAAATAAAAATTCAAAATGCAAGTATACGAGGTGATTTTAAAAAACCTGACGAATATAACTTAGATTTTTTAAAATGTATTATTTTTTAATTCCCCGCTAAATTGTACGCTTATTTTGTATACAATGATTTATGTTTAAATTTAATAGTTTCCGAGATATTGAAGTTTAAAATGAAGGGTGTCAGGTGAAAACAGGGAATGTCCTCGAGGCAAATATTAGAGTAAATTCAATTTTTAAGTTTAGAAAGTCACACTTCTAATTTTTTTTAACGCAATAAAAGCATGTTTGAACGGCAGTAGAGTTTTGGACTTGCATTGTCTTTATTTGTTTAGAATCACACCTTCCTAACCTCAGTGTACAGAAAACCTACACATACAGGGCAATATCTCAATTATACATCAAACCACTCAAACAACACAAAACATGGCATAGTAAGAAACCTTGTGGATAGAGCAATTACTCTCTGTAACTCAAACGAAGCTCTCAAAAGAGAAACTAACCACATCAAGACCGACCTCAACAAGAATGGCTATCCCATGAAACTGATTGACACAATATTGGAAAATCGCAAGAATCGGCCAAACACACGTAAAGCAGAGAAAGAGATACAACCAATACTCAATATTCCGTATGTCAAAGGAGTATCTGAGAAAATAAGAAGACTAGGAAAACGATACAACATCGAAACAGTATTCAGCTCTAGAGACACTTTAAGAAGCCACCTAACGAAGACGAGACCAGTAAGCCAGAAAGACAAGAAAAATTGTGTCTACCAGATCCCCTGCGAATGCGGCCAGTCTTACATTGGTGAGACACTAAGACCACTAGAAGTAAGGATTAAAGAACATCGGAATAATACCCGAAAAGGAGAGACCGAAAAATCAGGTGCAGCTGACCACGCCTGGACGCACGGCCATCATATCATGTGGACAAAAGCGGAAATCCTGCAAAAAGAACCGCACTGGAGGAAGAGGAAGTTTAAGGAAGCTGCTACCATACACCAAAATCCAGGTTGCTTTAGTAAGCCTTCATTAGACATGAGAAACGTCTGGAAACCCTTGTTAAGTAAATGTAATCTTAGAATAAGACCACCCAAGAGTTAAACGCATGATTCATCGAGCATGACGTCATCGAGCATGACTCATCAAGCATGACTCATCCAGTTATGCGTAATCACCTAGCAACACGCATGACTCCGCCCACTAGTCATGCGTCACAGCACCTGCCTAGTATAAATAGAGCTGTAGTTACCGTACTTATTCAGTATTCACCTGAAGACGACTGGAGATACTTACCAGTTGAAACGTAGTGATTCTAAACAAATAAAGACAATGCAAGTCCAAAACTCTACTGCCGTTCAAGAAACGTCATTGTCTCCAACCTTTAAACAGACAAAAGCATGTTTCTTAACGAATAACTTATATATATATATTGAACGATCAAAATACAATCCATCTTGAACTCAAAAGTTGAAATATCCATTAAAAATAGCCATAATATCTAGGTAACGTCTCTCTATTTCGGTTGAAAACGGGGACTGTCCTGTCATATGAAGCTATGAAAAGAAAAAAATCGTAGAAAAAAAGCTTTTCTCTAATTGTTTTAATTTTACCTAAGTAAGCAGCATTTTTTAATTGACGACAATCTTCTAGGTTGTAGTTTTACTAAATTTTGAGGTTTTAAGTTTCTTTCCGATACCAACCGAACCCTGTTCATTGGAGGGACCTGCACGATCGATATCTGTACTTGTACGTTTCTGGTTTGATTTTTCAGCATGTGGAAGACTGGCCTAATGTCGTTTAACTTCTTCACTCTCGCAAAATTTTAATAACGACATGAGATCTTTGTCTTTCTTTGTATCTATAGGAATTAGCTCGAAACAAGACTGGGACAGCAATTCAAAGGTAAAGCCTCTGCTGCTAGGGATGCTTTCACTTGAGAGAATTCTTTTACACTGATCTGTAGAGAGGAGGGGAGATTCCAACATCGATCCATTGTAGGAATCACGATGCAATATAAGTCGAACATGTCCATTAGTCACTCGGAATTCTTTCATTTTTTGAATTGGGAATGGACAGTTTTTTGCATATTTTGTAGAGAAAAACTCAGTCCACTTTCTAACATAGCTCTGATCAACAGAAACTACACTAAATGGTGTTGGTTTTACTCTAGACATTTAAATAGTATGCTGCCAATCTCTGGAAGATTCCATTCTTAATTTTGTATTAATTAGTCCCATGTTCTGGTCGCACTCTAAATACGAGTGCCCGCCCCGCGAACTAGATGTGTATAATGTTATTATTGTATTTGAAAGGAAAATAACCAGATTTCACTGGACATTCCCGGTTTATTACGTTTTAGGTTGGACATTTCCTGTTTTCTCCGTACATAGCATTTTAAAACAATGGTGTAGAATGCGACACTTCACGTTTTCTCGTGATCTGTACAATGCATGAGATAATACATTATTTTTGCCAACAGATGGCACTTCTAGCACATTTTGAACAAAAATGGACATTCCCTGTTTTCGCCTGACACCCTTGAAATATGATATTTTCAGATTTTGACAGGCTGTAACATTGGAACGGTTCATCTTAGAGAAAAATGGTTTTCTCCTCCCATCTTAGTTTTTTATTGTCTCTCTAAAAGTTATAACTTCCGGTTTAATATTTTAAACCGTTAAAACCGTTTTTTTGGTTTAACATGGTAAATCGAAAGGTAGTTTCTTTGGATAGAGAATAAAAACTAAGATAGGGAGGTGAAAGCCATTTTATTCTAAAATGGACCGTTCCAATGTTACAGCCTATCAAAGTCTGAAAATGCGATATTTTAAACGTCAATATCTCAAAAACTATTGAATTTAGACATACGACATTTACAAGATGAGCGTAGAATTTTGCGAGGAATCAGAAAATAATACAATATATAGGTTGTCCCATTAAAAAAAACCCAAATTATATTCGCCACGTTTTTTTTGGGCCACCTACTCCAGCATAATTTTAAAATGTGCACCTCAATGGTCTTTACAACTTTTGTATTTCGAATTTTCTCTAATTCTTAAGACAAAGGCGAAAATTAACTCTACTCTATTGTTGACCCACCCTGTACAATGTCGAACTCTAAATGGGGTTGAAAATATATTTTTGGGATACAACTCTTAAACGAAAAATAATATGGCAGCTAAAACCCATGATATTTCTATATGAGAACTGGCTACGAGGCCCTTTCGAACATATTTTTTTAAAAATTGACCTGGCAAATCGTTATAAAACTAAACAATGTTCTTTGATAATAAACTTATCAACAACAGTGTCGGTACTTTTTGTGCGAAACAGCAATATTGTGATAAGAATAGATAAGCTATAATACAGGGTGATTCACGTTGAGTGGCCTATTAGAAGATCTCGGAAACGAGTAACCCTATCTTTCTAAAAATTTGATAGCAGGCATAATTGGCTTTAAGCTTTTAAAACATTCTATTTTGACGTATTTATTACTTCCGGTTATACCGGAAGTTAATACCAACTTTGCTATTTCAAATGGAATACCCTGTATATTTTAGCATTTTTAATTACCTTTTTAAAATCTAAATAACTTTTGTAAATAATAATCTATTCCTATCTCTAACCGTTTTTGAGATATAAATTATAAAGGATTTTTTAATTTAAAAACGCTCCGAGAAGAAAATTTTAGTAACTCTGTAACTAATAAAGATAAACATGTAAAATTTTGTAAGCTTTCAAGTAATACATAGATCTTTAGTTTAAATTACTTAAGTTTCACGTTTTTTATACAGGGAGTTCTTAAAATTATGCCAATGTTTCCATTTAAATAAATGTGCATAAGTCAATTTTTGCAAATGGAACACCCTATTTTTTAGCTTACTAACGTGTAGAGAATTAAATTTCCTATCTAAATGCCTAATACGTTACAATCCACATTTTTAGTCGTTTTGGAATTATGAGCAATTTAAATAAAAAATCTTAAAATTTCTTTTTGTGTTAATGCGACATTATTTTTGAAAAAAAGGCTTCGACTGGGATTCTCGTTTGACTTTAAGCTTTGTTACCATTTGTTATTAACTGCCTATGTTCGTTGCTTAGCTATTTCTTATTCAAAGCCAAACGAAAGTCCCAGTCGAAGCCTTCTTTTCAAAAATAATGTCGCATTAACACAAACAGAAATTTTAAGATTTTTTATTTAAATTGCTCATAATTATTTCAAAACCACTAAATATGTGGATTGTAACATATTAGGCATTTAGATAGGAAATTTAATTCTCTACACGTTAGTAAGCTAAAAAATATTTGCCAAAATGGACTTACCTATGCACATTTATTTAAATGGAAACATTGGCACAACTCCCTGTATAAAAAACGTGAAACCCAAGTAATTCAAACTAAAGATCTATATATTACTTAAAAGCTTATAAAATTTTAAATGTTTACCTTTATTAGTTTCAGAGTTACTAAACTTTCTTCTCGGAGCGTTTTTACACAAAAAAATCCTTTTATAATTCATATCTCAAAAACGGTTAGAGATAGGAATAGATTATTATTAACAAAAGTTATTTAGATTTTAATAAGGTAATCAAAAATGCTAAAATATACAGGGTATTCCATTTGAAATAGCAAAGTTGGCATTAACTTCCGGTATAACCGGAAGTAATAAAAACGTTAAAATATAATGTTTTAAAAGCCCAAAACCAATTATGCCTGCTATCAAATTTTTAGAAAGATAGGGTTACTCGTTTCCGAGATCTTCTAATAGGCCACTCAACGTGAATCACCCTGTATAGTTATTAATTTACAAACCTTTGGTACATACATTGCAACATATGATGATATTACATTTGTTGCTCGATGATCATGATCATTGATACCTAAGGACGATGTATTAGAATTTTTTTTGTCCTACGTCTTTGGCCTATACAGGGTGGTATTTTTAACTGGAATAAATTCAGTATTAGAAAGCCTCAAATGTAAGAATAGATGACTCTAAACGAAAACTGGTATTTTGAAATAATTTTGCTACTTGATTATACCGCAGAGGGTGTTTTGAAATTGACTGTACAACGCTTCACCATAAATTCCTTAACCAAAAATAAGGCGATCTAGCAAACTTACCTATATGCAATGTTGCTTCGTTTTGCTGCTACAGAGCGCTAAAGTTTTCAAATTAATATTGTTTTTCGGAATAATTTCTAAACGCCTTGATCGATTTTCACTAATTTTGGAACTAAGAATAACCACTATTAATAGCATGTTTTGACGTATGCGCCATCTCTTTTTAATACCTGGAAATTTAAAAACGGCGTGTGATTGGTAATTAAAAGTTCCTCTTTTTGTTACCCCCGGTATAAATGTCTTTAATTATTTCTCTGACACTAGCTGACTTCACGTTGAAACTTTTTTGTCTTTTGTAAAAATTTAGCTAGACATAAAGTTTCTATACAAAAAAAATATTTGTATATGGCGATACATTGTAGAGAGGGAGCCTCTCTACAATGTATCGAACTACATCAAAACTGAGAAGTTATCGATTTCATATCCTAAAGCAGCTCTAAATATCAAATTTCGTGCCAGTCATACTATTATACTAAGATACAGATTTACAAGTACATCCTAATGATTTAGCTTCACGATTTTGTGCTAGCGTTTTGTACAGATTTTTTCGAGACACCTTGTATATCATCAAGCAATAAAGTAAAAATGTGTACATTAGTGACCTTTTGTTTTAAATGCAACGTTAATTTTAGAGACCAAAGCTATTATGTAAATAGATAATATATTTCTACTCTCTAAATTTTACCATGATTTTACTTATACTACCTTTTACTCTCAATTTATATAGTGTAATTTTGAAATACAATTTTAACAGTAGAACAATCTTGTAGTTTTTTTTGTTACCGACATCCAGACAGTGGCGGCTCGTCAGGTGAAGTAGGTGAAGGGGCTCTTCACCAACAAAAAAATAAAACCAGGAGGAAAGTTTTTCGACAATATCTATTAATGTACCAATACAGCTACCATTTTAGCCCTTAAAAAATAATTATGTTCGAATTAATAATTAATGTAATCCAAATGTAGCTATGCATAATAGGGCCACGGTTAACTCCCATGGACAATAATTATAAATACTCGTGCATTTTTGCGCGCACCAGCGACCGTGTCCGTTAGCTCAAAGCAAGTGAAGACCAAACGCCGAACATGGCTTTAATATTCACCGTTGCTATGGTTACGTGACGTTAGTCACGCAAACAGCATGTAACAATTTTCATTATGATGAAGGGCAATTTAAAAATAGATCAGTCGTATGCACCATTGTTTTAGCATTGGTTTGCCTAACCTTAAGATATTTATTTTGAGGCTTCGCGAAACTTACGGTTATAGATATCGTTTTTACGTGATTTACTGTGTGATTAAAAGTTTTGTTTTTATTTATGACGTAGTTTGTAATTTGTTGTAAACTTTATTCAGTCGTTGGACAGATAAGAGAGACGTTTTTAGTCAATGTTTGTTAAAGTACCCGCACTATACCTAGCTCTTCGCCATTTTTTAAGACCACGAGCCGCCACTGCATCCAGAAGATAGTCAGTGAACTCAATGGGACTAAAAAGAGAATTAGCGGCTAGTGGACAGTGTTGTGTATCTGTATTTTGCATTAAAGTACACAGAGACCCAAAATAATGGATTGCTTTGAGGACAGGTAGACAATGATTAGTGACTACGCGGCAGCGCGATCTAGTAGGAATAAACTAAATGCGTGTAATGCAAAATCCACTACACACGAACTAAAACCCAATAATATAGTGAACGACATCTTGCGCTTTACCAGAACATTCTGCACTTCGCAGATTCATATCTAGATGGCATGGAAGTACCCACTAGGGTGCGTGCTATTCGTTAACAACTGGTGCGAGTTTACAGTTATTTAGAATTTTGGGAATATGCATGAATGTCGCATTGGAAAAATGTCGTCGTAACTCAAGAATCGGGTCCCCAGAGCGCGCCCGACGTAGGTCCGACGTCAACTGTGAACGCAACCCTACTACCATTTTCTTTGAGTCGTACTGGGTACTATGAGTAGCATAATGCGGGAGAGCATCTTCCTGTTAAAACCATAAGGTTAAACTTGGTAAATGATGGATCATTATTATCTGGAAATAGAGTGGTATAGGAGCTGAAACCAATCATTCCACAAGAAATTTAGATATCTCTCTCCAGTGATGAGGCTGGCATAAAAAAAAAATGGTCCGGTTACCCGGCCTATTCTCAACAATGCCCGCACAGATCGATATTAACCTTTTCATTATACTGGGTGTGGTTTTCTGTGAATTATTTAGGATTTTTCTGTGCTCAGTATCTTGTAGATCTGTCTGTTAATCGGACCATTTAAAGAAATCTGAAAAAGAAATTCTCTGGACATCTGTAAGGTCAATCATTATTTCACAAATTGCTCTCGCATAACAGGATCATCGTCCACTAACTCTTGTACCATATTAGGGGTTTGTATGGATGAAACTTCCATATTAGATGCGGTAGTTTGGCAAGTAAATGTAGTCACAACAGAAGTTGTGTGCTTAAAGGGGGTGTGGGCCAAAAATTAAAGTTTTAGTACAAAAAAATCTAAGAATAACGGTTCAAACCTCATCATTCTACGACTAACCACTGCTGAGAAATGGCGGGTTAAAGTTTGCGTCACGTCACGAGAGCTTCGGCTAGCTGCGCTCTGTACATTTTTTAAATCTCCAAATTATTTTTTCATCAGGCAATAAGGTTTTCATTAAATTATTTTTAACAACCCGACGAATACTAAGCGCTAAAACTTACGTAAAATCCATGCACTATACTTAGCCAAGCTCTTTTGACGTCACGCGCTGAAATATGACATCTTTGCAGAGGCATATCTCCGTTATTATTTGCGATAGAAGGATGCAATTTAGACTATTATTCTTAGTTTTTTTTCTTTATTTTTTTAAATAAAGTTGTTTTTTGACGCACGCCCCCTTTAAGCTATGAAAATCTTCGTGTAGTGATAATAATATATGGTTATTTTTTTTCTTCTCGGTGTACCAGGACGACCACTTTTAACACTATCTTTAACAGTGGAAATTATTATCCACTGAATGATACCGTAGACCATGTCGATTGGCTAATAGGCGGGCGATTTGGGTATTTTTATTGAACACATCAAGGACTTCCTATGACTTCTCTACTTTTATCTCCACAACCCAATATAATAATCGTATCATCGAGGCACATTGTGGGAATGTAACATCAGTAGAGACCGCGGTTGTGGCTCAGAGGTTGAGTTACTGGCATTCGACCGCGGCGACCCGGATTCGATTCCCGGAGTGGGCATACGTACAATAAAAAAGTATGTCCGAAATTAAGTGAATTTAGGAATGCAGGGAAGAGTGTAAAATGTATCATTTCCCACTCCAACCCCATTCACGCAAGTAACCAGGCCGGATGAGATCGTGGTTCGGAACCCAAGTTAAGCTGTAGGTCCCCTCGGGAATGGCCCTGGCAGCGAACGAAGAGGTAAAAAGCATAATTTGAAAGAATGACAAGAAATGACAACATCAGCAGAGCAAAATTCAAATTTAATTGACATTCACCGACATTTTTTGACGTACCATCGCGCCGATAAAAAACTGGGACAGGAAATTTTTCTATTTTCTCCTAGACTATTAAGAATAATTTTACATCAAGCCTGGTACCAGTAAAATGTCATAAAAATTTGCATGTCAATAAAGATTGTCACTTTATGATTGACTCGTCAAACATACAATCATATATTATTTGTAAATATGCCACAATTAACCCCCCAGCAAAAGGCAATTATTTATAGTCGGTTGCGAGATAGTGTTGCTATTAGGGATATTGCAGATGAACTGGGAGTAAGCAAGAATACCGTGCTATTGGCAAAACAAAAAATAGCAAGACATGGGACTATTATTAGGAATGCAGGTTCTGGTCCCCCTAAAATTTCTACTGATGATCATGATAGAAGACTGGTTAATTATCTAAGGGATCATCCCTTCGAAACTGCAATCAAGGCAAAAGAAGAGACGAATTTTCCAGGTTCTGCAAATACCGCTAGAGACAGGGTTCGAAATTCCGATATACGAAGCCGTTGTGCTGCCAATAAAAATTTTTTAACGGAAATAAATAAACAGGGCAGGTTAGAATTTGCACATGAATATATTAATCAAATAAATTTATGGGAAACAGTTATATTTTCTGACGAGAAAACTTTTCAGTCATGCAATAATGGGAGAATTCGGGTGTATAGGCCTTCCGGCATGCGGTATGATGAGAGATACACCCACAAAACCAACCAAAGTGGGCGTTTCTCCATAAATGTTTGGGGCTGGATTAGCGCTAGAGGACCAGGACTTTGCCAAATCGTCGAAGGAAGACTAACTGCAGCAGTATACGTTAATATACTAAACGAAGTGATGATACCATCGGTAAACGCTGTATACGGTCAAAATTACACATTTCAGCATGATATTGCTCCAATACACACAGCGCGCATTGTACAAAATTTTCTCCAAGAAAATAACATAGCAGTTCTTCCCTGGGCTTCGAAGAGTCCCGATTTGAACCCGATAGAAAACATTTGGGGTGCCATGGTCAAATCTATGTATAAACATGATTTTCAACCTAGAAACAGGGATGAATTACGTCATAGGATAAATCAAGCTTGGGATGAAATAACTGTCGAATTATGTAGAAACTTAGTTTTAAGTATGCCACAAAGGCTCCAAAAAGTAATAAACAGAAATGGTTCTATGACCAAATATTAATTTTGTGTTGTTTTGACAAACTTTGTGTTCGCAATTTTTTTCTTTTTATTAAATGTATTTTATTACCTGTATTAGCTTTATTTATTATTTTGTGGTAATGGTAAATATAATAATTTATAAAATATTTGACTTTAAAAAAATCTAATAAATTTACTTTATCCATATTATATGATGTCTCTCAAATTTAACCACCCCGTATCGAAAAATACAAAACATTCCATTATGTAACCTAGGTTACTTTTTAAATTTTGAATGTTTTTTCTTTTTAGCTCTAGACACCTTTTATAGTCTAGGGGATATGTATTTCTTACATTGTTTTTGTAAATCTCTTGTCCCAGTTTTTTATCGGCACAATAGTACTTATCAAACTTAAATAGCAACTTGTCATTGTCAATGCCATAATGATTGTGTCTTAAGTTCAGGACGTTGCTAGGTCGAGAAACATTTATCAATGATGCATACCAGCTTAAAGTGTTAACATTTCGTAAACGGTGGACGATAGGTAGGGTAGGTTAGGTTAGAGTTCATAACAGACCTTTGGTACTGACCAAACGAGCTCACGTAGTCCTATTAGGTCCGTTGTGTTACCACACGTGTTCCGTACGACCCATCTTCATCAGATCTCTGATGGTTAGCGCAACATACACCGCAGATGAATCTTGACAGCTTATATTCAACTCAGCTACTACTATTCATAGACCTGGTTGGTCTACCAAGTTGTAAGCTGATTTCTTCCTCCAGGCTATTGAAAAATGGTTCACCCAGAGGCCCCAGGGCAATAAACCGACTTCCTGCGAGGCCAGTACATTCACACAAGAAATGTAGAATACTTTCTTCCTCTTCTATCCTTTCTTCCTCTACTTTCCTTTCTTTCTCTGGACGATTAGGGCATTATCTATGTAAAATGTCTAGAATTGATTGTAGAATTTAAAAATATATAAGTGATATGTCTCTTTAAAAAATATATCTTTCATTTCTGAAATATCCCATAATTTGTGTTAGTATAATTGAACAAATTTAAAGACTAATTTTCTCCCAAAGAAAGTCCTAAATATAAAATCTACTACAACACAAACAACGTTCAAACGTCACCAAATTTGCATTTGTTTAATTAAATATTTGGGGTGATATTTGATGACAGCTGAACCTCTGCTACTAATTTTGAATTATTTATCTTGGTGTTCGTTAATGACACAAACGTGAAATATATACAAAAATTACTTTTGTATCTCTCAATAAACAGACAGACAGAGAGAGAGAGATGTGTGGGCCTGATGATTTGGAATGGACAATACCCAAATCGAAAATTACTTCTAAAAAAAAGGCCGCCGCCTCCCTCACGCTCTATAACGCCACCAGCGGGGTAAACAAAACTCCTCTCTTGTCCACACTGACGTCTAAAGGAAAAAAAAGGTCGTCATCGGCCTTTTTATCTCTTATTACATTACAAACTCCTCAATTTTGGGTGGACGCCCATGTTTTTAGGGTGGACCGGTGCCCACCCTGTCCCCCCTCCTGGCGCCGCCGCTGGCAGAGAGGAAATAAAACTAATATTTTAAATATTATAATATTTCTAAAAATGTTTCTTAATTATCCCCAATTTTTTGCTGGGATGGTTTGGCGGTAATAAGGGATGCAATTTCTGCAAAAAAAACAAAACTTTTTATAAATTAAGTTATTTACTGTTCGCAAATTTTGTAATTACCTTGTCATTAAAATTGTCCATTTCGGAGATCAACTTTTATCAACAATTATGAAGATGGTTTTTAGAGTTTTCGCGTCTCTTTATCTTTAAACTCAAGTGTTTTATAGTCTAAATCAAAAAGGTGTAGAGTAATAAAATGGGAAATTCCGTTCAGTTCGGCTCAATTTCGGTGTCGGCCATAGGCGCAGGTAAATTTTGTGCATTCAATTATTTATGATAACTAACCAAAGAAAAAAAAAAGAAGATAATTTGAGAAAGAAGGAACTATTAGCTATAGCCAATTTACACAAACATCGTTTTATGAAATATGCCGTGAAAGATATAGCTGAAAAATATAATGTAACTGTGCCGCACACACCGCCATATCATTGCGAACTAAATCCTATAGAACTTATATGAGCGCAAGCAAAAGAATTTGTAGCAAGACACAACACGACATTTAAAATGAAAGACGCTAAGCTTCTGTTTGATCAAGCCATTAAGGAAGTGACACCAGAGAGCTGGCGAAAAGCAGTCCATCATGTCATTAAAGAAGAGGATAAAATATGGGATATTGACCACCTTTTCGAACGGACCATCGACCCGTTAATTATAACGTCAAAAGGAGATGACAGTTCCTCAGATGACCAAGAATATTATGATTTTTTATATTTAATTTCTGTATAATAATGTATTTTTTGTATTTTGTGCTTTTATTATAATGTTTAATAAGAAATAGGTGTACCTAATACTATGTACACACCATTTTCAGAATTTATGAATGGATAACAATAGGCAAAACCCATAAATTGACCCAAACCCGGTTGGTACTACCTGCACTTGATGAAAATAAAGAATTTTGCAATGAAATCAATGCCAAATTATGAAAGTAGCTTAAATATTCATTGGGTTAGGCTATGTGTAGTCCCTTTGCATACCTAATGAGCTTTTATTACTCTACACCTCTCTGAAATAGACTATAGATCGGTGACCCCTATTTCCGTCCAAGCTTTATTGCCACCAAAAATTAAGCAGGGAAAACAATATATAGCATTTTTTTGTTACATCACTCACACATCCATTCGTTTATTAAATAAGTGTCCATAAAATTTGCTTGTGTAACTTTTCCATTTCGTTTACACAATATCTGGTAATGGTCTACACCTTTTCCTTTTAATTCGATCTTTTCTTCGTGTGAATATTCAAAAAATCTCTTCACGTTAATGAAATTAAATACCACTTTCATAGTATACAGTAGAGACCTTCACGGATCGGGTTTTCATCTCAGGCCTTAAGGGGGATTTCTACTGTGATGATTTTCAAAAAATCGAAATTCTTTTCCAACCGTATGTAAACGTTTTTACCAAATCTACTCCAAAAAAAAGTTACATCCAATTTTATCATTCGTTCTGTCGCCAGCGACATCATCTCGACCAATCAGGATCGTCAGGCCAGGCTCGCAAAGAGGCAGGAAGAATCAGCTCGTTTATCGTTTTGCGAGGAAGAGGAGGGTGTAATATACTAGCCAGGCATCGCAGACTAAGTGACAGTGAGACTATTTTGTTGTGCCCACCGTTGAAACTTTAAAGTTGTTTTTCTCGAAACCCTGTTTTTCGCACTGGCGGAAAGTACATACTTCGGTATGTTCAAATTATCAGAATTCAATAATTTTGGTCTTAAAATGCTCAGAATACAAGTGGTTATAGCCCCCTCTAGAATTAAGTATTTTGCGATATTACAGAAAATGTTACGGCCCTTAAAATACAAAAAAAATGGTAAATTTTCAAAAAAAAATTTAAATCTCGCGCCATTTTAACAGTTACTCGAGTTTTGACTTGGTTCTAGTGGGGGCTATAACTACATGCTTACAATCGAAGAATCTGGGTCAATATTATTTTTGCCATGAATAGAAAAATTTATTTGAATCCCGCCAGCAAGTTACGTTTTTTTTTTGAGGAGGTAACTTCAGCACCCTCAAGTTTTTCATTTTTTGGGGGTTGAAAATTTTTTTTTTGGTACATCTTATCTTTAATAAAAAGAATTGAAAACTTGTTTTTCTGCATTTGTCTTATTATCCCCACAAAAAAAAATGGTAAATAAACGATGAAAATAGGACCATCACAGTAGAAATCCCCCTTAACGCGGCCCGGCCCGACTCTCGGCTCGGGTCGGGCCACTTAATCAATAACGTATTCGGGTTTTCGGACCCTAACAATTTTTTCCGGGCCTGACGAGCCGGTCGGACCTGCTGGGCCTGCCGGACTTTTGTGGCCAGCCGGTCTTTCGGTGTGCTTGTGTGCTTTTTAAAAAAAAAATATTTGTAAAATAATGTTCAGCCTTAATCATTAATTTCAGGTCTGACGGGCTTGCAGGGCCCGCTGGGTCTGCCGGGCCCGCCAGGATCTCGGCCCGTGCAGGGCCCTAGCACACAGTTAGTAATTGTCAGCGATACACAGAAACAGTAGCCGGCAAAACGTTAAAAAAATTTTTTAATCAAATCAAGTAAAATTGATATAAAGTCAAAGTTCCCGTAGAAAATATTGACACTTCAGCGGTTCCTTTGTAATAGATGTCAGATAATCATTTTTCGAATAGCCAGGGTGGCATGTGCCCCCCTTGCCCGCCTTTTGACGCCCATATCCTTCCCGTTGAAAGTCACGCTAACGCCGCACACGTTACGGTAAATTAACGGTGTTTATGCGAACAGGCACTTTTCTAGGCGCGCGAACGTCGTCGGCGTCTCGTCTCGGGAAGCATTCCAAATCTTTAGATTTCAATAAATTGTTTATATCGATTTTTCTTGAGATCTGTTGTTGCCCAAAGTTATAGACTTTGCTCCGGATTATCATTCCGTCCTTTTCTAATAAAAATTTTAAAGGTAATTGGGATGGTTATTTTTTTATATGAATGTTGTTTATTCATGAGGATTTATGAGATTCAATATTGCACAGGGATGATTATTTCACAATAACATTTTTTTAAGTTACAAAAAAAACTTTTTTTTTTTTATAAAAACCGAAAGACGTGACGTAGTATTTAGTACCTACACTTTCCTTAGACTAAAAAAGAAACTTTCAGTTTCCATATACAGTGAATACACCTTCAACAAACTCAAGGCTTTTTCAACAACCTCACCAAGTTTTATTACTGTAGTACTTTTACAATAGAAAGATCGTGGTGATTTTTTGTATTGTCTTTCTAAATTCTCAAAAAAAACATGATGTAAATGTTTACGATATAAGATATAATATACATACAGAGTAGTTTGGTTTATTATTTAATTTTATCTCTGCAGTAGACGCAGTTTTTTTTCCTACTCTAAAATAAATTGGATTTTTAACGAACACACCTCGACGTCCTGCAACCCTGTACATTTCCCGACCTTTCAACGGGACGCAAGCGCATTGGGGGAACCTGTTGTTGACACGATGCACTTGTTGAACGGTCTTGCGAACGCATTCCCACAAAACTATTCAAAAAATAACTGAAACTTCTGGATGGTTTGCGGAAGTTTGTTATTTATTTTGTCCTGGATGCATGACTTCGTTACAAGTGAAACTTATAGTGTTGTTAGTGTAATACGTAGTGGGAATTCTATTGTATTAGTAGCGCTGACAAGAGTTGTTACATGTTTTGGGGCCCGTAAACTTACCAAACTTAGAGCCTATTAACTCTTTGGACGTCGATTTTGAAGGGTACCTCATTTTCCCGGTGATAAGGATACCTGGGTATCCTCTGATAGGTGGATTCGACGTCACCAAAAGAACACCACAGTCAGTTTTGCTACCAGGACAAGCAACATTTCACGAATGTAAATATAAATATGTCGACTATAAGAATGTGAAACCTTGTACACTTTACACTCTTCCATTACCTATCAATATTGACAGGCATTGCAGCGTGGTGAAAAGGATTGCTAAAAGTGTGTTTTAACTAAAAACACTTACATATCTGAGCGTTTTTAAAGATATAATAAAGTTTTCAGTGCTTAAACTTATAAAATTTCGAACTGTCGTTCGAAAACAAAAATTTCATGTTGACATTAAAATTTGACGTTTCCCTGATGATGATTTTTTCAAGTAAAATTTGTTATCTGATTGGCTGGAAATTCTCAACGACTATAATATTCAAAGGTAAGTGATACTCTTTCCGCGTTTTCTTTTAAATAGAGTTGCTTCCATTGCATGTTTGTGATAAACTTTAGAAAATATTCATTCTTAATTAGCGTGAAGGTGATTAAAACACTTTTTAATGCTTGATACGGCTATTTCAGTCATTTCTTTTCCCAAATGTCATATCAGCAGGGTTGAAGATTTTGCCGTCACTTTTTGTGTCGGCCCAATCAGGACACCGTTGCTAAAATGGAAAATAAAATTTTTTACCCGCTTTATGG
The DNA here is from genome assembly GCA_935413205.1 of Polydrusus cervinus. Classification (NCBI taxonomy): domain Eukaryota; kingdom Metazoa; phylum Arthropoda; class Insecta; order Coleoptera; family Curculionidae; genus Polydrusus; species Polydrusus cervinus. The sequence goes on along the minus strand of OW284519.1, from coordinate 17,847,775 downwards.
TGTGCATGGTCACGATGGGCACGCTTCGTAAATTTAATGATTTTGCTAGTTTTTCTTAAGATTTATTTAAAAAAAGTGGTTATATGGCACGCTGATAGTGTTTGGTGTTAATAAGAAAACTTTTGAACCACTTCCTATGCATTTTTAAAGGTAAAAATCGCTTTGAATCTCTTAGGTTTTCGGGCGCTCCATTTTGAAAAATAGTGTTTTGCATTTTTTAGTTTTATTTTAAGGATTTTTTAAACTTTTTTGATCATTTCTTGTAACTCTTATCATACGGCCCCATATTTTAAATCTCTTTTAAGATAATTTATATTTTTACCAGAGATAATCGGCCTTAAACCGGGAGGGGACGCCAGCGACTTTACGGCCGCCCTGGGCAAAAAAAGGGGCTTTTTTACAAATTTACAAAGATAATGTGTATTTTTATACCCTTGACTGATAGTTTTTACCAGAAATAAACTCAAAATACTTGTTTTATACGTTTTTAAAATTGATTTTTTTCATAGAAATTTTCAGTTAGAGCGACGGTGTCGACACTCGTTGGCCATTTCCAAAATTTCTTATCATTTGTTTTTTGCGGCAGAATGTCTTCTTTAGCAACCAGCGGTACTGTGCTTTGTACGAATGCTTTTTTGGTTCAGTGCTCATATTACATTTTTTCTTACTTATTTATTACGTAAAGTGACAAAAAGTGTTGCTGGAAGTGTGTGGTGTTTTAAACGCACTTTTAATTCACCTCCTGTTTGTTTTTAAAGGTAAAAAATTGCTTTTTTAGGTAGTGTTCGTGGTGGTGTCACTTTTAAAAAAATAGTTTTTTGCATTTTTAAGCTTTATTTTAAGGGTTTTTTAAACTTTTTTGATCATTTCTTGTAACTCTTATCATACGGCCCCATATTTTAAATCTCTTATCAGGTAATTTATATTTTTACCAGAGATATTCGGCCTTAAACCGGAAGGGGACGCCAGCGACTTTACTGCCGTCCTGGTCAAAAAAAGGGGGCTTTCTTTACAAATTTCTAAAGAAAATGTGTATTTTTATACCATTGATTAATAGTTTTTACCAGAAATTAACTCAAAATACTTGTTTTATACGTTTTTGAATTTGATTTTTTTTATTGAAATTTTCAGTTTGAGCGACGGTGGCGACACCCGTCGGTCATTTTCAAAATTTTTTATCATTTGTTTTTTGCAGCAGACTATCTGAACCAACGGTAGGTAGTGGCTTTTTTGGTTCAGTGTTCATTTTATATTTTTTCTGATTTATTTAATATGTAAAGCGACAAAAAGTGTTGCTGGCAGTGTGTGGTGTTTTAAAACACTTTTAATTCACCTCCTGTGTGTTTTTAAAAGTAAAAATTGCTTTTTTAGGTAGTGTTCGTGTGGCGTCACTTTAAAAAAAAGTTTTTTAAATTTTTGAGCTTTGTTTTAAAGATTTTTACACTTTTTGTGTGTTTTACAAGCTATCCTATATATAAAAAATAAAGTATTTTTGAATTTTTATGCATACCTGCATTCGATAGTGGCCCACCGGAAGCCGCGGACTCCTCAAGGACAGATAACATAAACTCTGGCACTTGTTTCTTTGGTGATTATCATCGCCTTACTGAATTTTTCTCTGATAAAAGTTGTAAACTGAAAAAAAATGTTTTTTTTACTTACCTACATAATTATAGCATATTTTTTTGATGTTTCTGTTCAGCTGCGTTTTTTATTGCATTTTTGATAAGTAAATTTAATAGTTTTTTTATGAAATTTGGATTGGCTTTTAAAGCTTTATGTGGTATGAAAAATATACAGTATTTCATGTATCCAATAATATCCAACAATTTTTGAAATGTGACCCTATTACTGGCGGAGGGGCGGGGGGGGGGGGGGGGGGGGGGGGGGGGGGGGGGGGAGGGGGGGGAGGGGGATTGTAAAAAAATAAAAAACAATTATTTGATTTGAAAAGAAAAATTTTAAATGAAACTACTGATTCAATTTTACATATTTTTGGAAAAAAACCAATTGATGTGAAAAATATTTCAAAAATTATTACCGTATACCATTTTTTTTAAAGCAAAAATTATCGCCATACTCCATATTGTAACAAGTATATACCACGTTAGGGGAGGGGGAAAATAACAATGAACAATAACTTTTAGTAGATAAAGGCGCTCGCATGCATGGGGGGGGGGGGGGGGGGGGACACATTTTTAGTTTTCGGATTTCGTTTAAAATAAATTAACGTAAAAACAAACAGCTATTGTTGCCTTCTTACTTAGAATATGATTTTATATCTGGTCTAATAACGATTTTGTTGTAAGAAAACTATTTTTCTTTGTCTACTTTTGAAGTATTTTTATTAATACATATCATATAGGTATCTTTAATTTATTCAATCATAAATTATAAAAAATTAAAAATGTTTTTTTTATTCAACCCTGTATAGTTATCGCAAATCTGATATTCGAAATTGTTGTTTCAGAATATAAGCAAAATTGATTTAATAAATCAAGGAATTGAAAAAATAATCCAACAAACTAAAAATGTTGTTTCTGACGAACCCTGTATAGTAATCGCAAATCTGATATTCGAAATTTTAGACGTTTTTTTAAAGAATGACTTTTTCTTGTATACCTACCTACTAATAAAAAAGTTTTTCCTTTTCCAAACTCTATCCGTGGACACATTGTAATTTCGCATGGGGCTAGTAACGTTGAAGAAGAATTTAGAAATATTGTTTGAATACCTTGGAGAATAATTTTTCTTAAAAAATATATCTTTTTCAGCACTAAATATGAAGCTGTCTACGGCGATACAAGCAGAACAATCATTGAACGGGGCACAATGTCGTTAGAAACAGAACATTTTTCGAAGCAATCTCTTCATTTGGACCTTGTAAGGTATATTAACCTTATAATTTACAATATTGGGATTAAGTACTTATACTTCTTTTAAGAAAAACTAAAAGATAATGTTAAAAAAGTTTGAAATTGAAAAAAAAATATAGTGGATAGGGTGATTCAATTTTTTAAAAGTTGCTCAAGAGTAATTTACTCTTACGTTTCTTTAAAGATCCAATTTATATTTGCATTTCAGGAAAATATTTTTGTTTATACAGGGTGCTCCAAAAAAGTGTGACGTCATAAGGATATGTTTTTTTAGATTACATGCCATAAATATTCTTACTTATTTGGATGCATCTTGTAGTTGCCTACATACCCCTAAAATTTTAATGAAATCGGTTCAGTATTATAGGCGAAAAAAAATAAAAACTAAAAAAAAAATCAGTTTTGCACCACTGGTTTTAAAAATTAATAAAAATTAAAAATAATGTCTCGTTAATAATATTATACAAATGTACTTAATAAATAAGGTCTCACAGTTTCGTTAACCAAGTTTAATTACTACGAATTGTACAGGGTGTCCAAAGTTTAGTGTCAAACTTTGCAAACTTTAAAGCAATTTATTTTTCTTATTTCAAATTGGAACCCCTGTATATTATTATGTCATTCGATGCAGAATTAAAATTCAAACATTTATTCTAATTACAACCCTATCGCAATTTCTAATGCATTTAGACATATTTGCAAAAAACTCATTTTATCAACTATTCCACCAGTCATTATTATATAATAAATATCAAAGGTGGCTTTTAAAAACAATTTATTCATATTAAAGTTTACTAAAAGGACAAATAAAAATTTTTTTAGCATGCTCCTAATATGAAAATCATATCTACGAGCTTTTCTTGGTTGTATTTCATCACAAAAAATAATATAGCTTAAATAATTAATCTATCTAATAATACTTGAAACTAAAATAACTAAAGTCAAAATGGGCTTTTGTCACTTTAATACCAATAAATTGTTTTTCAAAGCCACCTTTGATATTTTTTATATAATAATGACTGGTGGAAAGGTTGATAAAACGAGTTTTCTGTAAATAAGTCTTATGCGTTAGAAATTGCGATAGGGTTGTAATTAGAACAAATGTTTGAATTATAATTCTGCATCGAATGACATAATAATATAGAGAGGTTCCAATTTGAAATAAGAAAAATAAATTGCTTTAAAGTTTGCAAAGTTTGACACTAAATTTTGGACACCCTGTACAATTAGTATTAATCAAATTTGGTTAACGAGACTTTAGGACCTTATTTATTAAGTACCTTTGTAGAATTTTTATAACGAGGCATTATTTTTATTTTTTTTTAACTTTTAAAACCAGTGGTGCAAAACTGATTTTTTTTAGTTTTTATTTTTTTTCGCCTATAATACTAAACCGATTTCTTTAAAATTTTAGGGGTATGTAGGCAACTACAAGATGCATCCAAATAAGTAAGAAAATATATGGCATGTAATCTAAAAAAACATATCCTTATGACGTCACACTTTTTTGGAACACCATGTATAAACAAAAATATTTTCCTGAAATGCGCCCTAGGATACAGGTGAAGTCTGCAAAATATCAAAATCCTAACTTAATTAATAAGTGAGCTACAGAAGACGGGAGGTGAGGCGCAGGACTCTGTATAGATTTCAAAAATAAAAATCCTCTTGACTACTTACCTAAAATACTTTGAAAAATTAATTTTGTTATTTTATTTTTGATAGGTAGAGCTAGAACTACAGCTACACAGAGTCGTCAGCTTCAAATAGTACGTGCAAAATCCTATAAACCAATCGGCATTGTATCAAGGAGAATTCACCGATACATCCAACAACTGTCCAGTTAGTCCAACATCAGGATAAAAACGAATGACTCTGTTAAAGCAAAATGTTTCATTTACTGTTTGTGTTAAGGTGAGTTACATTTTTAAAAAATTATTATTGCAAAATCAGTCACTAGTCCTCCCTCCTCTACCCCAGGGCCGTAGCCAGAACCAAATTTTTGGTAGGGGGTTTCAACTGGCAAGAATCTCCAGTCGTCTTTAGGTGAAGATGACTGAAGCGACTTACCAGTTGAAACGTTGGGATTCAAAACAAATAAAGACAATGCAAGTCCAAAACTCTACTGCCGTTCAATATTTAATATTCCAGGCATATATTCTTTCTTTCACTATTTTTAGTTATAATTTTTTTCTCCTTTGTTTCAGATATTTCCCACTTGAAGATGGTTGTGCCTGGGCAACTACGTCGCATCTAAAAGTGATTCTCCGGTTCTTTCAGGCAACTAACTCCGTTTCATCCTAACTCGGCCCTGTTTGAATCGGTGAGTTAAATAAAAAAAATTCCACGTCGGTCGCGATGGTCCTCTAGGACTGACGTGGGGCAAGGGCTTTTTGGGGCTGGCACTTGTTGGGGCAAAGGGTAACTTTTGTTCTGCAAGGGCCAGTACTAAGAAGGTAAACCCCGAGATGAGGCATCAAAGTCCTTTAATGGGCGATGTTTTGTCCGGTCAGTTCAAAGGGACTCGAAAGTGCGGTTTTACTAAACTTTCACTTAACGGTACAGGGAAAAAGGGGGAGGTCTTTATTTTCAAATTTTTACCAAAGAAGAGGTGTTGCTCGAAAAACTTGCTATATACGCAAATTAAATTTACGGAAATTTATATTTTTAAATAAATAAATTCTAAAAAGTCATTAATTCAAATTACATTTACTGCCACTTCCCGCAGGGAAAAATGGTGATACTCCAGTTTTTTTTAATTTTATTTATTGCCAGTTCCCGCAGGGACAAATGGTGATGCACCAGTCGATGTTTCTAATTATTATTTATGGTCTGTTCCCGCAGGGAAATATGTTGATACTCCAGTCATTGTCTCTAATTTTAATTTATTGCCAGTTCCCGCACGAACAAAGTTACACTTAATATAACAATCTCTTTTGTGGATTTATTACATAATCAATTATAAAATTATCTCACTTCTGGACTAACAAAGGGGACATTCCCTCTTTTTAACACTGTACCTACATTTTGCTTTCTGTCGTCTTCGAAAAACAGGGCTTCGTCGTCTGTTAAAGTGAATGGTGAGTCGACCGCGTCGTGGTTTTTGGAATCGATTAGGCTTAGCATTTTTCCTTAATCCAATAATTTTTTTTCTGCGAAAACAAATTTGGAAATTACAGTAAAATCTGAATTTTAGCAAACTTATACTTTAGGTTTGTTATGTGTTTACTTAGCACACAGATTATTTACTTACGTTAAGTTCCATAAAATATTTAACCTCTTGGTCCTTAATTATTTTTATTTGAAGTTATCTTGTTTACACCATAGTATACTATAGTATAATAAGATTGGAAGAAGAAATAGGGTCCCACACGAAAGACCGCAGGTCTAATTAGTCAACAAAGGTAAAGTGGAAGTAAATACTGCTGCAGGCAGTTTATCCATGCAGGGCTAAAAACTATGATTGGATAAATAGATTGACAAATAAATATTAGTAGGCAGCAATAAAGGTGTATAAATTTAGATAGAAAATCTATAGATAGTCGAATAGATATGTATATTTTAGGATGTAGCGGATATCTCTATATGTATCTATGTTCAAACGAACGCCTGATGTGGCGTCCAATAGCGCCCTATTCTGAAGACCGTAGGTCTTATTAGTCAGCATATGTAAAATGGAAGTAAAAACTGCTGCAGGCAGATCAGACAACATAAATTGTGTCGATATATGGACTATTAATAAATAGGTATCGATTAATTGACAGATATATTCGTGGTTAGAAGAAGGTGGCATTAAGACTAGTCGGAGAAGTTTTGCCAATTAAATGTGTGACTTAAAAGTGATTTTTTTTGGGTTTGTTTTCGATAAGAGAAAAAAATAATTGTGTTAGGGTTTGATAGCCAAGTCTTAATTGTTACTCCTTTGGACTCTGTTTGCTTAAAAGGCAATTGTCTTTTGTGTTAGAGCCATTGGGTTCCAATTAGTCTTTTCCAAAAACGAAGATGGGGTACCATAGCTAGGACAATCATCAGTCGCAGTTGGCTGGAAAGACTGGTAAGCAATGTCATATTATGCGGTTTAAGGTCGCGAATCGGGAATGAAAACAATGATGACGTAGAATCAACAATAATTTTGTGTTAGTGAAGTGAAACACAGAAATACAGCTTGAAGAAGGGTTTGTATAGATTTAGTACCTACTCTTGTGGGGGGTACTTGATGGTTCGCAGAAACTGGGTTTACTAATATGTTGGTATCTTTATTTTTACAGGTCCTCAAGTTCTCTTAGTTCTAGTTCATGTCAAAGATTGGATGAGGAAGATCATCCATGTTTACATGGGAACGACACATACAGCTCAGAAATACCGAGTCGCCCAGCACTAAAAGGAACAACTCGTCTGTACTTACTGAAATGGTTCCACACTCATAGACCAAGAATGCCCAATCCCTGCTAAGAAGATAGCTGAATGAGGAGTAAGGTGAGTTTACTTTAATTCAATCTAGGAAGATCTTCACGATTTTTAAGAAATTCAACAGTTTAAATTCAAAACTTGTTAACTAATACTAACCTTCATTCTTAGGTTTATACTCACCACATCACCACCTACAGAAGACTGATTCATAAGGGCCACTTGTCTGGTTAGCTGGCCAGCGCCAGCTACGCCTTATACAGGAAGTTTTGTCCTTTCGGCCGCAGGTTAAATCAGGATGCAAAATATATGATACTGTAATTGCGTGTATCATAATGAAAACAAGTCAGTAGTTCATGTTAAGGTAAGTTTTTAAATATAATTGTTTTGGTACCATTTACAAAGTGTCAAATCAATAAGCTCTGCCTAAAGGAAGCTTTAGTTATTAAAAAACTTGCAAACTGTGTTGTTAGCACTATATACCAAAATTAAAACCATAAAAAAATCTTCAGTATAAACACAAAAATGTATTTTAAGGTATCGTTTTGTAGAGACTCTTCGTTTCAGTTGTAAGTGGAGGGGATTTCTGATGCCCACCCTCAGCCTTATCTCAAAACATTTATACGTGATGGAAGGTATATTAGTTTTGAGAGGTCAAAAGCTACTCAAAAATAAAAAAAATCATTGCCGTATTTAAAAAAAAATTAAGTTGGTATTCATTCGTATCTAAAAAAAAAGAGAATAAACACGTGTCTCAAAAAAGCACTCTTGGGGTATAAAATTATATAAATAAAATTAACATGTTCGGTTTTTTCGGATATCTCCGGAAGTCATCGGAATTTTTTAAAAACTGTTATTAAAAATATTAAAAATTACTAAATAACCAAAAACTTAAAATTAATTTTGTTTGTACAGGGTGATGCAAAAACGCGGAACTGCCTAAAATACCTACTTCGAAAATGAATTTTTACCTTTTGTTCTTTCATAAATACAGCTGCTGCTACATCGTGACGTCAGCTTCAAATACGTGGAAAGGCCTAAATACTGTCATATCAAGAAATGTCCACCGATTTGCACGAAATGTCCAAGAATCCAAATCAAACATCAGGATGAAGATATGTGAATTCTGTTTATGTTAAGGTAAGTTTATTTTTTAATAATTCTTATCATAGGTCTAGAGTTCAAAGTAGAAGAGAAGTGAAAATCATTATCAGGAATAAACGAGTTACTAAAACAAAAAGTAAAGGAAATAAGCGCAGAAATTAAATTATGCTTCTTTTCTTCACTGTTTCTTTTTTAATTTTAAATAAATTATTTTCTCATTTGTTTCAGATCAATTCCATTTAAAGATGGTTGTGCCTGGGCAACTACGTCGCATCTGAAAGTGGTTCTCCGGTTCTTTCTGGTAACTAACTCCGTTTCATTCTAACTCGGCCCTGCTCTTTTAATCGGTGAGTTAAATTCTTAAATATCACGTCGGTCGCGGTGGTCCCCAAGAGCTGACGTGGGGCAAGGGCTTTTTGGAGCTGGAACTTGTCGGGGCAAAGGGTTCCCTTTGCCCTGCAAGGACCAGTCCTAAGAAGGTAAACCCCGAGATGAGGCATCAAAGTCCTTTAATGGGCGATGTTTTGTCCGGTTAGTTCAAAGGGACTCGAAAGTGCGGTTTTACTCAACTTTCACTTAACGGTACAGGGAAAAAGGGGGAGGTCTTTATTTTCAAATTTTTACCAAAGAAGAGGTGTTGCTCGAAAAACTTGCTATATACGGAAATTAAATTTACGGAAATTTATATTTTTAAATAAATAAATTCTAAAAAGTCATTAATTCAAATTACATTTACTGCCAGTTCCCGCAGGGAAAAATGGTTATTGTTTCTAATATTAATCATGGCCAGTTCCCGCAGGAAAGAATGGTGATACACCAGTCGATGTTTCTAATTATTATTTATGGTCTGTTCCCGCAGGGAAAAATGTTGATACTCCAGTCATTGTCTCTAATTTTAATTTATTGCCAGTTCCCGCAGGGAAAAAGCCATATTCCAAACCAAATAATGGAAATGTATACTTACTGAGCTAACTGATATTAAATATGAACTTACAGACAACCCTTAGTTATCGACAGTCCACAAAGTTACACTTAATATAACAATCCCTTTTGTGGATTTATCACATAATCAATTATAAAATTATCTCATTTCTGGACTAACAAAGGGGACATTCCCTCTTTTTGCCTCTGTACATTTTGCTTTCTGTCGTCTTCGAAAAACAGGGCTTCGTCGTCTGATAAAGTGAATGGTGAGTCAACCGCGGCGTGGTTTTTGGAATCGATTAGGCTTAGCATTTTTCCTTAACCCAATATTTTTTTTTCTGCGAAAACAAACTTGGAAATTACAGTAAAATCTGAATTTTAGCAAACTTATACTTTAGGTTTGTTATGTGTTTACTTAGCACACAGATTATTTACTTACGGTAAGTTCCATAAAATATTTAACCTCTGGGTTCTTAATTATTTTTATTTGAAGTAATCTTGTTTACACCATAGTATACTATAGTATAATAAGATTGGAAGAAGAAATAGGGTCCCACACGAAAGACCGCAGGTCTAATTAGTCAACAAAGGTAAAGTGGAAGTAGATACTGCTGCAGGCAGTTTATCCATGCAGGGCTAAAAACTATGATTGGATAAATAAATTGACAGATAAATATTGGTACGCAGAAAGAAAGGTGTATAAATTTAGATCTATACAAAAAATTTTTATAACAAAATAAATCATAATTCCGTAACCATGGCAGCAAATCAAAAATTTTTTTGTATACGTATACAGTTTTTTACGTAGATTCATATTTAATAAACAAAAGTACATAATCCCATTTAAAATTGCAAAGTTACCCCCACCCCTCAAAATAGGGAAAGGGGGTAAGTGTCAAAAACATGTACAAATATGTCCCCCTATCTCCCCATTATCTCCCTAAAATTTCAAGAAAATATTTTAAATCGTTTTCGAGATATCGCCTTGTAACACTTTAAAAAACTCACCCTGTAGATAGTCGAATAGAGATGTGTATTTTAGGATGTATCAGATATCTTGATATGTATCTGTGTTGAAACGAACGCCTGATGTTACGTCCAATAGCGCATTACCCTGAAGACCGCAGGTCTTAATAGTTAGCACACGTAAAATGGAAGTAAAAATGCTGCTGGCAGATCAGACAACATAAATTGTGTCAATATATGGACTATTGATAAATATGTATAAGTATCGATTAATTAACAGATAGATTCGTGGTTAGAAGAAGGTGGCATTAAGACTGGTCAGAGAAGTATTGCCAATTGAATGTGTGACTTAAAAGTGTTTTTTTTGGGTTTGTTTTCGATAAGAGAAAAAAATAATTGTGTTAGGGTTTGATAGCCAAGTCTTAATTGTTACTCATTTGGACTCTATTTGCTTAAAAGGCAATTGTCTTTTATGTTAGAGCCATTGGGTTCCAATTAGTCTTTTCTAAAAACGAAGATGGGGTACCATAGCTAGGACAATCATCAATCGCAGTTGGCTGGAAAGACTGGTAAGCGATATAATATTATGCGGTTTAAGGTCGCGAATCGGGAGTGAAAACAACGATGACTTAGAATGAACAATAATTTTGTGTTAGTGAAGTGAAACATAGAAACACAGCTTGAAGAAGGGTTTGTATAGATTTAGTACCTACTCTCGTGGGGGGGTACTTGTTGGTTCGCAGAAACTGGGTTTACTAATATGTTGGTATCTTTATTTTTACAGGTCCTCAAGTTCTCTTAGTTCTAGTTCATGTCAAAGATTAGATGAGGAAGATCATCCATGTTTACATGGGAACGACACATACAGCTCAGAAATACCGAGTCGCCCAGCACTAAAAGGAACAACTCGTCTGTACTTACTGAAATGGTTCCACACTCATAGACCAAGAATGCCCAATCCCTGCTAAGAAGATAGCAGAATGAGGAGTAAGGTGAGTTTACTTTAATTCAATCTAGGAAGATCTTCACGATTTTTAAGAAATTCAACAGTTTAAATTCAAAACTTGTTAACTAATACTAATCTTCATTCTTAGGTTTGTAGTCAGCATAGCACCATCTACAGAAGACTGATTCATAAGGGCCACTTGTCTGGTTAGCTGGCCAGCGCCAGCTACGCCTTATACAGGAAGTTTTGTCCTTTCGGTCGCAGGTCAAATCAGGATGCAAAATATCTGATACTGTAATTGCGTGTATCAGAATGATAAGGAGTCAGTAGTTCATGTTAAGGTAAGTTTTTAAATATAATTATTGTTTTGTCAACATTTACAAAGTGTCAAATCAATAAGCTCTGCCTAAAGGAAGCTTTAATTATTACAAAACTTGCAAACTGTGTAGTTAGCACTATATACCAAAATTAACACCATAAAAAATCTTCAGTATAAACACAAAAATGTATTTTAAGGTATCGTTTTGTAGAGACTCTTCGTTTCAGTTGTAAGTACAGGGGATTTCTGATCCCCACCTTTCCGCCTTCTCCTAAAACATTTATACGTGTTTGAAGGTATATTAGTTTTGAGAGGTCAAAAGGAGGTCAAAAGCTACTCAAAAATAAAAAAAAATAATTTCCGTATTTAAAAAAAAATAGGTTGGTATTCATTCGTATCAAAAAAAAAAAAAAAAATAAACACGTGCCTTTAAAAAGGACTCTTGGGGTATAAAATTATATAATAATCAGTATTTTTCGGGATAAAAATATAATCAAAAATTGACATTTTCGGTTTTTTCGGATATCTCCGGAAGTCATCGGAATTTTTTAAAAACTGTTATTAAAAATGTTAAAAATTACTAAATAATCAACAACTTAAAATTATTTTTGATTGTACAGGGTGACGCAAAAACGCGGAACTGCCTAAAATACTTCGAAAATTAATTCTTACTTTTTGTTCTTTTATAGGTACAGCTGGAGCCACACAGTGACGTCAGCTTCAAATACGTGGAAAGGCATAAACACTTTCATATCAAGAAATGTCCACCGATTTGCACAAAATGCAAGAACTGTCTAAGAATCCAAATGAAACATCAGGATGAAGACATGTGAATTCTGTTTATGTTAAGGTTAGTTTATTTTTTATATTTATTATCATAGCAATACTAGTGGCGCAGCCAGGGGAGGAGGCTATGGGGCTGCAGCCCCAACTTTTCTTAATAAAATGAGCTGAGATAGCACTTCCTAATATATTGACACGTCATCAAGGAACAGAGTTTAATTTAAAACATATTTCACATTAAGCATAGGAATAAAAGTATGTCTAAGCCACACATTTTTTAATAATACAATTGATATGAGAGTCTCTACGTCAAAGTAGAAGAGAAGTGGAAATCATCATCAGGAATAAACGAGTTACTAAAACTAAAAGTAAAGGAAATAAGCGCAGAAATTAAATTATGCTTCTTCACTGTTTTTTATTTTTTAAATTTTAAATAAATTATTTTTTCATTTGTTTCAGATTCTTTCCATTTAAAGATTTTTGTGCCTGGACAACTACGTCGCATCTAAAAGTGGTTCTCCGGTTCTTTCTGACAACTAACTCCGTTTCATCCTAACTCGGCCCTGCTCTTTTAATCGGTGAGTTAAATTCTAAAATATCACGTCGGTCGCGGTGGTCCCCGAGGGCTGACGTGGGGCAAGAGCTTTTTGGAGCTGGTACTTGTGGGACCAGTCCTAAGAAGGTAAACCCCCGAGATGAGGCATCAAAGTCCTTTAATGGGCGATGTTTTATCCGGCTAGTTCAAAGGGACTCGAAAGTGAGAGTTTACTAAATTGTTAATTAATGGTACAGAGGCGTAAGGGGGGTTCTATAATTTTAAATTTTATCAAAGCATATTTATTGCTACATACGCTAATAAAACTTTAATAAAAGATGTACCTTTAAATGCTAACCAAGTCCTTAAAAGTACCTAATTCTTTCTAACTCTATTTATTAACGTTTTCTTCATCGCCACTTCCCGGAGGGAAAGATGTAAGATTTCAAAGCGCAGCTTTTTTAAACTACCTATAGAAATATATACCAATTGGTGAGTTAAATATACAAATACCTCTTCATAATTAATATATCATATATTGTGATTTAGAACCCAAACTCACGTGAAGTTCATTTTAATAAATTGTCGGAAAACTACTAGTAACCTAGTTTAAACAATATTTTAAAGGGACGGTTATAAATTCCTTGCAAACTCTTTATTAAATTCTTCGAGAAAAGTGTTTAAATTAACACTAATTGAAGAAATATTGTGGTTTGTCACCCAAGACCATGGAGGGACTTAAGTATAATATAAGTCCAGCAGTATGATATTTATGTCATCGTTTGCTGAGTTCTTCGGTAACAGTGCTCAGATTTTCATTGGTCAAAAATCAATATCATTTTTCGTTTTCGTGAGAAGTATAATTTTAAAGAAGCAGATATGATATTCATACCATTCGGTTGCTAAGTTATACGGTGTGTTAGTGCTCAGTCTAACATATATCAATTAAATATTGTGATTCATAACCCAAGCTCACGTGGTGTTCCTTTTAAATTGAAAGAAAAACTTTAAAATTTTGTTTAAACTACGTTACTAGTGTTTTTAAAGAGACGGGTATAATATTCTTGCAAATTCTTCGTTAATCAATATTACTAATTGAATAAATATTGTGGCTTGGCACCCAAGTCCAGCAGCAGGTATGATATCCATATCATCGTTTGCTGAGTTCTTCGGTAACAGTGCTCAGAATTTCATGGGTCAAAAATCTTTAATATCTTGTTTCGTTTTCTTGAGTAATATATTTTGTAGAAGCAGATATGATATTCATACCATTCGGTTGCTAAGTTATTCGGTGTTAGTTAGTGCTCAGTCTAACAATTATTATATATTTTAAAAAGATGGGAATGATATCCCAACATAAGATCGTGTTTCGGTTACGAGAATAGTATATTTTGCAGCAGCAGGTATGATATTAATAGGTAACATTTGTTTATCAAGTTCTAAAGTGTTGCACCAAAACATAAAATATTCTACCGTGAATGTATCAAATAATTTATTTATATTATCTCATTTTTGGCCAAAAACAGACATTTCCTCCTTTTGCCTTTGTACATTTTATTTTCTTTCGTCTTTGAGGAACAGGGCTTCGTCGTCCGATAAAGTAAATAATGAGTCAACCGCGTCGTGGTTTTTGAAATCGATTAGGCTTAGCATTTTTATTTTAATCCAATCATTTTTTTGACAAACTTGGAAATTACAGTAAAATCTAAATTTTAACAAACTTAAACTTTAGGGTTGTTATGTGTTTACTTAATACACTTTAATTGCTGGTCAAAACCATTCTAACATATAACCGGCATTACTACGCACTTCTATCATAGTAAACAAAGGTAACATGGAAGAAAATACTGGGGCAGGCAGTTTATCCAGAGCAAAAATATATAAATAGATTAAACATATTATTATAGTTACGCAGAAGGAATGGTGTATTAATTCATATAGATAATCTGTAGGTTAGGTAGTCGAATAGATATGTATAATATATTTTAGGATGTAGAAGATTTTTCTATATGTATCTGTGTGCAAACGAACTACTGCTATTTCGTCCAATAGCGCACTTCCCTAAAGACCGCAGGTCCTAATAGTCATACGTAAAATGGAAGTAAAAACGGCTGCAGGCAGATCAGACAACAATAATTGTGTTGATATTAGCTATTATGATAGATAAATTCGTGGTTAGATAGATAAAAAAATCAAGACAACATATTCGGCGTAGGTCAAATAAAGGTCGAATTGAGACTTGTCAGAGAAGCATTGGCTAGTGAATGTGTGACTTAAAAGTGATTTTTTCGGGTTTGTTTTCGACAATAGAAAAAAATGATTGTGTTAGGGTTTGATAGCCAAGTCTTCAAGCTGTCTGTTAGTTCTAAGTCATGTCGAAGATTGGATGAAAAAGATCTATAAGTCATCCATGTTTACTTGGGAGCCACACATACAGCTCAGAAATGCCCAATAGAAACAGTCTATAAATTATCAGGATACAAGTCAATAAGTCTGATAATGTTAAATACTTCAGCCTGCTGATTCTGCTAAGGTAAATATTAAAACTTTTTAATGGAATATGAAATTGGAATTAAAATGGAAAATCCATTGTTAAAATTAATTAGTAATTTAGTTACTAAACAAGTTGTTTAAAAATTCACTAATAATTTTGGATATTTTTTTACATAATATTACACTATTATTAATTCTGTATATTCTCTTTAGGGTTGTCAGCAGTAAAACAATCCTAGTGTTCACCAGCACCATGGCCAGCACTAAAAGGAGCAACTCATCTTTTGTATGTACTGAAATGGTTCCACACCCATAGATCAAGAATGCTCAATTTCTGCAAACGAGATTGCTGGATGAGGAGTAAGGTGAGTTTACTTTAATTCAATGTAGGAAGATCTTCACAATTTTAAAAAAATTCAACAGTTCAAATTCAAAAGTTGTTAACTAATATTAATCTTCTTCCTTAGATTTCTAGTCAGCACAGTATCACCTACAAAAGACTGATTCATAAGGGCCACTTGGCTGGTTAGCTAGCCAGCGCCAGCTACGCCTTGTACAGGATGTTCTGTCCTTTCGGCCGCCGTCAAATCAGGATGCAAAATATCTGATACTGTAATTGCGTGTATCAGAATGAAAAGGAGTCAGTAGTTCATGTTAAGGTAAGTTTTTAAATATAATTATTGTTTTGGCAACATTTACAAAGTGTCAAATCAATAAGCTCTGCCTAAAGGGAGCTTTAATTATTAAAAAACTTGGAAACTGTGTTGTTAGCACTATATACCAAAATTAAAGCTCTAAAAGAATCTTCAGTATAAACACAAAAATGTATTTTAAGGTATCGTTTTGTGGAGACTCTTCGTTTCAGTTGTAAGTGGAGGGGATTTCTGATGTCCACCCTCAGCCTTCTCTCAAAACATTTATACGTGTTTGAAGGCATATTAGTGTTGAAAGGCCAAAAGCTACTCAAAAATAAAAAAAAATCATTTCCGTATTTAAAAAAAAATTAAGTTGGTATTTATTCGTATATAAAAAAAAGAGAATAAACACGTGCCTCAAAAAAGCACTCTTGGGGTATAAAATTATATAATAATCAGTATTTTTCGGGATAAAAATATAATCAAAAATTGACATTTTCGGTTTTTTCGGATATCTCCGGAAGTCATCAGAATTTTTTAAAAACTGTTATTGAAAATGTTAAATATTACTAAATAACCAACAACTTAAAATTATTTTTGATTGTACAGGGTGACGCAAAAACCTGGAACTGCCTAAAATACTTCGAAAATTAATTCTTACTTTTTGTTCTTTTATAGATATAGCTGGAGCTACACAGTGACGTCAGCTTCAAATACGTGGAAAGGCCTAAACACTGTCATATCAAGAAATGTCCACCGATCTGCACAAAATGCAAGAACTGTCCAAGAATCCAAATAAAAAGACATGTGATTCTGTTTATGTTATGGTAAGTTTATTTAAAAAAAATTATTATCATAGCAATACTAGTGGCGCAGCCAGGGGAGGAGGCTATGGGGCTGCAGCCCCAACTTTTCTTAATAAAATGAGCTGAGATAGCAATTCCTAATATATTGACACGTCATCAAGGAACAGAGTTTAATTTAAAACATATCTACCACTAAGCATAGGAATAAAAGTATGTCTAAACCACACATATTTTAATAATACAATTGATATGAGAGTCTCTACTTCAAAGTAGAAGAGAAGTGAAAATCATCATCAGGAATAAACGAGTTACTAAAACTAAAAGTAAAGGAAATAAGCGCAGAAATTAAATTATGCTTCTTTCTTCACTGTGTCTTTTTTTAATTTTAAATAAATTATTTTCTCATTTGTTTCAGATCAATTCCATTTAAAGATGGTTGTGCCTGGGCAACTACGTCGCATCTGAAAGTGGTTCTCCGGTTTTTTCTGGCAACTAACTCCGTTTCATCCTAACTCAACCCTGTTCTTTTAATCGGTGAAGTAAATTCTAAAATATCACGTCGGTCGCGGTGGTCCCCGAGGGCTGACGTGGGGCAAGGGCTTTTTGGGGCTGGCACTTGTTGGGGCAAAGGGTAACTTTTGTTCTGCAAGGGCCAGTACTAAGAAGGTAAACCCCGAGATGAGGCATCAAAGTCCTTTAATGGGCGATGTTTTGTCCGGTTAGTTCAAAGGGACTCGAAAGTGCGCTTGTACTAAACATTAATTTAACGATACAGGGAAAAAGGGGGAGGTCTTTATTTTCAAATTTTTACCAAAGAAGAGGTGTTGCTCGAAAAACTTGCTATATACGCAAATTAAATTTACGGAAATTTATATTTTTAAATAAATAAATTCTAAAAAGTCATTAATTTAAATTACATTTACTGCCAGTTCCCGCAGGGAAAAATGGTTATTTTTTCTAATATTATTCATGGCCAGTTCCCGCAGGCAAAAATGGTTATTGTTCCTAATATTATTCATGGCCAGTTCCCGCAGGCAAAAATGGTTATTGTTCCTAATATTATTCATGGCCAGTTCCCGCAGGGAAGAATGGTGATACACCAGTCGATGTTTCTAATTATTATTTATGGTCTGTTCCCGCAGGGAAAAATGTTGATACTCCAGTCATTGTCTTTAATTTTAATTTATTGCCAGTTCCCGCAGGGAAAAAGCAATATTCCAAACCAAATAATGGAAATGTATACTTACTGAGCTAACTGATATTAAATTTTAACTTACAGACAACCCTTAGTTATCGACAGTCCACAAAGTTACACTTAATATAACAATCTCTTTTGTGGATTTATCACATAATCAATTATAAAATTATCTCATTTCTGGACTAACAAAGGGGACATTCCCTCTTTTTGCCTCTGTACATTTTGCTTTCTGTCGTCTTCGAAAAACAGGGCTTCGTCGTCTGATAAAGTGAATGGTGAGTCAACCGCGGCGTGGTTTTTGGAATCGATTAGGCTTAGCATTTTTCCTTAACCCAATATTTTTTTTTCTGCAAAAACAAACTTGGAAATTACAGTAAAATCTGAATTTTAGCAAACTTATACTTTAGGTTTGTTATGTGTTTACTTAGCACACAGATTATTTACTTACGGTAAGTTCCATAAAATATTTAACCTCTGGGTTCTTAATTATTTTTATTTGAAGTAATCTTGTTTACACCATAGTATACTATAGTATAATAAGATTGGAAGAAGAAATAGGGTCCCACACGAAAGACCGCAGGTCTAATTAGTCAACAAAGGTAAAGTGGAAGTAAATACTGCTGCAGGCAGTTTATCCATGCAGGGCTAAAAACTATGATTGGATAAATAGATTGACAAATAAATATTAGTAGGCAGCAATAAAGGTGTATAAATTTAGATAGAAAATCTATAGATAGTCGAATAGATATGTATATTTTAGGATGTAGCGGATATCTCTATATGTATCTATGTTCAAACGAACGCCTGATGTTTCGTCCAATAGCGCCCTATTCTGAAGACCGCAGGTCTTATTATTTAGCATACGTAAAATGGAAGTAAAAACTGCTGCAGGCAGATCAGACAATATAAATTGTGTTGATTTATTGACTATTAATAAATAGGTAAATGTATCGATTAACAGATAGATTCGTAATTAGAAGAAGGTGGCATTAAGACTGGTCAGAGAAGTATTGCCAATTGAATGTGTGACTTAAAAGTGATTTTCTCTGGGTTTGTTTTTGATAAGAGAAAAAATAAATTGTATTAGGGTCTAATAGCCAAGTCTTAATTGTTACTCCTTTGGACTCTGCTTGCTTAAAAGGCAATTGTCTTTTGTGTTAGAGCCATTGGGTTCCAATTAGTCTTTTCTAAAAACGAAGATGGGGTACCACAGCTAAGACAATCATCAGTCGCAGTTGGCTGGAAAGACTGGTAAGCGATATAATATTATGCGGTTTAAGGTCGCGAATCGGGCGTGATAATAATGGTGACGTAGAGTTGAACAATAATTTTGTGTTAGTGAAGTGAAACACAGAAACACAGCTTGAAGAAGGGTTTGTATAAATATTAGTACCTACTCTCGTGGGGGGTACTTGATGGTTCGCAGAAACTGGGTTTACTAATATGTTGGTATATTTATTTTTACAGGTCTTCAAGCTGTCTTGTAGTTTTAAATCATGCCGAGGATTGGATGAGGAAGGTCTATAAGTCATCCATGTTTACTTGGAAGCCACACATACATACAGCTCAGAAATGCCCAATAGAAACAGGCGATATATTATCAGGATGCAGGCCAATAAAACTGATGTTAAATACTTCATCCAGCTGGTTCTGCTAAGGTGAGATATCTGTTATTAAAAACTTTTTAAGTGAATATTGAATTGGAATGGAAAATCCATCATTAAAATTAATTAGTAATTTAGGTACTAAACAAGTTGATTGATTTTTCAAAGAATCGCTGATAATTTTAGATTTGTTTCTATATAAATTATACTAGTATTAATTCTGTATATTCTCTCGTTAGGTTTGTCAGCAGTAAAATAATGCTAGTATTCACCAGCTCCATGCCCAGCACTAAAAGGAACAACTCGTCTGTAATTACTGAAATGGTTCCACACCCAAAGACCAAGAATGCCCAATCCCTGCTAACAAGATTGCTGAATGAGGAGTAAGGTGAGTTTACTTTAATTCAATCTAGGAAGATCTTTACGATTTTTAAGAAATTCAACAGTTCAAATTCAAAACTTGTTAACTAATACTAACCTTCATTCTTAGGTTTCTACTCACCACATCACCACCTACAGAAGACTGATTCATAAGGGCCACTTGTCTGGTTAGCTGGCCAGCGCCAGCTACGCCTTATACAGGAAGTTTTGTCCTTTCGGTCGCAGGTCAAATCAGGATGCAAAATTTCTGATACTGTAATTGCGTGTATCAGAATGAAAACGAGTCAGTAGTTCATGTTAAGGTAATTTTTTTAGTATAATTATTGTTTTGATGACATTTACGAAGTGTCAAATCAATAAGCTCTGCCTGAAGGAAGCTTTAATTAGTAAAAAACTTGGAAACTGTGTTGTTAGCATTATATACCTAAATTAAAACACTAAAAGAATACGTGTTTGAAGGCATATTAGTTTGAAGAGGTGAAAAGCTACTCAAAAATAAAAAACTCAGGTGTGTATTACAAAAAAGTTGATGTTCTTATCTAAAAAACGAAACATCGTACCTAAAGAATAAAGTTATTTCCTTAAAGAGAATAAACAAATGCCTCAAAAGAATGCTCTTAGGTTTTTAAAATAATCAGTATTTTTCGAAAAAAAAAATAAAAACGAAAATTAATATTTTTGGATATCTCCGGAAGTCATCGGAATTTTTTAAAAACTGTTATTAAAAATGTTAAAAATTACTAAATAACCAACAACTTAAAATTATTTTTGATTGTACAGGGTGACGCAAAAACCTGGAACTGCCTAAAATACTTCGAAAATTAATTCTTACTTTTTGTTCTTTTATAGATATAGCTGGAGCTACACAGTGACGTCAGCTTCAAATACGTGGAAAGGCCTAAACACTTTTATATCAAGAAATGTCCACCGATCTGCACAAAATGCAAGAACTGTCCAAGAATCCAAATGAAAAGATTTATGATTCTGTTTATGTTAAAGGTAAGTTTATTTTTTAAAATTATTATCATAGCAATACTAGTGGCGCAGCCAGGGAAGGAGGCTATGGGGCTGCAGCCCCAACTTTTCTTAATAAAATGAGCTAAGATAGCACTTCCTAATATATTGACACGTCATCAAGGATCAGAGTTTAATTTAAAACATATTTCACATTAAGCCTAGGAATAAAAGTATGTCTAAGCCACACATTTTTTAATAATACAATTGATATGAGAGTCTCTACTTCAAAGTAGAAGAGAAGTGAAAATTATCATCAGGAATAAGCGAGTTACTAAAACTAAAAGTAAAGGAGATAAGCTTTATGATAAGCAGAAATTAAATAATGCTTCTTCACATTATTTGTTTCAGATCAATTCCATTTAAAGTTGGTTGTGCCTGGGCAACTACGTCGCATCTAAAAGTGGTTCTCCGGTTCTTTCTGACAACTAACTCCGTTTCATCCTAACTCGGCCCTGTTCTTTTAATCGGTGAGTTAAATTCTAAAATATCACGTCGGTCGCGGTGGTCCCCGAGGGCTGACGTGGGGCAAGGGCTTTTTGGAGCTGGTACTTGTCGGGGCATAGGGTTCCCTTTGCCCTGCAAGGACCAGTCCTTAGAAGGTAAACCCCGAGATGAGGCATCAAAGTCTTTTAATGGGCGATGTTTTGTTCGGTTAGTTCAAAGAGATTCGAAAGTGCGAGTTTACTAAATTGTTAATTAATGGTACAGAGACTTAAGGGGGTTCTATAATTTTAAATTTTAGCAAAGCACATTTATTGCTACATGCGCTAATAAAACTTTAATAAAAGCTATACTTTTAAATGCTAACCAAGTCCTTAAAAGTCATTTTTTCTAACTCTATTTATTAACGTTTTCTTCATTGCCACTTCCCGCAGGGAAAGATGTAATATTTCAAAGCGCAGCTTTTTTAAACTACCTATAGAAATATATACCAATTGCTTGGTTAAATATACAAATACCTCTTCATAATTAATATATCATATATTGAGGTTTAAACCCAAGCTCACGTGATGTTTCTATTAATATAAATTGTCGGAAAAACTTTAAAAATACTATGACTAGTTTAAACAAAATTTTAAAGGGACGGTTATAAATTCCTTGCAAACTCTTTAATCAATTCTTCGGAAAAAGTGTTTAGATTAACGCTAATTAAATAAATATTGTGGTTTGGCACCCAAGCCCATAGAGGGACTTAAGTATAATATAAGTCCAGCAGCAGGTATGATATTCATGTCATCGTTTGCTGAGTTCTTCGGTAACAGTGCTCAGATTTTCATTGGTCAAAAATCATTAATATCTTTATTCGTTTTCGTGAGTAGTATAATTTTGAAGAAGCAGATATGATATTCATACCATTCGGTTGCTAAGTTATACGGTGTGTTAGTGCTCAGTCTAACATATATCAATTAAATATTGTGATTCATAACCCAAGCTCACGTGGTGTTCCTTTTAAATTGAAAGAAAAACTTTAAAATTTTGTTTAAACTACGTTACTAGTGTTTTTAAAGAGACGGGTATAATATTCTTGCAAACTCTTCGTTAATTAATATTACTAATTGAATAAATATTGTGGCTTGGCACCCAAGCCCAATAAGTCCAGCAGCAGGTATGATATTCATATCATCGTTTGCTGAGTTCTTCGGTAACAGTGCTCAGATTTTCATGGGTCAAAAATCTTTAATATCTTGTTTCGTTTTTTTGAGTAATATATTTTGTAGAAGCAGATATAATATTCATACCATTCGGTTGCTAAGTTATTCGGTGTTAGTTAGTGCTCAGTCTAACAATTATTAAATATTTTTAAAAAATGGGAATGATATCCCAACATAAGATCGTGTTTCGGTTACTAGAATAGTATATTTTGCAGCAGCAGGTATGACATTAATAGGTGGTAACATTTGTTTATCAAGTTCTAAAGTGTTGCATCAAAACAGTAAATATTCTACCGTGAATAATGTATCAAATAATTTATTTATATTATCTCATCTTTGGACAGAAATAAACCATTCCCCGTTTTGCCTCTGTACATTTTCTTTTCTTTTGTCTTCGCGGAACAGGGCTTCGTCGTCTGATAAAGAGAATGGTGAGTCAACCGCGTCGTGCTTTTTGGAATCTAGTACATTTTTCCTTAATCCAATCATATTTTTGGCTACGACGACAAAGTTGGGATTTAAAGTAAAATCTTAATTTTAGCAAACTTATGCTTTAGATTTTTTATGTGTTTACTTGGCACACAGATGATTACTTACGTTAAGTTGCATAAATTATTTTACCTCTTGGTTCTTAATTATTTCTGTTTTAAGTCATCTTGATAACGGGACATCGAACGTGTCACATTGCCAAGCCAGATCACTGATGAGCACTCAGAATCAGAAACAAGGATGACCTCACATTTCATTTTAAGTGAGGCAAGGAATGTTAACATCAAATTAAATGACAGGCTAGCCATGGTACTTGCAAAAACCCGATGGACGTACCTATGGGTAAACGATTAGTTTATTGGTAGCTCACTACCGGCGCTGAGCGTCCGGGGTTTGCACGCTGTGCACCCCTTCGTCTATTACCCGCCGTCCCCTCACCTTGTCAGTGGGGAATGGCAGTTTACGGGTCGATATGTCTCACTGCTAACAACGGTATGTCCTGTCTTCTTCCGTAAACATCTCAATCCTTTCGTTGTTTCGTCCTACTGGTACTCATCAGAGATGAAGGGGTGCACAGCGTGCAAACCACGGACGCTCAGCGCCGTGGAGAGCTACCAATATACTAATCGTTTACCGATAAGTACGTCCATCGGGTTTTTGCAGGTACCATGGCTAGCCTGTCATTTAATTTGATGTTAACATCCCTTGCCTCATTTAAAACGAAATGTAAGGTCATTCTTGTTTCTGATTCTGAGTGCTCATCAGTGATCTGGCTTGGCAATGTGACACGTTCGATGTCCAGTTATCATATTGATCCTCTAGACTCCTTGGCTCATTGTTGTCGGTGATTTATTCGACACATGAGAGGTTGGCAGCTTGGCTTCTCCTGAGTTCTAGTTAAGGCTGGTTAAGCCTTTTCTTTCGATCAAATTAAGTTATCTTGTTTACCATAGTATACTATAGTATAATAATAAAATTAGAAGAAGAAATAGGATCCCACACGAAAGACCGCAGGTCTTATTAGTCAACAAAGGGAAAATGGAAGTAAAGACTGCTGCAGGCAGTTTATCCATGCAAGGATAAAAACTAGATAAATAGATTGACAGATAAATATAGGAACGCATAAAGAAAGGTGTATAAATTCATATAGAAAATCTATAGGTAGTCGAAATATTTATATATTTTAGGATGTAGGCCGATGTATCTATATGTGTCTACTACCCTGAAGACCGCAGGTCTTAATAGTCAGCATATGTAAAATAGAAGTAAAAACTGCTGCAGGCAGATCAGATAACAAAAATTGTGTTAATATTGGCTATTATGATAGATAGGTATATGTATCGGTCAATTGATAGTTAGATTCGTGGTTAGATAGATTGACGAAATGATTGATAAAAAAATCAAGATAACATATTCCGCGTAGGTCAAAAGAAGGTCGCATTGAGACTTGTCCGAGAAGTATTGGCTATTGAATATGTGAGAGAAAAAAATGATTGTGTTAGGGTTTGACAGCCAGGTCTTCAAGCTCTCTTTTAGTTCTAAATGGTGTCGAAGATTGGATGAGGAAGGTCTTTAAGTCATCCATGCTTACTTGGGAGCCTCAAATACATACAGCTCAGAAATGCCCAATAGAAACAGTCGATATATTATCAGGATGCAAGCCAATAAAACTGATAATGTTAACTTCTTCAGCCAGCTGGTTCTGCTAAGGTAAGATATCTATTAATAAAAGTTTTTTAAGTGAATACTGAATTGGAATTAAAATGAAAAATCCATCAATAAAATTAATTAGTAATTTAGGTACTAAACAAGTTGATTGATTTTTCAAAGATTCACTGATAATTTAGGATTTGTTTCTACATATATTAATCCTGTATATTCTCTCGTTAGAGTTGTCAGCAGTAAAATAATGCTAGTATTCACCAGCTCCATGCCCAGCACTAAAAGGAACAACTCGTCTATATTTACTGAAATGGTTCCACACCCACAGACCAAGAATGCCCAATCCCTGCTAACAAGATTGCTGAATGAGGAGTAAGGTGAGTTTACTTTAATTCAATCTAGGAAGATCTTCACGATATTAAAGAAATTTAACAGTTCAAATTCAAAACTTGGTAACTAATATTAATCTTCATTCTTAGGTTTCTAGTCAGCACAGCGCCACCTCAAGAAGACTGATTCATAAGGGCCGCGTGTCTAGTTAGCTGGCCAGCGCCAGCTACGTCTTATACAGGAAGTTTTGTCCTTTCGACCGCCGTCAAATCAGGATGCAAAATATCTGATACTGTAATTGCGTGTATCAGAATGAAAAGGCGTCAGTAGTTCATGTTAAGGTAATTTTTTTAGTATAATTATTGTTTTACACATTTATGAAGTGTCAAATCAATAAGCTCTGCCAGAAGGAAGCTTTAATTATTAAAAAACTTGCAAACAGTGTAGTTAGCACTATATACCAAAATTAAAACCATAAAAAATCTTCAGTATAAACACAGAAATGTATTTTAAAAGGTATCGTTTTGTGGATACTCTTCGTTTGTGGAGTGGTTAGTGGAGGGGATTTCTGATCCCTACCTTCCCGCCTTCTCTCAAAACATTTATACGTGTTTGAAGGCATATTAGTTTTGAGAGGCCAAAAGCTACTCAAAAATAAAAAAAAATCATTTCCGTATTAAAAAAAAAATAAGTTGGTATTTAGTTTTATATAAAAAAAAGAGAATAAGCACGTGCCTCAAAAAAGCACTCTTGGGGTATAAAATTATATAATAATCAGTATTTTTCGGGATAAAAATATAAACAAAAATTGATATTTTCGGTTTTTTCGAATATCTCCGGAAGTCATCAGTTTCTTAATAAAATGAGCTGAGATAGCACTTCCTAATATATTGACACGTCATCAAGGAACAGAATTTAATTTAAGACATATTTCACGGGAATAAAAGTATGTTTAAACCACACATTTTTTAATAATACAATTGATATGAAAGTCTCTTCTTCAAAGTAAAAGAGAAGTGAAAATCATCATCAGGAATAAACGAGTTACTAAAACTAAAAGTAAAGGAAATAAACGCAGAAATTAAATTATGCCTTCACTGTTTTTTTTAAATTTTAAATAAATAATTTTCTCATTTGTTTCAGATCAATTCCATTTAAAGATGGTTGTGCCTGGGCAACTACGCCGCATCTGAAAGTGGTTCTCCGGTTCTTTCTGGCAACTAACTCCGTTTCATCCTAACTCGGCCCTGCTCTTTTAATCGGTGAGTTAAATTCTAAAATATCACTTCGGTCGCGGTGGTCCCCGAGGGCTGACGTGGGGCAAGGGCTTTTTGGAGCTGGTACTTGTGGAGGCAAAGGGTTCCCCTTGCCCTGCAAGGACCAGTCCTAAGAAGGTAAACCCCGAGATGAGGCATCAAAGTCCTTTAATGGGCCATGTTTTGTCCGGCTAGTTCAAAGGGACTCGAAAGTGAGAGTTTACTAAATTGTTAATTAATGGTACAGAGGCGTAAGGGGGGTTCTATAATTTTAAATTTTAGTAAAGCACATTTATTGCTACATGCGCTAATAAAACTTTAATAAAAGCTATACTTTTAAATGCTAACCAAGTCCTTAAAAGTCATTCTTTCGAACTCTATTAATAACGTTTTCTTCATCGCCACTTCCCGCAGGAAAAGATGTAATATTTTAAAGCGCAGCTTTTTTAAACT
Source organism: Polydrusus cervinus (assembly GCA_935413205.1). Taxonomy (NCBI): domain Eukaryota; kingdom Metazoa; phylum Arthropoda; class Insecta; order Coleoptera; family Curculionidae; genus Polydrusus; species Polydrusus cervinus. Next base: position 17,820,939 of record OW284519.1, on the reverse strand, counting down.
ACCTATAGAAATATATACCAATTGGTGAGTTAAATATACAAATACCTCTTCATAATTAATATATCATATATTGTGATTTAGAACCCAAACTCACGTGATGTTCATTTTAATAAATTGTCGAAAAACTTTTAAAATACTAGTAACCTAGTTTAAATAAAATTTTAAAGGGACGGTTATAAATTCCTTGCAAACTCTTTATTAAATTCTTCGGAAAAAGTGTTTAGATTAACGCTAATTGAATAAATATTGTAGTTTGGCACCCAAACCCATGGAGGGACTTAAGTATAATATAAGTCCAGCAGCAGGTATGATATTCATGTCATCGTTTGCTGAGTTCTTCGGTAACAGTGCTCAGATTTTCATTGGTCAAAAATCATTAATATCTTTTTTCGTTTTCGTGAGTAGTATAATTTTGAAGAAGCAGATATGATATTCATACCATTCGGTTGCTAAGTTATACGGTGTGTTAGTGCTCAGTCTAACATATATCAATTAAATATTGTGATTCATAACCCAAGCTCACGTGGTGTTCCTTTTAAATTGAAAGAAAAACTTTAAAATTTTGTTTAAACTATGTTACTAGTGTTTTGAAAGAGACGGGTATAATATTCTTGCAAATTTGTTGTTAATTAATATTACTAATTGAATAAATATTGTGGCTTGGCACCCAAGCCCAATAAGTCCAGCAGCAGGTATGATATTCATGTCATCGTTTGCTGAGTTCTTCGGTAACAGTGCTCAGAATTTCATGGGTCAAAAATATTTAATATCTTGTTTCGTTTTCTTGAGTAATATATTTTGTAGAAGCAGATATGATATTCATACCATTCGGTTGCTAAGTTATTCGGTGTTAGTTAGTGCTCAGTCTAACAATTATTATATATTTTAAAAAGATGGGAATGATATCCCAACATAAGATCGTGTTTCGGTTACGAGAATAGTATATTTTGCAGCAGCAGGTATGATATTAATAGGTGGTAACATTTGTTTATCAAGTTCTAAAGTGTTGCACCAAAACATAAAATATTCTACCGTGAATGTATCAAATAATTTATTTATATTATCTCATTTTTGGCCAAAAACAGACATTTCCTCCTTTTGCCTCTGTACATTTTCTTTTCTTTCGTCTTCGAGGAACAGGGCTTCGTCGTCCGATAAAGTAAATAATGAGTCAACCGCGTCGTGGTTTTTGGAATCGATTAGGCTTAGCATTTTTCCTTAATCCAATAATTTTTTTTGACAAAGTTTGAAATTACAGTAAAATCTAAATTTTAGCAAACTTAAACTTTAGGTGTTTACTTAATACATTTTAATTGCTGGTCAAAACCATTCTAACTTATAACCGGTATTAGTACGCACTTCTATCATAGTAAACAAAGGTAACATGGAAGAAAATACTGCGGCAGACAGTTTATCCAGAGCTAAAATATATAATTAGATAACTAGATTAAACAGATTAGGTACTAAGACAGATAGATATAGTTACGCAGAAGGAATGGTGTATTATTTTCATATAGATAATCTATAGGTTAGGTAGTCGAAAGATATGTATAATATATTTTAGGATGTAGAAGATTTTTTTTCTATATGTATCTGTGTGCAAACGAACTACTGCTGTTGCGTCCAATAGAGCACTTCCCTGAAGACCGCAGGTATTAATAGTCATACGTAAAATGGAAGTAAGAACGGCTGCAGGCAGATCAGACAACAATAATTGTGTTGATATTAGCTATTATGATAGATATTCGTTGTTGGATAGATTGACGAATAGATAGATAAAAAAATCAAGACAACATATTCGGCGTAGGTCAAATGAAGGTCGCATTGAGACTTGTCAGAGAAACATTGGCTAGTGAATGTGTGACTTAAAAGTGATTTTTTCGGGTTTATTTTCGACAATAGAAAAAAATGATTGTGTTAGGGTTTAATAGCCAAGTCTTAATTGTTACTCCTTTGGACTCTGCTTGCTTAAAAGGCAATTATCTTTTGTGTTAGAGCCATTGGGTTCCAATTAGTCTTTTCTAAAAACGAAGATGGGGTACCACAGCTAGGACAATCATCAGTCGCAGTTGGCTGGAAAGACTGGTAAGCAATGTCATATTATGCGGTTTAAGGTCGCGAATCGGGAGTAAAAACAATGATGACGTAGAGTTGAACAATAATTTTGTGTTAGTGAAGTGAAATACAGGAACACAGCTTGAAGAAGGGTTTGTATAGATTTAGTACCTACTCTCGTGGGGGGTACTTGATGGTTCGTAGTTGTTAACTACTACTAATCTTCTTTCTTATGTTTCTAGTCAGCACAGCACCTCCTACAGAAGACTGATTCATAAGGGTCACTTGTCTGATTAGCTGGCCAGCGCCAGCTACGCCTTGTACAGGATGTTCTGTCCTTTCGGCCGCCGTCAAATCAGGATGCCCAATATCTGATACTGTAATTGCGTGTATCAGAATGATAAGGAGTCAGTAGTTCATGTTAAGGTAAGTTTTTAAATATAATTATTGTTTTGGCAACATTTACAAAGTGTCAAATCAATAGGCTCTGCCTAAAGGAAGCTTTGATTATTAAAAAACTTGCAAACTGTGTAGTTAGCACTATATACCAAAATTAAAACCATAAAAAATCTTCAGTATAAACACAAAAATGTATTTTAAGGTATCATTTTGTGGATACTCTTCGTTTCAGTTGTAAGTGGAGGGGATTTCTGATCCCCACCTTCCCGCCTTCTCTCAAAACATTTATACGTGTTTGAAGGCATATTAGTTTTGAGAGGTCAAAAGCTACTTAAAAATAAAAAAAAAATGATTTTCGTATTTAAAAAAAAATTAGGTTGGTATTCATTCGTATCTAAAAAAAAAAGAGAATAAACACGTGCCTTAAAAAACACTCTTGGGGTATAAAATTATATAATAATCAGTATTTTTCGGGAAAAAAATATAAACAAAAATTGACATTTTCGGGTTTTTCGGATATCTGTTATTAAAAATGTTAAAAATTACTAAATAACTAACACTTAAAATTATTTTTGATTGTACAGGGTGACACAAAAACGCGGAACTACCTAAAATACTTTGAAAATTAATTCTTACTTTTTGTTCTTTTATAGGTACAGCTGGAGCCACACAGTGACGTCAGCTTCAAATACGTGGAAAGGCCTAAACACTTTCATATCAAGAAATGTCCACCGATTTGCACAAAATGCAAGAACTGTCCAAGAATCTAAATGAAACATCAGGATGAAGACATGTGAATTCTGTTTATGTTATGGTAAGTTTATTTTTTTTAAATTATTATCATAGCAATACTAGTGGCGCAGCCAGGGGAGGAGGCTATGGGGCTGCAGCCCCAACTTTTCTAAATAAAATGAGCTGAGATAGCACTTCCTAATATATTGACACGTCATCAAGGAAAAAGTTTAATTTAAAACATATTTCACATTAAGCATAGGAATAAAAGTATGTCTAAACCACACATTTTTTAATAATACAATTGATATGAGAGTCTCTACTTCAAAGTAGAAGAGAAGTGAAAATCATCATCAGGAATAAACGAGTTACTAAAACTAAAAGTAAAAGGAATTAAGCTTTATGATAAGCAGAAATTAATTAATGCTTCTTCACTGATTTTTATTTTTAAATAAATTATTTTCTTATTTGTTTCAGGTCCATTCCATTTAAAGATGGTTGTGCCTGGGCAACTACGTCGCATCTAAAAGTGGTTCTCCGGTTCTTTCTGGCAACTAACTCCTTTCCATCCTAACTCGGCCCTGTTCTTTTAATCTGTGAGTTAAATTCTAAAATATCACGTCGGTCGCGGTGGTCCCCGAGGGCTGACGTGGGGCAAGGACTTTTTGGAGCTAGTACTTGTGGGGGCAATGGGTTCCCCTTGCCCTGCAAGGACCAGTCCTAAGAAGGTAAACCCCGAGATGAGGCATCAAAGTCCTTTAATGGGCGATGTTTTGTTCGGTTAGTTCAAAGTGCGAGTTTACTAAATTGTTAATTATTGGTACAGAGGCGTAAGGGGGGTTCTATAATTTTAAATTTTAGCAAAGCACATTTGTTGCTACATATGCTAATAAAACTTTAATAAAAGCTATACTTTTAAATGCTAACCAAGTCCTTAAAAGTCATTCTTTCTAACTCTATTTATTAACGTTTTCTTCATCGCCACTTCCCGCAGGGAAAGATGTAATATTTCAAAGCGCAGCTTTTTTAAACTACCTAGAAATATATACCAATTGGTGAGTTAAATATACAAATACCTCTTTATAATTAATATTTCATATATTGTGATTTAGAAGCCAAGCTCACGTGATGTTTCTATTAATGTAAATTGTCGGAAAAACTTTAAAAATACTATGACTAGTTTAAACAAAATTTTAAAGGGACGGTTATAAATTCCTTGCAAACTCTTTATTAAATTCTTCGGAAAAAGTGTTTAGATTAACGCTAATTGAATAAATATTGTAGTTTGGCACCCAAACCCATGGAGGGACTTAAGTATAATATAAGTCCAGCAGCAGGTATGATATTCATGTCATCGTTTGCTGAGTTCTTCGGTAACAGTGCTCAGATTTTCATTGGTCAAAATTCATTAATATCTTTATTCGTTTTCGTGAGTAGTATAATTTTGAAGAAGCAGATATGGTATTCATACCATTCGGTTGCTAAGTTATTCGGTGTTAGTTAGTGCTCAGTCTAACAATTATTATATATTTTAAAAAGATGGGAATGATATCCCAACATAAGATCGTGTTTCGGTTAAGAGAATAGTATATTTTGCAGGAGCAGGTATGATATTAATAGGTAACATTTGTTTATCAAGTTCTAAAATGTTGCACCAAAACATAAAATGTGAATAATGTATCAAATAATTTATTTATATTATCTCATTTTTCGCCAAAAACAGACATTTCCTCCTTTTGCCTCTGTACATTTTGCTTTCTGTCGTCTTCGAAAAACAGGGCTTCGTCGTCTGATAAAGTAAATAATGAGTCAACCGCGTCGTGGTTTTTGGAATCGATTGGGCTTAGCATTTTTCCTTAATCCAATAATTTTTTTGACAAACTTGGAAATTACAGTAAAATCTAAATTTTAGCAAACCCTAACTTTAGGGTTGTTATGTGTTTACTTAATACATTTTAATTACTGGTCAAAACCATTCTAACTTATAACCGGCATTACTACTCACTTCTATCATAGTAAATAAAGGTAACATGGAAGAAAATACTGCGGCAGGCAGTTTATCCAGAGCTAAAATATATAATTAGATAAATAGATTAAACAGATTAGGTACTAAGACAGATAGATATAGTTACGCAGAAGGAATGATGTATTAATTCATATAGATAATCTATAGGTTAGGTAGTCGAATAGATATGTATAATATAGTTTAGGATGTAGAAGATTTCTCTATATGTATCTGTGTGCATGCAAACGAACTACTGCTGTTGCGTCCAATAGCGCACTTCCCTGAAGACCGCTGGTCTTAATAGTCATACGTAAAATGGAAGTAAAAACGGCTGCAGGCAGATCAGACAACAATAATTGTGTTGATATTAGTTATTATGATAGATAAATTCGTGGTTAGATAGATTGACGAATAGATAAAACAACATAATCGGCGTAGGTCAAATGAAGGTCGCATTGAGACTTGTCAGAGAAGCATTGGCTATTGAATGTGTGACTTAAAAGTGTTTTTTTTGTGTTTGTTTTCGACAATAGAAAAAAATGATTGTGTTAGGGTTTGATAGCCAAGTCTTCAAGCTGTCTGTTAGTTCTAAGTCATGTCGAAGATTGGATGAAAAAGATCTATAAGTCATCCATGTTTACTTGGGAGCCACACATACAGCTCAGAAATGCCAAATTGAAACAGTCTACAATATTATCATGATGCAGGCCAATAAAACTGATAATGTTAACTATTTCAGCTAGCTGGTTCTGCTAAGGTAACTATTATTAAAACTTTTTAATGGAATATGAAATTGGAATGGATAATCCATTGTTAAAATTAATTAGTATTTAGTTACTAAACAAGTTGGTTGATTTTTTAAAGATTCACTAATAATTTTGGATATTTTATTACATAATACTATACTATTATTAATTCTGTATATTCTCTTTTTAGGGTTGTCAACAGTAAAACAATCCTAGTATTCACCAGCACCCTGGCCAGCACTAAAAGGAGCAACTCTCGTCTGTATGTACTGAAATGGTTCCACACCCATATATCAAGAAAGCTCAATTTCTGCAAACAAGATGGCTGAATGAAAAGTTAAGTGAGCTTTCTTTAATTCAATCCCGGCAATAGGAAGATTTTGACGGCATTTAAAAATGTCAACAGCTAAATTTAAAATATTAAACACTAATACTAATCTTCTTTCTTAGATTTCTAGTCAGCACAGCACTATCTACAGACGATTGATTCATAAGGGCCACTTGGCTGGTTAGCTAGCTAGCGCCAGCTACGCCCTGTAGGTACAGGAAGTTCTATTCGTTCGGTCGCAGGTCCAATCAGGATACTGTATCAGTGTGTGTATCAGAATAAAAACGAGCCAGTAGTTTCTGTTAAGGTAATTTTTTAAATATAATTATTGTTATCGTAACTTTTACGATCAGTTTTAAATCTCAAATGAATTCTAAGGCACCATTGTAAACAATGTAATATTATGCGGTTTAAGAATGCGAATCGGGACTGATAACAATAATTATGACGTAGAGTTGAACAATAATTTTGTGTTAGTTAAGTGAAACATAGAAACACAGCTTGAAGAAGGGTTTGTATAAATATTAGTACCTACTCTCGTGGGGGGAGGGGGCGGTAGGTACTTTATGGTTCGCAGAGGCTGGGTTTCCTAATATGTTGGTATTTTTTATTTTAACAGGTCTTCAAGCTGTCTTAGTTCTCATTTATGTCAAAGATTGGATGAGGAAGGTCTATAAAACATCCATGTTTACTTGGGAACGACACATACAGCGCAGTAATGCCGAGTTGATATATCACAAATGCAACACAGAATTTCTGATAATGTGAAATACTTCAGCTAGCTGGTTCTGCTAAGGTGAGATATCTATTATTAAAAACTTTTTAAGGGAATATAACATGTTTAACATTAATTGGTAGTGTAAGTAACAAGTTGGATGATTTAAAAAAAAATTACTAACAATTTTTTTTATGTTACCTACATTCTATGTTTATTAATTTTGTATATTTTGGTCTTTATCAGAGTTGTCAGCAAAAAGCAGAATCATGGTATTTACTATCATCATGCCAAGCAGTAAAAGAAATTAGTTGTTTGTACTTACTGAAGTGATCCCGTACACAAAGACTAATAATGGTTCCTGCAATCAAGATGAAAAATGATAAGTCAGGTGAGCAGGTGAGTTAAGCATACTCAATTTAACTCAATTTAATTAATATTACCACCTTCCGGGTGACTCAATGCCATCTAGAGCCCGAATTTTCTAAAAACCTGTTATGTTGCCTATATAATCTGATATAATAGGAACCTAACTTGTGCCTCCGACAACTGTATAAGTTTTATTATAGTGGTCTGGATCAATCAAGGTTTATAGACCTGCCTCATAGATGGTGCCACGGAGGATAAAACGTCTGTGTAACTTTATGAGTAGAGTGATTACACAGTTTCTATAATAAACGATATTTTTTGGAAGTATTAAGTAAATAGAGATTTTAAATAAGATAAGATATTTTTTAGGCTTTTTAACGATAAAAGGAGAGCAAGTAGGATGCAAGTAAACGACATTAAATTTTCCTATATTTTTATTAAATCTAAGATAAATTAAAATCTTGACGGTACCTTAAACTAGTCATATCTAACCTATTACAAATGGCAGTACTATAATTAAACGTATTGGGAGAAAATAGAGGGTTATTTAAATTGTTCCCGTATACATTTTCAGGGTTGTACTGCGTATAAGAGTATTTCCAGGGCATGACGTATTGAAGTTCAGAAGTGGGATGGGACGTGGAAGTCGGATAGGGGAATCCCGCTTTTTCAGTGTTAAGTGTGTCCGATCTTAGCGGGATTCCGACGGGCGAGGGCGGTTTGCTGGCGTGATTGGAAGATGGCGAGTTTTGAAGGGTAATACTTCGTTCGTTACGTCGGAATTTGGCTCGGCGATTTTGAAACCAAACCTGTAATTACAAAAAATGTTTTTATTCAAAAAGTTTATACCCACAGCAGCCATGGACAGTCCGCGACAATCAGGATTTTGCGCAATAGACTCGGATGCGGATTTCTGGGTGTTCGGATTGGTTAGAGAACTCTGTCAAAATGTCGGTAACTTGTCCGTGATTGCTTGTGGGATAGACCTAGAGTCTATTTCAGAAAGGTCTAGGGTAATAAAATGGAAAATTCCGTCCAGTTTGGCTCAATTTTGGTGTCGGACGTAGGCGCAGGTAAATTTGGTGAATTAAATTATTTATGATAACCAATCAAAAAAAAAAGAAGATCATTTGATAAAGAAGGAACTATTAGCTATAGCAAATTTAGACAAACATCGTTTTATTAAATATGCCTTGGACCAGCTGAAAAACATAGTGTAACTGTGCTGCGCACACCGCCATATCATTGCGAACTGAATCCTATAGAACTTATATGAGCGCAAGTGAAAGGATTTGTAGCAAGACACAAACACGACATTCAAAATAAAAGACGTTAAGGTACTGTTTGATAAAGCCATTAAGGAAGTGACACCAGAAAACTGGCGAAAAGCAGTCCATCATGTCATTAAAGAAGAGGATCAAATGTGGGATCTTGACCACCTGATCCATCGGACCGTCGACCCGTTAATTAGAACATCAAGAGATGACAGTTTCTCAGAGGACGAAGAATGTTATGATGTTTTATAATTTAATTTCTGTATAATGAATTTTATGTATTTTATTTAATAAAAAATAAATATACTTAATACTATATACATAATGCACGCCTTTGTCACACCATTTTCAGTGTTTGTGAATGGATAATAATAGGTAAAACCCATAAATTGACCCAAACCAGGGCGGTACTACCTGCACTTGATGAATGCACTGAAGTCAATGCCAAATTATGAAAGTGCCTTAAATATTCGTTGGGTCACTCTGTAGTCCCTTTGCATACCTAATGAGCTTTTATTACTTTACACCTTTCTGAACTATACTATAAAATGGCGAAACCGGACTATTTGGTAACGCAATTTAAAAAACATTAAAATCTTCCTTTAATTTTACTGACAGGAAGCCTATTTTCTTTCAATTTTTTCCGGTAAATATGGGGCAAACGCATGTTTTATATTTATATTCATTTTATAGTGCCCACTGACGAACATATCGTTGTTTTATTTACATGGTCGATATTTCACTCGAAGTACTTTCTTATCGATTATTATTTGATTGCGTTTAGGCGCCACCGTTTTATGGTACATTAATTTACATAGAAATTTTAAAAAATAATTGTTACCTGTACTCTTGCTTCACTGAGGCTAACTTTTGAGGCTAAATCTTCTCTGACGAAGGCATCGGGGTAATGCGTTTTTTCGAAAACTTTTTCGAGTGCTGCCAGCTGAGCCGTTGTAAAAGTCGTACGATTCCTCCGTGGTTTTTTATTATTTGTTCTTTCCCCTATTCCATATTCTAAAGCAAAATGGTAGTTTGTACAACAAGAGTGGATATGATGTTCATATCGCACGAGGAAGTAAATTGAGCACGACGCCGTAGGCGGAGTGCTCAAACTTCTAAGCGCGATATGGACAATTCACTCGAGTTTTACTGTATATTTTTTCACCGGAACTTACGAACCTTACTAAAAATTAAAAAAAAATGTAATTAGATTATAAGTTGTGAAAAAAATGATGAAAAATTAATTTTTTCTACTCCTACATGGAAATTTGCTGTTTCCTTTACACTTAAGTAGCGGGTAAAGTAGGCTATTCCAGTTAATTGTGCGGCCAAATTTCATATCCATCCTAGTTAGGTTATCACAGTAGTCAATTACAGAGAAGCCACATTTACATGTTGTAAATTTGTTTTCTGACAGTTGAGAGAAGTTAGGTTAACAATATGCTTCAAAAATATGCAAATCTGTAAGATGAAATTTGTTCTATTTAAATTTGGATCAAAACATTTATACCAGAGTCTATGTATACACAATATTTTCCTAAAGAGTACACGAAATGGTCAAAAATTGATTATTGTTATTCTCTGACCGAACTAAAGATTTGCACACAAGCCTACTTTCGTATTTCAAAAATATCTTTATGTCCACTGATTTCTAGACAATTACTACAAGCTTTGCATAAAATGTACTATATACCTACCAAATGAACGTTTTCTTACTAACCGTGGTTATTTTTTTCCATATAAATAATATATATTATTATAAATATTTGTGCACGGGGATATTTTCCGATATATTTTGAACGGGGATCCAAACCCAATTAATCCTAAAACTTTTATTATACGCAACAAACACAAACACACACAAAAGAACTTTTCAATATTATTTGTTTAATTTCTAGAAACTTGCATATACAACATTTTTTCTTATACGATTTGAAAGCTCCTAAAAAGAAATCTCGTTTTAAAGATGCACGAAGTCCTCTTAATAGTAAAAAATAAAATGTTTTCAACTTGAAAAAATAGTCCATTCTTGAAGTGGAGTGGAAATTTAGAGGTAAGATATAAGAACACAAAGTCTTCCTCCACCGTTATATTTAATAATAGTAGTTTGTACAACAAGAGTGGATATGATGTCCATATCGCACGACGAAGTAAAAAAAAACTTCCGAGGGCAATATGGACAATCCACTCGAGTTGTACAGTATATTTTTTCTACGACCAAACTTACAAACCTTATGCTAAAAAATGTAAAAAAAAGTTTTCAGGTTGCCGGGTTCGAACTCACGACCATTGGTTCCATAGTCAAACGCTCTACCTCTCGACTATAGAAACGTTAAACTAATTATGGGAAAACCAACTGATAAATGATGCTACATGAAATTAATTTTCTATGCACATTCGGCAGGTTGCATTATTGATGAATCTATTATAAATGCGTCTAGATTTTATTATATTAAACAAATTAATAACAAATTGTATCATATACATTTAAATTATATAATTTAGTGTCTTGAAAAACAAGGCGGAGCCTCAGTAAAACTAATATACTGTGATTGGTCAGTACTTTTATGAACAGCAAAGTCTTCTCTGTAATTAACTACTGTGATTGGTCAGTTTCATTACCTATCTAGGATGGATATGATATATTCCCGCACAGTTAACTGGAATAGCCTACTTTACTCGCCACTTAAGAGCAAAGGAAACAGCAAATTTCCATGTGGGAGTAGAAAAATATTTTTTAAGCAACTTCTCAACATGTTTCGAACGCAGAAGCACTCATCTTCAGGAAAATAAATATAAAGAGGAAAAACCAGTAGAAATCACCCTAACTGAGCTACAAAATTGTAGGTTCGATGTAAAAATGAGTAGAAAGGTGAGAAAATAGGTACACACGTTGCATTGTGAAAAAGAGAAATATGGGTTTGAGGCACTATAAGAGTTTTAAGGTAGAATGGTAAGTTTGACATCTGTGTTTGAAAAAACTGTTGAAAGATATGAAACTGAAGTGAATGGGCATAATCATTTAAGAAAAAGAAAATTGTTGGCTAGTCATTTGAGAAACTATGGAGAAGAAGTGCATGTAGGTGTGAGGAAGATGAATATTAAAAATTTATTAAAATTAGGTGGTAATCTCATATTGGTTTATGAGTAAATGTAGCAGAAAAAATATTTTTTTTTCTACTATATTTACTCATCAATTAATTTAAATAAATTTTTAATATTCATCTTCCTTACACCTACATCCACTTCTTCTCCATAGTTTCTCAAATGACTAGTCAACAATTTTCTTTTCTTAAATGATTATTCCCATTCACTTCAGTTTCATATCTTTCAACAGTTTTTTCACACACAGATGTTAAACTTTTAATTCTACCTTTAAACTCTTATAGTGCCTCAAACCCATATTTCTCTATTTCACAATGCAACGTGTGCACCTATTTTTTCACCGTTCTACTCATTTTTACATCGAACCTACAATTTCGATGCTCCGTTAAGGTGATATCTTAGAGTTACCATCTATCTAGAATATTTTTCAGGACAAACAGGCCCGAAATTCCGGACAAAGTCCGGATATTTTTCTTTGGAGGCGCAGCAAATGAAAAACGAAATTTATTTTTTTATATAAAATTTGTCATTTTTTACCATATATTATACAAATAATGACATATATAACCTCTATGTAACCTAGGTATACTTAGCCTTTCCTTTTACTTCTTTTAAAATATGTGAATTTTCAGGTAGTGACATAAATTCATAAAACTCGTTACAAGTCATTGCAAAATTAAAGCTCGTCATGATAATATGTTTTACAGAGTCCAGCAAAAGTATGTTTCGTTCTTTAGACCACTGGGCTGTAATTAGTGAAAAAACTCGTTCCACATTTGCATTATGCGCTGTTATAGCAAAAAAAATAGCAAACTTTCAAAAGTTCTGAATACTGTTTTTCAGATAGACAGTTTGCAAAACACACCACCCATTTTTTGTGTGTAGGTAGATGTTGAAATTCTGATTTATTTTCTTTAATTATTTTTTGCAAAAGACATATTTCATTAAACATTTTAGTATCGTCTACATCGTTGCCCTTTTCAATCATATAAGAAATAGTTGGTGAAATTTTTTTTTCCCAGTCCAGATTATCAAGATTTTCTAAACTTACCCATTTAAAACAGGAAAATTCTTGAAAAGGCTCCAGCCAACGATTTAAGTAAGTTATGGATATTTCATAACATTGAAAAATATTATTTCCGAAAACTTGATTTTCTTGTGTGAACCATTCATCACTCATTTTTTTCAGTATGTCTTGAACTTTAAACGGAATAAATTTTTGCTGCGGTCTTTCATTTAGAATATTAATTACCGATTCTAGAATTTTTATGATTTCAATAATGGAGTTATCTTGTTTCTCCATTTTTTCTATATTACTATGAAAAGCAGACATCAATGAATGTATGAAATATAGATATTTCAGAGAATCTATTCTCAAAAAAAGATTTTAATAAAAATGGAGGGTTAGCCTCTGAAAGAAAATACCTATGATTTTAAGGGCTGAAACATCTTTAAGATTCTTTCTATCGCGGGAAATAAGAACAACTATCTACTTTGAGAATGATACAAAAGCTGTTCATATTTGGTACCCACAAAATCGCAAAAGTATTTTAGTGTTGACACTTACTGTATAAATATTAATAATATGCTTTCACGGCCGTGACCGGCTAAATTCCGAACCCGGTTTGCTTTTCCGGCCGGACGCAGTCAGGACGCCTCTAAATTCCGGACATGTCCGGAAAAATCCGGACGAATGGTAACCCTAGATATCTACCTACTGGTTTTTCTCCTTTATGAGAATGAAGATGAATGCTTCTGCGTTCGAAACATGTAGAGAAGTTGCTTAAAAACTATTTCTTTAATATAACAGTGGAGGAAGACTTAGTGTTCTTATTTCTTACCTCTTAATAACATGTTTGTCTTACACCGCAAACCTAAACATTCTGCGATTTTAAACACCGCCTACTCGTACCTCATACATACTAAAGACGACGTTTTTTACCCAAAACCTACTATTTTGGTAACACCAGTTGACACATCTAAAGGGTGGCCGAAGACTAATCGCACGTGTAAACTCATAAAAAAACTTCAAAGCGGCCACGTAGGAGAAAAACAGACGGAGAACAAATTATTTAATCCTTTTCTATCTGTCTTGTGGCGTGTTGTTTTGAAATGTTCTTTCCGTCGGATTTTTGGTAATTTATAACCGGCACTCGATCTTTGACTACGGTTAAAAGGCCGCGCATGATTCAGTGGCGTTTGTCGAAAAGGGAGCACGAAAAGGAAGTCGATCTAAACCGAGGTCCAGTTGAAATCGAGGGAATGTCAAAAATGGTCATTTTAGAATGTGAGATTAAGGAGAGCAAAGTTCGAGTTAAAAGTGATTTACCTGGTCATAGCTTAAAGGGGGTGTGCGCCAAAAAAAAACAACTGTATTTGAAAAAATAAAGAAAAAAACTAAGAATGATAGCCTACCCTCTTTTTACTGTATATTAACGACCTTCTAGTGAAAACCCAAAATCCAATTTATAGCTTTGCTGATGACAGCACACTTGTCTCATCTTTTACCTTGACTCCCCAAACATCTGCTGCCGACGCACATCTTCGCAGGCAGCATGAAGTATTGCGCCTCAACAATAACCTGGAAGAAATCTTGGCTTGGGGTGACAGTAACCAAGTCGAATTTAATGCTAAGAAAACCCAGGCAGCAGTCTTCTCCAAAAAGGTTAACATTGCAGAACCGGATATAATCATGGCAGGACACGCAATTCCCCTGGCACCGTCTATTAATTTGCTGGGGGTCAATCTGGGAGGTAATATGTCTTGGCATGATCACGTGGCCGCAATTGCCAAGGCAGCTGCACAGAAACTTGGTGTACTTTTCCGCACCAAAAGGTTGTACACACCTCATCAACTTTTGACACTCTACAAAGCCCAGATTCGACCATCATTAGAATATTGCTCTCATGTCTGGAGCTCTGCACCCAAGCACACCCTTCGGCTACTGGATTCCATTCAAAGGAGAGCCGTTCGTCTGATCGGCGACCCCGAGCTGACCAAGACCCTCGATAGCCTTGAGCATCGAAGACAGGTTGGTGATTTGGCTCTCTTTTACAGATATTTCCATGGCAGGTGTTCGACTGACATTGCCCACTTGATTCCACCTAGAGCAATGCAAAACAGAAATACACGGCGATCCACTGCCGCTCATCCATATGTTGTTCAGCTTAGTACTCCTCGAACTTCATTGTTCAAGAATTCTTTCATCTGGAGAACGTCATCTTTGTGGAATGATCTTCCTGAGGTCGTGTTTCCCAATGAATACAATCTTCAACGTTTCAAGACCAACGTTAATCGCTTTCTTCGCACACGCACCGCTCCCAGAGCGCCTTAAAGGATTTTTCCTACAGTGCAGGTGTTTTATCATAAAAAAAAAACCGCACCCTTCTATCGCAAATAATAACGGAAATATGCCTCTGCAAAGATGTCATATTTCAGCGCGTGACGTCACAAGATCTTGGCCGCTGCAAAAATAAGTAGATATTTAAATGGAATTTACGTAAGTTTTAGCGCTTAGAATTCGTCGGGTTGTCGAAAATAATTTAATGAAAACCTTACTGCCTGATGAAAAAATAGTTTGCAGATTAAAAAAATGTACAGAGCCCCGCTAGCCGAAGCTTTCGTGATGTCACGCAAACTTTAACCCGCTATTTCTCAGCAATGGTTAGTCGTTGAATAACGAGATTTGAACCGTTATTCTTAAATTTTTTTGTACTAAAACTTTAATTTTAGGCGCACACCCCCTTTAATACACTTATGTTGGGTTGCATAAAGATGTTTAACCACAATTAACTAATCAGCAAGTTTGACTCTGACAGTGACATACACGACATGAAACCACCTATGAAAATGAGAAAAAAAGCACGGTTACTTTGGCTGGAAAGCGCCGTAAATCACATGCGTATTGAAACAAAAATATTTCAACCCTAGTGTTGAAATACAATGCACAATATTAAATTTAAACATATGGTGTCAATTTGACACACCACCCCTATTTATTAAAAAGAACAAATTTTAGAAAGCAGTAATTGTAAAGTGTTTAACTTATTTGTTATGTATTTGTCGAGTGATTCAGAATAAGAGTGAAAATACGCCATCT
The DNA here is from genome assembly GCA_935413205.1 of Polydrusus cervinus. Classification (NCBI taxonomy): domain Eukaryota; kingdom Metazoa; phylum Arthropoda; class Insecta; order Coleoptera; family Curculionidae; genus Polydrusus; species Polydrusus cervinus. Next base: position 17,805,112 of record OW284519.1, on the reverse strand, counting down.
GAAATTATAAAAAATGTTAATAATATACTAAAAAATCTATTACCGGAAAAAACAAATCGCGCTGAAGAGAGTGTCATGTATTAAACAACAAATCTTTATCGGTAGCGATAGCGTGGAGAATAGAGCTCTAGCCTACAGATCGCAAGGTCACAGGTTCAACTCCTATCAGGAGTATTAGACTTTTTTTTTATAACACCTTTAAATAAATTATAGAATTATTTTGAATTGAAATCTTCCTTGTTGGGTGGATTTTTAAAATTTATGTTTAATGCATCTTTCATTGAATAAATTTAAAATTTTTCATTCTGGCCAGAAGTCTTCTTATGATATATGAAAAAATGAATAAGTTAAACTACAAATAAAGGAAAAACCTATTGACAAACATAATCCTAAGTATGCTAATTTCAACACTAGTGTTGAAATATTTTTTTCACAAATCAAAGGCTTTTTTAATAATTCTTTGTGGTCGTAGGAAAAATAGTGTACATTACTCGTGTGAAAATGGTTATTCTAAAACTCGGGGAATTTCCGCACTCGGCTGGCGCCTCGTGCTAAATATATCCTCGTTTGAAGGTATCACTTTCATCACTCGTTATGTTATATACTAATGTTGGATTTTTAACCACAATTAACGAACCAGCAAGTTTGGCTGTAACGTACATGACATTGGCAGAAATAATTTTTTTCTACTCCTATATTAGTAAACATTTTTTTACCGTACAGTTCACTCTATAAGTAAATCCATTCTTACGCACAACTGTGCGTTATGATACCTAGTATAATAATCAAGTTAGCCTTGAACCACTCAAATCGTGACATTTATCTATCTTGCGTTTCGAATATTTGACAGTGACGTTGTCATTATTTGAGATTTGAAGTTCAAATCGATACTTTATAAATTATAAACCGATCTTTAATTTATTAGTAAAAGTAGTAGAACAAGTATATTTTTCACGATTATAAGGTATTTTCCCGTTCGCGAGAAGAGTCAAAGTCAATTTTTTTAATTTTTACGTTTTATTTGTGAAATCACTTTTAAAAATCGATTGTCCCCTTTCGAAACTATTTTCTGCCTACACCACTGCACACTGGCATCAGTACGTGTTAATGTTGATACATTTTTGACAAATGGCGGCAACTGGTTGCTGTTTTAGGGAGGCAAGAAACTGCACAATTATCGTTAATGTCAGGATTTATGATAGAAGCGCGCTGCAAAGTGCTTTAGAGAGTTGTCATTTGAAATGATTTAAAATCTATACGCATGTAAAATTGGATAATTTTATATTGAAATACATTATAGTCTATTTTACAAAGGTGTAGAGTAATAAACTCATTAGGTATGCGAAGCGACTACAGAATGACCCCACGAATATTTAAGACACTTTCATAACTTGGCATTGATTTCATTGCAAAATTATTTAGTTTCATCAAGTGCAGGTAGTACCACCCGGGTTTGGGTCAAATTATGGGTTTTGCCTATTTTTATCCATGATGTGATAAAGGTGTGCATTATGTACTTAGTATTAGGTACACTTATTTTTTATTAAACATTATAAAAAAAATAGAGAATACAAAATATACATTATACAGAAATTAAATTATAAAAAATCATAATATTCTTCGTCATCTGAGGAACTGTCATCTCCTCTTGACTTTATAATTAACGGGTCGACGGTCCGATCAATCAGGTGGTCAAGATCCCACATTTTCTCCTGTTCTTTAATGACATGATAGACTTCTTTTCGCCAGTTCTCTGGTGTCACTTCCTTAATGGCTTGATTAAACAGTAGCTTAACGTCTTTCATTTTGAATGTCGTGTTGTGTCTTGCGCCTTTCACTTGCGCCCATATAAGTTCTATAGGATTTAGTTCGTAACGATATGGCGGTGTGCGCAGCACAGTTACTCTATGTTTTTCAGCTATATCTTCCACGGCATATTTTATAAAGCGATGTTTGTGTAAATTTGCTGTAGCTAATAGTTCCTTCTTTATCAAATTATCTTCAAATTCAATACTTTTGGTGGTTAACCAGTCGATAATTTCTTGTTTTCTCCAATATGAAGTTGGAGTCTTCGCTGTGCTTTTTACTTCTCAAGTATTTTCGTCGCAGCAAACAATTTTATCGCTTTCCAGTCAAAGTGATTTACGCTTATGCTTTTTCCAGACAAAATCAATATTTTTTAAAGAAGTCCATCCTGGCCAAGCTCCATTAGAAACTTATCTACGTATTACTTTTTACACACAACTACACTTTTGGTGTCTTCTTCAAGAACTATTACTGGTCTGCCTGGACTTTTCTTAGAAGGTTCCACTTGAACTGCTCTCTTTCTCTCCAGCAATAATTTAAAAACGGTGAACTTTCCAACTCCAGTCATTCGGGAACATCGGTCGACGGTTTCTTGTACAGTAAAATTCGGGTAATCGTATTTTATGAAATCATGTACAACTTTTTTTTTAAATTACATTTTTGGTTAGTTATCATAAATAATTGAATGCACAAAATTTACTTGCGCCTATGGCCGACACCGAAATTGAGCCGAACTGGACGAAATTTCCACTTTTATTTTTTTTATTATTCTACACCTTTCTGAAATAGACTATATAACTGTAATTTTTACTGTGACTATAGAATCGTAATATATTTGTTTTATTCTTTGATCCGCTAATTATAACGTCAAGAGGAGCTGACACTTCCTCAGATGACGAAGAATATTATGATTTTTTATAATTTAATTTCTGTATAATGTATTTTTTGTATTTTCTATTTTTTTTATAATGTTTAATAAAAAATAGGGGTATCTAATACTATGTACATAATGCACGTCTTTGTCATACCATTTTCAGTGTTTGTGAATGAATAACAATAGGCAAAACCCATAAATTGACCCAAACCCGGGTGGTACTACCTGCACTTGATGAAAATAAAGAATTTTGCAATGAAATCAATGGTAAATTATGAAAGTGGCTTAAATATTCGTTGGGTCACTCTGTAGTCCCTTTGCATACCTAGCTTTTATTACTCTAAACCTTTTTGAAATAGACTTAGACAGGCTTATTATAAAATAAGATGTCATCAATTCACATGGAAAATGCTGTAAGACCCTTTAGAAGTCAATTATTCTAATGCACAGAAAATAATGGTTCTGCTAGAAGCCTAATAATATTTTTTAACCTTTTTGTTGTCGTTATAACACAAATTTAATCCATAAAATTAATTTCTTGGGCATCAATTTTTCCAGCTCTATCACACATTGTATAATAGAGGTTACATTTTTTAGTAATAAGTTTAGTTTTTGTTGAGACTAAGAATATTCTCTTTCCAGATATGCTTTTAAGGTATTTTAAGTTTTAGTCGCACCCTGTATAATATAACTTAAATTTCTTAACGCAATATTATTTTGAACGCAAGCAAAACATTTTTCAAGGAATTACATTTTTCGATAATATTGATATTAAAAAGTTTTCCTTGTGTTAACTAAATCTGGGCAGACACTGTATATTAAATTTGACTCTTGGCTGGAATTCTGGCCATGTTTATAAATGGATTTTTAAAAATTTTTTAAATTGGCCTCTGCAGATATTGGGGAATATCAGAAAGTCATTTTTATTTTTAAAAAAAATTTCGAATATTTTCTACAATACCGGGTGATTCATTAAGGGTGACGAGCGACCATATCTCGTAAACTACTGGGCATAGAAATTCAGGAAAACAAAATTATAACTAAAGTGGCCATGAGAAAAACCTGGAAATAATTTTTAAGTTCCGCATTTTGCCTCAAGAGGACTTAATTGAAAAGTAAATTATAAAAGTTTACATGTCTCCGAAAATTCCACATTAAGGTATATCTTTGATAACACCATTAAAAAGCTTGGACAATTATGCATCATTTGGCGTACCGACTTTAATAAGAGGGGGGGAAGCTGTTAAAAGTGTAATCAGTTAAATCGCTGTAACTTATAAACGACTTATCCGATTTTAGCAAACTAAAGACTGTTTGGAAGAGAAATGCACTTTCACCAATCGTATTTAGTTCTTAAAAAAAATGCTAGAGGGCGCAATTTGTAATAATAACACATTTTTTGATTTTACTCCGAAAAATATATCATACAGTATAATTATAATACCATAATTGAAAAGTAGATGAAATTTGCTAGAAAAGATATTAAAACCGCAGCTCGATATCTCCGTTCGTTTCAGCGTTATCGCGAATAGAATAATTTTAAAAAATTTAAATAAAGAATATTTTTTAGAAAAAAGTGGGATGCCACTGATATTTTTCCATGTGGATATCATTTCGGATTAGCCCGGTCAATTCTGCATAAAAATGGTCTCTTGCGTTTTTCTCCTCAAGCACACCGTTCTTTATTAAAATAATTAAATTAAATTAGCTCTACTATTTATTATTTTTATTTGATGGATATAATGAAAAATTTGGTTTTATAAAAATTGTTGGAAATTACCACCCCGCCCGTCTAATTTAATTTAATTATTTTAATTAAGAACGGTGTGCCTGAGGAGGAAAACGCAAGAGACCATTGTTATGCAGAATTGACCAGTCTAATCCGAAATAATATCCACATGGAAAAATATCAGTGGCGTGCCACTTTTTTTCTAAAAAATATTCTTTATTTAAAATTTTAAAAATTATTCTATTCGCGATAAAGCTGAAACGAACGAAGATATCGAACTGCGGTTTTAATATTTTTTCTAACAAATTTTATCTACTTTTCAATTATGGCATTATGGTATCATAATTATACCGTATGATTTATTTTTTCGGAGTAAAATCAAAATAAGTGTTATTATTACAAGTTGCACCCTCTAGCATTTTTTTAGAACTATTATGGACAACTAAATACGATTGGTGAAAGTGCATACATTTCTCTTCAAAGCAGTCTTTAGTTTGCTAAAATCGGATAAGTCGTTTATAAGTTACAGCGATTTAACTGAATACACATTCAACAGCTTCCCCCCCCTCTTATTAAAGTCGGTACGCCAATGAGCTTAGGACTAAAATGATGCATAATTGTCCAAGCTTTTTAATGGTGTTATCAAAGATATACATACCTTAATATGTAAAATTTAAAAATTTACTTTTCAATTACGTCCTCTTGCGGCAAAATGCGGAACTTAAAAATTATATACAGGATGGCCACTTTAGTTATAATTTTTTTTTCCTAAATTTCTATGCCCAGTAGTTTCCGAGATATGGCCGCTATATACCCTTAATGAATCACCCGGTACAATGAACTTAAGTAATTATTTTTAATTGACATTTCTTCGAACTTTTTTCTGTATGGAAAAACCTTTCTCACACCTACGTAAATACCACTTTTCCATTGGTGAAAACAGAAAATTAAATTCTTACCTAATTTTTTTGTAATTCGAAGAAACAAAACAACAATTAAACAATAACATTAAATTACCTTCCGATTCGTCCGACTGTCGTCTCTTTTGGCCGAGTCTCAGCAAGCTGCTAACCGAAAAATGTCGTGAATTATTCTGGGGCGAAAAGCTCCTGTTCCCATTGTGAGCGTCGGTAAAACCCGGAACGGTTGGAGGGCTGTCAAAGTTGAACATTCTCGACACCTTTGACGCCTTACAAATCCTGTAATCGGCCAATTTGGGACCTTTTTCTCGTTCCGATTGTGACCGTTTATAATGATTGGCAGTTTTCTTAATTTCTTTGGTTTCGTGTTTATTTTAAAGCTTTGCTTGTGTGATACTTTTCGTTACATTTCGTATCTATGAAAGAAATACAGGGTATAACTAAATGTACTGATGATACTTAAGAGGGTGATTCCACAACGCCTTATATTTTTTAATACACGGTGTGTAATATACAGGGTCCTGCACCTCACCTTCCGTCTTCTATAGCTCACTTATTAATTAAGTTAGGATTTTTATTTTGCAAACTTTACCTGTATCCCAGGGCGCATTTCAGGAAACTATTTTTGTTTACACAGGGTGTTCCAAAACAGTATGACGTCATAAGGATATATTTTTTTAGAAAACATGCTATATATATTTTTACTTATTTTCACGCCTTTTATAGTTGCCTTCATACCCCTAAAATTTTAATGAAATCGGTTCAGTATTATAGGCAAAAAAAAACTAAGAAAAATCAGTTTTGCATCACTGGTTTTAAAAATTAATTAAAAATAAAAATAATGCCTTGTTATTAAAATTATACAAAGGTACTTAATAAATAAGGTCGAACAGTCTCGTTAACCAAGTTTGATTAATACGAATTGTACAGGGTGTCCAAAGTTTAGTGTCAAACTTTACAAACTTGAAAGCAATTTATTTTTCTTTTTCCAGCCCTATATAAATCTCTAACGCATTATAACTTATTTGCAGAAAACTCATTTTATCGACTATTCCACCAGTCATTATTATAAATAAATATCGAAGGTGGATTTGCAAAACAATTTATTGGTATTAAAGTTTATTACTGTGACAAACGCCCAGTTTGACTTTAGTTATTATATAGTTTCAAATATTGTTAGATTATTATTAATTATTTAGGCTATATTATTTTTTGTGATGGAATACAACTAAGAAGAACTCGTAGATATGATTTTCATGTTGGGAGCATGCGAAAAGAATTCTTTGTGGTCACTTTAGTAAACATTAATACCAATAAATTGTTTTTTAAAGCCACCTTTGATATTTATACATGATTATTGAACGAGTTGATAAAATGAGTTTTCTGCAAATAAGTTTTGATGCGCTAGAAATTCCGATAGGGTTGTAATTAGGACTTAGAAATGTTTGAATTTTAATTCTGCATCGAATAACATAATAATATACAGGGGTTCCAATTTCAAATAAGATAAATAAATTGATTTAAAGTTTGCAAAGTTTGACACTAAACTTTGGACACCCTATACAATTCGTATTAATCAAACTTGGTTAACGAGACTGTGAGACCTTATTTATAAAGTAGCCCTGTTACTTTTAATAACGAGGCATTATTTTTATTTTTTAGTAATTTTTAAAATCAGTAGTGAAAAACTGATTTTCTTAGTGTTTTTTTTTCGCCTATAATACTGAAACGATTTCATTAAAAAACACCCTGTATAAACAAAAATAATTTCCTGAAATGCGCCCTGGGATACAGGTAAAGTTTGCAAAATATCAAAATCCTAACTTAATTAATAAGTAAGCTATGGAAGATGGAAGGTGGGGCGCAGGATCCTGTATATTTTCTAAAGCGGCATTTTGTAATATTTCCGCACTGAAACCATTAATCTTGAGATAAATGCGTACGACTTTAATCCAAAAGCTTCGCGCTTTTAAATAGATCCAAATCACTTTTGGCATATAATATTCTGTGCTCTTGGTCAGAAACCTTTATTCTCTGTTCTGTAAAAATTTAAAATAAATCCTTTCTCTTCATTGAAATTAATTTAATCTTGGCTCAAGATCGCTAAGTTAAGATACTCGTGACACGAGAACTAAAATATACGGTATTTATCAAGTCAAATCCTAAACAATGTCTTCGGGAAGAGGACGTTTTTCTTGTATAAAAAGCTTAGGGTTTAATCAGAAGAACAACATCTATGTTTCTTGGGACAAGAGTGTATATTCTTAATCCAAATGTGGTTGTTCTTGGCCCAGCAGTGGTTGTTATTGATCTAAGAGCATTTGTTCTTGAGCCAAGAGTCGCTATTTTTTCAGATTACGTTTTTAAGAACTACAATTCGCATTTTCTATGTTTGAGAAAATATTCATACAAGTTCTCCTTATTATCGGTTGTTAAAAGGAAGTTTGAGCTTGGTTCAACGCTGAACTCAGCTTAAGTCGTAATTGTACGACCGGATCTTAGTGTCATTTTTTAAATACCAATAACAGTGTCGCAACTAGACAATGACATTTGGGATTGGGAGGGCTTGGAAATATATCAAGTCGACACCGTCATGGCATTTTTATAAAACACGATACCAATTGATGGTTTATGGTCTATTTGAGAAAGGTATAGAGTAATAAAATAGGAAATTCCGACCAGTTCGGCTCAATTTCGGTGTCGGCCATAGCCGCAGGTAAGTTTTGTGCATTAAATCATTTATGATAACTAACCAAAAAAAAAATAGATAATTTGATAAAGAAGGAAGCTATAGCAAACTTACACAAACATCGTTTTATGAAATACGCCGTGGAAGATATAGCTGACAAACATAGTGTAACTGTGCTGCGCACACCGCCATATCATTGCGAACTAAATTCTATAGAACTTATATGGGCGCAAGTGAAAGGATTTGTAGCAAGACACAACACGTTATTCAAAATGAAAGACGTTAAGCTACTGATTGATCAAGCCATTAAGAAAGTAACACCACAGAACTGACGAAAAGCAGAACATCATGTCATTAAGGAAGAGGAGAAAATGTGGGATCTTGACCACCTGATTGATCGGACCGTCGACTCGTTAATTATAACGTCAAAAGAAGATGACAGTTCCACAGATGACGAAGAATATTTTGGTTTTTTATAATTTAATTTCTGTATAATGTATTTTTTGTATTTTTTTATAATGTTTAATAAAAAATAAGTGTACCTAATACTATATACATAATGCACGCCTTTGTCACATCATTTTCAGTGTTTGTGAATGGATAACAATAGACAAAACCCATAAATTGACCCAAATCCGGGTGGTACTACCTGCACTTTATGAAAATAAAGAATTTTGCAATGAAATCAATGCCAAATTATGAAAGTGACTTAGATATTCGTTGGGTCACTCTGTAGTCCCTTTGCAAACCCAATGAGCATTTATTACTCTACACCTTTCTGAAATAGACTATAGAGGGTGATAATTTCCAGTCAGGGGGGCTAAGCCCCCTTAGCCTCCCCTAATTGCGTCACTGGTCAATAAATCAAGAACTATTCCGTCAATCACGAAAAACAACCTAAAAATACAGTAAAAATAATCGAATCGTATTTAAAATGTTAAGATTGACAGCTACTTCCGGTAAAACCGAAAGGGATAGGAAAAAGCCAATATTTGAGCAAATAAGGATGCATCAAAAATAAACCGGCAAAGTTTTAAGATAATATTTTTAGCGGTTTTCTCAAAAGTTTTATAGAACGCTCGTCGTGAATCACCCTGTATATTACACAGATTTCTAAAAATTTTAAAAACTCTTAACGAAAACAATTTGGTACATAAACGCACGTAAGATATGCAAGACAGATGCTAGACCAAAACAAGAAATATTTTTTAAAAAATGACTACTTTTCCCACTTATAAATTAAATTTTAACGAAACACAAAGTACCATTTAAAATCACCTCAATAATTTAAACAAATCACTTTTTAATTGGACACCTCAACACACTTAACCAAAATTAATGGTTCAAACTTGCGATTTTTAATTTTATAATTCGATTAAACACTTTGGGGGGCCGGCTTTGCGAAAACTGAAACGTTTGGGTGTTTTCAGGCCTGAAAATACTGAAATAATTTCGGGAAAGGGGAGGCGAAAAGTTGCCCCCTCCATAAGTGGCTTAAGCCGTAAGGCGGGGCTTGAATGAGCTTTAGTGAGATAAATCTGGGAAGTGACTTATTAAAAAGAGGCGCCAGCGCCTACTATAAGAAGTGCAGGCCTGAGTATGTTTTTTTCGGACACATTTATGTACCGGGTGAGTCAACGATTGCGCGGAGTAATTTTATGCCTTGAAGATAAAATTTGTCGACAATAAACTTTTATGTTAAGGTATGGTTGGATATCGGGCACATTTTAAAAATATTTTGAAATATACAGGGTGCGCCCAAAAAGTAGGGTGTCAAAAAGGTACATTTTTTTAAATGGAACACCCTATATATTGTATTATTTTCTGATTCCTCGCAAAATTCTACGCTTATTTTGTAAATGTCATATGTCTAAATTTAATAGTTTTTGAGATATTGACGGTTAAAATATGGCAATTTCAGACTTTGACAGGCTGTAGCATTGGAACGGTTCATCTTAGGGAAAAATGATTTTCCCCTCCCTATCTTAGTTTTTTATTCTCTATCCAAGGAAACCAACCTCCGGTTTACCATGTGAAACCAAAAAACCGGTTTTAACGGTTTAACATGTTAAACCGGAAGTAGTAACGTTTAGATAGAGAATAAAAAATTAAGATAGGGAGGTGAAAACCATTTTTCTCTAAGATGAACCGTTCCAATGTTACAGCCTGTCAAAGTCTGAAAATGCCATATTTTAAACTTCAATATCTCAAAAACTATTGACTCTAGACGTTTCACATTTACGAAATAAGCATAAAACTTTGTGAGGAATCAGAAAATAATACAATATATAGGGTGTTCCATTTAAAAAAATGTACCTTTTTGACACCCTACTTTTTGGGCGCACCCTGTATAATTCAAAATATTTTTAAAATGTGTCTGATATCCAACCATACCTTAACACAAAAGCTTATTGTCGACAAATTTTATCTTCAAGCCATAAAATTGCTCTGCGCAATCGTTGACTCACCCGGTACATTATTATCAAATCATGCTGAAACCTCAAGAGTAGAAAAAATTAAAGATGATAAAAAAAATTAATTTTTTTTTAGTAGTATCACGATACACTAACACCGGTATGGTAATGCTTATAAATTATCTATCTCTTTTACATGGCGACGTCACGTACGAGAACGCTTTTTAGGGTGGTTTACACTAGGTGTCCTGCACAGTACGAGATCTCATAAAGCGATGGATCAGGAGTGAACACAAAATCCACAACCACAGGCAGAAATTACACCGCAGTAAATGCCTCATTGGGGATCCAGACCGAAGACTTACGAAACAGAACCAACTGAGAACCATTACAGGAATTGTAACAGGACACATGGCTATCAAGAACCATCTGCACAGAATGCAACTGTACAATGGAGACCTTGACTGGAGATTATGCGGACAAGGCAGGGAAACTGTACAGCACATAGTTTGCCATTGCGAGTCATTAAATCGGAAGAGGCAACAAATATTCGGGCAACCAAAACTGGAACCAGAGGACATCCTTACCCTCTCCCCAGTTGACCTACACAAACTAGTGCAAGGAACTGGAATTACACGGAGTGGGTGTAAAAACCAAACAGGATGAGCACAATGAGCCAAACCTGGCCTAAGTGCATCCGGCGCACGGACGGGCCTTCAGAAAAAAAGTAAAGAATGGCCTTTAGTTCATCCCAGTTACTTCCTTTAGAAGATAATTACAAAAATAGTTCTTACTAGCCATTCTTTAAATTGACTTGGTTACCCCTTACGCAAGCCACAATCCATTGTTCTGCCAGATCCCTATTTTTTGGAAATCCAAAATATTTTATATCTGTGCCTTTTGTGTTTTGATTACAATTGAATCGTTCATTTCAAAAACCACATAAGTCAACATTTGTCAAAAATGGTGTTTTGTTATTAAATGACTTTTCAGGGGTAAAGTCAAATTTGTTTAAGAAAACGCCAAGTCACTCGTCATTTATGGCACCCTGTTGACGTCTGGTCTATTTTACGTTTAGAGGTTGGCTAAAAAGACAGGACCGGACTATTTTTATGTTCCATTAACAAACTAAAAAAATATTTAAATATTAAGTTCCTTATCACCCATTTTAATTTATCAAAGAAGACTTTACAAATTTTTCTATTTAAATCATCGTTCTTAACTAAAGTTGTCAAGAAACTTTTGGAGATGTTATCCAAATTGGAACAAAAGTCAAGAACCTATATTAGGTATCCACTGAATACTACCTAGATATTGTGATAGGAATTACTTACAATAAAGTAATGTACTAGTAACATAAATATTATTGACAAAGCTTTTAAAAAATTTAACTTATCGACACACTACTCTCCTTTGCTCGTGAATATTAAAGAATGTAATAAATGCCGGTAGTACTGCACCAGCTAGGTAGAATACGTAAAACATGGTATATATGGTTAAAATATTGGTATACAAAACAATCACTATGCTTCATTTTAGTTATGACTCTAACTTTCAATCAGAAAACTCTATATACACTATATAAAAAACAGCCACAAAAATACTAAAAAACCCAAAAACAACGAAAATAATAGGACGCGAACTGACATGTGAACTTGTTACGGTTCACACTAAATCTAGTAACTTTTCGGCGGAACTAGAATCAGCTGTGAATGTCATCTGTGGCTTTCAACTGTCGAAACGCCGTTTTCTATCGCGAAATGATCTCTATCTACACGTTGTGCGTAAAAAACACACAAGTCACATACACCGTTAGAGAAATATACATACGTAAAAATCGCTTTCGTTGCCAAAACCACATAAGTCTGTCGACTTATGTTGTTTTTACACGGATATTTAAATATAATGTCAGCTGATTGAAGTTGCGAAGAGGGCGAAAAAATTTATGGCACATGTTACTTTTTCTTTATATTTTATGAGAATTGTATTTAAAAGTTTTGTTTATGTAGCATTTTGTTTTTTATTTTTGTTAAAAAGAAAAATAGCGATAAAAGAATATTCCGAGCAATAACCACATAAATCAATAGAAATATATATTTTTTTTAGAAAAAACTACTCATTTTATAAAAAAATTTTTATATACATATTATCTAGTTACCTGACTACTTTATTTACAAAATAATTATTTTCTTTAATAAAACATACTTTGTTTATTAAACACTTTTTATCTTCTCCTGAAAATTTAACTTTCTTGACTTATGTGGTTTTTGAAATGAACGATTCAATTGTTACAAATCGCCACAGCACAGTTTGGCATTGTCAATATCCAAAATCCTACACAATTTTACAATGAGTATAAAACTGCAATCTGAGAGAATCAGAAGACTAGGACAACGATACATTAATACGGTATTCGGCTTGAAAGACACTTTAAGAAGCCACCTAATAAAGACGAGACCAACAAGTCAAAAAGACAGGAAAAACTGTGTCTACCAAATCCCCTGCGAATGTGGTCGATCTTACATTGGTGAAACTCTAAGGCCAATTGAAACTAGGATCAAGGAACACGGATACAACACGCTTAAAGGAGAAACGGAAAAATCAGGTGCAGCTGACCAGGCCTGGACACACGGTCATCACATCAAGTGGACAGAAGCTCAAATCCTGCATTAAGAATCACACTGGAGGAAGAGAAAGTTCAAGGAAGCTGCTACCATACACCAGAAAGCAGGTTGTTTTAGTACCTAAGCGTTTATTAGATATAAGAAATATCTGGAAATCTTTGTTAGGCAGGACCCCCAACGTTTCTGAAAAAAACTATAAAATTCATGCCACTAATAAAAAAAAATTCCGGATGCTTTATTATTTACATAATTTAATACAATTTAAGCATGATCCTAAAAAATTTTGGGCTGTGGCCTTATTTGCTTGTTAAGGCTACCAAAAATTGTGGCTGTGCCCACTGGCGTATATAAGGGGGGGGGGGGCTGCCGGGCTGCATTTTCATCTCACGCATGGACTCATAATTTAAATCTTTAAATAATGTATTCTTAGCTTAAATTACAAAGGTCTTGTAGGAAACGTTTAGCTTTTAAACTTTTCCTTCTAAAAGTCCTGTTTTATATAGAGATCGCATATCGTTTTAGTTATTAATTTTTGATGCAATTTTAAAGGAAAACGAGTAAAAAGAATAATATTTCATAGAATTTTTCTATTATATACTTGTCTGTTCCGTTTTCCTTTTTTTTAGAGGTATTTTAAATCAACAAAAATATAACCCAATGCAATAAAATATTTTTACAGCAAAAACAATTAGGTATTTATTTCTTAAGAGAAAAATTAAGGTAAACATTTCAATTGAAACATTTTTTATGGAAGAAGTGTGATAATCTATAATAAATAAAATAGTGCGGGATGAAATGAGAATACTTTATTAGGAATATAAATATACGGCACTTAAGAAGGAGTATTTCCAAATCTAAGCATTTACACCAAAAACTGCTCTTAGATCTACGCTCCTAAAATACATGATTTCTGAAAAAATCATCAATTTTGGCGTGATGAGCGATATTTACTTTTTTTAATCATGAAAAACCGAGCCCGGAAAACGCTGGTTAGAGTCATACATACGTCTTATGTTAAAATTTTGGATTGACACCAATATTCATATTTTCCACAAATATAAAAAATGTTTTTTTTTAATAAAGAGCCAGCTAGGAATATCAAAAAAAAATATAATCCAACCATGCAAAGGGGGGGAGGTAATAATTAATTTTCGAAATTTGATAGTAGTTAGGTGAATTTTAAACGAACTTTGGGCGAGGCCTCGAAAATTTTTCGCCTGCGGCGCTTTCCCACCTATATCCCTCTCTTCAGAATAAAAAAAAAGTCCTACTTACGCCCCCCCCCCCCCCCGAGCATATTTTCTGGCTACGCCAATGTGGCGCCCCCCCAATATTTCGGGTCTAGAACCGCCCCTGATTATATACGATAAAACTTTTAATATTATGCACAGAAAAAAGTAATCTATCATTAATTTACTTCCATTATTTTTTTAAGAATTATTTCTTAGTATAATATGAACCAATTAACCTTTATTTTTCTTATGTAAAAAAATGACGTCAATTATGTGACGGAAATTGACATAACTAAAAGACGAAGACATGCCTCATTTCATTAGACAGTTCTGCACGATATAAATTTTCCCAAACGTATAAAAGGAAGTGTAGATAATTAATACCGAGAACGAGACTTGATTAAGATTTAATTTTTCGACACCAACTTTTAATGAGGTCCCTTCTCATTTGGACGCTCTTATTTGAATAAAACATATTGTACGTTGTTGCTATTTATAGAGAAAACATTTTTTTAAATATAAGTATGTGGTACTTAGGCCCAATTTTCTATAGTCCTCTTAAACCTAAGTTTAAACCGAAGAATAGTTCTAAAATCTGAGAAATATCAGAAATGGTCGATTTATAATGTGGGATTGACAGCAAAGTTCAATTTAAGCTTAATGAACCTGGTCATAACCATAACTTCAGTTTCAGAGTTTCATTATTTAATTTCTCTAGAATAAAAGGTTGATAAAATAGAAAATACGTACATGCTTATGTACCATTGCGCCCCAAAAAAACTGGGACAGCAAAATGTAGTTTAATCTTCCACACTATTCGCTTTTTTTTGTGAAGGTGTCAATTTAATTTAATTTTGTGACTGACAGTGGCGTGTCAAAAGAAATATTTTTTGAAATCGTTAACCACCGAGCAAAAAGCGATAATTTACACTCTATTGAGAGATGGGCATCAAATAAGAAACATCGCAGATTAATTAAGGATTAGCAAAAATACCGTGTTGTTGGCTTAGCACAACATTGCAGAATATTGAAGTATTGTAAGAAAAGCAGGTTCTAGTCGCCCCAAAATTTCGAATGACGGCCAAGATAAAAGCTAAAGAAAAAACACGTTTTCCTGGTTCGGCTAATACAACGCCTAGAAGAATTCGTAGTTCAGATATAAAAAGTTGTTGTGCTGCCAATAAAATATTTTTGACCGAAGCAAACAAACAGAGAAGAGTAGAATTTGCTTATGAATGAATGAAATCAAGGTAATATATGGGAAACCGTAATATTTTCCGATGAAAAACCCTTTCAATTATGCAATAATGGAAAAATCCGCGTTTATAGGCCTTCTGGTACGAGATTCGATGGAAGATATACAAATAAGACTAATCAAAGTGGACGCTTTTCTATAAACGTTTTGGGCTGGATTAGTGCAAGGGGCCCAGGAATTTGCCAAATAGTGCGTGGGAGGTTCAATGCACCATTATATTGCAACATACTAAACCAAGTTATGATACCATCTGTCGACGCAGTATATGGCCCAGATTTTATATTTCAACAAGATAATGCTCCTATACATATAGCCCGCATGGTTCAAAATTATGTAGAAGAAAATCAAATTCGTGTTCTGCCTTGGCCCTCGAAAAGTCCGGATATCAACCCAATTGAAAAATTTGGGGTGAGTTGACAACATTTATGTATAAACATAACTTCCAGCCTAGAACTCGGGATGAATTAAGCCAAAGGATAATGCAATAACGCAAGAGTATACGAGAAACCTAGTGTTAAGTATGCCACGACGTTAAGCATTAATCGATAATAATGGTGCAACTACCAAATATTAAAAACATGTTATTATATTAAGGTTTAAATATGATTGAAATTAAAATTTATTGGAACATAATATTAAAAAATTTTGTGTTATTTTTGTTACATTTTAAAACAGAATATGCGTATTTTCATTTTTTCTCGTATTTCTAAAAATGTGGTATTGTTGTTAAACCTTTTCACTTCCATGACAACTATTATAACAACAATGATAACTTCCCTCAATAGATTTTACTTTTCCTTATAGTCAAGGAGCTACTCTACAACAACAATTTCGCTGTCCCAGTTTTTTTTGGGCGCAATGGTACATTATATTAAATTATGACCAGGTAAATCACTTTTAACTCAAACTTTGCTATCAATCCCACTATACAGGGTCCTGCACCTCACTTCTATAGCTCACTTATAATTAAGTTAAAATTTTGATATTTTGCAGACTTTACCTGTATCCTGGGGCGCATTTCAGAAAAATATTTTTGTTCATACAGGGTGTTCCAAAAAAGTGTGACGTCATAAGGATCTATTTTTTAAAAATATATATTCTTACTTATTTGGATGCCTCTAACAGTTGCCTTCATACCCCTAAAATTTTAATGAAATCGGTTCAGAATTATAGGCAAAAAAAAAATAAGAAAAATCAGTTTTGCATCACTGGTTTTAAAAATTCATTAAAAATAAAAATACTGCCTCGTTATTAAAATTATACAAATGCACTTAATAAATAAGGTCGAACAGTCTCGTTAACCAAGTTTGAATAATACGAATTGTACAGGGTGTCCAAAGTTTAGTGTCAAGCTTTGCAAACTTTAAAGCAATTTATTTTTCTTATTTCAAATGTAACCTCTGTATATTGTTATGTCATTTGATGCAGTTTAAAAATCAAACATTTGTTCTGGATAAAAAGGATAAAAAAACAAAAACGCAGTTTAAGGTAAATTAGGCTCTCTTAAAGGATACTAAGTTTAGTCAAATCGGTTATGCCAAACCGGAGTAACTCTGGCGTATTTTTATAAAAAAATGAATTCTCCTCCACCACTTTATTTTACTAGATCGGAAAATGTGTGTAGGCAAAAAAGTATGAAGAAATATGAAAGGATTATTATACAAATATTTTGTATACCTCTCAATTAGTCAAAACACTAAGAAAATCCTAATTCTAACCATGGCTGGTTCGCCCCCTTGCGGGTATTTTACAAACTCGAAAATATTTTCCAGCATTTTCTCTTGGGCACTTTTATCATAAAAAAATTGACCCTGATGCTGTACGATTACTAGTTTCTGGGATATGGCCGGCAGACATTCTTAGTTGACCACCCGGTACAGATCAAAGCGGTTCCCGCTGTTACATCCCGTATAGCCAGTTTTTGAAATTAAAAAAACAATAGGCATAAATTCGTTAAATATAAAAAGAATAACACCAGAGCTGTGAGTAACTTAAGTAACTAGATACTTTTTAGTATCTAGTTACTTAAAGTAACTAGATACTTCGTAACTTAGTTCTTTTTTGAATCATGCCAAAAGTAACTGAAACTTCGTTACTTTTGAAAAGTAACTTGTATCTAGTTACTTTTTAGGAGTAACTATACACTTAAAAAGTAACTAGATACTTTTAAAGTAACTAAGTTCCTTTTAAAGTAACTAAGTTACTTTTAAAGTAACTAAGTTAGGTACCTACTTTTAAAGTTCCTCTAGGATACCAATTATGCACACGTGCCGTCCATCCGATGATGACCAAGGGACGATCGGCGGCGTTAATCAGATTTTCACGAAGGGACGAGCGGCGAGTCGCGAGTGTCAAACAGCAAACTGGTTGGAACGTGAAATTTCTTGGAAAGCATTTTATTCTACTTGTTCGTTGTTCGAATTAACACTTCTTAGTTTAGTTTTCTGATGGTAATAGTGGTAGTGTGTACAGGAAAATAAGTTATCACTACCTGGTAAATTTATGGTATCTAGTTCAAAAGCATCTTAGTAACTTTTAGAGTTTCGTAGTTGCAATTAAAATAACTAGTTACTCAAAAGTATCTTAGTTACTTTTAGTAACTAGTTACAATCAAAGTAACTAGTTACTTTAAAAGTATCTTAGTTACTTTTAAATTATCGTAGTTACAATCAATGTAACTAGTTAGTGTAAAAGTATCTTAGTTACTATAACTAGTTACTTTAACTAAGTAACTAAGAACTAAGTTACTTTTAGGTAAAAGTAACTATTCCTTATAAGTATCTAGATACATTTGTGCAAAAGTATCGAAAAAGTAACTAGTTACTTTTCTGAAGTAACTTTCACAGCTCTGAATAACACCGACCACCTTAAACCCTGGTAGAACCATATTATTTGATTATCTAGCTTTTGATGCTTCTGTTAAATTGTGTTCTAGGGACGTTGTTTTTGAAATCAGTGATTTAATTATATCATTTCTTTTACGCCATATTATCTCCTCCTTCCTATGCACGTATATGTCTTTACATAATTTCTTTCAATCAAGAAGGCAGTTCATCTTGCATCCCAGGCCCATTCATCTTGGCCTTTGGTTGCGTTTACATGCCACATTCGTTCCTGTCGCCGAGGAAACTCTTTTACGCTAAATTTATCTTTACGGCGCCGCGCCGCCACGAAAGACGTTTGGGCTCTTTGACGTCAATAATTATGTCGGCCATTTGTCCGATCTGCGGACACTTTAAAGGATCTGTCAAAACATCTAGAAGACAGAAAGTAAATGGTTTCGAAAGTTTTAAACCGGGTTTGTTATTGGCGAAAATATCAATCGACTTGATACTGCATACGGAATTTTTAAAATCTGCTTGAAATTATAGTTTACTTCAGAAAGGTGTAATGTAATAAAAGTTCATTAGATATGCGAAGGGACTACAGAGTGACCCAACGAATATTTAAGCCACTTTCATAATTTGGCATTGATTTCATTGCAAACTTCTTTATTTTCATCAAGTGCAGGTAGTAGCACCCAGGTTTGGGTAAATTTATGGGTTTTGCCTATTGTTATTCATTCACAAACACTGAAAATGGTGTGACAAAGGCGTGCATTATGTACAAAGTATTAGGAACACGTATTTTTTATTAAACATTATAAAAAATACAAAATACCGAAATTAAATTATAAAAAATCATAATATTCTTCGTCATCTGAGGAACTGTCATCTCCGCTTGACGCTATAGTTAACAGGTCGACGGTCCGATCGATCAGGTGGTCAAGATCCCACCTTTCTCCTCTTCTTTAATGACCTGATGGACTGATTTTTACCAGTTCTCTGGTGTCACTTCCTTAATGGCTTTATCAAACAGTAGCTTAACGTCTTACATTTTGAATTTCGTGTTGTGTCTCGCGACAAATCCTTTCATTTGCTCCCATATAAGTTCTATAGAATTTAGCTCGCAATGATATGGCGGTGTGCGCAGCACAGTTACACTATATTATCCACCGCATATTTTATAAAACGATGTTGGTGTAAATTTTCTATATCTAATAGTTCCTTCTTTATCAAATTATCTTTTTTTTCTTTGGTTAGTTATAATAAATAATTTAATGCACAAAATGTACCTACGCCTATGGCCGACACCGAAATTGAGCCGAACTGGACGGAATTTCCCATTTTATTACTCTACACCTTTCTGAAATAGACTTTAAGTCAGGTTAAAGTAGTCGCAGTCAAGGGAGGGGGGGGGGGGGGGGGGGACGGACGACTGACTGGCTTCATACACGCTTGGATTTTAATATTAAGAAAAATAATTTTTAAAATGGAATCAGATGTGGCTATGCTAATGCATCAAATTATTTTTTTTTTAACTTTTTTATTGTAAAAAATATATTATAGAATCTCTAGAAGTCGATCAACATATTTATTTATTACGGTATGCAAAAAACAATCGTAAAAAGTAAAAGACCTTTCTGCTGGTAGGATGTGACCACATGCAGACTTGTTTAGAATTTTTTTGTTCTCGTTATTATAATATCTTCTTGGATTACGCATAACCTTAATCACCATCTCCTAAGCAGTCCATAAGTCATCACGAACAAATACTGCATTTCCACCACATCGTACATACTGTACCTGCGTCTGGCGATGGCAATAAAATGTCTTCTTTTAGATACAAAGTATTCTAAAAACGAATATCAGGAGATTTAAGTGGCGCGGCGTCTGGGAGATTTTAAAGATAATGTTGAGACATCATTTGTAATTTTAATAGAAAATAAGAAACTAACAATAAATAGCATGGCGAATGATATAATTTGAACCTTTAAAATAAATTTCTCAAGAGACATAGCATTGATTTCTTTATATTTAAACTATACACATTTTCTACATATCTGGCGACATGTCAATCAAAACCAATCAAAGCGTATAAAGATCAAGAAATCGCTGATGCGTACAAGCATGCATAAGACAGACGTACCCGTAAAGTGCCTACTGATCTTTTTCGGAACACATGTGCCATGTGCAATCGGGTATGGTCGGTCTAGCATAAAGGGGACGTCCTTTAGCTACGAAGCGAAACGAAACCATGTCATATTGATATCCCTTTCATTAATTAGAATATTTATTAAATTACGATGAAAAATATACAGGGTGATTCCTAAGTTGATAATTCTTTTTAAGCTGTGTATAGAAGACATTAAAATAAACAACATTTTCAAATACCTTTTTTCAAAAAACTTAAAAATAATCGAGATACTGAAGTAAAAAATCTAAGTGCGGGCCTGGTCATTAAAACGTAATCTGCTATACTTTGTGTTGTTTGTCTTATTAGTCATGCAGTTTACAGGTCGGTGGTCAGTTATTTGGCAATCCGCTGCAGTGTGTTTTTCTAAAGCAAGTTAATTTTAAATTGGTGGAACGTGAAAATGGTAAAATTTGAAAACAATGAGATATGGTGCTGATTTACGGTGAGTGTCGTCAAAGTTCGGCTGCTGCTTCGAGATTATACGCAGAACGCTTTCCCTTGCGGGCTCATCCTACACCCAGAAGTTTTCTTAATGTTATTCAACGGGCAAGTATAAAAACTAAAAATGTTGCTTCTGACGAACCCTGTATAGTAATCGCAAATCTGATAATTGAAATTGTTGTTTCAGCACAAGCAGACGTTTTTATAAGAAATTACTTTTTCTTCTTACTAATAAAAAAGTTTTTCCTCTTCCAAACTCTATCCGTGGACACACTGTATATAAAGAATTTTTAAAAGTAAATAAAAGTGGGTGGATGTAAAAATATAAATAAAAACAAGATGTAAACTTAAAATTCGAATAGTCAAAATTATGAAAATTAAGACAGAAACAAGCGACTTACTCTTTTACATGTATTGTTTTTAGAAAGTTCACTCACAAAACATTGTCACGGCATCGCTTTGATGTGGTTTCATATTCTTGCTGAAATCTGAAAGGATCACCTGTTATTTTCGGTCACATGCTGTGGTGTCACTTCGACTAAAAACCTGAAAAGAATGTACATAACACGAATGAAATTTAACACAACTTCATAGAGAAGTCAAGTCTATCGATGTACGAAATTTGACGAAAAATTATTATTTTTAACGATTTTGAAAAACCGCGGAATGTTTGAAACCGTTTTTTACCGTATAAAATCAATAAAATTTTGCTGCATGTATATTAACATAAGTGATGAAAGTGATACTTCTCAAACGAGGAGATACTTATTTAGCACGAGGCGTCAGCCGAGTGCGGATATTCTCCGAGTTTTAGAATAATCACTCTCACACGAGTAATGAACACTATTTTTCCTACTATCACAAAGAATCATTAAAAAGCCTTTGATTTGTGAAAAAAAAATATCAACACTAGTGTTGAAATTGGCATACTTGGATTATGTTCCACTTAATATCTGGTTTCATAGTTTGTCAATAGGCTTTTCCTTTATTTGTAGTTTAACTTTCTCATTTTTTCATATTTTATATATTATCATAAGAAGAACTAATCCTACATTGACTTCTAGATTAACCAGAATGAAAATTTTTAAATTAAATCAAGGAAAGATGCATTAAATATAAATTTAAAAAATCAACCCAACAAGATTTCAGTTGAAAATTATTCTATAAATTATTTAATGTTTAATCAAGGAAAGATGCATTAAACATAAATTTGAAAAATCCCCCCAATAAGATTATATAAATTATTTATTGTTTTTACAAAAAAAAAGTCAAATACTCCTGATGGGATTTGAACCTGTGACATTGCGATCTGTAGGCTAAAGCACTATTCTCTGCGCTATCGCTACCGATAAAGATTTGTTGTTTAATACATGACACTCTCTTCAGTGCGATTTGTTTATTTTGCTAATAGATTTTCCAATATATTATTATTAAAACATTTTTTATAATTTCAGATGGCGTATTTTCACACTCTAATTCTGAATCACTCGACAAATGCATGATAAATAAGTTAAACACTTTACAATTACTGCTTTCTAAAATTTGTTCTTTTTAATAAATAGGGGTGGTCTGTCAAATTGGCAAGATATGTTTAAATTAAATAGTGTGCCTTGTATTTTAACACTAGTGTTGAAATATTTTTTTTCAACTTTTTTAACTCATTTCTATTTTTTTTTGTAATTCGGTTCAAAAAGATCAGCATTTTAACACGGCAAATTTAAGCGCAGTCGGATCCACTCAATGGTGATATTTTGCCAACCAACAAGATCCCGCTAATCGATTTTTCAGGCGCTAAAATCTCAACACTGGCCGACGCATGAAACCGGATTTTTGATTCGCTTGAAAGCATTATAGTTGCCGCTGAACATGAAACAGGTTTTTACAAAATTGCTTGTTCGGATTCCGAGTAAGTCACGTTTGAAATATTGTTTAGCGGAATTTTGTTGGTTGGCAAAATGTCGCTAATTAGAGTAGAGTGGGGTAAAACGACGCACTTAAAGGTTAATTAGCTATAAAAATTAGAAACCATAAAAAATATATATTTATTTGTTAAGACCTTAAACAGTTAGTCATTCCCCTACACAAAACAACACATTTAACGGTTAAATAAAACATTATTATTTTACAAAAAATAAAAAAATAACAAAATAATAATGGGACTTTTGCCCCATATGTGGGGTAAAAATCCGCACACACTTTAAGTGCAGAAATCGCATTGAAAAACTCAAATTTTTTCATATGATGTATAATCTTCGTGCCACCACTGTTTGCAGCCCTTGAACTGAATCCATTCTTCAATTGGAGGGTCAATGGATGGTTCATTGCAACCTGGACACATATCAGTAGTTGCTTTTTTTATTATGTTAGGCTTGATTTGTGATTCTGTCTTAGCATCGTCTGCAATTTTTCTTTTTATTGTTCCACGACTTGACTTCAGGTTTTCTTTTCTCAACTTCTCTTCAGCTAGAGCTTCCAGTTTTACTTTATTGGAAGTACTAGAAAGTATTTCCGACTTTTTTCCTTGTCAGGAGTCACTATTTTGTTATTTGCATGTTGTTCAGATTGTGTAGGCTGCTGCTTCTCTAGTGTTATAGGTGTTTGGGTGACTACCTTGATGTTTGGTATAGCAGCGGGCTGTGAGGTTGTCGCTTTCAACCGCTTTCGTAAAGTAGACTCATCTATCCCAAGCTCTTTTGCGACCTTTCTTTTGGAAATACCTGCACTTATTCTTCTTTTTGCTGCTTGTAATATTTCTTCTGTGCGTGCTTTTCTATCAGTTTTTCTTTTAAGTATACGACCTAAAACAAATAAGTATAAAAAATATATAAACGTGTATACAATTTACAAAGTCCGCATTGCGGAATTTTGCCCGACACCTAATTCGGACTTTTGCCCCATATATCCCGTAACTTTAAAAAAAATCTCCCGTTGTATGCAGCGATACTGGAGACACTACCATTGTCATTTCAGAGGCTTGACAGTTAACCTAATTGTTGCCCATATAATATAGCTTAGTTTAAACTAAGGAGTCTATACAATATCTTAGAGTTTAAAACAAAAAAATAAGATTTTCACTATAAAAAAGGTAACTTACCTCATATTTTTCAAAACACTTATCAAAACTTTGTGTACATTTCGTAGCGACTTTGGCGCATGGAAGGCTAATCAAGACTGGCATACATGTTGCCAAATTTTCACACACTGGGGTAAAATTTGTAGATAGGACTTTTGCCTCGTGCGTCGTTTTGCCCCACCCTACTCTACTTTAATGGTTACCCCATAATACCCAGCGTTGTTATTTTCGTGTCATTTAGATTCCCACATTTTTTGTCCCTAATTTCTTTATGCCGTTGTTTTTTCAACGCCCAGTCTTTGTTTGTGTTTGGGGTATTCAGAACCTGAACAATGAGTAAATGCGAATAAAAAATTGGGTAAGCAATTTTTTTAACAATTTAACCGCTGAAAAAATTGTTGTGGGTTAAAAACGACGTGGAGTAGAAAGGTTCTCGGCGGGACAAGGGGCTGTACTGTACATCTTTTTTTGATTAAATTTAAAATTTTTCATTCTGGTTAATCTAGAAGTTAATCCAGGATTAGAGTTCTTCCTATAATTTATAAAACATTATGAAAAAGTTAAACTACAAATAAAGGAAAAACCTATTGATAAATTATGAAACCACATATTAAGTGGAACATAATCCTAAATATGCTAATTTCAACACTAATGTTGATATTTTTTTTCAACACTAGTGTTGAAATATTTTTTTTCACAAATCAAAGGCTTTTTAAATAATTCTTTGTGGTTGTAGGAAAAATAGTGTACATTACTCGCGTGAAAGTGATTATTCTAAAACTCAGAGAATTTCCTCACTCTGCTGAGGCCTCGTACTAAATGTCTCCTCATTTGAAGAGTATCACTTTCCTCACTTGTTATGTAATATACTATTTCGTGGCAGTTATTCATAGGGATAAAGAGGGGAAACAAATCGATTTATTTAGTGACTGATGGATTTATTCATAGTATTTTTCAGACCAATCCAGTACTTTTACAGAAAATATGTAAAGGTTTGAGACAATGATATATCTTGAATGATATGAGAATAGTTTTTACCTTTCCTAGACGTCAATGTAGAAAAAATAGCAACACCGTCCTAACTTCAGCGTACAGGAAACCTACGCATATAGGTTAATACCTCACTTATACATCAAATCACTCAAACAATACAAAACATGGCATAGTAAGATGGTGGATAGCAGTGGCGGTTCGTCAGGTGAAGGGGCTCTTCACCAAAAAAAAAAAAATAAAACCACGAGGAATTTTTTTTGACAATATTAAATATTAATGTACCAATACAGCTACCATTTTAGCCCTTAAAAAATAATTATGTTCGAATTATTAATATTAATTTAATCCTTAACTCCGATGGACAATAATTTTAACGCATTTTGGCGCGCCCCAGCCGACCGTGTCCGTTAGCTCAAAGCAAGTGAAGACCCAACACCCAACATAGCTTTGATATTTACCGTTGCTATGGTTACGTGACATCAGTCACGCATACAGCATATAACAATTTACATTATGATGAAGGGCCATTTAAAAATAGATCAGTCGTATGCACCATTGTTTTAGCATTGGTTCGCCTAACCTTAAGGTATGTATTTTGAGGCTTCGTGAAACTTACGGTTATTGATATCGTTTTTACGTGATTTACTGTGTGATTAAAAAGTTTTGTTTTTATTTTTTAGTTAATTCAGTAGTGTAAGTACCTACTTAGTTGTGTGTTTTAAAAATGAACTCAATTAATGACATAGTTTGTAGTTTGTTGGAAACCCCATTCAGTAGTTGGACAGATGAGGATAAGAGAGACGTTTTGTTACACGGGTTTTAGGCAATGTTTGTTTAAGTACCCGCACTATACCTAGCTCTTCACCATTTTTTAAGACCGCGAGCCGCCGCTGGTGGATAGAACAATTACCATCTGTAACTCAAATCAAGTCTTTAAAGAGAAACTAATACATCGAGACCGACCTCAACAAAAATGGCTACACCATGAGAACAGTTGGTAAAACATTGGAAAATCGTAAAAATCGGCCAAAAGCACAAAAAGAAAAAAAACAAGGGACACAATATTCCTTATGTCAAAGGAGTATATGAGAGAATAAGAAGACACGATACAATATCAATACGTATTCAGCTCTAGGCCTCTAGAGACACTTTAAGAAGCCAAGATGAAGCCAAAAGAACAGGAAAAAATGTATGTATCCGATCCCTTGCAAATGTGGCCGATTTTGGATTAGTGAGACACTAAGACTACTCGAAATAAGAATCAAAGAACATAGGAACAATACGCTATAAAGAGAGACCAAAAAATTAGGTGCAGCTGACCATGCCTGGTCACATGTCATGTGTACATCAGAAGCTGAAATTCTGCATGAAGAACCCATTTGGAGGAAGCTGCTACCGACACACTGCATATTCTGTGTCAATGTCGTAAAGTTTACCTATTTCAATCCCGAGAAAAAAAAAATTAAAACCACCATTATTTGCTTGCAATTATGAGCAGTTACCCATGCATGTGAACTTTTTTTTAAAAACCACTAATCCATGCAAAATAAAAATCTACGTTCTACTAACAAGCACTCGTAAAAGATCCCCGAGAGCATCTGCTCGAGACCCAAAATCCAAACACACGTTCGCTGTCTTCGGGCTTCTTTTGTTTCCCGGCTACCTTGATTCTTTTGTAGTTCGGTTCGGGGTCCTTTTTCTTCCTGGTTCTAGTTACCCGTGAAAACAATCGATTCGGAACGGCCGTGACAGTGAAACCGTTAAAAATTCGAAGACAAATTCAAAACAACTTTATTTTTGAGAGGACTAATGTATAGACTTGACCGGAGAAACAGATGTTTGGTAAAAATCTGTCTTTAGACTAGATTACAATTTATACTTCAATTGACCACAACAAATCATCTAAAGCCTTGTCTGTGACGTGTATAATACAAAAATGTCTGGAATATTGGATATACTTCAGAAGCTCACACACAAATTTTTACAATAATTTTAATGACACTTCCCCTTTTAAATCTATGTTTCAAAATTATCCTAATTTTCTAAATATTTTTTATTTAGGCTTCTCTTCTCTAAACTAAAGTAAGATAATTTTAAAATAAAGCGGTAGTGCCATTAAGATTATTGAAGAAATTTGTGATTGAATGTTAAATTTTGCAGCTTTTCCGGTAAAACCGGAAGTAAAACAGTTGTGACTCATTCATACGAAATACCTACCTAAAAAGAAATAAAAAGTATTATTACATTTCATACTTATTCATTTGGTTTTTGTAAAAATAATAAAATGTGTTACTAATTTGACAACTTCCAACGACATTTTCTCGGAAATTGTCTTATATGGGAAATACATGTTTTATACTTAGAATTCTTTGTAGAATACATTTTTTTTTAAATACATATACAGGATGATTCACGTTGGGTGGCCTATTAGAAGATCTCAGAAACGAGTAACCCTATCTTTCTAAAAATTTGATTGAAGGCATAATTGGTTTTGGGCTTTTAAAACATTATATTATGACGTTTTTATTACTTCCGGTTATACCGGAAGGTAATCCCAACTTTGCTCTTTCAAATAGAACACCCTATATATTTTAGCATTTTTGATTACCTTATTAAAATCTAAATAGCTTTTGTTAATATTAATCTATTCCTATCTCTAACAGTTTTTGAGATATTATAAAAGGATTTTTTTGTGTAAAAACGCTCCGAGAAGAAAGTTTAGTAACTGAGAAACTAATAAAGGTAAACATTTAAAATTTTGTAAGCTTTCAAGTAATACATTGATCTTTAGTTTAAATTACTTAGGTTTCACGTTTTTTATACAGGGAGTTCTTAAAATTGTGTCAATGTTTCCATTTAAATAAATGTGCATAAGTCAATTTTTGCAAATAGAACACCCTATTTTTTAGCTTATTAACGTGTAAAAAATTCAATTTCCTATCTAAATGCCTTATATGTTACAATCCACATTTTTAATCGTTTTGGAATTGTGTGCAATTTATATAAAAAATCTTAAAATGTCTTTTTGTGTTAATGCGACATTATTTTTGAAAAGAAGGCTTCGACTGGGATTTTCGTTTGACTTTGAATAAGAAATAGCTAAGCAATGAACATAGGCAGTTAATAAAAGCTCAAAGTCAAACAAAAATTCCAGTCGAACCCTTCTTTTCAAAAATAATGTCGCATTAACACAAAAAGACATTTTAAGATATTTTATTTAAATTGCTCATAATTCCAAAACCACTAAAAATGTGGATTGTAACATTTTAGGCATTTAGATAGGAAATTTAATTCTCTACGCGTTAGTAAGCTAAAAAATGGGGTGTTCCATTTGGAAAAATTGAGTTATGCACATTTATTTAAATTGAAACATTGGCACAATTTTAAGAACTCCCTGTATAAAAAACGCGAAACCTAAGTAATTTAAACTAAAGATCTATGTATTACTTGAAAGCTTAGAAAATTTTAAATGTTTATTAGTTTCAGAGTTACTAAACTTTCTTCTGTATAGGGTGGTCTATTTAAAATAACAAAGTTGTGCCCACTTCCGGTTCAACCGGAAGTAACAGTGAGACGTTTGAATACTAAAAAGGTGCATACAGTGCAACCATATAACCCGCCAAAATTTTATAATAATGTTTTATTTTATATGGACGTGCCAAGTTGGGTAGTAATTTCATTATCACACGGTATAGATATGATTTCGCATGGAGCTGGTAACATTGAAGAAGAATCGATATTATAGTCTATTTCAGATCGGTGTAGAGTAGTAAAAGCTTTTATTAGGTATGAAAAGTGACTACAGAGTGACCCAACGAATATTTAAGTGAGTTTCATAATTTGGCATTCATTTAATTGTAAAATTCTTTATTTTCATCAAGTACAGGTAGTACTACCAGGATTT
Organism: Polydrusus cervinus; assembly: GCA_935413205.1. NCBI lineage: Eukaryota > Metazoa > Arthropoda > Insecta > Coleoptera > Curculionidae > Polydrusus > Polydrusus cervinus. Next base: position 17,776,142 of record OW284519.1, on the reverse strand, counting down.
GGATTAATTTATGGGTTTTGCCTATTGTTATCCATTCACAAACACTAAAACTGGTGTGACAAAGGCGTGCATTATGTACAAAGTATTAGGTACACTTATTTTTTATTAAACATAAAAAAATACAAAATAGAAAAAATATATTATACAGAAATTAAATTATAAAAAAACATAATATTCTTCGTTATCGAGGAACTGTCATCTCCTCTTGGCGTTATAATTAACGGGTCGACAGTCCGATTGATCAGGTTGTCAAGATCTCACATTTTCTCCTCTTCTTTAATGACATGATGGACTGCTTTTCGCCAGTTTTCTGGTGTTACTTCCTTAATGGCTTGATCAAACAGTAGCTTAACGTCTTTCATGTTAAATGTCGTGTTGTGTCTTGCTACAAATCCTTTCACTTGGGCCTATTTAAGTTCTATGGGATTAAGTTCCCAATGTTATGACGGTCTGCGCAGCACAGTTACACTATGTTTTTCAGCTATATCTTCCACGGCATAATTCATAAAAAGATGTTTGTGTAAATTTGCTATAGCTAATAGTTCCTTCTTAATGAAATGATCTTCAAATTCAATACTTTTGGTGGTTGATAATTTCTTGTTTTCTCCAAGATGACATTTCACCAAAATAGTCCTCAAAAACATTCGAATTCTTGTCCTGTGTGTCTGTCTGTGTGTGTCCCGAATTGAATTACGCAATTACGCCGGATATTCTTAAATTTCGACGTCATCACGGACTTAAAAACCAATAAAACTATATTCCAGAGGTGAAGCTTCCGCGTTCATCCTTCCGATATACCGAGAGTAAAAGTATTAAGTTTTGGCCCCCCTTAACGTACGAAGCCCTTATTTATATTATTTCCACCATCATAATAATAGTTCTAACGAAGAATGAATGTATCTCAACATAATAACGTCAATTTCCCCCTTAATTGGTCGCATTATAGAAAAACTCGCATTCTAATAAATAACCAATGGGCTCTGATGGTGTTTACGATAACATGCGGGCCCCCGTCAGTCCATTACTTTGCGAAAATATTGTCAATAATGAGCGTAAACACCCGTGTGTTGTGTGCACCTTGGCGCGTGCGGGTCGGGTGTGCTTAATTAAATAACAACGTATATTTTGAAATGGCACAGAAAAAATAGTAATAATTTTATTAAGTGGATTCGACTGTGCTTAAACTTTCAATATTAAATGCGTTCCTTCTTGCCCCGAATTACAAAAGGGTTTTTCCTACGACCACCTATGAAAATGAGAAAAAAAGCACGGTTAACGTGGCTAGAGAGCGCCGTATATCACACACAAAATAAAAACTGGTTGTAAGAGTAAAATTATAAGGTACCTAAATTAAGCAGCAGTTATTATTTTTTTTTTAATGATTTAAATTGCATTTTTTGGTGTCCTTATAACAATATTCTCCGCACTTAAATTTGTTACAATTAAAGTTCCTTGGCCCCTTTTCCTACGACCACCTATGAAAATGAGAAAAAAGCACGATTAATTTGGATAGAAATCGCCGTATATCACACGCGTATTGAAAAAAGAATATTTTAACCGTAGTGTTGAAATATAAAGGTACACTATTTAATTTAAACATATGGTGCCAATTTGACACACCACCCCTATTTATTAAAAAGAACAAATTTTAGAAAGCAGTAATTGTAAAGTATTTAACTTATTTATCATGCATTTGTCGAGTGATTCACAATTAGAGTGTGAAAATACGCCATCTGAAATTATAAAAAATGTTAATAATATATTGGAAAATCTATTAGCAAAATAAACAAACCGCACTGAAGAGAGTGTCATGTATTAAACAACAAATCTTTATCGGTAGCGATAGCGCAGAGAATAGTGTTCTAGCCTACAGATTGCAATGTCACAGGTTCAAATCCCATCAGAAGTATTTGACTTTTTTTTTGTAAAAACATTAAATAATTTATATAATCTTATTGGGTTGATTTTTTAAATTTATGTTTAATGCATCTTTCCTTGATTAAATTTTAAATTTTTTGTTCTGGTTAATCTAGAAGTCAATCCAGGATTAAAAGTACATGTGTGGAGTTGGTTGTACACTGTGTTCTGAAGAAAGGAAAAACGTTGTATTTCACTGAAACTGTTTATTTACTGACATCAGTTCCACTGAAATACAACGTTTTTCCATTAATCCAGGATTAGTTCTGCCTATGATATATAAAATATGAAAAAGTTAAACTACAAATAAAGGAAATTCCTATTGACAAACTATGAAACCAGATATTTAGCGAAACATAATCCTAAATATGCTAATTTCAACACTAGTGTTGAAATATTTTTTCACAAATCAAAGGCTTTTTTTAATAATTCTTTGTGGTCGTACAAAAAAAAGTGTTTATATAGTACTCGTGTGAAAGTGATTGCTCTAAAACTCGGAGAATTTCCGCACTAGTTTGAAAAGTATCACTTTCATCACTTGTTATGTAATATACTATTTCACCAATGGAAGTGTGGTCAGCGCTTTGAAGGACAGGTTAAAGGAGACCAATTGACTATTTCTCTGATTTTTTTTCTACGGTCTGTTTATTGTGAAGCACTGTAATATGCTCTAACCTATTATTGTCTTAAATATTTTAATCTGTTCTGTTACCATATTTTGATTGGAGGCGTCCCGTAAACAAATAAATAAATACACCGGTGGTGGGTTTGAAGTTTTGAATTGGCAGAAAAATGGCAATTTAAAGACCTATTAACTCCTTAAATTTTTAATCTTTACTTTTGAAATTACGTAAAATGTTGACACTTTCTTGTATCACCCGGTATACTTTTACATGGAGATGGTAACCTTGAAGACGAATTTAGAAATATTAGTCGCATGCTTTTGCCAGTAAACAAGAACATTTGTAATACTAACAATTTTATGTTTACACTCTTAAAAATGACTTGGTATTTGGTACTAATTTTTATTAGTTCTCGTGTTTACGTCACCAAAAGTTAATTTTTTTAGTTAGGAAAACAAAAAAGATTTTTTCTTGGTTATATTTACCAAAAGAACAAAGAAAATATCTTGTTTTCATATTAGTTGGCAGAAATAAAATATTTTGTTTAGCTGAATTTTACTCTGTATATATCTTATTTAAATGTTACATCAAGGTTCCTACAAACTTGTATTTATCAATTAAGCTTGTTGTAATAACACATTATGAATTTGTAGTCCCTATCATTTTGTTAATTTTGATTAAGATACATTTTTAGTTACTAGAACTAACTTTTCTTTTCAAGTAATATTATTCTTCATATTTATAACTAACGGCATCAACAGAGAATTGACGCCCTTGTCCGGTGGGTGACATGTGACATCATTCTAGCCAGGACTGTCAGGAGGTTATGTTTATGTTAGGGTGCTTTTGCGGTTCCGTGTCCATTTTTTCGTGTTTTTAAGGCAATAATTGGCCATTTTCATGGCCGTGCCCGTGTGAAAAATGGATGTGACAATATTTGGTGTAATTTATTTATGTTTATTGTCTTTCTTGTGTACGTTCTTATTGGCAGAAGGAAGTTAAATCATAAGTAAGTTCACATTTTATTTTTTATCATTGCAGTTGTACATTAGAAAGTTTAAATGAGATTTTTATAAAGCATGGCAAGGTGACCCGATGAGAAATAACTTAAATTTTTTTTGTTTTGTTTTGTTTTTGTTCTATGTTCCATTTCTATAAAAGAACATCATATTAATGACTTTTTAATCTGATCAAGTACAACACATTTCATATAGCTGTATATTTTAAATAGAAAGTCCAGGGGATATTTTTTGTTTTTTAATAATCGCAGTTGCAGATAAGAAAATTTAAATAAGAACAATTTAGTTCTATAAGCAATTGAACAAACCCAAAAGGTTGAGTAAAATAAGTTAAAAATCTAGTGTTTCTGTTTTGTATTGCATAAGTATTATAAAGAACATGAGAGAACAAGGGCATTGGAAATAATTTTTTTTAAAGAAACCATAATATCCCTGATAATTTATTCCAATTAGTTTACGCATACCTAATAGAGTAGTAATACCAAGGCATTTTTTTATTTAAATGAGGACCTAGGAAGGAATATTTTTCGTTACTGAGTATAAATTACATATGACTTTTTTTAGAAATGAAACAGACTTTTTTTAAAGTTATTTCTATCAAATCAACTTGCTAATTTTGCCATGCGTTATAAGCAGTTCATTCAAACTTTCTAATGTGCAACTGCAATGACAAAAATATAAAATTTTTACTTATTTATGATTCAACTTCTTTCTTACAATTAGAAAGTACAGAAAAAAGATAATAAACACAATGTTGTGACTACATACGTAATTGTTACTCTATGAAAATTTCAAGTTTGGCCCAAATAAACGATTGCTTTGGCAATATTTGTAGATTGTATCATTAACAAAAACAATATTGCCTTGAAAAAAAATTTTCAATTTTCCATATTTACACATTAGTTGTGACAACTAATTTTAAAAGCGAAAGTACCATATAAATTTAGTTATCCGTATATAAAATTTCGTTGTCACAACTAAAATTTGTAGGTTGGGTTGGTTAATGTTATTAATTAGTTCAACAGTTTAATAACGACATTTTTTTTTTTGGTTGTAGAAACTAATTTTTGGGTTGAGTCAGATTTCACGAAAATAAATAGTTGTCAGAATCAAATTTTAGTAATCCATACCATGTTATTTTTAAGAGTGTACCTGGCAAAGGATAACAAAGTGATAATGCAGTGGGTACCAGGACACGAAGGTATTACAGGAAATAAAAAAACCGATAAACTTGCAAGAAAAAGCTCAGAAAATACATTCCTTGGTCCAGAACCGGCACTCGGTGTACTTGCACAGTACGAGATGCCATAAAGCGATTGATCAGGAGTGAACACAAAATCCACTAGAGCAAGACAGAGATTACACTACAGCAAAAGCTTCATTGGGGATCCAGACCCCAAGACTTACGAAACAGTTGCTTCAAATGAACAGGAACCAGCTGAGAACCATTACAGGAATTCTGACAGGCCACATGGCTGTCAAGAGTCATCTGCGCAGAATGCAGCTGTACTGTAGACACTGTAGAGGCTTTGACAGCGAATTGTGCGGACAAGACGGGGAGGCTTAGTTTGCCATTGCGAGTCACTAGATTGGAAGAGGCAACAAATACTCGGGCGACCAAAACTGGAACCAGAGGACATCCTTACACTCTTAAAAATAGCATGATATGGATTACTTAAATTTGATTCTGACAACTATTTATTTTCGTGAAATCGGACTCAACCCAAAAATTAGTTTGTACAACCAAAAAAAAATTGTCGTTATTGAACTGTTGAACTAATTAATAACATTAACCAACCCAACCTACAAATTTTAGTTGTCACAACGAAATTTTATATACGGATAACTAAATTTATATGGTACTCCCGCTTTTAAAATTAGTTGTCACAACTAATGTGTAAATATGGAATAGTATATTACGTACCGAGGTGGAAAGTGTTTCATTACTGTCGAGAGATTAGATAGTTTACCGAGACGCGAAGCGTCGAGGTAAACTATATCTCAGAGACAGTAATGAAACTTTTCACCGAGGTTTGTATACTATTTTATTTACAACCACATCCAACATCCACTTCTTATTATTTTGAGTTCAAATAATTATTAAAAGGTAAATGTCATTTTGACTTTTCCATTGCAAAAGTAGACAGACATTTAGAATTTCAAATAACCGCAGGTGATAAAATAACGTAGGTAATAATACACATCAAGATGGCAAATATCATTTTTGGAATATGGTTTCCATGTCACTAAACAATATATTATTTTTTTAAAACGTTAGTGTCAAAGTTTTTACAAAACACCAAAAAAATGCTCTCAGATGAGGAATTTGATTTGGCTGCTACTCCCCCAGAAATTCGAGAAGCAGCAAAAATAGTAGAAGAAGATCTTCTGCCAACTAAAAGCCGCCCGAGATATGACAAGGCATATAACTGTTTTAAAGAATGGTGTATTGGAAACAAAGTTCAAAATCCTGGTTCTGAATCGGCGCTACTAGCTTATTTTAGTGAAAATGCCAAGACAAAGAAAATATCAACGCTTTGGTCAATATATTCAATGTTGAGGACCACTCTATCAATTAGGGAAAAAGTAGACATATCTAAACACGCAAAGCTATTAGCATTTTTAAAAAAGCAAAACAAAGGATACAAGCCGAAAAAATCGACCACACTGTCTATGGATAATATTGAAACATTTTTGGAACAAGCACCTATGGAATTTCTTGTTCAAAAGGTATTTTAGGCTAAAAGGTTGACTATTTCTATATTAACTTATTATTTTATACATTTGTAGGTCGCATTGGTTATTGGTGTCTCAGGCGCCTGCCGATCAGATGAATTATACAAAATGAAAACAACAGACGTTCACTTTTTAGAAGAAAAGGTCGCGATTGAAATACAAAATAGCAAAACGTACCAGCCACGATCATTTATGATAACTGATAATAAATGGATTGCACCACTTAAGGAGTACATAACTTTACGGAAAAATATACAGGATGGAAAGCTTTTTATGCAAATAAGATATGGAAAAATTAGTAAACAATGTATTGGGCACAACACTTTAAGTCAGTTTCCAAAAAAAATTGCAGCTTTTCTGAAGCTGAATACTGAAGGTTTTACTGGTCACTGTTTCAGAAGAACAGCGGCTACTTTGCTCGCAAATAACGGTGGCGATCTTATGCAAATAAAGCGGTTAGGAGGCTGGAAATCTAGCACAGTAGCTGAGGGATACATAGACAGTTCGGTTTCTACTCAGGTTAATACGGCAAAATTGATTTCAAAGCCAAGTTCAAGTTTTACTAACACTACTTTAACTTCAAATAATCATGAAATAAACCTTTCAAAAGAAGAATTTCAGCAAGGTTTAAACATATCTGTGACTGCCTACAATAATGCCAATGTAATATTTAATGTAAATAAGTAAAACATAAACCATGTTAATTTTTTGTTTTTTATAAATGTCATTTAGGTATAATTCATTTAAAGAAATAAAAAATAAAATTATTGTTGTTGAATTTGTGTAATGAGTTGTGTGTTGGTGTGTTTGTATATTATTTTGAGATATCGATTTTTATTAAAATTAAAAAAAAAAAAAAATTTACTATTTTGAGATATCGATTTTTAATAAAATTACAAAAAATAACAATTTTACTTTCCACCCGGGTGGAAAGTGAGCACTTTCCACCCGGGTGGAAAGTAAAAGTCAAGAAACGTCAACTTTCCACCTTTCAAAGATAGGTGAAATGTCATTATTACATACATGGTTGTAAATAAAATTGTTTTTGTTAATGATGCAATCTACAAATATTGCCAAAGCAATCATTTATTTGGGCCAAACTTGAAATTTTTATAGAGTAACAATTACGTATGTAGTCACAACATTGTGTTTATTATCTTTTTTCTGTACTTTCTAATTGTAAGAAAGAAGTTGAATCATAAATAAGTAAAAATTTTATATTTTTGTCATTGCAGTTGCACATTGGAAAGTTTGAATGAACTGCTTATAACGCATGGCAAAATTAGCAAGTTGATTTGATAGATAGATAACTTTTAAAAAAATCTGTTTTATTTCTAAAAAAAAGTCATAATATGTAATTTATACTTGATATGATTTAACTTTCTTCTGCCAATAAGAACGTACACAAGAAAGATAATAAACACAAATAAATTACACCAAATATTGTCACATATATTTTCCACACGGCCACGGCCATGAAAATGGCCAATTATTGCCTTAAAAACACGAAAAAATGGACACGGAACCGCAAAAGCACCCTAACAGAAACATAACCTCCTGACAGTCCTGGCTAGAATGATGTCGCATGTCACCCACCGGGCAAGGGCGTCAAGTCTCTGTTGGTGCCGTTAGTTATAAATATGAAGAATAATATTACTTAAAATGAAAAGTATGTATCTTAATCAAAATTAACAAAATGATAGGGACTACAAATTCATAATGGGTTATCACAACAAGCTTAATTGATAAATACAAGTTTGTAAGAACCTTGATGTAACATTTAAATAGGATATATACAGAGTAAAATTCAGCTAAACAAAATATTTTATTTCCGCCAACTTATATGAAAACAAGATATTTTCTTTGTTCTGATGGCATCATTTTTTGGTAAATATAACCAAGAAAAAAATCTTTTTTGTTTACCTAACTAAAAATAGTTATTTTTGGTAACGTAAACACGAGAACAAATAAAAATTAGTACCAAATACCAAGTCATTTTTAAGAGTGTACCCTCCCCCCAGTTGACCTACACAAACTAGTACAAGGAACTGGGATCACGAAGCGGGTGTAACAACCAAACAGGGCGAGCACAATGAGCCAAACCTGGCCTAAGTGCGCACGGGCGGGCCCTCGAAAAAAAAAATACAATTTTATTGCCACAACTACCATTACCAGTGCAAAAACCTTCCCGTTACCGCCCTTCCTAATAAAATTAAGCTAATTAAAAGTATCATTTTTCACGGTGACAAGCTGACATAAAAACACGGAAGTAAATCTATTCAGTAATTAAGAGCCCCAAGTCAGAGGGTGGTCGCGGTAACATAACTCACATAGTTCGGATGCCTCAATTGCTTGTCGCACATGGGTGGTTTTTCTTGGGTTTTGTAGACACATTTGTTATGGGTTTGTGGTTAAACTTCTAATTTAATTGATGACACTATTTCTTTAATTAATCGTCTGGAAATTTGTTAAAAAAAATGGTAGTTGTTTAATAAGTGTTTAAAATATTTAGCTCTAATTTGAAGATATAAATATTACTCTTTTATAGAATGGCATCATATGCAATTTCTCAAAACGTTTTTGCTACCAAAAGATTTTTTAAAGCAATAATTTATTCTTTCTTAAGCCTATTAAACTTAATAACGTTTATTCAAAACAATATTTTATTCCTTCGAATCGTTCCTTCTCATTAACGGGTAGTATTTTAAATGTTGTTTAAGATTTGAAACATAAATTATATTTTTAATAAGGTAAGTTTAATTTTGAATTAACTCTACACAAATGCTTATTTATCATTTCATCGCATGCCGATGTGTTTACAACTCCACCGGTAGCACCCATGCCATCAGCAGCGGCCCCAGGATTTTTGGGATGGGTGGGCACAAGTGGGCCCGATGATTTTGGAGTGGGCACTACTTCAATCGAAAGTGACTTAAAAAAAAAAAGGTCATCGTTCTCTTCAAAGTAACATACCTACATCACTCTTTTCTCATAAAAGCTTTCATTGCCAAGTCTCTTTTCCCCCTGGAAATTCCATTACAAAACCGAATCCATCAATTTTGGGGGGGCACCAGGGTGGGCACTCATGTTTCTAGGGTGGGCCGGTGCCCACCCTGGCCCCTCCCCTGGCGCCACCGCTGCATGCCATACATTTAAAAAGAAAATGAAGTTTCTCGCTTCTAACGACAATTAATAGTACATTGTATACCTAGCAGTGGCGGCTCGCGGTCCTAAAAAATGGTGAAGAGCTAGGTATAGTTCGGGTACTTAAACAAACATTGACCAAAAACCCGTGTAACAAAACGTCTCTCTTATCCTCATCTGTCCAACGACTGAATGGAGTTTCCAACAAATTACAAACTATGTCATTAATTGGGTTCTTATTCAAGACACACAAATAAGTAGGTACGTACACTACTGAATTAACTAGAAAATAAAAACAAAATTTTTTAATCATGTAAAAACGATATCTATAACCGTCAGTTTCGGGAAGCCTCAAAAATAAATACCTTAAGGTTAGGCGAACCAATGCTAAAACAATGGTGCATACGACTGATCTATTTTTAAATTGCCCTTTATCATATTGCAAATTGTTACATGCTGTTTGTGTGACTGACGTCACGAAACCATAGCAACGGTGAATGTCAAAGCCATGTTGGGCGTTGGGTCTTCACTTGCTTTGAGCTTACGGACACGGTCGCTGGGGCGCGCCAAAATATACATGTGTACATTCGGATTAAATTAATATTATTAATTCGAACAAAGTTATTTTTTAAGGGCTAAATGGTAGCTGTATTGGTACATTAATATTTAATATTGTCGAAAAACTTTCCATCTGTTTTTTTTTTTGGTGAAGAGCCCCTTCACCTACTTCACCTGACCCGCCACTGATACCTAGTAGGAAAAGCTGAACATTTCCGGACGACCGTAAAGATTGTATGTCGAGGCGCAAGCCGAGACTGACAATACGGAGTCCGGGAATGGGGCTTTTTCTATGAGATATACATACTATTTTTTCGTAAATTTCTAAAATTATGAAAATGACATAACTTATTACAAGCAACAATTTTGAAATAAATACTATTAACTTTGTTCACAAATAAAGGATGCCATTAAATATTTGTGTTGTAACTATGGAAACACAGTAATATTGAATGGTCAAGCTTAACACATTTTAGTTTACAAGTAGTCGTACAGAAATAATATTTCCTAACAGTACAATAATAAATATGTCCTAACAGTTATTTTCCGTTGCCTAGCAACGACTAAGTGTAAGGAAATATTAATTTTTTCTTTCACAAATCTTATTAAAAATGTCAATGTTTCCTATCGATTTTCGGAAAAACTATTTTTATAATTTAAAAATTATAAAATAAAATTTCTCGACGATTTAAAAAAGCAAAGTTGATGATGGTTTGGAAAAAATGAAACGTCAGATTAAAAATCCAATTGCACTAACAGAAGTCAGAAAAAAATAAAAATCAAATCGCGAAAAAATATCCTCGGACGGTTTAAGATTTTTTTAAATTATAACAATTATGCTGTATTTAATAGGACGCAACTTTTTTTAAATTTAATCATCTCCGTATCTTCTATGGTTTACGAGATCCCTGTAAAGTGCATCCCTATCTGGGACACCCTGTATATTTCTATTGCTGGAACTAATAATATGCGTAAAACATTTTTTTACGTTGTATCTATAACGATATAACAGACGTTATTTTAATTAATCAGAAACCACCAAATAGCGGTCACGCATAGTTAGATCTTTTGGTGACGTATGGTTTCATCAAACCAATATGTCACATATTTGTAATGTTATTATTTATTATGTGTTGATCGACTGATGGCACACTCAAAACAAAAAATGTGTTGCGGTTTAATGAATTCAGTTATTAATATAGGTAAGGGTATTTTGTTATAACAGATATGGGTACCCGTGCTGAGTTACACAGGGTGTTCAGAAATTGACGCATTACATTTAAATTTATTCACGGAAAAAAGACCTAATACATAAACTAACGCTTGTAATTTAACATTTATAGTCTATTTTAGGAAGGTGTAGAGTAATAAAAGCTCATTAGGTATGCAAAGAGACTACATAGTGACCCAACGAATATTTAAGCCACGTTCATAATTTGCCATTGTTTCATTGCAAAATTCTTTATTTTCATCAAGTGCAAGTAGTACCACCCGGGGTTGAGTCAATTTATGGGCATTGCCTATTGTTATCCATTCACAAACACTGAAAATGGTGTGACAAAGGCGTGCATTATGTAGGTACATAGTATTAGGTACACTTATTTTTTATTAAACCTTACAAAAAAAATACAAAATACAAAAAATACAATATACAAAAATTAAATTATAAAAAATCATAATATTTTTTGTCATCTCTGTTGTAACTAAATTTAGAACAACTTATAACCTCTTTGATTTAGTAATCTGGATAAATCAGAAATATTACAGGTGAGAGAAGCAAGGCTTCATTTATTAGCGAATGGATACTGCCACGTCAAAAACTAAAAATTAAGTTACTTTATCATATTTTATCGTATCATTGAAGGTTAAGTCATTTTTATATGATATCTTTATTAATAATTATTAACATCATAAACGTACTAAAACCTACATAACACCTTAGTTACTCATAATACATTAGTTACCATAATTTAATACGTTAGTTACGAAAGCATAATACGTTAGATACCAAATAATATTAGAACTATTTTTCATGAACATGTAAAACAATATTTTGACAGTTTTCAAATTTGATGGATACACCTTTGTCTTTAACGTCCACGATCTTAGGTATGCCCTCTGAAGACTGATTAATGACCGAGCAAGCACTCCTTTCGATTTCGTGCGGTTCCCCAGTGCTTAATCCATTGCCGGAAACATCGCCGATTTAAATTTTGCGAGCAATGGAAACTTTCTTGGTCACACTTTCTTCTAAATACCCTCTAGCAACCTTCGCCGGTTCTTGTAGGTCTAATACATATATCTCCTCCAGCATTAACAAGAAAATTTGCCGAAGATCTTCTAACGCAGTGACCAGTATACAAATTAGGATTTTCAAGTGAGAGATACTTAGCTATTTTTTGAGGTATTTTAGAGAAGCAGTGAATGCCGCAGGGCTGTACCGTATATTTCCCTTTTCTATATGATTCAAACAATCTTTAGTGAGTGACATGGTCTGGCCTTAACATTGCGTACTTTTTAAATAAAAGCACAGGATTGACTTCGCCGTCAAATATCACAGCGAAAATACGTTTCTTGTGGGTTTTTGAGTCGGGAATAGTAACAATCAGCTTGTCCTCTAAAACGTCAACATCTTCCGTGGTCATCTTCGCTATTTATTAGTTCGACAGGCTCCGCCAATTCCAATTAAAAAAGCCACTTTCATCATTAAAAACTTCTCGTCTGAGGCAGAACACACAAATTCGTTGACTTGTTCTCTTGTAAATACTTTTGATTTTTTTGCTCTATATCCAACATTTTTCTTTTTGATGAAACGTATTAAGGCGCCGTATTTGTCGATTTCCACTCTTTCCTTCAATTCTGAAGTCGCTCGTAACATGGAATATTTCGGCCATAAGGATGAAGCAGAGTATTCCTCAGAGAGTTTTGCGAAATACGACGGCAATACCGTTTCTTCTGCACCTTGAACATGTACTTTGTTTCGCCACCCACAAAACTGCCGATATTCTTTTTCATAATGGATTTTAGATTTGTCCGGAAGCAAGTTCAACATGCAACAAGGTAACCTCAAGACTAGAATGGAAATGTCAAGGAGAATTGGAGGCTCTGGGAAAAGTAAACAAAGTAATACTGCAATGGGTACCAGGACACGAAGGCGAAAAGAGGCTCAGAAAATAAATTCCTTGGTCCAGAACCGGCACTCGGGGTACCCAGCATGGTACGAGATGCCATAAAGCGATGGATCAGGGGTGAACACAAAATCCACTGGAATAACAGACAGGGATTACACCATAGTAAATGCTTCATTGGGAATCTAGACCCAAGACTTACGAAACAGCTGCTTCAAATCAACAGGAATCAGCTAAGAACTATTATAGGAATTCTGAAAGGACACATGGCTATCAAGAATCATCTGCACAGAATGCAACTGTACAATGGCGACCTTAACTGCAGAGTCTGCCAATGCGAGTCACTAGATCGGAAGAGACAACGAATACTCTGGCAACAAAAACTGGAACCAGAGGACATCCTTACCCTCTCCCCAGTTGACCTGCACAAACTGGTGGAAAAAGAGGATAAATAAGAAAAAATTAACTTCCCAGATTAGCACAAAATTAAAAAAAAAATAGAAATAAACAAACAGTTATAGATTAAAAAAAATACAAGATTCGACTAGAATTGGCATATCTAAAAATTTTTTGTATAAATCCGTACGTTACTTGTGATGCCTCATAAAAAATTAATTACTACTTTTACTGCACATATTTAGACCCCCATATTTACTTGGGAGTTCTTTGCTACAATCGAATGACCGTATCATGCATGGGAATATTCACTGAAGTGTTGAGATATGTGAAGATATTAAATAATGTCGTCTTGGGAGTTACACGAAGACATGTTAAATTATTACTATTTGATTAAAGGAAGTTATTAAAATGTTAGATAGCAACCTTAGCGTATCTGAATACGTCATTTGGGGGGTTCATATTAATTATGGTTTATCTCACGGAAGTGTGAAAACTCTATAGTTTATTTCAGAAAGATGTAGAGTAATAAAATGGGAAATTCCGTCCAATTCGGTCGGCCATAGGCGCAGGTAAATTTTGTGCATTAAATTATTTATGAAGAAAAAAAAGACGATAATTTGATAAAGAAGGAACTATTAGCTATAGCAAATTTACACAAAATCGTTTTATGAAATATGCCGTGGAAGATATAGCTGAAAACGTAGTGTAACTGTGCTGCTCTCTCCTACATATCATTGCGAACTAAATCAATATAAAATTATGAAAGTGGCTTAAATATTCGTTGGGTCACTCTGTAGTCCCTTTACATACATAATGAGCTTTTATACTACACCTTTCTAAAATAGACTATAGTTATTAGAACTTCATAACGTGTCTATGACGGACTAAAAAATCGTGAATTCTATTTTACAACATTCCGGGAGACATTTTCAACAAATTATTTTTACCGAATAAAATTTTCTCACAAAATAAGGGATATCTCTAAAACCAAAAACTACCGTCACATAAATAATCCTTACGTAATCCGGTCCGGTTTTCAACAAAAGCGACGTAAGTCCGTTACGATTCGAACAAAAGACAGACTTCCTTATTTGCGATTTCTACCTAAAAATAGGAGAAAGTTCGGTGAAAAGGCGAATGGCTAACAAGGAACCGTATTAAAATTAAGAATTATAATTTGCTCCCGTTTTTATAGGTGTTAGGAAACGACAGCTGCCGAAGGGAATGGAGAAATGTTCCTTTAGAGGATGATTGCTTTGAAAAATAAATTGAGACTTTAAAAACTATCTAAAAAACATAATAACTGATACTGCATTTTTAAATTGTACTAAGAATTTAACACTTATTTTATATGGCACATGCCGTACAATCACAACAAATTCAATCGTTTTTGAGATACGGACATTTAAAAAATTACATTACAAAAGTTGTTATTTTTGGGTAGAATATGGAAAACGAATATAGAGATGTAAAACACGTTTACCATTTTTACGATTTATATTTAATAAAGGTTACAATTGCTACTTTTTTTGGATCAATCATGTATCATTTTAAAATATGCATCTTAACGATCTCTATAACTTTTGGATTTAACGCTGTTATTTGACTTTTAAAATAAAGAGAAAAATATACATGACTCTACCATTGCCTTACCCTGTATAATATCCAAATATGTAGTACATCTTTTAATAAATTTAAAAAAAAACCCAAGAGCAAACAGGAGTTCTATAAGTCATATTTTATATACAGTGGAGTCCGGATAACCGTTTAAAGTGAACACTCTGTTATAATGAACGCTTTTTCAAATACCCATAAAATTTCCCATAAGAGCAATGTAATTTTTTACCGTTTATAGTGAACCCGGATATAATGAACTTTCGGGTAAAGTGAACCAATTTTCATCAAGGTTAAGATCAATTTTTCGTTTTTAGTGAACTTTTTCGGGGAATCCCCTGGGGATTCAGTCAGTCTCAACAGGTATGTATATAGTATGTAATGTAACATTAAAATATGTAATTATGACTATGTTATTATGTAATTTTTTCAGTGACAAATGCAGAATTGAGTGATGATGAGCTGAACGAGGAGGCACATGAGGAAGATGTCATGGTCAGTGTTCCTTCAGTGAAAGAGATGGCACAAAGAATGATAGAGATTCGCACATTTTTTCAATCACGCAATGTTCCCGAAAAAGTTTGGAATTCTTTTTGTAACCTTGAAGGCTATATAAGTAACATTAGTTTTTTTAACAGACTTGTACAAACCAAAATACCCGAGTTGTATATCAAAGAGTAGTTTTTTTTATATTTTTTGTTAAGTACTACTGTTTATTTATTATTTATTTAGGCTAGGTTATACAGAATGTCATTTATTTTCCACACTTGGTACATAAATAAACTAACTTTAAACAACATAGGTAGGTATGTATCATGGATTTTTTTTTCATAAACAAACATATAACCCCCATTTAGCAAGCAAACATCAGGTGTGTACAAATTTCCACTTTTCTTTTATAGTAAACCTCGGATGTAGTGAACTCACTTTGATGCACTTTTCGAGTTCACTATTATATCCGGACTTCACTGTATATGAAACCGCGGTAGTGGCTCAAAGGTAAGTTACTGGCATTCGACCATGACGACCCGGGTTCGATTCCCGGAGTGGGCATACGTACAATAAAAAAAACTATGTCCGAAATTCAGTGGATTTAAGAATGCAGTATGTTTTTTATTAGCTGTATATAGTAGAAAGCATTAAAATAAACAACATTTTCAAATACCTTTTTTCAAAAAACTTAAAATAAGGGGAGATACAGAAGTAAACAATCTAAGTGAGGGCCTGGTCATCAAAACGTATCCTGATATAATTTATGTTGTTTTTGCCTTATTAGATTAGTCATGCAACTTACGGGTCGGTGCCGGTTATCAGTTATTTATTTTGCAATCTGCTGCATTGTGTTTTTCTGAAGCAAGTTAATCTTAAATTGGTGACACGTAAAAAAGGTAAAATTTGTAAATGCTATGCTAATATACTGTGAGTGTCGTCAAAACGCAGAAGTCTTTCCCTTGCGGCCTCATCCTACTCCCAGAAGTTTTCTTAATGTTATTCAACGGGCAAGTTAGGCAGCACCGTATTTGATCCATAGTGTAATAAATGAATGTAAGTATGTACCTTATTTTTGAGTTTTTTTGAAATATAGGAATTTGAAAATGTTTATTTTAACGCCTTATATACACAGCTAAAACAGAAGTATCAACTTAGGAATCACCCTGTATTTATATCTAATAAAAATTTTCATAAATTTTAATAGAAACTATTATTATAAAGGTTTAAAATTTATGTTACCAAAAATAGCACACGTCAATAATTGATATGCAATATTATTGTAAACAATATTATGTGCTATATGAAATTAGTTTTCTATGCACATTCAGCAGGTTGCAATATTGATAAAACTATTATAAACGCGTATATATTTTGTCCTATTGAAGAAATTAATAACTTTGTACCATATACATACATACAAATTATATAATTTACAGTGTCTTAAAAAAGAAGGCAAAGAGTCAGTTAATTCAATAAACCGTGATTGGTCAGTAATTTATAAGGACGTCACAGAAGAAAATATTTTTATAAAAATGTTATGAACTATTGGGAAATTTCCGGATTGGTGAGAACTGAAGATCCAAAGCACAGAGAAATGATAGGTCGGCGCTGTCTCCAGAGAGAAATTTTTACGCACAGTGTGTTATATTCGTGATCTGCTAAAGATACTTTTTTTTTGCATTCGTGGGATTTTTCTTTACAAATGGAATTTTTTTTAAAGATTGCAACACTGTGCAGCACAGACAGTAATGAATATGAAATTTTGCCGTACAGTTAACTGGAATAGCCTATTTTTCTCGTGACTTATGTAAAGAAAACAGGAAATTTTCATGTGATAGTAAATAGTTTATTACATAACGATGAAAGTGATACTTTTCAAACGAGGATATATTTACCACGAGGCGTCAGCTGAGTGCAGAAATTCTCCGAGTTTTAGAATAATCACGTTCACACAAGTAATATACACTATTTTTCCTACGACTAACGATCCTAAGAATTATTTAAAAATCCTTTGATTTGTCAACACTAGTGTTGAAAAAATAATATCAACACTAGTGTTGAAATTAGCATACTTAGGATTATGTTCCACTTAATATCTGGTTTCATAGTTTATCAATAGGCTTTTCTTTTATTTGTAGTTTAACTTTTTCATTTTTTCATATTTTATAATTCATAGAAAGAACTAATCCTGGATTGACTTCTAGATTAACCAGAATGAAAATTTTTAAATTTAATCAATAAAACGAAGATGCATTAAACATAAATTTAAAAAAAACATCCAACAAGGAAAATTTCAATTTAATATAATTCTATACATTTTTTAATGTTTTTAAATATTTATTGTTTAATACATGACACTCTCTTCAGCGCGATTTGTTTTTTTTGGTAATAGTTTTCCAGTATATTATTAACATTTTTTATAATTTCAGATGGCGCATTTCACACTCTAATTCTGAATCACTCGACAAATACATGATAAATAAGTTAAACACTGCTTTCTAAAATTTGTTCTTTTTAATAAATAGGGGTGGTATGTCAAATAGGCACCATATAAAATTAAATAGTGTGCTTTGTATTTCAACTCTAGAGTTGTTATATTTTTTTTCAACACGCGTGTGATAATCAGCACTTTCGAGCCAAATTAACCGTGCTTTTTTTTTTATTTTCATAGGTGGTCGTAGGAAAAAATATTATTATATTAATACGATGTATTATAACTTTGTCTCCGTGCCTAAAGTTCTATTAATATACTATTCATATATTTCCTTTTATTTTTATCCGACAACTAAAAAAAAAATGTAAGTTTCTAAACTAGACTGAATCTTTTAAAATTATCCCAAGGCAGCGCCGTACCAACCCCTTTTTCTTACGCAATAACTTACGCCTATGCCCCATATCGTTCTCTTATAGACATTTATAAAGGGCGCTCCTTACCACCCTTAAAATGCAGTCGCTCGCAAACTTCCCCCTCGACAATAGAGACCTTTCATCAGGAAAATAACCTTCGCTTAAGGTACTTTATGTCGAAAAGAGGTTTCGTCTCCAAACAGTCCGTCTGTATGTCGCAGTTTACTTATGTATGAACGTCGTACAACCCTCCAGAGAAATTTCAAAGTGGTACATTTTTGATGCACAAAAAGATAAATGTAAAAGATTTGTGTATCATTTTTATTCCCGGTTCTGACCTTGGGAATCTCGAATTTTTAGTCTGTCTGAACGGCGATGAACCGTCTGGAGAGAGAGGAATGTATCGGGGAGATAGAGGGGTTAGAAAGAGACAGGGCGAGAAGCCGTTCTTAGCACGAGCCAAGAATCTAGTGCATTTCCGCGGAGAGGCTGTTTCTATGGCGGAGCTAATTTCGCGGGGTAGGTAGAACGAGTTTTTTAACGGGTTTCGCGCGATTTATATTTGCGATAATATATACGGGGCGTGTAAAAAAAGGGGATTTGCAAACATTGCTTGTACCAATTTTGGTAATATATGCACTGTAAACGAAAATATGGTAAAATTACGATAAATATCACAGCGAATTTACGTTCTAATTGTAGTTTTACATTTGTTTAGTAAATGCGTTTTAATTTACCATTTGTAAATTTCTCTTAAACGTTTCTGTGAAACTGGTGTAAAATATATATTAAAAAACCACAATTGTAGTAAAAGTTATGTACTTTTACATAATTTTTACAGAAAGATAATGTAAATTTGTTAATTAAGCAATATGTATAACTATTGTCTGTTTGAAGGTTGGAGACAATGATGTTTCTTGAATGATAGAATAGTTTTGGACTTGCATTGTCTTTAATTTGTTTTACATCACAACGTTTCAACTGGTAAGTATCTCCAGTCGTCTTCAGGTGAATACTTTATACAGTATATTTGTGTTATAGTTGAAACGTTGTGATGTAAAACAAATTAAAGACAATGCAAGTCCAAAACTATTCTATCATTCATGTATAACTATTGTTGTAACTTTATTATTTTTTATTGCCGACACGGCGATGTAAATGTTTTCTAACTTCTCCATAAATATAACATAATTTTTACAGTAGATTATTGTAAAAAATCATAATATCTGTCGTAGTTTTATATTTTAACAAATAATTTTTTTTGCTAGAACCATAAAAAACCGTCACCGTATAGGAGATGGCGGCTTCTAAATAGTTCCTCGGAAAATAGGATATTTATAAAAATAATTCTTTTTGCATAAAATTGTTATTCCCACTTAAATTCGATCAAAGAATAAAATGATTTTACTGCAGATAATATTAAATAAACACAGCAGAACTACTACAAAACACGGCACAAATATCACGTACACAGCCAATGGGTCAAAAGTCAATCAACAAATGATTGCATCAGCATGTACGCGGGATGACCTGTAAAGGAGGAAAATTACCTGTTTTATGTGAATATTCGTCAATTAATGTTGTAAAATTACAAACTTGTATATTTTCGCTGTGATTTTAAGAATTAGGTGTATTTGTGGTGTAATTTTACCAGTATGTCGTGTAAATAATTAGTAATTTTACTACTTGTTAAGTAGTTTTACACGAAAATTGAAAATAAATAAATAAAATTAGACGGGCGGACGCATGCCTATTAAATAATGAAGGTGGTCATTTCCAACAATTTTTATAAAACAAAATTGTGCATTATCAATGTTAATAATAATAAATAGTAGAGCTAATTTAATTATTCCAATTAAGAACGGTGAGCCTGAGGAGAAAAACGCAAGAGACTATTTTTATGCAGAATTGACCAGGTTAATCGGAAATATTATCCACATGGAAAAATATCAGTGGCGTACCACTTTTTTTCTAAAAAATATCAGAGGAAATGTTTGCAGGGACGCCACTGGTGGAACAAAAAAATAACTTTTATTACTAAAAGATGTGGTTTTGTGTCCTATTAGCTCATGCCAAAATTGAAAATATTATCTAAAGTACTTTCGGAGATATTACAAAAAAAGCATTAAAAAAAAATAATTTAATATCCTGTAGCAAAAAATTAAAGCCGTTTAGAACATATGTTTATAAGAACTTTTTCATAAAATGACTTAAGGAATCACACCCCAAAATATTAGCACGTCATTGAGAAATACCCTGTATACTAATCGTTATTTTTAAATTAAAAAAAAACAAAAAAAAAGATAATAATATGGATCAAGTCTTCCTAAGCCATATTAAACCACCTTTTGACATGTCACTTTCATCAGGTAATAAAATAATTAATTTTAAATATATGTCATTCGTTCTTTAAGACGTCGTTCTTACGTCCGGTTAAATAAATATTAATCCATAAGTCAAGCGGAAAAAAAAGTAAAACAAGCTTAACTAATCCATGCAAAAAAATATTCCCCAAATAATTTTCCATACCAATATCCCACCTCGTACCATTAAACCATATATACGCATTGTCCCCATACATTGAACAAAGAACCCTTGGTGGACCCTTGAATCAGACAAAGATGTCCTTACTTGACTTGACCACCCGTTAAAAAAAGAGGGTTGTCACCTCTATAAGTCAGACAGAGACGACAATAGGGGTCGCAATACCTGCCCAGGTAACTCGATTTACTTGGTCTAACCTCCGACAATCGCCCGGTTGATTTCGCGCCGAAAACATCAGAAGATCGGTTGGTACGTCAAGCGGGATTCGAACCTCGGCTACTCGGCTCGACATGTGCGAATTTTTTGCTATTTTTTTTCGTTGACAGTTTGAGTTATGTGGTATTGGCTGAGGAGGTGGTGGTGTAATAGTTTTTTGGGATTTTGTATCGTTTAATTTGGTAAGTAGGTCTTAGTTTTTTGTAGCGGTAACTTTTTTTTTGAATGTCTAATAAGTCCCGCCAATATTAATTTATTTTTTGGTAATAGATTTTCAGATTTTTCAGTCAAAAACTGTAATTATTTTTAAAAAAATGATAACTTTGTGACATGAGGTGCATAAGGGGCATTAGGTAAGTGTTTTCTTCATTCTGAGCACTTTTTTAAATCGTTTTAAAAACTCTTATTCCTCCTTTTCCCCACAAGCCCAAAATTAATAAAAGAGATAATTCAACTTGGTATTTCATCCTCTGTTTTCTGAGATACCATTTGCTGTTGAAACCTGAAATTCGCCACACTTATTGTACAGTGTACAGATGTCCGAAAGGAAACTAAAATTTAATAATTTTTCAAAAATAGATTGGTGATAAAGGCAATAAAACACACTTATATCATGATTTGTATTATGCCAACGTATCGACCTATTCTTACTATATTTGAAGTAGTCCATACTTAAAGTGAAGTGGCAAGTTAAATAGGGAGAAATAATACTCAAGTCAACCTTCACTAAGATATATTTAGTAAAAAAAATTTTTTAGTAACCTAGTTCTACATGTTTTAAACGTAGAAATGTTCATCTTTAGGAGAAGTATAGTTATTGTAAAGGAAATTGTGAGTGACACCCTCATAGAGCTTTTGAGGAAGTTAAATACTTGAAGGGAATAATGCTTACATCGAAGTAGCGGAGAAAATGGTACTACCAGGTTCTGAAGATAAATAAATATGCAATGAAAATAAACTAAAATTAAAAACAATAGGATATTCAATTTTATTTTTAAAATAGGGTTTCAAAACGGTATCATAAATGGTATCTTCCCATTTAAAAATATTAAGTTAGGTTCCGTTACACCTTATACAGGGGTTAAAAAATGTTGGTGCCAAAATGTAGCTCATACAAAATCTCAATCAAAGTGTTTTTCCATTTTTCAAAAATATTTGGCCCTAAACTTCTAGCAATATTGTCCCAGTTAAAGTCCTCATCCTATATAGTATAAAGGCGTAAAACTTCATCTGAAAATACTAAATTCAATTAAACATTTTAACGAGCTTTTCCCTAAAAATGGCATGTATGTCACAACACCGATCATACATCTGACAGCTCTCATTTATCGCAAAATTTACTGGATGTTCGCGCCAACAGGAAATTAACCAGGCTAGCCTCTGATTGTAGATGGTCTTTTCATTGAACAGTTAAAGCAGGGAAAGGACGAAAGATAGAAGAAAGGAAATAAAAAAAAATATTGAAATAAAGGTTGAACATTGACATACATAGGTATCAGAATCTCTTGTGGCAATACGGATTAAGCTGGCATACTGCTTTGAGGAAAGGTAAAAGCTAAAGATAGAACAAGAAAAAGCTAGCCGAGAACTCTTTTTCTATGTGCAAACCACTGTAAATCGTTTTTTGGTTTTGTAAGGTCCTTAACGAACCTCCCATGGACAACATATACACTGATAAAACAGTGGCGGCTCGCGGGCTTAAAAACTGGTGAAGAGCTAGGTATAGTGCGGACACATAAACAAACATAGACTAAAAATCCGTGTAACAAAACGTCTCTCTTATCCTCTTCTGTCCAACGACTGAATGGAGTTTCCAAAAAATTACAAACTATGTTATTAATTGGGTTCATTTTTAAAACACACAACTAAGTAGACGTACCCTACTGAATTAACTGAAAAATAAAAACACAGTAAATCAAGTAAAAACGATATCTATAACCATAAGCTTCGCGAAGCCTCAAAATAAATACCTTAAGGTTAGGCGAACCAATGCTAAAACAATGGTGCATACGACTGATCTATTTTTAAATTGCCCTTCATCATAATGCAAATTGTTACATGCTGTTTGCGTGACTGATGTCACGTAACCATAGCAACGGTGAATATCAAAGCCATGTTGGACGTTGGGTCTTCACTTGCTTTGAGCTCACGGACACGGTCGACTGGGTGCGCCGAAATGCAGTGTTTATACTTATTGTCCATCGGAGTAAACTGTGGGTGGTGGCATAGCTACATTCGGATTAAATTAATATTATTAATTCGAACATAATTATTTGTTAAGGGCTAAAATGGTAGCTGTATTGGTACATTAATATTTAATATTGTGGAAAAACTTTCCTCCTGGTTTTATTTATTTCTTTTGGTGAAGAGCCCCCTTCACCTACTTCACCTGACGAGCCGCCGCTGATAAAATGCCGGGTTGATCATTACTGGATTTATATTATAATAATTTATGATAAACATAACTGTCTTTAAATACAGGGTGGGGACTGGAGAAAATTTGCTAGACGTTTAAGAAAAAATATTTTTAAAAAAATGGACAAACACGTCGATTAAAATTTTGTATGAGTTGCGTTTTGGCACCAAAATTTTTTTTTAACCGCCTGTATAAGGGGAAACATTACCCAACTTAATTTTTTTAAATGGCAACTTTGCATACCTAATGAGCTTTATTACTTAACACCTTTCTGAAATAGACTATACCGGGTCCGCCAACGTGGCGGGGATGGAAGATTAAATCATTATCGAGGAGCTTATCAAAAATACTAAACCAGCATAAGGTATCGACTTAAAAGCGGCATATTTTAAAAATATTTTACATTATACAGGGTGGCTCAAAAAAGTGTGGCGGACTAAACTTGCATTTTTTTAAATGGAACACACTATATATTATATTATTTTCTAATTCCCTATACAATTCCACGTATATTTTGTATAAAATGCCATATGTCTAAATTCAATTATTTTTGAGTAATTGACGTTTAAAATATGGCATTTTTTGACTTTGACAGGCTGTAACATTGGAACGGTTCATCTTAGCGAAAAATGGTTTTCACCTCCCTATCTTAGTTTTTCATTCTCTATCCAAAAAAACCAACCTCCGATTTACTATGTTAAACCGTTAAAACCGTTTTTTTGGTTTAACATGGTAAATCGAAGGTTGGTTTCCTTGGATAGAGAATGAAAAACTAAGATAAGGAGGTGAAAACCATTTTTCTCTAAGATGAATCGTTCCAATGTTACAGCCTAAGTCAAAAAATGCCATATTTTAAACGTCAATTACTCAAAAACAATTGAATTTAGACGTATGACATTTTATACAAAATATACGTGGAATTGTATAGGGAATTAGAAAATAATATAATATATAGGGTGTTCCATTTAAAAAATGCAAGTTTAGTCCGCCACACTTATTTGAGCCACCCTGTATAATGTAAAATATTTTTAAAATATGCCGCTTCTAAGTCGATACCTTATGCTGGTTTAGTATTTTTGATAAGCTCCTCGATAATGATTTAATCTTCCATCCCCGCCACGTTGGCGGACCCGGTAGATCTTATTATTGGTATCGGACCTAAATATCACGCCGACGTCGACACACAGAAAAAAATCCCTTCAGAAACCAACTTTCTGCCTTTATAACGCAACCCGGAACTTCCCAGTGATGCAGCTTCTTCAAAATTAATTTACGAGCCGCCCTACCTCCGCATTATGTTATTAAAACGAATTAAAATAATTTCTTTCTGTCTCAACAGTGATAAGGGTTTAATTTATGCGAGAAGGGCGAGGGCTAAAAACTAAAAGAAAAAGGTCTTTTCCCACATAAGTCCCGTAACGTAATACCGGGACTAGTTTTCAGGGAACCGTTCCAGTCGGTGCATTATTCAAATTGTACCTAAGGAAGGGCCAAAGGGCCCGTACGGGAATAGAGTCTTGCTATCTTGATAAATCACTCGGGAAAGGTGTTCTAAGTTGGACTAGTTTTAATATTGAGACGGAAAATTTAGGGGTGGGTATAGATATTTTGCCAGTTGTAACATTAGTGGATGGTAAAGTTCCTTATAAATATCGCAAAATCGCAAGGCAAACTTACAGTAAATATAGTTTTATTAAGGCCCTTAATAAAACTGCAGGGGCGGTTCTACGGGGGGCCCAGGACCCCCCAACATTCCTGAAAAAAACTATAAAATTCATGCCACTGATAAAAAGAAATTCCGGGTGCTTTATTATTTATATAAATGGATACAATTTGAGCATGATCCTAAAAAATGTTGGGCTGTGGCGTTATTTGCTTGCGAAGGCTACCAAAAATTGTGGCTGCGCCCAGTGGCGTATATAAGGGGAAGGGGGCTGCCGGGCTGCATTTTAATCTCACGCATGGACTCTTAATTTAAATCTTTAAATAATGTATTCTTGGCTTAGATTACAAAGATCTTGTAGGAAACTTTAGCTGTTAAACTTTTCCTTCTAAAAGTCCTGTTTTATATAGAGATTAAGGTTTCACACGCATATCGTTTTAGTTATTGATTTTTGATGAAATTTTAAAGGAAAACAAGTAAAAAAAATAATATTTTATAGAATTGTTCTATTATATACTTGTACTTGTCTGTTCCGTTTTCCCTTTTTTAGAGCTATTTTAAATCAACAAAAATATAACCCAATGCAATAAAATATTTTTACAACAAAAACAATTAGGTATTTATTTCTTAAGAGAAAAATTAAGGTAAACATTTCAATTGAAACATTTTTTATGGAAGAAGTGTGATCATTTATAATAAAAAAAATAGTGCGGGATGAAATGATAATGCTTTATTAGGAATATAAATATACGGCACTTAAGAAGGAGTATTTCCAACTCTAAGCATTTGCACCAAAAACTGCTCTTAGATCTACGCTCCTAAAATACATGATTTCTGAAAAAGTCATCAATTTTGGTGTGGTGAGCGATATTTACTTTTTTTTTAATCATGAAAAACCGAGCCCGGAAGACGCTAGTTAGCGAGTCATACATACGCCTTATCCTTATTAAAAATTTTGGATTAACACCAATATTCATATTTTTCACAATTATAAAATACGTTTTTTTTTTAAATAAAGAGCCAGCTAGGAATATCAAAAAAAAAACATTAAAAAAAAAAATTAATCCAACCATGCAAAGGGGGAGAGGTAATAATTTAATTTTCGAAATTTGATAGTAGTTAGGTGAATTTTAAACGAACTTTGGGCGTGGCCCCGAAAATTTTTCGCCTACGGCGCTTCTCCGCCTTCTTTCCTAGGTATAATACCATGGAATATATATAGTCCCGACTATCCCTCTCTTCAGAAAAAAAAATGTCCTACTTACGCCCCCTGATGTCAGTCAGAAAATCAGTGGCGGTTTTCGGTCTTAAAGAATGGTGAAGAGCTAGAGTACGGGTACTTAAACAAACATTGACTAAAAACCCGTGTAATAAAACGTCTATCTTATTGTCATCTGTCCAACGACTGAATGGAGTTTCCAACAAATTACAAACATTAACATTAATTGGGTTCATTTTTAAAACACACACACTTAAGTAGGTACGTACACTACTGAATTAACTGAAAAATAAAAACAAACCTTTTTAATCACACAGTAAATCACGTAAAAACGATATCTATAACCGTAAGTTTCGCGATGCCTCAAAATAAATCCCTTAAGGTTAGGCGAACCAATTCTAAAACAATGGTGCATACGACTGATCTATTTTTAAATTGCCCTTCATCATAATGCAAATTGTTACATGCTGTTTGCGTGACCGACGTCACGTAACCATAGCAACGGTGAATATCAAAGCCATGTTGGGCGTTGGGTCTTCACTTGCTTTAAGCTAACGGACACCGGTCGGTTGGGGCGCGCCGAAATGCACGAGTGTTTATAATTATTGTTGGAGTTAACCATGGCCTATTATTATGCATAGCTACATTCGGATTAAATTAATATTATTAATTCGAACATAATTATTTTTTAAGGCTAAAATGGTAGCTGAATTTGGTACATTAATATTTCTTATTGTCAAAAAACTTTCCTCCTGGTTTAATTTTTTTTTGGTGTCACCTACGAGCCGCCACTGCAGATAATAACTAATGTTACACATACACCATTCGTTACTGGATAAATCACAATATTAATGGAAGGACGAATTTCAAATATTTATGTGGAATTCTTATGGCAAAATATCTGGGCACACGACTCTTATCTCAAACATTGTCTGACCCGTATAACTCATCTTCATAATCATCCAGTGGTTTTTAACGGCGTGGCTGCTTCTTGTAGAAGCCCGTTTTTATAGGCCATAAAAACTATCATTTTAGGGTTGTACTCTGTACTTGATTTTTACCATTGTTAATTTTATTTATTTGTTTTTTTAACCCTATTTCTTCTAAAACGTATGACTTTTACATTTACATTTAATAAAAAAATATTATATACATATATATTTTGTAAAAATAATAATTTTTTGTTTGTACCTACAAATATAAGAAAGTGTTTTCAAAATGAAGGCGAAAAAAATTAAAAACCAAAATTAAAAATTTCGGGTTTTTTTGGATATCTACCTCCGAAGGCATACGGAATATTACAATTTTCTTTGACCCAATTACTAAGCCCCAAAATACGCAACTTTGCCTCAATTTAACCATCTTCGTATCTCTTAAAGTTTTCGAAATTCCCTTGTACGCACACGAATTTGTAGCACCCTGTATAGCTGGGAAAAGAATAGTAGGAACTAGTTATTTCGGGTACGACAAAAATGTGTAATGTTTTTAATTAATGGTATTGATAAATAATTATTAATCTAGAACGAAAATGATAATATAATAAATGGTAAATATTCCTTTCACTTTTTTTTTCATACCTAGATAGGACCAATAAAATTACTGTAAAAATTCATTAGTAAATTCAATTTCTGTCGCATCATGTACTTTTTCATTAATTTTTGCGTTTAATCTTTCGACTGCCTTTTGTACCGATCACAAAAAAATAATAGACTGAAATACACAAAACAGTATATTATGCCGTATGCTTATTGGTTGGAATCCGCAGGGGACAAAAAATAATAGTTTCTGCCAGTCATCTGTACTTTGATAAAGGAAAGCCTTTGGTGTGATGACGTATTGACAAATGTTCTTGTCGTAAATAAATGATCTGGTTTAAGTGAGCGTTATTGTTCATGGATATGATGGTGTAAAAAGGGAAGTGTAACAAGAAGCGTTTAAAACGCTAGTCATATGTTGAATCGATGATTTTAAACATTTGGCTTAGCATTTTTAACGACATAGATATATTTTTGCATGGTGCTGGTAACTTTGGAGAAGAATTTAGAAATGTACAAAACGAATTCCATTA
Source organism: Polydrusus cervinus (assembly GCA_935413205.1). Lineage (NCBI taxonomy): Eukaryota > Metazoa > Arthropoda > Insecta > Coleoptera > Curculionidae > Polydrusus > Polydrusus cervinus. The sequence goes on along the minus strand of OW284519.1, from coordinate 17,747,539 downwards.
CAGTGTTGGAAGTGTAGTAATTGTAATAATTAAATTTTTTTTATTACAAAGTAATGTAAGAAAATTAATAGATATCCGTTATTAGGTATACTTAGTCTATTTTAGAAAGGTGTAGAGTAATAAAAGCTCATTAGGTATTCAACGGTACTACAGAGTGACCCAACGAATTTTTAAGCCACTTTCATAATTTGGCATTGATTTCATTGCAAAATTCTTTATTTTCATCAAGTGCAGGTAGTATCACCCGGGTTTGGGTTAATTTATGGGTTTTGCTTATTCACAAACACTGAAAATGATGTGACAAAGGCGTGCATTATGCATATAGTATTAGGTACACTTATTTTTTATTAAACATTATAAAAAAAATACAAGAAATACATTATGCAGAAATTAAACTATAATATTCTTCGTCATCTGAGGAACTGTCATCTCCTCTTGACGTTATAATAAACGGGTCGACGGTCCGATCGATCAGGTGGTCAATATTCCACATTTTCTCCTCTTCGTTAATGGCATGATGGACTGATTTTCGCCCGTTCTCTGGTGTCACTTCCTTAATGGCTTGATTAAACAGTAGCTTAACGTCTTTCATTTTAAATGTCGTGTTATGTCTTGCTACAAATCCTTTCACTTGCGCCCATATAAGTTATATAGAATTTAGTTCGCAGCTATATCTTCCACGCCATATTTCATAAAAAGATGTTTGCGTAAATTTGCTATAGCTAATAGTTTCTTCTTTATCAAATCTTCCTTTTTTTTTTGGTTAGTTATCTAAATAATTGAATGCACAAAATGTACCTACGTCTATGGCCGTCACCGAAATAGAGCCGAACTGGAAGGCATTTCCCATTTTATTACTCTACACCTTTCTGAAATAGACTATAACTCCTTTATATCGGGAAAATATTTCTGCAACCCAACAGTGGCGCAATTAGGTACTTTTATTTGGGGGGGGGGGGGGGGTTAAGCCCCGTGTAGAAATCTTACACAATCCTACTAAACCTCTCCTCTTCTGTACCATATAAAAAAGGATGTAAAAACACCAATTGGTCTAGGGGGGGGGGGGGTTAATCTAGATTCGGGGGGGGGGGGGGGGGGGCTATGCCCCACCTAGTCCCTTATAGTTGCGCTTGTGCATCCCAGCATAAAAAAATCTGACATTTCTTTCGACATGAATGATATAACATCTCCCAGGGTGAGAATGCATATTATAATGGTAATATCGGCACTATTATTCACGCAAGGCATATTAAAAAAACACAAACATAAGGTCTGGCCTTGGTTCCGCAGACCGGAACTTTAAAAATTAATGCGGTTTATCCGATTAACCGCAAGTGACTGTGTTGTGGAAACAAATTTACCATGGCTTTTGAATCGGCGTGAATTTTTCAAATCCTAAATAAATATTTAAGTTTGAGTTGGTAATTCCACGGTATTAATGAGAAGCTGGGTTGGTGGTAAAAGAACTACCTGAAGTGGACGATTAGCACTCCTAAATAAACTGAAAATATTATACAGGGCGGTAGGCAATTTCACTTATTTCAGAATTTGTAGTATCAATAATATGCCAGTCACTGACGTAGCCAGATAATATGCTCGGGGGGGGGCTCAGTGGGCGTACGTAGGATATTGTTTTTTTTCTGGAGAAAGGGACAGTCGGTACTACAATGATATTGTACCTAGTGAAGAAGGCGGAAAAGCACCGCAGGCGAAAAATTTTCGGGGCCACGCCCAAAGTTCGTTTAAAATTCACCGAACTACTATCAAATTTTAAAAATTAAATTATTACCTCTCCCCCTCTGCATTGTGGGATTAAATTTGTTTTGTAAATGGTTTTTCTCCTTTTTTTATATTCCTAGATGGCTCTTTATTAAAAAAAAAAAACATTTTTTATATTTGTGAAAAATATGAGTATTGGTGTCAATCCAAAATTTTAACATAAGGCGTATGTATGACTGTAACCAGCGTTTTTTGGACTCAGTTCTTATGATCAAAAATAAAGTAAATATCGCTCACCACGCCAAAATTGATGATTTTTTCAGAAATTATGTATTTTAGGAGCGTAGATCTAAGAGCAGTTTATGGTGCAACTGCTTAGGTTTTGAAATACTCCTTCTTAAGTGCCGTTTCGTATATTTATATTAAAGCATTCTTGTTTCTTCCCACACTCTATTTTATATTATAAATTATCTTCTTCCATAAAACAATGTTTCAATTAAAATTTTTACTTTAATTTATTTCTTTAAAAATAAATACCTAATTGGTTTTTGTTTTTGTTGTGAAAATATTTTCTTACATTGGGTTATATTTTTGTTAATTTAAAACAGCTCTAAAAAAGGGAAAACGGAACAGACAAGTATATAATAGAAAAATATTATTCTTGTTACTCGTTTTCCTATAAAATTGCATCATAAATCAATATCTAAAACGATATACGTCTGAAACCATAATATCTATATAAAACAGGACTTTTAGAAGGAAAAGCTTAAAAAACTGAACGCTTTCTGCAAGACCTTTGTAATCTAAGCCAAGCTGATCTAGCAGACAATACAGCGAACAAACCACTGGGATTGGTCAAAGAGGAGATTGACTACACGGCCAAGCAGCTCCACAGAACAGATGGACAGGGTTGACAACCTGTAGTACATCCAGGCAACTGTGGCCTACATTCGATAAAAAGAGAACCGCAGAGCTATTGAGACACAGTCGAAAAGACGTGAGAAATATTACTGCGGTTGTTACCGGACATTGCCTCTTCGGTAGACATGCCGAACGTATGCAAATACCCACTAACGACTTCTGCAGAAGTTGCAGAGATGAGGAAGAGGAAGAAAGTATTCAATATTTTCTGTGTGAATGCCCTGGCCTCGCAAGAAGGAGGTTCACTACTCTGGGTGAACCATCTTTCGATAGCCTGGAGGAACTAAGCAACTTACAACTTGGACGGCTGAGCAGATTTCTGAAGAGTAGTGGCTGGTTTAAATGAGTTGTTAAAATCCTTCCGCGGTTACGTCGCACTAACCATCAGAGATTTGATGAAGGTGGGTTCTACGGAACACGTGTGGTACCACAACGGACCTAATCAGGACTACGTGAGACTGTTTGGTCAGAACCAAGGGTCTGCCACTCTTACCTAACTTAACCTAACCTAAGCCAAGAATACATTATTTGAAGATTTAAATTAAGAGTTCAAACGTGAGACGAAAAATTAGGTTGCAATTAGATTTTAGACCCTAGCTCCTAGGCTCGGGGGGGGGGGGGGGGGCTACAGCCCGACAGCCCTTCCCTTTAGTACTTAAGTACACCACTTATGCCAGTCGATAAGTCGTTTAAAATTCCTGTCAAGCTGGTGTCAATTTGAATCTGTTTTTTGGGACTCTAGACAGGATAATCTTTTTATTAGTTAAAAGACAAAATTAATCTTTGAATTTGAATGTTAATCAAAAATAATCTATAAAATATTAAAGAATTTCCTATAATTTTTCCTAAAATTACTATGTAGGAAAAGTACCGACGGTATCAAGAAACTCCCACCGTACGCAGGTGACCATCATGCGGTTTAAAGAAAACATCTGCCATTCTAAGATACGATCAACAGTTACTAAGATATGTGTACACTCAGCTGATGAGCTTATGTGGGCTCTATACAATGGAAAAGTATTTATTTGCTTACATAATGCTATACTTACCAACCGAGGCTTAAGAAATATTATATTTGTCAGTTGCTTAGGTGAATTCGAGTTCAGATAAATCCAAAAGTTACTCTTAACAATGTAGCGATGTCTGAAAGGTCTCAAAATAATATAAAAAGTTCCTATAAATAATGTTTCGATGTATCATAAGTCGTAAAATATTTTTTTTGTACAACTGTCAAGTTGACATTTTTTCATCGCTATCGATACGTAAACCTTTTGTTTTTTTAACAGTGAAAAAAAGACTTTTTTTCACGGTGAAAAAAAGACTTTTTTTAACTGGAAAAATGATTTACAAAAAAACGATAAAACATTACTTTTTAAAAAATGTATTGAATTTTTTTGTACAAATTTACTAATTAATTACCAACTACCAAAAAATCTCATTTGTTACAATAATAATTGATGGTGAAGTTCAAACCATTGCTTCCAATATTAATTCCCGAAGCTGGTCCGCCTTGCTGCTGATCAGAAACGCTAGATATTCCTTGAAAAGTTGTGTCCACAATTGTATCAGTTATATTGATTTGTTTGGAAGTAGAGGAACAATTTAATTTATTAGAAATATCAATTTTATTACTCAAACTATCTTCTATATATCCTTCTGCTATGGCGGCAGATTTTCAACCACCGTGGCGTTTTATAGATGTCGTGTTACCCCCTGCATTGGCTAAGAGAGTTGCAGAACTCCTCCTAAAACAGTGACCTGTGTAGCTCTTATGCAATTCTTTTCCCAGCCATTTTGCAATCAAGCTAGGAATTTCCCCTATTTTATTTATTCCCACATGTTGGTCAACACATTTTCCTCTTGAATATTTTAAAAATAATCTCTTTTTGTGTGTATGGGACGGCCTTAGTGCTCTATACTTGCGATATATCTCAATATAATCAGAACGGTAAACATTCTTGGGCAATAGGTCTTTGTATCCGGTATTTTAACAATCAATATAGTCCCGGTATCTTCAATGTCATCAATAGTTACCTTCAATAATTCTTCACGGCGACAAGCACCGCTGATTCCCAAAATTAACGCAACCTACAATTAAAAAAATATTGAAATTCCTGAAATAATACAAAATTTTAATCATCTGTACCTTATAAAGTAAATTTGTTTCATCATCAGCTTCTTGAATGAATTTATTAATATCGTCTCTCGATAAAACTTTAGATTTCTTCCCTCGGTATCCGACGTTTTTGTTCTTAATAAAAGGCACCAATTTTGAAAACTTCTTTATATCAATATTTTCTTTAACATTCAATGTACTCTTCAACATTGAGTAGACACTCCATAAAGTAGAAGGTTTTACAGTTTTTGATTTCTCCTCAAAATAGCATATAAGTACCTTTTCAGACACTTTTTGTATATTTTTCTTGCCGCACCATTCACGGAATTGGTTATAATTTTTCTCGTATATAAATCTTGATTTCGCCGGTAACATGTTAGCTATAGCCGAATTTGCTATATCGGCTATATCTGAAGGAATCTCGCTATCACTATCGTAATCTACATCCATTTTAAGTACTTATACTATTTATTTAAAAAATTGCAATAAATATGAACAGCTATCAACGTATGACAACAAAACAAGCAACGTGCCAACAAACCATTTCTATAGTAACGACAGGGCTGTTAACTTGATTATGTGAAATTATATGGTAAAATTTTTTTATAATATACAATTTAACCGATTAATTCAAACTTTTAGTTGTACAAAAAATGTTGTTTGTATTTCGTTTGTGAAATTCGTGTTTTAATGGCACATTCGAGAGAATTTTTCGCCTCGACCTGCGGTCTCGGCAAAAAATTGACACTCTTATATGCCATTAAAAAAACACTCACTTCACGCACTTAATACAAAAATAACTATTTTATAATATACCAGAACTTTCGGAATTACCTGATCTCATATGGAGTATCCTTAAATACGTTATTTTAAAAATTAATTTACTCGAAAACGGTGCTTCATATCGAAATAAAACAAGAGTATCTTTTTTAAGAACAAACTCTACTCTAGGCTAAAACAATATGAGTAATTGACTTTGTTATAATATCACTTTACTAATTGATTGGTGACTGCAATTTCGTAGTACGACTACATTCTCAAACTGAATTCATTCACTACATTATCAAACTGTAACGAAGTTGTATCTACTCTCCAGAAGGGACATGATAAAGTGGGGTTAGGAGCAAAAAGCTCAAACTTTCTTCCTACTAATAAATATATTAAATTACCACCTACGCGTTTCGGCCTACAAGGCATTCATCAGGGCGTAAGGTAATAAGGTCACCACATAAAGATTACAAGTAGGACGCACCCTAGTCAACAAGTCAATTCGTAAAACATCATTTCACATTAAAAAAACATTTACACTTTAAAAAAAAACTTTTAAAAAGGTGGAAAGACAACGACATTAGAAAAATTTAAAATTTCGCTGCATTCTTGCAGTTCATATATCTGATATCAGTCAGATATATGAACTGCTAGAATCCAGCGATATTTTAATTTTAATTTTAAATTTTTCGAATGTCGTTGTCTTTCCACCCTTTTAAAAGTTTTTTTTTAAAGTGTAAATGTTTTTTTAATGTGAAGTGATGTTTTACTAATTGACTTGTTGACTTGGGTGCGTCCTACTTGTAATCTTTATGTGGTGACCTTATTACCTTACGCCCTAATGATTGCCTTGTAGGCCGAAACGCGTAGGTGGTAATTTAATATATTTATTTGTAAGAAGGAAGATAGGGCTTTTTGTTTCTAACACCACATTATTAAACTGAATTCAGTCATTCATTCAGTTTGATAATGTAGTAGTAGTACTAAACTGAACCCGCCCTTGGCATATCAAAACAGGCAACCAAAGCAACATCAGACAGGTGGGCGCAACAACAACACCTATCCCGATGGAACAGGATACCTGGTCAAACCCAAGCGAGGTCCACAATTGGGAAATCCTCCAAAAAGCTATTAACTGGAATATTGCTTCTAACAAACACCCAGATAAAACAAGTGGTTGGCCTACTAACAGGCCCCTGCCACTTAAGAAAACACCTACGTCGAATTGGAATTTAAAATGGTCCCATTGAACGCAGACCTTGCGGCGAAGAGGACGACACCGCCTCACATATATTAACTGCAAAGCACTGACCCGAAGCAGATTAAAAATTTTCGGAGGATTCCAATGTGGGGATAACCTCCCGCGTGACAGACTTGGTAGGAATTTACTGAACCTTATAAAAGGAACAGATCTTTTCTAGCAAGATAGTTGCGCACAATAAGCCACTAGGCTGCAGGAAGCTTGGGCCGAACGCCCGACTCCCGCCTTAAATCAACCAACAAACCACGAAACTGCAGTCACTAATCAGTTAAAAAGTGGTATTATAACAAAGTAAATTACTTATATTGTTTTTGTTAATATGCAATATCACAAGGTAACGGACTACCCAATCCAATATTTACTTACTTATACTTAGAAATAAAAAATATAGGATAATATTTACCGTAAGCCCCACTCAGTGCGTCGCCACTGGGAGAAATATTTTCACTTTAAATTTACTGTAATTTACAACTTATCGGTCGTAAGGCATGTACCAATTTTGATGCCATTATCTTAAGCGGTTTCCATGCTATTACAAAAAAGACTTTCCGCTCGACCCTCTTTGAGGGGCCCCAGCCTCCTAAAGACACACTTCTGGGGGTATGTTGACTAGCGTTCTTGTCATATTTTTGGATGTACTTTACGCCCTAGAAATATTGCACGCTAATTTCAGGACACCCTGTATATAGAGTATGAAAAGGGGTTAAGAGCTAGGTATAGTGCGGGTATTTAAACAAACATTGACTAAAAACCCGTATAACAAAACGTCTCTCTTATCCTCATCTGTCCAACGACTGAATGGAGTTTCTAACAAATTACAAACGTATGTCATTAATTGGGTTCATTTTTAAAACACACAACTAAGTAGGTACGTACACTACTGAATTAACTGAAAAATAAAAGCAAAACTTTTTAATCACAGTAAATCACGTAAAAACGATATCTATAACCGTAAGTTTCGCGAAGCCTAAAAATAAATATCTTAAGGTTAGGCAAACCAATGCTAAAACCATGGTGCATACGACTGATCTGTTTTTAAATTGCCCTTCATCATAATGCAAATTGTTACATGCAGTTTGCGTGACTGACGTCACGTAACCATAGCAACGGTGAATATCAAAGGCATGTTGGGCGTTGGGTCTTTACTTGCTTTGAGCTAACGGACGCGGTCGGCTGGGGCACGCCAAAATGCACGAGTATTTATAATTATTGTCTATTATTATTATTATTATTATTATTATTATTATTAGTATTATTATTATTATTATTATTATTATTATTATTATTATTATTATTATTAATTCGAGCATAATTATTTTTTAAAGGCTAAAGTTATAGCTGAATTGGTACAATAATATTTAATATTGTCGAAAAGCTTTCCATCTGGTTTTATTATTGTTGAAAAACTTTCCTTTCATTTTTTTCACCTTTCACCTGACGAGCCGCCATTGAATTTAGAAATGTCTATTTCTAAATGATTCCAACAATAAGAGTTTTGAAATAAAAATTAAACGACAAAAAACAACGACACAGATGGCGCCCCGTGCCACATCTTATCGGTGTGTCCCACCAACTGCTGTATAAGCAGCTTTGAGTTGTTTCTTTCTTACGTCGGATCCTAGCTCTACCTACTGATGAGCCATGGTATGGCGAGACGCGTCTAGGGATGAATCTGACGAAATGAAATTAAAATCTTTATTTGTTTCAAAAATTAAATTGTTTAAACCTTTTTTTTGATCATATTAGTTGGCAATGACCCAAATCGTAGTTCAAATATTAATCGCCTTAGGCCAAATAATCCGTAGAAGGTATAGACCGAAATCAGATTAGGATCCTTTATATTGGTCCCTGTTTTATGTGCTTGACTTGTGCCTTATCAAAAAAATAAATCACGGCTACACAACGGAGTGATTAAAACCACAAGCCATAACTTTCGGTATCAGCATGGAGATCTTGCAAATAAACCAGCATGATGCCATTTTAAACAGAGTTAGAGCAAAGGGCACTAATGCTAATTTTGAATCTCCCTTTTTTAATTTGTATGTGCGTACAGGGTGCTACAAATTCGTGTGTGTACAAGGGAATCTCGAAAACGGTAAGAGATACGAAGGTGGTTAAGTTGAGGTCCACCAAAACGAAACGTTGCAAATTCTAAAAAACCGATGTAGTATAAAGCAAAAAACTTACACAACAACAACAACGTTGTATTTGTTTTTCTGTAGCGGTCAAAATAAGTCGGATGAATTTAAAAAAAACTCAAAATTTTAGTTTATTTCGAATATATCAAAAAGTAAAAAAGAACGCTTAATTTTTTTTACGATATACTGGGCACAAAATTTCGCAACTTTGCCACCATTTGATCGATGCCGTATCTCTTATACTTTCCGAAAACCCCATGATTAGCATCGAATTTGGGACATCCTGGACCTACTTGTATTGTACTAATTATAGTTTTGGTTTAGTCCCTATTTATATTTCAATAAATCGTCGATTTATTTTAATAACATATTTTAACTTCGAAAAAGAGTGGCTCTCTTTAATCTGATTTTTATTATTCTTGGGAAACGCGTCACGCCAGCCACGCGTCAACTCTTCAATTTTGACGTAACAAGCGTACAATAGTTATATTATACACACTTTATTTAAGAATGTGTGTGGGCAGGGCTTCATTTTGTTAGGAAATGGTTACCGAAACCAGCAATGTTAGAAAACTAACAATATAAAATTACTTTAATTAAAACTTGCAAAAGTATTTGTACTTGCGTACAATAAAGATTAAACATTCTTAAATCAAGTTTTTGGCCCTGATGTGTACAAAAATAATAAAACTTATTTTAAATTTGTATTGTTTAAATTATAAGCTATTTCAGAACGGTGTGAATAAAATGGGAAATTCCGTCCAGTTCGGATCAATTTCGGTGTCGGCCATGGTGCAGGTAAATTTTGTGCATTAGATAATTTATGATAACTAACCAAAGAAAAAAAAAGAAGATAATTTGATAAAGAAGAAACTATTAGCTATAGCAAATTTACACACACATCGTTTTATGAAATATGCCGTGGAAGATACAGCTGAAAAACATAGTGTAACTATGCTGCGCACACTGCCATATCATTGCGAACTAAATCCTATAGAACTTCTATGGGCGCATGTGAAAGGATTTGTAGCAAGACACAACACGACATTTAAAATGAAAGACGTTAAGCTACTGTTTGATCAAGCCATTAAGAAAGTGACTCCAGAGAACTGGCGAAAAGCAGTCCAACATGTCATTGAAGAAGAGGAGAAAATGTGGGATCTTGACCACCTGATCGAGGACCATCGACCCGTTAATTATAACGTCAAGAGGAGATGACAGTTCCTCAAATGACGAAGAATATTATGATTTTTTATAATTTAATTTTTGTATAATGTATTTTTAATTTTTTTTATAATGTTTAATAAAAAATAAGTGTACCTAATACTATGTACATAATGAACAACTTTGTCACACCATTTTCAGTGTTTGTGAATGACAAACCCCATAAATTGACACAAACCCGGGTGGTACTACCTGCACTTGATAAAAGAAAGAATTTTGCAATGAAATCAATGTCAAATTATGAAAGTGGCTTAATTATTCATTGGGTCACTCTGTAGTCCCTTTGCATACCTAATAAGCTTTTATTACTCTACACCTTTCTGAAATAGACTATAGTTTTTATTCTCGAATAAAGCGTATTATTCTTTATGTTGGTATTGATTGTTTTCCATGTAGCACTCCCTGATTTAAAGGGTGGCCAAATTTAAATTTTAAAATAGAACCATCGTCGAAAGATGTTTATTTATGCTCTGAGGGCTCGTAAATGATAAAATACCCTTAAAACTATGTGTTTTGACAGCACAACAAAAAGTGACAACGCCTGTTAAATTAAAATTTTATTTCTTCGTTTGTAGTTTTCTTACAAATACGAGAACAATAAAAACACAGGTGCCCAACACTTAAAAATTACACCCCCCATCACCTGCTCGCACCATTAGGCCCATTAATTCGAATTTTTTGGATCCATAAGAATTTAAACGGGCATAAAATTCCTATAAAAGAACGATTTGAATTAGGAATATTTCGTTATGGGTGTCTTGGTATAGACCTGCTGTTACCTAATCGTTAAAATTTCAAGTCAAAAACAAAAAAGACCCAAAAAAGAACTTGTTAAATGGGAAGTTGTTAGAACACGAGTGAAGTGACAGGTGGATTATATTATTAGGAAATGGCCGGGTGGGTGAACTTTTTAAGATTCGTTTTGAGGCATCGAAAGCGATTACGGATCAGTTGACCGGTTATTAAGTTATTAATATTTTAGTCGTTAATTTGTCAAATTAATTCTGGTAGTTTGTATCTGCGTATGTGTATATATATCAGAGTACCAGCAATTAATTTTACAATTAGAATTACAATAAACAGACAGGGAAGAAATCCCATCTTTTACGCAGGATCCACAGACGAACAAACAAAAAGCACAAACTTTGGCGGACCAATACGCAACAATGTGCGCGGGAAAGCCCAATACCACCCAAAAACAAAATAATATAACTAATTATGTAAATAAATTCATTAAAAATAAATACCCAATTCCACCCCAAATATTACCCACCCTTTTCACCCATCCCCAAGAGCTGCGTAGGGTAATTAAAGAACTAAAAAACAATAAAGCCCCAGGGGAGGACGAAATCACCAATCTAGTAATAAAAAACTTACCAAGAAGGTCTGTCATTCAACGACTATACATAATTAACACTGTTTTCCTCCTGCAACACTTCCCGAGTCAGTGGAAGAGGGCAATTATAGTGCCTGTATTAAAAAGCGGGAAGCCAAAAAATGACCCCGGCTCATACAGGCCAATCGCTCTCCTAAGCAGTCTTGGGAAGGTTGCAGAGAAAATAATACATATCAAACTAAAAAATAGAAAATTGGACCAGAATATACCGGAGGAACAGTTCGGCTTCAGGGATAACAGAGGCGCAGTACTGCTAGTCGCGCACGTTGCGCAGAAAGCGATAGAGCAGATGGACAAAGAGCAAAACACTGTGCTTCTGGCCCTGGACATCCGACGAGCCTTCGATAGCGTCTGGTTCAATGGACTAATATACAAATTACTCACGACACATAACTTTCCACTATACCTCACTACACTCATACACTCATACATAAATGGCAGATCTTTGAAAGTAAGAGTATGCAATGATTTTTCCTCCCCTGTGAGGTTACACGCGGGGTTGCAGCAGGGAACAACGTTGGCTGCACCCCTCTTTAATCTCTACACAGCAGACATCCCGAAATTCCCAAATTCTAACCTGGCCTTATTTGTGGACGATGTCCTATTATATGCTAGCTCCTACTACGCAAATGTGGCCAGGCAGCATTTATCCAATCACCTAAGCACCCTACTGCCGTGGTACAGGAAATGGAAGTTAGAGATCAATGAGGATAAATGTGAGTGTTTAGTGCTAACAAGAAAGTACAACAACACTCACATTAATCAACATATACAAATAAACAATAAAGAAATAATACCAACAAACACACTAAAGTACTTAGGAGTAACATTAGACAGAAAACTACTTTTCATAGAACAAGTGACAAACATAATACGAAAAAATTACGCAACAGCAAAAACCCTACATAGACTCATGAGACATGGATCATACTTATCACCGACAAACAAACTAACAATATACACGACAATAATTAGGCCAGTTCTGACATACGCAGCTCCAATCTGAAATAGTATATCAGACTGGCAGTACAGCAGAATACAAAAAATACAAAACATAGCACTAAGACAAGTACTTTCTGAAACAAGACGGGCACCAATACGATACTTACACCAAGTAACAAACGTACAGCACATTAAAGACTATGTTTTTGACGTATCAGAACAATTTTACCAAACGCAACCGCAGAACTCAGAACTAATAAGAGACTTAATAAGGGAATACGACACCAAGACGAACCCTTCCACAGACCATTATATTACAAACTTCCCATTTATCTGCAAAATAGGCAAAATTAAGAAATTAAATACATTATGTAATAACAAAATAAAATCTACAAGTATAAACACCAAATATGGTATCAATGATACAAATTGCATAGATAAAATCCAAAAGTTAAGACAACACGTGATATAGACAACAGAAAAAGAAACGCCCACCCTTCAACAAGACGCAGATAAATTGGAAAAAGACACGAACAAACAAGATAATAACCCCATTTTCTGTACCGCGGAGGTAAGTCCCGCACACTCCTAATAACGATAGTTTCTAACTTTTATTCGAGTCGAAAGACAAAACTTTTGCTACACAAGTACCTGAGAAAGTAAAGCTGGTTTTTTCGAACCGTTTTTCCAGCGAAACAAGCGTAAAATTTTTTCCATATCAGTAACTTTTTAATAATAAACATATTTAAAGCAAACGCAAAATAAATTCTTTCATGGCAGTAAAAGATCACTGGAACTGGCCAAATAAACTCCAAGTAAAACAGGATCTTCTCCTACCCGGGCCAAGACCAGCCCCAACGGGGCGTTGCCTCGTTGTTGTGCCCTGGTTAGCATTGCTAACCAATTAATCGTAAATTTATGTTATGTAATAATATAAATTAGAAGTAGGAAAAACCTGAAATGTACACGATATATAAAACGATGTATGTTTTAAAAGTAAGTACAATAAACGAAAGGTAGAATTAGTCACTGGTTATCGTGAAATTATACGACAATTCATTTGTTAACGTTTCGGTTTATGTTAAAACAGTGGCGTATTTAAGGGGGGGGGGACTACCGGGCTGCGCCCCCCCCCCAGCCAAGGAGCTTGGGTCTAAAAGTTTAATTGCAACCTAATTTTTCATCTCACGCTTGGACTCCTAATTTAAATTTTTAAATAATGTACTCTTGGCTTAGATAACAAGGATCTTGTAGGAAACGTTTAGTTTTTAAACTTTTTCTTCTAAAAGTTCTGTTGATATAGAGATTAAGGTTTCGGACGCATATTGTTTTAGTTATTGATTTATAATGCAATTTTATAGGAAAACGAGTAAAAAGAATAATATTTTATGGTATTTTTCTATTATATACTTGTCTGTTCCGTTTTCCCTTTTAGAGCTATTTTAAATCAACAAAAATATAACCCAATGCAATAAAATATTTTTACAAAAAAAAAAAAAGGTTAGGTATTTATTTTTAAAGAGAAAAATTAAAGTAAAAATTTTAATTGAAATATTTTTTATGGAAGAAGTGTGATAATTTATAATATAAAAAATAGTGCGGGAAGAAACGAGAATGCTTTATTATGAATATACAAAACGGCACTTAAGAAGGAGTATTTCAAAACCTAATCATTTGCACCAAAAACTGCTCCTAAAATACATGATTTCTAAAAAAATCATCAATTTTGGCGTGGTGAGCGATATTTACTTTATTTTTAATCATGAAAACCTAGTTTAGTCATACCTACATAAGTCTTATGTAAAAATTTTGGATTTACACCAATATTCATATTTTTCACAAATATAAAAAAAAAATTTTTTAAATAAAGAATAGGAATATCAAAAACAAAGTAAAAAAAAACATTTATTACGAAAACAAATTTAACCCAACCATGCAGAGGGGGAGAGGTAATAATTTGATTTTCGAAATTTGATAGTAGTTAGATGAATTTTAAACGAACTTTGAGCGTGGCCCCGAGAAAGTTTCGCCTGCGGCGCTTTTCCGCCTTCTTCGCTAGATACAATATCATAAAATACATCCCGACTGTCGCTTTTTCTAGAAAAAAATGTCCTACTTACGCCCACTCTCCCCCCCCCCCCCCCCCCCTCCTCTCCCGAGCATATTTTCTCACTACGCCACTGTGTTAAAACCATCCTCAGAACTCATATTAGTTGTTTACAAGCACTTCACAATTTTATTCCAAAACCAACTAGTTTCTAGTACAGATAAATAAAGAAAACTGTAGTAGTAATAAATTAAATACCACGAGGGATAGTATATGGTCAGGAGCATTTTACTAATATTTCTTATAATAATTCTATTTCAAGTTTACCAGGCAGTGGCGTGCAATGCTGTTTTAATCGGGGTAGGCAAACATTGCATTTAAGACAAAAATTTACCTTACGTAGCATTCAAGCATCCAAGTTTCATATTTTGTCATAAAATGTCTTGTTTTTGAGTTTGTGTAAAGAACACTGTGGCAGAAGAATAATAAAACGATATTATTTGTAAATTAATTCAACAAGGCGGTCTTTACGTACAAATTATTTTAAAACATCGTCATAAAAATTGGGTTTGCGTTTTAAATCCTGCAAAATGTCGCTCTTCAGAGAGATCATTGTTTATTCACTTAAGGTGCCTCTCCCTGTGTGTTTTGTAAATAGATATCAATTCTTTTTAATCCAGAAACTGATCGTTCTGCAGACGCGCTGCTAGCCGGAATAGTAACAATTAAAGCCTCCATATTTATTTTTTCTCGAAACCTGACGGCGCGAAGTCTAACAAAAGGCCTAAAACACCAATTATATAAATTAAAAATCTATCATCCACCTGATTGAACCAATATTGCCGAAATCGAGGTCAATTATTATGTGAAATATGCATGATGATAAGCTTATTGATTATTAAATATTATGAACCTATCAGCAAAAATTATTTTAATTGTGACAAAAGTGCTTCTTATTTTAATATAAAAATATCTTAACAAAACTAATTAATAATAAAACATATAGAGGTGTGACGGATATTCTATTTGGTCCCCTTTTGAATAAAGCGAAAACTATAAGAAATTTTTATCAAAAAATGAAATGGCGAATGCATCACTAGAACTCACTCTTAAAGTATGTTTAATTTGATTCACGAAAAACGGCCTTAGATTCCTTTCAAATTATACCGAAACACCCTTAACCAAAAATGGAAAAAAAACCGGATTTAATACTCTTTTCTAGTTTTGTAACAAAGTGAAACTAAAAGGCGTAATAGATAAATCAAATTCAGTTTTTAAAAGTTCGTCAGAATTGAATGGGGTATTTTTTTAGCTGTCGGTAACAATGCCCTATCGAATAACAACCCCGATTAGAACTTTTTACATCCTTTGTCACCAGTGTGTGTTCTGTTCACGCTTATCTATTAGAAACTATTATTGTATTTTTAGAAGTGCTGTTTTTCTATAATAAATAAATAAAATAAGTGGTGGGATGTAGCGCAAAGGAATCAATGCTATTGCTCAGTGGCGTATTTAGGGGAGAGGGTCGCTAAGCTATAGCCCCCCCCCCCCCCCCCCTTGAGCCTAGGAGATCGGGTGTAAAAGTCTAATTGCACACCTAATTTTTCGTCTCACGCTTGGACTTTTAATTTAAATCTTTAAATAATGGCTTAGATTACACTGGTCTTGTAGGAAACGTTTAGTTTTTCAACTTTTTCTTCTAAAAGTCCTATTTTATCTAGAGATTAAGGTTTCACACGCATATCGTTTTAGTTATTGATTTTTGATGCAATTTTAAAGGAAAACGAGTAAAAAGAATAATATTTTATAGTATTCTTCTATTACCTATAAACTTGTCTGTTCCGTTTTTCCTTTTTTAGAGCTATTTTAAATCATCAAAAATATAACCCAATGCAATAAAATATTTTTACAACGAAAACAAAAAACAATTAGGTATTTATTTTTTAAGAGAAAAATTAAAGTAAAACTTGCAATTAAAACATTTTTTATGGAAGAAGTGTGATAATTTATAATAAAAAAAATAGTGCGAGAAGAAACGAGAATGCTTTATTATGAATATTATTTCAAAACTTAAGCATTTGCACAAAAAACTGCTCTAGATCTACGATCCTAAAATACATACATGATTTCTGAAAAAATCATCAATTTTGACGTGGTGAGAATATTTACTTTATTTTTGATCATGAAAACTGAGTCCAAAAAACGCTGGTTACAGTCATACCTACGTCTTATGTTAAAATTTTGGATTGACACCAATATTCATTCTTTTCACAAATATTTTTTAAAGAGCCAGCTAGGAATATCAAAAAAAAAAGAATTTTTTTTATCTGCGGTGCTTTCCGACTTCTTCACTAGGTAAAATGTCATGAAACATGTAATCCCGACTGTCCCTTTCTCTGGAAAAATATTCCTACTTACGCCACTGGACCCCGAGCTTCTGACCTCTACTAAATACGTCACTGGTGCAGGGCAAAGGTATTTATCAATTTTTTTTTTAATTTACCGTTGAACTTAACATTTTAAACATTGTTGTACTTTAGATGAATATATAAATAGTTTGTGCTCCCATAAAAATGTCACCAAAGTCACCAGGTCGTAAAAATTCGGTAGCAGTTATGATCATCGTGAAAACCGAACAAGACGGTTTAAAGTGGTTCCATAAACAACAATTAGAAAGACACGTTGAATAATTTTCCAGTTGGAAGTTTCGGCACGAGCCGCTAACGCCTCCCACATGTTAGCGTAACGACATCTAAGAATATTCTACATCTTATTAAGAATTCCCCGTGTCGTACACGGAAAATAAATTCAATTTAATTTTGGGGTTTATGGGGTGACAAGGTTATACGTTTTAAACCATAACCATTATATGGTTTTATAGTTAAAACTATTACATACAGGGATGTACTGAAGACATTCATCATGATTGAACTTATTGAAGAATTTTATTGAGCGAATTTTTTAAATTCCGATGTAGGAGAATCAACAGGCGCCGCAGGTGCAAAATATTGCACGCCCAGTTTGACAGGTAAAGCCTCTTTTTAAAAAATATATTTTATATTACTTTTACATCAGAACCTATTCGCAAAGTCAAAATTCCGAATCCCAGATTTAGTTCCTACTATTTTTTTTTATTCAAGGATTTAAAAAAAAAGTACCTCGAGTGACGTCATTTTGCAAATGATAAACAATTGACAGGGAATGTTAAATTCCTATCATCATTATCATAAGTCGATTTGACCGTGCTAAAATTAGCCGTATTAAATTACAAATAAAATTAAGCAAGTTTTCTTTCACCAATGGAAATATGGTATCTAAAATTCTTTATTTTCATCAAGTGCAGGTAGTACCACCCGGGTTTGGATCAATTTATGGGTTTTGCCTATTGTTATCTATTCACAAACACTGAAAATGGTGTGACAAAGGCGTGCATATAGTACACAAAAAAATATAAAATACAAAAAATACATTATACAGAAATTAAATTATAAAAAATTATACAATTTTTCGTCATCTGAGGAACTGTCATCTCCTCTTGACGTTTTAATTAACGGGTCGACGGTCCGATTAATCAGGTGGTCAAGATCCCACATTTTCTCCTCTTCGTTAATGATGCTTTTCGCCTGTTCTATGGTGTCACTTCCTTAATGGCTTAATCAAACAGTAGCTTAACGTCTTTTATTTTGAATGTCATGTTGTGTCTTGCTACAAATCCTTTCACTTGCGCCCATATAAGTTCTATAGGATTTAGTTCGCAATGATATGGCGGTGTGCGTAGCACAGGTACACTATATTTTTGGAAAACGATACGATGTTTATGGAAATTTGCTATAGCTAATAGTTTCTTCTTTATCAAATAATCTTCAAATTCAATACTTTTGGTGGTTAACCAGTCGATAATTTCTTGTTTTCTCCAAGATGAAGTTGGAGTTTTCTCTGTGCATCGTGAATAATAGCTTGCGGTATTCATAACTACTACTGAATCAGCTGGAAGATATTTTATCATTTCACCAAAATAGTCCTCAAAAACATTCGAATTCATGTCCTTGTGGTAATTTTCCGTATTGACTGAAGGTAAGCAAACCTTCTTTTAAAAATCCCTCTTCGCTTCCATGTGCGCCTATGGCCGACACCGAAATCCAGCCGAACTGGACGGAATTTTCCATTTTATTTCTCTACACCTTTCGTAAATAGACTATAACAACAGTTGATGTTCGTCATCGCCTTCTCCGTGTTACACTTTAAATCTTTCACTTCACCCAGTATATAATGCATTTGTTTGACAACGGGCTGCAGCCCTTGCGAAATCCCGCGCCCTTCAAATAATTGCATTTTGCTGGGTTTTTTTTTCAGCGCAGATGCACCCGATCTCAAAAGAATATCCCTTTCTCTCTCTCTTACTTCCGTAAGGATTTTAAAAAGACGGCCAGGTGATACCTCTACCTCTAACCTTTCTAAGGGACCCCGACAACATACAATGCGCGATCTAATTTTAAATAACGCACAAAAGGGACCCAAAATCTTTTACTAGAAATTGATCGTAAGTGTAACGATTTTCTCACGAAATTTTCGGGTATATATAATCTTCATACGCATCATGTGTAACGATTTGTAATTAAGAGTTATTGTAAAGTAGAGCGGGGAGACACGAAATCTATGACTAGGCGAAAAAGGGCGAGTACCGCGATCTATTTCTCTAGGAGAAATACAATTAGATGGTTAAATATGGGCCTAATTGTTATTTCTATTTAATGGGGGATGAGGTATTAACTCTTCTTCAAACCGTTACCTAATGATCTAATTTTTATTTATGCTTGCCTTTAAATCTAATCCTTTGAGAACAAGACTGGGTGCCAAAGATTATACTATAAAATAATAAAAAATTGGTTTGATAAAGATTTATTAACAATTAATTTTGATAAAACTAATTATCTTCCTTTTACTTTAAATTCAAATAACATACCACAAAATATGAATATAGTATTAAAATAAATGATGACATTCAAATTTTGAAAGTTAATCAAGTAAAATATTTAGGAATAATGTTTTTTTTTTTCAATCGACCGGAAAACAAGCAATTTCTAGATAATTTTTCAACCGGAAAATATCACTTTGCTGGTCTAGACCAGAAAGTAATAAAGGAGGGACCGGTAAAGTAGTATACCGGTCCTTCTTTAACTATAACTATAATAAATACAATTCAATACCCCACAAAATTGTACTTTCAACATAACAATTCAAAAATAGATATTATTAAATAGAATTAAGAACCTACGTACCAAATTGTATTTATTATAGTTATTATTAACATAATTTTATAGTAAGCCATTATTAAAATTTTTCCTGCCCCACTGGTGTCTTGTGTCGATTGTAAAAAAAATATTGTACGTCACTCAACCGAAAAGTACGTTAACAGGACCCGCAGGCTCCCAGGACTCGCCTGGCGGCTCGTCCTGGAAATTGCCTGCTTCTTCCTGTAAAATAGTACTTTCTGGTCTTGTAACGTAATATACTATGACAGTAAATTAAACTGGAATATTCACATAGAATATTTGTTTAAAAAATTAAGAAGTTTACTACCAATTTTTAGAAACTTTAAAAAAGTAAAAAATTTTGAAATATTATATTATGCATTAGTTAAAACTCATTTAAATTACGGAATTTTAGTTTGGGGAGGATTTTTTTTTTTTTTACGGTTCGCCGACTACGTAGGCCATCTTGAACCGGTCATCGACCACAAATGTGATCTACCGACTGGGGAGTGTGAAATGGCACCTTCATCCTACGAGATATCCGATCTCATCCGGCCTGTCCGGCGTGAATAGGATGGCTAGGTGTCGATTCATTTTACACTCTTCCCTGAGGCAAGAGCACGCCGTGTTCCCAAGCGGTCACCCGCCCAAGTACTAACCGCGCTCGACACCGCTTAACTTCGGTGATCTGCGGGAACCGGTGCTTAATATGTCGACAGGCTCTTGCCCAGTTTGGGGAGGAATAAATAGTACTTTAGTTAAAAAATTAGAATTAAAACAGAAAAGGTTTCTAAAAATTATATTTAATAAAGATTATCTTTATCCTTCAATAAAATTATGTTCTGAAACAAAAAAAATGAACATTAGACAACTTTACATTTATACCATCTTAATAATATACATATTTAAAAATAAAAATATTATACAGTTTAAAAACCATAATCATAATACACGTCATAAAAATGAAATAAACATAAAACCTAAAATAAATAAGTCATCTTAGAGAACAATGGTTTTCACCGCCCTATCTTAGTTTTTTATTCTTTATCTAAACGTTACAATGTTTAACATGTTAAACCAAAAAATCGGTTTTATCAGTTTAACATGTTAAACCTGAAGTTGTAACCTTTAGATAAGATATTAAAAATTAAGATAGGGAGGTGAAACCATTTTTCTCTATGATGAACCGTTCCAAGCCTGTCAAAGTCTGCAAATGCCATATTTTAAACGTCAATATCTCGGAAACTGTTAAATTTAGACATAATATATTTTATATAAATTAAACGTTAAATTTAGTGGGGAATTAGAAAATAATCTAATATATTAGGGTGTTTCATTTAAAAAGCCTAACTTATATTCGCCACGTTTTTTTGGGCCACCCCGTATACTCCAATATATTTTTAAATGTTCACCTCAATTATCTCTACAACTTTTGCATTTCGAATTTTTATCTAATTTTAATAATAAATAATATAATATATAGGGTGTTCTATTTAAAATAACGATGTTGTCACCTGTTTCGGGCAGAAGCGGCAACGCCGCATTGCTGAAAATATTTTAAAACGATAGACCATGGTTGTTTATCTGAACAACCAAATTTTTGAAGGAAACGTATTACTCGTTTTCCATAAACATCTAACGTTCCGTCCACCGTGAAATACCCTGTATATGATTTTCTTTTACACTCAGGAAAAAATAATGAATATCGTATAAACCCTTACAGTGTATCTCTCTACAACCAGGCCACGAAGGTATTACAGGAAACGAAAACTTGCAAGAAAAGGCTCCGAAAATATATTCATTGGTCCAGAACCAGCACTCGGAGTACCAAAGTGCACAGCACGAGATGCTATAAAGCAATGGATCAGGAATGAACACAAAATCCACTGGAGCGACAGACAGGGTGTAGATCATAAAAAAAGCTTCATTGGGGATCCAGACCGAATACTTATGAAACAGCTGCTTCAAATAAATAGGAACCAGCTGAGAACCATTACAGGAATTCTGACAGGACACATGGCTGTCAAGAACCATCTGCACAGAATGCAACTGTACAATGGAGAACTTGACTGCAGATTATGCGGACAAGAGAAAGAAACAGTACAGCACATAGTTTGCCATTGTGAGTCATTAGATCGGAAGAGGCAACAAATACTCGGGCAACCAAAACTGGAACCAGAGGACATCCTTACCCTCTCCCCGGTGGATCTACACAACTAGTGCAAGGAACTGGGATCACGGAGTGGGGGGGAAGAACCAAACAGGTTGAGCACAATGGGACAAACCTGGCCTAAGTGCATCCAGCGTACGGACGGGCCCTCGGAAAATTTTACTACGTAATTTTTTTTCGCGACTAAAAATCAGTTATAAACTACCCTCAACAAATACATCTGTTCAAATATGTAACTTTCGCCGAATGTAACATTTTTTTGACAGCAACTTTTCCTCTCCAAATCGTATCTATAATATTAATTCTTTCAAGTGGTATGAATATCTGAATAACCATTTAGGTTATCCATTGTCGCATTCAATAGACATTAAACACAAACATTTAAACTACGATTTAACTTATCGCCCTTTCTCGGCGAACAATCGCACACAATCGCGGTTTAACAGACTGGAAATAATTCTGCGGGAAGGAGTTTTTTGATTCGGGGGTGATACAATTGTTTCAATCGAAAAAAGTTCGAGTCACGTCGCGTCGTTTTGTCCACTTAAATTCACCCTAAAATGCAGATTTGAGGTCGTGTGATTGACCATTGGCGTCGAAGTTTGATAGTTAGAAGTTTTTTCTTGTAGGAGTGAAGAAGTAACATTAAAAAAATCATTACAAAAAATACCTAGCGTTGTTTGCCATTTTATAGATGTGTAATTGAGATAATTAATAAATTTATTTACAAGGTGAATATTTTAACTGGAAGAAATTCGGTAACAAAGAATTACATGACAAATGTCATTCTGATTTGAAAAAGACAAAATTTTAACGAAAATGCAAGGTTTGAATGCCAATCTACCCAAAAAACTAAAAAATCGATAACTGAAAATATTCCACTGAACATACGGAGTCCAAGAACTCAATTTGGGCACAGTTCTCAGAGTTTCTGATGGTAAGAAATTATAAACTGGAAAAATGTACTACTGTGATGGAACTGGCGAAAATCCTGGAAGATTACGCCTTTAATATGAAAAAGGGTTATGGCGAAGACTATAAAGAATCTTCTGTAAAGGCACTACAGCAAAAATTATTCAAGAAATGTATTTTACAGAATACGAAATAAAGATTGACCCTTTTACGGACATTTCCTCTAAAAATGCGCGAATGGCAAGAGACATAAAGAGAAAGCAGCTCCAAAGTTGTCAGGAAAAGAGGAAAGTAAGTTCAAAAGCATTATATATCAAAGATTTACTAACAATAATGCAAAGCTACAATGAAGAAAACCCCGATGAAGCACAAAAAAGTTTTTCTATCTCTGCTCACTTGAACTAGCTTGGAGAGGCATTGAGTCCATAAATTACAAAATTCAATATTTTCAAAAGGAGTTTGATACCATGGGATAATTTACCGGACGAATTGAATATAACAGCATGTTTTCCAAGACAGCTCAAGGAGGGTCAAAAGGATTGGAAAAAAGCAAATGGTTGGTGAGAAATTCATCAAACACAGACTTATGCTTTGTAAGATTGTTTTTAAAATTATTGGGACAAAGAGGACGAAACATTTCCACAGACAGACTATTTCTCTCCGTTCATCCAAACTGGCAGAAGGGATGTTGGTTCAAAAAAAATTCACTAGGAATAAATACAGTATCCAAGAGGATAAAAACGTCAGCGGAAAGAATTGGAATTGATACGAAGAAGCATAAAATAACAAATCATTTTCATTGATATTCCGCTGGTTCTGCCCCATTTAAACAAGGCGTTGGGTAACAAGAGTTGATTAAGTTAACAGCCACTCAAACGTAAATTCCCTGAAATCATATCTGCAGCTAAATCCTAGTCATCATCTGAAGCTCATCGAAAATGTCAGAACAAAAAATGAAGCATGTTCTGGACCTTCGGCTTCTCAAATGCAAGTCAACCATAACAACAATAAATAAATAAATTTTCTAGTTTGTTAAATAAACAGTGTAGTTTTATTGTTTTCTCGTGAAATAGTCTAGTCGAATATAAAATAATAATAAAAATAAAATAAAATAATTTTATTGCAAGAACAAATAAACTTGAACAAACAAAAGGTGGTTAGACCGCAAAGCGTGTTTTAGTAACCACCATTATTCCAGAGAAAATTTTGTATCGGCAATATTTTCTCTTTGTTTTATTCAATTTTATTGCGTGTTGGTAATTTCGCTCATGAAATTTCCAGGCAACAAACTTTCATACCAGTCGAAAATTTTACCCTCAAAATTTTCTCTCTTATGATATTATATACGATGATATGTTAGTTTTAGCAGTGTATATATAAAAAACTTATTTTCGAAAAATTATGCAGTTATTTCCTACACCTATGCAAATTACCTAAAGTTACCGAACGTTTGATTCTGTTAAATTTTTCAGCATGCGTCAATCACTCGACTGATACAAAAAGGGGTAAATAAGGGTGCCATATGGCCCTTTCGCGCTAACTATACCGTGACGATAGTTATACACTTAGCACTTTTTGTTTTTATTTGAAAGTTAACCCCTTTGTAATGAAAATTACTCCAGAATTATAAGGAGCAATAATACGGGGTATCCGAATGCAAGAATGTATAGGTATACTTGTTATAGTGTGTGCAAATAATGCGTCCCAAGGGCTATTATTGTAAGTTAAAGGGCTACTACTAGTTTTCTATTTGAAATTTGCAATTACCGATGGGTGTTTCACACATAATTTTTAATTACCTTGATAGTTAATGACCGTTATAATACATTACCATTAAATTTTAATGTGTTAATGTATGTTGGGGTTTAGAAGAGGACAAATACACCATTAAATTTTAAAATTTACGTAAAAGTATCACTTCCAATAAAAATATTTTCATGAAAAGAAATAAAATCTTTCCGAATCTAGAAACAATTAATAACGATTCCGCAAAAGCAAAAATTTGAATATTAGTAGATGTAGGTATGTCATCAATAATACGTAAAGGGGCTTATCTAAAATTTAGGCGATTGAGTATTGTTCGTTTACGTAGTCAAACATAATGAACGTTGCCCTTGTAGCTTTGTACAGGGACATTATTTTAAGTGTCTCACCCGATTGGCGACTTTGCTTTCGACCACAATAAAAAAAACAATTATGTATTCCCTAACAGCTTTTAGTGAAGAAGCCAAATTTGATGTCAAAAAAAATCTATGTTTACAAATTTGACAGATACGACGCCATATTGGATTTTCTTAAATGGCAACCCTACCTTATAGTAAGCCAGCTGCATTCGCCTATTTGTTTCAACTTTAAAAATGTATACTTGTCAATATTTATTTTCAGCCGTTCCGGAGATACGAGGCTTCGAAGTTGGTGATTTTGTTATCATCGAATTAACAGAAGCTTTGAGATTAGAAACTCAATTTTTTCTGGAGATACGTAATTTTTTATGACGGAGCCACCCATGCTATTGTCATATATGTCAGATGTCAGAAAATGACAGTTACGACGCCATTTTGAATTGTTTTAAATGGCAACCCACATTAATTTATAACTACACCAATGTATTGTATTTCGCAATCCGATTTCAAAAATATATAGTTATTTTCTAATCTCACAGCTTCTGTTAATTCGATGATAACAAAATCACCAACTTCGAAGCCTCGTATCTCCGGAACGGCTGAAAATAAAGATTGACAAGTATACATTTTTAATATTGGAACAAATAGGCGAATGCAGCTGGCTTACTATAAGGTAGGGTTGCCATTTAAGAAAATCCAATATGGCGTCGTATCTGTCAAATTTGTAAACATAGATTTTTTTTGACATCAAATTTGGCTTCTTCACTAGGAATAGGGAATACATAATTGTTTTTTTTATTGTGGTTGATAGCAAAGTCGCCAATCGGGTGAGACACTTAAAATAATGTCCCTGTACTTGGTATAAATTGATCCCAACAGATTACATTGTGAGAACTCGTTTGTGATTAGTAATTATTTTTCTAGGTCAGTCATGCACTGCTCTTCATTGTTTCGACACAGTTAAAAAAATTTAAGATTAGGGCCGTTTTGCCTTTTATTTATAATTCTGCCAATATTTGCTGAAACCGATCATGTCTAAACATGCCTCTCGAGGCACATTCTTTTGGAGGTATGAGACATTCAATTAAAAAAAACTCTGCAAAAGGTCCATTTGCCACAATAATTTTCTTATTCAATGAAATACCAATAAATTTATTATTTTGACAAATTGGTAAGCACAATTCCACTAAAACAGGGTTTTTAGAAGGACATATCAAAAACAATATTAGGCAAACGTCTATAATGGACAAAGAGGTAACACTAATTCTATAGTTTCAATTTTCTAAAAGTCATTCAAATTTAAAAAGAAAATAAAAAATAAACTTTATTATTATATAAAAAAAAATTTTCGTGTAAAATACTCGTCTTCTAATAGTTTATAGTCTATTTCAGAAAGGTGTAGAGTAATAAAAGCTCATTAGCTGTGCAAAATGACCACAGAGAGACCCAACGAATATTTAAGCCACTTTCATAATTTTACATTGATTTCATTGCAAATTTCTTTATTTTCATTAAGTGCAGGTACTACCACCCGAGTTTGGGTCAATTTATGGGTTTTGCTTATTATTATTCATTTACAAACACTAAAAATGGTGTGACAAAGGCGTGCATTATGTACATAGTATTAGGTACACTTATTTTTTATTATTACACAAAAAACAAAATACAAAAAATCCATTATACAGAAAATAAATTATTAAAAATCATAATATTCTTAGTCATCTGAGGAATTGTTATCCCCTATTGACGTTATAATTAACGGGTCGACGATCCGATCGATCAGGTGGTCAACATCCCACATTTTCTCCTCTTCTTTAATGACATGATGACCTGCTTTCCGCCAGTTTTCTGGTGTCACTTCCTTAAAGTAGTTTAACGTCTTTCATTTTGAATGTCGTATTGTGTCTTGCTACAAACCCTTTCACTTGCGCCAATATAAGTTCTATAGGATTAAGTTCGCAATGATATGACGGTGTGCGCATTACAGTTAGACTATGTTTTTCAGCTATATCTTCCACGGCACATTTCATAAAACGATGTTTGTGTAAATTTGCTATAGCTAATAGTTCCTTCTTTATCAAATTATCTTCTTTTTTTTTTTGATTAGTTATCATAAATAATTGAATGCACAAAATTTACCTGCACTTATGGCCGACACCGAAATTGAGTCGAACTGGACGGAATTTCCCATTTTATTACTCTACTACCTTTCTGAAATAGACTTTAAAATCAAAAGCTCTGCTAAAAAATAAAATAGGTCAGGTTCACCTATTATATCCCATTATAAAAACCTAATTTTCCAAACCTTATAGATAGAAATTTACACAATAGCTTAAAACGAAATGCTCTCACATTCTAACGGGTCGAACAAGACAACTTGGAACGGATGTTGCATTCTGCTTGTGACTGAATAGGGGTTGATATGTAGACCATGACTTTACGGTAAGTGAACAGGTCCCGGTAAGGTACTTTTCGATAAATTGATAAGATAACGTATCGGGAATGAAAGTTAAATATGTACTTAATTTACATAACAATTGGGGTAAAAATTTTACCGGTATTTTCATGAATTTAATTAAAATTCTTATGGGGTGGTTTATGGAAACTATTAAATATGATATGATAGAAAACGTTAGTTGTATTATTAGGTCGAGTAAAAGAAAATATTGATACTGAAAAAAATGATTCTAAAAATTGCGAGAAATAGTATATTATTGTATACCTAGTAGGAAAAACTGAACATTCCCGGACGACCGTAAAGATTGTATGTCGAGGCGCAAACCGAGACTGGCAATACGGAGTCCGGGAATGTAGCTTTTACACGAGGCATACATTTTTTTCCGTAAATCGAAAATTTTTAAAAGGACATAACTTATTACAAGCAACTTGTTAAAATTTTGAAATAAATATTATTAACTTTGTTAAGAAATAATGGATGCCATTAAATATTTGTGTTGTAACTATGGAGACAGCAATATTGAATTGTCAAGCTTAACACATTTTATTTTACAAGTAGCCGTACAGAATAGTAGTTTGTACAACAAGAGTGGATATGATGTCCATATCGCACGAGGAAGTAAATCGAGCACGACGCCGTAGGCGAGTTGAACAGTATATTTTTTCTATGACCAAACTTACAAACCTTATATGCTAAAAAATGTAAAAAAAAATTAAGGTTGCCGGGCTCGAACTCACGACCATTGGTTCCATAGTAAAACACTCTACCTCTCGACTATCGAAACGTTAAACTAATTATGGGAAAACCAACTGATAAATGATGCTACATGAAATTAATTTTCTATGCCCATTCAGCAGGTTGCATTATTGATAAATCCATTATAAATGCGTGTAGATTTTATTATATTGAACAAATTAATAACATTTTGAAGAAGTAGTCCATTCTTAAAGTGGAGTTAATTTATAGAAATAAAATAAAAAACATAAAGTCTTTCTCCACTGGTTTATTAAACAAAAAGTTAGAAGTGGGTAGATGTTCTACATGTTTCGGGTGTAGCAACACCCATCATCAGGAACAAAATATAAAGAGAAAAATTCATAGAAAGGAACAGACGTAAATGGTGAGTGATAGTGAACCTCGATGGAGCTCTCATCGAGCCATGGAAGATTAAATGTTATAAATAAAAATTTTCTTTAAAAATTTTTTAAAAATTTTATTCTTCTATTTTTCGGCTATGAACTAAGATTTTACATCAGTTCTATGCCTTTTACTTCTCTTAACTAAAATATTTTATTTTTCCCTTAAAAGAGGGCTAAATTAATAAATTTTCTTTCTCTCCACGGTTCCCGTGATGAGGGTTCTTGACCTGTGAGTCTCCATTTTCACATTTCTTAAAAAAATTTCTTTCTCTTTGCCCAAACGGGCCTCTTCTTACCACTGTTACCTGTTGCCCATGGTCAGTGTTAAGACTTAAATATGTCAATTTTCTTTTAATCACTATCCCATTTTTAAACATTTAATCTTCCATGGCTCGATGAGAGCTCCATCGAGGTTCACTATCACTCACCATTTACGTCTGTTCCTTTCTATGAATTTTTCTCTTTATATTTTGTTCCTGATGATGGGTGTTGCTACACCCGAAACATGTAGAACATCTACCCACTTCTAACTTTTTGTTTAATAAACCAGTGGAGAAAGACTTTATGTTTTTTATTTTATTTCTATAAATTAATAACAAATTGTACCATATGCATTTAAATTATATAATTTAGTGTCTTAAAAAAGAAGGCGGAGCCTCAGTAAAAATAATATACTGTAATTGGCCAGTACTTTTAAGAACAACAATGGCTTCTCTGTAATTGACTACTGTGATTGGTCAGTTTCATTACCTATCTAGGATTATTATGAAATTTTGCCGCACAGTTAACTGGAATAGCCTACTTTACTTGCCACTTAAGTGTAAAGGAAACAGCAAATTTCCATGTGGGAGTAGGAAAATAATATTTCCTTACAGTACAATAATAAATTTTTCCTAACAGTTATTTTCCGTTGCCTAGCAACGAGGAAATATTGACTTTTTATCTCAGAAATATCAATATTTCCTATCGATTTTCGGAGAAATTGTTTTATTTATAATAAGTACGTGTGAGTTTCTCTAAAATAAATATGTACCAACGAGAAGTGATATTTTAGTGATACAACGCATTATTGAGTTGTAATAATTACGTTAACATAGGTTCTTATTTAAATACTTAATATTTATCCTATAGTCTATTTCCGAAAGGTGTAGAGTAATAAAATGGGAAATTCCGTCCAGTTCGGCTCAATTTCGGTGTCGGTCATAGGCGCACATGGAAGCGAAGTAGGATTTTTAAAAGAAGGTTTGCTAACCTTTCAGTCGTTCAATACGGGAGATTACCACGAGGACATGAATTCGAATGTTTTTGAGGACTATTTTGGTGAAATGATAATGATCCAGCTGATTCAGTAGTAGTTATGAATACCGCAAGCTATTATTCACGATGCACAGAGAAAACTCCAACTTCATCTTGGAGAAAACAAAAAATTATCGACTGGTTAACCACCAAAAGTATTGAATTTGAAGATAATTTGATAAAGAAGAAACTATTAGCTATAGCTAATTTCCACAAACATCGTATCGTTTTCCAAAAACATAGTGTACCTGTGCTACTCACACCGCCATATCATTGCGGACTAAATCCTATAGAACTTATATGGGCGCAAGTGAAAGGATTTGTAGCAAGACACAACATGACATTCAAAATGAAAGATGTTAAGCTACTGTTTGATCAAGCCATTAAGGAAGTGATACCAGAGAACTGGCGAAAAGCAGTCCCTCATGTCATTAAAGAAGAGGAGAAAATGTGGGATCTTGACCAACTGATCAATCGGGCCGTCTATCCATTAATTATAACGTCAAAAGGATATAACAGTTCCTCCAATGACGAGGAATATTATGATTTTTTTATAATTTAGTTTCTGTATAATGTATTTTTTGTATTTTGTACTTTTTTTATAATGTTTAATAAAAAACAAGTGTACCTAATATTATGTACACAATGCACGCCTTTGTCACACCATTTTTAGTGTTTGTGAATGGATAACAACAGTCAATACCCATAAATTGACCCAAACCCGGGTGGTACTACGTGCACTTGACTAAAAGAAAGAACATTGCAATGAAATCAATGCCAAATTAGGAAAGTGGCTTAAATATTCATTGAGTCACTCTGTAGTCTCTTTGTATACCTGATTTTATTACTCTACATCTTTCTGAAATAGACTATAGTTTATGACTATCTTGAACTCTTTTTTTAAATACCTCGAATAATTCTATTATGAAAAGAAATCTAAAACCTCAAATAAACGGCTGTTACGCTCCATTATTCTTATTGTTATGCAAGCTTAACCTCGTACACCCTCTTATAACCAATATGCCGGCACGGGTCGTATAAACATATCATTAAGTTAATTATGTACAATTACAAAGAAATTATTTGCATTCAGATTCTTTGCCGACTTATTAGCCGTGAATATATATTTTTCCTTTCAATCCTTTAAATAATGAACGTGTTTCAGGCTACTTTAAAGATATTAAAACGTAATTTTTTTTTCAGATATTTAAAACATGCTAAAGTGGACCATCCCCGCTCGCCGCGAAACCCAAGATGTCAAAACCGGCTCTTGCGGACGTCTTTCTTCAAATTTCCAAAGTGCAGAGTCGCTCCCCCACACTCCACGACAAAAAATTAAAAGGCGACGCTCCAGCACCTCCAGAAGAAACAGCAACCGGAAAAGGTGCAGTTTGGACGCCCTGGAAGCCGATAAAGAAAACCAGTTTCATTCTACACCAATCAAAAACGCTTCTTCGGGTGAAAATTACAGTCCATTTAGGGACGTTAGCAATTTAACTCCAAATGACACTTGTAACAGGGTGGTTACCTCTAAAAGTCCGAAATTTAAAATGAAAAAGAAGAAGGAATGCTTGGAAACCCACGAGAAGCCTAGAGTCAGCGATAGCAGTATCTATTTCAAGCCATTTGAAGCGGTAGATTCCCATATAGAGTCGATTCTAGCTGAAGATCTTTGTAGTTGTAGGAAACCATTAGATGCTAAGAAACCATGCGGTGCTATAACGCCAAAGATATATTCTTTTGGCATTGTAAATAACGGTTTACATAACGTAGATATCCCAGAAGGGTGTCCCCCTACAAAGAAGTCAAAAGTAGAGTCTCTGGATGATATCGTATCATCTACGGATAAAAATAAACTACCTGGTCTTAAACTGGTTTCTCAGAAGAAAAATATCTTTGAAAATGAAGTTAGGGTATCGCCGCTAGTCAGAAAATTCTTAGATCTTAGGTTCAGTAGGGCGGAAAACGATCATGAAAATTCTTCGTTTATTAACGACATGTCATTAGATAGACTTGTAGATGTTTTACTAGAAACTTCCGGTGAAACCAATAAAAATGTTTCGTTAAACTCTAGTATGATAGTTAATGTAGATAAAGATTCGGAAAAGGAAAACGATCATAACAAAAGCAAGGAAGAAAACATGATGAATTCGGAACAAGAAAGACAAATAGAACTAAACTCCGAGGCTTCTTCCGATTCGGGTTTTAAAAGTAGCACCACAGAAAACTCTCATCAGCTTGATAGTAACTTTTTGTGTAAATGCAATAACAATCTTCCTAATTTTTCCAGAACATCTTCTTTAGACAAAACCATTATTCAAATAAATGAAACTTATAACGAACGATGCGTGGACAGCGAAGCTTCGAGAAAAAGAAGTTCCGTCACTCCGGAAGAGACGGACGAATCGAAGCGTACGAAAACTGACGAAGATTGCACCCTCAAAAGGCAAAGATGTGTTCGTAGAAAAAAGGCCGAACATCTACGCAAAAAACTCAGTAGAATAAATAGTTCAATTATGGATTCTAAAACTGTGTCTCCGTTTTGGTCCACGCACAAAAAGTTTCTGTCACCAAACGACGAGGACACATTCACTTTTGCCTTTGATGAGAACACGCCGCTCCGAGGTTGTTACCTGGAAAATAAAGATATTTTGAGGACTCCTTGTGCAGATACGCTCAGTGACTCAAGTAATAGAACTATAAGGAAGTGTCTGGTGTTCGATTCTCCGATAACGGGAGACTCGTCTAGTTTCGGCGACAGTACTGTACGGAGTAGTATTGTAGATGTGAGGGGGAGTGTAGATTTGAGGATTTTTAGTTGTGGAGAGTTTATTTATGTTAATGGTAAGATTTAGTTTGTATTTTTAAAATAATCATAATATTTTTTAGTTTATAGGAATTTTACATACAGTGTTTCCACGGATAGAGTTTGTAAGAGGAAAAACTTTTTTATTAGTAGGTATAGAAGAAAAAGTCGTTTTTTGTAAAAACGTCTGCTTGTGTTAAAACTACAATTTCGAATATTAGATTTGCGATTACTATACAGTGTTCGTCGGAAACAACATTTTTAGTTTTTTAGATTTTTTTTTAATTATAATTTTCAATTCCTTGATTTATTAAATCAATTTTGCTTGTTCGGAAACTACAATTTCCAATATCAGATTTGCGATACAGGGTTCGCCGGAAACAACATTTTTAGTTTTTCAGATTTTTTTTTTCAATTCTGATTTTTAATTCCTTGTTTTATTAAATCAGTTTTGTTTGTTCTGAAACTACAATTTCGAATATCAGATTTGCGATAACTATACAGGGTTCGTCGGAAACAACATTTTTAGTTTTTTAGATTTTTTTTTCAATTCCTTGTTTTATTAAATCAATTTTGCTTGTTCTGAAACTACAATTTCGAATATCAGATTTGCGATAACTATACAGGGTTCGTCGGAAACAACATTTTTAGTTTTTTAGATTTTTTTTTCAATTCCTTGTTTTATTAAATCAATTTTGCTTGTTCTGAAACTACAATTTTGAATATCAGATTTGCGTGAACAGAAAAAACATATTTAATTTTTTATAATTTATGAATAAATTAAAGAAATATGATATCTATTAATAAAAATACTTCAAAAGTAGACCAAGAAAAATTGTTTCTTTACAACAAAATCGTTATTCGGCCAGATATAAAATCATATTCTAAGTAATAAGGGACCAACTGCGGTGTGTTTTTACGTAAATTTATTTTAAACAAAATTAAAAAAACTAAAAATGTTGTTTTCTGACGAACCCTGTATAGTAATCGCAAATTGATATTCGAAATTGTAGTTTTAGCACAAGCAGACGTTTTTATAAAGAATGACTTTTTCTTCTATACCTACTATTAAAAAAGTTTTCCTCTTCCAAATTCTATGCGTGGACACATTGTATATTACAATCCATGTTTTTATTTTCAATTTTTTTTTTTAGTGATAAAATGCGAGGATCTATTTAGAGCTGATGGGGAATACATAAACGCTTATATAAAGGTAAGTCCAATCTTAATTAACCTTAAACCAAATTTAAAAATAATTTTAAATGGAGATTTTAATTTAGATCCTCAAAGAGATAAGCGTGATTATTTAATATTAGGTGATATATTAGGCAGTTTTAATATCTCTAACATTGTAACTACCCCAACAAGAGGGGATTACATGCTGGACCATGTTTATTCTAACGATGTGCTGGGGTGCACCGTGGAAGACAACTGCATCTCTGATCACAGATCCTTGATTATTGATCTTAATGTTCGACTTTCTTGTACTCATAAATCTCAGAATATTCAAAGGAGGGTTTTTTCAGACAACAATATTCAATCATTCTGTAATAATCTGCTCAATGAAAATTGGTTATCAGTCTATCAGGAAACTGATGTAAATATTGCATTCAAAAGATTTCATGAAATATTCCTATTTTATTTTAATTTAAATTTTCCATTAAAAACAACTATAATTAACAAAAATAAAAAAAGTTGGATCACCCAGGAGATTCGGCAATCTAGTAGGGCTCTAAAAGAACTTTTTAAGTTACGGAAAAGGCTTCCCCGGCAATACAGGGAAGCCAAGAAGGCACATTTAACACTGGTTAGGGAAACCAAAAGATTGTATTATCAGGGTCGAATTCATAACGCTGAAAACCCAGTTAAAGAGGCGTGGGGAGTAGTGAAGGAACTTACTAATAAATGTAATGAAAAAAGAATTTAGAAATTTTTAATGACGGTCGGTTAGAGAGTGATCCAAAGGAAGTCGCTACCATTTTCAATAATTATTTTAAAAATGCCCCATTAGAAGTGGTTAGTAAAATCCCAGTATCTGGACATCTGGCGGGGGCTGTCATTGAGCCTACGGCAGCTAGTCTATTTTTATATGGATTAAATGAATTGGAGTTAATATCGATTGTAAAGAATAAAATCAAGGACAAGAAATCAGCTGGTTTCGATGAGGTGTCAGGGTGGCTGCTTAAGCAGTGCATTGAACCCATCGCGAATGTACTAACTTATCTAGTAAATATGAGTTTTGAAAAAGGTCAATTTCCGGAAATTTTAAAAATCAATAAAATCATCCCTATTCTTAAAAAAGGTGATGAAAATTTAGTCGAGAATTATCGTCCTGTGGCTCTTATTCCTATATTCTCAAAAATATTTGAGTATTGTTATTTAAGTCGACTAGATCCTTTTCTAGAGAAGTATAAGGTCCTGTCGCGACATCAGTTTGGTTTTCGTCGGGGACGGTCTACAGTGAACGCAATCCAACATTTTTATGAGCGAATGATTGAGCATATGGAGCATGGAGAGTGTCCTGCTGGAGTATTTTGCGATCTCAGTAGGGCATTCGATTGTGTAAACCACCAGTTGTTGTTGACCAAAATGGAGTCGTTTCAGTGGTTGCGGAGTTTCTTAACAAATCGGAAGCAGTATGTTTCTGTATCACAGATCGATCCGGTTACAGGAAGAAAGTCATTTGCTTCAGACATGACCTGCGTTAATATAGGAGTCCCTCAGGGATCCGTATTGGCACCGATATTGTTCATTTGTTACATCAATGATCTCTTAGAGAATATACACCCTGAATGGGCGGCGGCTCTGTTTGCGGACCACGATGAACTAGAGAACATATGTAATAGCAGTATGAAATTGCTCCTAGAATGGTTTAATAAGAATTCTCTGTTCCTTAATAGCTCAAAAACCACTTATATTAGGTTTCACACTGCGCAGAGTGGACGAAGTCTTGATATTGACCTTGACCTGAAGATTGGTAATGAAAACATTGCCCGCTCTAACTTCTCAAAATTTCTGGGTCTGACAATTGATCAGAATCTTAATTGGAAGGAACATTGCTCTTTGATGTGTTCTAAGCTTAGCGGTCTTTGTTATATGATCAGAAATTTGAGAATCGCTCTTCCTATAGGAGACCTTCTCTCTGTTTACAATGCCGTTGTAGGCTCCCGTCTGCATTATGGTATCTGTTGAAACAAAAAACGTAATTCCATTTTACAGTCTCACAGAGTATGCTGATAATACCAACATTTTGGTAGGTGGTAAGGATGTTTTAGAAATAGTAGCTAATGCAACAAAAATTTTCCAGGACACCGAGGTTTGGTTTTAGGGGAACAAATTGCTTTTGAATAAAGATATAACAAGTAGTGTCATTATTTAAACTAAATTAAGTAAAAAAGAACGACCAGATATGGTAGAACTTGGTCAGAATCAACTACCAACAGAAAATAATACCATATTCTTAGGCATTCACATTCATGAATTCTTGGATTGGTAACACCATATTGACTATCTAATATTAAATAAGGTATGCTACAGCTTACGTATCATAACAAAATATTTGAACGATATGGCAAAAAGAACTCTCTATTTTGCAAATTTTGAAGCCACTTCAAGGTTTATTATTTTTTGGGGAAGTAATTCAAAACTAGAAAAAAATTTTGTTATTCGGAAACGTGTTTTAAGAATATTATATAAAATGTCCTATTTACAGTCATGTAGAGGTATTTTTAGGTCAAAAAAAATGTTAACTATTTATGCATTGTACATTTACGAAGCCGTTTTATTTTTTTATAAAAACAAAGATAGGTTTAATACAATTATTATTTATCACAACTATAATACAAGAACGAGAGATATAAATTATCCAATACACAGATTAACATTGTCCGAAAAAAATCCATATTACATGTGTATTAGAATGTTTAATAAATTGAATGTTAGAATTAAGGACGCACCAAACGAACGCCTATTGAAGAAGAAACTTACCATTTTTCTAATTGATTTAGAACCCTACAAGTTAAGCGATTATTTAGACACTTAAGAATTTGTGAATTGTAACTATTGTTGCTTTGTTTCTGTGTTTTTGACGACATTTCTTTTTACTTTGTATTGGCCATCCATAATGGGACACCCGGTATACTAGGAGCATTTGGCAGATTTAGGCGTATTCCTTACAAAAAAAAAGTAACATTCCACGCTACTACCGATGCAATTTGTACTACACACCGGAAGTCAAAATTGATTTGACTACCGATTTTTCATAACAACAGATCGAAAAATTACATAAATATTATTGGTTCGTAGTCCACATGTCACTGTAACAGCTGTTACTGTTAGTGGGATTTTTATTTATTCCTTTCCTACTTGATTTAAAAGGTTAAGGTACGAGTCACCTACTAATCGGAAGTTCTAAAAACATGGGGTCGATAATAGAGTTATTTGTTTTCTGTAATTGGTAAAAACCAAATGGAAAAAATGTTGTGGTTTAGGGGTGTTTAGGGGAATTTAACATACGCGAAAAAAAACCTTATTCTTAAACAAGTATAAGCTAAAGTCTATTCGACTCAATTTCGATGTCGGCCATAGGCCCAGGTAAATTTTTTGCAATAAATTATTTATGATAACTAACCAAAGAAAAAAAAAGATAATTCGATAAAGAAGGAACTATTAGCTATAGCAAATTTACACAAACATCGTTTTATAAAATATGCCGTGGAAGATATAACTGAAAAACATAGTGTAACTGTACTGCGTACACCGCCATATCATTGCGAACTAAATCCTATAGAACTTATATGGGCGCAAGTAAAAGGATTTGTAGCAAGACAGAACACCATATTCAAAATGAAATACGTTAAGCTACTTTGATCAAGCTATTAAGAAAGTGACACCAGAAAACTGGCGAAAAGCAGTCTATCATGTTATTAAAGAAGAGGAAAAAATGTGGGATCTTGACCACCTGATCGATCGGTCCGTCGACCCGTTAATTATAACGTCAAGAGGAGATGACAGTACCTCAGATGACGATGAATATTATGACTTTGTATAATGTATTTTTTGTATTTTGTATTTTTTTATAATGTTTAATAAAAAATAAGTGTTCATAATGCACGCCTTTGTGACACCATTTTCAGGGTTTGTGAATGGATAACAATAGGCAAAATCTAATTTAAAAATTGACCCAAACCCGGGTGGCACTACCCGCACTTGATGAAAATAAAGAATTTTGCAATGAAGTCAATCCCTATCAAAAAAAACACATTGAAATCATATAAAAAAACAATGTGGTTCAATGGTAAGGAAAATAATGAGAAACGAAGTGTGTATTGGCACCTTTTGACGGGGTTTGGAGTCGATGGCAAATCTATGGATTTTTATGAGCAATACATTTATGGTGTAACAATGATGATTTAGAGAATGGTATTTCTGTGGTTCTTAATGTGTTATTAAGAGGTAGGTTATTCTCGGAAATAACCAGATATCTATGTAATGGGAAACCTTGTGATATTAATGTGCATATTTCAATGAATACGCATGGTAATTCAGTGTGTGAATTTCCTAACTTTAATGAGATTTCGTGGTATACCAATGAGCTATTTAAAATTAATATGATGAGCCATTAATGTGGTTTCGTGTGGGCTTAATGTGGCATGATGGAAAAATATTGTGGCAAACGAATTGCATTCTAATGGGCAACAATGGTAATTCAGTGTGTGGATTTCAGTGGTACAACAATGATCTTAAAAATAAATATGCCGAGTTATCATGGTGATTTTATGTGGTTTCTCTGTGGGCTTAATGTGGCACGGCAGGGAAATAATGTGGTAAATTAATTGTATTGTAATGGGCAATTATGGTAATTCAGTTTGTGGATTTCAGTGGTACAATGAATACCCTGCCAAAAAATTCCTATAAAATCTCATAAAAAAAAGTATGAGTTTCGAGGAGATTATATATAGAAAATGTGTTGTGCTTTTATGAGCAACGATGAGATCATATTATATAGGAAAGTGAAACACCTTTTCCTCCTGAAAACTTATAAAAACGTTTATAAGTTTTAAGGAGTTTCAAGTGGCAGTGTGGATTCAAAACATATAGATTCTTATTAGTTTTTATACGACAATTCCTAAACAATTTATGAGGTTTTATGGTGAATTAATAAGATTTTATAGGTTACATTTCAGTTATATAGGGAAGTGAAACACCTTTTCCTCCTAAAGACTTATAAAACGTTTATAAGTTTTTAGGAGTTTTCAAGTGTCAGTGATGATAAAATCAGATAGATTCTTAAAAGTTTTTATATGACAATTCCTAAACAATTTATGAGGTTTTATGATGAATTAATAGGATTTTATATGTCACATTTGGTTCAGTTTATATGCCTTAAATGAGTTTCTATGCGACATTAATATGTCAAATACGCATCAAAACTTGTGGATACTTTATAAGTTTTGAAGATATTCAATGAGAATACCCAGGTAGCAAATACACGTAATTTATACGCAGAAAAGACTTACCCATTTCGTCGAAGTCGCCAAAAAAAGTGACGGGCAATCAACGTTTATATGACGGCAATATGTCACAGCAAATTGACGTCATTCCGGACACGTCAAAGAGACGTGTATTCGGCCACGTCAAAACCACTCAAATAGACCTATTCTAGAATAGGGATAGCATGGTTAATTATTGATTTTAACATTGTCAAAGTAATACATGCTGACATTTACCTCCAATTGCACAATGTCTTCAGCGTTTTTTACTCAATTGAATTCAAAATAAAGATACCTAAATCGAAGGCAAGCCATTCAAATTTTGACATGGTTGAAACTCGAGCTTCCATTCTAGGATGTTTGATAAATTATACACATAAATAATCTGTAAAAACGACGTTTTTTAAAATTTGTTTTCAAATTTACAAAATTACAAGATCTTTTTAAAATATACAGTTTTATTAAGCTCTCTTTTGTCGTTATTCCATGCCGAGTCTCTTTGGGGCGTGTTTCAACCAAATTTTGGTGTACAGATATTGCTGGCGATTTGAGCAGTATGGCTTCTGCAACAAAGAAAATAACGGAAAACCTTAAACGGACATAATTATATCTATAACATGACAGTTTTAGAAAAAAAGACGTTCTATATTTGTTGTAAGTAACTGTATTTGTTACCTGTTCAGAACAATCTCACTCTTTATGATTTTAAAATTTATAAAATGTATTTTGTAATAACATTTTTTGAAATAACTTTTTTCATACATCAAAATACCTAACAATAGAAGGAGAAATTGAAAAACCCAACAAAGTTTTTCATAGAAGTAATGGTTGCCAGAAAAAAAATTAAAATATCTTGGTAACAATAACTTATATATAAAAAAAACTTTTAAAACAATGAAGGAAAGAAATAAGAACACAAAGTCTTCCTCCACTATTATATTAAATTAAAGAATCTCGTATGTTCAGAGAAACTTTTTATCTCTACATGTTTCGAATGCAGAAGCATTCATCTTCAGGAGAATGAATGAAAAAAGAAGAAACTAATAGATATCACCTTAACGGAGCATCAAAATTGTAAGTTCAGTAAATAGAATTGTGAGAAAACTAATACACCCGTGGTATTGTAACAATAAAAATATATGGGATTCAGGCTCATGGAACTGTAAAAGTTTATATGCAGAATAAAAAATATAAAAGGCATATAAACTTTTACAGTGCCATGAGCCTGAATCCCATATATTTTTATTGTTACAATACCACGTGTGTATTAGTTTTCTCACAGTTCTATTTACTGAACTTACAATTTTGATGCTCCGTTAAGGTGATATCTATTAGTTTTTTCTTTTTTCATTCATTTTCCTGAAGATGAATGCTTCTGCATTCGAAACATGTAGAGATAAAAAGTTTCTTTGAACATACGAGATTCTTTAATTTAATATAATAGTGGAGGAAGACTTTGTGTTCTTATTTCTTTCCTTCTGAATTTCCACTCCACTTTAAGTATGGACTATTTCTTCAAGTTTTAAAACAATAATTATATAAGCATCACATGTCCATTTTTTAACTTAATAATTGTTTTTTTTGAATGGAAACCCTGTATTATTATTAATATTATATTATGTTAGATAGCGATTACAATTCTTATTTCAAAAAATAATAATTTTTATATTCGCTTCAATCATTGTCGAAATATAACAAAGTTGCTGGAATCTGCCAAAATTTGAGAAAAAACCCACTATAACAAAATCAAAGTTTTTAGTATAGTATATGTAATATAACAAATGGCCTCACAAATGGCTATCAAAAAATATATTTAAAAGTTACGCCATCAATCATCTTTTTTAAAGATAATAGGTAATTTTATTCCTTATTTTAGGGCCTTATTGCACAGTTATGTAGATGCAAAAAAAATATACATATATAAGTACATATTATCATAATTTTTAGAAAACGTAGGTAAACTACTTACCAGTTACCACTGACTTCAACTTCAATTTTCCAAATGCCTTTTTTTAATCCCTCGATGCACAATACTTAGTTGTAATTAACTGCAACCTTATTAGTCATAAGGTTCTTTAAAATAAGGTTTACCTAATTGGTAAGGTATCTCCGTCCAAAAGTGGCACAATGGGAAGCCTAAAAATATAATACATAATATGTAATTACAAAAGAAGGACAGGGTTATTTAATGATTTGATAATAAAATTGTTTGAAAAAATATTTACCAAGGAAGTTATTTTTCCGTCCTTTTTTAAATAATACTCTAACAAATCTACATCTGCTGGACATCTTACAGGAAGCTCTACAGAGATATTGTTCAGAACAATTTCTCCTATTCTTGAAATATTATCCTTTTCCTTCAGTCTGGCAAGGGTATCTGATATTTGGTTTTTTATTGTCACTAGGTAGGTTAACAGTGTCTTTCCTAAATCTGAAACCAATAATAATGCACAAACTTAAAGAAACTCTCGAAGAAATCATATCATTACAAAATAACAAGGCCGTGTTTCTACTATGCTGGTCCTTCTAAGCAACGAAGACAAACATAGACTTCTAAGCTCAAATCATACAAATACAATACAACTATCTTAACTACAATGCTTATTGAATGTTTAAAAAGAAACAGATTAAGAAATTATTTACAATAGGTACCTACTAGATACATATAATAATGATATACCTAATACCTGTAAAAATCAGATACCATCTAAATAATTATGTATGAAGCGCTTACCTGTACTTTTGTATTATATTTATTTGCAAATAATACCACAGTAATACTTTATAAAACCGAAAACACCAATTATTAAAAACCGATAAACACAAAAGAAACGAATAAACAAAATGCCTCCCATGCCATCTCATCTGACCAAACTAAATAGCTAAATGACAATACAATGAGACAAACGTGGTGAAAGCGTGGGCGAGGGCAATGTCAATTGTCATTTTTTTTAGCGGGAAATTCAAATATTTAGGAATTAGTTATATTATTATTTGTCATGATACTGTTGTTTGTATACCTACATCGCTATAATAGTTTCTGAACGTTTGTTGCGATTGTCCTTTTTTAATAAGTTAATTAAATTTTATAGCACTCGATTAATTACAAATATATGTCTTAAAGTTATCTTATAGAATACTGTAAAATGCTTAAGTATTTTTTTGTTTGACATCTCCATATTATTTATCGTTCAAGATAATCTACAATATTTACGATGATCAATTTGATATTTTTTGAATATTATTTCAATTAAATTTGCGTAGGCCCTATATTATTAAGTCATTAAATTAAGCTTTTATAGAAATAAATTAGGGATGTTATAATGACGGAATATATTCGAACTATTTCAACATCTCTAAAGTAGGTATCAAATTCGACGTGTAAATGACGTCACTTAAGACCCGTGATAATTTTCGACCAAATATCACCACATATAGACGTCAAAATCAGGTGAATTCACGTAACTCTGCTACCTGGGTGTAGGGAAGTACAAATCCCTTTCCCCCTAAATACTTATAAAACGTTTATAAGGTTTTAGGAGTTATTAAGTGTCAGATGATAAAATCAGATAGATTCTTAAAAGTTTTTATATGACAATTCCTAAACAATTCATGAGGTTTTATGATGAATTAATAAGATTTTATATGTCACATTTGGTTCAGTTTATAGGCCTTATATGAGTTTCTATGTGACATTGATATGTCAAATACGCATCAAAACTTGTGGATACTTATAAGTTTTGAAGATATTCAATGAGAATATAGGGAAGTGAAAATCCCTATTTAGATCATAATAATAACCGCTCAGTACAATTCCATGCTTTACCATTGAAATTCTATGATGAAACACCTCATCAAATTCAGGCACACTAAATACACATAGATTTTCATTACATTTCAATGGTGCCAATCCCTATTAGACGCACGTTTCCATTCTGACCATTGGATCCACGTAAAATACCATTAACCAACGATGTGGCAAATCCCTATTTAGATCACATTAATAACCGCTCACTACAATTCAATGCTTTACCATTGAAATTCTATGATGAAAAACCTCATAAAATTCAGACACACTAAATACACATAGATTTTCATTACATTTCAATGGCGCCAATCCCTATTAGACTCACGTTTCCATTCTGACCATTGGATCCACGTAAAATACCATTAACCAACGATGTGGCAAATCCCTATTTAGATCACATTAATAACCGCTCACTACAATTCCATGCTTTACCATTGAAATTCTGTGATGAAAAACCTCATAAAATTCAGGCACACTAAATACACATAGATTTTCATTACATTTCAATGGTGCCAATCCCTATTAGACGCACGTTTCCATTCTGACCATTGGA
Organism: Polydrusus cervinus; assembly: GCA_935413205.1. Taxonomy (NCBI): domain Eukaryota; kingdom Metazoa; phylum Arthropoda; class Insecta; order Coleoptera; family Curculionidae; genus Polydrusus; species Polydrusus cervinus. Next base: position 17,703,999 of record OW284519.1, on the reverse strand, counting down.
TCCACGTAAAATACCATTAACCAACGATGTGGCAAATCCCTATTTAGATCACATTAATAACCGCTAACTACAATTCCATGCTTTACCATTGAAATTCTATGATGAAAAACCTCATAAAATTCAGACACACTAAATACACATAGATTTTCATTACATTTCAATGGCGCCAATCCCTATTAGAATCACGTTGCCTTTCTCACCATAATATGCACATAAAATATCAGTGTAAGTCTATGGGGTTAACTCACACTATATTCTAGCCACATTTATTTACCATTATTCTTCATATGAATCCTGCGTAGAAATACCCCTTTAATTCCCAACCCACATTAAATTTCTAAAAAAGCCAAAAATACCATTGTTTTACCATGGTATTTTAATGATATTTAATGTGTTTTTTTTGATAGGGATGGCAAATTATGAAAGTGACTTAAATATTCGTTGGGTCACTCTGTAGTCCCTTTGCATACCTCGTTTTATTTTAAAACATATACTTTATTCATTGATTTTGTTTTACATCATTCTATTTACATAGTATATTATTAACATAATATTGCTTAAAAACTAGTTCTTCTGGGTTAGCATGCTAACCAGGACACGTCAACGAGGCAACGCCCCGTTCGGGCAGGTGTTAGCCCTTGGTAAATAGACAATGATTTTTCCTTTATGGATATTAGGCAGGTTCCAGAGTAATCTTTTACCGCCATCAAAGAGTCTAATCCGCTTTCGCTTTGATAAAATTTGTAAGTTTGCGTTTGTTTGATTGTTAAAATTTTGCTATTTGTTTCACTAGAAAAACGGTTAGAAAAAAACAGCTTTAATTACTCAGGTACAGGTGTAGCATATTTAGTCAGTTTGACTTAAACATAAATTTCGGAACTAACACGTGGACGAAAATTTTGGAAGTGGGCGGGACTTTCTCCCGTGGTACAGAAAAATGGGGTTATTGTCTTGTCCGTCAGTTTGTATGTGTCTTTTCAACAGTAATATACCGATAGTGGAGGCGTCTTCTCGGTAATACCGCTGTTTTTTACAAGAAATACTTAGATTTTCTGACAAATTTTCCCGAAATGTAACTTATAATCTGATAAGATCCCGAGAGCTTTAGCTCGAGGGTCTTATCTTTGATTATAAGTAAAAATTATATTGAGTGAAAATTTTCTTAGAAAATCTAGTTTCGAGTGAAAAACAACGGTATGAAGATAAGACGCCGCTTCTAGAGGTGTATTTTATTGGATAATTTACTGAACCCGAAATAAAAGCCGTTTGTGATAAAGGAAAATATGCAAACACATAATTATGATTTACTTTTAAGTTTATAAACGTGCCACAACTAACAATTAATAAAAAATCCAAAACTAAATCAGACGCGTGGAACGTCAAAAATCAAATTCGTTCATCAATAATTGTCATCACGCTTGCCATGAAAACGCCAAGATTTCTTAAGCTCACGTCAAAGCAAAGCACACTGAGTTTAATATTGCAGACATTTTGTCAAAACATTTCTTTGAAAATGTCAATAATTAAGTTAAGTTTATGCCCTAAAATCACCTTAAATACTGTTGTGTGTCACTTTTATTTTCTAGGTGTTATAATATTTATTTATTAAACTTGATTTCGTGAAATAAATTACTGTTTGTTTGACAAAAAGCTACTGTGGTCTTACCGAGCTAGTCGTAGGTCTTATCGGAAAAGACCACGTTACCAAGGTGGTTGCTATGAAAATTTGCGTTCTAATTGGTTCTATATATGTGAGGTAAATTATCCAATTTATTTGCATTTTGCTTAAAAAGTGGGCGTTGCTTTCTTTAGTTTCTTTGTCACGTTGGTTTTATTGCATACCTAATAAGCTTTTATTACTCCACACCTTTCTGAAATAGACTATATATAGTATTGGAATCAAGTATTAATTTATTTTAGGATCGATAAAACAAGCATATACGTGAATTAAGCGTATTATTCTTTATCATATAATAATATTAATAATAATAAGGTTTATGTTAATTTCTTATTGTCCATTAAAATTACAAACGATGCCCCGGTAATATTTTCAAAATCTACACTGACGCCGCGCCATTTAATTTCCGTAAAATTCGTTTTTATAATATTTTGTATATAAAAAAATCATTTTATTGCCATCGCCAGACGCAGGTACAATATGCGCGATGTGGTGGAAATGCACTATTTGTTCGTAATGACTCATCGACCACTGTTTGCCCTTAAAATAATATTATGTTATACTTTTTTTAAATCGTTTTTGAAGCAATAAACACTATATAAACGCACGCCGAGTTTTTAATTTAGGCAAGCATCACTAACAAAAATAAATTCCTCGTTAAACAACAAAAAGAGAAAACATTAATAAGTATGTCTTTATCCCGTTTTAGCACATGTTTCGAATCTATGTTTCACATCGAGAGTGGAACGTTGGCATATGAATTCGCCGGCAGCGTCAACTGATATCCAAGACCTGTTGTGTCAGTCATCCAGTCCGTAGATGACAGGAAGAGATACGGTGTCTTGTTGAATCAAGTCTATTTAGATACTCGCTAACACGTGAGGATGTCAATAAAAAAGGGAACCGGGTTTTTGTAGTCGGTATTGGAGAAGTGATAGACGTGCCTTTGAAAAATGTTGAATAAACTCATTTTTTCAAAAGATTTCGGCGTGAAATATCGGTTATGTCTATTAATGATTTAAAAAAGCGTCCTCAAAGTTTGCCGTGGAATCGGCTCCCATGTCTTAAAATTGATTACTCTTGAAAGGTAACCTAGGTAAAAGGTAAAGGTGAATAAAAAAAAGAACTGTAAGTTTTATTATTTATTACCATACTGGGTGACAACGAAATTACTACCCAGCGTGTCACCTCCTTATTAAATAATAATCGATTCTGTAACGAGGTTGGAATGAAAATTTGATCCGAGTGGAAGATTCCGAACGCGAGCGTAGCGAGTATCGAATTTTCATTCTAACCGAGTAGCAGACTATATTTTCTCCACGACCAAAAATACTATTCGCAATATTTGTAATTTCAGGTGGAGTATTATCCAGTTCCATATCTGATTCATCCGATTTTTCACTCATATTTTGACTTGTACTAAAATTTGTCTGCTGACATTGACAGTTTCAAAATTCATGGCAACCTATATCGTTTAAATTAATTACAGAATATTCATTCCCTATCTTGTTATGAAATGAAAATACACGCAAAACGCATAAGAAGCAAGTGTTTCAGAATAAATATTCCAACTCAAGAGCGAGAATTTTTACATTCTATTATCAAAAATGATTTTGGAATTATTGCATTCAGTAATGGTCGAGGAGAAAAGATTATTATAACATTTTGGTAGTTTAATAGGTTGCACTGTGTGCATATTGTCAGTATTCAAACGTCTGACTGTCACGTCCGGTTAAACCGGAAGTGCATACGACTTTGTTATTTTAAGTGATATAGTTAGAGAGTGATATAGTTATAGATATAGTTTTAAAAATATACAGGGCGTTCCATTTAAAATAAAAAAATTGTATGCACTGCCGGTTTAACCGGAAGTGACAGCCGTTTGCATACCGAAAATGTGCGCACAGTGCAACCATTCAACCTACAAACATAATAATACATTCAACTTAATAGTAATAGTCATAATTTTTTTCAGGTTGCCATTAGCGACCGTCTCACAAGCAGCAGGAGGAGAAAGAATGCCGTCCTGCAACGTACGCCGGTACACGGTAACTCTTCAAGGCCTATTTTCAACCATACCTTCAAGTTTTCGAAGGTACCTGCAGACACGCAAAAAAGAATGCACATTGAAGTATGGCACAGAGAGAGAGCAACCAAGTGAGTAATATGTATGATATCTTCTATCTATCTCTCCAAAATATTAAGTATTTTAATGCAGGTTAGAGCCCTGCACGGGCTGAAATTTTACGACCCGATCCAGAATTTTGCGACGCCGCCCAGTCCGGCCCGTCAACCAAAATTTAACAGCACGGCAGGCTCGACAAGCACGAAAAAAATTGTTAGGGCCCGAAAACCCGACCCTTTATTGATTAAGTGGCCCGACCTGGGCCCGTTGGTCGGGCCGTGTTAAGGCACGATATGAAAACCCGGTCTGTACAGGCCTCTAATGCAGGTATATTAACGGCACTAGTGTCTAAAACACATATCGCTATATGAATCGGGTCAATTCAAGCACTATTGCTTAGAAGTTTTAAACAGAAATTTAAAAATGTCGCATACCAGTGGCGACTCGTGCAGTGGCATGCATACACTATAGGCAAATAAGCATTGCCTACCCTGGGAACAATAAAACAAACAGAAACAATTTTTTTATATATTCGTTTTTATCCGTGTAATCCACCTTTGTCAATTTATCTCTACATTCATATAATAAATAATATAGGACCGAAAAGTTAATCCTATATCATTTCCACGAACACATTATTTGCTTATTATATCGTAAACTACATCCCTGTATAAGCATTCTGTAAGACCGTTCTAAAAGCAAAGATCTCGCTGTACATTAGCGTCTTATGCAAAAGCACTGCTTTTGTACGAGTGGAAGCAAGCCAGAGAGCCAGTAGGCAGTAGGGTAGAAAGAAATGTAGCAAACAAACCCTTAGCAACCTTCGACCTTCCTTCGTCAGACCGCGCCAAGAAAGCACGCGTTTGTTAAGTGGTGCTAATCTTCAAATTCTACCCTAGTTTGGAAAATACTTCGCTTTTCCAATATAAAATATGAAAGACGCCTCTATAAGTTTTATTATTAATTAGTTTAGTTAAAATATTTTTAAAGAGATAACGGATAAGGTATCGTAAAATAAGAAGCCTTTTTGTGACAATTTAAATAATTTTTGCTGATAGGTTCATAATATTTATTAATCGGTAAGCTTATATTTCACATAATAATTGACTTCGTTTTTGACAATATTGGTTCAATCAGGTGGATGATAGAATTTTAATTTATAATTAGTGTTTTCGCCCTTTTTCTAGACTTCGCGCCATCGGGTTTCGGAAAAAAAAGAAATATGGGGGCGTTAATTGTTACTATTTCGGCTAGCAGCGCGTCTGGAGAACGATTGTTTTTCTTGATTAAAAATAATTCATACCTATTTACAAAACACACAGGGAGAGACACGCTTAAGTAAATTAACAATAATCTCTGGAGAGCGACCTTTTGCAGGATCTAAAACGCAAAACCAATTTTTACCACGATGTTTTAAAATAATTTTTACGTAAAGACCGCCGTGTTCAACTCAGTTACAAATAATGTCTTTTAATTCTTTTTCTGCCAGTGTTCTTTCCACAAACTCAAAAACAATACATTTTGTGACGAAATTTGAAATTTAGTTACTTGAATGCTACGGAAGGTAAATTTTTGTCTTAATTGCAATTTTTTTTTCTTTATTTTTGTAAGAGCATCCTAACAATATGTCTAAATTCTTTTCCATAGTTACCAGCCTTATTCGAAGTTATATCTAAATATATTAAAAACATTGAGTTCTCTTGACCCGAATCCTGGCTAATATTTATTAATGGATTTTTGAAAACTTTTTAAATTTGGACGCACAGATAATATTTTTATTAAAGAAATGAATTTTAAATATACAATAACATTGAATATTAATCTTAATGGCTTTCATTGGCTTATATTTTTTCCTACAATTTTTTTTCATGAAAAAAACTTTTTCACGTCAACATAGATACCATCCTTTCCATTGGTACGAGCGGAAATTCAATATATTTTTTTATTTTTTTGTAATTTGGGCTATTTTACATGGAAATTTTAACGCGTTCGGATCCACTTGGCGCATTTTCCGTTTGCCGCGACACCTTTGCGAATAAATCAACGAGATTCCAACCAGTTGTACAATACAAATTAAAATTGATTTATTTGAGATTTGAAAAAATGTCACCTGCCAACAATGTCATATTAACACGAAATTGCCCATGACCTCTAACTACACCGTTTAACAAGAATACGAAATACGTCATTCTCGCCGTTGCGTACTGTCACGTACGTCACTCGTGACCTTTTTCCATTCTTGCACAGACGACACCCGCCGAGATAGTTATCAAGTTAAGCCTTTCAAATGAATTTTAACGAGGGAAGAAATTTGGCGCAAAATTTTCCGGCGTTGCCGATAGTCGTGGTTGTTCCCTGATTGACGGGCATTAATAGTAATATTCAGTAAACTATTGGTAATGTTTTAATTATTTTTTTTTTAATTCTGAAACAAGGTAATTTTTGAATTGATTTATTTCGAAAAAGGTACATTAAATCGTATCTAAGAATACCTTTTTTTCGTAAAATACATTACATTTTCTTAACATAAAATAGTAGAACTCAATGTTGCAAATAATTTAGGTCCATTTGTACACAACTTTAGTTTACCCCTTTTGACACTACTTGTAAATGTCGATATTTTTACCATCATAGATTGACTCACTGCACAAAGTTTACCAAAATTACCAAAGTTCATAGATTTTTTTTTTTTGGTTTTGAAAATATTTAGTGAAAACCACCTTCAGCGTTCAAAAAATTCAAAGATAAATGTGTAAGCCAATGGAATTTCTAAGAATACTTACCAAAGTTCCTTGTATTCCAAAAAAATATTGAAAAATTTTCTGACCCTCTAATATCTATACAAATCTAAAAAAATTTTACAAATCCATTAATAAAAAGACCAGGAATTGGGCAAAGAGACCGCAATGTTTTCGACATCATTTAATATCCATAGATATAATTTCCCATGATGCTGGTAACCTTTGATGACAGTCTGTAATAGTACGCATTAAGTGGTAAATAGTAGTTTGTACAACAAGAGTGGATATGATGTTCATATCGCACGAGGAAGTAAATTGAGCACGACGCCGTAGGCGGAGTGCTCAAACTTCCGAGGGCAATATGGACAATCCACTCGAGTTGAACAGTATATTTTTTTTACGAACAAACCTTATGCTAAAAAATTAAAAAAAAAGGTTTTCAGGTTGCCGGGCTCAAACTCACGACCATTGGTTCCATAGTAAAACGCTCTACCTCTCGACTATCGAAACGTTAAACTAGTTATGGGAAAACCAACTGATAAATGATGCTATATGATATTAATTTTCTATGCACATTTAGCAGGTTGCATTATTGATAAATCTATTATAAATGCGTCTTTATATATGCGATTTTATTATATTGAACAAATTAATAACAAATTGTACCTTATGCATTTAAATTATATAATTTAGTGTATTGAAAAAGAAGGCGGAGCCTTAGTAAAAATAATATACTGTGATTGGTCAGTACTTTTAAGAACAACAATGGCTTCTTTGTAATTGACTACTGTGATTGGTCAGTTTCATTACCTATCTAGGATGGATATGATATATTCCCGCACAGTTAACTGGAATAGCCTACTTTACCCGCCACTTAAGTGTAAAGGAAATAGCAAATTTCCATGTGGGAGTAGAAAAAAGCATATTACGCGCGAATGGAAAATTTTCAAACAAGCCGCGTAGCGGCAAGTGCGGTAATTACATGAGTGGGTAGTTGCTTCACAACACGCAATACATATTATACTTTTTCTACGACTTTTACTAATAACTTAAAGTTCGGTTTATAATTTATAAAGTATCGATTTGAACTTCAAATCTCAAATAATGACAATGTCACTGTCAAATATTAAAAACGCAAGATAGATAAATGTCACGATTTGAGTGGTTCAAGGCTAACTTGATTGTTTAATTAGATATAATAATGCATAATTTGGGTGTTTTATACATTATAACGCACGGTTGTGCGTTTTTATTCTTTTTTTTTTTTTTTATGATAAAACACCTGCACTGTAGGAAAAATCCTTTAAGGCGCTCTGGGAGCGGTGCGAGTGCGAAAAAAGCGATTAACGTTGGTCTTGAAACGTTGAAGATTGTATTCATTGGGAAACACGACCTCAGTAAGATCATTCCACAAAGATGACGTTCTCCAGATGAAAGAATTCTTGAACAATGAAGTTCGAGGAGTACTAAGCTGAACAACATATGGATGAGCGGCAGTGGTTTGCCGTGTATTTCTGTTTTGAATTGCTCTAGGTGGAATCAAGTGGGCAATGTCAGTCGAACACCTGCCATGGAAATATCTGTAAAAGAGAGCCAAATCACCAACCTGTCTTCGATGCTCCAGGCTATCGAGGGTCTTGGTCAGCTCGGGGTCGCCGATCAGACGAACGGCTCTCCTTTGAATGGAATCCAGTAGCCGAAGGGTGTGCTTGGGTGCAGAGCTCCAGACATGAGAGCAATATTCTAATGATGGTCGAATCTGGGCTTTGTAGAGTGTCAAAAGTTGATGAGGTGTGTACAACCTTTTGGTGCGGAAAAGTACACCAAGTTTCTGTGCAGCTGCCTTGGCAATTGCGGCAACGTGATTATGCCAAGACATATTACCTCCCAGATTGACCCCCAGCAAATTAATAGACGGTGCCAGGGGAATTGCGTGTCCTGCCATGACTATATCCGGTTCTGCAATGTTAACCTTTTTGGAGAAGACTGCTGCCTGGGTTTTCTTAGCATTAAATTCGACTTGGTTACTGTCACCCCAAGCCAAAATTTCTTCCAGGTCTTTGTTGAGGCGCAATACTTCATGCTGCCTGCGAAGATGTGCGTCGGCAGCGGATGTTTGGGGAGTCAAGGTAAAAGATGAGACAAGTGTGCTGTCATCAGCAAAGCTATAAATTGGATTTTGGGTTTTCACTAGAAGGTCGTTAATATACAGTAAAAAGAGGGTAGGCGACAATATGGACCCTTGAGGAACACCGGCATTGATGGTGAAGGTGACTGAGAGAAACCCGTCAATCGCCACTTGCAGAGAACGGTTCTTAAGGAAGCTGGTTAACCATAAACAGAATCCATTAGGCATACCGTAGGATCGCAATTTACTTAGAAGCCCATCGTGCCAAACACGATCAAAAGCCCTAGAGATGTCCAGTGCAACAGCCCGGGATTCTCCATGATGTTCGATGGTGTTGCTCCAAAGATGGGTGACATATGCCAGAAGGTCACCTGTTGATCTGGACTTACGAAAACCGTATTGATGGTCGCTGATAATATTAAGCCCTTCCAGGTACTTTAGGAGTTGTTGGTTAATAGCTTTCTCCATTACTTTTGAAATTACTGAAAGCAATGCGACGGGTCGGTAGTTGCTTGGCAGGGTCTTTTTACCTTTCTTTGGAATGGGCTGGACACGCGCCGACTTCCAGCAGGATGGAAATATTCCTTTTTTGTAGGATAAGTTGAAAAGTCTACAAAATACTGGTGTAAGTTCATCGGCGCATGTCTTGAGAACAATGATAGGAATTTCGTCTGGACCAGAAGCTTTATTGACGTCGAGTCCTTTAAGAATCCGTTTAACAAGACGCTGACGAAACACGATTTCAGACATTTGCGATTGAACTAAGGGAATGTTGGGTGGTGGTTTTCCCTGAAAGTCTACAGTGGAATGCGAGGAAAACAGTTCAGGAAGTAGGTTTGCTTTATCCCCGGCTGTGGTTGCTATTGTGCCGTCGGAACGTGTTAGAGGTGGAATAGTTGACTTTGTAAAGTTTTGGCTGACGGCCTTAGCGACTGACCAAAAGGACCTTGATCCGTTAGGACTGGCAAGAAGTTTGTTTTTGATTCTCTCGTTATGAGCTTATTTGCTTTGGTCTATCATTTGCTTACATTGGTTTCGGGTGGTAACAAAGATGGCGCGATTTTCAGGAGTAGGGTTTTTACGCCACTGTCGGTAAGGCAGGTTTTTAGATCTGACAGCACGCTCGCAATTCTTGCTAAACCAGGGCTTGCCGTTAGAAGGGCGCTTTTTGGAGAAAGGAATAAAGGCCTCCATGCTAGTTAGAATGACGTCGGAGACCTCCTTTGCACAGACAGATGGATCATCCGAAGAAAAGCATACGCTTAGCCAGGGAAAGTTGCGAAAATGGTCCTTTAGGTCTTCCCACTTAGCTGATGTATAGTGCCAAATCTTACGGGGTTTAGGAGGTTGTTCAGAACTAATTGGCAGCTCGCTTAGGGTTGAAATAAGTTTACGCACAATTGTGCGTAAGAATGGATTTGGTTATAGGGTGAACTATACGTAAAACAATGTTTATTACTATAGTCAGATCTGGTCTTAACGTGCGGGTCCAAAGGTCACTGATCATATGCGTCAAATCAGACAACACAGAATCTATCAAAATGTTGTGAGATTATTTACAAATATACCGAAGGAAGGAAAAATAGTTTCATTATTTTAGCTATCGCGAAGATAGCCACATATACCTAATATTATTAGTTTTGTAAAAATTATGTACAGGGGAGTTGAAAAAGTTACAAAAAAATTATATAATCGTTAATTATATACCTACTGTACCCTTTAATTAAAAACGACAATAATAAACAGTGCAATTTATTTTAACAATTTTACTACTAAAACCTAAAAGTACAATGGCATTTAGTCTGATAAACTATTTCGATAATGAAAGAAAAAGTGGAAATTCGCAAACCAATATGCAGGAAACTGTAATGAAAATACTGGGAATTAGTTTAACGACTATGCAGAATAATGTGCATGAAAAAAAAGCATAATATAATACCCAAGAATACTAAAACATGTAAACGAAAAACACCGTTTATAATTATAGCCTAAAAACTCTCATCGTCACTTATAAAATCTGAAAAGTCCTCGTCGTCTGAGTCGTCTTCGAGTGGAGCAATTATCAATTATCATTGGCGCTACTTCGACATCTAGTACTTGTTCTCGATCCCACCAATCCCTTATTAATATTTCTATATGTTCCACCGATTTCTTCCAGTACTCTTGTGTAATATGATCTAACGAATCTTGCCGAACTATTTGTACTTGGTCGGATTTAAGACCATCACCTACATGTTTTTCATAATAAGACTTTGCACCAGCCCATATTAATTCTATTGCGTTGTAATTGTCCGTATATTTTTTTAAAAACTGAACACGCTGACTCACTATCTGTGGCTCATCACATAAAAATCTTCGGTTACAGTCTTTTTTATAGCGAAAACCTAAATTTTTTAATAATTTTGATAACGCTTCAAGTCCAATTTCCAAAACACCCCGAATTTTTAATGTTTTTTGTAAAACTGGAAGAGTTACATTGGTTTTTGATTTGTATAAATCGTAAATCACATTTCGAACTCCAATTTTAATATTTTCGCTTACATCCTCAGTCTTTGGCTTTCTTCGTTTACACTTTTTAGTATTCTTGGGTATTATGTTATGTTTTGTTTTATGCACAATTTTTTGCACAGTCCTTAAACTAATTCCCAGTGCTTTGGCTACTGTTTCCTGAATATTGGTTGGCGAATTAACACTTTCTTTCATTTTCAAAATAGTTTATCAGATTAAGTGCCATTTTTTTTGTTTGGGGATGCAAAAACCCAGAAAATTGTTTCATTTTGTCACAAACTGTCGAAGTCTTAAAACTGGCATATTTAAAATAAAACGTAGCTGGTGCTATTATAAGCTTTTTTAGAATCGCTGGAAAGTAAATAATATATATATATCCTTTTTTTTCATGTCAAAATGGAATAAGCCTGTCTCATTTATCTTACGTATTTTATTTAGAGGGTAAAATTAAACGCAAGTAAAGAAAACAAAAACTGAGAGTATGTCTTTCTTGAATCGTATGACCCACACGATAAGACCAGATCCGACTATATTGGAGTAGAACCTTTTTTTTATGCCAAATTTCTAAATAAAATTATAGTACGTGACACGGAGTCGACTGACACTTGACCGCTTTTATAAAATCACCTTTGTCATCAGAAACTATATCTATTACCTAATCATAGTTCCCCCTCCCCTACCCTTTCCGCAATAATAAATAAGACATGGAATTTTCCCCACATAATCCGGCAACACCGCCTTATCGTTGCGCATTCCTCCCGATGCCGCGTTTCGTCAACCGGGAATCGATCTGAGATTCCCCCGTTTCGAGCACAATTTTCACACGACAGCCGGGAAAAGTGCGTTTTACATTCGTTTTAGGGATACTGATGGGGATGTTTAGTCAGGTAGACGTGGAGAGGATTTTGTCCGAGATGGAGAACCGGAAGAAAGTGGAAAGCACTGTTGCCTGATTGGGTTTGATGAAAATCCCATATTTGCATGTTGGAGACCATGATGTTTCTTAAGAGCCTTCCATACCAGTGTGAAACGCGGCATTATTTTCTGGCTTATTGAATTACAAATGTAACAAACATTTTACTGACTGAGGGGTTCACAAGAACTTCTAGTTTGGCGGATGATACCTTATTTTTTTTTTTCAAAAAAAAAAAATGAAAAATTATTTTAAAAGTTCAAATTATATCAGTGCCAAATAGAAATATTGCGGTTATTCATGTTAATTTCTTATTTTCTATTAAAATTACAAACGATTCCCCGATATTATCTTCAATATCTCCACTGGCGCCGCGCCACTTAATTCGTGAAATTCGTTTTTATAATATTTTGAATATAAAAAATACATTTTATTGCCATCGCCAGACGCAGGTATAGTATGCACGATGTGGTGAAAATACATTAATTGTTCGTGATGACTCATCGACATACTCTTAAATGATAGAAGAGTTTTAGACTTTATTTTTGATATTTGAAGGTTAATTTACAATACTCTACTATTCCTTAATATTTAAAAAACGTTTGTATATGCTTTTTTTTTTCACGGTTCGCCGACTACGTAGGCCATCTTGAACCGGTCATCGACCACAAATGTGATCTACCGACTGGGGAGTGTGAAACGGCACCTTCATCCTACGAGATATCCGATCTCATCCGGCCTGTCCGGCGTGAATAGGATGGCTAGGTGTCGATTCATTTTACACTCTTTCCTGAGGCAAGAGCACGCCGTGTTCCCAAGCGGTCACCCGCCCAAGTACTAACCGCGCTCGACACAGCTTAACTTTGGTGATCTGCGGGAACCGGTGCTTAATATGTCGACAGGCCCTTGCCTATTTGTATATGCATACACCAAATTTTAGTGCACCGTTAGCTAGTATAAATAAAGCTTTACTAACTATGCTTATTAAGTATTCACCTGAAGACGACTGGAGATATTTACCAGTTGAAACGTTGTGACTTAAAGCAAATAAAGACAATGCAAGTCGAAACTTGCATAGTAGAACTAGTCAAAACTAAAATTAAAAAAAAAAATTTAAGCATTGTAATACAAAAATTTCATTTTGCTGTGACTTTTTTTTTATTACATCAGACAGCTTTATTTAATAATAATTTTTTCTTATAATTCTCTTACCTTTATGTGTGTTTATATATCAAATCGATCCGTCTATCCTTTTGTTGGCAAAAATCGCTAGGTTACTAAAATTATAAATACTTCTAATAAAAGGTGATTTAAATGTTAACTCACCGCTTATTTTAAATTGTAATATTTCTTGAACTGTTAAAGTCATTGTTCTTTAATACAAGTCACAACACACATAAATACTTGTCAAAAACACACATAAACGAACTGAATAAGGGTTAAGGACATACTACGGGCGATTCGGCATTCCTAATGAAACAAAAGGTTTATGCAAATGTTGAAAATACAATCCGCCTATTTTGTAAAAGGTTTTTTTTTGATTAACGCAAAGTTTGGATTGAAATGGCATGATTCACAGAACTGTTCGACTGTGTTTCCATAAATGCCTATTAACGTGATTAAATCACTGATGCCGATTGAACGCGAAGTGTGCCGAAGTCGGCGTCCGGATTTGTCACTTTTCCGTCTCTTTTTAACATTCGATAGCGCGTATGTCTGTTACGCTTTGAGTGTCCCATTCATTTGTGTAATCTAATTCAATATAAACCCATAAGGTAAACTGTAAGCTAAACTAAATAACGGGCTTCGATTTATATTGTAGAGTTTTCGCATGGCACACTTTGAAGTATTTGTATTTTTTATGATGTAATAATTTTTATTTGTTTTGAAAAATTAATTAATTTAAAAAAATAAATAAGTAGGTGGGTCATTGGCCAAATTAACTTATGGACAACCCGCACCTGATATCTTCCTCATTACATTTTCATTTGGTAAAAAATGATTCTAGAAACTTGTTTAATTATCTTCTCTTAGTTTATACTAAAAAAATATCAAATTTTAAAAGATTGTCAAAAACGGGTTACTATACCGTTTATAAATATTTTGATAATAATAATCTGTCATAATTAATTAAGACGCTTGCATTCATCTCTTCACGTCCATCCTTAGACGCGTTTCAATTCTTCCGCAAAAAAACCTAAACGTCCCTAAAAACTGAATAAAAACCGTCAAAATGGCAACAACGCGTCAGTTTCTGAATCTAGGCCTACTAGATACGCTACCTCCCGTCCCAAAGCTACCCCGAATGACATAGTCTCGGTATGTCGTGGTTTTTATATCTCCGAAAAGCGAGAGACGAAAATTAGCTGACTGAGGCTCAGCGATCCAAATCCTAGTTCCCCCGGTCTCAGAACGCATAATCGGCGAATTTTTCATACAAAATCCGGGTAAATTTGTATGGAAAAGCATCGAATTGGGTATTTTCGGAGAAAGGGTGTTTTTCTGCAGTGCCGGAAACTAGTTTCCTCATAGTTTCGACCGTTTAGTGTTAAAGAACCCGGGTTGTTTAATTTGTGATCCTGATTCGATATGTTCTTGGGGTTTATACATCGATTAGACCCTTAGACTTATGGACATCCTAGTTTAGGGGGTAAGTTTTTAAAGTTTTTGTTAATTTTTATATACTTTGAATACCTTAGTGTTTCTCTTCTTGCTGCAATCGGTCTTATGCAGGCTTTATCGTTACTCAAAAGGGTGATCATTTATCAAGAAAAGTTATTAACTCTTAAAACTGATTTCCTATAATTGTTTACGTTGCAAGAAAAGGTTTATTCGAGCGCACATTGATGTATTTTTCTACTTAATGACTGAGTTTGGCAAAAAGATTGATATTCTTCAGGCGGTGGACGCAAAGTAGCGTATAACAGTTAAAAGAAAACGTTAAACGTTTAAATTTTACATAATATGAAGTACTAGATTTTGAACCGAACTACATCTGGAATTATGTAGATTTTGTTCAACTTTGGGCCATATTGTGAAAATGTAAGAGTATAATAATTAGATATAGTATCTTATATAACATGTGATGAAAGTGATACTTTTCAAACGAGGAGATATTTAGCACGAGGCGTCAGCCGAGTGCAGAAATTCTCCGAGTTTTAGAATAATTACTTTTACACGAGTAATTTACACTATTTTCCCTACGACCACAAAGAATTATTAAAAAAGTGTTTGATTTGTAAAAAAATATTTCAAAACTAGTGTTGAAAAAAATATCAACACTAGTGTTGAAATTACCATACTTCGGATTATGTTCCACTTAATATCTGGTTTCATAGTTTGTCAATAGGCTTTTCCTTTATTTGTAATTTAACTTTTTCATTTTTTCATATTTTATATATCACAGGAAGAACTAACCTGGATTGATTTCTAGATTAAACAGAATGAACAATAATAAATTTAATCAATGAAAGATGCATTAAACATAAATTTAAAAAATCCACCCAACAAGAAAGATTTAAATTCAAAATAATTATATAAATTAATGTTTTTATAAAAAAAAGTCAAATACTCCTGATGGGATTTTAATCGGTGACCTTGCGATCTGTAGGCTAGAGCTCTATTCTCTACGCTATCGCTACCAATAAAGATTTGTTGTTTAATACATGACACCCTCTTCAGCGCGATTTGTCTTTTCTGGTAATAGATTTTCCAGTATATTGTTAACATTTTTTATAATTTCGGATGGAGTATTTTCACACTCTAATTCTGAATCACTCGACAAATACATGATGAATAAGTTAAACACTTTACAATTACTGCTTTCTAAAATTTGTGCTTTTTAATAAATAGGGGTGGTCTGTCAAATTGGCACCATATGTTTAAATTAAATAGTGTGCCTTAATATTTCAACACTAGTGTTGAAATATTTTTATTCAACACGCGTGTGATATACTGCGCTTTTTCATAGGTGGTCGTAGGAAAAAAATCGTTCGGCATCGTAGGAGCTAACGAAAATCTGGGGTTTTATTAGGTATATCCGACCACTTTTTCCAAATTCAAAGGTTAGTAGTTCCATGGGAAACCATATCTATTTATATTAAATTAAACCACAAAGATAGCTTTCTCTTAGCCTAAATCCTGGCCATGGATATTAATGGATGTTTAAAAACTTTTTAAATATATACTCTACCGATATTGTTATAGTCTATTTCGGAAATGTGTAGAGTAATAAAAGCTCATTAAGTATGCAAAGGGACTACAGAGTAACCCAACGAATATTTAAGCGACTTTCATAATTTTACATTGATTTCATTGCAATTTTTTTCTGTTTTCATCAGGTGCAGGTAGTACCACCCGGGTTTGGGTCAATTTACGGGTTTTGCTTATTGTTATCCATTCACAAACACTGAAAATGGTGTGACAAAGTATTAGGTACACTTATTTTTTATTAAACATAAATACACTATACAGAAATTAAATTATAAAAAATAATTATATTCTTCGTCACTTGAGGAACTGTCATCTTCTTTTGACGTTATAATTAACGGGTCGACGGTCTGATCGATCAGGTGGTCAAGATCCCACATTTTCTCCTCTTTTGTAATGACATGATGGACTGCTTTTCGGCAGTTCTCTGGTATCACTTCCTTAATCAAACAGTAGCTTAATGTTTTTCGTTTAGAATGCTGTGTTGTGTCTTGCTACAAATCCTTTCACTTGCGCCCATTTAAGTTCTATGGGAAATAATTTAATTCGCATTGACATGGCGGTGTGCGCAGCACAGTTACACAATGTTTTTCAGCTATATCGTAGGTACACAACATATTTCATAAAACGATGTTTGTGTAAATTTGCTTTAGCTAAAAGTTATCAAATTATCTTTAAATTCAATACTTTTGTTGTTTAACCAGTCGATAGTTTCTTATATTCTTCAAGGTACCTGTTAAACGCAAAACGTAACTTTATAATCTACTACCAACCAATCCCTACGCAATATTTCGATTTTGACACTTCAGGCCAGAAAACATACCTGTCCTAATCCTCTTAGGCAATTACTTAAAATTTTAATATTACAAACAATACTATTTTATTTTAATTCCCTTTAACCTAGTTCTCTAAAGTTTTTAGTTAATGATCATAAATAATTTAGCCACTAGATTAACTGGATTTTTTAGTATATTATTGGATTCGCCTATAAATTCAAGCCGCGTGCCCTAAACCCTAACTTTTTGTACTAGTTACATAAATAACAAATAAAAAGATCCATGTTCATAAAAGATTATCGTTTTGGATGTCCCGGTTTATGTAAATCCTTTTTTCGGCGACATCGACATGGAGAAAAAGTTCAAGATTAAAAAATGGCGGGATTTGTCGTATTTTACGGTGATACGTCACAAATTTGATGAGGCGAGGATATTTGGCTATAAATCTCCCTCGCATTTTGTAATATTTTATCATGTAGTTTTTCTGTTTTATTAAACAAACTAAAAAATATTCTGACAAGTTATTTTAAGATTCTTGAAATTTTATTCTGATTTTATTTTCTGTTTACACGATTATTATAGCAATAAAGATTTTTCGTATTATATTGCAGTAGCGACTCGTAAGCTGTTAAAAAAAAATACTAAATAAGTACAGTAACTGCACCTCTATTTATACTAGCTACAGTGTAATTTAGAAAGGTGTAGAGTAATAAAATGGGAAATTCCGTTCAGTTCGGCTCAATTTCGGTGTCGGCCATAGGCGTAGGTAAATTTCTTGCATTAAATTATTTATGATAACTAACCAAAGAAAAAAAGAAGATAATTTGATGAGAAAGGAACTATTATAGCTATAGCAAATTTACACAAACATCGTTTTATGAAATATGCCGTGGAAGATATAGCTGAAAAACATAGTGTAACTGCAAACTAAATCCTATAGAACTTATATGGGCGCAAGTGAAAGGGTTTGTAGCAAGACACAACACGTCATTCAAAATGAAAAACGTTAAGCTACTGTTTCATCAAGCCATTAAGGAAGTGACACCAGAGAACTGGCGAAAAGCAGCATTAAAGAAGAGGAGAAAAAGTGGGATCTTGACCACCGAATTAATCGGACCGTCGACCCGTTAATTATAACGTCAAGAGGCGATGACAGTTCCTCAGATAACAAAGAATATTGTGATTTTTTATAATTTAATTTGTGTATAATGTATTTTTTTATATTGCTTAATAAAAAATAGGTGTTCCTAATACTATGTACATAATGCACGCCTTGTCGCGCCATTTTCAGTATTTGTGAATGGATAACAATAGGCAAAACCCATAAATTGACCCAAACCCGGGTGGTACTACCTGCACTTGATGAAAATAAAGAATTTTGCAATGAAATTAATTCCAAATTATGAAAGTGGCTTAAATATTCGTTGGGTCACTCTGTAGTCCCTTTACATACCTAATGGGCTTTTATTACTCTACACCTTTCTCAAATAGACTATAGATGCACTGGAACATAAGTGAAATGGGTGTAGTCTTACGTTCAGTTTCTGCACGGTATTTTAAGTCCAAAATTATAATAACTTTGGAAAACATTATTTTATACTTAACTCTTACCGTTTCTAAAATAAGAATGAAGTTCTATTTTTTTTTTTGGATGAAATCATTAAAATATTTTTTAAAATATTAAGATTCGGAAATTTGTTGGAGAATTAAAAATTTCTTTTGGATCTAAATTTTTAAATGCATAACATACATACATAACAACTATTCTTCTGAATTTACTGGTGATTTGTAAGTTTTTTTTTAATTATAAGTAGTTAATTTTAATTTCTATATGCAAAATTGAAGCTACTTTGTACCTGAATAAATTCATGCTGGTTTTTTCAATCGTTTTTCCAACACCTAGCAATAAAATTTAGTAAAACAGAAATCGTGTCAAAACAAATTTTCTAAGCGAAAGCTAAAACAAACTCTTTCATGGCAGTATAAGGGGTTACCGGAACTGGTCGAGTATATAGAACAATAAAAGTCATTTTTATACCATATATATAATTATATGTATTTATGTAGAGAAAAATGGCAACAACAAAACTATGTAATGAATAAAGATATTTTTAAAGTTAAAGTAAGTTTTGCCTTAAACAGCCTTCACAAGTAAAAATCCAATGGATTGAGATCGGGCGATCTTGGAGTCCAAATTCGAGGTCCTAAACGTCTAATCAAACGATCGTCGAAAATCCTATCAAGTTCTACTGTAACTTATCTTGTATAATAAGCAGATATGATATTAACAGCTACAAAAACTTAAATCTCACCCCTCCGCCGTTAAATCCCACCACTTTAATGAATCTAAGCTAAACATTAATCCTTATTTAAATCCCGTTTATTTAGAATCCACGTGCGAAGGACGAGAGAACACTCGCGAACCTAATCAAATCTTAAATCTTATCTTACGGGTTTAAATAGACAGACAGCGAGACCTGTGATCCAACATAAAAACCTGCTCACCCTTTTGCTTGACCCCTAATTTTTTCGTGCGTCTAAGGAAGGGTCAAAAAAGAAGAGCGGTTAAACGCAGAATATATTGCCGCTACTGAGAATGAACCGGGAGTATGGCAGTTATAGTAATTAAAAACATATACAGGGTGTTGTTGAGGATTGGGGGGAAGGGGGCTCTGGCCGCGGACCCATATAATCTTTAAAATACAATGTTCTTAAATATCTTGTAGATAATAAACATAAATATTGTGTTATAGACTATTTCAGAAAGGTGCAGAGTAATAGAAGCTCAATAGGTGTGCAAAGGGACTACAGAGTGACCTAACGAATATTTAAGCTACTTCATAATTTGGCATTGATTTCATTACAAAATTCTTTATTTTCATTAGGTGTAGGTAGTACCACCCGAGTTTGGGGTAATTTATGGATTTTGCCTCTTGTTATCCATTCACAAACACGTGGCGTGCATTATGTACATAGTATTAGGTACACGTATTTTTTATTATAAAATAAATACACAAAATACATTATACAGAAATTAAATTATAAAAAATCATAATATTCTTCGTCATCTGAGGAACTGTCATCTCCTCTGGACGTTATAATTAACGGGTCGACGGTCCGATCGGTTAGGTTGTTAAGATCCCACATTTTCTCCTCTATAATGACATGATGGACTGCTTTTCGCCAGTTTTCTGGTGTCACTTCCTTAATGGCTTGATCAAACAGTAGCTTAACGTCTTTCATTTTGATTGTCGTATAGTGTCTTGCTACAAATCCTTTCACTTGCGCCCATATAAGTTCTATAGAATTTAGATTGCAATGACATGGTGGTGTGCGCAGCACAGTTACACTATGTTTTTCAGCTATATCTTCCACGGCATATTTCATAAAACGATGTTTGTGTAAATTTGCTATAGCTAATAGTTCCTTCTTTATCAAATTATCTTTCCACAACGGAATATTTTTTTCTTTAGACGAGGTTCTAAAGAAAGTAAACTTTACAATAGATCCAATTTTCCGTTAATTTATAACAAAAAAACAAAATTTTGTAATGTTTTAAATTAGGTACTTGTTTTTCTAACTATAAAGAAAAAAATAAGTACTAAGGAGAAGATATTTTGTCCATTTTAACTGCAGAATAGATACCTCAAACATATAGCATGAGGCTAATTAGCGAAACCAAGATTAATTATAACAGCCCGCCTTAAAAAGCTAGTTTAGATTGGTAATGCATATTAAAAATATATGTATGTAATATAATGTAAGTAAAATATATTCTTGCTGCAAAATTTTTCAGATTTGGCAAGGCGTTTCTGTCATAGTTAATTACCAAATAAACAATATATTTACTTATTTTTTCACAAAAAGAACACTGCAGAGATACACATAGTCCAGCAGTTTATAACCAGAAAGTCTACGCACAAAATAATAGCAAAGTGATCTCTAAAAATACCAAAAACATCAATGCTGCTCTTATTCAACAGAATCAAAACCAGAATGGAATAAATAGATGGGGTGCCACGCGCGAGACGCGTTTCCGTTATATTGAAAGAATTCGCATACGACACGCGGATTGATGAACTGTGGAAAGAGACATGCAAGGGCAGAAGCATAAGAAAGAGATAAACATTATAACGGCATCTATGTATGTCAGGTTCTGTAACAAAAATTAGTTTTAGCTGATTGTCGTGTACATGTAAATATACAGTCAATAGTATATCTATCTCCCATGAATCTAGCCAATGTTCGTGAGGAAAACCCGTTTTCGGAATTAAGGAGTTTTTAAATCATATGTTGGCCAACGCGTTTGACAAGAGAAACGTCAAAGCATTAAAAACGTACGTGAAATATAGTATAATTATATCGCTCTGCTTTACGGCACACAGATTGTTGTTTTGCCCCGATATATACCCTTCGTGTCGTTTTTTCCATTACTCAAAAAAAAATCGTTAACGCTCCCACGAAAACTAACGTTCTTAACCTTCAGAAGACAAAAATAAAAAACATATTTTGACAAGACAAATTGGCGTCTTTTGTTATCGTGATCTAAAGTTGTTGGAGCGTAGAAAAATGTCCCGAAGTTCGAAAAGCTGAAAGCCCCACAGAAAAACAACCCCTTAATGGTGATGGTCAAAATTGTGGTTAGCGAAAGAATAGAACGATGGAAAATTGGAGCAAACAAAGGATAAAAGATAACATTGGATAATTATCCACTTTATGGGATTGATTTCAATGTAAGATTGTTATTTGAATAGGAGGGGAATTCTGGGTCAAAGTAAAGTAGATTATCTTAAAATATTAAAGGAAGTTTAGGTTACCGGTATATAGTCTATTTCAGAAAGGTGTAGAGTAACAAAAGCTCATTAGATATGTAAAGTGACTACAGAGTGACCCAACGAATATTTAAGCCACTTCTATAATTTAGCCTTGATTTTATTGCAAATTCTTTTATTTTCATCAAGTGCAGGTAGTACCACCCGGGTTTGGGTCAATTTATGGGTTTGGCCTATTGTTATCCATTTACCAACACTGAAGATGGTGTGACAAAGGCGTGCATTATGTACATAGTATTAGGTAGGTACACTTATTTTTTATTAAACATTACAAAAAATACATTATACAGAAATGAAATTATAAAATATCACAATATTCTTCGTCATCTGAAGAACTGTCATCTCCTCTTGACGTTATAATTAACGGGTCGACACTGCGATCGATCAGGTGGTCAAGATCCCAGATTTTCTCCTCTTCTTTAATGGCATAATTGAATTCTTTATGTCAGTTCTCCGGTGTCACTTCCTTAATTGCTTTTTATTTGGTAATTCTTCAGTTTACAAAATAAACAACTTATTTTAATGTAACGACGTTTCGTACGTTTTGTCGTACTTTTTCAAGCTTTATTCATCTTGGAGTTGGTTGGTTGGTTGGTTTAAGGCGGGGGTCGGGCGTTCGGCCCAAGCTTCTTGCACTGCAGCCTAGTGGCTTATTGTGCTCCCCTATCTTGCTAGAAAGGGTTTGTTGCTTTTATAAGGTCCAGCAAATTCCTACCAAGTTTGTCATGTGGGAGGTTATCCCCACATTGGATGTCTCCGAAGATTCTGAGTTTTCCTCGGGTCAGTGCTTCGCAGTTATATATGATAGGTGAGACGGTTTGGTCCTCATCGCCGCAAAGCCTTCATTCAATGGGACCATTGTAAATTCCTACTCGGCGTAGGTGTTTTCTTAAGCAGTGGCCTGTTAGTAGGCCGACCACTTGTTTTAGCTGGGTGCGCGTTAGAGGAATCATTCCAGTTGATAACTTTTTGGAGGGTTTTCCAATTGTGGCCCTCGCTTGGGTATGACGAGGTATCCTGTTCCATCGGTACAGGTGTTGTTGTTGTGCCCACCTGTCTGATGCTGCTCTGGTTGCCTGCTATCCCTGAGTGGCCAGGAACCCATAGAAGTTCTACCTTGTTGTTCCTTGCGGCCAGGTCTTTCAGGTCGTTTAGGCACTCCAGTGTAATCCTCGATTTGAGTCGACTGGAGTTCAGGGCCTTGAGAGCAGCTTGGCTGTCTGACAGAATGTATATCTCTTGGTCGTGGTAGCCCTTTTCGATATTTTTCTGTAAACATGCTTGTATAGCACGTATTTCTGCTTGGTATACTGTGGCGTAGTTTCCCAGGGGAATGCTAATTTCCATTCTGGGTCTTTCCCCAAATATACCTGCGCCTACTCCGTCGGCCGTTTTTGATCCATCAGTGTACCAAACCAGGCCCTTATCTAATGACGGTAGTGTCCCTTTTGACCACATGTCAGAGTCGCACCTGATGTTGAAGGGTCTGGTGAAGTTGCTGTATTATGTTGAACTCCTTAATTGTAGCTTAACGTTTTGCATTTTGAATGTCGTGTTGTGTCTTGCTACAAATCCTTTCCCTTGCGCCCATATAAGTTCTATAGTATTAAGTTCGCAATGATATGGCGGTGTGCGCAGCACAGTTATACTTAGCTTTTCAGCTATATCTTCCACGGCATATTTCATAAAACGATGTTTGTGTAAATTTTCTATAGCTAATAGTTCCTTCTTTATCAAATTATCTTCTTTTTTTTGGTTAGGTTTTTACCTGCGCCTAAAGCCGATACCGAAATTGAGCCGAACTGGACGAATTTCCCATTTTATTATTTTTCACCTTTCTGAAATGGACTATAAACATCATAGCTGCCTGTAATATAATTTTAATATTTAAGTGATCCTAAAAATAATTGCCAGGGCCGTAATAGTAAAAAAAGGATAAATTGAAATACTGATAATGTGTTATTTGATGACAAAACATTAAAATTTAAAAACCTTAAAATTGTATTAAAGTTCTAAAGCTTAGAAGTCCCTAGAACTATTTAAAATTCCAGGTCCGTATTTAAAAAAAATTGACCTAAAGTTGCTAACCAAAGAACGATACGTGGAATTTAAGAATTAATACCGCCTTCTTGTAGAACATAAAAAACGGCTACAAAGAGGTGTTTTTTTCTTAGGTTAAAATTGATTGAGCAAAAAATTAAAAACCGAAACTGAAAATTTCGGTTTTTTCGGATATCTCCGAAGTTAATCGGAATATTTACAATTTTCTTTTACGAAATTATTCAGCCCCAAAATACGCAACTTTGCCTCAATCTTCTTTATCTTCGTGTCTCTTACCGTTTGCGAGATACCCTCGACACGAATTTATAGTAACCGATTTATGCCGTGAACTCAAATGTAAAATCAGGACAAATCAAATTTAGGCTGACTAACAAGATAAATGAAACCTTCTAACCACCCAATAAAATCGGAGTTTTCTTAAAATCCTATTAAGTATGACCAGTGTCCAGTGTCATAATAAAATCCATAAATATTATATCGGTTACAGGAAAAATTATGTCATACAAAATAATTTGCTATTGAAGGACATTCTTATAGCTTTACCCGGGTGGTTTTTGGATTTTTTCTGGTTTGTTTGCAATTTCCATGTAAATTCCTAAAGATTTGATAAATTTGTGGTTTATAATTGTAAAAAAAAAATATTATTATAGTCTATATCAGAAAGGTGTAGAGAACCTAATAAAATTGGAAATTCCGTCCAGTTCGGTGTCGGCCATAGGCACACGTAAATTTTGTGCATTAAATTATTTATTATAACTAACCAAAGAAAAAAAAAGAAGATAATTTGATAAAGAAGGAACTATTAGCAGCTATAGCAAATTTACACAAACATCGTTTTATGAAATGTGCCGTGGAAGATATAGCTGAAAAACATAGAGTAACTGTGCTGCGCACATCGCCATATCATTGCGAACTAAATCCTATAGAACTTATATAGGCGCAAGTGAAATGATTTGTAGCAAGACACAACACGAAAGTCAAAATGAAAAACGTTAAGCTACTGTTTGAACAAGCCATTAAGGAAGTGACACCAGAGAACTGGCGAAAAGCAGTCCATCATATCATTAAAGAAGAGGAGAAAATGTGGGATCTTGACCACCTGATCGATCGGACCGTCGACCCGTTAATTATGACGTCAAGAGGAGATGACAGTTCCTTAGATGACGAAGAATATTGTGATATTTTATAATTTAATATCTGTTTAATGTATTTTTTTTTAATGTTTAATAAAAAATAAGTGTACCTAATACTATGTACATATTGCACGCCTTTGTCACACCATTTTAAGTGTTTGTGAATGGATAACAATAGTCAAAACCCATAAATTGACCCAAACCCGGGTGGTACTACCTGCACTTGATAAAAATAAAGAATTTTGCAATGAAATCAATGCCAATTTCAGAAAGTGGCTTAAATATTCGTTAGGTCACTCTGTAGTCCCTTTGCATACTAATGAGCTTTTATTATTCTGCACGTTTCTGAAAAACATTTAAACGTTAATACAGTATTCACAGTGGTTCTTTCATTGGCGTAGCCAGAAAATATGTTCGGGAAGGGGGCTCATATTTTCTAACCAGGTTTTTTAAGATTCGGGTTATTAATAAAATCAATCCATCAACAAAAAAGTTAATATATAAAAACAATATTCCGTTTTTTTAACAACCCTATTAATTAAAAAATATAGCAAGGGACCTACGTTTAATAATTTAATTACCCAGTAAATTACCAAGTCTATACTTGTTTAATTAAATTTGACACGCTAATAAAAAAAGTTCGTCGTCATTGAACATTACTAGGCAACGCAGTCAGTTATTTCTATCACGGCTAGATAGATCTGTTTACTAGTACCTATCACATATATACATACACTATATTGTCAATACAAGCAGCCGCACGAAGCAAGAAGATATCCATCGTGCGATTCAAAATAATCTGAACTTAGGCCCGTGGCGCTTGCGCAGTAGGGAAAAAATTAGGCAACCGACATAATATCTAACAGATCTTAAACAGAACCGGCACGCCGTTGTTTGCACATTAGGTGTTATGTGGTTATTTGTATACTTATTCGTCGCCATATATTGTTTCGTTCCTTCGTGTGTGGTTATAATTTCCAAGTTTTGGTTGTTAATATTTATAAAACTTTACATTAGACATTTTTTTTTGTTAGTTTGTAAGTTGTTAGTCGTTTCATTCACAGTGGTGGATTTAACAGGTGGGCAAAAACGCGCTTGCCCACTGCCCCCCCCCCCTTCCCCGAGACGAAAGGCTTTCAGGACCCCTCTTGCTTCGTGGGCTACTTTTGACCAATCTATGGAAGGTTGTTACTCCCCACTCAGTATAATTTATTTGTTTTATTTACAGTTGGGTGAGGTGTTTATATTTTAATTTTTAAATGTTTCTTTGTTTGTGTAATTAGGTAAGATACTTTTATGTTTTTTTATATGCACATTTTGCAAACACAATAACGTTTGTAGGTCTGATGATGCTCATTTGTGAGCGAAACATGTAACCTTTGTACGTATATATTAAAGAAATTTTTGAGACCGGGATTTTGTGGGATTTATTATTTATACTTAAATCAGGTCTCTTGGAGAAAATGGACAGCTTTTTCGAACTCTTGCTGAAAGTTACACCTTCAATTTCTTTTTTTTTTTGTTGAAAAAATGTTTCGGTGAGTCCCTTGTGGACAGCACAAGTTCAATTTTGTTATCAGAATAATTGCAATGCTTGATAACTATCGTAAATTAAATATAAAATCAAATAACTTTTGTAATCAATCAGTTATTTAAAATGTCTACGATTTTCTCGAAGTTTGTCGAATATTTCTGACTTATCAAAAACGTTCTAAAGGGGCCCCCGCGCATCTAGGTTAGGTTAGGGTTAGGTAAGAGTGGCAGACCCTTGGTTCTGTCCAAACAGTCTCACGTAGTCTTAATTAGGTCCGTTGTGATACCACACTAACCCGCGCATCTAAATTCAGTTGATAGTCAACTGACCATCAGCACTGCCAGCGCCGAACGATCAATGAGTTTATTGAAGAGAGTCAAAGATCGCCAACGTTCTACAATGAGTGTAGAAGCATTGGACGATTTCAGCCATAGACATTTTATGTCTATGATTTCAGCATACTTTTCATCGAACAGCAAGTCGCCAATCAAATTGATCTGGATGCGACCATCGAAGTTTTCGCGGAGAAGAAGGCGAGAAGAGGATTCAAAAATATGGGGAGGGGGGGGGGGGGGGGCGGGGGGCTCTGAAGAAATTTTGCCCACTGGACCTTTTTCCTTAAATCCGCCACTGGCGGTTCAATACCAGAAATAAGATATTTCACGTATGTAAATTATTGGTTACTTAGTTTTATTTGACCATAAACTGTACACACCCGAACTAACGGGTAGTAGTAGTAGGTCCTGTGAAATGTTTACATCAAGAAGCAAATTTCCGAGCTGCGCAAACTCGACGGCCCCTG
The DNA here is from genome assembly GCA_935413205.1 of Polydrusus cervinus. NCBI lineage: Eukaryota > Metazoa > Arthropoda > Insecta > Coleoptera > Curculionidae > Polydrusus > Polydrusus cervinus. Next base: position 17,676,559 of record OW284519.1, on the reverse strand, counting down.
ATCATCTGCCTACAGTGGTGGCATCATTGAATTATGGTAGTAGCAATATAGTGTATGTATACAGTGTGTCCAAAACAGTATGCAACATATGTAAAAGTTTTTATTACCGATTTCTCAGAAAATTTTATTCTTGATAAAAGTTGGTGCATGCCTTGAAACTATAAATGCATATTTCACATTTCACCTGCGGCTAATAGTAAGGGAGCAAATGTCATTTTTTCGAAATTGCATTAAGAGTAAAGTACCTTAGTTATTAGAAATACAGCAAAATTTTATATGGAAATGTTATTGCAAATTAAAAACGTAGCCCAAATACGAAATTTGAGTTACGTGTCTTAATTTTTATTTTATTTTTTCTAATCACTAATTTCCCCTTAACGGTACGCCTCTGGTCGATTTCTCGTTTACCCAATTTTAATATATTTATCAAATAACTTAAACGTGGGTTTATAATAAAAATGCATTAAGTAGTTGCAAACTTTTAAAAACTTTTCAATGAACCGGGTGGGTTTAGATATAAGCGTGTTGCACGCGTACTTAAACACATTTTAGCCAACTTCTGTTCGAAACTAAATTATAATAAAATTCAACCCTATTCATAGTACTGAAAATAACTACTAATTTATTTGTCATTTTTACCCAGTACGATAAAGTCCAAAAACCTACTTTAAAAAAATGCATATAAAATTAGAGATTAGAAAAAAAAATAAAAATTAAGACACGTAACTCAAATTTCGTATTTGGGCTACGTTTTTAATTTGCAATAACATTTCCATATAAAATGTTGCTGTATTTCTAATAACTAAGGTACTTTACTCTTAATGCAATTTCGAAAAAATGGCATTTGCTCCCTTACTATTAGCCGCAGGTAAAATGTGAAATATGCATTTATAGTTTCAAGGCATTCACCAACTTTTATCAAGAATAAAATTTTCTGAGAAATCGGTAATAAAAAACTTTTACATATGTTGCATACTTTTTTGGACACACTGTATATGTGGTACCTATGCCACGTATAATCAATTAAAATAGAAATATAAATCCATTTATTTAATGGTGCTTGCTTTGATTTGAATAGCACCTTTTTCACAAAAATGTTCCTTTGTATACCCTGTACATGACCATTGTAGGGCCATCAATACGAAAACTGATTAATGTTTGTTCGTCCGTACACCTTTTGCATGCGGGTGGCCTATTATAACTCCATATCAGTCCAAATTTATGTATTATTCGGATGTTTTTGCAAATAATGTTTTTACGTTAGGGTTGGCTAGACATAGACGTGAATTAATAATTTTTCTGTCGGGAAAGTATAGGTATATTTAAAAGTCAAAGCTAATATTTTGTCTTTCTTATTTTGACTTATGAGCATTTATCTAAATGGCCAGATTGACACAATTTTAAAAATCCCCCTGTACGATAAACGTAAGAACTAAGTTATGGACTCTAAAGATCTATGTTTTGGTTAAAAGTTTACCAAATTTGAAACGTTTTGCTTTATTAGTTTCAAAATTATTGAACTTTCTTCTCTGTAAGCTTATTATATAAAAAATTAATTATAATCTATTTCAGAAAGGTGTAGAGTAATAAAAGTTCATTAGATGCAAAGTGACTACAGAGTGACCCAGCGAATATTTAAGCTACTTTCATAATTTGGCATTGATTTCATTGCAAAGTTCTTTATTTTCATCAAGTGCAGGTAGTACCACCCTGGTTTGGGTCAGCTTCTGGGTTTTGCCTATTGTTATCCATTCACAAACACTAAAAATGGTGTGACCAAGGCTTGCATTATGTACATAGTATTAGGTACACTTTTTATTAAACATTATTGAAAATATAAAAATAATACATTATACAGAAATTACATAATAAAAAATTATAATATTCTTCTTCATCTGAGGAACTGTCATCTCCTCTTGACGTTATAATTAACGGGTCGACGGTCCGCTCGATCAGGTAGTCAAGATCCCACATTTTCTCCTCTTCTTTAATGACATGATGGACTGCTTTCGCCAGTTCTCTGGTGTCGTTTCCTCAATAGCTTGATCAAACAGTAGCTTAACGTCTTTCATTTTGATTGTCGTGTTGTGTCTTGCTACAAATCCTTTCACTTGCGCCCATATAAGTTCTATAGGAATTTGTTCACAATGATATGGCGGTATGCGCAGCACAGTTACACTATGTTTCTCAGCTATATCTTCCACGGCATATTTCATAAAATTATAAAACGATGTTTGTGTAAATTTGCTATAGCTAATAGTTCCTTTAGTTCTTTATCAACTTATATTCTTCTTTTTATTTGATTAGTTATAAATAATTTAATGCACAAAATTTACCTCCGCCTATGACCGACACCGAAATTGAGCCGAACTGGAAGGAATTTCCCATTTTATTACTCTACACCTTTTTGAAATAGATTATAGATAATTCATATCTCAAAAAGGAGACAGGTATAAAATAACAAAAGTTACTTAGGTTTTTATAAGTTATCCAAAAATGTTAAAATATACAGGGTATTCTCTTTAAAATGTGTACCTGAATATAATAACTTCTGGTATAACCGGAAGTGATGCAAACGTCAATGTATAATATTTTAAAAGTCAATAACGTCTGCGAAAATTTTTTACAAATATGACGTTAAATTGGCCACTCCACGTGAATCACCCTGTATAACATAATAATAAATTTTGAGGTCATAGATGATTCTTGACATTTTGGCGAATTTTCTTTCAGTTTGATGCGGTTTTACTAAAGTGCTGTTTAAATTAAATTTAAATTAGAGATTGGTTATCTTCGTCAGAAGTAGACCGATTCAAATTCGCCCATCTCGCACACAGATACTCTAAAAAGTCTCCCTACATTCCCGCTCTAAAGTCAACAGGTGAGCAAATATTTTTAACAGTCTAAAACTTGCATGGGATTTCCTATATTTTCAACTACGATGCAGCACCCGGTATTGTTTAGTTTTGTATAAATAAAAAAAATGTAGCCCCCCCCCTTTAAGAAATTCTGGAACCGCCACTGCTCCCCTCCCCTGTATAACCAATCCTTACATTACAAAGCCTATCGGGCAACAGCCACATACACAAAACTTTGCCTAAAATTCACCGAAGTGGCAAACACATTGAGGGTAATATCGCTTTAAATATTTTATTGTTGCCACAAGGGCCTACTTGATGTATCCACTAAATGTATAATACCTACTCCAGGGAGTTACTTTGTTGGAAGGAGGCTTTGGAAATAAAATATTCCTTTTTGTTTCAGGACCAGCGAGTTTCTGGGATGTATGTCTTTTGATATCAAGGATGTGTGCAGTAAGGTAAGTTTTGATTGGTTAAAAATTATTAATTAGTGAATTTTCAATGTTTAGTTTTTAACAAACAATGCACAGATAATAACTGCGATAGAGGCAGATCCAGATAGGATTTTACCACTATACATTTCTATAGGGTTGTTAAAAAAAAAGGAATTTTGTTTTTATATAATAACTTTTTTATTTATGGACCGATATTATTAATTTTATCTTATTTGAGGGAGGATGGATCAAGAGAGACCGTTAATAGTAATTTAACCAACAAGTACATTAATAATGGCGATTAATGATCGAAATATTTTAACGCGTGAGCGTAGCGAACGCGTTAATGTTCGAGATCATTAATCGCATTTTAATGTTAGAGTTGGTTACAATGTTTTTTCGTCGACCGTATTTTTTACTAAAGTGAAGAAAAACAGTTAACAACTTTTATTTTACAATCCAGATTTAACAATTCTACAAATACTAATGACAGCGGACGACGTTTTGGATTGACGTTTTATTATTTTGTTGATTTGTTTGCATGACTGCCTTTAATTTTAATTACCAAAATCGTGCATTTACAGAAAATCATGCATTAATAGGGGTCATTAATGAATGATTTTGGGAAATCGTGCATTTACAGAAAATCATGCATTAATAGGGGTCATTAATGAATGATTTTGGGAAATCGTGCATTTACAGAAAATCATGCATTAATAGGGGTCATTAATGAATGATTTTGGGAAATCGTGCATTTACAGAAAATCATGCATTAATAGGGGTCATTAATGAATGATTTTGGGAAATCGTGCATTTACAGAAAATCATGCATTAATAGGGGTCATTAATGAATGATTTTGGGAAATCGTGCATTTACAGAAAATCATGCATTAATAGGGGTCATTAATGAATGATTTTGGGAAATCGTGCATTTACAGAAAATCATGCATTAATAGGGGTCATTAATGAATGATTTTGGGAAATCGTGCATTTACAGAAAATCATGCATTAATAGGGGTCATTAATGAATGATTTTGGGAAATCGTGCATTTACAGAAAATCGTGCATTAATAGGGGTCATTAATGAATGATTTTGGGAAATCGTGCATTTACAGAAAATCATGCATTAATAGGGGTCATTAATGAATGATTTTGGGAAATCGTGCATTTACAGAAAATCATGCATTAATAGGGGTCATTAATGAATGATTTTGGGAAATCGTGCATTTACAGAAAATCATGCATTAATAGGGGTCATTAATGAATGATTTTGGGAAATCGTGCATTTACAGAAAATCATGCATTAATATGGGTCATTAATGAATGATTTTGGGAACGTTAATATCGGATGTAAATACACGGTCGACGGAAATCTAATATTATTGACATTTTTATTAAAAAAGAATGGCTGACATACCCCAACTTGGTTAAACTTTACAACTTGCTGAAACTTTTTTGGGCAAAAGGGTAGGGAAAGCGACGAACTAGCACTGCAGGCAAATCGCTGAAGGCGAAACATTTTTTGGGTGCTACGACGAAAAAACCCTTTTTTTGGACAATCAAAAAAAATTTCAAAATATAAAATACCTACATTTAAAGAAACTTGTAGTGAGTTACCTAAACAAATACACTAATATAGGTAATATAAAACAGATATTATACTAGGTACTTGTTAAACAAAAACTTCTTTATGAAATAAGCATAATTGAGCAAAAAAATATTAAAAATAGGGTATATTTTTTATTTATTGAAAAAACAAAAATTAACCATAAACTAAAAGCACAACATATTTTTTTTGCCTAAAACTAAACCGTAATTCCACGCCTATTTTGACAAAATATATTGATTATTTCATATATGTAGATATCAATGTGGATTTTTTGATGAATACTTATTAAAGCTAAACTTGTTGTACGCTCTTTGCCGAAATTGTTTTCAGATATGTTTTTAATCTTTTTAAAGTGGAAAAACTTCTTTCTGCTGAAGCTGTAGTTACTGGCAGAATGATTTGTTATTTTATTTGGCACGTTATTCATAGCGTTGCCGTCAAAGATTTTTTATGTTGCCCAATTATATTTTAAAACGTATTTATACGAACAGACTCGAACAACCCCCCCCCCCCCCCCCCCCTGGCTACGCCACTGACTCACTAAATGGGTATATCCCCAGACAAAAATCATGTAGACATTGATTATTTTCTACACAATATCTATTTAACAAAATCTTTGTAAAATTTATTGTATTTTAATAGACTTTTATATAACGGGGAAACATTGTGTAACCGCTTTCCTGATTCGTTAAAACGCCATTTCCACCGTTTAATATTATTTAGACTTCTCTCGCTTCCGTTAACAAAATACACAATATTGCGTGTCGCGAGGTTTGCATGTTGTAGACGCATAAAAAGTAGGTATGCTATTTTTCATTTTAGTACCGCATTTTCGCTTTTTTGTTTCATAGTAATTACTTTAAAATGCTTACAAAGTATGTCTTGTTTTTATTATTTCCAACGTAATAGATAAGCTATTTATTAGTTATTATTGTTGTTGGGCAATGAGGTATTTAACTAAAGTTTGATTTTTAGTTGTGGTTTATAAAGGAAAGACAAGAAAGACAAGCTGCAGCTTTCTGGTCAAGAGCGAGTGAAGCGCCTTGTTTTTTTTTCGAGGGCCCGTCCGTGCGTTGGTTGCACTGAGGCCAGGTTTGGCCCATTGTGCTCACCTTGTTTGGTTGTTACACCCACTCCGTGATCCCAGTTCCTTGTACTAGTTTGCGTAGATCATTTGGGGAGAGGGTAAGGATGTCCTCTGGTTTTAGTTTTGGTTGCCCGAGTATTTGTTGCCTCTTCCGATCTAGTGATTCGCAATGGCAAACTATGTGCTGTACACTTTCCCTGTCTTGTCCTCATAATCTTCAGTCAACGTCTTCATTGTACAGTTGCACTCTGTGCGGATGGTTCTTGACAGATATGTGTCCTGTCAGAATTCCTGTAATGGTTCTCAGCTGGTTCCTTTTCATTTGAAGCAGCTGTTTCGTCAGTCTTGTGTCTGGATTCCCAATGAAGCTTTTGCTGTAGTGTAATTCCTGTCTGTTGCTCCAGTGGATTTTGTGTTCACTCCTGATCCATTGCTTAAAGGCATCTCGTACCGTGTACCTTGGTACTCCGAGTGGCGGTTCTGGACCAATAAATCTATTTTCTAAGCCCTTCCTCGCAAGTTCATCGGCTTTTTCATTTCCTGTAATACCTTTGTGTTCTGGTACCCACTGTAGTATTACTTTGTATACTTTTGCCAGGACCGCCAATTCCCTTTGACATTCCTATACCAGTCTTGAGGTTACCTTGTTGCATATTAACGATCTAAAGGCTGGTTTACACGCTACGATAAATTGTAGCAATTTATCGAATCGATCGAAGTGTTCCGATTTATCGTTGTGTGTAAACAGGGCATTGTAGCGACTTATTGGAGTTGGATTGGATGGTTGAAGCCGACGGGCATGAATTTCTGCGAATCGTAACGACATGTTGGAACGTGTAAACAAGTGCCAGGCATTTATCGCTACGATTTCAGTTGTTGCTTAGCTATTGCGCGTAAAAGTTGTATCTGAATCGAATTATTTCGTGGTGGAGTTGCGTTAGTTGTTATTGTGTTTATACTGTTATTATGGCAGACAATTCAAGTAGACAAACTCCTCGAGAGTTCTTGAGTGAGTTTATCGAACTTTACAGAAGTTTTACCTGTTTGTGGCTCGTAAAGAGCAAAGAATACTCTGACAGGACTAAAATAGACCTGGCGACAACTGGAGATTTAATTTGAATGAATCGTTACAATTTATCGTAGCGTGTAAACAGTGCTCTACTCTTTCGATTTATTGGAGCAATAAATTGGTCAATCACATCGTTACGATTTATCGTAGCGTGTAAACCAGCCTTAAAGGGCTGCTTGACTGAGAATATATATCGATTCGCTTATTGAGGTAAGCCCTCCTATTGTTTTCATACGCACACTGTAATATGGAGTAGATTTCTGCTTGAAACACTGTGGGAGTCTTTCTCAGAAAGAAAAACGCATTTTTCCCCGGTCTCACTCCGAGTATTTCCGCTCCGGTACCCCTTTTGGAAGTGAAGCGCGTATACTCAGTGCGCACTAGCAAGTTTGTATTGGATCCATACGTCACTTTTTATCGTACGTGCTTGGAGATTTTAAATTTATTTGAATTTGAGCACGTTTCTAAGGAGTTGAAAAATTTTACTGAATAGATCACAAATACCGAAAAAACATTCAATCATGTGAAAATCGTTTAATAAAGTAATAATCTGCCAATCTCCAGGACCAGGTCCGCCTTTTTAATCGCACACTTTTTAATTATCTTGGCAATTTCCTCAAAATGAAAAATCCATTTGCTCGGCCATATTGAAGCGGATTGACTGGACACCGCTGTGCCTTTATGTTTGCCCAGTCTTTAATTTCCGTGTGATTCTAGAACTGGCGCTATTCGTCGGAAAATCATTTTATTCTACGGAGTGTTGTCCGTATGCTTACCAATAGAGCCGATTTTCCATTAAATCTAATACACTGAACTCTGTTTGTCACAGGGATAGTATTAATATAGAAAAAGTGGCTTGAAGCGACCTTTTAAATTTAGATAATGTCAGCCAGAACTTTTGTCCCCCATAGACTTCGGTGAAAATGACCTAATAACTTTACTTTGGTGCTACTTCGTAAGCTGTTGCCTCAAAACCCCCCAATCCATGGGGATCAGTATGGAGCTTGTGTGTAGATCCATCTGCATTAGACTTCTTTGCTGGCTATCGTGGCGCATATCGCAAAAGTATTTTGGCAACTACTGTTGATAGCCTTGATTCATCTATCGAGTTGTTATTGAAAAAAAGGAATATTGAATGTTATTGAATGGTTCGCCTTAGGCACTAAAACCTTCTTTCTAGGCCAGGATATTCGCGAAAAAACTCTTTTATCCTTTGGCTGGTAAGGGCCTTAACTAGAACTCAGGAGCAGCCTGCCTACTTCCTTAATTTGATGTTAACATTCCTTGCCTCACTTAAAATGAAATTTGAGGTCATCCTTGTTTCTGATTCTGAGTGCTCATCAGTGATCTGGTTTGGCAATGTGACACGTTCGATGTCCAGTTATCATATTTGGAAATGCCACAAAAGTTTTTTCCATCTATTTTGTTCAAGTGCAATCACATTGGTATAGGCAAAGTATTATTTGCTATGATGTTTGCCTCGCAAGAGCATCAGCTGCCATCAGCGACTATAGGAACCCAGCACAATGTGAGTCGATGTTGAGCATTAAGTGTGCAGATTGTTGAGGCAGCGTTTTACAAATTTTGATTTACCGCAGCTGAAACAAATTATCTTGATCACCACTTAACTATCGACATAAATCGTTATTGATGTGATTTCTCTCGCGTTCTTACATAATAGTAATTGCCAGAATGATAATATTGGGTTGAAGAAGAATTTTTACCCATAATTAACTAATCAGCAACTTTGACGGTCCTGTTACCTTAACTTATTGGACGCAACCCCGTGCAAATTATAGCTATATACACTGCCACAGCACGATTGGTAAAGAAGGCAACGTGGTGCTGTGGCAGTGTATATAGATATAATCTGCACGGGGCTGATAACCTTGGAGAAGAGCTTAGTAATAATGGTCGGATACTCATAATGAAGCTCTGAGATCCATCGGGTATATTTCCAGAACTTAAGCATCTCTAAATTACAAAACTTCGGTTCACCAATCATTAATATTATTAAATGCATAAATGCGAGCGAGGAAGTAAGATCGATGGCGGCAACTCCAATAAACGGAAGTTAGGCACAATACCTTTGCATTGAATAGTAACTCGGAGTCATGCAGTCTGGAAATGATATTACAATGAGTCAGTACACGTGTGTGTTTATACAATAACGATCTCATTAAATTGTGTCATACCGGCGACATGTCGTTGATATTTGTGGTGAGTTATAAATACGTCGGTCACAAGAGAAGTTTTTTAATACACAAAATCTTAGAAACCAAAAAAGGCCGAAAAAAAGTACTTATCGAGTATAATACCACAAGATGTTATGGAATTACCGATAACACTTTTACCTGGCACATAACACGTTGCCCTGGTCTGGTAGGATGAGTTTTTCACACGAGTAATGTACACTATTTTTTCTACGACCACAAAGAATTATTAAAAAAAGCCTTTGATTTGTAAAAAAAAATATTTCAACTCTAGCGTTGAAAAAAAATATTTCAACTCTAGAGTTGAAATTAGCATACCTAGGATTATGTTCCACTTAATATCTGGTTTCATATAGTTTGTCAATAGGCTTTTCCTTTATTTGTAGTTTAACATTTTCATTTTTTCATATTTTATATATCATAGGAAGAACTAATCCTGGATTGACTTCTAGATTTACCAAAATGAAAAATTTTAAATTTCAAGGAAATATACATTAAATCAAAATTTAAAAAATTCACCCAACAAGGAAGATTTCAATTCAAAATAATTCTATAAATTATTTAATGTTTTTATAAAAAAAAGTCAAATACTTCTGATGGGATTTGAACCTGTGACCTCTCGTTCTGTAGGCAAGAGCTTTAGTGTTTACGCTATGGCGTCCATGGCTACCAGTTAACATTTGTTGTTTAAATATATGACATTTTCTTCAGCGCGACTTGTTTTTTCTTTTATGAACATTTTTTATAATTTCACATGGCGTATTTTCACACTCTAATTCTAAATCACTCGACAAATACATGAAAAATAAGTTAAAACACTTTACAATTACTGATTTCTAAAATTTGTTCTTTTTAATAAATAGGGGTGGTCTGTCAAATTGACATCATATGTTTAAATTAAATAGTGTGCCTTGTATTACCACTCTAGAGTTGAAATATTTTCTTTCAACACGCGTGTGATATTCGGCGCTTTCGAGCCAGGTTAACCGTGCTTTTTTCCCCGTTTTCATAGGTGGTCGTAGGAAAAAAATATTTCAAGACTAGTGTTGAAATTAGCACACTTAAAATTCTGTTCCACTTAATATCTGATTTCATAGTTTGTCTAAAGGCTCTTCCTTTATTTGTAGTTTAAATTTTTTATTTTTTCATATTTTATATATCACAGGAAGAACTAATCCTGGATTGACTTCTAGATTAATCAGAATGAAAAATTTCAAATTTAATTAAGGAAAGATGCATTAAACATAAATTTAAAAAATCCACCCAACAAGGAAGATTTCAATTCAAAATAATTCTATAAATTATTTAATGTTTTTATAAAAAAGTCAAATACTCCTGATGGGATTTGAACCTGTGACCTTTCGATCTGTAAGCTAGAGCTCTATTCTCTACGCTATCGAGACCGATAAAGATTTGTTGTTTGACACACGACACTCTCTTCAGCGCAATTTGTTTTTCTGGTAATAGATTTTTCAGTATATTATTAACATTTTTTATAATTTCAGATGGCGTATTTTCACATTATAATTCTGAATCACTCGACAAATAAATGATAAACAAGTTAAACACTTTACAATTACTGCTTTATAAAATTTGTTCTTTTTAATAAATAGGTGTTGTCTGTCAAATTTGCACCATATGTAAGATAAATAGTGTGCCTTGAATTTCAACACTAGTGTTGTGTTTTGTTTTTTTTAACACGCGTGTGATATACGGCGCTTTCTAGCCAAATTAACCGTGCTTTTTTTCTCATTTTCATAGGTGGTCGTAGGAAAAGATTATAACGTATGATATTCAGTGGCTTGACGTCATATTGTGAGTAAGTAACCTAAGAAATAGATGGTCCATTTCACTGTGATTCTATAAACATCTTACTCACAAAATGACGTCGCAATCTCTTAATATCATACCTTGTAATCTTTGAATCATGTACTAGTGGTAATTTCAAAATATTTATCATATAAAAATATTTCTACCAAGAAAATTAGGCGTTGTGTTGTAAGGTGCTGTTCAAATGCCAGTGTCAGTGTTCACTTTTTAAAACCCAGCTATATGGGCAAATAAACAAAAAAAACATCAAAACACCACAATAATTCTCTTGTAAATAAAAGCACTGACATTATATGTGACAAGTTCGGTAACGATGCCCCCTAAACATTTTTATCGATTCGACGTTATCGAGACATCGCGCCTGTTATGCGATTTTAAAATTGTTTGAATTTGTGCAGGTTTTTAATGAGCTTTTGAAATTTAAAAACTGAGCGCGATAAGACGGGCGGAAGCATGCCTACTAAATGAAGGTGGTAATTTCCAATAATTTTTATAAAACTAAATTTTTTATTATCAATATTAATAATAATAAATGGTAGAGCTAATTTAATTATTTTAATTAAAAACGGTGTGCCTGAGGAGAAAAACGCAAGAGACCATTTTTATGCAGAATTGACCAGGCTAATCAGAAATGATATTCACATGGAAAAATGTCAGTGGCGTACCACTTATGTTTTTAAATATCAGAGGAAATGTTTGCAGGGACGCCACTGGTTTTTGTAAGATCGGGGTTTGGTAAGTGATTATAACTTCTTAGGACCACCTCTTTTGCAACGAGTACATTTTAATTTCTTGCGTTATAATTACTTACCAAAACCCGTTTTTACAAAACATTGTAAGGCCTAATGACAAAAATACCTGAAATTTACAGGGGTTGAGAAAAAAATCGAAATTTCATGAACAAAGAGGGATATCAAAAATTTGAGAATTTATTTTGTTCTCTATAAATAGGAGATAAAGAAAGTGCCATCCAAAATAATTTAAAATTATTTTTGTGGAAATCCGGTACTTAGAAACTTTGGTAAAAAAACATACTTCTCTTTGAACCTTGTAGACAGTTAAAGATTAGAAGTAAAAAAAAACGAAAAAAATGTGCATATTAAGAATTAAATTCTCTTTTAAATTTTGCAAACCGCGCATCGATAGCTTTATTCGTTAGTAAAAAAATTTACTCCAAAATTCACCTAACAATTTGCTCGGTCCGCTTGAATTGTCCAGCAGTTTAGTAAAGAAAGAATAATCTGTTATTTGATTACAAAACTATATTTTAAAATGTTTTAAGTATCTAAACCTTAGATGTCCCTAAAACTGTTTTTAAAATTCCATGTCCGTATTTAAAAAAAAAATTACTCGAGGTTGGTATCTAAAGAACGATAAATCGAATTTAAACACTGATAACGCCATCTTGTAGAACATAACGAGCGGCTACGAGAGAGCGTATTTTGTTTTCTTCCCACGTCAAAAATAAACGTGCAAAAAATTTAAAACCTAAAGTAAAAATTTCGGATATCTCCGAAGGCATTCGGAATATTTACAATTTTCTTTCACTTTCATATTATTAAGCCCCAAAATACGCAACAATTTAACCATCTTTTTATCTCTTACTGTTTTCGAGATCCCTTATACGTACACGAATTTGTAGCACCGTGTAGATATTTTAAATCTAAGATATTTTTTCTATCGGACATATTGGCTGTCAATTATTTTAAAACCTTAAACTGTAAATTAACGCGCCAACTGCCTGATGTCAATCGATTATCTACTTAATGGAAGCAGTAACAGCCCTATTTACACACTGAATTAAACTGTACAAGATTAGTTACAAACTGTGGAGTCAATACAAATGCTTTAGTCCTGTTAAATGCGATGTAATCGATGTGTAACATCCATTTCATTAGTTCAATATAAAGTCCACCACGCGTTGATAATAATACTGTAACATGTTCAGTTATTGTAGTTCTGGTAATACATACTAATGTTAGACTTTTACTTTATCCGTTTATTTCTAACTGAATAGTATATGTTTGCCGTTTATATTCATTGCAATGCCATAATAATATTTGTTACATTTATTGTTGTCCTTACAATTTTCTATTATATAATGCACATTTATTCTTGTAACACTTTCATGACATCATCAAGATTTATTATGTCATTACCATATTACTCAGGGTGGGGATTTTATATGGAACGCTCTGGAAATAAGATTACTCTAAAATCCATAATTACGCCCTCAAAGATTATTTATGTGTCTCGCTTTTGTCAAAAATTAGAGAATACCACTTGTTGGTCCATATATTTTTTTTTACATCGGTCAAACCATGTGTCAGAAAATAATTTAGGAACAATTATTACATTATTAACAATAAATTTAAAGTCTGGCTGCATAAAGAATTTGAATTATAATTAACTAACCAGCAAGCTTGACTGTGGCATATATGACATTGGCAGAAATAATTTTCTCATAATCATACTGGTCGGGTTACCTTAATTTTTAATTTACTAATTAGGCACCTTTGATTGTAAGTAGGTACATATAACAATTATTATAACTATTTATTTTATTAAATATTTCCTTTTCTCAGGTTATCGAGGGATCCTACCGGCTCCTGCCCCAAACTGAAGGTCGTCTAGGCAACGTGCCGATAACCAATGACTCTCCTGAGACCGACCTCCAGGTGACCGACCACCAGGTCAGCAACATGGGGGATCAGGACGGATGCGGGAGTGTCACGGAGGAAGTTCTTAGTTTAGATGGGATTGAAACTGAATTAAAAAGGTTAGTTTCAATAATAACTACTATAATAAAATACGTGTTTGTATTTGTTTATCTAAATTATTCAAACATAATTTCTTCTTGGCTATTGATAATTTTTCCTGGCCTTACAATCCAAAGTAAAAACGACCTATTTCAAATAATAAATGAAAATGTCATTATTAATTATTAGTACCTAGTAGAATTTGTGTGTCCGTAAATCTTAACTTCTACTACTATTATTTTTTACACAGTTTTTGTTAACGGATAGCGCGCACCCTAGTGAGTACTGGCTGCGATCTATTTTTCAATCTATTAATTGCAGACTGTTGTGGTGAAGCACCATGTTGTGGCGTAGGTACCATCAGTGGCGTATTTGGCGGGGGGGGGGGGGGGGGCTGCCGGGCCGCAGTCTCCCCTCCTCCCCCTCGAGCCTAGGAGCTCGGGTCTAAAATTCTAATCGCAACCCAATTTTTCGTCTAACGCTTGGACTCTTAATTTAAATAATGTATTATTGGCTTAGATTACAAAGGTCTTGTAGGAAACGTTTAGTTTTTAAACTTTTCATTCTAAAAATTCTGTTTTATATAGAGATTAAGGTTTCAGACGCATATCGTTTTAGTTATTGACTTATGATGCAATTTTAAAGGAAAACCAGTAAAAAGAATAATATTTTATAGTATTTTTCTATTATATACTTGTCTGTTCCGTTTTCCATATTTTAGAACTATTTTAAATTAACTAAAATATAATCCAATGCGATTAAATATTTTTACATCAAGAAAAAAAAACAATTAGTTACTTATTTATTTTTAATGATAAATATTACAGTAATGGCGTTACTGGGTTTTCATCGCGTTTTTATTTCTTAAAAATGCCTTGAAAGAACAGGCTCGCTGTACTGGGGGTCGCTTACGGGTTATGACTTTCTGATGAGTTCTAACAAGAACGAAACAGCCTGTCATTGTCTACCTGTGCCTCAGGGAACCCATTACCTTTGGCGTCCCTGTGTACTTTAATGCAAAAGATAGACGTACTACTCTGTCCGCTTGCCGCTAAGCTTCTTTTCTTTATATATTTTAACGGACACTAAATTCCACTATTTTATAGATACTTACACACGGCATTTACGGAATAGTGCTGCAAACCAGTGGGCGACTGCAGCGCGATCTAGATCTGAATCCACAAAGCGTGGAGATGTATAGAGAAGCGAAAAAATGTTTCCTATACTGGTGAAGTGGCCGTTCCGTGCTTGATTTATTTAGATTTATTTCACGTTAGATGGCTATCTTTTGCATTGAGTTGATTCCTACTGATGGCGTTACTGGGTTTTCATCGCGTTTTTATTTCTTAAAAACGCCTTGAAAGAACAGGCTCGCTGTACTGAGGGTCGCTTACGGGTTATGACTTTCTGATGAATTCTAACAAGAACGAAACAGCCTGTCATTGTCTACCTGTGCCCAAGGGATTCCATTACCTTTGGCGTCCCTGTGTACTTTAATGCAAAAGATAGACACACTACTCTGTCCGCTTGCCGCTAAGCTTCTTTTCTTTATATTACAGTAATATTTATATTATAAAATTTTAATTTGAAGCATTTTTTATGAAAAAACTGTGATAATTTATAATAAAAAAAATAGTGCGGGAAGAAACGAGAATGCTTTATTATGAATATACAAAACGGCACTTAAGAAGGAGTATTTTAAAACCTAAGAATTTGCACCAAAAACTGCTCTTAGATCTGCGCTCCTAAAATACACGATTTCTGAAAAAATCATCAATTTTGGCGTGGTGAGCGATATTTACTTTATTTTTAATCATGAAAAACCGAGCCCGAGAATCGCTGGTTAGAGTCATACATATGTCTTATGTTAAATATTTAGATTGACACCAATATTCATATTTTTCACAAATATAAAAAATGTTTTTTTTAAAGAAAGCTAGGAATATCAAAAAAAAGTACAAAAATTTTTTTACAAAAACAAAATGAATCCAACCATGTAGAGGGGGAGAGGTAATAATTTAATTTTCGAAATTTAATAGTAATTAGGTGAATTTTAAACGAACTTTGGGCGCGGCCCCGAAAATTTTTGACCTGGCCCGAGGAAACTTATTTTGTCAAACCCTGTGTATGGTAATGCAATAGATAGATACAACACTGTCCGCTCGTTGCTGATGTAATTATTAATATTTTGGAAATATATATCATCAGATTTATTCTATTTGTTTTAGATCAACAAATAAAGCAATCTTAAGTGAACAACAGAAATATGCAGACGAGAATCTATTCCTTAGATATTTGGAATTGGATCCCACCGAGGGCCCGGATGCCATTCCAGCTGCCTTGCAAAGAAAAGCAACAGGGAATAGGTTTGGAAGGTAAGATTTTTATTATTTGACGTAACACGCAGAGTGAAATTAACATTATTTTCTTTAGTAATAAAATGCTTGGAATAAGAATAAATAATGGCAATAATATAAATAATTTCCTCCTTAAGAGGTATCGATTTTTCTTGCATTTTTGGTGGTTCTCTTTTTATTCCGATGATATCCGAATAAAAATATTTTATGACATAATGAAGGTTCCAAATTATAGACTAAATATAATAAGTCTAAATAAACATCTACTTAATCTTCATCGTGGCAGGAAAAAAGTTTGTCTAAAAAGATATAGGAACATTTTGCTCTACTTACAAAAAATAAATACTTGTTTTACACAAGATAAGCCTCTCTAAGCCCCATAATTTTTTCCGTAATTTTAAAAGTAAAGATTAAAAAACGTGTGGAGTTAATAAGTGTAAATTAGGTACCATTTTTTGACAATGGAAAACCTTCAAATCCACTTCCGGTTTAACCGGAAGTGAAGTAAAATTTTAAATGGAATTCTATGGAAAATTCTTTTTTCAATGACATATTACACTTTATTGTTTGTTTTAAAAATGGCCCCTTAGATTATTTTTCCTGTTTTGATAAAACGAGTTAAGTGGTAAAGGCCATGGAAACGTTAAAATGGTTCATTTCAAAATTCTGTAATTTAAAAAAATTGCAACCCATCTTTGTTTTATTATAATTAAATTTTTCATTTAATTTTATTTTTAATCTCTATTTCTATCACAAGTTAATAATTATTTTTTTGGTAATAGTGGAATTTAACAAAAATATCATAATAGTAGATTCTGTAACGAGGTTGGAATGAAAATTTGATCAGAGTGGAAGATCCCGAACGCGAGCGTAGCGAGCGTGAGGAACCACGAGTATCGAATTTTCATTCTAACCGAGTAGCAGACTATATTTTCTCAACGACCAAAAATACTATTCGCAATATTTGTAATTTCAGGTGGAGTATTATCCAGTTCCATATCTGATTCATCCGATTTTTCACTCATATTTTGACTTGCACTAAAATTTGTCTGCTGACATTGACAGTTTCGAAATTCATGGCAACCTATGTCGTTTAGTTTAATTACAGAATATTCATTCCGTATCTTGTTATGGAATGAAAATACACGCAAAACGCATAAGAAGCAAGTGTTTCAGAATAAATATTCCAACTCAAGAGCGAGAACTTTTACATTCTATTATCAAAAATGATTTTGGAATTATTGCATTCAGTAATGGTCGTGGAGAAATATAATTTCTAGATCCGTATAAGCCATGAGAAGTTTATCAAGTATGCCGTGAAAAACAATTCATTCATTTCAATCTTCGTAATTATTATTTAATACCATTTGAAATTTTGGTGTAATAAAGGCAGAAATAATATTTTTGTTTTCCACGGTATACTAGACTGGTTTTGACTAAACTTCTTATAGCTTATTCGAGTAGTAGAAATTGCATTTATGATGTTTCTTGTTAATTTCTACTATTACCTATAGAATAATTTCAACTTCTGATACATCATTAGAAACAAAATCAAATGAACAATATTATTATTAATTATTAATAATTATACTAACAAAGAGGGGTTGCCAATCAAAAAAATAGAGAAACTCCGCTTTGTTTTCTTTAGAAAACACGTAAATAAATTAGACCTAACGCACCTAACATTTTTCTCAAACAAGTCAATTTTATACTATTAAGGCCCGTATTATTAATCTCCTGGTAACTTTACCAGCCAGATAATTTCCAAAGAGACCATTGTCTCCATAGAAATTATCTGGCTGGTAAAGTTACCAGGAGATTAATAATACGGGCCTTAGAAGATTAAAATGAGCCCTTTTAACGTTTCCATGGCCTTCTCTTTACCACTAACCTTGTTTTATCAAAACTATATGGACAATTTAGAAAACAAGGGATAATTGATCTAGGCGGCCATTTATAAAAACAAATGATAAGGTGCGATATGTCATTGAAAATGAATTTTCTATAGATTTAAATATAGAATAAAAATAAGGGGGTTTTTATTTAAAATTATAAAGTTGACTTCATTTCCGGTTAAACCGGAAGTGGGTTTAAATTGGTCGAAAATGGCAATGGCAATATTATCTGCTAAAATTATAAAGTATTAATTATATTGTAGAATCAGATATTCTCGTAGCAAATAATTTAATTTTCAAAATAAGATTTCATGTCGTCTATTTAAGTATTTTAGTTAGGTACTCTAAATTAGTAATTAAAATAAACAATATTTTTAAATATCTATTTTCAAAAAACTCAAAAATAAGGTACTTGTTACACTTTGGATCAAATATGGTCCTCCCTAACTTAAACAATATTTTCAAATTTAAAATTAACTTCAGAAAAACACACCGCAGCGGATTGCCAAATAACTGACCACCGACCCGTAAATTGCATGACTAATAAGACAAACAACATAAAGTTTAGCAGGCTACGTTTTGATGACCAGGCCCGCACTAAATTTTTTTACTTCTGTATTTCGCGTTGTTTTAAGTGTTTTGAAAAAAGGTATTTAAATATGTTGTTTATTTTAATGCCTTCTATACACAGCTAAAAAGAAGTATCAACTTAGGAATCACTCTGTATTTTAATTAAATTAAGAACCTTCTTTTTAGGACCCCATTTACGCAGACCAAAAGGCTGGTCCGTCCCGCCAAGTCGGGCTTCGGCTTCTCGGTGGTGTGGACCCACCCACCGCGAATCGAGAGGGTGGAGAAGGGGCTCCCGGCGGATCGCGCGGGCATCTTGCCAGGAGACTACATCATTTTCGTGGATAAACACAATGTGGTCATGATGCCCGAGATCGATATACTCAACCTTATTAGGTAAGTGGTATCGGGGCCAGGTCTTACGTATAAAAATCTTTTAGTTTAAAACCGGCCAAGGACTGGATTTTCCTTATTTCCCCTAATGGAATAACGTCACATATCCCCATGGATCGCGTTGTTTATCGGGAAAAGGCAGGAAATAGTGGTGTATTAAAAGATGGCTCTACCTCTACGTAGTATTTATAGTCTATTTCAAAAAGGTATTGAGTAATAAAAGTTTTTTAGGTATGTATGCAAAGGGACTACAGAGTGACTCAACGAATATTTAAGCCACTTTCATAATTTGGAATTGATTTCATTGCAAAATTCTTTCTTTTCATCAAGTGCAGGTAGTACGACCCGGGTTTGGGTCAATTTATGGGTTTTGCCTATTGTTATGCATTCACAAACACTGAAAATGGTGTGACAAAGCCGTGTATTATGTACATAGTATTAGGTACACTTATTTTTTATTAAACATAAAAAAAATACAAAATACAAAAAATACATTATACAGAACTTAAATTATAAATAATCATAATATTCTTTGTCATCCTAGGAACTGTCATCTCCTCTTGGCTTTATAATTAACGGGTCGACGATCCGATCGATCATGTGGTCAAGATCCCACATTTTATCCTCTTCTTTATTGACATAATGCATTGATTTTCGCCAGTTCTCTGGTGTCACTTCCTTAATGGCTTGATCAAACAGTAGCTTAACGTATTTCATTTTGAATGTCGTATTGTGTCTTGCTACAAAGCCTTTCACTTGCGCCCATATAAGTTTTATAGTATTTATTTCGCAATGGAATGGCGGTGTGGCAGCACAGTTACACTATATTTTTCAGCTATATTTTTCACTGCATATTTCATAAAACGATGTTTGTGTTTATTTAATTATCTTCAAATTCAATACTTTTGGTGGTTAACCAGTCGATAATTTCTTGTTTTCTTCAAGATGAAGTTGGAGTCTTCTCTGTGCGTCGTGAATGATAGCTAGCGTTATCTATAACTACAACGGAATCAGCTGGAAGATATTTTATCATTTCACCAAAATAGTCCTCAAAAACATTCGAATTCATGTCCTCGTGGTAATCTCCCGTATGGAACGACTGAAAGGTTTTCAAGCCTTCCTTTAAAAATCCCTCTTCGCTTCTATGTGCGCCTATTGCCGACACCGAAATTAAGCCGAACTGCACGGAATTTTCCATTTTATTCCTTTCTGAAATAGACGATAGTAATTGGTAATTGAATTTCGCATTTTAAGCCATTTAAAGTTCTTACAAGCACTCAAAACTACTTTCCTCGGTAATTGGTGATTGCAAGCACTTTGAATTTCCAAAGTACTTTTCAAAAGGGTTTGGTGCTCGAGGCCCTGTTTTCTAATGCTTTGCCTAGCTCTGTCCAGGCCCTTTATTTTGTGATTCTAAGAAGGTACAAATAAACGACCAATATCATCCCATAAGCAAGTTCTCTTAATTAACAGGCTTTAACTCAAATCTATTTATCTTCAACTTGGAAAAACTCCAAAGTATTTGTGACCTCCAGAAAAAATTCTGAGCTCTATTTTATCAGTGTCGAATGACTATTTATTTCTATCAAAAGTGATTTAATTCACGTGAATACATTTGTCTCAAACTTATAGTTAATTGACAAAAAAAACTTTCGACCTTTGGTCTTGGGGTGTTTTTTAACGTCAAACTATTAATTTAACCTGTAAATAATTTTCTTGTACAAAGAACACGCTCTATCGTGAGGTTATGACCGAAACCTCTTAAGTAATAATTCGAAAGTTTTCATGTAAAATTGCAGTTTCGTGCCGATAGATTTCAATTAAGTATGCCCTGACGATCGCTTCCGTGAAAACGTGCAAGTTTGAACACGTGTAATTGCTCAATTTGTTTTCGAACGTCTTAACCTGAAAAAGCACGCCTTATAAGTTCTTAGATCAGGAACAAAACACGCAACATGCCATAGTTATATTAATATGTTCCAGAAATATTGTACAATGTAATTTTAAATAAGAAAATTATTATTTGTGCATTTCACCTCTTACAAAAGTCGATACTCCCCCATGATTAAGTATTACAAGATCTTCAGCTACCATATTCGATAGTATCTCCCCTCTTCTGTCTTCAGTGGGCGTAAGTAGGACATTTTTTTCTGGAGAAAGAAACAGTCGGAACTACATGTATTTCATGACATTGTACCTAGTAAAGAAGGCGCGAAAAATTTTCGGGGCCACGCCCAAAATTCGTTTAAAATTCATCTAACTACTATCAAATTTCGAAAATTAAATTATTTCATCTCCCCCTCTGCATGGTTGGATTAAATTTGTTTTTGTAAATGTTTTTTTGATATTTCTAGCTGGCCCTTTATTAAAAAAAGACATTTTTTGTTTGTTTTTTTTATAAATAAGCCTGCATTATCTCTATCTCTTTAAATCGCAGAAGGTCTTGAATAAAATAATTTTTAACATAACCTTTTGTCCTTTTCAGGTCCTTTGGAAGTCAATTAACGCTAGAAATATTTCGACGTGACCCGTCGAGAAACGGCTCGGTGCCCAGCGTCCACCACAAGTCCACAACCATAGTAACCCCCAGTTCTGTCAAAACTGACAGCAACGTCAATTTGCCCAGCAATACCACCGTTTCGGCGTTGCGTAGGCCTTCTACAGTGTGTTCGACGAATACGGCCTCGATGGATTATCGCAGGCGGAAACTGAATCTTCCACAAGTTACTTTTAGTTCGGAGGTTGGTGATGGGCTTATAGTATGAATAATAGTTGACCGTATTTTTCAAAATGTCAAAATAACTCAATCAAAATGTCATGCGGAATTTTGACAACTTGAACATCAAAATTGATATTGACACCTGTGTGATATATGCGAACAAAGGACTCTGCTCTACATCTGTTTAAAATGCAGTTTTCATGAAAAAATTACATATTTTGGCAAATATTACTTCTTAAATTTCACTCCTTACTTTTTTTTTGATAAATAATTAAAGTTCGCCGTGTGAATTCACTTAGTATCTCTACAAGAGTTTTGAACTTGCATTGTCTTTATTTGTTTTATATCAACGTTTCAACTGGTAAGCATCTCCAGTCGTCTTCAGGTGAATACTTTGAAACGTAGTGATTCTAAACAAATAAAGACAATGTAAGTCCAAAACTCTACTGCCGTTCAAGAAACGTCATTGTCTCCAACCTTTAAACAGTCTTTATTTGTGTTACATCACAACGTTTTAACTGGTAAGTATCTCCAGCCGTCTTCAGGTGAATACTAAATAAGTAAAGTAACTCCAGCTTTATTGATACTAGCTAGATGCGCTGGAGCATAACTGAGATGGGTGCAGTCATGCGTTTAGTTCGTATACGGTTTATTAAGTTTATACCTACTTACCAAAGGTTTCCAGATATTTCTTACATCTAATGAGGGCTTACTAAAATAATCTGGGTTCTGGTATATGGTAGCAGTTTCCTTGAACTTCCTCTTCCTCCAATGTGGTTCTTTACGTAGGATTCGAGCTTCTGTCCATTTGATGTGATGACCGTGTGTCCAGGCATGGTCAGCTGCACCTGATTTTTCGGTTTCTCCTTTAAGCGTGCTGTTTCTGTATTCCTTGGTCCTAGTTTCAAGTGGCCTTAAAGTCTCACCAATGTAAGATCGGAAAACCTGTGTCTACCAGATCCCTTACGAATGTTGCAGATCTTACATTCTAGGGCCACTTGAAACTAGGATCAAGAAACACAGAAACAAAGCGCTTAAAGGAGAAACCAAAAAATCAGGTGCAGCTGACCCCGCCTGGACATACGGTCATTACATCAAGTCGAGAGAAGCTCAAATCCTGCATAAGGATCCACACTGGAGGAAGAGGAAGTTTAAGCAACCATACACCAGAACCCAGATTGTTTTAGTAAGCTCTCATTAGATATAAGAAATATCTGGAAACCTTTGTTAGGTAGATGTAAACTTAAAATAACGCCCACGAACTGAACGCATGACTGCACCCATCTCAGTTATGCTCCAATGCATCTAGCTAGTATAAATGGAGCTGTAGTTACTTTACTTGTTTAGTATGAAGATGACTGGACATACTTACCAGTTGAAACGTTTTGATGTAAAACAAATAAAGACAATGCAAGTCCAAAACTCTTCTATCATTCACTTAGTACGTCTAACCCGCTATCACGGCATGTATCCTAGTACGGTTTGACGCCATAACCGCATACTTTAATCCCTTATGTTTAATCCAAAGATTTACATTTTTTTTGTAAATTTAACTTACATGCAAGTTCCCTATTGTCCTTTGCTTAAAAAATATTAGTGTTTATTTATTGTTATGATTTAGTTAAATGGTATAATTGGACTTGTAAATTATTTCTAAATACACCAACAGGCCAGTATTAGTTTTAAACTAAAAAATGTTTATTATTTTTTATTTTGTACATATCTACATAATTAGTTCTATCCTTTTATTATTTTTAATATATACGTTTTTAAGTTGGTGTCATGCTTGTAGCATATAGAATTATTTCTGTTGACAATACCTCTTTAACTTATTCTTCTGTTTGTGTTAATTATTGTCAATTATGTTATTTATTTTGATTTTTGTTAATTTATTTACGTTTTGTACAAATACACGTTTTTTAAGTTTGTTTTTGTTTACTTTATTTTTTCTTTTATTTCCTTATACAGGGTGGCCCATTTGTCTGACAAAGTAATATACCGTCTCTACTATTAAAGGTATCAAAAAAAAGTTTTTATAAAAGTTGTGAGGTATAAAAAAATATATGTTCTAAAATTATTTTTAAACATACAGGATGGTCCAAAAAAGTAGGACAATAAACACATACATTTTTTAAATGGAACACCCTATATATTTTAGCATTTTTTGTTTCCTTACAAAATTGTCCATATGACGCCATATTTAGTTTTTTAATTTTTTGCAACGTTGCCAAACAAAATGCAAAATTCTTAAAACTTTGGAAAAAACATGATAGTAAAAAATTACCTGTATTTCTCAATAAGAGTATCGAAAATCGAAAATTTCTTGTAAGCTCTTAAGTTTAGGGATAGATAAACTGTCTTAAATCTTGAAGTACCGAAAATTTTGTACAGAGTGTTTTCTGTTGACCTCCAAACATACAAAATTTTAAAATACAATAACTCCGTTTTTTCAAATGATACACCCTATATTTATTAGGCTCATCTGATAGATATTGTAAGTATCTTTTATTATTGTTAAGTAATACCTATACCTAAATTTACTAGTTTAGGCAATATTTCGATTTTCATTTAAATTTTGGTGAAAAAAACTATAGTTTTTATTTTTCTAGTAAGCCATGACCAGCAAAGTCAAAACAAATGTAATTGAATATAATGTCATATTTATAATTATTATATTTATATTTAAAATGTTTGTAAACTTATTTTCAATATCAAGTTGCGTAATAAAAAAGAAGTTTTGTTTAATTAAATAAATACTAAAAACTATGGTTATCAATTTATTATAAT
This sequence comes from Polydrusus cervinus, assembly GCA_935413205.1. Lineage (NCBI taxonomy): Eukaryota > Metazoa > Arthropoda > Insecta > Coleoptera > Curculionidae > Polydrusus > Polydrusus cervinus. The sequence goes on along the minus strand of OW284519.1, from coordinate 17,651,976 downwards.
ATGACATTATATTCACTTACATTTGTTTTTACTTTGCTGGTCATGGCCTACTAGAAAATTTCAATTCAATTAAAGTGGTAAAAGTTATATTCTTTTGGCAATAACCGAAAAAAGATATTGGATATTGAACTGCGGTCTTTACAGTTTTTCTTGCAAATTTAATCTACTTTCCGATAATGATGTACTAATTATACCATATGGTGTAAGTTTTTGGGATTAAATAAAAAAACTGTTATTATTACAAATTGTGCCCTCTTACAATTTTATTAGGAACTATCGTGTACTAATGGATACAACTATTGAAAGTACTTACCTTTCTCTTTCAATCGAGCTTAAGGTTCCTAAAATCGGATAAGTCGTTTAGAAGTTACAGCAATTGAAATGATTACGCTTCCCCCACTTTTATCAAGGTCGGTACCTACGCCTTAAACCAAAATGATGCAGAATTGTCTAAGCTTTCTAATGATGTTACCAAATGAGGAAATTTTCGAAAAAATTTAGCATTTCAATAATTAATTTTCAATTGGGCCCTCTTACGTCAAATTACGAAATTTAAAAATTATAATCCGGATTTTTTCATGGCCACTTTAATGACGATTTTTCCCCTGCGTTTCTATGCCCAGTAGTTTCCGAGATAGCGGTGGCCAACTTTATTGAAACACCCTGTACAAAGTAAATCTTTGAACTGGAATAATTTCGGTAACATACCCTTTTTTTTATTGAATATTATCTGTGAAGTTTATCCTTTATCCATGAATGGAAACCCACCTTTTTGAAATTCAACATACATTGAGGTAGTTAGCAAAAGTTCATCTATAAATTTTCGGATTTTGTCACGGAAATTACTTTTCAGGTGGCCCTAAAGAAAATAATAAGTAATTCATTTGACCAGTACCGACCATTTTACTTATTTATATGCACCATTAATAGAATACACTCTTCGGAAAAGGAACTCAGCACAGAACTATCTGATACAGTGAATTCATTATAATTTTTCAAAATTAAGTCGATGATCTGGGTTATCTTCCATTACTTCCTGTGACATTATGATTTTCTATGGGCGCATTTTACATAAATTTATAAATCTTAATGCAGAAGATTGACCTGTGTTGTTATCTCTTGTCAGTTGTCGGGCGACTGGAGTGGTTGGTTTAAGGCGGGGGTTGGGCGTTCGGCCCAAGCTTCCTGCACTGCAGCCTAGTAGCTTATTGTGCTCCCCTATCTTGCTAGAAAAGATTTGTTCCTTTTATAAGGTCCAGTAAATTCCTACCAAGGCTGTCATGCGGCAGGTTATCCCCACATTGGATTCCTCCGAAGATTTTGAATCTTCTTCGAGTCAGTGCTCTATATTTGAGGCGGTTTCATCCTCTTCGCCGCAAAGTCTGCATTCAATGGAACCGTTGTAAATTCCTATTTGACTTAGGTGTTTTCTTAAGTGGCAGTGGCCTGTTAGTAGGCCAACCAGTTGTTTTAGCTGGGTGCGCGTTAGAAGCAATATTCCAGTTGATAGCTTTTTGGAAGGTTTTACAATTGTGGCCCTCGCTTGGGTTTGTTCGTCGGGATAGATGTTGTTATTGCCCCACCTGTCTGATATTGTTTTGGTTGCCTGTTTTAATATGCTAAGGGCGGGTTCAGGGCCCCTGAGGTTTTGAGATGATCCTGCTCTAGCCATTTTAGCGGCTTTTTCGTTGCCCGCTATCCCGAGTGATCCCATAGGAGTTCTACCCTGTTGTTCCTTGCTGCTAGGTCTTTTAGGTTGTTTAGGCTCTCCATTGTGATCCTCGATTGGAGTTCAGGGCCTTGAGGGCAGCTTGACTGTCTAACAGAATGTATATCTTGACTGGGATAACGCATGGTTTTCCTGAAGACTAAGCAAGAAAAATAAAAGAAAATATATTAATATTTTTAAAAAATCTAAGAGTTGGCATGGTGCAGATGGTGCATCGTGGACATATACATACACATTTGATACGTTCTTGAAACTGCAATCTTGATGGATTAAGGAGTATATGGCACGCTTGATATATTAATTTTAAATCAAATAATGATGTCTCTATTTGTCTCTGTCCATGGTAGAAAAGGAGTTTGACAACAAGCGAGTGAATAAAATTGTGTAGGTTCGGAAGTCACGTAACTCGACTTAACTGAATAAATATAGTGATTAACCTTATTTTCCATGTTACCATGTTAAATCAGTTCTTGCAAAATATTAGTAAATGTCCATTTTTTCTTAGAAACCGACTACAAATCCTGACGAATGTAGAAGAAGAACCATCTACCAATTAATAGGAAAAGAACAACAATACGCAACATCACTGCAATTTGCCGTCACCAGATTTGTCTCTGCCTTGGCAGAGAGAAGAGATCTGATCACTGCCTCAGAACATAGGATTTTGTTTCAAAACTGCGAAGAGGTAGGTCTGATACAGGATGCGAGAAGAATATAAATGTATTTGCGAGGCTACTTTATCATCTAATATTAAAAAAACAACGCTTTGAGAGACTTTCGCAATGATCTGTATAGGTACTCGTAAATATTTCTAAGAACCTTAATTTCCTTAACTCGAATCTCCTATATCGATAGGTACGTTTAAATTTTTAGATTCTTCGAATAACAGAAGATATCTTAGATCACTTGGTCCACGAAGATGGCGAGATGGACCCGACCATGGTCTCCAGAATATATCGGTGTAAATTGCGAGAAATAACCTCAGCCTATAAAAAATATTGTGCTGGTATTAAAAAGGCGGATTGTGTTTTGGCGAATAAATTGAAGAATAGTAATTCTGATTTTGTTAAGTAAGTAAATATTTACAGGTAAAATATAGAAAAGTTATTGCGAAATTTTAGGGCGCCAACAATACTACACTTATCAGCAAAAAAAAACGGACAAGGAAAATTATTAGCAACTTTGATATTAATTAACTTTTCTGATTTTAAAATATCTTTAATGAAATTTTCGAAAGATGGTAGCCGCATGTATTAAAATTAGTACCCGCTTTTCGATTTAAGAAAAATGTTGACAGGTGTGATATTATACCGAGGGCAACAAATGATACTTTTTTTGCTTACTTTCTTAACACCCTGTGGAAAAAGTAGGCAGTGCGATGATATTGCAGTGCATTTCATATGGAAGTCGCATGTTATTTTAACATTTTGCTTTTGATTCGTCCCAATAACTGTTCTTTTTAAAAAGATATAATATTTTAAAAAAATCATTTTAATTTTTTCAATGTTAATGAAAAAAAAATTAAACGTGATAAGTTGCCTATCAACTAGCGTTTTATTTTGTTGTCAGTGTCAAGCTTGAAATATTGGTAAAACATGCGCTCAAAAGTTGTTGCCCGTGCTGTGGCACTAAACGAAGATGGCCGAAACATACGATATATCGCTATCGTCTTGGGTGAGGCTAAGAGTACCGTACAGGATGCAATTAGCCGCTATCGACAAACTGCGGAGTATTCTAGGTGTCAAGGATCAGGGAGGAGACGTAAGACTACGCGATCGCGGTTTACCATCTTCAGCCATTAGTCGTCAAACAACCCCAAACTGTACTCCCCAGTTTGTCGAAAGCGGCTGATTGCATCCTGTACGGTACTTAGCCTCACCCAAGACGTCAGCTATATATCGTATGTTTCGGCCATCGTCGTTTAGTGCCACAGCACGGGCAACAACTTCTGAGCGCATGTTTGGGCAATATTTCAAGCTTGACACTGACAATGAAATAAAACGCTAGTTAATAGGCAACTTATCACGTTTAATTTTTTTTTTCATTAACATTGGAAACATTAAAATGATTTTTTTAAAATATTATATCTTTTTAAAAAGAACAGTTATTGGGACGAATCAAAAAACAAAATGTTAAGAAAACACGCGACTTTCATATGAAATGCACTGCAATATCATCGCACTGCCTACTTTTTCCACAGGGTGTTAAGAACGTAAGGTAAAAAAAGTCATTTGTTGCCCTCGGTATAATATCACACATGTCCACATTTTTCTTAAATCGAAAAGCGGGTACTAATCTTAACACATGCGGCTACCATCTTTCGAAAATTTCATTAAAGATATTTTAAAATCAGAAAAGTTAATTAATGTCAAAGTTGGTAATAATTTTCCTTGTCCGGTTTTTTTTGCTGATAAGTGTATTATAAGCCCACAAAATATCTGACCGTATTTTTTTTATTTTTACAAGTATTTTTCCTAGATTTTCAGTTAAAGTTCCCCCCTGCATTTTTGATGTGTGAATGTTTTTTTTTAGATTTGTACAATGTCCAGCAATACCCAGACGAAGGCCAGATCTTACGACTTTTATTCATAAGCCCTTGGAACATTACAGAGAGGTTCTTAAAATTCTTATGGCCATACAAAGTAATACTCAACCCAAACATGAAGATTTTCCTGTGATAAACCAAATTGTCCACGAAATGCAGGTAGAAATTGCTTTTTATTTAATAACTTACTTTTCTGGATAATATATTCTTTCATTTTTACCTAAATATGTGTTGATTGTACTTACTTTTATTGTGCTTAATATTTTCTAAAGAATAATAATTGTAGGAAATGAACCATTATTGTTCTCAAATTTGATTGAGAGGTTGATCCAGCCTCGTGTGGCTTATTATTGTAAATCCCTATCTGGCTAGAAAATACCTTTTATAAGGTCTAATATACCTCTACCATTGTCATGCGGATGGTTATCACCACACCTTGAATTTTTTCCGAAGTTTTTATTCTTCTGTGTTTATTTAATGCTTTACATGAAGTCTGAGGAGCTTTCGTCCTTTTCGCCGGAAAGTCTGTGTTTAATAGGTCCATTGTAGATTCATATTATTCATTGTAGATGTTTGCTTAATGCTTAATTTGACAAAGTCCTCTTGAACTTATGGCAGAAATGGTAGATTCATAATTTCCCTCGTATGCCGTAGGTCACGTACAGAGAAATAACTTCCGAAGGTGGATTGATGGAGCCTTGTGGAGAAGGAAGACCTTTACTATCTGTACAAGATTTAGAAAATAGATTAGTTTTTACTAAATGTAAGGTAAGAATTTCATCTTATCGACGTTTGTGAGGAAAAGGAAAAACTACAAAAATGTATTTTAAGAAAGATGGTTTAAAAAGATTGAAAAAAAGTTGAACACATTTGAAAATAAAAATTGTGAAAATTTTCTATTTTAATGACCTTTTACTACTATTACAGCACTGGGATAGCTGACATGGGTATAGTGTATTTCACGTAAGCTTTTAATGGCCTTCGATGACACACAGCATTCATTTTACAAAACTTTGTTTGGTTAGGGCCGGGCTGTTGTTCCTGTAATAGTTAATTAACAAAAAGGCAATATATTTACTTGCTTTTTCATAAAGAGAACACTTCACAGATATACACATTCCAACAGTTTATAGCCAGAAAGTCTACGTACAAAATAATAGCAAACTGATCTTTAAAACTACCAAATACAACAACAATACCTACTCTTATTATTCAATACGCGAACGAATAAATGCTGGCTGTGTGATATTGAAGGAACGCAAAGAAGATACGTGGATTGATAAAGTACGGAAATAGATATGCGAAGGCAAACGCGTAAGAAAGAGATACACATACTAACGGCATCGATGTCAGGTTCTGTAACAATAATCTCTTGAAGGGTTTTAGCTGATTAAAGTGCACCAGGTTGGAGTGTTCAATGTAAGTTATATCTGTTACCGTGAAGGTCCGAAATTGGGGAATGTCGACATGCACCGATGAATGTCGACAAACATCAAATGAGGTCGTGAAAGACGGAACATTTATTAATTTTATTATAAATTCGGAGTTTCACCGGTGTATGTCGACAAACACAAATGAGCTTTGGTCAATGTCGAAAACGATAGGTTATAACTGGCTTTTTAGCGGTTTATTTAGTTCGCTTTCGTTGTGTGGGCTTGTCACAGACCCACGAAATGTGTTAGCGACTGTTGTTGGAATAATTCAGACTTTTATAAATTAGCAAACAAAAATGGTAGGTACCTTGAAGCAACTTTTTACCCGTAATCAATTCGCAATTTGTAAAGAAAAATTAGGTACTTTCTATGGATGAGGTTTCAACTCAAGAAATGAAAAGAAATGTCGCTAAGAAAAGCAGCTTCTGCTAAATAAGACTGTAATCTATTTTCATATTTTCAGTTTAAAAAATAAAATGTTCATTAATATACGTTTGTTACATTAATATTATTTTGTTGGTTTAAGTTCAAAACTAGCTTTATGTTTATTGGAAAATTTTTCTCATCTTTTAATACACAAAAAACCTATAGAGTTTTATTTTTGTTTTCAACATACACCATGAGTATATGATGAATGTTGACATTCGCCGGTGTAAGTTAGAAATAATGATATTTGACCAATATTTCGGACATAAGCCAAGTAAGTTGGTGAATGTTGACATTCACCGGTGTATCTCGACATTCACTGGATTTCGGACATTCACAGTAACATATCCATCTCTTATGAATCTAGCCAATGTGACAAAAGAAACGTCAAAGCATTAAAAACGTACGTGAAATTTACTTTATTTAAGCATGAAGATCATTGTAACGATCTTTATGTTTGAATTCCCATGCATGGGTAAATTGAAGCATTACATCATCAACTTGCTAATGCTAGTTAGTTTCCATACTACGATTCTAACGGAGTAAGTTTATTTTATTAACCCAAACAAATAATCTCTTTCTTTCAGCCTTTTGTGTTAAACAAACCAGGACGACAATGGATTTTCGGAGGCGACCTGAGTAGAGTAGAAGGCCGAAACGTACGACAATATTGGACCCTCCTGTTTAGCGATTTGCTATTGTTTTCCAAAGCTTCTAGAGATCGAGTTTTATTTATTACCGAAGACCCTCTTCCTCTAGCTCACATTACGGATATGTTTTTTAACGTTAGGAAAAAAGGTAATTTGAATTGACTCTGCTATATATACAGGGTGTCCCATAACTTATGGGCCGTAGAGTAACTGGAGATACTAAATACATCAAACTAAGCCGATTATGAAAACTTTCATCATTAAAAACTTCTCGTATATATATTTCGGCGGAGTGTTCCTCAGAGAATTTTGCGAAATACGCCAGCAACCCGTTTCTTCTGCACCTTGAACATGTACTTTGTTTCGCCACTCACGAAACTGCCGATATTCTTTTTCATAATGGATTTTAGATTTGTCCGGAAGCAAGTTCAACCTTATAATGATGGCTGCAGCTAATAAATCGTCAGGAATATCAAAATCTTGCATGATTTTAATAATGACTTTTTGAAATGCCAAAATGAAATGACATAAAACCTTGTTTTTATTTTAGCTTCGCCATTGTCAATGATACGATAAAGCTTTGAATACAACTCGATTATTAGCGATTTAACACCGTCTCGGACATTGCGGGTGACTCGGCTGTTGCCTCGTCACCTAGTAATGTCCTCGACTATTATAAATCGCATAATAATCTCGTTATATTAATACCTAATAATCCTAATTTTTAGGAAAAAAATCTGTTTTAGATACGGAATTTAGGATATGTATAAATTCGGATGCCAAAAACGAAGCGACCAGCCCGATCGTTCATTGCGGTCCCGATCTGTCTCGAACCCCGAAAAAAAACTCCAACAAAAAAACTGTGATTCTGCGCGCGCCTACGACTGAACTTAAGGCCGTGTGGCAAAACCTACTACAGCGACAAATGTAAGTCAGTTCAATTGCTTGCTTCTTTATACATTTTTATATGTTCTCCGTATATTAGAACAGATTTAGTTAGAATAGAAAACAGAATAAAAAGTTTCTAATCTATAGTAAATCTAGTATACAGGGTGTGTCAATAAGGTGTCGGGCTTTGATAGCACCTAAACTATCAAAGATAGGAAAAAAAGTGTAATATAAAAGTTAAATGGTTTGTTAGGGTGCATAACCTAAAAATATTTTAAAATCTACAGGGTGGTCCTAAAAAGTGGTACTGAATAATAAAAAAGAAAATTAAATGGGACACCCAGTATAATTTTCCAGAATATGATTCAATAGAATAAGGACTTTGCAACCATCTTAAAATTTTTGAACTAAAATGCAACGTTGCCAAGTAATTAATTTTTTTCCGAAATTTTAGTAATTTTAAGGGTATCGTAAAAAAATCATAGTAACCTGTGGATTAACCCTAGGCAAAAATAATTTACATTGTGGGTACTTTAAGGTACGATATATTGATCGATAACAATGTTTTTTAAATCTCTTATACAGAGCGTTCGGTATAAGTTGGACAACTCGACAGTTTTAAAAATGCTTTATTTCAATTTTTTTAAATGGGACCCCCCTAATTTTTTTAGGCAAAAGAATTTATCTTTCGAAAACCTTACTTTTTTATTAAACATGTCATATATCTAAATATTATAGTTTTTGAAATATTTTAGGATTTGTCTTAACTTAGGGTAAAAAAGGAAAGTTCTAATTGAATAATTTAGTCAAGATTGCTTTGGAACAAAAAATAAATAATTTTCTTTATCACAGCTGTCATTGCAAAATTATTTCGCTAACATTTTTGTTTAAAATTTAGTGTCTCGAACTAACTTTATCGAAATAGAAAAATATGAGTTATGATAAAGTTAGTTCAGGAAACTAAAATTTAAACAGTAATTAAACACAAAATGTTGGCGAAATAATTTTGCAATGACAGCTGTGACAAAGAAAATTATTTATTTTTTGTTCCAAAGCAATCTTGACTAAATAGTTTAATTAGACCTTTCCTTTTTTACCCTGATTTAATACAAATCCTAAAATATTTCAAAAACTATGATATTTAGATATATGACATGTTTAACAAAAAAGTAAGGTTTTCGAAAGATACATCCTTTTGCCTAAAAAAATTAGTGGGGTCCTATTTAAAAAAATTGAAATAAAGCATTTTTAAAACTGTCGAATTGTCCAACTTATACCGAACGCTCTGTATAAGAGATTTAAAAAACATTGTTATCGATCAATATATCGTACCTTAAAGTACCCACAATGTAAAGTATATTTGCCTAGGGGTAATCCACAGGTTACTATAATATTTTTACGATACCCTTAAAATTACTAAAATTTCGGAAAAAAATTAATTACTTGGCAACGTTGCATTTTAGTTCGAAAATTTTAAGATGGTTGCAAAGTCCTTATTCTATTGAATCATATTCTGGAAAATTATACCTACTGGGTGTCCCATTTAATTTTCTTTTTTATTATTCAGTACCACTTTTTAGGACCACCCTGTAGATTTTAAAATATTTTTAGGTTATGCATCCTAACAAACCATTTAACTTTTGTATTACACTTTTTTCCCTATCTTTGATAGTTTAGGTGCTATTAAAGCCCGACACCTTATTGACACACCCTGTATAATAGGTCTTAATATTTAGTCTATTTAGCCTTCGAATAAAAAAAATATTTACATAAATTATATTAAGTTCTAATAGTCAATAAACGGCTCACCAGAAAATTCGATAGATTATTTTTTCTACTTACATTCACTGTTTTCTTTTCCCTTAAGTGACGAGAAAAGTAGGCTATTCCAGTTAACTCTACGGCAAAATTTCATATTCTAATCGTTATCGAAACAAAGATAACAATATAATCGGTCGCACGACTGGCAAATAAAAGAATTGCGCGATTAATATAATGATGTATATTCTATTTAGGAAAGGTGTAGGAAAGCTCATTAGGTATGCAAAGGGACTACAGAGTGACCCAACGAATATTTAAGGCACCTTCATAATTTAGCATTGATTTCATTGCAAAATTCTTTATTTTCATCAAGTGCAGGTAGTACCACCCGGGTTTTGGTCAATTTATGGGTTTTGCCTATTGTTATCCATTCACAAACACTGAAAATGGTGTGAGAATGGCGTGCATTATGTACATAGTATTGGGTACACTTATTTTTTATTAAACATTATAAAAAAAATACAAAATATATATTATACAGAAATTAAATTATAAAAAATTATAATATTCTTCGTCATCTGAGAAACTGTCATCTCCATTTGACGTTATAATTAACGGGTCAACGGTCCGCTCGATCAGGTAGTCAAGATGCCACATTTTCTCCTCTTCTTTAATGACATGATGGACTGCTTTTCGCCAGTTGTCTGGTGTCACTTCCTTAATAGCTTGATCAAACAGTAGCTTAACGTCTTTTATTTTAAATGTCGTGTCGTGTCTTGCTACAAATCCCGTCACTTGCGCCCATATAAGTTCTATAGGATTTAGTTCGCAATGATATGGCGGTGGGCACAGCACAGTTAAACTATGTTATTCAGCTCTATCTTGCACGGCATATTTCATAAAACGATGTTTGTATAAATTTCCTATAGCTAATAGTTCCTTCTTTACCAATTTATCTTCTTTTTTTTAATGCACATAATTTACCTGCGCCTATGACCGACACCGAAATTGAACCGAACTGGACGGAATTTCCCATTTTATTACTCTATACCTTTCTGAAATAGACTATAGATCTTTTCTCTTCCTATTCCTATTTTCGCGCTGTGTTTTTGATTGTTTCTAGAAAAGGTTTGTGATACTCTAGAACATTTTTATTTTTAAAATAAATTTTCGATAGGTTTTAGTTCCGGATGTCAGTGCTGAATATAATAAATTCGATTATAGCGAAAAAGCCCATTACCATTTCAAATAAAGGCTGATATTTTTATAACAATTAAATAAGTTTTTTTTTTTTGATTGGATAGCTCAATTATTTATATTTTAAATAACAGAACTTAAGTTGAAGGTATTAGAGTTAGCGTTATATTACTTACACAGAAAATAGTTTTTTTTAGAAAGCTCTAGTTCTAGTATTTTCAAAAGTGATCTGGAATTATTTTTGACTTACAGAAATATGCTATTCAGTTGTTATCTATAACTAACAATAAAATATGATAAAAATAAAAAGGGTTCCATAATTCCAGAGCACTTTTGCGTCAAATCACTTTAGCTTTTTTGCGTCTGCGCACGCAGCTTCCAAGTAAATTCAGGCATGGACGGCAGCTCCCTTAGCTCCCCGATGGAGTCACCAGAAGTTCCCATCACCTCTTCGGTGGGCACCTTACATTCCGTCGAAACTGCCTCTCTACGTCGCCAGGTGCGTCTACTACATGGCAACGTCGCATTTTTTGACACCACGGCAACACTTTTAGATAGACAAAACACACCTCCCGACAGTCCCGACTTGAGTCCTACAAAACACAAGACTTTGACTAGATCGTGTAGGGTTAGGATATCCTCTGATGAGCAGGATGATATTTTTGATGAGAGTTTAGAGGTTAGTCCGAGATTTGACAACGGATCTAAGGTATTTTTTAAGGAGGATATGTGCTCTTTCAGACTTCAGTCGTCGACGAAAACTCCGGACACGCCAAGCGCCAATATTTCCCTTCATAATTCTTCCGAGGGGCCGAATTCGGAGTTTTCTCCTTTTGTAGATAACTCCACAACTCACCTATCTAGTTCCAAATATTCCGGTAGCCATTCTACGAGATTTTTTTCGTCGACGAAGAGCTGTGAAACCCCAAGCACTCTAGATTCCTCCTCTTTTTATAATAGAAGTCCTAGCGATGAAGTGTTTCCGTCTGAGGAACCTCAGAAGTTGAGTATAGGCGAGGCTCCTAGTCCGAGCGCGATTCTGACTCCTAGTTCAGAAGTAACTGATGAGTCAGATAACAGTGGGTACAGGGTATTTGACTTACGGGATGATATTTGGGATGTAAGTCAATTCAACTATGACTTAAGTAGTTTGAATATTGATGGCATGTCGCAGAACAGTGCGCATACTGACGATTTTTAACATTTTCTTTCCTGTATATTTTTTTTTTAGTGTTTAAAATTAATTTTTGCTGTGAAACTAGAACGTTCGAAATTTCTTTTCTATATATAATTTCTTAAAGAATTGAGTATTTGCTCGCACTTGCTTTGGGTTGAGATATTTTTCTT